>OX346253.1:22807632-24072632 GCA_947049275.1 Epinotia bilunana
TTTAACGTGAGGATCTTTGGAACCCGTGTCATCGGACCTACGCCCTCACTAATTCAGTTTAGATTTCATCAGTTCACATCGTAAAGCAAATACTCCATTGCATTGTATTTTAATTGCTCAAAGAGGCATTTTATTGTAGTCGCTTAAGAATACAATTTTGTTATTCGGGAAATTAGAAAGATAAAGTGGTATTCTATTAAAATTAATATACTTTAAAAAGTTCTATAAGCCGCAAAATAAAATAAAAACGCTTACAAAAACAGGCGTAAGCCTAAGTTTATTAATAAAAAATATGTCAAGGGACATATGAAGGCCAATGCGGCGCCGAAACTTGAGAGTTTAAGAAAAGTTGTATATATATATATTTTTTTTTAATTAATAATGAACAAAAGTTTCTTCAGATAAGTATTTTAATACATAAACACGTTTGAACGTCTGTATGCGGATGAAAAACGTCCAACTACTCGTATTATCTATACAGAGTGTCCCAAAAGTGACACGTCACAGTGATACCAGAGGTAGGTCAACTAAAGAGACACCGAACCAGCCTAACATGACCCTAGTAAAAGTTGCATGGTTTTCGAGTTATCACCAAATTATACCTCACACACCTCTGGTGTCCCTGTGACGTGTCACTTTTGGGACACCCTGTATATTTTTATTAATTTTATTTTATACTATAGTGATATCTACCTATTTAGATGCTTAGTTATTAAGTTATTACCTATAAAGTCTAGTTAAATTAACAATTGTTAACACATCTTAAATTATCTCCTTTTCCAATAAATACTTGTTTACGTAACAATCTTACACCCACAATGATTTTTATTTCACAATAACAAAGGCATTAAAAGCGTATAGAGCTGGGCATACATCAGCCTCCATTCTAATGGTAATTCAGCGCGATATTGTGTCCCTCCATAACAAATGTTTATTTTATACACAACGCCATACAATAGTGCGCAAATACCTAGACACTATGGGAGATGCGATTTGGATGGTAATGCCACCAGAAATAATAATGGGCGTGTGGTAATTCCGTATGTTTGCCCTGCGCCTGCGGTGCAACTGATTTTTGTACTGGTTTTGTTGGGGTGCTTTCCTTTTTGAGGAAATCGTAATTTGAAAATCGAAGCTTAATATTAGTTTTCCTCTGACGTGTGACAGGAAGCCTGTTCCTAGTAGCGCACGTACATGCATAATACTGTGCGAGGGTCAGCAACGTGCGCATTAGTCCCCCGGGTTTGGAATTTTGGAGGTAAGTATCCATAGGCTACGCTAATCGCTTACTACCAGGTATGCCTGTTTGTCACCGACGTACCAACTATTCAAAACATTTTAAAAAATCCTTGTTGAAAGTATCAGCTAAAAGTTCATAAGTTAGTACAAGACACTAATTTAATTACAAAAATTGTTTTGCCGTCTATTATTGATTTTAATAGTATGATAGCTGTTGAAGGTGTAAAAACGCCTTACAGGTTCGTACACAGATGATCAGTACATATATAATCAGTTGAAAATGATAGTAGGTACGTACATAGATAGTCAATTGAACATGTACATTATTATTTAGAAACCTTATTGATTACGAGTAGGTAATAGGTATATCCTCAGAAACAAAACACTGCATAAAGACAATACCTATTTTGCCAACAATAGGACGTACACAACATACCTAGTCCGTGGCTACGTGTTACGTTTAATATCATTTAAAGGTACGGGCACCTGACAAACCTAACACCCATGCATATTCATGTGGCGATTAATCAACCAGCCACCTACAAGTTGCTACGCTCCTGGTGAACGATCCCGAAATTAAGATTGGGAAATTTTACCGAGGTAAATTAGTTATGCTTGGTAATAAATAAGTATGTGTGGGAGGGCTTTGGGCCCGTCTTAAAGGACTTAAAGTTATGTGAAAAAGCGGAGGAGTTAGTCATAACTTTCACCCATAATATTGTCCAAAAAACTATTAAGATAAACATCCCAGTGTCCGACACTGGCCTAATAGATGACATATTCAATCTTGTGTGAAAAAAAATATGAGAACAATAATAGTTGTCAACTATTAGACATTAAGGTGTTGACCGTTCGGCCATTTATTTCTAGCCTCGGTGATTAGGTAGGCAAAAATATTTCAGTTTCATAAATAGTATTAAAAGTCAGCAGTCAGTTTTAGTTACACTGTCATAGAAATCGTAATAATACCTATGTCGGTTGTGGTGTGGTCGAACGAGCGAGCGAAGCGAACGAAGTTCTATGCTTCAGCTTGGGCTGAAAATCGTTAGTCTGTCCAGTGTCCGGTGTCTGTCCCACTGTTCTCCTCTCAAGTCCTCCTCAAGTCGCATTTCTCAACCAATTCTCATGAAATTTTGTGAGCAAGTTCGTTAAATAAGTTTCCTTTTGTCGAGCCCTTTAGAAACAAGACAACCTCGCCAGTTCTACAGGTCACAGAGCCCTAGTTGTAGAATCATAGTGGTAGATAAATATCTGAAATGTCCGATGTATAAATAATATGCATCTATATAAGTAACTAGTACCTATTCATAACACAAGTCTTGTTGAAATTCCTGCTGTCGTACTAGATGAATTTGTTTATGATGTCCTCAAATATATTTTTTTGTATTTATTAGATATTTATAAAAAGTACCGACCCCTAAAGAGCAAGTAATAATTTAACAAATTTTGTAACATATTCCTCCTCTGAAGAACAATACGATACATTTGTACACAAAAAAAGCAATATTAAAAAGTGATTTATGAGCGCGTGCCCACGATTTTTTATTACTTTAAAAAAATCATTTACAATGTCACCGCAAAAGTCTTCGATGAAAAGCAAAAAAATATTAGCATACAGAACGCATATTAAAAAGCGCATAATACCTACATCTGTCAGTGGGCGGACACGGCGTATATGGGCTTTATGCTAATAACCTGCGACGCTTGTATCGCAAAAAGCGCAAAATTCTTCATTTTAATGTACCCATTCGTTTTTGCGTAGGTAGGTATTACAAATACGATCATCGATCAATATTTTATTACTATGTAAGTTTAATCCAACGTAAGTAGGTACCCCGCAAGGTGGACTGATGACCTGGTAAAGGTTGCTGGAGTCCGCTGGATGCGGATGGCGCAGGACCGGTCACTTTGGCACTCTTTGGGGGAGGCCTATGTTCAGCAGTGGACGTCTTTCGGCTGATATTATGAAGTAGGTACTAGTAGGTAGGGTACTCAGCGGTGTATTTTTAAGCTTATAACTCTTATAAGATCTCTCTTAAACTAGGGCCCCACGGACCAATTAATAAGGGGCTCGACGCCGAAAGACACGAAATTATATTCAGCGCCGATACCACTATTATATCCACACCTTGGCATTTTCGGTCGCCTCTGCTGCAGATGCTTATTGAGGTCCTGTGGAGATACGACGGAGCTAGTATGTCGAGTCGACACGAGTGGTATCCCACACCAGCCCCCCTATTCAGTAACTTGTTTTAAGCTCACCTCAACGCTCACCCACAAATATATCTGGACACCGCGATGCGTAGTAACTAAGCGTCGGTAGAGGTCTAGTGTAGTGACGTGTGATCGGCGGAGTGAGCCGTATTAGCGCTTAGCGAATAACAGCCCAGGACCCCCGTACCCCGTCCCGTACGGTTTCAGAGATCTCAGAAATTCCCTCCCACGGATGCTCCGGTTGTGGAATGAGCGCACTGCCGAGGTTCTCCTGAGGGATGACATTAAAGATCTGTGCAACGTATTTCCTAATAACATATCACTCCTTAACTTTAAAGATCAATTTGAAGAGCTTTATAGAAAATTAATGATATACAAGCGTAGTGACTACTTCAGAAATGAAATACGCAAAGCCAGCAACAAGGCAAAAGCTGTTTGGAGGGTAATACAGTCGGAAACTAGTGCAACAAGTAGCAAATCAAAATCACTTGAGTCCTCCGAACCTGATGGGTTGGCAAATGCAATAAACAAATTCTTCATCAACTCTGTGAGGGACACGCCGAGACAGCTGGACTTGCGGCTGGCATTACAACTTTTAGAATCATATAGCCCCATGGCAGTAGAATGTGCGTCATTAGAGCCATTGTCCATTGGAGAGATTTATCGACTCATAAAGCTAATAAAGCCAAAACCCACAAAGGATGTGTACGAGGTTCCTACAAGGATCTTGCGTGAGCTCCCTCCGTCGTTTATAGATATTTTATGTTACAGCATGAATTTGTGTCTGAAAAATGGGTCTTATCCCGAGGCTTTAAAAAAGATTAAAGTTGTACCTATATATAAGGGAAAAGGACTAAAAACCGAACTAAAGAACTATCGGCCTATATCGATAATACCAGTATTGTCTAAGATTTTCGAACTGGGTCTTGCAAATAGGTTAATTAATCATCTGACAGGTAAGGGTATATTGGCAAAGGAACAATATGCTTATCAGTCTCAAAAATCCACAGTGGATGCTACCAGACAACTCTTAAAAACAATTGCTGAGAAACAAGAATTGGGATGCAAAGTTGCATTGGTGTTATGTGACTTGTCGAAAGCATTCGACCTCGTAGACCATACGCTTATTATTAAGAAGTTAGACCATTACGGCATCCGGGGGACTTTCCTCAAAGTATTTGAATCCTTTCTAAAGAATAGGCAACAATTATGTGAAGTAGATGTCAATGGCTATAAGGGAAGATCCAACTATGAATCGCTTGATTCGATTTCTGTTCCTCAAGGTTCAGTAATAGGTAACTACTTATTTATTGCATTAGTTAATGACTTGTCAGCGTGTACGTCGCATGGTCAACTGATTGCATACGCGGATGATAGTGCTTTTGTTGTTTGGGGCACTAATTTCACAGAACTGCAATCTAAAGTAAATTACCTGCTACGGGATGTAAAGCACTGGTTCACTATCAATGGTATGAAACTTAACCTGGAAAAAACGAATGTAATCCAGATAAACCTTAGGGGTTTGCCACCCCAGAAGCTGAATAGCGTGCTGGATAACATCGAAGTACCCTTAGTAAACAAGGCAAAATATCTAGGCTTCACCTTAGACTCTGCATTGCAGTGGGATACCCATATAGATGAGCTTTGTAAGAGGTTAGGCAAAGCGTGTTTTGCAATTTCGAGATTAACAAAAATGCTTGATGAGCAATGTGTCAGAAATGCATACTATGCTTACTTCCAGTCAATTGTAACGTACGGCATTGATATGTGGGGACAAGCGGCGGACAGACAAAGGGTGCTTATATTGCAAAAAAGGGTAATTAGGATAATGGCTGGGGTGCCCTGGGACACACCTGCCCGCAGCCTGTTCCGGAAGTTAAGGATCATGACTGTTCCAGGTCTGTTCATATTTGAAGTAGCAAAAGTAGTCCGTAAACATCTTAATGAATTTAAAATGCGTGGTCCTAACTACCGAAATGGAAATAATCTCCTTCCCAACCCACACAGACTAAAAAAATCCGAACAATGTGTGTGGTACATAGGTCCTAGAATCTATAATCGTTTGCCAAATAACTTAAAGTCAGCCGAATTATCAGACAACATGTTTATAAGTAAGCTTAAGGAATATTTAATAGAAAAAGCATTCTACTCATTAGATGAATTTATGAATAAAAACAATGTTATGTAATTATTAAAATGAGATACTTATTGTTGTTAATATAATATAGACATAGGATGTAAAAAATAAAATAATATGTATAATAAAAATTGACATGTAATTGAAATGTTCATTATAAAATTTATAAATAAAGAGACTGAAACTGATACCTAATATAATAGTAATAAATGTAATGATAATTCATAATATAATAATAATGTATGATATTTAATGTTGTCTGTACCTATATGAAATGTTCAAATTAATATTCTGTGTAAACTGACCTGTAACCATGTTATCAATAAAGATTGAATTGAATTGAATTGAATTGAATTGAATTGACTACAGAAAAGTTTCTTCAAAAAAGGAGTATAAATTCTTAAAGACGACCGCTTTAGCCTAGCTGGTAGAGTGACCCTGCCTACGAAGCAAGAGGTCCCGGGTTCGAATCCCGGTAAGGGCATTTATTTGTGTTATGAGCACGAATATTTGTTCCTGAGTCATGGATGTTTTCTATGTACTTATTTATCTATATAAGTAAGTTTAACGTCATCTAGTTCCCATAAGTACAAGCTTTGCTTAGTTCGGGACTAGGTCGATTTGTGTAAGATTGTCCCCTAATATTTATTTATTACTAGCTTCTGCCCGCGACTTCGTCCGCGTGGACCCGGGATAAAAACCATCCTATATTTTAATCCAGGCTATAAACTATCATCGTGCAAAATTTCATTCAAATCGGTTCAGCCGTTTAAGCGTGATTGAGTAACAAACATCCAAACATCTAAACTTTCGCATTTATAATATTAGTAGGATTATTATTATTTATTATTATTAGAGGGTCGGCAACGCGCATGTAACAGTCCATAGGTTACGGTAACCACTTCCCATCAGGTGGGCTGTTAGCTTGTTTGCCACCGACGTGGTATAAAAAAGGACCTGTCCCGTACTCCACGGGACTAATCCCGTCCGGTCTCTTGCAGTTGTTTCCTAGGACACCCAGCGCCTCTAAGAAGGCCGTCGCAATGTCATTAAGAGCAGCATCTCTTGAGAAATGGCCCGCGCTCTCCTCTGGCAGGAGGGAGGGAAGATAATCTTACCTATGAGACGAGACGAGCTATGGCTTGACTAAAAGAAAGCCGGTAACGCGATACTCGAACTTAGGCGAATACTTACCTAAACCAACATACCGGCGGGGAATTTATCGTTGGGTCAGGACTGCTCGCTTACCTGAATATTAAAGTACGATTTAAAATTATTTTTGATTAAAATATCTATTTGTGATAAAAGATTTTGTTGTTTCCAAAGAGGGCAGATCAGTAGCGATAGGGACTAACAGGCGATGAGTTATTTTATTTTATTTAGATTGGTAATAAACAGCACAAAATATGGATTACGTGCGGAGAATCTTTATGCAATCGCACCTAATTTCGTTACAATAAAGCAACGATCACAACTCACAACGTAACTCTCGTTGTGAGTTGCGTCAATCCACAGCGTCAATCAAATGATTTTACATCAGTGGAAACTGACACCTAAGGGAACTCAATGATTAAGTATGAGTAGGTATATACCAACATTTGAAAAACTAGTTTGTGTAGGTTGTACATCGCATAATTCGAACCGTCATAAGAAACAAAAGCGAATCTTCTCCCTGCATCAAGCGCTTATCACATAACATAACTTCAAGCGACAGACGCGTGCCGCGTCGCCGGCAATCGCGCGGCAATCTGTCAGTCGTCAGCGCGTCAAAGCGTCGGAGCGCCGCCGCCGGTCCCTCAGGACACGTTCGATTGACGCGCGGTGACCTGGCTAATTTACCCTGGGTTAACCGACAGAGAATGTAGAAATATGAAGAATAGTTACTACTATTTACTTTTGAGCCATTTTAACGTTGTTTATTTCGTAAGAGCGGGGTTGGGATGACTTAGTTAATGCCCCACACGGGTAGTTACACATATTTTGGTAACTTTTTTAGCGTAGGTAGGGACATCTATGTCTTGACTCTACCTACTTTAGAATTCGTGAGCCATTAAAAATATACTAAAACATTTGTTTAATATTTCGAGTAGGTTAATTAACTTATAATGTTCATATAGGTAATTAACTACCCGGCCACTTATTAGTTTTTTGGTAGTGGGTTCACAATGGATGGATGTATACAAAAATGATAAATCATGAATATCTCTATAGAAACTGAATAACGAAGAGGAATTGACTCGAAAAACCCATTAAAATTGTCAAAAACAGCAACTGGAGATATTAAAAAAAAGTCATTTCACATATCACCGGGTGCGAATCCATTTTAGTTGTTGCAGAAATGAATTCTGTCATTGCACACACATTCGGCGAGTGCCGGTTAAACCGTTTGGGAACAAAAAGATAAAGGGTAATATTTTCATTGCATCGATGAATGGGTCGGGTGTGTACTCAACGTGGTGGAAAATATGTTCAGAGTTCCGTCAATGTTCGCCGGCTGTTCGAGAGGGCAGGGAATTGTTTACTATATATGCACTACATACACTGTAGTAAATGTCATCAGGGGCCGTAGACAAGGTTACAATCGACAAGCGCTAACGCCAATAGAAAATAATAAAATGTAGGGGAATGCCGACGATTCCCATACATTTTATTAGTTTTCTATTGGCGTTAGCGCTTGTCGATTGTAACCTTGTCTAGGCCCCCTGGTTAGTTAAAGTTAGATATTTACCTATATAAGTAGCCTGATGCCATTCAGTTACGATGATTAGGTTCGGTAATTAAGCATCACGGAGATAAAGTACTATTAGATAAATCAAACTAATTAATGTATACGGTGGCCGAGCACATTTTGTACAAGCATTCGCGTCTCGCGCGAATTAGCGACTTTTATCTCACTCGCACAGTGCAAATTAGAAAGAATAGGATAGATTTTCTAGTTCCGCATCTCATCAGTCTCAGTTGAACAGTATTAACACAATATATCCATAAAATCTTAGTGATAGCTCAAAATACCCATTTCGTAACTATTTTCACATCTTAATTTAACAGTTAAATCATATAAATCATAATCACTCCTAATTATTTAACGTCAACACTCGACAGTATAATGCGACCGTCGACTCAATGAAAGAAGTCATAAAATCTAGGCAATGAGTGCTCAAAAGCATGCTGAAGTAACAGACGTAGATAGGTACGGAACCCCCAACACTTAGTACAGCCCCACCTGTTCGGTGTATTGTTCGTGGCAGGTAATCCTGCCCGAATGAGTAATGTACAAAAAGTCCAGGCGTTAAATTGATCAAGTATCCCCTGCGCAGTTAGTATTTGACGTCATGACCTGGTACTTGCCCATTTTCTGGATCATATTTCTTCCTCCAATCGTTACTCTAGATTGATACTTGCCGGGCGTGATGCTTTCTGGATGAGTCATCGTCAAGGCGCATCTGATGAGTGAATCTGACCGTATACTTGAAACCATAATAGGGGTGCAGACTTGAAAATCATTATTACTCCAAAAGAAAGGAGGCACAAAAATATGCCTATATAGGAGATATCTCAAAGAATTACGAAGCTACAACCGTTTTAATATTACTTGTTAGAGAGAGAAAACGCAAACAGTGTGTGCCTGCCGCGTCACGCGTCGCCCGCGCGGTAGGCCTCGTCGATAGCGGCGCCGAACACGATGGGGCACGGCACGTTGCCGTCTATTAGTGACGTCGCAATCTACAAGCGTCTTCGTTTCATATGAAGTTGCGTTTTGCGAAAAAGGGACAGAACATATCCCTTCTTAAAACGTTGGATACATAACTTCGTGATTATTTAACCTCTTGCGTCGATTTTTTCTCCATTTGTCTACATTTTTAATCTTTTTTCGAGCAAATATGACATTATTCATTATTTTATTTAGTGTCTACACCACCCCTATTAGATTCCAAAAAAAATACCTTAAAATAGTTTAGCTACGTCCATCATTTGGAAGAGTGTAAGTTTGCCAGTGCCGGTTTTTTAAGGTTATTTTTTGGAATCTAATTATGGTTTCAAGTATAGGTAGGTACAGTAAAGGGCTCGAATACGTATTCACTTAAAGTTTCATAAATATGTATACTACAACCTCATTGTTGCAGAAATAAGGTCTGCCTACATATTTTTGAGACTTTGTGGTGTACACAGGCCCTTGACTGTACAAACTAAACCGTACGAACTGTACTACCTAAATGTATAAATTTAACCGCCTAAAGTCGCGGCACAACATGACGCGTGATGAAACCGGCTTTATTTGTCAGACTTTTTCACCTTTCTCTCTTTTTAGAGGCTGGCTACTTTAATTTGACCCTGCAAAAGCGCGGCAATAAATAAAATGTTAAGCAAGCAACACTTTGTAAAAGTAATAGGATTTAAATCCTATTACTTTTACTAAGTGTTAATGCTGATAATTTTAACATACTTCTATATAACCGGTAGTAGGTATCTAATATGTAGTTTGTTAGTAGCATTATTACTTAGTAAGGCCATTGCTAAATATTCAAATAATGGTCAATAATTTGTTTAGGTACCGTGAACCGGGGTTACTTTAGGAAAAAATGTGGCTACTTTGGTCATTTAGAATGTAGTATAGAAGCAGAACTATTTGAAATTAAGAAGGTTTAATAGAGTAAACAGCAAGATAGAATTATAATATATTCACTGCCACGGTTCACCCACAAGTAAAAACAATGATTTCGGAGAAAAACCCATTTGATCAAAGTCACCTTCCGAATCAAAGTTACTTTACCATGGTACTTTACTTTGTTTAATATGTTTATTTGTATGGATGGACTAAAAACACAGTACCAACAAAGTATAAAAACACAACTATATTTTCTTCAAATTATTCAATTCAGTTTTATTTGTATGAATTAATTTCATGGCCTCATCAGTCTCGTCACTCCTAATAAAAGAAATGCAATTCAATGCAAAGGGTCGGCAACTCGCTTGCAATTCTTCTGGAATCGCAAATTTCCATAGTCTACGGTGTTTGCTTACCAACAGGCACCGTATACTTGTTTACCACCGTCGTAGTTAAAAATCACGAGCAGTTTAGCACAATCTAAACCGAATAGGGTGCATTATACAGCCATCTGTTGTTGAGTAGCGTACAACTTGCTATATTCAAATCAACATGGCGTTGTTAAGTGTAACTTTCAGTTGCCGCTATTGCGCAATAGATGGCAGTAAACGCAAAAATGATCTGGCTCAGTATTAAGAACGCTTTTTAGGTTTCCTTTCTAGTCAATACTCGTAACGGTGACACTACTGTCCTTTCATTTCCTATTTAATCTGGTGATGCCCTTGACCGTATTTCCTAATGTCTCTAAATCGACTGAATACCCACTGAGTCGATAAATACAAACTTAATGGAGGGTTACTTGGTATCCATAATTATAAGGAAGAAATAGTCGGGGTTATTCGTAAGAAAATACAAACAGCATTTGTATATTTTATTTCATTACCTACACATTAAGTTAAAACAACCCCATTCCAAATAGCAGTAACTTATTAAATAGAAAATAAATAATACAGAGACAGAACAGCCATCACAGATAAACAATATAAATTCAATGTGGTTCAATAAAACAATATAAAAAAAAGAATAAAAAATTACTTCTAAAAAGCAATACTTGAACATATATTGTCTCAAATCCAATTTCTTACGATTTTAGATGTTAATCAGACCAATACATAAGCACCAATGCAGTTATGCCCTACCCTACATCCTTTTAAGTACACTTATAATCACAAAATTTCAGGCTTTCCTCATAGGAATGTTCCTCGGAATGTTTAGAATTTCTAATTGGTTACAATATTTATTTGAGCATTTCATTAAATTTTCTTACTTAACTACTGAGAATATTGTCCTCATAAATACGATAGTCCTAGTAAATTTGAATATAAATATTATCTAAGGGAATCTACAACCATTGAAGCTTAGCCTCAGCTTTTTGCGAATTTGACGCTTAATCACAGATTAGGTTCTTATTTCAGTGAAGTCAAATCTGACCATAATAGGAAACAATCATATGTAGCTGGGTTGCGTATAATTCCAGTGTAATAGAAGTAGAGGAAGGAATAAAGCTAGATTAACTTATTTCAATCAAGTGAAGGAGAAACTAGCTGTAGTGTATAGCAAAGGCAAGAATGAAAGTTCATAATCCTTATTATTTTTCCTATTTGTATTACATAATTATTTTTAGTCCCTACTCCCTAGTTATGAGGGATTTCAAACCGTCGGTAATCGAAAGTAACGTCAGTAAAATTCTGATTGTATGGGAAGTTTGAGTTCTTTATGGGATGACACGTGAAATGTAAACTCATCATTACGGAACTCGCACCTTGGAACCTAAACATTCCAGAACAATTTTCTTCCCCGAACGCTCCGGCTGTGGAATGAACTTCATACCGCGGTTTTCCGGGTACAGTATGGGTTTCTTCAAGAACGAAGTGTACAGGGTTTTATAGGGTCAGCAACGCGCATGCGACTCCCCTGGAGCTGCAAGCGTCCATATGCTACGACGACCGCTGAACATCAAACTGCCCGTACGCTTGTTTGCCACCGTCGTGTTATTTAAAACATGTGCGGAAAATGCAAAGTTAATGTATACAGACGCAGTAGGCGCTGTATCGTAACTATTCGTTACGTTCAACAAAGTGTGCAGTAATATCTGTAGCTAGACAGAGGGGCTACCGCGAAACGAAAACGAATTTCGCTCGTGTATCTTCCTTTCTGTAGCACTTGCTAGTTTGAGAGACAGAGAGGGAGATACTTTCGTTTCGCGGTAGGGCCTCAGGAATAGGTTTAGAATATCCGCATGGTGTTCGCGCAGCCGTGGTTCATGCGGTACTGCACGTACATCATGCCGGAGTTGTGCCAGTAATAGAGCGCGCCCATCACGAGCACGTGCCACCACTGGTGCGAGTGCCCGACGTAGTCCACGCGGCCCGGGAACCAGCGCTCTGGAATCTGCAAAACACGATCATTGTTAGCATGGCTGTTATCAAACTTTTTCTGTTCACTTATTTCCCTGGGGTTTTTTGCTAAGGGCGGATTGCAGCAACTTACAATTGCAGACCGATCAACGTTAAATACCATTCATTCAGATTTTAACCGCTTACGATTAGGGTGGTGCAATCCAAACCCACCCTTAGCGACCCTGATCAGAGCAGATTGAGCGCTCACGTTCGTATCCAATGCCCAGGTCAAGCAATTACCGTACCGGTCGGTCCTCGGATGGGTGACCGCTTTGAGTTGGTACTGATCGCTCCGTGCTTTGGAAGGCACGTGAAGACGTTGATCGCCATAGTTCTCTATGACAACAGTCGTTAAGCAAAGTTAGAGGCCATCGGGCGGCTTCAGACTCCTGACAGTGAAGTAGACATCATCTAGTTTCCCTCTGCACGTCTATCATGAGACGGCCGCGACATCCTCTCGGTTTTTCTCGCACCTCTTGTTTTAATTGTTCTAATAAGAGAGAGACGAATAGTGCGAGAAAAATCGAGAGCTCGCGCGCCGTCTCATGATAGCCGTGCTGGATTATAAGGTAAA
Organism: Epinotia bilunana; assembly: GCA_947049275.1. Taxonomy (NCBI): domain Eukaryota; kingdom Metazoa; phylum Arthropoda; class Insecta; order Lepidoptera; family Tortricidae; genus Epinotia; species Epinotia bilunana. The sequence continues at coordinate 22,820,802 of OX346253.1, forward strand.
ACGGCAGTCGGTTAACCAAAAACAAGTGGCTATAGCAATACAAAGATTAGGTGGCGGACGGACCCGAGGCTCCTCAAGGATGCAACCAGGATAACGCTGAGATAAGGAGGACTTTGAGTATATCTGATGAACCGCGCTATAAGTGACTAGTCATGGTTGGGGCCAAAGTTTCGGTTTAAGTATTTTAAGTTTATTTTTAAGCAGCACTCTCAGGAGTCGAAGCACTCTCAGGAAGCGATAACACTTGGACATGGATATATAAGTAATAAACTCGTGTTATTACTTAAAACTTATTTGAACTATCTCATTATTAATATGTAGAACATTTGATTTGATAAACACCACAGCCAAATTGTAGTTTTGGAAGTCGTGTATACGACAATATGATTAATTTGTACGAAAACATACCTTGAAGGCGTAAATGACGAATGCAGTTCCGCTTATAAGGTACATCCCTATCACTCTAGGGAAGAACATCTGAAAAAAGAAACAGACATAAAATAAGTCGAGTGCTTCGCTAACAATTCAATTTAATGAACAAGATTAGTAACAATCTAACTTTAATTCCGAAGAAATAGGTAAACATGTATTTTAATTAACCTGCTCGAACCAAAGTTTTTATAATTATAAGTATCTACCGATCGGAAACCCAGACGTCTGTTCAATTCCGATCTGAGCCACAGTCAGCCACAATAAATTCAGCATCGTGCTTGACTTCAGCAAAGTCAAAATCAACATAAACGGTGATTAGATAATGAAATTTTGCTATTGACGCCTAGTCGAAAGGAAGCGAAGCGAAGCCGTGCCAGATTAATAAATGTGTGTACATAGCATTACACGGTTTGTTTGGTTCTAACCTGCACCATGGGATTCTCGAAACCGCCCATGGCGTACGTCCAGTGCAGCGTAGGCAGCACGCCGTACGCAGCCCAGCCGATGAACACGCACATCTTCACGGGGTACGGCACGCCGAGCCGAGGGATCTGCAGCGCCATCGCCAACACGAAGATGAGCGTTACTGACGTCATGTAGAACGCTTTCAACTCCTGCGAACACGCACAAAATCAAACTGCGCCTCTAGCACAGCCATGCACAAGCTTTTTCTACGGGGGCCGCAAAGACATTTAAGCAAAGGAGCCACGGGCCACAAGGTGGATGGTTTCTATAATAGGATCGCATGGTGGATGGCGGGCCACTCGCTAAAGCTCGGCGGGCCGCATGCGGGTTGAGTATAGCTGTTCTAGCAGCCCTCTAGTGTACACCGTTGTAGTAAGGCTGGTTTTCAAGTCAGGCTGGCCTCTTAGCGCTAGTCGTTGTAGGTTTCCCATAATCATAATCATTTAATCATTGCTTTGTGTGTATCAAATATTTTAAAGCTATTAATGTTTCAACACAACCCTGCGAGGGCACTGCAACAGAATATAACAAATATAGAGTATCCACCAGAGCTGTGCAAGCGGGCCACCAGGGGACCGATTTTTGACTTTCGAGCGCTCGACTCTTTCACTCGAAAACTGACAAAAATGATGAAATGCTATTTTGAAATGACGGTAGAAAAATTAAAAACGAGCGGTATTGACAACTCGTATTCAATTCTATCGGTAGAAAGTAAGTGCCTGTGATTGTGACACTACAATAGCATTTACTTTGATTTAATTTTCGAGCGCTCGAAAGTCAAAAATCGGCCCCATGGCGGTGAGCAAGGAAGAAACCACCAATAGGAAGCGATGCGCAAACGCGCCCAGCAATGCTACTGGTGGTTTTGTTCCTCGCTCACCAGCAATGTTAACGGATTAAGTTATCTTATGATTAAGTACACGGTTTGAAACCCTCAGCCTATGGGTGACGCTGATCCGCAGACATGATGTCGACATGTCGGCATATACGTGCACGAATCGAAAATGGACCCTGAATACGAGGGCTGAAGCTTGACTCAGCACTGACAGGCGTCAATGCTGAGTCAAGCTCGTCAGAGACGCCTCCATTGTTAACCATTCATATGGTTCCGGTAGCGCCAACGGTCAACATTATAAATAAACCAGCAATCGCGTAAATGACCCCTCTGTAGTTGAACTTTAAACTAAATTCTTTCCATTGTCTGATACACAACATATAGAAGAAACATTACATAAATTACCACGACGCCTAAATTTAAAGTTCGCTCTGGGGCAAGTATTTAATCACTATTCAGCAAGGATTTCACCCAATATTTACCTATTTTACTATTTATGTTGTATACTTCTGTTTTACTACTATATTTTTAGTTCGCATCTTTAAGTAGTAAAACTTTGCGGATTTTGCATGGTATGGGTATCTAATAAATTCGAACTCAAATTATCAATCGGTAAGTCTGAAACTATGTGTGATTGTCAATCAATTGAAAAAACAATCGCTGTCAGTTTCATTATTTAAAATGGGGCGCAGCTATTGTTCTCAACGTATTTGTGGGTCGATGATATGCCTCCTCCTCATTATCTACTTTTTTGTCTCGTCTATTATTATCCTGAACTAACTGCAAGTTTCGGTTTATGTGCCAATGACAAGTTAATATGTTGTGTGTAGACCAATATTATGTTAAGTTTTCTATTTGTGCACGGTACATTCGAATTTGACATTGTGGTAAAGTAGCGCATGTGACAACTATTAAAGATATTTGACCCTCCCCTTCCATGCTTTGTTATCCTTAACGCTGAGGATCCTGACCCCCCCGACCCTTTGTCATCGTCTTCTCATTAATGTTTTTTCGCCATGTCTGTCTGTTTTCGGCGACGTGCACGGCCTCGCGTGGAGCTTAGTATCGAGATATTTAATATGAAACCAAAAAAAAAATTGTATCTGTGAACGTGATGATACAAGTTTATTATTAAAGACTAATTGGTTTATGACGCTACGACTGCATGACATGAACCAGTTTGCCGCACATAATGTAAAATCGATCGACCTCTGTAAGGGCTGTAATTTTGACGACAGCCCATTAAGCAATTTAAAAATAAATTTGTAAATGATTATTACGATCATGGAAAGTTGGGAATTTAGATAATCAAAATTAGTGGTCACTCGCGAGGAAAATCAATTTACGATTCGATCGATGCCGCTCGGTAAATATTGAGGGCCGTACTATTTTTATGTTCCAAAACGTGGTTCGGTCACTTTGTGGGCAGTAAATATTGGGTGAAACCCTTGCTGAATATATTTCGGTTGTTAATTACCAGTCCATCGGGCCACGGCCAGTGCTCCGCATACGCGGCAAGCGCATCGTTGCGACACCTCCACGCACATGTCCTACAATAGACACTTACGGCATGTGTGGTCATTACATGGCATTGCTTGAGTGCTCTATGAGTTCGGTTTACAAGTCCGTTATAAAAATAGCTGCGTACTTTTTAATAATCCCTAGAATATCTAGTTTTCTCTATGGGCTGAAAGGTCCGATGGCTCTCGCTTCGAAAAAAACGTAGGTACCTACACCAAGCTGGGATAAGGTAGCAAACAGCCCCTTGGCTCCTTTAGGATGCATCGCTAAGATGAGACTAGGTAGTAGGTACCTAGTACCCTGTATTTGTTTTATTCAGACAAAAAAATTAAAAACAAAAAAAACCGTCTCCATCTTCAATTTTAAATTATTGGTACTCATTTACGAGTAGTAATCACGTCATCATCTCGCAAGTAGATTACAGTAGGAATATGAAAACATGTCCTATTCACCCAGTTCACCCAAGGGGGTTTTATTATGAAACTACATGTATTGTCTGCTATCAGATTATGATTAGTTACTACTACAATTCACGGTTTTTAGGCACTTGTCTCACCGACGGCGAGCAGCGAGTACTCTCATAGTAATTCTTACTCGCTTGAGCGAGTAGCACGTAGTAACACTCGCTTACTCGCCGGCGGTGGGACAAGTGCCATAAAAACAGTGCTCGATAATACTCGAGGGCTTTTATCACATTCTATGGTTTTCTTAATCGCCGTGAAGTCGTTACAGTACCGTTACTGTAAGTACTGTGTTGAGAGAGATTTGGCAAATATGTCAATAGATTTCATTTATGTTAACATCAAGACATCATTTTTGAATATCAACGAGTAGATACAATATTGCGGCGTATTTAGAAAAGAAAGTTAGATTTGGCTAGGTTCCGTATTTGTCTTTTTTTTATCACATCAAGTAACATATTCAGATCACAAGTTATATCTAGGCATTTTTTGTAAATACTATGTACGCACACGCAAATTTCGCGCATGAACATTGTTTGCAGAAATACTTGTTTTTAACCGACTTCAAAAAAAAGGAGGAGGTTCTCAATTCGGTTGTTTTTTTTTTTTTTTTCAATGTTTGTTACCTCAGAACTCCGTCATTGATGAACCGATTCATCAATTATTTTTTTGTTGGTAAGTATATGTTTCCAGGTGGGTCCCATTTTTTTTAAAATTCAATTGGATGATGGGATCCATGAGGAATTTGAGGGAACTCCTCAATTATATTAGGCACGCGTGTAGTGATTTTGGTATTTTCTATTATAACTCGTGTATTTACATCCGGAAATCATAAATTGGTGGAGTGGAATTGATGATGAAGACCACGGATGACTTATGGAATTCCTCAATTATATACTTAAAAGTACAAAATTATATCACAGATTCTGATAAGATTCCGTTGAAATAGCAACTAATGAAGTGCCAAGGGTGATCCTTGTGGAATTGACGGAAGTCCTCAAATATTATCGGGTCACATACAGCAATTGAGTTTTTTTCTATAATAATCAACGCATTTGCTCTCGGAAATCAGTTCATGAGGTAAATTGGAAAATAAATGTTCTCGTGGCTTGGCGGAGTACTAAATTGAAGTCGGTTAAAACTTTGTTTTTAAAGGAAATTATCACGTGTTATGTCTGTTTGCATGTGTGCCTACCTATAGGTACTAATGTATACTCACATGATGACACCAGAACGCATAGTAAACGCCAGGGGCCGTAGACAAGGTTACAATCGACAAGCGCTAACGCCAATAAAAAACTAATAAAATGTATGGGAATAACAGATGTTAACGAAAAGTGTTTCGTCGGCATCTGTCATTCCCCTACATTTTATTATTTTCTATTAGCGTTAGCGCTTGTCGATTGTAACCTTGTCTACGGCCCCTGATGTGTTTGCATGTGTGCCCACCTATAGGTACTAATGTATACTTACATGATGACACCAGAACGCATAGTAAATGCCTGATGTGTTTGCATGTGTGCCCACCTATAGGTACTAATGTATACTCACATGATGACACCAGAACGCATAGTAAATGCCTGATGTGTTTGCATGTGTGCCCACCTATAGGTACTAATGTATACTCACATGATGACACCAGAACGCATAGTAAATGCCTGATGTATTTGCATGTGTGCCCACCTATAGGTACTAATGTATACTCACATGATGACACCAGCACGCATAGTAAACGCCTGGGGCCGTAGACAATGTTACAATCGACAAGCGCTAACGCCAATAGAAAAAAATAAAATGTAGGGGAATGACAGATGCCGACGAAACACTTTTCGTTAACATCTGTCATTCCCATACATTTGATTAGTTTTTTATTGGCGTTAGCGCTTGTCGATTGTAACCTTGTCTAGGCCCCCTGATGTGTTTGCATGTGTGCCCACCTATAGATAATGTATACTCACATGATGACACCAGAACGCATAGTAAACGCCTGATGTGTATATGGCGAGCAACGAGAGCGCGATGCCGAAGAGGTCGTACATGAGGAAAGTGTTGTAGTCGCACTCGGAGCGGCACGAGAACGTGTGGTACAGCGCCGACAGGGCCATGCACACCTGGAAATTAAGACATACCTCTATACGCTGCTCTACACCACGGGCCATCAGGACCCATCATGCAGGACACAACAATGCATTAAAGGGAGAAAATCCAACTTTCATCTCATTCCACTGCATAACTGCGTCCTGTCCTGCGGCCATGATGGCCCATTGTGTAAAGGACCTAGTAGACCTTTAGACACTACTCAGAGAATTGAAGATTAATGTCGGGATATTGTATCGCCTCGGTTCAGAATAGGTTTGAGACGCGAGGGGGTCGGTTGCGGAGGTACGACTAATTATTACAAGGAAGACTGAGAAGACGCTCCAGAATGACGGAGAAGACTTCTGCGCGTTTATTCTGAGATCCTAGAATCCATATAAACGGGCGCAGGTGACATATCATGCGATTTTAGTAGATAGCACCCCTGACATCCTCCGATAGTAACTGCTTCGCAGGGAGGTTTCCTCGGTCAATGTGGCAAATCAACCATATTTTAACAAGCAAGATAAACCCATCGTGTTAATTAGAATCCTCTTAATGGTAAGTTGATGACTGTCGTGCGAAAAAGTTCAGTTTCCTAATGAAATCTAAAATAATCGGAATATTTAATTTAGTACCTCGGTAGCTACTCAGGTCTGACTCCCTATTGCTTTATTAAAGACAAAGACGAGTCCGTCTCTTGCACTTTAAACTGATCGACATAAAGTTCAAATTCAGTTAAACGAAGTGTTCAAAAGCAATGAAAACACAAAAAAATGCCTTCTGATATTACGGCTACATCCATGTGACTAATTAAATTAGGCCTGTATGTATGTGGTATGTGACCTAGTTAAAACTCGAAAACTAAGTTTTTCTACCCATAGAACGTAATATACAAGTAAAGCTGCAACATCATAAAGTAGCGAAAATGAAACCCATATGTCCCGACTTGCAGACAGTTTTAACCATGTGTTAACTTTTAACTAATAAAATACATACTATGCTTACTGCTCTACTAGCTGTAATATGCTGAGGCAGAATGTGGAGTGGACAAAGGCAGTTGTCGATCACGTTGGCAACAAGTAACATGTTAAAAAAAAAAAAAAAACGGCCAAGTGCGTGTCGGGCCACGCGCAGTGTAGGGTTCCGTAATTGCCTGTCTGTGTTAGTTACATCGACACGCGCGCGCCAACTACATGCTGCTACATGTTGCGTCGGCCGAATTTGTACGAAAGTTGGCCTTTGTAAGTACATTTTAAGTTGGTCGACTATTACTCGGTAACTAGTTATGCCTACTTTCCCGTGGTAGTTTTCCTTTTAAATTCATTATATTTATGTACTACTGCCACGATTTTTTTCACATCCCCAGTAGTAGCTATTTAGCCGGCAGGGGGGGGGGGACACATGAGTTGAACAAAAATTAGGGCTTTAAAGCCCATTATCTCACAAACGAATCAGAGTTGAAAATTGGTTTTGAGAAACCCATACTATTTTTGAACAACCTATCCAACGATACCCCACACTATAGGTTTATCGAGAAAAAAAGTTTACTTCCCCACTTTACATGAAAAAAATAGAGATAAAAAAAACAAAATCTTATTCTTCTCTTTTGTCGGCGTGATTTATTTATATTCCCATGCCGAATTACAGTTTTCTAGTTGTAAGGGCTACTGAGCAAAGCCGAAGACGGACATGGCCAAACTATACTATAAGGGTTCCTTTGGTGACTACGGAACCCTAAAAACGAGATGGGAATACCTACTTACTATACCAGTTAGATTGTTCTGTGTCGATACCGATAGTTTCTGGGAAACCATTAACATGCCATTATTAGTCAGCCATAAGAGTGCAATGATTAAATGCAGCTAAATGTCGTTGTTACGCTGCACTTTGATGTTATTATAGACTAGCTACTTATAACGGAACTACGAATGCTTTCAACCATATAGTTAAGAATTAATGCATACTACGCAAACCAATGCTTGGAATAAAACCGAAATAAAACGAAACCAAAAATTATATGAAACGGGAATGATATTAGGTATCTCTCTTGCCAAAGTAGCGGTCCGTCCGTCTCAATCATAACGGTGACCGGCCAACGGGCCGAAATCACACGCAGGCATAATAAAAACAGATTATATACGGCCCACTTTTAAATTGTCTACGCAAATATTCTTCTTACTTATAACATTTATACAAATATTAGCTTCCCTTTCTTTGGCATTCCAGTCACGTCCTGCCACAAGTCTGTGATAGTCCGTTGCGGTGTCCAGGGTGGGTTCCCTTTATCTGGCATAATATCGATTGTCCGAATTACACTCCGCATAACAGTTATCGCAGAAACATTTTTAGCCGAATGATACTTTAGCATAATCATATACTTAGCATAACTATCATGTCGCATAACACTCATTTGGCAGAATTTTGAATTACAGAATTGTAATATGTCCGAATTTACGTTCGCAGAATTTTACGTAGCAGAACGTATATTCCGCCGAATTTCTTGAAGCATACAACTAATATCACCGACTTTATTTTTGCATAATTTTATGTGCCAGAATATACGTTTCGCCGAAGCCGTGCAAATAATGAACCGTGCTGCTCTAGGCGACAACTAGCGCGGAAAGCGTTCTAAGGCAGGTCGGTGTAGGTACGACGAGCGAAGCGACGACCCTAAAACGGGCGAGCCAAGCGAGAACGTTACGAATTGTTTATCAAATATACTAACTTGCACTCTAAATTGTACAATACCTCGGATTTCAAAATCACGTAGGCAGTAGGGAACAGGGACTTAGTGGCAAAACCGACTCGGATCGCGGATAGGTTAGAAGACGAAAGTGGGAGCTTTGCTCCCGCTTCCGTCTTCGAGGTTTTTTTTTTTATAAAAGAGCAGAAAATTTGTTTTAATATCAACAAACATATTAAAACAAGTTTTCTGCTCTTTTATAAAAAAAACAAGGAATTGACATTATTTTTGTTTTAACTTCTAAATATTTTATACAGAATATACAGATATCAATTTAAATTAATTAATAAGCAAATCGTGAATAGGGAATAGGGACTTAGTGGCAAAACCGACTCGGATCGCGGATAGGTTAGAAGACGAAAGCGGGAGCTTAGCTCGCGCTTCCGTCTTCGAGGTTTTTTTTTATAAAAGACCAGAAAACTTATTTTAATATCAACAAACATATTAAAACAAGTTACACACAAACACACAAATTTTGGCGATACAATTATGACTATTATTCTTAACAACATTATGCCATTGTACGATTCTGCCAAAGAACGTTGTGCCAAATGACAGTATGCCGCAGCTAAATATTATGCGATACAAATTTCGGTGACACGATTATTCGATCATAGGACTATTTTTACAATCGTCATTATGCCAATGTACTATTCTGCCAAAGGAAGTTATGCGAAATGACTGTATGCAATGAAATTTATGCGAAAAGTAATTCTGCGAAATGATGATTCTGCCAAGGGCTGTTATGCAAAATAAAATTATGACAATCAATTTTATGCAACACATTAGTAACCCGTCCAGGGTATCTATTATCAGCAGTATTTTGCCTTTACAGTATTCTTAAATCAGGGCCACACAGAGTGAAAAAAATATAAGTATTTCCCTTGATCAATATTAGATAATAAGAGCTTTTGTACATGTTTTATGGAAGGAGGGAACGAAGTTCTCCGTTTATGCTTGGGCCAAAATCTTTCGTATGTCCGGATGTCGGCTGTGTGCATCCAGCACTATTAATTTACGCAAATAAACGAACTCCGATTTTTTGACAGATTTTACCGGGTTCGATTCCCGGCCGTGTATCAGGCTTTTTTGAAAGAGCCAATTTTCTTATCTCTAGTACTTAGTGTCAGATTTTCCCTCACTGTCCCGTTTGAGTAATACAACCTGTATAATGAATGGTTCTGTTTAACTGATTGGGTACGTCAACGTCGTCGACCTATTCACCTTTCGTTTGTTGAAGCACAGCAACAAAGATTCTATAGAAACCAGCTAGAAAAAAGCTCTCAAAATTCTAATTCTAATTCAAAATTTTATTTATTCAGATAACATGATCCATTTAGTTAGTATAAAATGACACAATTATGTGTTGGCATTGGTTTAGATACATTAAATTTTAGATTCAAAACTTATACTCAAATTTTTAAATTGAGTTTCTAATCTTTATATTGAGTTTCAATTCGGAGATATGCTTCGAGAAAAGTTGAGGGTTATGAACCCTAATCTTTGGTTGGACTCTTAATCCTCATAAACGGCGTCTCTTTTTATATGATTTTTGCATTCAAAACATTTTATACCTGCACATGAGCCCTTATCAGCTGTCCACGCGGGAGAGACGTCTTTTGTTTTTTTGACTCTGTATGGCCCAGCACCATCGATTAATTCTCTTAACAATGAAACAAGAAACAGGTTTTGAAACTGTTACCGTGTGAATAAGATATTAACAACCAATCAATTGCAGCTGAAAGGCTGATCGTCCTAAAAATGGGGGCACTGTGTGGCTACCTTTCTAGCACAGCTATTCATGATTAAACATGCAGCGGTCTGATCCTCGAAATAGAAGTTTATTGTTACTATAACGTTTCTTTAACGAGTAGAAAAGTAGGCTAGCTCCGATTTGCCCACAATCATTTGAAGCGATGTATTTAGTTAAAAGGTAAAACAAGAGGGCAACATGTTTTGCCAGCTGAAATACTGTGGTGTCTCGGTTTGAAGATTGCAATTCTTTAGTCCGGTAAGTATTTGATAGGACATGGGACAGAGCTGGCCCGTAATTCAACAATATGGATGGCCATTTCGTCAATATGGATAAATAAGGATGGCCATTTCGTCTTATAGTTACTTAGCGACCCAAAAATGTATGGTTAATTGTCATTGTCAAATGGCAACTGTAGGTCAAAAAGGGGCTAGGACCTGCTTGTTACAAACCGTTCAGGAGCAAGTTCCTAGTGTCTATATGTATAATTTAGACCCCTAGATACTTAATCAACTAGATTTATGCATAATCGGAGTTATTATATGTTCGAGTGACGGCGAGGTGCGCGTGGTTGTTGACCAATATAAAAAGTGCCTACCTGTTCTCCTAAAAGAATATGCTAACGCTTAACGGATCTAGGTTTGAGATATATCTGGGCAAAATAAGTTCTTATATGTATATTGTAGACAAACTCGCGTGTCTATTTGTCATAGGTCACATAACCTGCTGCATATTCGGAAGTGGTGGGGCTAAAGTGCGAGCTCTTACAATAGTGAAAGTACATCCATACTCTGGCGAGAGTTTTGGTGTCTACATCAAAGCATTGGTTCTTAGTTTACGTTACTTTTAAGTGATGTAGACATCTTGACATAAAAAAGTAAGTAGGTATGGCAGCATATTGGTGAAAGCTACATCTGAACATATCGGGCTATAAAGTACTTAGGTGTAAGATTGTCAAAAAATATTGTCATCATGTCATAGGCACAGACAACACAAAAAAAGTAGGTAGCTAACGTAACGCAAAATGAAATTCCAATTAAGTAAGTATTTTCTTCAAAATGAAGTCTTGTGAGTGCACCAAAATTACTACTTACCTATATATTAAAAATATTTTTTTTAAGTTGTAGATAAAGAATCATTTGATAACGCATGTTTTTAAATACTACGCATTAACTTATCAGGTATTAAATCACTCAAACATTTAGAATATCTAAACTATGATACTTTTAGTTAATGCAGATGACATAATTAAAAAATAAAACAAAAATAGAAACGTCCAAGACGCAGATGCTTTTTTTTATTCGTCAAGACTCAAGTAGAATACTTTCACTAGAGAAAAGCAGGTCGCACTCGCATCTCGGCTTTCGAGCGCCGGACCGAGCCGCGGACGGATAGCTCATATTTCGTAATATCTGCGCGCCGAAGAGATTATTTCCTACGCAATGCGAGCCCGTAATTTTGCGGAGTGGAAACTGTCGATATAACATGAAACTTGAGTATTATGTTACTCTTAAACGGTAACGTGATTTGAAAGTATCTAAAGTGATAATTATAATTTTCTGAAACAAAAATCCGGTGATGATATGACAACTATAGTTGACATTTGCTTCGTTAATTTCATTCGCGGTACCTTTAGAACTTAGGAATCGACATACTGGCAATCCGCAGTCATATATTTGTATTAACCTAACCAAATGTATATGTTTTACATAGATTGACACCAGAAAGACCAGAATAGCATATCTATACATATTTAATTAGTAAGAACCTAAGAACAATGTTAAAAAGAGAAATATACATACATTTTAAATCTTTAAAAAAAGTTAATGTTTTACAATAGGAAACGAACTTTAAATTGCAAATATAGGTACATGTTGTCATTGATTTTGACCCGTCAGTGTCGATGGTGAAAAGATTATTAGGTATCTTATCTATAAAATGCCATGGTTCGTTTTTTTTCCCCCTAGCCTATATTGTGTCCCACTGCTGGGCAAAGGCCTCCCCTCTCGATTTCCACTCGTCCCGATTCCGAGAAATCTCCGGCCAATCGTTGCGAAATACGTCCAGGTCATCCCGCCATCTCCGTCTCGTCCCGAAGACGGAGGCGGAGATGGTTAGTTACGTAATGAATAATATAGGCAGTCATGTACATCCGATAATAGGTGGTAGGTTAGCCTTTTCTGTGGTAGCCTTTCAGCATACAACCTTCAAGCCTTGAATCCAAAAAATAATAATTTTGGATTATAATCTTCAGATTTTCTGATCTGATCGATCACGCAGCGAATACATAATTAATAACCAAATCAGCGGAACTATCGGAACTACAGTCGGAGGTTAATAATATTAGTTTAATCTAAGAAAGGCAGCAAAATGCACGCAGACTCGTAATGTTAGCGTGCAGTATGTTGCCAAGTTTGATCATTAACACTGTGTCAGTTAATTGCAAGTTTCACAAATGGTTAGCCATTACCTAGTGTAGGTTTATATCAATTATTTTTCCACATCTTTCTTACGTTCACCCTCTTATCTTTTCGTTACAGGCAGTTTAATGTCTCATCAATGTCTCCTGATATGTAACTTAATAACATTATTACGGGTTTCTGTAATGTTCCAAGATACAAGATTAATTCGACTCTAACATTAGAAGCATAAAGTTATTTTTAATATTTGTTAATTTTGGAACGTGTCTTATAGTGTTGTATCGTTTCTAAATAATAGCCCCATACTTAAACGTGTGCGAAATTGTACTTTCACTATCATATTAACGGTATCTATAAAGTATTGGACAAGATGAAACACGTGTGATTAAAACCATGTAGCTAATTATTTTAACGAAGAAAACCAGAAAATGATAAACAATTACAGTGTTAGTTTCAAAAATAAAGAACGGTTTAATTTTAACCTACTGCAGTAATTACAAGGGACAACACTATGATGTTGATGAAGAATGAACGCATACCTACGCTAGCTACGTAGAAGTTGTAACGTGTCGTTGGATACTTCCATAATGTAGAAGCCATGCCAAGCCATGATGTTATCACTCGGCCTTGAGACACGGTGTTCCTGGCAAAGGCGCAAGCTAAATACGGGCAGAGAAAGCTTGGGAAAGGGCCCAGTCGGGAACTCCTGAATTAAAAAGATTATTCCTTGCACCAAAGAGTTCTTATTTGTGTGCCCTCTTATGAACAAGATCCTGGCTAAGTGGCTTAAGTATTTTGTTTCTTAGTAAATACACAAAAAAATGTATAACTTACCATAAAGCATGAGAGAAGTATTGCGGCAACCACTTTGTCGGTGAAGGTTGCGTGGATGTTGATGATAACCAAGTCGTTGATCGTCAACCCGAGTACCAGGAAGAAACCGAACAAGTGTGTCCATATGTTCATCGTTTCGTTCGTCCACCAGAATATGCTGCAACAAATACTCTTTCAGTCAAGTGTGCTTTAATAAGCAGCAACAAGCAAAACTGCTTCAAAGTGTTTGTAAAAGAAAACCTTTGTGACCGTTATTTTAACTTCCCGGCTTACCCCAAAATGTATGATTGATGTATGTATGATTGACGAGTTGGATAGATCACTATTAAGGAAGTTTGATTTAAATAAACCCATAAAAAACATCCCATGTAAAAAAGAGGCCAAGTCTCGAAACTCTTCCACCGTAAAAAGTTGTGAGATATTTCGTAGAGCCAAGTCTCAGGCATCCTTATTAATCTTTATTTGCTTACTAAATAAAATTCTGCAACTTGGCAATCATACATTTTACTGCATTTTTGGATTTTTGCATACCTTAAACTATGTAGTATTGTGTGATTGCCAAGTCACAAAATTTTATTTAGCAAGCAAATAAAGATTAGGTAATAAGGATGCCTGAATCCCTAAACTTAAGTGCCCTCCGAATCGCTAAACTTAAGTGGCAGTTGGCGGGGCACATTGCACGTAGAACCGATGGCCGTTGGGGCGGAAAGGTTCTCGAGTGGCGACCACATACCGGAAGGCGCAGCGTGGGTAGGCCCCCACAAGGTGGACTGATGACCTGGTAAAGGTCGCGGGAGTCCGCTGGATGCGGATGGCGCAGGACCGGTCATTGTGGCACTCTTTGGGGGAGGCCTATGTCCTGCAGTGGACGTCTTTCGGCTGATATGATGATGATGATGATGATGAAGTATGCCTGAGACTTGGCTCTACGAAATGTCTCACAACTTTTAATAGTGCAATATATAGCTTATTTCCTGTGCTTAGCAGTCAAATATAAAAATCCTTAAATACATAGTGAGGCATTGAGAAATTGCAATACTACACACCAATTAATAAGTGTGTAAAGAACTATTGTTCTACATAACTAACATGCAATTATAATGTATTATTCCAGTCTGTTAAACACTGCTGCTGATACATACATATATGGATACCGACCGAGGTTTAACATGGATTAAATTTTAATGGAATATTCTCCAAAAACTCACAATAATTATTAACAACCTGCTGCTCCATTAATTCAAATTTATAGGAAGAGAATGCAAAGTTTTCGTGTTTAACTCTAATGACATTAGAGTAAGAATTAAATTTGCACTTTTAATGAAGCTCGTCTTGAGAGTTCCTTAATTGAAGAACTCACCTTTCTAAGAATAACAACAAATGCTCAAATTATTATAATTGCAATTGTGGAATTATAGCCACATGTTCGTCGCGCGGGAAGCATAGATTTTTTTGTACTAGAGATGCGCCGAATTCGGTAATTATTAGGTATAATTTTCAATGTTCGTTATTCGGCCGAATATTTACCGAATAATTTTGCAGGCGTTTGTCTGCAAGTTGCAAGAATGTAATATACTTAGTCATTGCTCTGTGAAATTATTATATTAAAATGTAATTGTATTTGCCTGACTTAATGCCTTTAGTACAATATATATTAACATTCATTCAAACATTTATTCGTGACAAACAGACAATATATAAAAACATTTCATATTATATAGTAAAACAAAAATAATCTTACCTCTCCCAACATAGTTTAGTAGGTAATAACTTTCTATATCCATCTCTGATGTATGGATTGTGCTGGAGGTACTCCGGAGCCTGCTCATACTTGAGCAACTGGCGGAAATTCACATATGCTATATCTTCTTTGGTTAAATTATTGTTGTCTTCCAGCTTCTTGCCTCTACGGAGAAGAGTGGAGCCTGAACAGTAATCTCCTTCTTGCCTGTGCTCATTTTCAGCCTTCACAAAAATAATTAAATTATAATTAATACTTTCTATTCATTCTATTCTATTCTAAAGAATAATTATACCTATACTTTTAGCCTTTTAGTCATACAAAAATACTAAACATTTTTAGGTCAAACATGTCTTAGGACAAAAAATATGTATGCAAAAATATCTTTATGCTAAAGAAAAAGTATACCATTAAATATTATACCTACTAAACATTTTCGGCCAAACAATTTTAGATTATACAATTTTAGACCAAGTGAAGGGCACCCACATTCTGCACACTGACAGTTGATAACCTGAATTAAAATATAGGAACCTAAAAATTATCTCTCAAGGGGACGAAATTGATATGGGAGTCACATTGTATGCTTATGGGCAAAAGCGAGGAATGTAAGTAATCTTGCTTTTTTTTCTAACACATTTGATTGAGATATATCTCGCATTACAGAGCAAACTACAATTAAGGGCATAATTAAGCCTTTTAACATTCTAATGACAAGGATGAATTTTAAAAATCGAATTAATCGAATATAATAGACAAATAAGTAATACACAATAATAGCTAATCTACAGTTTTTTTTATCTTATATCGAGATTACTTACTTTTTCTAAGGACATAAATTGCACAGTTTCCGCTGGGCACTCGCTAACTTTTTTTGTCATAGTTAGCGTCATACTTGAAATTTTGATGATCTTTTTGTTATGAATTCGCTTGTTACAATATCATTATTAAGTAGTCCTAAGTATGTTACTTAGCGCGCACACATTTAATAATTACTATTATTCCCGGGTCATTTAAATTGAGTATATTTCAGTTATATAAAATTATGGCCACAATATGGCTCCTTAACAAAAAACAAAACTATTTAAACGAATCGTAAGTAATCTCGAAAAACACAGCTGACTGACGTCCCACTGTCACCAGTCCACCACTTCCAAATCAATTTTTGAAACTGGTCAAACTAGTGTAGTGTTGCATGCAGCCAAGCCAGGTATGGCCGTACAACTTGTTTGACAGTAGGATCTACGCTACACCCACAGACCATGAACCTATAATTCTCTCTTTACTTTACGACTGATGCAGATGACGAATATATGAAAAATAAATATCGATGTCGATATCTTGTAACAAAATATCTTTCGCTACACGAAATCTCGAGCGAGCGAGAGAGCGAATTATATCGTGCATCAATGACGTATGAAGATCTGTCAGATAACTGGTCCTATCCCTTTCTTACTCGTCGTTCAGTACGTAAGTGAGAAGAGATGATGTATTGAAAACGTTCAATTTATTAGGGCCTATCTGCCTTTCTCTGTAATCTGTGGCTACACCCAATTCCAACCCGGTAGGGCTAAAATAAAAGCTTGGCAACCGCTACCTTATTCACTTGCGTATATCTATAGTTGGCGTGAAAGTGAATGAGACAGCCATCCGTACTCAGTTTCACATTTTCGTAGGTTGTCACTAAAATGAACTCGGGAAATGTCAAATGGATCTCTTTTGTATCTCTTTTAGTCCAGCAAAATCAAATATGTCATCATTGTTTGGTAGTAAGTGTTATAACGTCACTCCTTAACTTGCTCGCATTATAGCAGCTGTCATATTTTCTATAAACAAACGGACCGTCTCAGGGAAAATTAATTAATTTGCGTATTGTTCCGCGCTAAATTATTAGAATACAGTAAAATTTACTTTCTTAATAAATTACTGTAGAATATAAGCAAATTAATAAATATAAGTGTCTTGTGCGATTGAAGGTTGTACGTCCCATACGGGAAGAAAAGAAAATGTTTAGGGACCATTAAGCTTTCACCAGTAAGTTTCAATAGATTTTAATGTTATTAATGTAACGATCTAAGCTAAAATTAATAATCACTATTAGAAGTTTATGTTTATAGGTATCATCATGTTCAATTATTCATGCAAAATCGGCAAGTAAATAAGACTTATGTGGATTAAAGAGGTTATGTTTATTTACATAGTGTTGTGTATTTTTTATCGAACTCGTAACAATAACTTATGGACATGGACATGGATGTATTTATCAGTATATAGAAAAACTGTGTTGGAACATACGAAATTACAAGTTTGCTGAAGAATGACAACAAAATGGCTTTCTGGTTGTCCCATGTATTGAAGACTTACAATTTAGTGTTACATTTAGGAAATATCTAACAAAGATAAATAAATAAATAAATCAGCCTCTATACCGTCCCACTGCTAGGCACAGGCCTCCTCTCTTGGATGAGAGGGAACGGGCAAAACAAATAATATCTAACAAAACTTGACTTTTTTATTTTAGTTTCCCAAAGGATGAAGAAATTAAACAAAAATGGTTACTACATGCTAGAGAAAGGAATTGGACATGGGAAACCCATAGTCGCGTGTGCTCAATACATTTCATTTTCGATTCTTTTTTAGCTCATAAGAAACTTAAATGGAGACTACTCAAAGCAGATGCTTTTCCCACATTATATTGGTCTGCCATTACAAAGACATACATAAATATGAATGTTACACCTAGAAGTATGAGTGAGTAATGTTTGTACATAGACCAGATGAATTTCAATTCGCGTTCCTGAGAAAAAAGATTATTGAATTTTTGAGTTGGTTGACAGACGGGCTGAGACAACGAAGTGATCCTAGCATGCAGAGAAATCTAGTATGGTACTCCATAGAAACCACCTTGATTTGGTTGGAAGCCGTGCTTCCGACAGGTATCGACACGTGCCAAATCACGCTTCAGCTAGGACTGCATGCTAGCCTGCCGATTTCGCTCGTGTAGCGTCTCCTTATGATAATAGTTTGGTATGATTTCTGGAAGTATGCTACTTAAAATTATGCATTTTGTTTTTATGACGACTGAAGGAAACCGTTTTTCACACAGTGCATTATTTATTAAACTATAAATATAATAATTACAATTTAGTTTGTATAATTTATCGATAAACAAGTCGACACAGTAACATCCCTAGCAAAGACCAAACTTGCATAAAACTTGTGACAACCTAGACAATTGAGGAATAACAAATGCATATACATCTCTTTCTGCCGCGTTAGTATGTCGTAAGGAAGTACAGGACAGATATACGTCTCTGCTACCTATTTTACTATTTTAGCGCGGTTTCCATGCTTATCCTTATTCCGACCTTCGATATGGTGTACTGACAAATTGGGGTAAAATCACATAATGTGGATACCCCATAATGGGGTACATGTCATGATTTGTCAGCCCCAATTCATCGGAAGCTGACTAATTGCTATCGTCTGCGGCGCTACCACGACTTCGAAAGTCGAAGTTCGGGTTTTTCCATCTCTATCGCACTCCCATACTCGAGTGACAGGGATGCATGTGTTACGAACTTCGACTTTCGAAGTTCGTGGTAGCGTCGCTGACTAATTGCATGAAAACCACAATTTGGAACCATGGAATTTGCATGATCTGCACGGCTAGCATGCGACGGCGCGCGAGCTCTCGATTTTTCTCGCACTATCCGTCTCTTTCTTATTAGAACACTTAGAACAAGAGATATAGTGCGATAAAAATCGAGAGTATGTCGCGGCCGTCGCATGCTAGACGTGCTGAGGGGCTAGTACGCTAAGTTTTATGTCGGACATAAAGCATTCCTCCCATTCTGGCAAATATGCGAGTGCAAGAGGGACGAATGCTTTACGTTGGACATAAAACCTAGTGTGCTAGGGGCGCTGCCAAGTGACTTTTTTCACAAATTACATTCAAATCAATTTAAATGGATATTGAAAAATATGTATCAAAGAATATTGTTTTAATATTTATATTGCAATTCTCATTATTTCGTAAATTTGTTTAAACTGGTTGTAGATGGAATAAGAATAACTACGGAGAGTCGTGCTAGATGGTATAATATTAATCATATAAAATCAGAATCACTATCAGAATCCTCTAAGATCACATAGGAATACATGCGCTAGTGTATTACATTTTAATATAGTCCGAATCAAGTAGCTCTACACCTCACGTAGGTAGTTGTGATCCAGAAACAGGACTTAAGCAGGTAGTTAACAGAGCCCGGATTTTTCACGGCAAAACAAAACATTATCGTAATCTAGCCAGTCGTAGAAACATTATTTTATCGATATCGAGTATTAGGTATATAGGTAATATAAAAATAACATGCCGATATATTTATACATTATTGACAATTTACAGTGTGCACCTTTTTATATTTTTTAATAAAAAACGAAGTATATTTTTCTTCCAAAAACGCCATAAGGTATTTGAGCCAACTAAAAAGTGTTTCTGGTGCCTGCTCCTCATTGACCCATTTATACAGCCAATCACTATTACACAAATAAAATGCCATGTGCTTCTGTGTGTTCTGACGTGGATTACAAAGAAGAAATTGCATTTGTTTCTAATATATAATTTCATACAAACTTCACATAGTTTTTTAATTAAATATTTATTTTATTTGGTGACGTTTTTTCTTCTACTACACAATTATCGATATCGATAGAATAATGATTCTACCACTGGCTAGATTACGATAGTGTTTTGTTTTGGCGTGAAAAATCCGGGCTCTGGTAGTTAAGTTAAGGTACCTATATGGTTTTTGTTTTTATTGTGGTAAATGCCGTAAATGACATTTTGTATACATGTGTTATATTGTATCTCAATACAAATGTATGGAGATATCATTTATTTACGACTGGTGCAGATGACGAATATGAAAAGAAAATATCGATGTCGATATCTTGTAATGAAACATCTTTCGCTACACTAAATCTCGAGCGAGCGAGAGAGCGAATTACATCGTGCGAGCGAGAAAGCGGAGACGTATGAAGACATGCAGATAACATGGTTCTATCCCTTTCTTACTCGTCGTTCAGTACGTAAGTGAAAAGAGATTCGGATGTATAGAAAACGTTCAATTTATTAGGACCTATCTGCCTTTCTCTGTAATCTGTGTATTATTACAAGTGGTGTATTGTATCGGGAATAGCCAATCACAATCAAGCTTCGAAAACGAACTTCGTTCGTGTATCTGAGGGGCTACCGCGAAACGAAATCGAACCTCGTTCGTGTATCTCTCTCTCTGTCGCTCAAACTAGCAAGTGCGACAGAGACGGAGATACACGAACGAAGTTCGTTTTCGTTTCGCGGTAGCCCCTCTGGCGCACTTGCTATTAGCGACAAAGTCGGGGATACTGCTGGGGCCACACTAACGAGAAATGCCATTAATTATCGCGATAATGAACGTGAAAGGTACGGCCACACTACGATTATCGCGTTAATAATGGCATTTCTCGTTAGGTTGGCCCCAGCAGAACGAAGTTCGTTCGTGTATCTCTCTCTGTCACTCGAATAAGCAAGTGCGACAGAGACGGAGATACACGAACGAAGTTCGTTTTCGTTTCGCGGTAGCCCCTCAGGGCCAACATTCTGAGGGAAAATGAACTTCGTTTGTGTATCTCCGTCTCTGTCGCGCTTGCTCGTTCGAGCGATATCGATAGAGAGGGAGATACACGAACGAAGTTCGTTTTCATTTCGCGGTAGCCCCTCTAAATTTGAGCAAATGGATGTCATTCTTCTTTTTTAGTTGTGTGACACTGATCAATATAACGAAAGTCTTCTCAAATCCCAATATCACAGATACCAAAATGATTATGTATAGCTGAAGCGTATAGCTATATTAGCTATAGGCGCTACCTGAAAGAGATTTGACTGTCCTACCAACATTTTAAATATAATTTAACCAAATTCTTACGAATATTTTCGATCAAAAATTTCAGACACTTTTAAATTGAAATAATAGTCATAGTTGTAGTCATAGTCATATCATTTATTGCATCCATATCCCCTTCCACGTAGGTCTTAATATATATATAAATATATATTATTTGCATGAAAAGAAGTTTAATGAGTTCAGAAAATAATTGATCCGGTTTCTAGCACACGAGGGAAATCGAACAATACTACTAAAGTTTCATATTGCAAAAATGTGTTTGAAAATAGCTACTCGCAATCCAAAAATAGCGCTTGAATTCCTCTTTGAGGCCATGTCGTCATTTCCGGAAATACGATGTTGCCATATAATAAATATAATGGAACAAAGAAGCACATTTCAAACACAGTTATTGTGTCTTATAGCGGATCTTAGATGAATTTATAACCAGGACTGTAATTACATCTTTACAATACGTTATGGAATAATCATGTGAATTAATAACATTATTTTTAAAGTTATAACATATCTACTTTTTCAAATAAATGTTATATTTTGTTGTTAGCAACTTTGGTAAACCTCTAGAAATGGTCGATTTTCCTGTTTGCTGTTCTCCACTCGTCGAGAGTGTGTTAATTTTGTAATAAATCGTGCTCTGTTCTAAAAAATATTATTTCTTAATATTAGTTATTTTTATATTTTATTTAAGGGTTGAAGAACCGGTGTAATAGTGCTTAAATGATTATTATTGCATAAAACGACTCGGTGGTACTTTTGCGTTGAGACGGGAGCCATCTTGCAATCTCTAATCAAAGGTCCTTGGCTCACAGTTTCGTTGTCTAGTTGAAAGTCAGTTTATTCCATCATAAAATAATCAAATGGCGTTAAAACGAATTAATAGGGTACGTATTGTTTATCGAGATTGCTATTTATATGTATGAATTGGTTCTTAAATAGAGTGTGGTAAAATATGTATCCAGACTTGGAAGTGAACGTTTCGTCATTGTGAATACCTATTATCAAAATTCCTTCTGGATAATTCCTTGTGCGTGATTGTTTTTCTGTAAGGGTGTGAACTTTCATATTTTAAAAGTTACAAGAAGATTTCTATGGAATAACGGTGAATCAATGTTCTACGTAGGTGACAATTCTGTGCACACGGCGTACATAAAATGTCGGAATTATTGTGCCAATTTTAAAGTTTTCTTGTCTATACACGATGTGTGAAACGTGAAAATACAGAAATTTCATCTTAAATGTTTGCTTTCTTATGAGAAGAAGTGTGTTATGAGTTCGTGATTGAACCTCGAGTTTATTTTGCAAATGATGACATGTCCGACTGATTTTGGTATTGTTTCTGACTGTGTTGTGACACTGTGTACACGTTTTGTGGTTTCACTTTCAGGAATTACAAGACCTTGGCAGAGATCCCCCGGCACAATGTTCTGCAGGACCACACGGCGAAGACCGTGAGTACTTGCCTTATTGATCTACGTATCTATAGTTTTTGTGACTCATTGTCGCATTACAATAATAGTGAGAAATTATTGTCAATGGTTACCGTTTCATAGTATAGTAAGTTGAAGTCTAATGTGAAAGTCTTCCAAATGCTTCTCAACTTACTTAAAATGTAAACATTAGCCAGTGAATAAGTCTGATTTGAACTATCCTAAGTCCAAGATCAATGTTCTGAATGTTTAAAAGTTACTATTAACTCCAAAGTGAACAAGATACTGACTTTTCTGATAAACTACTACTTGATGTGTCAGTAGACTGACTCAAATTACATTTTACTTATTTGTTGTACATGTGTATATTTTTTCAGTTTTCCATTGGCAAGCCACAATTATGGGTCCAGTAAGTAATATTTCTACAAACTCCTATCCAATAAGTATGATAATTCTACATAATTTTAAATAGACAGTAACCTTGTATTATTTAATTACAGGTCGACAGTCCCTATCAAGGAGGTGTATTCTTTCTGACTATACATTTCCCAACAGATTATCCGTTCAAGCCACCTAAAGTTGCATTTACTACACGTATCTATCATCCCAACATAAACAGTAATGGCTCGATCTGCCTCGACATTCTGCGCTCACAGTGGTCCCCAGCGCTCACCATATCTAAAGGTAATCTCTTATATCTTATTTTATGCATCAAATACCATATTGTAAAGTGCATCAAAATACCCTTAACCAATATTATCTGTTGTGTGACCCACAATTAAATATCTGGTTAAGGTCTTCACTAATTCATGGACTAAGTCACCACCAAACAAATACCATCATTTTATTAAGTTTAAAAGTGGTGTTTTAATGTCTTTATCTAAATTGTCTGATGTTTAATATAGTGTGTTAATGGAATTAAATTGACAACTTTGATTACAAAGTATTAAATTATGGTTTCACAGAATTTGTCCAATGAAAGCAATACTAAGATACATTTATTTATTAACAACCTTTTTCATAGTAAATATTATGTTTTTTTCTACAATGAAATATTGCAAGTCATTTTTAACCCACTTGTTCAGATAACTTGAAATTTTGGATGATGTGAATCATTATACCCTCATATTTTTAGAACTCTTTGGAATAGCACAGATATATTTTTAATTACGGACGGAGCCGCGTCCACGTTAGCGAGCCACGTTAAAACAGCCTATGATTGTCCTGAAATTATCAGATGTTGGAGTAGTATTGGAGATTACCCCTGACTTTGTGTAAAAAACTCACATTCTCATAATCAATTAAGTGATTGTTTGGGCAATGACCATATTGATCCTGTCTCTTTATTATCTTAAAATTAGTTATTAAAATTTGGCTGACTGGATTTTTAATCTATCTTATTTTTTTAGTGTATCACAAGTATCTACATGATAGAGAAAAGCTATTTTAATATGAAATATATAATAATACACCTTAAAATCCTGACACTTAAGTTGCATTCGAGTCATCAAGTGACACTTGAAAATAGTTATTATATTTGGTGCATATTTATGCCCTTACCTCTAACCACCCACCATACAAGGAACGAAATTTGAATTAACTGTAATAGGAAATAGAGTACTTTGTTTTGTTTTAAAATCTAACGAAACAATACAAATGCAACTATTTCAGTGGCATAAATTCAATTAAACAGGAGTATGCCTTGTAATAGGCTTTTGGGCATGTAGACTTTATAAATGTTCATCATAATACAATTTAGCTTAAATGTTGTTAAAGTTAATTTTTCTTTTTCTGTAACTTTGACATTTGTGTTTATAAGGACAGGACAGGACATAATAAATTATATAAATAAGGTGCTTATTCTATACTTATATTATAAGGATAAAGTTCCATACAAATATACAAATATATGTTGGAAGTAATCTCCGGAAGTACGCATCAGATTTAAAAATATCTTTCACCAGTACATAAAATTGATCTTCAGCATGAATATGGGCTATAATTGTATCCGTCTATTCCACCTTCATTCTAAATAGTCTGGTGGAGTCGCACCACCAGCTAGTTTATCATAAACAGAAAGGCTTAATTTACCCTTACATCTTCTCCAAAATTGAGCATTCTCATTGATCTGATAGTAATGTAATCATTATTTTTAATTTCAGTGTTGCTCTCAATCTGCTCACTGTTATGTGATCCAAACCCAGATGACCCATTGGTGCCAGAAATCGCTAGGATCTACAAAACGGACAGAGAAAAGTACAATGAACTAGCCCGTGAGTGGACGAGGAAGTATGCCATGTGATGAGTCAGGCGTGACGTCAGCAACACATACACACACACATCGCCACAGCCCGGGCTCCCCATCCCATCCCGTTCCAGTCCCCAACTCCAAACCTTGTTCCTCTCAAATCTATCAATGACTTAAATTAACTGAAATTGTATAAATTGTGTACATTCACTAGGGTCTGCCTAATTTCAATCTTGTCCAATAATCATTTTAATGCGATTAATTGCATCCTAAGTAAACTCGTTACACATGTGCAAATATAGTTTCTGTTTATCTAACAAGATACATTTTCTACATAAGAGCAAAATTCTATTCCGTTAATCATCAATGTGTCAGTAGATGTCTTATTCTCATTTAGTTGAAGTTAAACATTAGTTAAATTTACATGATTTGAATACTTGTATTCCTAAAGAATTTGTACTTTAACTAGATCTAAATTGCATTGTGAAACTGTACAATAGCCATATAATTAAGAAATGGAGCGTTCATGCTTACCAATGTCCGATTCACTTAGGAATTTGTCAATGAAATGTATGGAAGGCTAGTAAGTGTTCAGAACATTTGAGTAATATAAGTAAGTGGTATTACGAAATGAGCTCGTTGACGGAGTCGAGTGGGTGTTAATTTTTTTACTAGAGAAACAACTTTTTTTTTAAGTTAGTTAATTTCTACAGACCAGACTGACACCAGTTGAAGTGGTCAGTTTTCTTTCATCCACAATATTTTCAAAGGAAGGAAAACGCTCCAATAGCTACAACATTCAGTATAAATTACAGTGTATCTCATAAGATCATAAGTTACGATTAATCTAGATTTTTTCAATATGGCGTTCTTTATAATTTTATCTAATATATATTGTGGTTGTAAGGATACTTGCGTTGTAATTTCCACAAATGATCCTATCCACGTACCATCCTACGTTCCTTGGGACAGACGATCAAGCGGCCGGCGGCTGGCTCGCGTGGCAAGCGTGTGTTGCCCACAGCGATAAGAGGAACATTATGTTCGCTGGTTCAACACAGGGAGATTCTAATTAAAGCTTTTCAAATTGTAATCAATCGACAAGTTGTATTTTAGCTTCACTAAATTGTAAGAAACAATAAATTATTGTGTATGTAAATAACGGCGAGCTTTATTTAGGCACGAGTTCCCGTAGCGGCGCGCCCTCGCCAGCTGCAAATAGTGCCGTCCTTGCGTGGCAGGTGGACACTGACTTGGCGTTGGAAATAACTCCGCGCTCCAAAACATCTCTTCATTAACATTTTATCAATCAAGCCATTCACTACTATTGGCTTTTGTTTTACTTCTGCTTATTTAAGAGCTAAAATCTTGTCTGTGTAGCTCAAAGTCAAACTATCTACTGCGATCCCAGGCAACCTCTGACATCTCGATACGACCTAACATCAACTCTTTTATTGAGCTGCACTTATATGAATAATAAGTGTATATTGAAGGGTTGCCATCTCGCATATCGAGGTGACTGGCTAGGTCGCTCTATATTTTTTGACCACTTACCCATTACAGAATATAATATTTTGCATAATCACATTATCTCGATACGACCTAACATCAACTCTTTTATTGAGCTGCACTTATATGAATAATAAGTGTATATTGAAGGGTTGCCATCTCGCATATCGAGGTGACTGGCTAGGTCGCTCTATATTTTTTGACCACTTACCCATTACAGAATATAATATTTTGCATAATCACATTAATTACTAATGAGTTAACAAGTTAATGTTTTGTCGCAGTTCAGTGTCACAGAATGGTAACGAGGTCAAGCACCGGAGACCTACTTTATTTGTGCCGTAATGACCGTCCATCGAAGCGTTTCGTCGAGATCACAGTGCCTAATCTATATATATAAAAGAAGACTTCCTGACTGATTCATCAACGCACAGCCGAGACTACTTGGACTGGAAACTTGAAATTGACACCAGAACTTCCTTTTATGACGTAGGCAAGGCGGGATTTCTGGAAATTCCACACCTAAGGGGGTTAAATAGGGGTGCAATGTTTTTTTATGGGGGAAACATTATTTTTTGAACTAGAGACTTGAAACTTTGTAGAAAGATTACTTATTAGAACACAAAAAAGTACTTTCTGCGTTTTAGGAAATTCCACCCCTAAGGGGGTTAAATAGGGGTGCAAAGTTTGTATGGAGGGAACTTTATTTTTTAAGCTAGAAACTTGAAACTTTGTAGAAAGATTACTTATTAGAATACAAAAAAAGGACATATAACCGTTTTGGAAAAATCCGCCCCTAAGGGTTAACAAGGGGTGAAAAAAATTGTATGGAGAAGAAGAAAACTTTACAAGTAAGGATTTGTAACTTACGTCTTAGCCTGTCAGCTAAAAGACTGCAAAACAAATTTCAGTGTTTTTTTATTTATCTCCTAAGAGGGTTAACCCTTTATAAGGCCGCAGTTATACAAATATGCTACGTGTGAAAGTTAAATACACTACCATGTTTGTAATGCACTGGGGAACACATCTACGGCAAAAAAAACGAAATCATTTAAGAAAAACTTGTGGTCATATGCTCTCAGCGCGTTAGTGCACTCGAGTTTTCAGATGATCTGTTTCCAATACCCCTATTCATTGACATTGACAACAAACATAAGATGCTCTGTACAGACTGGTGTTTGACTACATAATGTAAATCGTAAATCGAATATTATTGTGTATCTACAATACTTATCGATATAGCATGTAACCTTTTATAATTTTATTAATCTTAAGTGGCAAATGATACACTTTCCTGATACTACAAACAACGTAGTTCAGTTATTGCAAATCACGATGGAGAGTGGATTTATCAAAATTAGACCTTATCATCATACCAATAACAGTCTCGCCACTCGCCATCGTGAATTACAAGAGCTATAATTGAAATTATTAGATACAGCGACTTGTGTATTTTTAATAGTATAATGGAAACAGTGACAAATGCTTGCTTCCCTTAACGGGCACAGTGCATTAATTGACCACATACTTTAGATTATTTAATGTCATTAAAATTAAATAATGACCGAAAAAGTATAAATGAGAAAAGAAAGCCTGATATATTTGCTATATAATACCATTATAGTTAAATAAAAAATAGGATGTTCTTCTCCATAAATGCTTATTACCTAAGTGGTTTCCAAATCGTCTCTGCCTTATAAAGGGTTAAAAGGGGGTTCGAAGTTTATACAAACTATACAGAGAGCAAGACATTATTTGTAACATGGGTTGACCGTTTGTTTAACAACTTAAGAAAAGTTGAAAAACCTTTCTAAGTCCAATATCTCGAAAACGGCTTAACAGATTTTCATAAAACATGGCTAGGAACTCTCGGGATCACATCAGCTTTCGAATAAAAAAAACCGCATTCAAATCGGTCCATCCATTTGGGGGCTATGATACCACAGACACGTTAAACTTATAACACCCCTCTCTTTGCGTCGGGGTTTAAAAACTAGAAAACTGATTTCAGTGTTTTTTTTTAAATTAAGGGATTATAATTATAAGTCTGTAAGATGAGCAAAGTACCGTAGCTACTTATATTTTTTCTGTTCTACGCGGACGAAGTCGCGAGCAATAGCTAGTTTATTTATATTTAGGTATCTCATAACGAAAGGGTAATGCCAATAAAATGTTAGAACAGTTTCCATTTTATATGATTTTATTAACGGACTTCCAAAAAAAGGAGGTTCTCAATTCGGTTGTATATTTTTTTCCCCTCACTGCGTCGGAAAGCCTTCTTTTATCCTTTAAACCAGTGGGCAAAAACGCATTTTATCCACTAGTGGGGAAAGTAATTTGACCTTGGAGCGTGTTCAAGTATCTAGCTTTTGACAGTATAACAAAACTTAAAACGCTCATAATACAAAAAAAACACAGATGATGTATTTCTGTTGACGCTATAACAACAAATATTAAAACACATAATAAAAAAAATATTTAAGAACTTTTAAATAATTGCTTGTTGCCTTCATCAAATCATCAGGCGCTGGGTCTCAAAATGTATGGGAAAACTAAAATCCGACTCGCACTTGACCAAAATTCTACTTGATATTTTAACGTTATTATTACTGTAAAAAAAAACTTATTTAATTAAATAAAGTTGTTTTGCATGTTGCACTTTCCTCGCTACAGTGAGGAGAAAAGTTTTGTGTTACACACGGTTGCAAATGTATTTTCTCGTGTGTTGAAACACTCGCTACGCTCAGGATTATATTTTAGAATCAACTATAACATCCTTTCGCTTGCTCCTGTTTTAATTCCACACTCACGGGTAAAATACAACTTTGCACCCTTGTATAACAAATAACTATTACTCCTCGCTTCGCTCATGGTTCAACTATAGAATCCTTTCGCTTGCTCGTGTTTCAATTCCACACGCGCTTAACTGTATAACATAAATATTTTTATCATGTTTTTTTTTCAATGTTTGTTACTCAGAACTCCGTCATTGATGAGCCGATTCGTAATTTTTTTTTGTTTGTAAGTATATGCTTCCAGGTTGGTCCCATTATTTTCAAAAATCCAGTTGGATCATGGGATCCACGAGGAATTGAGGGAACTCCTCAATACGCTATTTGACAAAAGTCGAATCAGCTTCTTTTTATGAAACGTCAAAAACGCTCCGTTAGTATGTAATTTGTAGCGATTACAGGCTTGTGACGTCACAATCAAACAACGTCCTTATTGTTATTTTCATTTTTATCTGTTCTTCCACTCCGATCAACCAGTACAAAATGGAACTCCATGTAGCCACTTATTCCTTTCGAACCAAATGGTTGATCAGATACTTACATCGAATCAGCTTCTTTTTATGAAACGTCAAAAACGCTCCGCTAGTATGGAATTTGTAGCGATTACAGGCTTGTGACGTCGCAATCAAACAACGTCCTTATTGTTATTTTCATTTTTATCTGTTCTTCCACTCCGATCAACCAGTACAAAATGGAACTCCATGTACCCACTTATTCCTTTCGAACCAAATGGTTGATCAGATACTTACATCGAATCAGCTTCTTTTTATGAAACGTCAAAAACGCTCCGCTAGTATGGAATTTGTAGCGATTACAGGCTTGTGACGTCGCAATCAAACAACGTCCTTATTGTTATTTTCATTTTTATCTGTTCTTCCACTCCGATCAACCAGTACAAAATGGAACTCCATGTACCTACTTATTCCTATCGAACCGAATGGTTGATCAGATACTTACATATTGATATGAGTAGGTACAGTGTTAACGGTGGGTAACCAGGCAACGGTTTACCTTTCCAAAAACGCAAAAGGCCAATTCGACATACCCTAAGGCAGAAGGAACATTTAAAATGAGGAAGTGAAATAACACATTTTCGGTTCTGGCGCTTCGCCGGCCACTGCCGCGGCACGCTCGCTCGGCTCGTGCTGTAGGGTCGCAGTAAACCTAACACTCCTCGCTTCGTTCGTCATCGTACCTAACGGAGACCTTTGGCCTTTGGTTGAATTGGCCTTTTGCGTTTTTGGTAAGATAATATTCGCATCGAACCAACTAAATAGTTGAGTCGTAAGGATATATAGAAAAATAATTGACCGGTTTCAGTTGATCAGTTTAATTGATACCCGTGGAAGAACATTATTTTTACTGTTATACCCTTTTGGTATTTTCTATTATAATATAACTCGTGTATTTACACCCGGAAATCATAAATTTGGTGGAGTGGAATTGATGATGAAGACCACAGATGACTTATGGAATTCCTCAATTATGTACTTAAAAGTACAAAAGCAAATTCTGATAAGATTCCGTTGAAATAGCAACTAATGAAGTGCCAAAGGTGATCCTTGTGGAATCAACGGAAGTCCTCAAATATTATCTGCCCACATACAGCGATTGGGTTTTTTTTCTCTCTAATAATCAACGTGTTTGGAAATGTTCTCGTGGTTTGGCGGAGTACTAAATTAACTAAAACCTTTTCACCGCCCGACGGCGAAGCAATACGCTGTGCCACTGACGCCACGGGGGTAAAATTAAAATGGGTAAAGAAATAACGCCACCATAAAAATGGGCTGTTTTTCAATAGGTATTCATGAAAAAATGTTTGTCGGCCAGCGCCGACTGTGGCGTCGTAGTCACGATTTTGCGTTGTAGGCTATGGCCGACTGTGGCGGTGAAAGGGTTAACGGTTAAAACATTATTTTTAAAGTAAATTATGAACAGAATTAAGTTGTTATTTAATAGCAAGTATCGAAATCCATACTAATATTATAAATGCGTGTCAGGTCTGTCTGTTACCTCTTCAACCTTAAACCGCTGAACCGATTGAGATGAAATTTGGTATGGAGCTAGTTTTTATCCCGGAAACAGGCCCCTCTTTTCTTTCACATTTGTTGGGATGTACAATGAAATGATTCAATGAATTGAAAACCTCTTAATCCGTCATCTCCCGCGGACGGGTATTGTCGACGGATCTGTAATTCCCGGAAGTCTGGGAGAGGCATATAAGAATATGTAATAACTTCTACTATTTTCAAATAATTTATATTTAATGCATGAAGACGAATTTAGGTCTGTTAGAAAGCTTGTCTTGATGTCAGAAATACCTATACTCTCTTTAGGTTCGGACTACATGCATCCGGAATTCCAGGTATGAATTCCGGATGTAAGTATGTAGTCCGAGCCTTAAATATGTTGCTGTTGGCGTAAATATGATGAAAGTAGATAGAACCAATACCTACGTAAATCCGTATATTTAAGCAGGGTCAACATCTTTACTAGTGATATCATACCGTACGCGTCCTGCTACTGGTCATCTATAAACGAGAGAGAGAGAGTAGGCTGGTCCAGTGCGAATGGGGACTTGACGATATAAGGTGTAGGTACTTACCTTAGAATTTCATCGCACATGTACGGATTGAGGGATCCTCGCCATGTTTACCTTTACTAAAAAACAAATGGTAAAATCTACTAATCGGCTTGTTTTTTGGGCAATTTTCAAAGCTGTAAAAATCTTATAAAAAATTGAAGGCGACAATAGGCTTTTAAACTTATTGTGCAGTCTGCGTCGAAATATATGTATTTTTCGCCTTATTAGGTACAATGGCATAAGGTGCAACGAAGATCTACAAAAACTTATGATAAATCCCTTGGAACAGCGGAATCAAAGTTAAAAAAAAACCGGCCAAGTGCGTGTCGAGCCACGCGCAGTGTAGGGTTCCGTAGTTTTCGAACGTGTTACTTGTTTCGCGCTTTTTTGGGGGTTTATTTGAAATTCGATGGTCGAACTGTGGATCGACCTATGTCTGCCATTTTATTTTTTCATATTGAATATTCTGAACTTGTAATAGACCTCATACGATAAAATGTCAGTGTCTAAATCAAAAATCATCTAAATTAAAAAGCTACTTTGTCTCTCGGAGTGAGCAAAATCGCATTTTGCACACTGTTTTCACGCAGCAAAATATGCTTGATCGAGTTGATGAGATAAAAAAATATTGTTATCGATTCATGTGATAAATAATCATTGTTGAAAAACCAACAATTCCTGGGTCGCGCAAGGTAGTAACATAATGCACCCATATATGGCGCTGTACCTATACCTATATAACTTCTAACTATGCGTTAAAAATTTTCACGGCGGGGAAAGACGGGTATGTTGGATGAAACTTGTTAAGGAACCCTCAGTGCCCGAGTCAGACTCGTACTTGACCTGTTTTTTTGTATTGTACTCGCATATCTCGTAGACTTCTTTGTAGCAGGGTAAAATAAAACTGTAATCCAAATACATTCATTTTATTCGCAAAATCGTTCTATTTTAATTAATAAGAGGTAACATTCATTTATATCAAAAGTTACCATGAGCTAGTTTTATTTCGATAAGTTTCAGAAACTTCTATCCTTATTAAACATTACGTAATATTGTAGAACGTAGACTGCAAAATATATGGTACAAACTTAACACTAATTCTTAATCACTACGGAAAAGAATTAAAAAAGGCACGGTTGACTTACTAAAGCGGCAGATTGTATATAATATATTGGCCAATTGACCAAGAATACGGACGAATCACAAAATGCGAGATATAGCTTTAATTTCGTCTTGCCTATTATTTTTTCAGAACATGTTTTTAGGGTACCGTAGTCAACAAGGAACCCTTATAGTTTCGCCATGCCCGTCTGCGGCTTAGCTCAGTGCCCCTTGTACTAGAAAGCTGTGATTCGGCATGGGTATATAAATCAATCACGCCGACAAAACGGTACAATAAAATCATGAACATAATATTGTTTTTTAGTGTAGTTTCCGCTACACGTAAACTGGGTATGTAACTTTTTTCTGGTGTGTGGTATCGTTGGATAGCTTGTTTAAAAATATAGGTTTTGAAAAACAACATTTTTTTAACTCGGTGATCCGATTGCGTAATATTGGCCTTCAACACCCTAGTTTTTGTACCAGTCGAGGGTCCCCTCCCCACCCCTGCCGGCTATAACTGGGAATGTAAAAAAAAGTGGCATTAGTAGTTACTTATAATGAATTTAATAGGGAAAATATCACGGCTAAGAAGGCATCACTTAGTTACCGAGTAATAGTCGACCAACTTAATGTGTACTTGGAAAGGCTAACTTTCGTACAAATATGGTCGACGCAACTGCACCATTTAGTTAACGCGTGGGTGTCGATATAACAAAGACAGACAGGCAACTATGGGGTTCCATACACTGCGCGTGGCCCGACACGCACTTGGTCGGTTTTTATTTTGTACTATTTTACATTAATAATGATTACTGGTTTAACGGAACCTCAAGACGGCACTGGGCCGACAGCATCCAATAAACGATACAGTCAGAGCAGTATCGTTTATTGGATGCTATACAATACAATTTTGAAACTACAATTAATTGAGCAGTGTGTGAAGACTGAAGTAATTGTTCTGTAAACGCCTACAGTTCGGTCGTCTCCATATTTTTGGCATTCTTCATCTGCTCCAATTGCTGGTAGAAGTCGTATTTGACCTGATTGGTCTGAGGTTCCGTTGCATTTGAATCTATGGAAGGAAAGGCTCCTGTGGTGATAAAATATGGTTTTTCGTTCGACAAATCTTGGTCCACGGCGTTTTCGTCGAGGGAGTCGCGCTCTGAGCGGCTCACTTGGTCGTCGGACTTGTACCATTCGTTTTCATACGCATGGAGCCATATAGGATTCGATCCTTTTGTACTATGCTTGTTGGTGTTGGGGACGCGACCACCGGAACTCCTGATCGTCATATCCGATTCGCCAGGCGTCGGTGATGCTGAAACAAATAAATTGATCATGACGATTACACCGAAATTATTTTGTATGGCACGACGAAATTAAACCGAACCAGTATTTAGAGATTAGATTAGAAACGTATTGCGATGTATGGCATACTCAGATAGGTAGTAACAATGTAGGTATATTGTATTTGTTTTGAATAATCTGATGCGACTGATGGATAGTTTATCCGAAATGGGTGATATTTAATCCGTCATATAGGTACCGCGGACGGGAATTCTTGGCAGAATATGTATGTATTCGCGGGAGTCCGGTAGAGGGACGGTTACTTAAAATACCGCAGCTGAACCTGGTAACGGTAAATCTGTTACAGTTCTTACGCAAATTAATTATTTCATATCAGCAGTATACTGGCGCGCACCCCACATTCCTTGTTTGGGCAAGTCTTGACAAATGGTCGTACTATCGACAACACAGTTAACTGACCATCGGTGCACCTTAAATGCATTGTAATAAGGTTCTATATAAACACAGGATGGTCAGTTAACAGTGTTGTCGTTTGTACGAGAATAATAACGGTTGATGGGTCCCACTTACAATAAGCAGTCGCCGTAGCCGCCTTCAGCCTCCGCAAGTAGTCGGCACGTTGGCTGAGGCACATCATGACCGACAGCACGAGCAACACGGTAAGGAACAGCGTGGTCCACACAAGCCAGAACACGGTCTGGTTGGAGGTGATCGTGTCCGTCGTGAGCGGTTGGTATTCCGCAGGCTGCGTGTCAAGAACGTTGAATTCCTGGTGAAATAAGATTTACGATAAGAACGCCGCCGTTTGTGTGTAAGATGTTCCAATTGGGCATGTAGCACTTGATGGGAAATTGTTGCTATGCAACGTCATGGCCACGGATTTGGCTATAGGTGAATCTGAGCACACTGATTACCGCACTTTGAGCTTAGAGTAAAGCTCCTATGCAGCTAAATTAAGAACTGGTGTTATAATGGCTGGCGGCTTACCATAAAAATCGTACTTAATTTGGGCGGGTAATGGTTTATTTGTATACTAACATCTCGCTCATTGGTGGTATTATTATTACCATAGCTTGTCCTGAGTATTATAGCTTCCTGACCTGACTTTGAAGGATGCCATGGTAAGGAGATGGAGCCAGGATAGTAACTAATTAAAATTGTGATGCCGACTCGCGAGGCGCAACTTTTTTTAAATAAATGAGATGAGTCATATTATGACCGATTTATTAAATCATAACCCGCGTTTTAAAATATCATCTGAAATGTTCCCTGAATTAAAGGTAGGTACTTAGGTATACTTGCTATAGTTTTGTCTAGCGACCGAAGCAAGCAGTTTGATACTTAAATTAGCTACCTGTACCTACCACTCAAATCTTAATTTGACGTCTGTTTCTTTCTTACCTTGAACAAACCGTCCAACTGTTCTATATTCTTGTCGACCAACTGCAGCACCTGCGTCACCTCGAGCACCGAATGATCCTCTCCATTAACAAGATGCAGGTACAAATCAGTCTTTGTATTATCTACGGAACCATCCTTATTTTCATGCACCCTCAAATCGTCTATATTGACAACAGACTCTGCGACTTGTGCTAGTTTTTCTCTGAAAACGTTTATTTTATCTCTGACTTCAGATGGGTGAGCGCGTAGAACGAAACGCACTCTCTGATCCTCCCGTAAGAGGTATATGAATACGTGGGATTCGTCTTGCAGGCTGCCCGTATCGTTGGCGAGTACCTAAAAATAAAAGTAGAATTTTATCCTTCTCTTTTTCTCCCAATACGATGTTTGGAAACTTTAACAGCCATACTATAACCTTAAAACTGGGGTATTGCGGCCTTATACATATAACTGTTTTGAGAAAACATTTTTCATAAGCGTTAAACAACGCTAACAGGGTTCATCAACTTGCTTGCGAATCTTGGAGTAGGTATTTGCGTCCATCATGCTATAAAAAAAACCTAACCAAAATATTAATCAAAAATGCAATATCTTACTTTAAAATCGAAATATCCCTTCATTCCTTTCTGCGGGTCGAAATTAAGTGAAATAGCTCCCGTCTCCTCGTTGACGAGGAACGGCGACACCGCCAAGTTCTCCAAGCCTTCTGTGAGCGTCTTCTTCACTTCACCCTGTAGGTAGTAGCCTATTTTGGCATTTTCGCCCTCGTCGAGATCTATGGCCTGAAATATTATTAAAGTAAGAAACATAAATAAGGTGTAAAGACATTAAAAAAGATATTTCTGTCTAACATTTTGCAATGTCCATTGTGTTATGGCAGTGAAGTAAAGAGAGAGGTATTTCTGCGGCCGTAGCATGGTTGACGTTTTATCACTTATCGCTGTCGATAAGACATCCGTCAAGTTCTGACAAGTATGCGAGTGCGAGAGTGACGGATGCCTTATCCACAACAATAAGTAATTAAATGGCAACCATGCTACGCCCGCTGTAGTAGTTATTTAAATTCATGCACCTAATACTTCTTTATTTCTTTGATAAGCTAGATGTACCGGGTAACATTATCCACCTGTTCCGCTAGGGAATGTAAACTTTTCTTTGTGCAGTATGCATAAAACAATAAGTATAGTTAGTACAATTTATGGAATATTCAGCATATAAATAGAGGACTGCTATTGTAACCATGTCGGCCCGTTTTAAATTTTGAATGCTACAAGTATTTAAACTCCAAACCAGAAGTGCTATTTTTCAACAAAAACGCTTAACAGATAATTATATTTAGATTAGAAACAACAATATTTGCAATGCTATGTAAGCACTGTAACATAGGTTATCGGTCGCATTACTAATGTATGACGTGGAACAGTTTGACGTCACTCGGAAACACCTGTGTAACAGGGGTTTTACATACAAATAGAAGGCGTACTTTGATTCACCGTCCAGTAACCGCCGAACATTTTATAATATCTTAAGTAAGAGTGGTGATGTATGCACTTTACCATACATCCGTGCACACTTACATAATATGTATCACTAATACTATTGGAATATGTTATTGGTACATTAGTTTCGGTCTGGCGTCATACTCATAAATCTCATAATCATAATACTTCCTTAGAGGACAATTAGGAGAACTACTAAACAACGTAATTAATTCTGAATGTCAACCTCTACGTGTCAACTATTATTCGTACCTCTGATAAAGCAAAGATTGTAAATTGTGATCAACGGATCAAATCGAACATGTTCTGGGTTTGATTTAGATAGCTGAACTGAACTAAATTCGCTTTTTAGGGGGGTTAAAATATAGCTCTGTTGAGGCGTTAATTTTCTTTGTTTCTTTCAACTTGCGGTGGGCGCCACGCCACTGCAGCTCTTTGGCAAATGGGCCTGTCCAGTCAGTCAGCGGACCTTTAATAAAGGTCATGTTATGTTGATATTTATGATTCGAGATACACAATATGCTGCAGTTCGAATACATTATTATTAATCACCTATTTGGTAAGTATCTAGCTTCATCAAAGAGAAGCTACGGTAGCCTTCAGGTTCAGGTGTGCGGTTGTCAAGCGGCGGTCGTGGGTTCGAATCCCGGCTCGTACCAATGAGTTTTTCGGAACTTATGTGCGGAATATTTACCGTTAGCTTTCCGGTGAAGGGAAACATCGTGAGGAAACCGGTCTAATCCCAATAAGGTCTAGCTTTCCCACTGGGTTGGAAGGTCAGATGGCAGTCGCTTTCGTAAAACTAGTGCCTATGCCAAATCTTGGGATTAGGTGTCAAAGCGGACCCTGGGCTCGTTTAGGGCACAACCGGGAATAACGCTAGAAGGATGATGATCTAGCTTCATCAAAGGTCACCAACACATAACCCCGCAATAAGAAGTTAAGAGTATATAATTATATAAAAATGGTGCCATTTAGTACTATGTGTGAAGATTAAAGTGTGAAGTCAATAAGATGTCCCATTAGGAGTTTGTAGGGATGGTTTGATAACATTCACAGCTCTGTAATTTGAATAAAACCTACTAGGTACCATTTCCTAGCACAGCTCAAAAATCAAACTTATGACGGTTGATTCCCGAAGTCCGTAAATTGTGAATATAGCGCTTTTCAAAACATTGACCGCGACCTCAAAGGACGAGTGTTAAGTGCTGACTCGGTGAGCTGTTGCACAATAATCGACAATAGCTATGTCGATGTTTCATGCACCCAAAACAAATTTGACATGGCAGGAACAGGAGGCCAAAGTTATCCTTCGTTGTGAGCGCCCGCAAACTTGAGCTCATCATTGAGGTCGTTGACCGTGGCGTCAGAGTGCCGACTGCGACAGAGCTCATGCAATATTTAAGGATGGGATGCTAGTACGTGCTATATATTAAAAACTAGCTTCCGCCCGCGACTTCGTCTGCGTGGACCCGGGATAAAAACTATCCTATATTTTAATCCAGGTGTTAAACTGTCTTCGTGCACAATTTCATTCAAATCGGTTGAGCCGTTTAAGCGTGATTGAGTAACAAACATCCAAACATCTAAACATCCAAACTTTCGCATTTATAATATTAGTAGGATGCGAATGTGTGTCTCTCTGTCTGTCTGTCTATCTATCTGTTATCTCTTCACGCTTAACGGCCATTCCCAATAATCAATCCACGGATTTCCTTACGCTGGTAAGGTAGCTACATTTTGACAGATTACCCGTAGAAAATGTGTCTGGTAAGGAAAACTATCCGTGGATTGATTATTGGGAATGGCCGTAAACCGCTTAACCGATGGTATACAGATAATTTGAGTCCCGGGGAGGGACATAGGGCTATTCATAAATTACGTATTTTCCAAATGGGTGTTAAAAATCGACCAAAAAACGATGACGTAATTTATGGACAAGCTTAGGATAAGGGGTGAAAGTTTGTATGGAGCTACGATATAAACGAGTTCCACGCGGAAGGAGTAGCGGGCAGAAGATAGATTAATATAAAACAAACCTTAACATGCATGAACTCGATGCCAAAATCAGCCTCGGTGGTGATGCCGCCCGTGAAGATCCTGCTCACAAACTGGGGTGCGTTGTCGTTCTGGTCGTTGACCGCCACGTGCACAGCCAGCGTGCTGACCGCGTCGGCGCCCGCGCGGTACTCGGGGGCGGCCACGCAGTCCTCCGTAGCTAGGACTGAGAGCGTGTACTCGGATTTCTTTTCGCGATCAAGCGGGCGTTGTGTGGCTAACCTATTAAAACATGTAATTAAATATTTCCTTAAATCATTGAAGAATATCACGAAGATCGGTCATTATATCACTTTACGCGGATCGTACTTTCGTTTATCTTCACTCTTGTTTTGCTAGTGAATTCATGTCTAACATCAAAGGTGTTTACAAATAATTCTCTCTAGGCAGATATCCGAGAGTTGTCAATTGATGGCAAACATAACATACAGTTGCCATCAGATATATCGGAGCGGCCAATGTGCTCACAAATTTCTAACACGTCTCTAATGCCTCGAGAATAGAGACGTGTTCAGATATTTGTGAGCACTATCTGATGGCGGCTGTCAGAGAATGACGCGAAACTACAAACATACCTGTGCGTATTCCGATGCAGCTCAAACTCTCCATCCTCATTACCCTCCACGATATAATAACACACCGGCAATACCGGCTCATCGCCTCTGTCTATCTCATCCCTCTCTATAACGCTGGGCAGGTAGATGCCCTCTTCATACATGTTCTCGGTGAAGTTAATGTGGAGATGCTTGTCGGGGAAGCGCGGACGGTAGCTGTCGACGTCTTGCACGTAGATGGTCAGGTCGAGGTCGGAGCTGAGTGGCGTCGGCAGACCGAGGTCGTATGCCTCGATTCTGAGCTGTGGAAAAGATGTAAGATTGGTATTCTTGGTCCGAGGTTTGGTATTGATCAACTTAATTTTGAGATTTACGAAAAATCTTCAAAGCCAAAATCGAAACCATAATCTGCAACTACGAAAATCCCGGAAATTACTCCTACGATGACTTTTTCATAAAAGTACATGGTTACTATTGGGAATCGAGAATAAGAGGGCACCCATGGTAGCGCGATTTCGCTGGATGCGGGTGGCGCGGAACCTGTAGGTAATTATGGCACTCTTTGGGGGTGGTGTATGACCCGTAGTAGACGTCTTTCGGCTGATATGATGATGAGCACTCCACCTGGTAGCGCGAGTTCGCTAGATGCGGGTGGCGCAGAATCTGTAATTATGGCAATCTTTGGGGGTGGTGTATGTCCTGTAGTAGACGTCTTTCGGCTGATATGATGATGAGCACCCCACCTGGTAGCGTGAGTTCGCTGGATGCGGGCGGCGCAGAACCTGTAATTATGGCACTCTTTGGAGGAGGTGTATGTCCTGTAGTGGACGTCATTCGGCTGATATGATGAGCACCCCACCTGGTAGCGCGAGTTCGCTGGATGCGGGCGACGCAGAACCTGTACTTATGGCACTCTTTGGGGGAGGTGTATGTCCTGTAGTGGACGTCTTTCGGCTGATATGATGAGCACCCCACCTGGTAGCGCGAGTTCGCTGGATGCGGGTGACGCAGAACCTGTAATTATGGCGCTGGGGGGGGCGGTATGTTCTGTAGTGCAGGGGTCTTCAAACTTTTTGACTCAAGGGCCACACTGCACTTAATATATATTCATGCGGGCCGCGAGTAGTAGGCCGTACACTCCGCTTTCTTTCCGCGAGCCGTAGTTTGGCGAGCCCTGCTGTAGTGGTAGTGGCCGCCTCTCGGCTGGTATGTAGTCCCGACGCGGACGAGCCCCGCACCTGGTAGCGCGCGGCGGTGTCCCGGTGCAGCGGCAGCGCGGTGCGCAGCGCGCCGCTGGTGGCGTGCACGCTGAAGGCGCGCCAGGCGGCGCCCGCGTCGCGCCGCACGCGGTAGCGCACCGCGCCGTTGGCGCCGATGTCCGCGTCGATCGCGCGCACCTCCACCACCACCGTGCCGATGGTTGCGTTCTACAATACGGGTGTGGACATTCAATAAAATAATCAATAGTAATACATATATTTTATCGAAAAAAAAATGTATTTATTGATGACCTAAAAATAGAGGTAACGAATTATCGGGGCCTAGCTAGAAAAAAAGTACCTAGGCGACCCAGCTTTGCTCGGGTGAAATAAAGAAAATACGGAGAAAACGATTTTTCCCAGACATGAGACCTAGCTAGACGGATCGAAATCTTTATAGCCATATTCAAGAACGTTTTCGTTGTCACTTTTATATGGCTGTCGCCCGACGTGATGCACGACAGCAATGTATTACCCGCAGATTGACCAATCGCATCCTATTGCGTTGGGTAATTGATAATAGGCCGATATTTTGGGTAAATGTGATTTGATGCGCAGAAACAATACGCGTACCGAGTTTTAGAAACGAATTCGAGTAGAAAATTGTAAGGCGCTCGCTTACTATGCTTTTGTCGTTCGCTGGCTTCCACGAATAAAAACAAGATGAGTATTTAATTTGGTGACATTAGTATTGACAATGCTAAAATCAAAAATGAGATATGTTACATGACAGCGGTCCTCGCCTGCGCGGCGCGCGGGTGCCGGGGTATGACGATGACGGGACGCGCGCCGCATGCGGGCGCCAGGCTTCGCCTCCGCGCGCGTCCCGTCGTCGTTGGCGTTCCTGGCGACTTACGACGACGAAGCGGAACAAGTCATCATTTATTTTTCATTCTATACAACTTAAAGCTGATAAAGCTTGCTGAACTAAGGCTGTGTCAGCGGATATACAAGCTCTTGTAATGCCAAAAGAGACCCCAAATTACCCAGGCTTAAGCTCTTTAATGGCTGCACAGGATTTAGAAATAGCTGGTGTAACGCTGCATAAGCCCTTAAACAGATCGATTGTGCCAGCTTATGGTCTACAATTCAGCGCTTGTAATGCTTTTATTCAGGGTTAAGAATTATCGGGTCTGGATAAAGGTAAAACAAAAAATAATGTGCATCTTATGTCAAATGATAATTCTACCAAATATTAATTGCAAGAATCAATGGTGGACTCTTTCTATCAAAAGTGAATAAAGTGTTTCATATTGTGGCGGCTGCAAAATTTATTACTAAAATATAAGTCGAACATTTGTTATTACATAACGTATTTTGAGTGCGGTGGTAATTTTATTGTGAATGTACATATCATTTTACACTACAATTTTCATGCACCTTTTAAATAGAAATGATTTAAGGAATTATGAAAACAAAATTACTTGGGAATAATGTTGAGTGATAACATTTCTTTAAAGAATACTGTCTGAATCTCAATTATTTATGATCTGTTAAGTTGTGTTACTAAAATAATCTCAAAATCAGCTCATAATAAAGAGATTTCAGTCTTATATTTGCAAAAAACATACATTGTTGAATATTTGATGGTTTATATCGGCCATTCGAAATGGCGTCGATTTGTTAAGCAGCCCCAAGTCTTTTTTTACTCCTTTGTTATTCTTTCGTCTGCACAAGGCGCTTCGCAACCAACCTTACACCAGCCGAAGGTTTCTTAACCTGCTATGAGCAAAAGTTGCGACTAAAGGCTGAACAATAGCATCCGAATTAACTGATATAATGCTTAGAGACTCCTGTGCAGTCGATATCTGCACAAGAGCTTATAATTGACCTCATAAACCAGCCTTACACCAGCCGAAGGTTTCTTAACCAGCTATGAGCATAAGTTGCGACTAAAGGCTGAACTTAACATCCGAATTTACTGATATAATGCTTAGAGACTTCTGTGCAGCCGATATCTGCACAAGAGCTTATAATTGACCTCATAAACCAGCCTTACACCAGCCGAAGGTTTCTTAACATAAGCATAAATTGCGACTAAAAGCTGAACAATAACATCCGAATTAACTGATATAATGCTTAGAGTACATTTTTACCCTCTTTTGCAGCGCTTAATCAGCAAGGCTGTACAGGACTCGAAAATCTCTCCCTTGTGCAGTCTTG
Source organism: Epinotia bilunana (assembly GCA_947049275.1). Lineage (NCBI taxonomy): Eukaryota > Metazoa > Arthropoda > Insecta > Lepidoptera > Tortricidae > Epinotia > Epinotia bilunana. The sequence continues at coordinate 22,863,937 of OX346253.1, forward strand.
AGTCTCCCCTAGAACTCTTGTATATCTTTAGTAAAGCTTAATACTTGTTAAAGGCTGGCTTATTACTAAACATTCAGCCTGTGTGCTACTTGGGGAGCACGCCTGAGCGCATCTTACAAGTTGTCAAAGGAATTTGAAGCTTTACAGACGTTACATTTCATATTTAAATGGATTTGCGGCCGGTCGGCTCCTCGCGGAAGTGGACGACTGTGCTCGACTGTCGTAGCATCTGACCGGCTCCGTCCACCTTTTGCCTGCTGCACTCTATTAAATTGCGGTCGGCTACCACCGGGTCCTCGCGCATCCGTTGCGATCCGCCCCGGCGCCCCGGCCCGGCCCGTTCGGTGGGAATCGTACATAAAGCGGTCGACCAATAGGTGCCAGCATTTTAAATTTGGCACATCCGTTACGAATCAGGCCTTAAACCACAACCCGCTTGAAATTTATGATTTAAAAATATGACTTGGCAAAAATTTGTGTCGCTGATTTCAACGGATTGCCGAAGATCTTTGCTAGTGAACGCAACCTTCACTAGCAAATATCTTCGGCACTCATCCAATTATTGACGTATTTAACCTTTAGTGTTATCATAAACAGTTTATATACCTAATTATCTCTACGTCCGCTTTGAAGTACGCGGAAGCTTCGAACGACAAGAGACTATGTGACAATTTTGAAATCAAAACCTGGCTGCCAATATCGGGCATATTTGGCCACCATCAACTTCTTACCAAACTGTAACTTAACAAGTTACCCTAGGAATCCGAAAAATGACACCTACCTCAGGTACTTTAATGGTGACATTCTGCGGGGGATGCACGAACACGGGCGCGTGATCGTTATAGTCGGTGACGCACAGCCTCAGCTCCCCGCGGACCACGTTGGGCGGCGTGCCCAGATCTTTAGCCTCCACGGTGAGGGAGTAGTTCCCGAAGCGGTCCTTGAGCGGTTGCTTGGCGAAGAGACGGCCCGTGTTGGCGTCCCCGCCGACTTGCTCGAAGCGGAACAGGTCTGAACGACAAAGTCGGATGTTGGAAACCGTATCATTGTTGATCATTAAGTCAAGGTAAAGAGTATGCCCCCCGTGGGCGTGTCACTCGGCAGTTTTCAAGTGGCATACTAGGGCGGAAAACATAGCGATAGCGCCCCGGAGGTTTCTCCGTAGCTGCACGTTGCATTTTGTTAAAGTATTCGCTATATAACACCAGACCTCGTATCATGATCGGGCCTTATCACACGATAAGTGACAAGATAGAGCGTCCGACACTGGCTGTCACCGTTCGATAAAACGAGACGGACGCTCTATCTTGTCACTTATTGTGTGATACGGGGATAGGTTAATGGAATGTAACAACCAATAAATAGTAATTTTGGTATTTTCTGAAGTTAACCATACATTTGTTCTCGGAAATACATTTGGTGAAATGGAACTGATGATGATGACCACAGACAGGATATTTCACAGATTCCGATGAAATTTCGTTGACGTAGCAAAAGTGGAGCTGATGATGAGGAACTGAAGGTAAGTATGGGATCCCTGACGAGGAATCGATCGATGGAATTACTCAAATAAGCTGTAGATGCTTTCGCAAAGCGCAATAACACAGTTACCTGCAAATCATTAATTTGAAAATATTGAAATTCTATCGATCTAAGCCTGTTAAAGACCAGTCATTTGAGCGCTACGAGGGTACTGACAATTTATATATATTACCATATCCCTTCCCGCCGACGAGTGTGAACTGCACCCGGCCATTGGGCGAAGAGTTGTCGTCCGCGTCGGTGGCCGACAACGCGACGATGGGCTCGCGGTGTTTGTGGAACTCGCTGATGGTCACGCAGTCCGCGGGCAGCTGCAGCAGCGGCGGGTTGTCGTTCACGTCCTCTATGTGGACACTGGAAATAATACACGTGTAAATGTTGTGAAAGCAAGGAACCACATCACTTGGTACTTTTTAGGGTTCCGTACCTCAAAAGGAAAAAACGGAACCCTTATAGGATCACTCGTGCGTCTGTCTGTCCGTCCTTCACAGCCTATTTTCTCCGAAACTACTGAACCAATTACGTTGAAATTTGGTATATATATGTAAGTTTGTGACCCAAAGAGGAACATGTAACGCAGACAAATGAATTTTAAACATGGGGGCCACTTTTGGGGGGAAATGAGAAAATTAAAAAATAAAGTTTTGCATATACTATCGTTACCTATACATATCAAATGAAAGAGCTCATTGTGTGCATCTAAAATATATATTTTTTGTAATTTTAAATTAATTAGTTTAGAAATTATTTAAGAAAATAGCCAAAAAATCACCATCCCCCCTCCCCTTCATCTCCGAAACGACCGAGTCTAAAATTTTGAAAAAAATACACAAAATAGTTCTTTACCTACAGATGACAGAAAAACCTATTAGAGATGTGCAGTCAAGCGTGAGTCGGACTTAATACGGTATTTGTCAAAAATCATATTTTTAAAATCTTGTGATGTACGGAACCCTTGCAACGCGAGTCCGACTCGCACTTGGCCGGTTTTTTTTCCTAAAAAGCCATTTTATAATTCGAATAAGCTCACGGTCTCTTTACCGCACCCGTCTCCTTTTTCCGCTAGATCAGGAACTTGCTTTCGTGGTACACTACTGTAATACTTACACAATCTGCTTGAAGGCGTTCCTGCTCTCCCCGCTAAGGTAGCCGAACTGGTAGTTGTCCCACGCCTCCACCACGAGGGTGAAGGAGGCGCGCGTCTCTCGGTCCAGCCAATCCGACACCGTCACTGTACCCGTCTCCGCGTTTATCAAGAACTTGCCCTGTCAGGGGTAAAGTTTGTGTAAACACTAATTCGAATAAAAGACGAAACATTAAAAAACGTATTTCCTTCAAAGCCAATATTTGAGAATCCGTTAGAGTATACAAATACGTTTTTTTTCGATAAAAGTACCTAAAAAGTTAAAATGAGTACCTGGCAACACACGACATAACAAACCTGCGTAGACACGCGGTCCAGTAGGTAGGTGAGCTTGCCGTACTCGCCCGAGTCGGCGTCGCGCGCCGCGATGTTGGCGACGGCGGCGCCGGGCTCCACGTCCTCTCGCACGCGGTACTCGATGGGACCGCTCTCGAAGTACGGGTTGTTGTCGTTTTCGTCTAGCACCTGACATATCACAAAAACAAAGAAATAACCATGACTTCTACTTAAAAGGAAAAAATTAAGGCAAGGAATATTACGTTATCAATAAAACCACGGCCTAGCGCGGTGGCACGCTGTTGTCAACCGCTTTAACCGTTGGGTTAACGCACGTCTACGTGGACCAGGATACACGAGTCAACAAACCTGTATGAACAAGTCTACGACGGCGTAACGCGGTGGCACACCGCTGTCCACCGCCTTGACCGTGAGATTGACCCACGCCTGCTGCTCGTGGTCGATCTTGTTCGCCACCACTATTTCCCCCGTTGATCTCTCCATGTGGACCAGGTTTAGCAGCTTCTCGGGGCCTGCGAACAAATGAAAATCATAACCAGCTAATATAGTGAGTGCTAAACACAGATCAAGAAATGGTGTCTCAATTCATTTACTTGTACTTCACCAACAGGTTTTAAGTACATTGAGTGACTGGATAGCCTGGATAACAAATCACGTGCCATGTTGGACGTAAAACACTTAACTAAGTAAATCAATTGACTTACTTCAATACGACATTTCTAAAGAAAAGATGGAAATATAAAAGATAGGGTTGTGGTCACTTTTGGTGGCACGACTGTCTAAAATACCAACCTTCGAGGTAATAAGTCATGGTGCGGTTCTTATCAGCATCATCAGCGATGACCGTGGCGATACTAGCCCCGTTCTTGGAGTTCTCCGCAACAGCGGCCCGGTAGAAGGGTTTCCTGAACTTGGGATTGTTGTCATTTTCGTCGGCCACGACAACGGTGAGAGTGGCCGACGCCGTCTGACGCGGTCCGGCCACTGCGGCCATGTCCTCTACTGTGAGCACCAGCTTGATGGTTTCCACTTTTTCCCTGTCCAGTAACCTGTAAAAAAAGGTTTCTCAAAAGGTGTGTAATGTATCCCAAATGCAGAATCAACTTCGGAAGGGACATCAAGGCGATACAAATCGCTTCCGAATTGGACCTACTGTTTTAAATATAGAATATCAAGATAGGATATGCATTGTATCTTGAAGTTACGCGTGATTTCAAAGTTGATACTGTTGTAAGTTGGTATTTTTAGTTGTGAGGCAAGTTGATATTTTTTTAGGTACCTACAGTTGCGATAGGATAGCATAAGAATAATAGATAGCGCGATGTATTTGAGGACGGTAGTAAAATTGTACTCACCTGATAACCCTGAGTGACCCATCGACGGCATTCAAGTCCCAAAGCGATATGTAGTCGTACTCCGTGAGCGGCACTAGCACGCCGTCCTCGTCGCGCGCAATACTGGCGTCCTTGTCTAGCGCGAAGCGCAACACAGGCTGCTCGTCCGGGTCGCGAGCTTGAGCACGGTATACTAGGGTTCCCACCTGTTACAAGTTTAAACAGTGTTGTATATTTTACTAGGGTTTTCCTTTGACAGAGGTCTTGACAAACATTTAAAGCAAACAACTGGGGAAGTAAGAACCACCTACCTCCACCTTACGACCGCAGCCATAATAACGCCACCACTTGCTTTGTATGTGGAGATGTTTTCCTAGTGGTAAGGTCGCCAGAATTCCCGAGGAAGTGTTTTGTTGAGAGTTGAGAGTGACCCGCGTTGGTCTCTAGCTATCAACACAACGAATCCTCAAATCAATAAACAGTCGCAACGTGCTTATGATTTTTCACCTCACTAGTTGAAAAGCCCTTTTTAGAGTTCCGTACCCAAAAGGGTAAAACGGGACCCTATTACTAAGACTCCGCTGTCCGTCCGTCTGTCTGTCTGTCTGTCCGTCTGTCACCAGGCTGTATCTCATGAACCACGATAGTTAGACAGTTGAAACTTTCACAGATAATGTTATTTCTGTTGCCACTATAACAACATATACTAAAAAACAGAATAAAAAAAATATCGAAGGGGGCTCCCATACAACAAACGTGTTTTTTTTTGCCGTTTTTATAGATAATGGTACGGAACCCTTCGTGCGCTAGTCCGACTCTCACTTGGCCTTATTCTTTAAAAATCTTTATCCACAAGAGTGTAAAGAACATTTGAAATCCGAACATGTTATTAGTAACTTTTTTAACATAATAACATGTAAAGTCCAGTCCAGACAGGACAATTTTCGTACTTCTGTATTTTTTCTTTTTTTATAACTTTTATTTAGTTTCACCTGTCCCACAGACTAATGGAATCTGGCAAGTTTTTGACCCACTTCCCAGTGACCGATTGAGCTGAATTTTTGGGTATAAGTATAGGTTGGATGAAAATTCAATATTATGGTACCATCGAGCTGATCTGATGATGGAGACAGAAGGTGGCCATGAGAATTCAGTACTTACCCGACGTAACCCCGTTGAGTTTGGGCTTGTTAGAATCGTCTCAATATTTTTCTTGATGACAGGTTTGTTGTGAATTATTTGAATGTATCTGCAGTACAATAAATATGCCATAACCACGTAAATCGGAGCTAACGACGCAGCGGAGTCACACCGTTATGTCGGCTAGATGATATCTTTAAAATTAACCTACTAATATTATAAATGTGAAAGTTTAGATGTTTGGATGTTTGTTACTCAATCACGCTTAAACGGCTGAACCGATTTGAATGAAATTTTGCACGAAGATAGTTTATAGCCTGGATTAAAATATAGGATAGTTTTTATCCCGGGTCCAAGCGGACGAAGTCGCGGGCGGAAACTAGTTATTTATAATTGTACGTATGTTCGTCTGGTATTTATTATATGTGCCTCAGATGCCTGAATTAAAATGAATGGTTAAATGATTATGAAATTAAATGAATGGGTATTATAACCATACCTGTGTATTTTCCTTCAAGCTGACGGTCCCCGGCTCAACGAAAGCGGGTGGTTTGTTGTTGACGTCCACTATGGTGATGTTGACGAGCACTGCTGCACTCAGTTGCTGCTCGCCGATGCCGCCGTCCAGCGCCACCTGTTTAAAGTAATAGGGAAGATGCAGTTATAATATTTACCATTATTTTGTGACCAAAATGTTGAAAAAACATATAATAACAGCTACTGAAACGTTTTTACTTTATACTGATTTCAAACAATAATTAAGATTTAAAGTAATGTGAAACGGAACGTCAGCGCCTAGATGACGTCACTTCTGTCAAGTTAAAACTTAGGCAACTCATCTAGGGACGAACCACGGACAAACAAATATAGCGAGTGACACACATGAGTGATGTCACAGGAACTGCAGATCCGTTTAGGCGCGAAAGTTTTAATTGTCAGTTTGTAACAGGGATTTAAAACTGTAAATTGAAGTGTTTTAATTTTTTAATACTTTCGTGGCCTATTCTACATGCGATTCTTTCAAATGAAAGTCAAAATGAAAATATTGCATCTTCCACATTGTGTGAAGTGAGTGATCTCTATTACTGGGTTTACAAAGTAGAAATTCATACATCGTCATAGTAATTGGAGACTGTATACCTATTAGCAAATTTTACCTTAGTTAGCAATTGCAAATTATGATCGATGTCTACTGTGCCTATTTTCAAGATTGATTAAACAAGGTACACGACGAAGTGTTAGAATAAAACATTTCCGTGCTTCAGGATGGCGGGTGGATTGGAAATGGCAACGGTATGTTTACAGATATTTGGTAACTTCTGTGTCCTGAAAACGAGCTAGCTTCAAAGAAAAAAAGAAATGTTGAAGATCCCGATTTACACGATAGGACTTTAATACTAAGAAACAGCACTCACAACAGTAAGCGTGTACCGGGGGTGCTCTTCGGGTTGGTCCTGTCGGAGTCCAGCGACGAGCCGATGGTCACGGACACGGCGCGAGTCGATCACGAACTTGTCGCTCGTGCCGCGTTAACTCGCGTCGATGACGAACGTGTCGCTCGTGCCGCGTTAACTCGCGTCGATCACGAACTTGTCGCTCGCGCAGCGTTAACTCTGTCTGTGTGTGCTTAAACCGCTGAACCGATTGAGATAAAATTTGGTATGAAGATAGTTTTTATCTAGGGAAGGACATTGGGATAGTTTTTATCCCGAAACTCATCCCCTCATCATCCTCCTAGCGTTATTCCCGGTTGCGCCCTAAAGGAGCCCGGGGTCAGCTTTGACACCAAAAGCTAGTGTTACTACATATAATAGGATTTGATACAAAGCAATACTCACGACGGTAAGCGTGTACCGGTTGCTCTTCGGGTTGGTCCTGTCGGGGTCCAGCGAGGAGCCATTGGCCACGGACACGACGCCCGAGCGCGAGTCGATCACGAACTTGTCGCTGGCGCCGCGCTGGATGCGGTACACGACTCGGTTGTTCGGGGACGAACCGTCGCTGTCGCGGGCTTTTATCTGAAATGCAGATATGGATTAGAACATTGTTCGTTTATTTCCGGGATTCAAAAACAAAGTGTAGTCATACAGAAGGTGGAGATATTAAACGGACGAAAAATTTAATTGACTGATTAAGACAGTCACAATTTTAAAACTGGTCATTAAATTTTACCTATACAAATGAACCATATAAATGTCAATTATTTGCTGGCTTCTTAACCCATTGAACGCAAAGACAACTAAAGTCCTGTCAAAGCCACTTTCAAGTCTTTCAAGTAAGGTTCGTATTTGCTCTCTTGTAAAAAATATGTTGGCATCATAGTGTCTCTTTTGGATGTCTTGATTGATGAAGAATGTGAAGACGTTAGTTTCCTCGCAAGTGTAATGAAAAAATTGTGTGTAACACAGACCCAGAAGCATCACTTCAGGTCTCGGTTAGACCCCCCGTTCGTTACTTAACACCAAATTACCACGCTTCATCAACATTTTCAGCACGTCTCTCTTCAGTCGTCCCCTTATTCATGAGAAACGTGATCAGTGACTGATCCCGCAGCGCTGGTGATTTGTCTCCATCGGTCTCGATCTCTGGTTACAGCTTCTAATCGCCCACCAAAACTTCTTCCTGAGTTAGTATTATAATTACCTCTAATACGCTGGTGCCCCCGGGCATGTCCTCCGGTATGGAGCGCTTGTACATCATCTGCTGGAACATCGGCGCGTGGTCGTTCACGTCTTGCACGTATATCGTCACCGGCACCGTGGACGACAGCGGCGGTACGCCGAAGTCGCGTGCGCGCACCTGGGGGTGGCTAATTATATAATCTGACCATAGAATTAAAAATAGTGCTTAAATGAAAACAGAAGGTACAGAGGGTGCACTGCAATACTATAGCACTTTATGTTGGGATAAGGACATTTTCGCTTATTTAAATGAATTGAGTGATCGAGCACATTAAACAAGCCTAAACTTAAGCTTGTTTATTTCCGTGTATTTTGATATCATAATTTTATGACTGCTGTAAAACATAAACGTTGTTTACAGGAATCTACTAGCAATTATGTTTAAAAGTACACTTACATACTTTTTTCAGACGAGTCCCTAGTTTTTATAATAAGTATCTGATCGATATTGATCCTTTTCATCAATCATTGTTAAGTCTCAAATTGTTAGTAAAATGTAAGTTATTTTCTTAGTTCTTCCGGAAGTGTTATAATTATCTAATGTAAATGTTACTCTTCAGATCTTGTATTCTAACTGAAAAATGTCTACATTAATTTTTAGTTGCATGGTTAATATTCTTTCTTTTTTTTTTTAACACATTATCAAATATCAATGGACCTCCAGATCTTTAGCATTATGTCTGTTGGTACTCTATGTGTACCCCTTATATATTTGTTTATGCGACTGTTTGTTTCTAAATAAAAAAATAAAAAAAAATTGGTGCTTCCAACTGGATGTTTTATACTATAAATTGGAGCTTACAGTCAAATGTATAGGTCGTATGTTAGTGTTGTCCCCCGGGATCTGCTCGAAGTCGAGTTCGCCCACCGGCGTGATGATGCCCAGGTTGGGGTCGATGGAGAAATTGTTTTTGTAGTCGCCGCCCACTATGGAATACTCTATGTGACTGTTCTTAGTACCTGCGGAATAAAAAAGTATTGGCGATTCAAAAAAACAATTTAAATATTCTTGGCATGGATCACTAGCGCGAAAAAGTAATCAAAGAGCATGTAAAAGTACATTTTGTAGATTGTATTCCCATAGTATTAAATACTAGTAACATTCGCATATCGTGTACTTTTGTAGCTATATTATTTATATCAGGTAACTTTTTATAACCGCAAGGATAGTGATTTGCCTTTGTTTATTATAGGTTCAGTTGAGGTAAAGGATAGTACATTACTGCAGAGGCCGTGAAGTACCTCGCCTACGACTCGGCCTTCTACCCCAATCTCGTCCAGCAATCCCTGTTCCGGCCGAGGATTGTATAGTGCCTTTCTCGAACGATGTGAGGAATTATAAAAATAAAAATAATTACAATCGGAACGAAAGATCAGAAAACAATTATGTAATTTGCCGCCTTTTTTATTTTTTAAACATGCCATTTGAAGAAGCCGTTCGAGCACCAAGTTTAATCGCACATAAGTGTAGTACCTACCATAGATTTTGTTTTTTTTTATGTCGCAATTATGCTTACAGTCTAGTGGTCGTTGGCAGAATGTAATTTTTCCTTTGTCAGTTAAAATATTAGTAAGCAAAATTAAAAAGTTAGAGTAGCGGAAAATAATGGTTTTACTTAGGGTTTTCATACATTACTTCTTGGCATGAGGTCAAGAAGAAATGTAGGGAGCCATAAACAAGAAACTTCATGTCTTCATTTCGTGATATTAACGCATACATTTCCGAGCATGTTTGAGAAAGGTAATTTTATTTTAATTAAATAATTAAGCCAGTTGTTATATACATCTAATAGGAACTGTATCTACTCATATCTTTTTTCATTTGGATTAATAAAGGCCATGTTCTTTCAATGGCGGAAGTGGTGTCACTATAGCTCGTTGCTTGCGTCCATTAATACAATAATAAAATAAATAAGCGTCACAAGCGAGGACCGGCACATCTTTTCCGGCAGAGCGTCACATACAATCATTACGGACTTGAATATCAGTGCTCAAAAGTATGCCACGTATTGTCACTGTCGCATTGAATTTTACGAGATAAAATCAGAGAAAACTATTACAAAACCATGCAATTGCGCTACTCGTGTCGCTGTCAGATAGATCTTTCTCGTTCCGGGATCGTTTGGCTATAATAAAAGAAATACATTATACATATAAGTGACATATTGACGGAATATTATTTACAGTGGTTTAACAATTACCGCACATTATTTGTCTTTATCCTTATCCCAAAGGACCGGTCACTTTGGCACCCTTTGGGGGAGCCCTATGTTCAGCAGTGGACGTCTTTCGGCTGATATGATGATGATGATGACGATCCTTATCCCATTAAGTGAAAGAAATCACGCGTCCATATTTATACATAAATCCACTAATAGTCATAACCAATTACATCACTTACCATTCAAATCAATATCCCAAGCTGCAAAACCAGCGAGTTCTCAAACTGACTCATCCTCCAGCAGTCTAGCCTCATAATAGTTGTTAGCCTCATACGGCCGTATTCGTAAACGTTCTACAATGCTATTTTAACTAAAATGCCGTTAAAATTTGTTTGTCCTTATCTGTCACGTTGACATTTGTGTTCGTAAGAAAGGGACAAAGCACATTTTATTTAGCAGAGGCATTTTAAGTTTTATGAATAAGGGGGATAGTGTTCCATGTTCACAATGCGCTGCGCGGTATTCCGGTTGCCGCGGGTGAGATGGTCGCGCGCCTCCACAGTGGGGTGGTGAAAAAAATCACGTCTACATACTTATTTATAAATCCAATCCTAATTATCCTAATATCACTTACCATTCAAATCAATGTCCCTAGCTTCCAAAACCAGCGTGTTCTCAAACTGCCTCTCATTCTCCAGCAGTCTAGCCTCATACTTGTTAGCAAGGAACATGGGCGCATTGTCGTTCACATCCTCAATGTTCACGATGAGCTGCGCGGTATTCCGGTTGCCTCGGCCGAGGTCGTCCCGCGCCTCCACCGTGAGGTAGTGCCGGGACACGAGCTCGCGGTCGAAACTGTCGCCGCCGGCTTGCTTCACGGTTATTACGCCGGATATTGGGTTGAGGTTTAACCTAAAAATATATATAAATAATCATCACCCGTTCTGACTATTCTTCTGCTGTTTCTCAATCGGGGTTAACAACCACAAGTTGTTGGCGTAGTTACTGCCGTGTGATCATCCCACTCATGGTGGTAAGTAGATCTTGTTGGAGTTAGACTTCATTGAGTGGGCAACTTGACTATGGAGAAGTTGTTTAAGTTGAAAGCGTTTCCAAGTTGGTTCGACGTCAACAACTGTTCCCGACAGTCGTGAAATTGATTGAATCTAAAAAGTGGCAGAAAGCTGGTAAATTACTCACAGATTAGCAATGCTGCCACCGAGACTGGTGTACCTAATCCCCCTGGTCCCATAGTTTTCTGAGTCCTGGTCGAGCGCCTGCACCCATGCGACCGTGGTGCCCGCCCCGCAGTTCTCGGGGACCGACACCGTGTACAACGACTCGGTGAATTCGGGGAAATTGTCGTTCTCGTCCTTTATGTGGACGGTTATTGGGACAACGCTGAAATAAATGTGCAGTTTCGGTGTCGTTCAATTTCCATAACACATTCAGTAATTGTTAACATAGCATGCGAAAATTCGTAGCGAGAGGAGTAAAGGGTCTCTCAGTATTGAAAGTATTGATATTTTTTTCACACACAAATTAATAAAATGATATTATTTTTAAACCACTCCACCATGGGCAACTATGGTAGATTGAACATGGAACAGATGGACAAAATGGCGACTTCAAATAGTTAAAATGTTTGTACTTGAAAGAAGCATAAAAAGGTTGTATGCTTATATATATTATATGAGCATGCTCGTTAAAACATACCTGATCTTGGGGTTATTCGCAACTATCTCTTTGGCTATCAGGCTGAAGTTCATCACAGTGACTTTTTCATAGTCTAAGGAGGATGGGTCGTTCACTCGAATCAGGAAGGAGGCCTCGTTGATCCCCTTGAACGGTGTGACGTCGAATACGCCATTATCGCCCTGTAGGAACAGCTCGAAAGTACCGTTTTTACCCTGTAAAACATTGTGGATTAAGGATAAATGGAGGATAATCTTGCAGGGTATAACCCTGATTTAAATATCGGCAGTATATGCTTACATAAAATATTGAATTACTACTAACACATTCAGGGCCAATGACGACTTGACGACACATATACGTCAGACCGCCGTAGTCGCTTTCCGCTACATACGAGGAAAACCACGGGATCAGATACGAGCGTAGCGCGTAGCGATTCTTGGCCCTGAATGGGTCGAAAGAGAGTTGTAAAAACTCTTAGGAGAATAAAGATAATACCAGAAATAGAAACTTCATCCACAGTACTCAATCTAAACAGAATGGAAATAAAATAAAATACCTAAATCATGAGTTTTTTTATACTTTACGTGGTTTAGGCCACTGGCGCCACTGCTATTGATACGTAATATACTAATACTAATATACTATATATTGATACGTAAAATAAAACACACCTGATCATAATCAAACACTTCAGGCACTGCATCCTGCAGGAATGTAATAGGGGTGTTCTGTTGGGCGTTCTCTAGCACTTCACCCACATACTTCTCACTGCGGAACCGCGGGGTTTCATCATTCACGTCCGTGATAATGACCGTGACCTCTGTCGTGGCACTTGGCATGGGAGATACCATGCGGGACTCTTCTGTAGCCTATGGCAATGAAAATGCAAATCATTATAATATACCTGATGAGGATAGATTGCAACTGAGTTCACAATTACGCTCGAATTGACAAAGTCAGATGGGCAAAACCATAGAAGATCATCATCAACATTAATGTTAATACTGTAATTAAATTAAATAAGCTTCCTACCAATATCTCCAGAATGTAGGCTCCATTGCTGTTCCTAGGGTCTTCTCTATCAAGCTGGTTGACTGTGTACACAATGCCCGAGCTACTGTCAATGTCAAAGTGCTCCTCACCACCAGAAATGATGCTGTAAGAGATGCGGTTGTTGATGCCTCGGTCTCCATCAATGGCAAGCACTAAAACATATTTTTAGAAATCAAACAGGTTGATTGCACAGTTATTTTAGGAGAAATAGTTACAGTACATTTAAATATAGTACTCCTTTTATTATTACCAATTGAACCCCCGATCCTGGAACCTGTTCCAGGAACCTGAGATCCTACAGAAAGAACAATATTGCTCCATTTAGCACAATTATTGCAACTCATTTGAAAGGAAGAGACAAGCATTTCGTATGTTTTGTTTAACCTTTAATTACCGAGGTGGTTTTTGAGTAGCACTTACACCGAGATACTGCCTGGCAGACATACATTTAAAAATAAAATAAAAATAGAATTCTAATGCTAGTTTTTGTCTAGCTTCTTGATTGCATATGTGGTGCAATGCCGCAGGTGGCGTAGTTTAAATAATAAAAAAATAAAATAGTGCCGTCTGTGAGACGTATATCTTGATAATTAAAGGTTAATTTTAGTAGAAATGAAAATTCAAAACTATTATCTAAATGTTGCATTATTGTGAATGCAGTCCGTCCGGAAGTTAACATAAGCATCAGCTATGGTAGCCTAGTGGTTCAGGCATGTGGCTGTCAAGCATTGGTCGTGGGTTCGAATCCGGGCTTGTAGCAATGAGTTTTTCGGAACTTATGTACAGAATATTTACCGTTAGCTATTCTGTGAAGGAAAACATCGTGAGCAGGGTTGGGCAGTATTTCAATTACATGTATTTGAAATACAAATACGTATTTTGTATTTGTATTTCAAATACTAATTGGCGAAGTATTTTGTAATTGGTATTTCAAATACCGCACTCACATGTATTTAGTATTTCGTATTTCAAATACTTTACTTTTTAAAACACATTTGCACAAAAATACATTTTATTTAATTCTATACCCGTATAATGGAACGTTTATACAAGCTTTTATTTAGTTTCACCTGTCCCGTTGTCTGTCTGTCTGTCTGTCTGTCTGTCTGTCTGTCTGTAATCAAATCTTGCAAGTTAAATTTGATCCATTTCCCGATTTTCGATTAAGTTGAAATTTTGCACGAATATGCAAATCGCGTGACAATGCAATATTATGACATGCAATATGATGACGTGGAGCTGATCTGATGATGGAGCTGGAAGGTGGTCATAGGAACTCCGTAATAAAACCACATAACCCCATCGAGTTTGGGCTCGTTAGAATCGTCTCAATGAGTAGTTGATGACGGTATACAGAAAAGTACAGTCAGCAATAAAAGCTTGTACCAAAAATGAAATTTTTGACAGAAACTTTTTTAATATAGTTAGGAGCTTAGGGTACTGTGGCAACACTTTACTGTAAGTGTCAACGTCAAACGTCAAGTGCCAACTGCCAATTTAGTTCAGGAGGGGAGGAGAGGAATTCAGTTCGGAGGATTTGAATCGGATAGATCTGAATCTGAAGAGAATGGATTTAAATTCACATCCTTCTACATCCACGTTGATAATGACGATGGCGATGGTTACAGTGAAAGTTCAACCACTTATCCACTAATTCTAACTAGCAAATACTACAAAGTGACGACGGGCTCGAGTGCCCCCGGTGGTAGAAGCCAAGATCCAGTAAAGGTTGAAGCATCTTGTTGCGCTCTTCCAGTCCATTTCATTGGCTGGATACATTCATTCACCTACTAGACGGAACTTATCTGACAATACTTTTAGGAATTTAGTTTTTATGAAAGGAAATTCCTTCCTCACTTTATAAAAACGTGTAAAAATTGTTGTGAGATAAGTTTCAAAGAAGTTCAATAATGTATTTTGTATTTTGTATTTCAAATACATTATTTTGAATACTGTATTTTGTATTTCAAATACCAAAGTACTTATCCACCCCCTAACATCTTCATTTAACAAAATCATACAAAACAAGACAGTGCCCAGTGCATGGACAGAATCAAGCATTATACTATTATATAAAAAAGGAGATTCCACAGATATAGGGAACTATCGTCCAATAAGCCTGTTGCCAACCCTGTATAAATATTCTCATCAGCCATAGAAAAAAGAATAGCATAAAAAGAATAGAAGACAAACAGCCAATTGAACAAGCAGAATTTCGAAAAGGGTTCTCCATGATGGACCACATCCAAGCAGTGGACCAAATAGTCGAAAAATATGTAGAAAAAAGATTTTTTTTATACCTGTGTTTCATTGACTACATGAAAGCATTTGATTCTATTAGCCACAATAGCATATGGGAAGCCCTGCAACACCAAAAAGTTCACCAAACATACATAGAAATACTGAAAAATATATACGAAAAAAGTACAAGTAGAGTGAAATTAGACAAAATAGGACCTGCAAAAAAGGGAATATTTATAGATGGAAAGTATGTAAGCCACTTGAGGTTTGCAGACGATATCATAGTTATGTCTGAAAACCCGAAACAACTGCAAGAAATGATCAGCGAAATCTACAATGTCAGCAAAAAAATTCGTCTGGAACTGAATACATCAAGCCCAATTTCCAATCCATGTCAACCAAAGCGACCTAGAGTATGTGGAAGAATATATATACTTAGGAAAACAAATAACATTCAGAAAAACTAGACATTACCAAGAAATAAACAGACGAATTGGTATGACTTGGTAAAAGTACTGGAGCCATAAAGAAATTCTAAAATCAAACCTACCAATGAGACTGAAGCACAAGGTACTTAACACTTGTATACTTCCCAGCCTCACTTACGGATGCCAAACATGGATCTACAATGCAAAGACAAAATATTATATCCAGGTATGTCAAAGGAATATAGAGAGAAGTTTACTTAACATAAAACTTAGAGACAAAAAGAGATGCTCAGAAATAAGAAATATTACTAAAGTCATAGACGCACTCAACCACTCAAGATCCTTAAAATGGAAATGGGCAGGCCACTTAGCCAGATTAGAAGACCAGAGATGGACCAAAGCGGTGACGGAATGGCAAGGACCTCATGGTACAAGGAACAACAGAGGGAGACCACAAACCAGGTGAAAAGATGATATTGTCCCAGTAGCGGGACAAAGTTGGATTAAAAAAGCACAAGACAGAACACTATGGAAAAGGTTGGGGGAGGCCTACACCCAGAAGGGGGTCCTTACATAAGAAATAAATAAAAGAAAATGAAATGTAATTATATAAATAAACGGCTTTATTATTATTATTATTATTATTACAAATACCTGTCACCAAAGTTGTTTGTATTTCAAATACATTTTTACATGTATTTTGTAATTTTTATTTTGCCCAACCCTGCGTGAGGTAACCGGTCTAATACCAATAAGGTCCTCCTCTTAAGGTTTTCCCTCTGGGTTGGAAAGTCAGATAGCAGTCGCTTTCGTAAAACCAGTGCCTATACCAAATCTTGGGATTAGGTGTCAAAGTGGACCCTAGGCTCCTTTAGGGGCACAACCGGGGATCACGCTAGGAGGATGAATTGCAGCATCAAAAGATTTAGATGATGGAAACTTTCAACATACACTCCCTTAGACTTGTAGTAGTTGAAAGCGTAGTACCTTGTAAAACTGACGTCCCGACATCAGCATCCTCGCTAATCCTCGTCACAGGACTGACAACCACGAACTCCGGAGGCTGGTCTTCCACGTCCTGCACCTTTACCAGGATCGCCGCCGTCCCAGTGTTCACCCTGCCCTGGTTCGCACGGTCGATAGCCAGCACCCGAAGTTGGTACAATGATTTGCGCTCGTAATCCAATTGCTTGGTTAAACGAATAACGCGTTTGCCATTCACTGTTTGGATCGCGAAATTCTCAACTTCACCGTCTAGTTCTTGCAAGTGGTATAACACCTGAAAACATTTCAGGGTTTGAAGTAGGATTTTGACCCCTAATCATCTCACAATATTTTAGTCGTGCAGTAGACATCTGTCATGCCTGACATTGACATTCTTGACAAGTATGAATTAGTTTTTTTTTTAAGTTATGGCCTGGTTACACATTTATTAAGCCCAGATTTTATTCATATTCGTGTGACAGGCGACTTCATTAGCTTCCTAATCATGTTCAACTTACTTGTCCATAAGCTCCCTCATCAAGATCCGTCGCCTCTACAGTTGCGAGTATACCAGGAGAAGCATCTTCTTTTACAGTGATAGCGGAGGGATACGGTTTAAATATGGGTTCGTTGTCGTTTACGTCCTCGACTAACAACAAAAAGCTTTGCGTAATGAAGTTTCCTTCCCCTAAATGGCCGTCCGTAAGCGTTAACACGAAAGAATATTCATCACGAACCTAAAATAGAAAAGAAAGTAAATTCTAAACGCGGAATTAGGTAGGTACTTATTCGTCTTAATCGAACATTTTAAAAAATTTCATTCGTACAAAAAAAACATCATTTTACACAAGCCTGTTATAACGCGGTCTGCAAAATATTGAAGCGGTATCACGTGATTGATGTACATTAATGCAAAATCCAAATGGTTCATTAATTAAAAATAGGTAAGGTAAGGGAGTCCGCTGGATGCGGGTGGCGCAGGTCATTGTGGCACTCTTAGGGGGAGGCCTATGTCCATCAGAGGACGTCTTTCGGTTGATATGATAAGGTAATTTAAAAATCCGCGATAATAATAGTGATAATTATGACTGTGCAATCGGTGATAATGTTTTAAATATTAACTAGGTACCTATAAAAAAACAGGCTATTACCTACTATTACTTACCTCATATATATAAAAAGAAGTAAGTTATGTAGTTAGGTATAAATGTAGATACAAACCTCTCTATCTAATTCCTTAACTAAATAAATATTAGCTTCGTTGGTTGTAATGGCCTCTATTCTTAAAATATTACTACCAAGTTGATCTCTAATTCCGAATTTCAATTCATCTCCGTCGGGGTCAATGCCTCTGAGTCGGTATATTAAACTCCCTGTAATTGGAATAGTAACGGTTAATATAAGAGGTATTTTCATACTGTATAATATTATAAAACTTAATACCTACTTAGCTACATACTACAGCGGCGCTACCACGAACTTCGAAAGTCGAAATTCGTAATACATGCATCCCTGTCACTCGAGTAAGGAAGTGCGATAGAGATGGAAATACCCGAACTTCGACTTTCGAAGTTCGTGGTAGCGCCGCAGTTGCCATCACACTCATCGTAATATTTGCTAGCTATAGCTATGTTATGGCGATTGCAAGTGACTTACTACCATTTATACTATACCTAACGTGTGATTCCAAGTTTCAATCAAAGTGAAAAATTGGAAAGTTATTCGACACGAGCGGGATTTGAACCCCCGACCTCTGGAATCTGTCCATCGCTCTTTGCTTTGATCGAAATTTGGAATTTCGTTAGCGGACGTTTCTGCTTAGTAAACATTTACAGGTATGTTCTTAAATATAGAAAACTACTTTTAAATAATTACGTTCACTCGTTTTGATTTTGTCACATAGGTAAGTATGTCATTAGACAATCTATGTACTATAAAAAACTTGTAAAAAGAGCATCCGCTTATCCAATTTGTCCGTTAAACGTATGGTAGATACGAGTACACAAGCTGAGTAGGCCCCCGAGTCAGCAAGGCATTAAAGGACCGGATCAACACTATGGTTTCATGCTTGATGACTAATAACTATCGCTATATCGCTCAATAATCCGCACCGAGGGTGCAAGGTTTCCCTGTGTTAGGCTCGTGTTGTCCTGGCAACACCGTTGTACCTACTCTGCACCCCGTATGCAATATCCGGTTGTCTGTCCATGTTAAATAACTGCACTTTGAAACTTTGAAGCAATCAAAAGTTTGTAATAGCTTTGGAATGTGGGATGAATGAACGGAAAAGTTTGAAAACTCGCAACACGAAGACTATTACTAGCAGACCTAGGATTCCGTGGGGCAAATCGTCTTGACAGCTAGGGACTTCCTATATCGATAAACTCATTTATCGATACTAGTTCTAAATACTAGTGATCACACAAAGGTTTGCTTATTAAATGTTTTTTATTAAAAGAATATAATGTAATAAAGTAACTACTCAAATTTCTCCTTCATTTTTGGAAAATTCTTAAATTTTTACTTATCACAATTTATTTCTCCATGACCGTCCCATCTATTATTGTTAAAGTACACCACCAGAATTTTTCCATATTTTCAGGCGTTAAGCTTCTCCGTCTTGGCTGAAAAATCCATTTCAGGTGGCTAAAAGACTTTTTAAATTTCTGTGGAGGTTATGGGAGCATAACAAAATTTTATAAAGTGATCAACCGTAATTCGTTTATTTTTCGGTTGTAATGTGACTTCTTCACCTTTTTGTAACATTGTTTTTTTCCATTGTTTCGTACCCGAAGTTTTTGTAAAAAACGTTTTTAAATTTATCGTATATAATTTTCCCCTTTTAATCCAAATATATTTTAGATAATACAGACTGTACCTTCTTTACTATTCGCACTCCAAAGTCTAGTGTCAGATTTGTTGATTGTAATTTCGTTATAAACTCTTGAATGATATTTAGATTTTCGGCAATAAAATTAAGTTCACCCTGAAGAGATGATTTATTTAGTGCAGCCTTGGCTTTTTTAACTGCTTTCCCATCTGATGCAGAAAATGTATTCAGAACTCTTCTTATATCTTCAAAATATTTAGCGTAATAGTTTGCTGCTTGCAACCATGTACCCAATCTTATAATCGCATGTGCTGACTTCTGGCCGAAGGGTGTCTTGTTTCGACGGTTCCGGGGCAATCTGCCGAATCCTACACCGGAGATGACGATGCAACGGGGCCACGCCGTTTCGTCGCCTAAATAGTATTATTTGTTGTTTTTAGTTTCGTGACGCATTGGTTATTACTGTAATGTCACGTAAATGTATTTGTCAATAAATAAATAAATAAATAAATAAATAAATAATGGTTGGTTGTGGCGGTAGAGGTACATTTGGTAACATGTTTTTAAATACATTGATTCTCCGGGGACACTTTAAAAATACTTTTTTGACCGATGATATCAAGCTATTAACATTTGGAAACAGTACTAGTATTTAGAACTAGTTATCGATAAATGAGTTTATCGATATTGGAAGTCCCTAGCTGTCAAGACGATGTGCCCCACGGAATACTAGGTCTGAATTAATATATATTGAACCTAGGCTTATTATAGCCCATCAATCCCATCATGTTATTTGAGACATGCTGGTCGATTGCGTAAAGTTTCGTAGTTACATAAGTTCGGTAGATCTATACCTATAATAGTAGATTGTTAACCAAGGGCTGAAAAGCACCCATTTCTGACGAGATACAATGGTTCGAATCAGAAATGGGTGACTTTCACCCGAGTTACACACTACTTTTCATCTCTCATACTCTGAAAGTAGGTCATTGTTTATCTAAACAGCGGGTTGAAAGTGAGGCATGTCGCCCCTAGGGCTGAAAAGTTATAAAAAAAGCAGCCAAGTGCGTGTCGGGCCAGGCGCAGGGTAGGGTTCCGTAGTTGCCCGTCTGTCACAGAATGCGGACTTAAAAGGGGCTTTTGGGGTTTTTATTATAGCTTAGGGAGGTTTTCTTGCGCGCTCGCCGCGGGCAAGAAGCACCGTACCGTGAAAAAGCAACTCTACCGTCCACGGTAAAAGGTTCAAATTCCAATGACAATGTATAGGTATGCACCCGAAATTAAGTGCACACATGACTCGAACTAAAATTAGGGCTTTAAAGCCCAATATCTCGCAAACGAATTACTGATTTGAAAAATAGTTTTAGAAAACCTATAATATTTTTGAACGAGCTATCCAACGATACCCCACACCATGGGTTTGACGAGAAAGAAAAATTACATCCCCGCTTCAGGTGTAGGGGAGGTACCCTTAAAAAATCTTTTTCCAAATTGTATTGTACTGTTTTGTTGGCGTGATTGATTCATATATCCATGCCGAATCACAGTTTTCTAGTAGTAATGGTTACTGAGCTAAGCCGAAGACGGACAGACAGACGGACGGACATGGCGAAACTATAAGGGTTCCTCGTTGACTACGGAACCCTAAAAAAGCAATGGCACAGTTTCAGAAAATTGTACTGATTTTGAAACTTGTTGACAATCATGCGTTATTTTTTCATATATTGATAATGAATTAATTATTCTATGACTATTGTTGCTATTTGAAGACTATTGAATATTTTTTTTAAGTTTTCGTATTTCAATCTGACCGCTTCAGAATAGCGTCCTAAATTCATTAAAAAAAATAAACAGTGGCAAAACCTATACTGCCACACTTCCATAAAATTGTGTTGATTTTTGTAGCTTGTTGATGATTATGATGGTTTTCCTAACCTATATAAATAAATAAAAAATAAAATAAATATTAGGGGACAATCTTACACAAATCGACCTAGTCCCAAACTAAGCAAAGCTTGTACTAGGGTACTAGACGACGATAAACATACTTATATAGATAAATAAATACTTAAATACATAGAAAACATCCATGACTCAGGAACAAATATTCGTGCTCATCACACAAATAAATGCCCTTACCGGGATTCGAACCCAGGACCTCTTGCTTCGTAGGCAGGCTCACTACCAACTAGGCTAAAGCGGTCGTCAAATACAATTAATAATGTAATTTCTCATCCAAACAACAATTAAAATTAGTTTTTCGATATACCTACACTTCAAACGCGCGTCGAGGAAATGGTCCACACACTAAAATTATTAAAATCTATCAACAGTTCCCGCCCAAATGGTCCATACACAAACGTTTTTCAAATGGGTTCTATTTCTATAGGATCTGAGTGATTTAGAAAATATTTAGGTTTTTGGCTTTCAATTCATTTCCTCGTATTCGAAATGAAAAGTCAAGTGTTTAACTCGGGGAAAGCCACCCATTTCAGCCTCGAACTATTGGCGCTCTCACTTCGTTTGAGCGCCAAAATATCTCGTCAAGAATAGGTGGCTTTTAACCCTCGGTTAACAATCTACTATTTTTGTATGGGATCGGGAATGCATCCTAACGCTCTTTCGAAAAGTTACGTAATTGTTTGACACTTTGGTTTTATGAAGATCCGAATTTTATAAAAAATAGTAACTCGGTAACTAGGTAGATAGGTATGAAAAAAACCTACCCTTTGTGACCATACTTAGCGACATAAGGTGAACGATATTTTATAAACATGCTTAGAGTTCAAACCAGTGATCGGAATAGGCAGAGTATATTTACCTACACTTGGTAGAACAAAGTCATGAAGTGGAGACTTCCTTGCGATAATTTTTTTTTCCGGGACTTCCCGGATTTAAAAATCAGTAAAATAAATAAAATCTCACAATGTATCCCCAATGTACGTTAAATTAAATAGTAACCATAACACTACAAGTTTGTACTAGTTTACAGGTGATAATATAACATTATTGTATTTATATTATTTCAAACTTGTCCGTCTCTTTTACACCAATACCAGCTGTGTTTAAGTGAAAGAGATAGAAATAACAGTATTACTATCAACTATGTTAATTGTACTTTCCATTGTTATCGTCTAAAAGACAAAGCAGATGTCGTTATCACTTATCGCTGTTACCTGCTACCCTTTTTATGCATTACTTAAATAGAAAGTTGACATCAGTTTCTTACTATCCCTTGTCGAGTACGTACGGAAGTGTAGATACTGTGTTTTTTCGATATTTGACATTTGCTTGTTTACTGGAATTTCGCCTGCTATACTTGATTACACACGGCCTGAACTCGGACACCGATTTTGCTTTGATTGGATTTGGCGATTACTGGACACTGAAAACACCACGGATACTGCAAAACTACCAAGTTTCAAGGTAAGATATATAAAATATTATAATATTATTTATTATTTAAAAATTTTACCTTTTTCATATATGGTCACGAACTATGACTATTGACTTAAGTCACTTACCTATGCTCATAATTTGGCCTACATTATACTTACCGTACTGTACATAAATAGACACGTGTAAGCTTGTAAAGATTTAAATCATAAATATATGCGAAAAACACTATATACTTGCCAGACTACAACTAAATTTGAGAAAACGGTTGTAAACTGTACTCGGAGTTTGAAGTTTGTACCTTAAAATGGGGTTTTGTATTATTTGCAAGTTTGCACGTGTTGATTCTGATGGGAATTTGCAGCTTTGCTACACAAAGTTCAGCTCTTCGATAATGCGCGTCTCAAATATTTTTAATATTTCTACAAATGTGTTTTGTACATACTGCCGACCAAAAATCGCTCGTTAGTATGAACATGCGTACGCGTCTTCATACTAACGAGCTATTTTTGGTCGGCTAAAGCCGATTTCGCGTCGATAGGTTAAGAGAAACCTTACCTTTCATTCTGAAAGATTTAAAGCTCATTGCTAACACTTCGTATAATTTATTTCAGGTACGCTTCGGAATATATTATATAATTTTTGTTGTCGACATGGCGAACAAAGTGAGACCCGAACTAGTCACTAGTTGGATTGTTAATAATCCGGAACTTGTATATGACGAAGCAAGTGGTATCATATTTTATACCAAATGCGAGACCTCTTTCAAAGCCACGAAGAAAGGCAACGTTGATCGGCACATCAATGGAGCCATACATCAAGGCAGGCGACAAAATACAGAGAAAGAATACTACTTCGACTTAGTAAATTTTTTAATTTTGTGTAACATCCCTTGGTCGCAAGTTAATAATTCTGCGTTCCAATCTTTTTTTGGCAAATATGTTTGCTACAGTGGTTGTTGTGTGTGCGTAGAAAAGAAAGTGCCATCTGAATCAATATTACGGAAAAAGTATCTAGATGAATTTTATAAAGATCGATTGAAACATATATACGACACAATAGGAAACAATAAGGTCTGGATATCTCTTGACGAAACAACTGATTTTTTAGGAAGATATGTGGTTCATTTATTAGTGATGCCTTTAATAAAAAATGTAGCGACTCGACCGTATTTAATTGCATGTAAAGTGCTACAAAAGGTAAACGGGGAAACTATAGCAAATTTTGTGAACGGATCATTAAACGAAATGTGGGGAGAATCATTTGAAGAAAAATCTAACAATGTGCTTATGTTATGCTCTGACAGCGTGGCATACATGTTAAAAGCCGGACGTTTGTTAAAAATCGATTTTCCAAATATGTTGCACGTAACGTGCTTAGCACATGCCCTTAACAGAGTGGCAGAACAAATACGTTCTCAATACGAAAACGTTGATGATTTAGTAGCCAATGTAAAAAAGATATTTTTAAAATCACCTAACAGAGTAAGACTACTTAAGGATATGTACCCTAATTTACCGCTACCTCCTCAACCAGTAATTACTAGATGGGGTACATGGCTAAAGGCAACGTCGTACTATGCGGAACATTTTCAACAAATATCGGATGTTGTAGGTAATCTTAATAGCAATGAAGCAATATCTATAAGAAAAGCAAAAGCCGCGTTTAGAAAAGAAAATATTCAATCCCAACTAAATTTTATTCACGAAAACTATCGAATAATTCAAGTAGCACTTACAAAATTACAGAATATTTTGATATTATTGACAACGTTAGATGTGTTTTGAACTGGTCGTCGAACGAAATAATAGAAAATAAATTAGAGAAAGTTATAGAACGCAATCCTGACTATGACGTTGTTAGAGAAAAAAGTGAGAGAATTGTTCAAGGGATCGATGCAGATGATGATTCGATTTATAATTTTGCACCACTCACATCTGTACACGTTGAACGGTCATTTTCTACATACAAGTGGATTTTAAGCGTGAAAAGAAATAGACTGAAAATTGAAAATGTGGAAAAAATTATAGTAATATATTTCAATCATCTCCAGGAGAATAATGATAGTATTGAAATGAATAAAGGTTATGATTATGAATTTGATTCTGATAGTGACGAATAATTTTGTAAATTAAATGAAAACTGGATTTAATCGCGTAGCACTTACCCTAGCATAAAAGTAACTAATGAAAATCAAGTGCGGGTAATTCCAAAAACTCGTATAGTTAGAAAATGTTGACACAACTCCTCCGACTACGGACGTAATACGTAATGTGACATCCGAAACCTTGGGCCAAATATAAATATAAGTGTTACGCGATTAAGTCCCGTTTTCATTTAATAATGGGTATGTGTGAAAATGGTGTTAGTTTAAATCAATATAATAATTTTGTATTTGTAGATTAAGTTGCAATGTTATTTATATTTAGATTTAGTAAAATAATAATAATTTTGTACATAAAGAGAGTTTATTAAAAATAAATATAGAAGAATTCGTTTATATATTGGTTGTTTTATTTTATGCCTATTTATTGTATTGAAGCAGTTTGTATTGTTTTTTGTACTATTCAGAACAATATTAATTATTCGGTAAATTCCCGGGACTTTATCCCGCAAAAAAATTTAGTTGTAAGGAAGTCTCCACTTTTTATCTATGTTCTACCAAGTGTAGGTAAATATACTCTGCCTATTCCGATCACTGGTTCAAACCAAGATGAATTCTTCAAAAGCAACGCGATAAAGTGTATAGGTGCCAAGTATTGGGTCTGCGTCGAGCACTGGAACGTTTACCTTAATGTTACGAATACTAATACAATGCACATATTAGGTACTTACCGACAGGAGTATCAGCGCCCTCCTTGAGCCTCACAACAATTTCCGACTGGCCCTCTATGAGAAACCTCGGCGGCCGGTTGGCTGACACCCGAAGGACTACCGACAGCCAAACCGCAACAATCCATTTTAACCTGACTCGGTTCGAGTAATCCCGCATTCTCGACTCTTTCGGTGATCATCTGACTGATTGGATCCTTATTCTTATGTTAATTAGGTGCATTTTCCTGTTGTTTTCCCTGACGCACCGTGGGAAGATGCGTGACCGCGATAGAAAGTGTTGTCACCTCACGCCGCCGGACGATTTAATCTGCTTTACGTGCCAATTCTTACCTGCAAAAGATACAAGTTCCATTTAAAAACTACATTTTAAGAGGTATTTAAACTTAATGGGGCTTCTAAACGGGCAACGGCAATGTCTTGCTCTAGTGTACAAACAAAGTCAGCGTAAGATAGAATGTTCCTGACCAGAAATTGCAGGAAAATGTGGCCCATTTAGAAGCCCCATAACATATATTATAGTTAACTATTTAGAAGAAAATGTGAACCGGCATTGAAGTGAAATAGGATAGCTAGATTAGCTAGCCCTATGGCTAGCTTGTAAATTTTTAGCTTATCTAGACCTAGTAGACCTAATCATGGATAAAGTAGATCTGCGAGTCCACAAGTCTATAAGAATAGCTATAAGAATATTTACTTATGGACAGATTATGGTATAGGTATTATAATACCTATGTATGTATTTCTTCTATATTTATTTATTTATTGGAACGTTCCGCCCTAAATCTTGCTACAAAAGTAGGCTTCCTTTCAAATGTCCGTAGTCCGCACTAGTCCGCAGTTTATAAGGACATACTTAGACTAGAAGAAACATGAAGCCTTATTGTTCGGGCTCCAGTCATATTCTAGTTTTTCGATTTACCTCAGGAGTGTAAAAAGTTAAAGCGGTGGTCAGACTAATATACTCGTAGGTTTTTCTGAGGCCAGTTAATTTGGATAAGTGTTGTAATTGAGTCATGAACTTTAATGGTTGACAATCCTGTCAAAAAGTATAGAAACACAAAGAATAATTTTGCGAAAAGGGTCCTAAATCAAAGAACGCGACCGTACCAGCCCGAACGCTTAATATATAATTTGACGCTCCTATCCGATCCTCAGCTGAGTTAGCATGATCACTTTTATTTCGGACATAAAGCATTTGTCCGTCTTGCATTTACATATACTTACATACTCACATATCGTTATGCCGAATGTGTTATATCTAGTATTTTTTGTATCGTTAGTTCAATCTATGCAACTCCAAAGCGTCTGCATCTGTATTATTTTCTCGTGTAGGTAAGTAAGTTAATCGAAATCCATTATACTTTCGTTAGTCTAACATTTGTTGCAGTTGCGTTATATGAAAACTGCTAACCTGAACAATGATAGCGCACTTTAAACTTTGTTAGAAGCAGCACTAAGGCGTATTTAACTTGTAATTTTAGCAGTGAGGTAAACTTTAACTCACAGAGCATGGGTTCGCATCATGTGGGTTATCTAGCGAGAACTAGCGCGTGTCAGCGTTCGTTAAGCAGCCGTGTCTCATTGTTTTGTTTTGTAAGATTAGCACACTGCAATAATGTTCCGACACCTAAAATTGGTTAGTCACAGAAAAAGGTGACAAGTATGTGACCGACACAGAAAACAGAACACAAAACGAAGTTTAGCACAATTTAACATTTTGCAGCCGATCTTGTTAGTCCCTACGGAACTGCTGCCTACATATTGGATCCCAGGAACAAATTCATCAATATTTGAATCTTATGTGATACTAGCGACCCGCCCGGCTTCGCACGGGTAGGTACTATATTACACATATATAAACCTTCCTCTTGAATCACTCTATCTATTAAAAAATAACCGCATCAAATCCGTTGCGTAGTTTTAAAGATGTGAGCATACGCACATAGGGACAGACAGCGGGAAGCGACTGATTTATACTATGTAGTGATTATTTGAATCTTAGGTAGGTACCTAGGAAATTAACATGAATCTACTTAACATTTCTATACTCGTAACAGTGAATTATGGTTTCGTCGTTCTTCAAATAGGAATCCGTCCAACTGTTTTCATTCACCATTAGACACGGGTCAGTCCTGTTACAGTTAGCGACTGTTAAATGTCAATCTAGTGTTTCATAACTAATCAAAGCTTAAGGTAGTTTTTTAGCCAAAAAACGAAGAACGGCAGAATCCGGCAACTGAGTCGAATCACAATGTTAAAAAACGATATTGGTATTACACAAGTTGAACGTAATTTCTTTCACTTTCAGTTTTATTTTAAAGATAGAGAAAAGAGATGAATGCTTCTTTATCTTATTTTTATCAGAATATGCCTAACCACCATGTGAGTCTAGTTTATTTATACCATGACAGGGTTGGCCCCGCCGGTAATCGATTTTACAAGCTTTTACTTAACCCTATCTACCCTCGTGGCAAGTTTTTGCTAGGTACATAGGTATATACTTAAAAGGTTGGCAGTGAATGTCTTAACCCCTTTTACCTGTTACTAGAGGTCTAGCCAATCTAGGACGTCCCTATTGTGCGAAGATTCCTGTAAGTATAGGTGCAAGACAGTAGGTATCCAAGATTGCAGATATGTGGGTTACACACTATACTCCATTGAGTAATATTAGGGAGCGACCACACCGGTGCTTAACGCTGCGTATACGCGTTGACGTGTCGTATGCGTCACGTATTCTTCATACATTTTGCTGCGTTTTACGGTGCGTTAGCGTATTTTGAGCAGCGGTGTGGTCGCACCTTTACTAGAGCATAAGTTTGCCCTTGTCCCATACTCTCAGGACAGTATCTTGTTCTTGATTTAGTCTGTGGCGGGCACTGATGGCGGTCGCTTC
This sequence comes from Epinotia bilunana, assembly GCA_947049275.1. NCBI lineage: Eukaryota > Metazoa > Arthropoda > Insecta > Lepidoptera > Tortricidae > Epinotia > Epinotia bilunana. Next base: position 22,892,595 of record OX346253.1, read on the forward strand.
GAGTGTAGTTGGACTTCAAACTTAAAAAAATGCCTTCTTGTGCATTGCGCTATTGCACCAACAACAAACACGTACAACAATAGTAAAAGCACGGGAATCACTTTTCATCGGTAAATTTACGGATTTTTTAATTATTATGATTTTTTCTGTAATTTATAAGATACGAGTACGAGCCATAATGGCGGCCATCTTCCCTTCCAAAGACACTTTTAATCTTTGAAATATCAAAGATTAAAAGTGTAGAAGTGTCAATTTCCTTAGACTATTTCGATAAACTAGTTCACAGTCGTACTAACGCGACGCGAGTATGGTCTCCGAATATGAAAGAGCCGCCAAGCCGCCATCCATTTTAATTTCCAATTGCTTTCAAAATCTATATCTGCGGATCCCGTGGGACCTTAAATGCGTATGAATCTGACCGAAACTGATGTAATAATAATAATAATTAAATCGTACCAATATTTTAATTAGGTTCATTCACATGCAACATAATTAATTGCGAAACAATTAACAATAACAATTACATAAAACCATAGACAATCAAAAATGACCTCGCGCCCTCCGGATGCGTAACATCGCGTCAACGGGTTGACGTACATTTTGGCGGCAAAAATGAAAATGGCCGCCTGTCAACGACGCGTGCTTAAAACAAAAGGGGCAGATACCGCGACGGCGCGAAGGCCAATGACTACTATGACTATGACTATTGTATGAGCAGAGTAGTACAGTTCCCGGGGAATGACCTTTATTGGCTCGTTACACATTACGCCGTAAAGGTAAGTCACCTTGCGGCGCTTACAGCGAACGAAAAACACCTTACAGTACCCAAAGACGTGTCTAAAACCCGGTATACGCATGTTCGAACTAAACGGCTGCCTGGCATCGTTTTGACAACCCGCCCCGATCCCCGCATAATGGCAATGGCACCCATTCTGTGGGGCCATTTTGCGGCGCTACTTCTACTTCTATGGCATTTCTATGGTTTTTTCATTCGTTGCCTACATACTCTACATAGACACATGCATGGTGCAGTTGTAACGCTGCACTGTAACTAGTTGATTTGATAAGCTATAGAGTTCAATACAGACTAAGTACATATTTTACACTACCTATGTAGAGGTAAAATAATGTGATGCTGAATTATTGAATAGCATATTATATAAATTACATTAATAAATAATCTAGGTAGTGACAATCTTTGTACGTTAGGTGTGTACTTCTATATACACCAGGCACTAAACATCAGCTTATGGCTTTACTGTACAAGTGTATGGTCCTTCGAACAGGATTTCATAAGGGAAATAAAAATGATAAAAAATATATAATTTTCCTTATTTTGTCCTCGGTACCCACAGTCGAGATCAAAAATATGTGCACGGACAAAAGTCATCAAAAATATATGAACACGACTTTATTGTTATTGGTTGGTGAGATATTTTTGAACCTTTGGAAACGTACATATATTTATGATCTAGACTGTATACATACATGGTACTATGCATTGTTGATTTCAAATCAATAGCCAATTAACCATATGCGTTTTTGGAAACAACCTCAGAGTTAACTGTTATAAAGTTGGCTGGACCTACTTACAATCTTATTAAAAATATACGTAAGTATATGATATAATTTAAGCTAAATGTGGTAAATTTTATAACTTCGGTATTCCCATTACCTCGATTCAATTACGGTAGCTGTCAAAACAATATCGCTGAAAGTTTTATTATTGAATTTCACGTGGTCTAAATTAGTGTGTGCCATAAGTGCAACGAACGATATCATTAAACTGCCGAAACGAGTTCAAGTTGGAGCACAAATGGGAGAAAGCCTTCCACCCTCTGCTACACACGTGCATCATAATTAATACTGTCAGTGAAGTAGTACAAACAATCGGTGTAAATTACACAGGAAATGGAGATACTTTTTCAACTTTATTCACGGTTTCCTCTGCCGGCGTAGCACGGTTGCCATTTTATCACTTATCGTTGTGGATAAGGCATCCGTCACTCTCGCACTCGCATACTTGTCAGAGCGTGATGGGCGTTTTATACCACAACGATAAGTGATAAAATGGCAACCATGCTACGCCCACTGGTAGTGTTAACGATTGCAGTATTTTAACGTAGCAGGTACCAGAGAGAATATATAGGAATGCTGTGCCACTATCAAATAAACAATCGATCAGATACCTTTTTACTATATAGATGGGGCTGTGATAAGATGTCATTACAACAGCCTCAACACATGTTATATATCAAACGCATCATTGTATCGAGGGCTTCAAGCTAAAAGTATTCCATAACGTAGGAGCTTCTTCTTGATCGTATCCTTATGTCTTAGTGACTGAGGTAACTCATTCGACCACTTCTCCAGGCCGTTCTCAAGATCGACCGGCCTGGAGAACAGTGGTGGCCTCTTGTATGGTGCCAGTAGAGTGGATTTGGTAACTTCTTGGACTACATAACATGTCCACCTCCTGGGCGCACGACCTCTGCTCCTTCTTCCTTCATCACGCCCAGTAATTATGAGCCTTTCTAGCATATCGGCGACGCGTCTGATCGTGTGTCCGAAGTTTTTTTTATCGTGGATTGAACAATACTTAATATTGTATCAACTCTCAACCGTATCAACAAGAAGTGGGTACCTAACTAAGTTCTACCCCACTTTGTCTCTTAAAGAAGCCTTGACAGTAGTGGCTAAACGGATTATTAGTCATTAGTAAAGATTAGTGAGCTCGACTGGGCCCCCTATGACCCGGAAAACCACCTTTCATACTGGAAATGGAAGGTGTTGGTGGGCACATTTTAAGGTAAGCGGGGTTGATTTGCTATGTGCCCCGCCCGCTGCCACTTAAGTTTAGCGATTCGGCACATAGCACGTAGAACCGATGGCGGTTGGGGTAGAAAGGTTCTCGAGTGGCGACCACGTACCGGAAGGCGCGGCGTGGGTAGGTAAAGGTTGCGGGAGTCCGCTGGATGCGGGTGGCGCAGGACCGGTCACTGGCACTCTTTGGGGGAGGTCTATGTCCAGCAGTGGACGTCTTTCGGCTGATATGATGGGTTGATTTGTGACCATAAAAGTGGGAAAATATATGGCGCAGCTATACCTAAAAAAAATAACCCCAAGTATTTTAACTATTTCATGTTTTCCCAATGTTAAAAATGGGCAAAAATAAACAAGAATTTGGATTCCTTCTCTATCTTATTCTTACACACTTCATGAATAAGTTGTTTGCCTATAAACCTATAAGAACTATAAATTCCCATTCGCGTGTCCATAGCATTTTGCTATAGATCATCAAAATGCTGGTATAATATGTAGTTGCCCTGTTTCTCACGATTGCTATCTTAGAAATAACGTTAACTATACAAAGATTTCAATAACTCACATAAAAAGTAATTGAAATACCGTACAAATTCAACTTTTTTGAGATGTGGGTAAATGAGCACACGGGCCACCCAATGATAGGGAAAGTAGTACGAATTGATCCCTTGGGGTAAGATGATCCTTTGCGATTACGCCGAAACCACTAACGTCATTTAGTCGCATTCACTGGTTATACATTGCTCCGGACACTCCCCCGCCACAGTCAAATTGTAATGGCGGCGAAGACCGATACACCGATTTTGACGAGAAAAAATAAAAATTGTGTACGGCTGATGAAGGTAAACATGAATTTGAGCTTATGTAACTTTATTTAAACAATGTTAAATGTAATGACTGTTGTGATTGTGGCTTTCTAATATGCTTAATTTTAGTATTGGGGCTACGTGAACAAAGCCGCGTGCTTGTAGGTTATGTTAGCAAAGATTGAATGAGAAAGTGGGACTTTGGTCAATATGATTCCTTTGTATATCTACGAGATGATCCCCGGGGATCGTCTTGTACATAAAGATTTTATTATGTATGTAATTTAGGTCCGTTTTTGTTAGAGTTCCGTAGTCAACAAGGAGCCTTTATAGTTTGCCATTTCCGTCCGTCTGTCCGTCAATCTGTCTGTCTGTCTGTCCGTCTTCGGCTTAGCTCAGTAACCCTTACAACTAGAAAACTGCAATTCGGCGTGGGTATATAAACCAATCACGCCGACAAAACAGTAGAATAAAATCCTGAAAAAAAATTTTTTTTAGGGCCTCCCCTACATGTAAATTGGTGATGTATTTTTTTTCTTGTTAAACCTATAGTGTGGGGTATCGTTGGATTTATATTACCAAATTAATTAATGATAAATATTTCAAAAATAGCTCGAATATATGAGTAAAATCTGTGTAATTTTAACAATAATAAGGTTAGTTTTTAGTGAAGTCTAGTGTCACGCGAGACTTATAGATGCTAACATGTCATTTGGTTTCTCGCGCCTTGTCTCGCCTTTCTTTACTAACGGCGCGGTCGGCGCTGAAGAGTTAAAAGTTAAAACAAGCAATCACGAGACGAATAGGTACGTGATACTGTGATATATTTTTAATGTCAATATGTTCTCACTGCTGAGGTGAAAAGTTGTATGTGTTACTCGAGAGCAAAGTATTTGCATCTCGTGTTTTTAAGTCGCTCGCTGCGCTCAAGATTCAAACTTTTATAATCTATGTTAGAATCTTTCGCTTCCTCATGACTCAAAATCAGCACTCAGAGCAAAAACGAACACAAAGTTGCACAAATAACTATTATTATTCAATAATCGAATGGAAACGCGGACCACCACCAAATGACGTTTATTAAGAACATAGGTAGCAAATCTTTTCGTTTTGTTAGTGAAATGAGATGATTGACTTACATATAATAGCTCTGTTATATTACAATGTTAACTCCGTCATTACAAGTAGATTAGTGGGATGGGAATAAATTGAAATAGAAAGTCTCTCAGGCGTAAGAAAATCTTTACATTGTTATTAAATAGTTCAATGCAATAAGCTGTTTGCGCTCAATAGCATTCTTAGGCATTAGGTGTCTTCACTAACCATAAAATATCTACAATAAAATGTAATATGCCGATTTACCATAGATAGCGTAACACAAAATTGATCGGCCTTTTATTTTCAACACGATATTGGTATGATCACGCATGTCTAATCTAAATTAAATAGAAACTCTTGCTCTTCATTTTTATCGTTTTTACTTTACGCAACACAATGGGTTTTGTAGGTGCGTTTTCTTGATCGCGTTTCGATCTTCATTCCAATCAGGATTGGTACCTACCTAAATCCACAATACAATTTATATCATATAAGTGCCTATATATGTAAGCGACAAATGACGCCATCCTGTCTTTGTGATTTAATATCCGACTAATATAATTATGTATTTACCTACTTAAGCCTATAGGTAGAAATGTATTCTGTCTCAGTCCCCAGATTTCAACGTATTTGCAATTTTATGATTGTAGTCATATCGGTCTCAGAATCCATTTAGGGGAAGGTAGTACGAGATGATCCCCTGAGGGAATCGCTGTAAAATGCATATATTTCGAGGTAAACCAAAAATAAACGCGATTACTACTAGTATATTTATCTAATTCACTTTCCTCATACTCAAAATCAGAAATTAAGTAAGGTTTCATTAAAATATTTATTTTTTAAAAAACCTTACAAAGTAATCATCTTGTATATCCCTATGATCATCTTACCCCTATTTCGATGAAACAAATATTGTTATGAAGAAAAAGGTTATAAAAAAACAAAAATACACAGTAGTGAAACATAATCTTTATTTAGAATAGTCATACATCTTACTCATGGTAAGTTTTTAGTTAAGTAAGCTAAAAAAAATTACAAAAACAGTCAGATGACTTCTAAGTCACAAAAATAAATCAGTCTAAATATTTTAGTCCTTTCTAAATACCTAATTAAGCAAACAAATCGTACAAGAGTGGCAAAAAAAAACCAGTTATGTATGAATGAATAACGAAAATTACTTATTACAAATTTAAACGCTTTTGGCAGGTGTTGTGCTGCATATATAACAAATAAATTCACCAGCGTCATCACTCTCTATGCTAGCACATGCTTCATGCCCCCATTTTCCACATGGACAACATTTTATTCATCCTTCACCCCTGGTAGCGCTTGAAAACTTTTCTGTGCAGTACAGACAGTCAGTGCCATCTTCAGACTCAGACGTGTTATATTAAGTTTTCTTTCTTTTATTTGACTTCCCTTTACCTACTCCTTTGCCTTTCTGTTTTTTAGGTGCAGTGTTATCCATACTTTTTTCTTATTTTCTGTTTTTTTGGTATTTACTTCCTCTAAATAATGTTTGTACGGTGTGCTAATAGAGAAACAGTCGTTTGGGTGGTTTTCCTTTGTTTACAATATTCTAGATTTAAAATTAAAAAAGCGGCCAAGTGCGTGTCGGGCCACGCGCAGGGTAGGGTTCTTTAGTTGCCCGTCTGTCACAGAATGCGGACTTAAAAGGGTCTTTTGGGGTTTTTATTAAAGCTTACCCTCGTAAATAATCGTAAATATGATTATTTTTATAACACACCAATGTACAGGGTCATTTCGCTGGTTAGTGACCACCTAATTTCATGTGCCGGTTAGCAACCACTCAGTTGTTAGGGACCACCAATTCTCAATTGAAATAACAAGGTTAGTAGGTACATTAAGTTTTTTCAAACGATGTGTAGGTAATTAGGTACACAACTTTAAAACTAATCGAACCGCAGATCGCAAACTTTTAGCAGCAACAGGTTATTTAGGTAAAATAATTACGAAAATCTCCGAACAGCATCAAGCCATACTTCACCACTAGCCGCGCGCGCGAGAAGCACCGTGCCATGAAAAAGCAACTCTACCGGACACGGTAAAAAGTTCAAATTCCAATGACAATATATTTGCACCCGAAATTAAGTGCATATTCTTATTCTTGCTAGTTAACTAGTTATGTCTACTACTCGTTAACTAGTTATGTCTACTTAACTGTGATAGTTTTCTTTTTAAATTCATTATATGTACTACTGCCACGAATTTTTTTACGTCCCCAGTAGTAGCCATTTAGCCGACAGGGGGAGGGACAAAAATTAGGGCTTTAAAGTCTTTAAACCCCATTATCAAAAAAAAACCATTACTGAGTTGATAAATAGTTTTAGAAAACCCATCATATTTTTGAACAGGCTATCCAACGATACCCCACACTATAGGTTTAACAAGAAAAAAAATACATCACCAATTTACATGTAGGGGAGGCCCTAAAAAAAATTTTTTTTAGGGCCTCCCCTACATGTAAATTGGTGATGTATTTTTTTTCTTGTTAAACCTATAGTGTGGGGTATCGTTGGATAGCCTGTTCAAAAATATGATGGGTTTTCTAAAACTATTTATCAACTCAGTAATGGTTTTTTTTTGATAATGGGGTTTAAAGACTTTAAAGCCCTAATTTTTGTCCCTCCCCCTGTCGGCTAAATGGCTACTACTGGGGACGTAAAAAAATTCGTGGCAGTAGTACATATAATGAATTTAAAAAGAAAACTATCACAGTTAAGTAGACATAACTAGTTAACGAGTAGTAGACATAACTAGTTAACTAGCAAGAATAAGAATATGCACTTAATTTCGGGTGCAAATATATTGTCATTGGAATTTGAACTTTTTACCGTGTCCGGTAGAGTTGCTTTTTCATGGCACGGTGCTTCTCGCGCGCGCGGCTAGTGGTGAAGTATGGCTTGATGCTGTTCGGAGATTTTCGTAATTATTTTACCTAAATAACCTGTTGCTGCTAAAAGTTTGCGATCTGCGGTTCGATTAGTTTTAAAGTTGTGTACCTAATTACCTACACATCGTTTGAAAAAACTTAATGTACCTACTAACCTTGTTATTTCAATTGAGAATTGGTGGTCCCTAACAACTGAGTGGTTGCTAACCGGCACATGAAATTAGGTGGTCACTAACCAGCGAAATGACCCTGTACATTGGTGTGTTATAAAAATAATCATATTTACGATTATTTACGAGGGTAAGCTTTAATAAAAACCCCAAAAGACCCTTTTAAGTCCGCATTCTGTGACAGACGGGCAACTAAAGAACCCTACCCTGCGCGTGGCCCGACACGCACTTGGCCGCTTTTTTAATTTTAAATCTAGAATATTGTAAACAAAGGAAAACCACCCAAACGACTGTTTCTCTATTAGCACACCGTACAAACATTATTTAGAGGAAGTAAATACCAAAAAAACAGAAAATAAGAAAAAAGTATGGATAACACTGCACCTAAAAAACAGAAAGGCAAAGGAGTAGGTAAAGGGAAGTCAAATAAAAGAAAGAAAACTTAATATAACACGTCTGAGTCTGAAGATGGCACTGACTGTCTGTACTGCACAGAAAAGTTTTCAAGCGCTACCAGGGGTGAAGGATGAATAAAATGTTGTCCATGTGGAAAATGGGGGCATGAAGCATGTGCTAGCATAGAGAGTGATGACGCTGGTGAATTTATTTGTTATATATGCAGCACAACACCTGCCAAAAGCGTTTAAATTTGTAATAAGTAATTTTCGTTATTCATTCATACATAACTGGTTTTTTTTTGCCACTCTTGTACGATTTGTTTGCTTAATTAGGTATTTAGAAAGGACTAAAATATTTAGACTGATTTATTTTTGTGACTTAGAAGTCATCTGACTGTTTTTGTAATTTTTTTTAGCTTACTTAACTAAAAACTTACCATGAGTAAGATGTATGACTATTCTAAATAAAGATTATGTTTCACTACTGTGTATTTTTGTTTTTTTATAACCTTTTTCTTCATAACAATATTTGTTTCATCGAAATAGGGGTAAGATGATCATAGGGATATACAAGATGATTACTTTGTAAGGTTTTTTAAAAAATAAATATTTTAATGAAACCTTACTTAATTTCTGATTTTGAGTATGAGGAAAGTGAATTAGATAAATATACTAGTAGTAATCGCGTTTATTTTTGGTTTACCTCGAAATATATGCATTTTACAGCGATTCCCTCAGGGGATCATCTCGTACTACCTTCCCCTAAATGGATTCTGAGACCGATATGACTACAATCATAAAATTGCAAATACGTTGAAATCTGGGGACTGAGACAGAATACATTTCTACCTATAGGCTTAAGTAGGTAAATACATAATTATATTAGTCGGATATTAAATCACAAAGACAGGATGGCGTCATTTGTCGCTTACATATATAGGCACTTATATGATATAAATTGTATTGTGGATTTAGGTAGGTACCAATCCTGATTGGAATGAAGATCGAAACGCGATCAAGAAAACGCACCTACAAAACCCATTGTGTTGCGTAAAGTAAAAACGATAAAAATGAAGAGCAAGAGTTTCTATTTAATTTAGATTAGACATGCGTGATCATACCAATATCGTGTTGAAAATAAAAGGCCGATCAATTTTGTGTTACGCTATCTATGGTAAATCGGCATATTACATTTTATTGTAGATATTTTATGGTTAGTGAAGACACCTAATGCCTAAGAATGCTATTGAGCGCAAACAGCTTATTGCATTGAACTATTTAATAACAATGTAAAGATTTTCTTACGCCTGAGAGACTTTCTATTTCAATTTATTCCCATCCCACTAATCTACTTGTAATGACGGAGTTAACATTGTAATATAACAGAGCTATTATATGTAAGTCAATCATCTCATTTCACTAACAAAACGAAAAGATTTGCTACCTATGTTCTTAATAAACGTCATTTGGTGGTGGTCCGCGTTTCCATTCGATTATTGAATAATAATAGTTATTTGTGCAACTTTGTGTTCGTTTTTGCTCTGAGTGCTGATTTTGAGTCATGAGGAAGCGAAAGATTCTAACATAGATTATAAAAGTTTGAATCTTGAGCGCAGCGAGCGACTTAAAAACACGAGATGCAAATACTTTGCTCTCGAGTAACACATACAACTTTTCACCTCAGCAGTGAGAACATATTGACATTAAAAATATATCACAGTATCACGTACCTATTCGTCTCGTGATTGCTTGTTTTAACTTTTAACTCTTCAGCGCCGACCGCGCCGTTAGTAAAGAAAGGCGAGACAAGGCGCGAGAAACCAAATGACATGTTAGCATCTATAAGTCTCGCGTGACACTAGACTTCACTAAAAACTAACCTTATTATTGTTAAAATTACACAGATTTTACTCATATATTCGAGCTATTTTTGAAATATTTATCATTAATTAATTTGGTAATATAAACTTGTTAATTTGATGTTTTTCGAATGTTTCGCGATTTATTGAAATTCGATGGTCGACTATGGATCGACCTATGTGCCATTTTCTTTTTCGTAATGAAATGATAGGGATGGAGCTAATATAGTTCAAATATTCTGAACTTGTAATAGACCTCATATGAAGTGTCAGTGCTAGGCATCAAAATTAAAAAGCTACTTTTTGTCTCACGGAGTGAGCAAAATCGCATTTAGCACACTGTTTACACACAGCAAAATATGCTTGTTCGAGCTGCTGAGGTGAAAATCGAATTATTTTCTTTTTAAATTATTGCTACTTATTGTATATACATATGTTAAAGGAAATACTATATTAAACGAATTGTATCCTAAAAGTAAACCTACATTTTCAAGCTACTCAAGGTATGAAATAGGTGCAATGCAATAATACTTAATGAAAATACTTAGTCCAAATTTTTGTTACTGTATACCTACCTGTATAAGGAGCTGTTTGAGTTCGTTGTATTATAACGAATCTGCTCTGGTGTTTTATAACCAAATTACCTCTCTAGCACCAATTTGGTTAGCTATCGATAACAACTGATAATCGTAAGATATTTAGGTATGATTATAAAGAACCCGTTGAGTTCAGTGTGTTATTGATTCTAACAACTATCTGACATTGATATCTCGTTTCACCTGCGACTCAGATCAGCACGGCTAGCACGCGACGGCGCGCGTGCTCTCTCAATTTTTCTCGCATATCTACCTCTCTAGCACCAATTTTGTTAGCTATCGATAACAACTGATAATCGTAAGATATTTATGATTAAAGAACCCGTTGAGTTCAGTGTGTTATTGATTCTGACAACTATCTGACATTGATATCTCGTTTCACCTGCGACTCAGATCAGCACGGCTAGCACGCGACGGCGCGCGAGCTCTCTCAATTTTTCTCGCATTATCCGCACTATCCTTATTAGAACACTTAGAAGAAGAGGTATAGTGCGATAAAAATCTAGAGTATGTCGCGGCCGTCGTGTGCTAGACGTTCTGTGAAGACAACGGACACAGTCTCATCTCGCAGTTCCGTCAATAGAAGCGGGTGAGCGGCTTTTTACGCGAAAGTATCTGGGCCTCGCCTATTACGTTTAATTACAGGGCTCCTTCCTTATTCAGATGTACCGTAATAACAGACTGTTTGTGAAAAGAATACATAAAATGCATAGGCAATAAATGGAAATGGATAGGCTGTGTCGTAATCGTCATAGACATCACGTGTTACATGTGGTTGTTAGGTACGTATCCATGTTTAAAATCCACCGTTGATGGGCACCATACGCGTACATTTAAAAGTATTTACGAGTAATATATGCAAAATGTGTGATTTTTAATTGTTTTTTTTTTAACTTTCTAGCTGTACGTGTTAAAGGAAAAGATCGTACACTTAAAAGGAATCTGGACAGTCATTTGTTTATTCGGTTATTAAACATAGAGCGGCCACTAAATTACACTAACGACCATAATCAAGACAAGGAGGTTATGAGGGTAAAGTTCCAGTGGTCAACACTGCACTAATAGTTGATCTTGTTTCTTAATTTGTATGAATAACATACCTAGTAATACAATATAACACCTAGGTAGGCTAATGCCCTCGTGTTCTCACACAATTGGCTTGCATCAATTAATACGATTTCAATCTAATTGGATACACATACCTTCACTTGTGAAATAGAGCCCACTTTTGTGCTGTTCTATTATACTCGTGTACGTAAGTTACGGAATATGTTAAGATTTCTAAACGAATATGTTTCTAATCGATGTTTTTCCCAAAGTAGGATATCCCTACTTTCATGTCTCTATCTTTCAAAATCAGAATGACAAGAGACGTCAAAGTGAGAACACCTCCCCTTCTGTTAAATATCGCCTGGAACACCTTAGCACCTCCTCTATTCACCTACCTCGCCACCCAAAGGTTGTTTACAAGAGATCGCTCTTTAGCGATAAAACCACCTTTGTCTATATCTGCCTACTTGTTATTGTTTTGTTTCTCTTTGAAACTTGTTTCGTTTGCGTGAGGTGTACAATAAAGAGTGTTTGCATTATATTGCACTAGCTCTGCCCGCGCCTCCGTCCGCGTGGAACTCGTTTATATAACAGACTTTCACCCCCCATTTAACCCCCATAGGGGATGATTTCCGAGATAAAAACTATCCTATATCATTCCTCGGGACTCAAACTATCTCTATACCAAATTTCATCCAAATCGGTTCTGCGGTTTAAGCGTAACAGACAGACAGGCAGACACACTTTGGATTGTAACACCTTCCTTTTTTCTGATCTTTGATGTGATCCCGCACTTTGTTGTTGTACTTTTTTTCAACCCAATGCACTATGCAACTAAAATTGATAAAAAGCGTCTACAGGCGAGTGGCGCGCGCAGCGAGCGTGTCGGCGCGCTGGAGCATGCCTCCCCCGGGAACCGAACCTGCCCGTATCCGGTATCGATGCGATATGTTTTTGTTGGTAATATCAAGAATCCGTTTTACCTCTATACAAGGAGCATGAGAAGATATTTAGTGTCAATTTCACTAGAAGGAAGATATTTGGAAGTCGTTGGCACTTTTATCTTTATTTACTTTTTTTTAGGTTTGTTAAACTACTAGCTTCTGCCCGCGACTCCGTCCGCGTGGAACTCGTTTATATCGTAGCTTCATACCACTAGGAGTTCCACCCCATTAGGAGGTGATTTTCGGGATAACAATTATCCTATGTCCTTAGGGAGCGACCACACCGCGGTGCTTAACGCTGCGTATACGCGTTGACGTGTCGTATGCGTCACGTATTCTTCATACAATTTGCTGCGTTTTACGGTGCGTTAGCATATTTTGAGCAGCGGTGTGGTCGCACCTTTACCCAGGATTCAAACAATCTCCATACCACATTTCATCTCAATTGGTTTAGCGGTTTAAGCGTGAAGAGGTAACAGACAGACAGATACACTTTCACATTTATAATATTAGTATGGATTTTAGTTAAAATTTCGTTAATTTTTCTCTTACCTTTGTAACTTAACGGAAGGTTTATTGATAAGGTGGTTTGATGTTAACCAAAATAGGGGTATTTTGATACAGTTGAATACAAGGAGAAATGTTTTGATCTAATTAGTTGAATGATGAGCCACAATGTTATTCAATACATATTGACGACCGCTTTAGCCTAGTTGGTAGTGGCCCTGCCTACGAAGCAAGAGGTCCTGGGTTCGAATCCCAGTAAGGGCATTTATTTGTGTGATGAGTACGAATATTTGTTCCTGAGTCATGGATGTTTTCTATGTATTTAAGTATTTATTTATCTATATAAGTATGTCTTACCCAATTTGTTACAGTTCCGCTCTTATTAAAATACTGCGTGAAAAATCAAAATTACATCGTAGATGGAAAAAATATTTAAACCCACGAGATTACGATGAATTTTCACTACTAAGAGCCAGGCAGAAACGTGTGCAGGATGAATGTTTCAACCGTTTTACTCAAAACACCGAAACTAACATAAAACGTTCTCCTAAAATTTTCTGGAAATATGTAAAATCTAAGCGTGGGGGTTCTAATTATCCAAACAGTTTTCAGTTAGGTAGTAGTCAGTACAGTGGCGGTAAGGAGATTTGTGATGCATTCAATTCGTTCTTTGAAAGTGTCTTCGTAACTGCATCATCTTCATCTAATATAATGGATAATCCTCATCCTAACATTCAATCCGATGTGTTATCCAGCGTTGTCATCACAAGCGACACTGTTTTGAAGTACTTAAAATCCCTGGATAAATCGAAAGGGTCGGGTTATGATGGGGTTCCTCCTGTTTTTTTGTCTTCCTGCGCCGAAAGTCTCGCTTCACCCTTAGCTATTCTTTTTCAAAATTCTCTTAAATGTTGCATTTTCCCCTCAATCTGGAAAAAAGCCCATATCATCCCCATACATAAAAAAAGGTTCTAAATCAAAAATTGACAACTACCGTCCTATTCCCATACTCAATACCAAGGGGAAACTATTCGAATCAATCATGTTCACCCATATTTATCTTGTCGTATGTCGTGGTATACCAAGTAGGCAGCACGGTTTTCTTAAGAGTCGTTCCACGGTGTCTAACTTGTCATACTTCACAAATTTTGTTATAACTGAAATGGAAGGCGGTGGGCAGGTTGACGTGATATACACAGACTTTGAAAAAGCATTCGACCGAGTAGATCACGCTATCCTGCTCCTGAAGCTCCAAGCACTGGGAATCCATGGCGATTTGCTTCGGTGGGTCGAATCTTACCTTATTAATCGTTCTCAAGCTGTTGTCCTGGGTGGTTATAAATCAGATTACATTGAAATAACTTCTGGCGTACCCCAGGGCTCTCACCTCGGGCCTCTGTTCTACAACGCATATATATTCGATATCACTAACTGTTTCGACAATGCTAACTATTTATTATACGCTGATGATAAAAAAGTTTTTATGTGTATTAAATCTTTAGCGGACTGTGAGCTATTACAAAGTGATCTCAAGAATTTACTAAAATACTACTCGAATAATAAAATCACTTTAAGCATAAATAAATGTCAATGTATTAGTTTTACTCGCAAAAAAATCCATTAATTTTTTTGTATAATTTCAACGGCGTCGTAGTTCAGAGGGTTGACGTGGTGCGAGATCTGGGGGTGACGTTAGATGCTAAAATGACCATGAGAAATCACGTGGACTTAATAGTTAATAAATCTTTCCGCAACCTCGGTTTTGTAATTAGGACCTGCAAACCATTCCGCAATTTATTGAGTATGAAAATAGTGTATGTAAATACTGTCTGGTCAGTTAACTACGCTGTCCACAAAAACCGCATTGAAAACATACAGAAAAAAATTGTAAAGCACCTAAATTTCAAATTTAATAAATCACAATCCACTTATCGCGATAACTGCCATAAGTATAACCTTCTAACGCTTGACGATAGACGTAAATTGTCAGATATGAGCCTACTGTTTGACATAATTCATAATCGTCTTGATTGCCCTGAACTATTATCCAGCTCTGTTTCGTGTTCCTAAACGTGGCACCAGAAAAACCACTCTCTTTCAAGTTCCACTACATTCTACTAACTATGGTGCCAACGCTGTACTATCCCGTATCCCCCGTCTGTATAATCAGGAATTTTATACAACAGACCCATTTAGCAGATCTAAAACTAAATTTAAAAATGAGGTATGTGCCGTATTACTAAACGAACAAGTATAACGTCTGGTAAACTAGTAACAACGTAGCAATTTAATATAATCAGTATGCTTACGTCAATAAAAAAAAAAAGTATATATATTTAAACAATAAGTACGTAGCAAAACTAACGTTATCAATTTGTACCCTAGTATGCACTGTGAGTTTTATGGCTAAAGTAGGTAACCAACTAAAGGAACTAGAACTAGTAGTAAATAAACCAAAAAAAAAAGAATTTCAATGTAGGTACATGAGGTTTGATTAACTCAGACACCTGAGTTTTCTGTGTATTTTTTCTTTAAAAACTGTTACTTTTAATTTTTATTTAACTTTTAATTTAATATTTATATAAAACCTATTCATACTAAATGTGCTATATCTGCAAATAACCTTTCTATTATCCACTTTTATTGATAATTATCATTAGGTGTAGTTGGTTTTGTTTGAGAAACCGTAATTGTATCAAAGTCCGCTCGAAAAGCAACTTTATTATTGAAATTAAAAGTTTCACAATGACAGCTTCACAAAAAGTCGGTCAGCTCAAATAATCTGAACTAACATGTTGTTAATTTTTCTTTAGCATGCTTCCACACTCATTATCTTAGTTATACTTAACAATCTCTGTTTTTCTTTTTCTCGATGTAATTAACGGATAACTATTATTGGCCTCCTATTTTGTAAGGAAACATATGTAAACTGTATATTTACGGCTGTTGTTATCCTAAATACCAATAAATAAATAAATAAAAAATATCGTCGTCTAGTACCCATAGTACAAGCTTTGCTTAGTTTGGGACTAGGTCGATTTGTGTAAGGTTTAATATATATATATATTTTGTTTAGTTATTCAGGTTATTCGCTTTCATTATTACCACTTATTACATGATTAGCTTTTGCCCGCGGCGTCGTTCACGTGGAAAGTCTGGTGTGCGCGACTTAGATTT
The DNA here is from genome assembly GCA_947049275.1 of Epinotia bilunana. NCBI lineage: Eukaryota > Metazoa > Arthropoda > Insecta > Lepidoptera > Tortricidae > Epinotia > Epinotia bilunana. Next base: position 22,908,937 of record OX346253.1, read on the forward strand.
TCGAGTCCTCTATAATTGGTAGGCAATGGTAGCCAATGACTCGAAGAAAAACACTTCCACTTTTTAATAAGTCTGGCCATCTGTCCGTCTGCGGTTGAAGTCATTTAATGTCAGTGAAATTGTGTGCACGAAATAATTTGAAATATATTATTAACCGCATTATAATTGGTAGTTCCGAAGGGAGCCATTGCTGGGTAGGTAAAAGATTTATTTCAAGTATGAGAGGGAATGGCCATTGTCCCCGAGCTGGGCCAATCATCAAAAATTAAAAAAATCTCATTGGTACGATTTAGAATTCCAAAACACGACCTCCTTTTAACGTCGCATGCCTGGCACCTCTAATTCCTTATATAGACATAAAAAAGTATATAGTAGGCGCTCCAATTTCCGCCCTAAAGCGTAACCGTAACGTCACAAAATTTTAAATTACGTTAACGGCATCCTTGTAGATGTGAGTGGTGGTAGTGGTCCTACTTCTTTATAATCTGGGGGCACGGTAGTGCCCTCGCCAAGTCGAGCAATTACGATTACGAAGATTAACAAGAATGCCTGAGACTTGGCACTACGAAATATCTCACAACTTTTTACGGTGTATGAGTTTCGAGACTTGGCCTCTTTTTTACATGGAATGTTTTTTATGGGATTTCTTTTTCACACAATGTGTCACGAGAACTCTACAGAGCTTAGGTACTATAAACACATATATGGAATGCAGCCTTATTTGTACCTTCCTGCTGCCCTACTGAGAAGTGATGATTGCAGTGGCTTGGTTTCCACAATTATCAGTTAACCCCAGCATTTACACTATGTCCAGATGTGGTTATTCCTGCCATATCTGACATGCCATTCTATGTAATACCTAACCAACTAAAGTAACGCGGTCTGTGTTTCTTAATTGGAGGTACATAAACAATAACTAAAGGCGTTTCAGACCTCGTAAAGTTAAATTGATTATATTTAATACGGTAATTTTATAGGTAGTAGGTAGCGCATATAACTTTCGCCTACTTAGCAAAATAAAAGAAATCAATACGGTCGCTGCAATTTTCCGTCCGTAAAGTCTGTACGTGCAATTATTACGCACGCAGATGCTGGATACTTGTACGAGCTATAAGTATTTCAGTTGCAATAATGACGCGATCGAGGATTAGGTATTATGCAATTTTAAAGATTGTTGGCATGTTTACGATAAGTGATCAGTGAATGACAGCATTAGGTCTAGGTAACTTATGTATGTGTATTAGCATATGTATATTAACATAAGTATAATTTAGTATATAAGACTGTTGTTTCAGTTTCAGTTTTCCAGTATCATTATCATAATTTGTGATTATTTTGCATGTTTCAAAAATGAAGACTAGGTAGGTACCAAAATTTTTTTTTTTAATGACCACTTTAAAGCTCCCAACATCTCGAATAAGTAGTATATATAGTTACTAACTTAAAAGGCCTTTATAGATACCAGAATAGGTAGTGTGGTACCTACGATTAGTAATATCCATATACCCTTTATAAAAGTTAAAAAAATAAAATAAATTAAAATTTAATCTGTTTATTTCACTTATTTTTATCTCACTGACTTGTACTTCTCGCCACGAGTTTGAGACTTTCTATGAAAAACCATAATATCATTCTTCTTTTATTATTCAGGAAGTGTTTTCCTCATTGTCAGTTGCATCACCAACGAGAAAGATATCGGAACAGCAACGCCATCAGCAAATACCAACGTTACTAACAATGCAAATTCTGAATACCTATTAGTTGAATAAAAAACAAGACTGTTAACTACTAAATTGGAAATGTATGACACCTGACTTCCGTCACCCCATCCGATCTGGTGATCATACTGTTTGAGTTCAGAAAGAATCGCTCGCGTTCTCCTCGACATTGGGTAGGTGCTATATCAAAGTGCGTATCTACTGTGCTAAAAATATTCGAGGAGTTTGTATTTTAAATACATAAATAGTTTTTAGCCGGTTCAAAAATGCCGGTGTTCAGCATATTAAAAATACATTTACAGTCGAATTGAAAACTCCTCTTGTTTTGGAAGTAGGTATAGGTACATACTCGGTATTCGACTCACTTTTGACGTATCCCCATCGTGTACGCATGTCTGTCATTCTGATTTGAAAAAAAGAGACATGTCACTGTAGTTCGGAAGTAATTAGTTAATATTAGTCCCTTTTTAGGGTAAAACTCTATCAATCTAACTCAGGACTCAACTTGTGCTTGGGATTTCAGAAAAGTCAACATATTGACATTTTGATATGCTTGGAGACTTAAGGCTCTGTCATTCGATTGAAAAGTATCATTGTTTTGTTAAACAAACATTGAAATACACGCGTGGGTACATCCCACGTCGGTATGTGTCCCGTGCGATACCGATTATCGCGAGATGATATCTCGGAAGGCATTGTCCCCACGTGTCGGGGTTTCCCACGATTTCCACAGACAATCGATAGCAACAATCGCAGGAACCGATTCCGAGCTCTATCGGCTTTCATACAAGAGAAATCTTCAGTTTACTTAACCGCAATTAACTTAAGATTGACAGATATGTTGGTAGTTATAACTCCTAAGGCGTAACAATAAAATTATGAGAAAATTTCATGTTAAGCTATTGTTAAAATGAATATAATAATTGTATCATGTTTGCGTCAAATTAATTTAGGAAAATGAAAGTGTTATTGCTACTATAAATGGTTTCCCAGGGGGTTAATGATGTAAGGTCATTATAAGTACCTAGTTGAGTGTAACGCTGAGACACTTTCTTGTTGATGATTTTAGTCGTAAAATTGACCCAATAATTCGATCTGTCACAACCTAGTTAGCGCTTTAAATTGTGTGTATATCGCGAGTGGACTGTTATTTTACATTTATATTAGGTATCAGTTCGTAAAACCGTTGTATAGCGATAGCCTGTTTTCATTTTTGGATTGGTTTACATAAGGTAAGTTTACGCATTATTTGCCGACTGTGTTAAGGCCGAAATATAGAGCATAAAGACTAAGTATTAAATAAAGAATAATAATACAGTATCGTATTAAATGCCACCGTATATACCCACAAATACAATTTTATAAGTTTGATGTTATATTGTTATTAGTTTCTAAAATAAATAGTACCTATGTCCCGTCCCTATTGCCAGTAAAATACAATATAATAATATTACACTTTGTAGTTAGCTACTCAGTTATTATTGTAAAAAAAATGATTTTTAAATATAATCTAATCGCAAAATGTTCCTAATACCTAGTACATTCCGAAAATGACCATCACCATCACCGATTACCTAGGTTTTACGTGTGAAAAGAAAAAAAACTCACTCAAACTCGTCCTTGATCGCGTTTGGAATAAAAAAATTGAACGTCGAACAATGATTCAGTCACTGCACTTCCTTTCCGGCTTCGCGGGCTCGCTTTCGCCCGACAGGTGCGAGCGGGGCGGAGGTCGGTGTCGACTGTTCACTGTGTTGGTCGGAGGGAGGCCCGCGCCAGCCCCGCGGTGTCAAATTTTTGTAATACATGAACAGATGTATAATGACATGGTGAGAATAATTTCGAATGTATTTTTGTCAATATCCACCAATTTTGGGTACCTACATAATGTTTCATCACTTTCATCAGCTGTAAAATTCAAGTAAGTAGGTATTAAAACCGTCTCTATGTAATGAAAACAATTGCTTTAACTTCACTGTCAGAGTCGGTATCAAGATATTGTTGTTTTCATGAATATTTTTGAGCTTGCTGTGCCTAAACTATGTTAATCATAATTATAATATCCGATCCTCCTAAACCTAAAAATAGCATGTGAAAAAATAAAACTAAAAAAGAAATGTGCTTATACTTAACTTCTGGATAGTTTTATCAAAAACGACAGTGACATGGGCTATTCGTTTACAGTTATTGTCAAGTTTACTATGACATGCTATTCAAAGCGCTACCCGCGTTTTTCGCTACATGGAGTTTAAGTTACCTACTACGCACTACGTCGTAGCGCTACCGAGCGTAGAGAATACACTTTTTTATCAGTTATTTAATTTGTTTTTACTAACAACCCTTACCTTTACCACTCTATGACTATTGCCGTTTATACTGTATATCTCCATTAAAAATATGAACAACAACAATATAATTACAAATAATCAAATGTTATCTTCTCAAGAACCTTTTTAAATACCTACAGAAACTATGTGTTTCTTTCCTTTAATAAGTTACAATTAGGTACCTACCTAATATCTACTTTCTTCTACCAATGAGTAAAATATACATAGGTATATAAGGAAGGTATTCTCATAAATAATACGAAAATCAAGAAAGTGAAGTAAGTGTTAAACTCACTCTCATTTCTGACAAGAAAAGTGAGTGACAAAAAGTTATCGTCGAGTTTTTAAAGTCACGATGTTACGCGAAACTTGGCAAGCAAACGAAACAACGGACTATCGCATAGAAATTCGCGGACGCGCGTGAAAGGTCCGTGGTCTTCAATTGTTTTCTGTTATGTTTTAAATTTCGAATACATTAACCATCACACATTTTATATTGTTGCATATTTTGCAATAATGACCCTTGATCTGTTAGGTATAAAGTCCATGGTGACTAAAACATGCGGAAGGCTCATACCCGCTTGGGAAAGTAACGTGAATTTATAGCACGTGCAGCCAGCCGTTGCAAAGATCCCTCGGACGCGACGGACGGTCGAGGGTGGTGACCGTGACGTGCCATATACTACGTGGACTCTGGACTGGTTGCAACTCGGCAAGGCATCTCTATAATCATCAGTCTCCCCCAATGAGTGTCCTGCGTTACCCACGTCCAGCGGTCTCCCGCAACCTTTACCAGAGGGACGATCGCGTAGCTTTTCGAACGTACGTTAGGTCATTTCAACTATATTTTTTCTATACAAAAAGTCATATGAGATCTACCTGACGCGCGTACAACGCGGATAGTCATCAGTAGGTTATAGGATGTTCTTATAGTATTTTACACGAGGCTTGCCGAGCGACCTAAGTAAGGTACGAGAATTTAAGAGCTAATTGTGTAACTTATGTATAGTTTGTATAGAATACTTTTTCGATGAGTCCACATAAATAATTAAACAAACTTGGTATCTATTGAAAATCTAAGCCATGCTGAAATAAAGCGCAGCCTACCGACCGGCTCAGCGTTTCGTTGATGTCATTTCTTCTATGACCAAATTATTATTATATATTCTATAGCGAAATTATATCGGTCAAGTTTGTTAATAGTTGTCTAAACAGTTGAATATATAGTGCTACTTGCAAAATCACCGGAAGACTTAAACACCATGATAAAAGACCTTGCGACAGAAATTGAGAGAGTTGGGCTGACACTGAATCCGGAGAAAACTAGAGTGATGACGAATGGAAACCAACACACCATAGAAGTAGGGAACACAATAATGGACTACACGGACGAGTACATCTATCTGGGACAACTTATTACTCAAAAAGAACCTATGCGAAAAGAAGTGGAGAGAAGAATTGCAAATAGCTGGAAGACATACGGAGCTTGAGAGAAGCCATGAAAGACAAAAAGCTTCATATAAACAAAATAGTACATTGTGATACAAGTGAGGTATGTTGATAATTACATCAGAGGCGGAATTATCACGCGAACCGCAGGTGAGCGTGATAAGAGAGCCGAGGATTGTAATTATCAAAGCTCACGCGTTTCAAAGACGTTTTTCAACACATTTTGCGAGGAAAAAATCCTTTTCATAAGATGAAAATTTGATAGGCCTGTCAAGTTATTTTCTTTACTTATTGATGTCAACAGGTTTTTACTCACATCTTGTATACATCGGCAAGAATTTCTAGTGGCGTCCATTCTTTTTATCACTTTTCTAGTCACCACGAATCAACATTTTTGTTAATAACTTTTTTGTGAAGTTTGCGCAGCTGCAGTGCGCACGCATTAGATGAAATCTCTAAACAGCCAATACAAAATAAAATAAATAATTTCGTTTTAAAATGTTATCTTTATTAATTCATGTTAAATGTTATCAAAAGTGAATAGTTTTACTAAATTAACCGTTTCTATATCATATCCAAAAAGAAATAGTCAATTAATTAACAAAAAGGATTTAATTTGTTTAGTCGGGTAAGAATCCATTTGCCGAGAATTAAAAAAAAAGCTGTACATTCTGTACAACCCGGTTAGTTTAAGAATGCACCGTGTGCATGCATACATCTTGCTGCAAGGTGCCAACATGACTTAATCGGGATATAACCATAACACACAAGTATCGTAATGTTATTAAACACGCGTGTTTAATATCCAGGATTATGAGCCTAAAAGCGACACAATAAGAGGTACGTTACGAGCAATTGTGTTGAAAAGTAAATTGTTCAACACCTGCATATTACCCGTTCTTACGTACGGCTGTCAATCATGGGCTTTAAACCAAGAGATTTTGAACAAACTAGCAACTTGCCAATATGCAATGGAAAGGAGCATGCTAAATGTCAAAAAGTCGGACAGATTAAAAAACCTGGTCATTAGAAGCAAAACAAAAATAACAGATGTAACAATAAACATCAAAAGACATAAATGGAGATGGGCTGGCCACGTAATAAGAGGACACGACAAATGGAGCAAAAGAGTGACACGGTGGTACCCCAGAGAAGGCAAAAGGAAGAGAGGCAGACCGCATAAAAGGTGGTATGACGACATCAGACAAGTGGCAGGAGTCATGTGGAACAGAGTAGCACAAGAAAGGAAAGAATGGAAAAGGTTGGAGGAGGCCTTTGCCGACTGGCAAACAGATCTAGGAAAGATAACGAAACAACAGATATTAGTATAAATAGTTTATAAGTTCAGATTTAATTTTTATAAGTTTAAATTATTGTAAAGAGATCTGAATAAAAGGCTATATTATTATTATTATAAACAGTTGAATAATAATTTATTTTAGTTGAGTTGGGAGCTCCATAGATAAAACTATGTGATTATATTTTGGTGTACGAAGTCTTAATTTAGTCGAAGAGTATAAAAATAAAATAATATCTTAGGTACTCTTCTCAAAATGTTGACGCAAGGTTAACGCTAATCGATTTTTGTGCACTTCGACGAAATTTCGTATGGGTACTTGACCTGTAAATTAATAATGTCATAACGTCGCAACGATGGTCGCAGCCCCGCAACTGTCCACGGGGGACCGTTGGGTCGTCACGCTCCATGCTTCCTTATGTAATTAGTTTTACTGCACTTTACGATCGGTTGAGCAGTGGTCCCTCATGTTGAAGCGTTGAAAGGTGTCTATTATACACAGAGACCCATTTCAATATTCTGGGCCATCAGAATTCAGAAGCCACAATTCTTCAAACGCATTTCAAGGCCGGTATTCCAACCGGGATATTTGACATATTCCCAGTTTGACGTCTCAGTCACATGACTTTGGTTCAGTCTATAGGCACGTCTTACTAATATTATAAAGGGGTAAAGTTTGTGACTGTATGTAAAGGTAGGAGCGGCTCACTTCGTGATTTAGTCGCACGGCTACACGTACATACCGCCCCCGGGTGGTATGTTAGCGCTGCTTTGGCACGCACGCGTTTTATCGCAGGCTCGCAGCGCGTTGCATGCGATAGAAAGGGATGGCCACGCTTAGGCTCGTTCGGCTTATCTAAACAGGGATTTGTTAACAGAGAACCTTCTGTACGTAGGTAGTACTATTATCTATTCCATGGTAAAGGGTACTATCTGAATAACCATCTGATTTGAAAAAAAGGCAGTTCCATGGCAGTGCAAAATGCTTAAACAAGGTAAATGTCCTAATTGAGGTAAAATGGCCTATTATACGGCACTTTCAATCTTAACCGAACAATAGGTGTCAAATATTAGGCATTAAGATAATAATCCTACTAATATTATAAATGCGAAAGTTTAGATGTTTGGATGTTTGTTACTGTATCACGCTTAAACGGCTGAACCGATTTGATTGTAATTTTGCACGAAGATAGTTTATAGCCTGGATTAAAATATAGGATAGGTTTTATCCCGGGTCCACGCAGACGAAGTCGCGGGTGGAAGCTAGTGATATATATAATTGCGACTGTAAACTTCAACCATTAATAGTAGATTGTTAACCGAGGGTTGAAAAGTAGGTTCCCATTTCTGACGAGATATTTTGGCGCTCTAACGAAGGCTATAATGGGTGGCTTTTCCCGAGTTAAACACTCTCCTTTCATTTCGAATACGAGGAAATGAAATGAAAACCAAAAACTTAAATGTTTTCTAAATCAGTCAGATTCTGTTAAACCCATTTTAAAAGCGTTTGTGTGTGGACCATTTCTTGGACGCGCTTTTGAAGCGGTTATATCAAAAAACTAATTTGAATTGTTTTTTGGATGGAAAATTATGTTATTAAATGTATTTATATATAGTATTTCCTCTTTGGGGGAGGTATAGACCGGCAGTGAACGTCTTTCGACTGATATGATGATAATGATACCATATAGTGTTAAAGAAATAAAATCGTCATTTATCAATAAGCTTAAAAAATCAACACAATTTTATGGAAGTGTGGCAGTACAGGTCTCTGCCATTGTTTTTTTTAATGACTTTAGAACGCGGTTCTGAAGCGGTTACATTGTACTACGAACACTTAAAAGTATTCAATAGTCTTCAAATAGTCATACAAGAATTAATTTATAAACAACATAAAAACAAAATAGCGCATGATTGTCAAAAAGATTCAAAAATCAATTCAATTTTCTGCTACTTGTACAGCCAATACTTTTTTATTTTTTATTACTTTTCAGCCCTAGGGGCGACATGCCTCACTTTCAACCCTCTGTTTAGATAAACAATGACCTACTTTCAGAGTATGAGAGATAAAATTAATTATCATCGTTCGCTTCCAAAAAATGCGGTCTTTTAACCTTTAACACTTTGTGAAGAACTCGATAGGTGATTTAACTAGGGGCGGTATACTGGTATTATTTCAATCAAAATACCGGTGTACAATTTCGGTATCTAGCTTATTATTTAAATTTTTTTATATTTTAACATACTCTTCTAATATTTTAGCGACATTACCTAAATACAATTTAGGAAAAGCGAAAAAATATTTCGAATTGAGGATGTTTTTATTTTTCATGAATTCCGGTATACTCGTAAGTCCCTTGATTTAACATAGGGTTGACTTAAGTTAAATCAGGTTAAGTATTAATTTCACATTAACTGACATAAACATCGAAATAAAACACAAAAATATTAATTATTCTTTATTTATGATGTAGTACAATTAAGTTTATATCGTACATCCTTTTAAACTTTTATATTTTGACTGACATACATACACACATACTTCATAAAAATAATTCCTTCGACCCAGTAATATAAATAATATGGCGTAGACTTTATTTTTAAGGCATCCATCGCAACATTCGAAAATGTACAAGAATTTGACAAACAAATAATACACGAGAGAACCCCATACAATTCTACTATTTAATCAATTTCGCAGATTTTAGTTCAGATTGATCCACAGACCCTTCTGATTTAATTGTAAACTGGTTGAATAAATAAATAAAATTTAAATAATATGGTCAAGTTTACAAGCATTGTAAAATATACTAAGTATCAATATAAAGTTAGGATAAATCAGATTTAAATAATTCATCAGAACAAATTTAATACGTAGTTGAGCAAAATAAAAAGGCATGTAAATTAATCTTAATTAGGTACTACATAAAATTTTAAAGTAACTAATTTACGAGGCCTTGGTCTATCCGTACCAATATTTCGACTATCGCGCACGAGTCCAAATTTTATGAGTAACAGCTAGTGGTAATTTCAGGTTTCTAATATACACATTCATCTGTATTATAAGGTTGCCTTTTTTACGATAGGAATGTTGGTCATGTGTTGTGCCTGTAAAGATGACTTGAATGATAAGCAAGAGCCATAAGCAATTCACTCATGCGCAATAATCATTTCATATGTCATTCAAAATCAACGTGAAATGTTGGCGAGCCACTATTATTTATTCAGTGGTTTAGGCCTACACACAATTTTCAACGTTAATTTCAAATGAATAAAATGATTGATTAAATAGAACAGTCCTGTAATAAGTAGGTATTCATTATTCTTTACGCCAACAAACTAGGTATTCTTTACACTAGTCACATTACATTATACAGTAGTTAATATTAACACATATCCATCACAATATTTTTAGAATATAAGTTGTTTCGTTCGTTCAGGTTTGTTATGTGTAATTTGTGTAAGGATTCCTACATTTTCACCTTAAAATCTAATATTGTTATATTAAAATAGTTTTTTGAGTTGATTTGTCGATAAAATCTTTTAAGTTGACAACACCTTTATAAGAAATCAGTTAATAATGTATCTAGGTATTTAATATAACTCTGTGAGTAGCATTTATCTATGTATAATATAGTTTTTATCAAGATCTCTACGTGTCTAAGATTAATCAATATTATAATATTCATAGTCTTATTTATAATCGAGGACTACAATGTGATTATTTCAATAAAATTTAATTTAATTTGACTAGAATTTCTCTTTACATATTGAAAACCGTGGCGTGCTTTTTAATCAACTTTATAATATCAATGTTCCACAAATGAAATTATAACTGACTGAACTTGGGGTTTACTAAATTATATCACTGGTCAAATCTTCAGTGTTTCCCATATTTTTTCTAGAAACGAACGACATACAACGAAGACACCACACACCGCATCCGCCTCTGATACCACTAATGTTACCACTTGTGATGCTATGTTGGACTACAGTGTGTTCGCTACCGCAAACTATTATTTTATGTTACATTATGTACAATCGTGTGGAATGCACTTCATTTACTTTCTACATTTAATCTTTGATAAAAAATATTAAAATACAGAGTAATAGAAATACAAAGTTTTGGGATGAAAATAATTTAGTATTTTATTCGTTGCGCAGGCTTGGTCGGGGGTTGGTGGTAGAGTAATTTTATATAAATAACGTTTCAATAATTAGATCCATTTAATAAAAAAAAACGATTAAAAATTGAGAATCCTATAGAGATCAATTCCGCAAGTTAAAACTATGTATATTATAAGGTAACTTATTAACAATAATAGTGTATTACAAGTTAGGTATCTTATCGAATAGGTATCTAGTTTCTCTGGCTGTAGTAGAATAATAATTCTATGAGCCAATGTTTAGGAACTTTAAAAATAATTTTAGAGCCATTTGCTCGCCAAATGTGAATTTGTCACGCCACGTAAAATAATTAATCCTTTCTTAGCTTACAATAGAGTTTATGTTGGAGTAACGGAAGTAACATCGTGTAGATATGTCGCGTGCTGTAGTTTTGAGTTGTGTATTAAGCTGAATGACAAAATAAATACACAACTATTGGCTTATGTACGTAATTTTTTGTCGTAAAAGCTTGAAACAGACCAGAGAACGAACGTATGTTAGTTTTATTTAGACGTTCTGGTTCTGTCTTAAAGCTATATCGGAGATACCATTCTTTGGATATAATTAGTTAGTCCCCTCGTTCACTGCGGGTTCGGAGGCCTCAGTACGGTGATGCAGATGGATCCGCGGAGCAGCCGGAGCAAGTCTATAACTTCAGGTGTCTTCATTGATGTCACGTTTTCATCATTTACCTGAAAATTGTAGGGTATGTGAGCACATCGTAAACTATTCAATTCAAGTGACAGGCTCACCGAATATATATACTACTGAAAAGAAAATAGGGGCGACAAGTATGGTGATCGTTACGTGAAAATTATATTAAACAGCAATATTGTTTTTTCTAGCTTTTAGATTTAAACTCCAGCATGAAAAAGGTTAGATTCTGAAGGATACGGGAGTTCATTAATTAGCCAGCTATCAATTAGTTTATGTTCAATAATTAACAATAAAATAGAAAAATGTAAGTGGCCCTTATTTTTTTTTGAGCAGTATAAGGTGTCCAAAAGTCACGCAAGTTTTGAATTGTTATTATTATTATTATCATTTATTAACAGACAACAAATTCAATTAAGTAATAAAGAAAAAAAAGAATTATAAAGAAAACACGTATTTAATATTTTTTTAAGTTTAATTATAAAGCACACGGTATAAGGTTTTATATGGAATGTCACATGGGTCAAATGGTCTCCACGGATTTGCTGGCACGTACGCAAAATTTGGTCGATATTTTCAATTACTAAATTGCATGCAAGTTTCTAAATTTAGTTGAAACAGCGTTGAATGCCCTCCTTCAAAGCGCGGGTGGTTGTAGGCTTACGTGCCTTTAAATAACTCGATACAATAATCCAGTGGGGTTAAATACCGCCGTGTACGCCGAGGATATTCTACGCTTCTTCTTCTCTTCTTCAATGGGGTATAAAGTATAGTTTATAGTAACCTGTAGGATAACATCTCCGCGCCTGAGTCGGCCGTCGCGCGCGGCCACGCTGTCGCTGTACACGGCGGAGATGAAGCTCTGCCCGGACTCGGGGTGGCTCTGCACGCTGAACCCCAACCGGCTGTTCCATCCGCGGTTCAACTCCACCGTCACTATCTGGAACACGGGATAATACCTTTTAATACAACTATTATTCCGCCATTTATACTGTAAGTTCTTCTTGTGTGCAAGAAAGATTAAATAAATAGGTAGCTAATTGACAAGCTTACTGTATATGAAGGTAAAATTGTTGCCATTTAAATAATTAGAAAAAATGCTCAAGACACCAGTCGCTGGTGCAAGCGAAACAACAATGGGAAATTAACTAGTTCATTGTTTTGGAGCAGACATATATTTGTCTATCGGAATTCAAAACATTAGGTTAGTTGACAAATATTTAGAATGGATATGTCATATTTACCGTAGGCTCTGAATTGTTGGTATCTGTGTTGGGTGTCTCAGGTTGTATGTTCTCTTTCTGGACGGCATTGGCTTCCTTCGGCTTGGGTGGCGCGCGCGCTTCCAGCTTGGCCTTCCGCTCGCTGTCCGGGGACAGCGCCACGGCCTTCCACTTCTTTAATCCGTTTACTGGAAGTGATTGCATTATTGTATTACAATTTTAAAAATGTGTTCAATCTAGGGTAAAGGCTATGGTCAGCCGCAGCAGTGCCGCTTCGGCCGACCATAGCCTAGCAGCTCTCGCGCACCTCTGAGGTTCTTACAATGTACCCGAACGCGGTTGTCAGTTTAAGTTTACCGCCTTAGTAAATGTAAAGTTCAGTCAATTCTTAATAAGTAAACATTCTACTTAATTTCCCTAAAATAGGTTTATTTATAAGAGAGAGAGGTTGACAGGCTGATTACTGGTGCTTATAGCTTATATCAAAGTATTACGGCAAAAAGGGAAGCCAGAAACACAATCTATGATGACAGCATTAGGGCAAAAAGACATTAAAGAACGAACATTGTTGACTTGGGAATACTTGATGAATTAAATTGAATGCACCTCTGAAATCATATACAGTTTTAAAGTAAATGTGGTCACGCACAATATGCCTAGCCATTGATATAATGCTGGCCAAAACCCGTCATTTCAAATAGCCTAGTTCATTAACTAGGCTGTTAAATAGTCCGGCCACAAAGTTCTGCGGCTAGCCTAACCAGTTGAAACCACATGTTTCTACAGTGCATTATGAAAACAATTACTTAGATGACACACCTACTAAAAGCCTACTAACTATTTCGTCACGAGATTACGAGTACTTTGATCCTCTCCTAAACCGCTATCCTCCAAGTTTTTCTTTCGACTCGTTTTGTTATGTTTATAACCTTGTAGATAGGATGTGCCTTTTTCACATCGACAAAGACAAATCTAGTGACTAAAACGATAAGATAACACCAGTGTGGTGATGTTAATCATGTTTTGTTTGATGAGCCATATTAGTACGTACTTGGTACTGACGTACTAACTGCTGGGCTAAGTTTAACGAACCCAATTATGTAAAAACGATTGCGTAGGCCTAGGTAGAAGGCCAGACAACGAATGCTCAAAAAATGTATAGAGGGAGTAAATGTGACCTTGCTTTTTCGAAATGCGGAAGATGTTTTGTCGCATCCAGTAAAGGCGTGCAAAACAGCACTTCCTTGAAATCTTGGTGCAGAAGCTCTTGGGACGAGAATAAGGAATCCCTTATCTTCCCACGTGGACGTGAAACGACGTGGCTTGATGAAAATATTGTCCTTATGCGCATCAGCTTTAGCCATCAGGAAGACTATGAGGTCGACATCTTCACCCACAATGCCGACAGGTGTTGTTTCCAACATTTTCACAGTCGTATCCACAATCAGAACGTCCGCATCACTTTCTGCTTGAAGGGTCCTGATCCCATTGTCCTCAAGCTTCACCTTAAGTGTGTTGATGAGCCTGCTTTTGTTGAACTTGTTTAACAGAAAATCTTCTTGTTTGACATCTATCTCGGTGTCTCCGGTGAAATGGATTTCAACAGACTTGCTGACTCGATAGCAATTTTGATGCTTTGCTACTTTTGTGCTGGAGGTTGATGAAGAATAGCCGTCAAAGACTACTGAACATCTCCTTACGTTGTAGTTGTTGTTTTCCAAAATTGCAGACTGTTAGGACTGCTCCTATCAATATCTCGAAAACTAAAGATATCGAAAAACTTGACAGAGTAAAACTTGCAGCAAATTTTCTATGTCGCTAGGACGCATAGTTTTCGAGGTATAAGCGAAAAACTGAGAAATCGGACCTTCAAACCTCGCCTTACGCGCGGGGACTTTTGATATGTTCACCTCTCCTAACTAGCCCAAACCAAGTTACGAAGTCAAAATTGTGATCCAAGCATTTCCTTCTTATACCTTATTGTTGCCTGGCCTATAGGAAAAATCTACTTTTTCATATACTGAAAATTGCCCATGCAATATTATGTAGCGACTGTACAGTTGAGATGATTTAGATGATTTTATCATCAGATTTAGATTAAGACAATAAAGACTCACTGTCATCCTTAACCTCCCCATCAGAAGACATGAGGACGGCACTTTGGTACATGGGAGTCGAGTGTTTAAACCTCGCCTCGTCACTCGACAGTTCTGCCGGCATGGAGACGGGCTCATCTGAGTCCACTGGGAACGAGGGCTCGTATCTTTGTCTACTCCTGTCCTCCTGGTAGACGTTCCGGGCATCTAACGCATCGTTGTCTAGATTGTTTAACTCGTATCCGTGCGGTGGTACTGGAATTATTCAAAATACATTATGGTACAATGTTTGCAATTTACAAAAATATATCTCATGGTAATATTATGCTCAAATAAGATCATAACGCTACAAGAATCAACAATTATTAAAATACGCCCAGAAATTGATCTCTTAAGGCTATTACTCGGGCCATTTGCTTTTGAAGGAGTCGAATCAACGATACGCACTCGGACGTTCGACCTGCTAAAATAATATCCTGTTACATTTTACAGTATTTTACCACAGTTAAGTCAGGTCCAAATTTTTCGAGATCACACAACGGAAATAAAGCGTCAAGGTACTTAGATATTTTTCTACGTATTTATTTAGGCAGTGCACTGCTAAGTTTATGAAGTCGTTTCGTACCGTAATAATGGCTACCAAGTTATTTATTCATGTGGACTTTGAGTTAAAAAAAACCCTGGTGGCACGATTTATTTTCGTTATGCGACGTCTAATAATTTAGACATAGAAAAAGATACAAACATAAAATACGGAAACTGAAAGCTGTGCATTAAGTAGATGCATATGACTAAGAGGCAGTGACAGGTACATGGTCACATTTTCAAGTAGATACATTGATGCGACAAAGTGCATATTCTTTAGTAAAAACTGTGTAGGCTGATGGATAGGAATCTTAACACACACTTGAAGTAGTCATGGATGGTGATTGACGTCGTAAATACATTTTATGATGGTCATAGTCGTAAAAATGTGATAGTTTAATAAATGTCAAGATTGTTATAAGCGATGGTATTTAATGCGTTAGAGTTCGAGCCGTTATATCGTTACAGCCATCGTTTAGGTTAAACTGTCAAATAACGCTTTGATCTCTAAATTTGTCACAGAACATTATTGATAAATTTTCTTGGTGAAGCTAAGTAACTAGGTCCCTATACAAATTTGTATGAATCAATCCTAAAGAGACGAACTTCAAACTACAGTTCGTTCTGTTACTACCTTTTGCGGTACTAATTAGCTTCAGTAAACGGATTTATTTTATGAAACTTTTTAAAAGTAGCGATTTTGGATAACTTGTTACTGAAAGACTGCATTCGTTATACAAACTTTGCGACGCGAGCACACGACGCACCAAATAGTTGCTGAGAATTGCCAAATACATGCTTGGTTCGCAAAGGAATGCTCGCGTAACAAACGCTCGCTCACACAACGAATGCTCGGAACTGAAATGATTCAAAATTTTGGTAGATGTTTGTGATAGTGCAATTTTAGAGGTTTAATCATTTCTTCTTTGTCCTCCAAGACGCATCAAGAATTTATAAGCCCAAAAAAAGGTCATAAGCTTTCAGGCCAGTGTTAGTCCCTACATTATTGTATTAATACCGTATATATATATATACCTACTTAATGGCTTAGAGCGGGTGGTAAAGATGTCAGTCTGAGTCTGAGTGGTGAGTGGTGAGTGTCGCAATGAAGGCAAAGTTGTCAGGGCGTGCGAGCAGGCAATTCGGTGCACACATAGTCTTACTACTATGGTTTAACTTCATCAGTCGGTCTATTCACTGATTCGGATTAGGTATGTTCAACCAATAAGATATCTTCCACTAAATTCCACTTCAAGCCTCACAATGCACTTCATCATTTCAAACAGCTTTTAATGAGGTTTCCACAACGTGTCAGCTATAATTTGGAACAAGATCTTTTTATCACTTTTTCTTCTGTAGGTACGTTAAGTGTCAAGAATGGCTAGATTTATTTTAGTCAGGATTATAAAATATGTATGGTATGAAGTGGAAGAGAGTGAAAGGTCGAATTGGGACGACGAGTGAGCAGGCTGGTATTCACAACGCTTACCAACAACTCACCTCGGCGAACTAGTATAAGTTTGACCTCGGGTTACGAATAGTTGTGGTGCTGTGCTTCAGGGTTAGGTTTTACTAAGAACGAGCGGTGAGTTGAGTCGTATAGGTTATGAATCCCATAGCAGGGGTAGTGGCTCACCTGCCAGGCTTAGCTTTTGCTTTCTACAAGTCGGCGGGGCTGTGGGGCTGGCCAGAGTTACCGAGTGGGCCCGCGCCGCCCTCTTTTCCGGAGTTTCCGTATGTGAGCTTAGTACGCTCGGTAGTGTAGTAGCATCTGCGTGGAACACTTGGCTTAAGAATTTATCCTTCGGCTTTGTCACGCAATGGAATGTGCCTGTTTATTAGAACAGCTGGTTTTTAGGCACGTTGAATGTGTCACCATTGAAGAAAACTATGGTCAATTTCGTTTTGGAATCATATGTAGATACATAATGTTGATGATATAATGATAATATAATGTTTCCGTTGCATTAAGCCGGTGGATAGAATCTCTTAGTGCGTATGTGGCAGTTTCTATAACTACTTGTGTGATGTGACGGTGTCGGGTTTGACCACCTATGCAGTGCTTGGAAGTACATCATTTGATTACCAATTGTGCTCTTGTATCGTACACTTTTTATAATCATATTAATGATGGTGGGTTGCGCAAACCATCTGTAGGTAATCGTGAGCGATGTTCGTTAAAATCATATCTATGGAATGACAGCTGCCGGCGCCATATTTAACGTTGATCGGTCTGTAATCGTAAGTTGGTGCAACCCGCCCTAAATTGCGATTTAAAACCGATAACACAACAGCCTCGTTTGGTAAATACGAAGTGCCAACAATAATAGTAGGTACGTTACGTTACCTACAAAAATAAAGGACTAGGTACACTTATAACACCGTTCTGAACTAGCAGGAAA
The DNA here is from genome assembly GCA_947049275.1 of Epinotia bilunana. Lineage (NCBI taxonomy): Eukaryota > Metazoa > Arthropoda > Insecta > Lepidoptera > Tortricidae > Epinotia > Epinotia bilunana. The sequence goes on from OX346253.1 coordinate 22,926,855, forward strand.
GTACCTTATACGATAACTATTCGACAGTTTAATACGGTAGAAGACCTCATTAGTGCCCTCTAGGACTAATATTATAAAACAAATGACAACGCCATCTATTTTATAAGCAATATATAATGTTTAAGTTACCTACATCAGATCTGATTTGATACCTAGCATCTGTTATGCTCCATTGGCTTAGACAGATGGCAATAAGTGTACAAAGTAAAAGATAAGGTAAGCGTCCTAAATCCTCAACATTCACTAGTGTATAACATTGGTACTTTATGTTGACACGGTAAGAAACTTAAATCGACGAATTTTAAATAGAATAAACTTGTACATTTATTTAATGATGTCCCGTTTCTAATTTATTATCTATCTATGGCGTGACCTCGTAAATTGTGGTGGCTGCAGGGCAAGTGCTTTTATACTAATGAGTCGGTATTTACTGCCTCGCAAGTACAATAATATCGCCAACAAATTCTATACAACATACGCTCCTACACTGTTTCAGAACTTCAGCTATAATATCTTAGGTAAACTTCCCAATGTTCGACACCTTAATTCCCGTATTTTTCACCCTATACTTCAGCTATACTGCCATGCGTTAAGATGACGGTGCGAATCTGCGAAGTAACAGTGTCAAACACTGGGACCTTTGTCTTAGATACCCTCTGCTACTGGTAGGTACAGTCACGAACTTTAATTTGGGACCCACTTAAGATTCACAATCCTGTCAAATTGTTTAGGAATACAAAGAATATTTTAGCAAAAAGGGTCATAAATTAAAGAACGCGACCGTACTGACAAGTACATATTAATCGTAACAGCAACAAAAATACAAATCCTCAGAGGGTTGTGGGAGTCCTAGGGCCAACCTTGAAATTTCCAGCTATTCCGATTGCGAAAAGATGGAGTCCGTTCCTTGATTATTGTGAAGCTATGCGAGCAGAAATATGAACAACCTAGTCTGGTTAATCTGCTCTATTTTTTGACATAAGTAATACTCCAGGCAAAATACGGTTTTGAAAAACATTAATTTATAATAGCGTTTTTTTTTTTTTTTTTTAGCACTTTATTGTACACAATAACAGGTTCCCTATAAGGGATCTCTTCCAGCTAACCTTTGAGCAATTGAGAGGAAGGGAAGGTTTTTTGGTGATTTCATTTTAAAATGTTATTCTAAGATGATTTATTCAAGAATCCGACAAACTTTCCACCCGGAAGTAATTATGTAGATTTCAATAAATCATGCATTGTCTTTTTTTGTACGATTTATCTTGAATATTATAGAGAAGATGTAAATGAACCAAAGTAAAGCCAAAAATATTTATTAATATTTTTTCTGACGTTTCAGAAGCTAGTTCATTTATCATTTTATTGATGTCTGAAATTTTGTCGGATTTTGTCGCTGGGTAACTATTTAATTGATAATATATCCGTTACACATAAAAAATAAGCTATTATAAATTATTTCCAAAATTGACATTTTTTCCATACAAGCTGTCAATTCATTGACTGGACTATAACACATTTGATCACCAAACAAACGAGTTGTCCTTTCTATTAACTTAGGTATATAGGTATATACTACGCATAATGTTTATTTACATTTCCTTATAGAACCTTACTAGTACAACACTGTTTACTCAAAATGAAACTTCATTCATTATGCACTGTATGAGTTGGTTTTGCGCAGTTAAATACGAGCTAAAGGCCGCAGTCAGATCGTATTACAGTGCTGTTATTCGCTACGCGCTAATGCGGCTCACCCCTCTGATCACCCGTCACGAAACGAGACCTCTACCTACGCTTAGTTACTACGCATCGCGGCGTCAAAATATATTGAGGTGAGCTTAAAACAAGTTACAGAATAGGGGGGCAATAGCGTAATGTAAATAGACCTTCGTGCAGCATCCACACGTTGTTGCGGTAGCTTATTTATTTCATATTCTAATGAGGCCGAATTAAGATTCAAATTGCAACAAGATGTTATCCTGACGTATTTAAAATGATCGTAACAAGCGAGGCAGCCAAGATCAGTTTGCTAATTTTAAAAAATGGGGGTCATTCAGCCACCTCGCATTACATTTGGATATGAAATGTGTACCGCGGTCCCGCTTCTCGCGTGCCGAGCTGACGTGTCAGTACGAGCGCGCGATACACATTGATATATTATTGGGATGCGAAACGTAAGAGTCTGATTGACCCTTTGTCACGGAAACACGGCTTTGTTGCAGTTAGTTAATCATTATCTCTTATTGTATCATAATCGTTGCGGTAACTTAGAGAGGTAATTACGTAGCGTTCCGAACGCGCGTTAGGACAATTCAAGTTAGTGACATTAAAGGTCTGTGCCCAGTAGACCGTATCATACCATGGCCGTACCGGCACATGCAAAAAAATATTATTTGTATGTATAACTATGAGATGAAACCGTTGTGTGCCGGCGGCGCGCCGCGTTGATGCCGCGTATCGTCCGCGTTTGCTACGGGTTCTAAGTAGTTCTAACCGCGTATGCTCCGCTGTGAGGTCCAGACAGGTCAGTTGTTCCTTGGCAGTCGACGAATGCAACTGCGTTGATTCTGTCTCTCATTACTCGTGGTGTTTAGATATATTGCACGCCAAAAAAAGAAACAGCATGGAACGAAATTTCTAAAGAAATAAAATCATCAAGGTAGTCACGCTACACGAACACTACTGATGTGTGCCTGCGTCTAGCCTACGGTCATGATACGCGTTGCATACGGGTATAATACGCGTTGCATACTGGTATCATACGCATGCTGGTATAAAACGGTGTTGGTCCGTTTCAGTGGGCATGTTGGTGTTCAGTACACTCCGCTCCGTGGCTGGCACGGTCCTGACGGTCATGGTATGATACGGTCTAGTGGGCACAGGCCTTTCGGTATACCTGACGCGCGTACAATGCGTTACGTGATTGACCTGATTGAGAGATTTATTTTTATTCCTACGTAATGTTAGAAATGCAAATGTTTTCTATCATTAGTAGTAACACGTATTTTGCTTTGTGTGCAGTTGGCTTTGCTTTGCATGCAGCTGAGAAAATAGTTGAAGAACTTATAACCTTACTCGCTTTATCAGTATAATGATTTAAATGAACTCTACAGTTCAGTATATTCCTTTATACGCAACAGCGGATGAATGTAGGTATATAATTAAACCATTTTAAAAGTACGTTTATGAATACTTCGAAGCTACATTGTATCTATAAGGTATATAACATCTTCATTAGGCCAATATGCATTTACGTTTCAGTTAAACTAAAATTGGTTACACGAGTCGTATAATTAGATCAGGGGTCTTCAAACTTTGTGGCACAAGGGCCACACTGCACTTAATATACATTCGTGCGGGCCATGACTTGGTGGTGGTTATGACCAGCCATACCTCATCGCTATCGCGGGCCGAAGTCTCCGCTATTTTCCGCCGGTAGGATTAGAAGGGCTCGCGGGCCGGACTTGGACCGCGATCCGTAGTTTGGAGGCCCCTGAATTAGATAAACTTACCATTAGGCTGCTCATAGTGGTTGTTGTCTTTGGTCAGTTTGCGGAACTTGCGGGGCGAGAGACAGGGCGAGCGCGAGCCGTCGACCGCGTCCGGGGTGAGCCGGCGCGCCGCCAGGTCGCACAGCATCGAGACTGCTTCAGGCCTGCGGGTTTCACTAAATAAGCAAAACTTCAGACGCTTAGCTTACTTACTTATTATACTAGTATGTGAAAAACGATAGGGTGTGCACTATGCAAGCCACATGTGAGCGCACCAGACAGTAGAACAACAACACTCCAGTCATATTGCTAATCGTTAATATCAAATCCATCACACAGTCGTGGCCGAAATCGGTCAAGACAGCATCATCATCATGTGTAGTGTATGTATATCTATAGCCTTTCTTGTAACTGGAGGAGATCCCTCAAATGGATAAGTACGCCTTTTTACTTATGTAAAAAGGCGTACTTATTGCTCTTATTGCGTGCTCACAATTAACAGGTTTAAGTTATCTTAAACCTGTTAATTGTCTACTATGTTTATTTTGTACAATAAAGAGTACTACTACTTACCTAACCTTAATCTACGTAACTTAGCTTACAGGGTGAGTTACATGAATACTAAGAGTTTTTTCCTCGGTACACATTTTTTTATTTGCTGAATACCACGTCGTTGGCAAACCAGCGTACGGCCCGATATAAGTGGCAACCGCAACCTATGGACGCTTGCCACTTCAGTGGACCCGCATGCGCGTTGCAAACACTTTAAAAACCTGTAGATTTCTTGAAAAACCCCATGCTGCAGTCCCTCCGGAAAACCACGACATGGACGGCCGATCATAGTCGGCGGGCTCCTCGGGTGACATGGACGACAACGTGGCGGCGACTACGGGGACTAGTGCGGGGTACTCGCCTTAGCGGGGGTTTAGGCCTGGGCGGTGGGTCAGAGTCGGTGGGTTCCTCCTTGGGCGACATGGGTGACAGCGGCGTGGCGGCGTGGTCGCGGTACAACCGCAGCCGCACCTCCGAGCCGCATGCCCGCAGGAACGCCACCGCCGCCGCGTGCGACATGTTCGACATCGCAGTGTCATTTACCTGCGGGTGGAAAAGTAGAAATATTCTTATATTCTTCGTCAGGCGTATCCATACTTATATTGAAATTGCCTGCCTGTTTATTTGTTCTATTAGCTAACGCATTAGCGTTACTAAACTTATTATAGTTTCGCACCCAAAAATATTGTATACGGACTTCTTCCCCTAAAGTTTTAAATGGGGGATGAAAGTTTGTACGAAAGTGCGTATCTAATTCTACGCCGACGAAGTTGCAAGCAAAAGCAAGCTATCTCAAATTCGACTTGCGTTTTTTAGGGTTCCGTACCTCAAAAGGAAAAAACGGAACCCTTATAGGATCACTCGTGCGTCTGTCTGTCCGTCCTTCACAGCCTATTTTCTCCGAAACTACTGAACCAATTACGTTGAAATTTGGTATACATATGTAAGTTCGTGACCCAAAGAGGAACATGTAACGCAAACAAATGAATTTTAAACATGGGGGCCACTTTTGGGGGGGGAAACGAGAAAATAAAAAAATAAAGTTTTGCATATACTATCGTGTTACATATCAAATGAAAAAACTCATTGTGTGCATCTAAAATATTTTTTTTTTGTAATTTTAAAATAATTAGTTTAGAAATTATTTAAGAAAATTGCCAAAAAATGACCATTCCCCCCCCTTCATCTCCGAAACTACTGAGTCTAACGTTTTGAAAATAATACATACAATAGTTCTTTACCTACAGGAAAACCTATTAGAAATGTGCAGTCAAGCGTGAGTCGGACTTAATACGGTATTTGACAAAAAACAAATCAGCTTATTTATATGAAACGTCAAAAACGCTCCGTTAGTAAAAAAATATATTTAAAATCTTGTGATGTACGGAACCCTTGCAACGCGAGTCCGACTCGCACTTGGCCGGTTTTTTGTAACGTAGTTCTAAACTGTTTAGCATTTGGTCATATATAAGCCGTCTATACATACTTACTTACCTACTACTGATTTACCTACATATTAGCAGGTGCAGATATTATGCAGCTGTTATAACACTGGTTTACTGATAATCCACGCGTTCAACAATACACAATGGCGGATTCAGAATAAAATTGAACCCTATCTTGAATCACTACTGTTCTTGATTTGATAGATAAGCTGAAAATCGAGCCCGAAAGAGACTCACTTTGCTTCCCTCTTCCAATAATTTCCATATTAAAAAAACCGGTCAAGTGCGAGTCTGACTCGCGCACCGAGGGTTCCGTACAAACTATCAATTAACTCAAGGTTAAGAAAATGTCCCTATATTTGACACCTTCATTCTGTAGCTAGCATGATGAGCAAGAATTGCATGAAATTTATCAACGCAGTCATCTTCGATGTAATTATTTTCAATTACGTAAGAAAAACTATCAACATCCATATAAAATTTTCTCTAAGCTTTTATAAACCCGTAAAATATAAAGTACCCTCGTATGAAACAGAAGAGAAAACAACGAATTCAATATCAATGAGTATATTTTATTTAGTTGTTTCCAAGCCGATCCGCTTCAGTTTTTCCCATTACGAAGTCAAAGCCCAACGAATACGACGACAAATAGACCGAAGTAAATTTCGTCTGTTAAATTACTTATTTTATTTTATTAACCCAACACAACAGAATTCAATTTCAAACAACGAATAACTTTTACACCATGACCATCGAACTACCAAGACAATTGTATCACGAATTTATTTTGACCTGCTATTGAAAGATACCCGTCCCAACCCCATTCATTCTAGAAAAATCTTAACAGCGCGATGTAGGAATGTGGTCAGCGCCATCTATCGGCCCCATTTGGTACTAACGTGCAAGGCCAATCTGCTTAAACTCTGAAAAAACTGTTTCAAAAAGTACAACTCAAGCCCTTTCATATGATACCCCACTTGACCTAAAAGTTGAATTTTTTTTTTGCCCCCCCTCATATTCGTAATTTTTCATAGAAAATTAAAATGTTTATTTAAATTTCTCATTTTCCATGCACGTGGATAACTCTCATTTAAAACCATTCCAAATTTCAAATTGATAGCTTAAGTAGTTCGTGATATATTTCACTTTGTGACAGCCAGACAGACAGACAGACAGACGGACGGAGTCGCACCATAAGGGTTCCTGTTTTACCTTTTTTGGTACGGAACCCTAAAAACGATACCTACAGATATACGTATGTATGTATAAATATAATAACAGAATCATATTTGGGGTGTTCACAGGTCACTTCGGGGTCAAGGATCTCTTGGCCAAGATGGGACTGTCGGATAGTTTAGACTGTATAATGAGTGGCGAGGAGGATGAGACCATGGAACACTTATTGTGTGAATGTCATGCCCTTGCCAGACAAAGAATGAATTACTTTGGTAACGACTATCCGCAACCAAAGGAATTCAAGGTCTCCCGCTGAGCTGCATCATCCGCTTTGTGGAAACGATGGAGCGAGCTTGGGAGTAGGTATAAAGGAGAGAGCAAATGCACAAAAGATCCCGCTGGGTCGAAGTGCATCCGAAAGGGCCCTCATCTAGATAAGATAGATGTATAAATATAGTAATTACTTACATTAGAAAGGAAAACACCAAGACAAAGTGAGTCCGTGTTTTCTGTCACAGTAAGCGTTCTAGTTTTATATACAATATAATTTATTTCGCGAGTGGCGACCACGCACCGGAGGGCGCAGCGGGGTTATTCCCGTCGCGGGAGTCCGCTGGATGCGAGTGGCGCGGGACCGGTAGTGAACCATGTCCAGTAGTGAACGTCTTTCGGCTGATATGATGAAGATGGGACATACCGCAACAATCCTGTCCCCGGGCTGTATCCGGCCGTCGCTGAGCGCGGGCTCCCGCACCAGGGCTCGCACGTAGTGGCCCAGCGCGCTGTGGTCTTCCTTGCGGAGGGTGAAGCCTAGGGAGCCGTTCACTTTCGTCATCACTATGTCGAACTCCTGGAACAATCGGATTGTATTAGAAAAGAACAACAATAATTCAACGTACTACTTTGCAAAATTAAATATTCACTTCATTACAGAGTAAAAAGTGTATAGGTACCTATACACTTATACCTAACTCTGAGTGAATACTTAACGGATTAATTAATTTAAAACTAGCCCCTGAGATAGGTACAGTCATTAGCATTCATATCTGCCGTAACAAAGCCAGCAAATATATCTAACACACACTAGAAATGGAGTCGTGTCAGATATTTATGCGTGCTTTGTTGTAGTAGATATTAGTAATACTTAAAAAACACAATTAGGACGAATAATAAACAACAATACAGTGTCGCGTAATATAGGATGAAGGGGTGTAATATATTTATGGCTAGAAAGTTATTAATTAACACACGAAAATACCTCTCTTCCTCGTAACGGTCAAACTGTACTTACCACCGATCCATCATCCTTTGAGGCGTGAACAAAAAGGTTTATTAATAGCTACATGAAAATCGTAATAGGATGCCGTAGCGATATAAATAGGCAATCGCCTTGTCTATTACGTTTTACGGCGTGTCTAATCTGGCTCAGACCACTTAGGGGAGGGCCGAAATTACCAGATATCACTAAAGCGAAAACTCATCAAGCAAATCTGTCCAAGTATTAGCCAATATGGAAAAGGTTAGGGTGATTACCCTCGTTACCTATTAGGGCAATAGACTTTTTGCGTGTCCGAGCTCATGATAACGCGCCCCTATGTCGATCAGCATTCCTATTTGCCCTGAATGAGAACTAAAGTTAAGGACACACCATACTGACCGAGTGGGTTCAGTAAGCACAAAATTGGTTACCGATATCGATAACCCAAACAAAATGTGCAGTTTCGTTTTTTTTTATTTTACTACGTAAGACTTCCAATAAACACCTAAAAGTAGATTATTTCATTATAATGATGTAAGTGGACAGTGGCAAAATTAAATAAATTATGAGGGTTTCTTAGTATGGACAATTGGACATCTGATGCCGAGGGATGATAGTCATGTTACTAGAAGGACATTATGTATGAATGTGGAGGGTTGTAAGAGAAGAGGTAGACCGAGAAAAAAGTGGATGGACTGCGTGAGAGACGATATGAATAGGAAGGATGTGTATGATGAGTTGACGGGCGATAGAGAGGTATGGAAGAAAAAACATGCTGCGCCGACCCCAAGTAAATGGGATAAGGAGAAGCGAATGGTGATTATGAGGGTTTCTTGGAAACTTACTTATTATTAGGACTCCACCTAGGAGGATCCACTTTCTTTGTAAATACGAATATAAATGTATTTTCCATTAGTAACGTTCTTTTTACTATTCAAAATATATATTTCATCCTTTACCCCCTTATTCATAAAATTTGCTTTGACCCTTTGATAGATAAAGACAACCGAATTTTAACGCCGTTTTAGTTAAAATAGGCTTGTAGAACGGTTATGAATACAGCCATTACAGTTTCAGTTTAAAACATTTTTTCCAACGTAACATTAAACAAACGGTTATGCGGTGTCGAGCGCCCTGGAACCGTGTCGTAGTTAGAAACGGGGACTGCAATAAACTCCACAGTAAAACAGGGTAGTAACTATCGCCAGCACTTTGGTGGTTTCCGTGATACGAATACTAGGGTACCATAACATACGGTAGTATAGTTGTTATTAATTTCCTTACCCCGTATTGTATGTCGTAGACGGGGAGTGGCCGGTCGAGGTCCGGAAGCCGTAGCTCCCGCCGGTCTGGTTCGGGGCTCGCCTCGCGCCGCCCTCGGCCTTCGGATGACGAGGTGGTCGCGCTGCTAGTGGTTGCTGATAACCTAGTCGGAATGGCGGAAATCATGTTGGATATCAAAACACATGAAAATACTAATAATACTCGGTGCATCTTTTATGGTTTTGTGATTCAAATTAAAAACGATTAGGTACAGTCAGGGGTATTAATATACGTACATAAATATCTGTACCCGCCTTTATGACTTTTACATTCGAGTCCTGTACAGATATGTATGTAAAATATGTATGTATGTAAATTATATATATTAATATGCTGACTGTACACGATACATTGTGACGTAACACAAAAGTAGAATAATACTTCAATTATTTACCTACATAAGTAAAAGGTATACCTGCTTCGTACGGTACCGCTTACTTCATTATGTGACTAATGGGTATACATGACAATGACGCTTATTTCCTTTTTTTCGGAAAATAAATCGTAGATAATACCGCTTCTCTGATTTATACATCAGAAAAATCCATAATCCTTTATTTTCACGGATTGCTATAAATTTTCCAACGCGCGAAGGGGATCCCTATCCCTACCAGAAGCGTATCTAAATTGATGCAGCAATACCGCGGCAAATGATATGTTACCCTGAGCCGCTTTTATTTTGCTGAAATGCGGATGATCACGGATTTGTGTCAAGACCACAGTCCGTTAAGACAAATAGTCTATGTTCACGTGGAGGTAGTACTGGAAAACTTGTAGTGCTATGCGGTATGAGATTATATTGCTATTGTGATTATACGAGAAATACAAACTCTTGTTCTTGTCATCGCCCTGCGATGTATTTTTCGTGCAAAAAACATTCGAGTATAGTGGTGTGTTCAATCAATTGTCCTATTGTGCGGTTTTGCTACCTCATTATCGTCCATCATAAAAGATAAACATACTTCGTAGATAAAAAACTGCATGCATTAACCTTTTACTGTAAAAGTCTTAATTATTATTTAATGGCATGTACGGTTGACGTCAAAGGTATGTTTACACTTCTCACCTTATTCTTTTGTAATATTCAAACTTTGTAATAAAACGTATGTATACATCTCTTTGACCTGTGACAAAATAAAATAAGAACATATAGAATAGTTATGGTAGTAAATATCAGGTATAAATGCTTTATCTTTAGGTATCCGTTGACGAGCACTTTGGCCTAGTTGGTAACTTGATAGTAACACCGCTTAAGTCACGTAGTACCTATGTATAATTGTATATCGTCGTCTAGTACCCATCCCATAGCACAAGCTTCAATTGCTTAGTTTGAGACAAATAGGTCGATTTGTGTAAGGTTGCCCCCAATATTAATATATTTTTTACCGTTAAGATTCGTACATATCCATCGATAAATATATGAGTAGAAACACAATACTTATTGTACATCGAGGCAGATGTCTCGCGGCAAGCAAGCCGATTCGTGTCGTTGCCATGTATATCCAGGGAACATCATGAATACGAGTACAAATGAACGACATAAAAGTTTCGTGGGTGTTTGTAGTTCTCGAGCATGTTGGGTAACAAACAAGCAGTTGCTAGTGGGAATATCGCTCTGAAGAGGGTTCGAAGGTTAATACGCGAAATCGAGGTGGAGTACAGTTAGGAATGTTAGGATAGGATACAGAGATATTTACTTTTCCACTTCGAGTTTACAATATACTTGATTCTTACATCCACACTAATATGTCTGCGAAAGTGTGTCTGTCTGTCTGTCTGTCTGTTACCTCTTCAAGCTTAAACCGCTCAAACGATTTAGATGAATTTTGGTATAGAGATATTTGAATCCCAGGGAAGGACATACGATTGTTTTCATCCCGGAAATCATCCCCTAAGGGGGTGAAATGGGGGTGGGGTGAAAGTTTGTATGGAGCTGCGATATAAACGAGTTCCACGCGGACGGAGTCGCGGGCAGAAGCTAGTACGAGTATATATTTACTGATTACCGATTGGGAATGATGACATGTAATATTTTGAATATTATTAATAAGTGACTTATGACTTACCGACTATTCGAAGTTAATTTGATTTGAACAATTACCAAATTACAGGTATGACCAAGACATCACGGGTTTGGATAAATAGAAAGTAAAATAGCGCTCCTGATAAATTCATTCCGCTTATTCAGAGGTTGTTTCGTAAAAAAAATATTTCTGCATAAAATCAACAACTGGAGTTTTAAATTGAAGTGTTCAATTCATTTTATGTCTGGCTTTCATTAAGATTGAATGTTTTTCACTACGGAGATTGTATATGCGTACCTACCTACACATCTCCTATTATATACCGAGGTAAGTACGAAGCGATCATAAATATACAATAAAATCAAATAAATAGTTTCTGTTCTATAAATCAACACTTTTATTAAATCTCTGAATGAAAAAAGAATCAGCCAGTATCATTCAAATATTGTTTTGGCACGAAGGATCTCAGCTTCCCATTCTGAAAATATATTTTTTATACTTACGTCGATTATTATTCTGGCTTCCGCTTAGGCTAGTTTTAATCCGACTGCGACAATCAATCAATTTTTCCAAACGTTTTTTGACCTATCATTACTATCATTATTATCAAACATTCATTAAAAACTAAGTCGAAAAACGAAACACGAATTTGTTTTTTTTTAATGGTTTCGTGCTCTTGGCGTACTTGGCGCAGCCAAAGTACGAGGAACGGGATTAAAAGAAAATAAGGATAGATCGAAAATTTTGGAAGTCAAGTTTAAAGACCAGGAAAGGGTAGTAGTATAATAAATATTAAAGCTTAATATTATTTAAACACAAGAATGTATATATGGCTTTAAATATATACATACAAGGATGAGTCATTTGAAGGAATAAATACAGAAGAAGGAACTGTAAGGATTGACAGCAAAGAGTATAATAATATTAATAATGTATGTTAGGAACATATGTGACGTTCCGCAGGTAAAAGTACCTTATCCGGTAGTTCCGGAGATATTGAATAAATAAATAATAAATAAATATATAAGGGGACAATCTTACACAAATCGACCTAGTCCCATAGTAAGTTCCGTAAGGCTTGTGTTATGGGTACTAGACGACGATATATATAATAGATATAAATACTTAAATACATAGAAAAACATCCATGACTCAGAAACAAATATTTATGCTCATCACACAAATATTTGCCCTTACCGGGATTCGAACCCAGGACCTTCAGCTTCGTAGGCTTCACTACCCACTAGGCTAACCGGTCGTCAAACAATGTTTGACGTGAATGTTTTGTAAAAGTGGGTAAAAAGATGAATTTTTATCGCTATTTTGAAAACTAGGTATAAGGTGACTTTTGTTGACATAGTTTTATTTTTAGTATACGTAAATTAGAAGTTCGTTACGTTGGTCTTACGGTATAGTAGAAAAGGTAGGTACTTACGGCCATGTAAGAGAGGTTCCCCCTGTTTTGGCATATTTTTTTTAGTAAGAATTCTATTTGTCATAATCTATGTAGGCATAATGGACTTTGCGCATAAACTGTTTTGGCAGAATCGAGATTCACATAGTTCGATTACGCCGAATTTCAATAGTCCGAATATTATTTGTGCAAAATTTTGACGCTCCGAATCATGTTCATAAATAAAATATATGAGCATTTTTTTTTGTCGAGCGCTTTGTTCTCGCAGAATTAAGTTTTTTTTTTGAAAAATAAACCACTTATTTAAACCTAACCTAACCGCCAGCGTGTCGACGTCATTCTATTTCCGCTCTAAGGGACACAAGCGAACCCTAACCTAACTTACTAATAATGTCATTGTTACGATTGTCTGGTGTTTCTGTTGACATGAGGTATTGAGAGATACTTTGAATTCCGGGGAAGGAAAAAGGATAGTTTTTATCCCAAAATTCATCACGGTGAAAAGGGGGGAAAAGTTTGTAGAGACTTAAGATATAAACGAGTTCCGCGCGGGCGAAGTTGCGGGCAAAAGCTGGTAAATAAATATTAGACAGGCTAGAGACTGCGGTAATTGAACTAGCCCCAAAATAAGCTCAAAAAGTTATTATAGGCGGTTATAGAGACTACACAACGATATTTAATAGATATAAATCCTTAAATCCATAGTAAACATTCGAGACTTGGAAGCAAGTATTCAAGCTCATTGCACAAATATTAGTCCTTACGGGGTTTGATTCTTGGACCGTCAGATTCACAGGCAGGGTGGCCCACTAGGCTTAACCGGTTGTTAAATTCAAAGGGCAATATTAGTAATGGGTTTAATGGTAATATTTGACATATCGGTGTTCTAGGCACTAACTAGTTACTTGTTAGGTAGGTATGTCATGTAGCCTGTGTTATTTATTATATTAGTTATACATATGCAACATAAGTTTGTCTTAACCCTGCTCGTATGTTCGCATGCATGTCCCAAGGCATCTGTCAAAGTTTGACAAATGACGCGTCAATCGATTCGTCTTAATAACGCCCCTGTCTCGGGACGTGTCGTGTTACGTTATTGAATATATTTGTACCTACAATATAAGTTGGATAATATACATAATTGCGATTATTGTTATCTTTCTGTTATAAACAAATAGTACTTGTAGTCGGCCCATGAAAATTTTGAGCTTACTTAGAACTTTGTCGCATCAAATTGCAAACAATTTCGTTGACACTGAGATGTCACGTCCTCCGTATAAGTATTAAAACTTCAACAACTGTCACTGATAAATGTCATCGGTGACATTAAGTTACCAAAATGATCCGTGTCATGCTATAGCTAAAAATATCAAAGAAACTTTAATATTTAATAGTACATTGTGATACAAGTGAGGTATGTTGATAATTGCATCAGAAGCGGAATTATCACGCGAGCCGCAGGTGAGCGAGATAAGAGAGCCGAGGATGTAATTATCAAAGCTCACGCGTTTCATACGACGTTTTTCAACACATTTTGCGAGGAAAAAATCCTTTTATTAAGATGAAAATTTTATAGGCCTGCCAAGTTATTTTCGTTACTTATTAATGGCAACAGCTTTTTACTCACATTAGCGTCCATTCTTTTTATCACTTTTCTAGTCGCCACAAGTCAATATTTTTGTTAATAACCAAACACGCGCATTAGCAATGTTTACAAATATCTGTGAAACGTGCTGTGAAATAACCTATAATGGCGCGCAACCGTTTTTTTTCGTGAAGTTTGCGCAGTGCGCGAGCATGTGTTTAGCCAGACTTAGATGAAATCTCTAAACAGTCAATACAAAATATTATAAATATTTTCGTTTTAAAATGTTATCTTTATTAATTCATGTAAAATGTTATCAAAAGTGAATAGTTTTACTAAATTAAACGTTCCTATATATCATATCCATAATGAAATAGTCAATTAACTAACAAAACGGATTTAATTTGTTTAGTTGAGTAAGAATCCATTTGCCGAGAATTTAAAAAAAGCTGTAAATTCTGTACAACCCGGTTAATTTAAGAATGCACCGTGTGCATGCATACATCTTGCTGTAAGGTGCCAACGAGACTTAATCGGATTATAACCATAACACACAAGTGTTGTAAATGTTATAAAACACGCGTGTTTAATATCCAGGATTATGAGCCTAAAAGCGACACAATAAGAGGTACGTTACGAGCAATTGTTTTGAAAAATAAATTAAAATGGCTGCGATAATATCTGTAACGGAGTGTTAAAATTGCGATTCAGTACCTATCAAGTGGTGTAATGTGAAATGCATCTTTTTCTAATACCACACTTAATTAGGTACTAAACTTATAATGAAATACAAAAAAAAACATCCATTGAGATTAGAACCCGAGACCTTCATTTAGAAAGCAATCGATTAGTGACAATTAACGCCACCACGAGGAGTCATACTTATTTGTAGAAATTGACCTTCTTATTTGTGACTTGCATCTTTGACATTGTGTCGTGAAACATCTAATTATTAGACATTTCTTAAGCCAGAATTACATTACGAAATTAGTGGCGTGAAATTAATTTCGTGACATTTTACCAACAGTTTCACGTGGAATTTAATATTTTCGTAATGCATGAACTAATGACAAGTCTGCACTCTTTTGCATTAATGTCATAACAATGGGTTCTAAATTTAAATGGTTGACATCTAACCATCACGCACGTCACTCTCCCTTATCGTGATTTAATTTGACAAAGTCCTAAAGTGCTCATCATTTGCATTGGCCGACTGTACGTTGATTACGGTAAAATGAACGATAGATTATTATAGAAGATCAAAGTGAGCGAAGTATACTGAGAAGAGGGTAAAAGTCTGACAGGAATTAAGCGAGAATCGCCATATTGAGAATTTTAAATTAAACTATGAATTTGTTTCGACTAGGTTACTTGGCAGTTAGTGCCTACAAGAATTACAAAACGGCGCCTCCATTGCCAATACACATATTACACATTCTGGTCGGGCTTTAACAGCCTCAAAGTGATCGAGTCTTAACACATTGAGTGCCGCTTACCTGTGCAGTGGGCGCTACGCTCGTTGCCGATATTGTTTTTTCTGCTTTGTAGAGGAAAGCGCCTACAGCACGGCTATCATGCGACGGCGCGCGAGCTCTCTCGATTTTTCTCGCACTATCCGTCTCTTTCTTATTAGAACACTTAGAACAAGAGATATAGTGCAAGAGTAAATGTCGCGGCCGTCGCATGATAGACGTGCAGGCTGTGTGCCCGCCTGGAGCTTTAACATTAGGTACGATGTACATAAGTATTTCCGCGCATTTAATGAATCATATTTAAGTTACCTATAAGGTGGCCTTACCTTGCATGCATCGGATGACAGTTGAGCGGATCCAACGGGAGATGCTGCGGTAGCGGCAGCGGCAGCGGCAAGTGCGGGGGGTGAGGGGTCCTCGCGGGGGGAGTCGGGGGGTCAGGTGGCGTCACGCTCTCCAGCACATCGTGGGGGGGTCGGCTGACCCGCAGCTCCACCCTCGGCGACGCCGTCCGGAGCACCTCCAGTGCTTCCTGGTGTCAAATACGTGGATTAGACATTAACACATCAGCCACCCGGTTATTAGCGAACAGGTATAGTGTTTACTGACAAATATCTTAAGTCAACTGAACGAAGATATAATCAAATGGTTGTCTATGACACTTGCATTCAATAGTACAGTAGTGTGAGACAATTGTGTTGTCTGTTTATTGAGCACGTGTAAGCAAACGCATTAACTATGAAGGGGAATCAATTGATGAATACTTAATGAAGACAGTTTGGTTTACAGGCAGACATAGGTACTCGTTGATGGTATCGGATTTCAACATCAATATCCGAAATTTTTTCATTAGTTATTAAGTTCTAACGCGCTCAGTAGTACCATATGTACTTTCAAATTGAATGTTGAAGTAATATAAAATGAAAATAACACCCATAGAAAATGCAGAATCGCGCATAGGTATAGGTATGTTAGAAACTAATTCAAAATTCAGAATTTACATAAACTATTAAGTCCTGAAGTAACCCAGTTTTAAAAACAATTCGCATTCCCGTGAAGGGTTTGAAAGATTTATACTGACGCCCCGTTCATCTATTGACGCCGGCTTAGTTATTTATTGGCTTCCAGTTCAGGGCTTCTACACCTAAAAGAGCAATTTCGACGTTTCTGTCACTCTCAGTCTAGTATTGTGGGACAATACATCGAAAGAGGCAGGGCAATAAGTTTGCAATTCTGTTTTTCAATACATGCCGGGAACGGAAAACATTGGGAGACTCGAGGAAATTTAATGTTTTTTGTTCGAATCGAATTTTCAGAACAAATAAAGGGGCTAAGATTTATGTATTTTCTAAATGTTAGCCATGTTTATGACATTCTTCTAATGAATAAGCTAAATTTTAAAGATATTACAAGTCGGAGTTAGAGACAAAACAACAAATAGGAGTTTGGATAAGACATCTCCGGCCCCGAAAACTTTGCGCGGCGGCACAGTTTAGAAACCAATTAGTCAAATAACTCAAACAAGATAAGGCGTTAATTTAAGGTTAATGTCGAAAAGGCGAGTAAAGATGAATTAACCACCTGAGGGGCGAGAACGAATTCATATCAAGGATCGGAACCGGTTTTTTGCAAAAACCTCGAAATAACCACATATCTAGAACTATTTTATGTATACTTCATATGTAGGACTCAGTTCTGTTTTGAGGTAACGACTGCGTATTATTAGATTGCCCAATCAGAAATCAAATAATTAACAAAGAACGAAAAAATAACGTTTTCGTTCCCATACAAAAAATACCGATTTCCGATCCCTGATTCGTATGGGTATTGTTGTTGTACGGTTGTTTGCTGTAGACGCTTCACTGGATCGGAAAGGTATAAAATTGTATTTCCATTAGTTGAATGATTTTATAAGAATCAGTAGCCAGTCTATAAAGAACAGCTATTGAATGACTTAAGTAGGATATTTAAACCATCTAATTCAACAGACCCACTGGGGCGGACATCGACAGTGAGTATTTTTCAAACTGACACAGACAGCGGTGGTCGCACCGAGCCAAATTGGTGGAATAATGATAAAAAAAAGTAATAAAATAACAGAGCTGAATTCAATTATTACGTAAGCAGTTGAATGCGAGTCCAGTTGATAGAACTTGGAAATACGAAGGAGTACCCATCCGATACTTGTATGTAACTACCACCCCATACCTTCCATTGTCTTAATATAATATCTTTATTTTTCTTTGATTTTTACGATTCTTTGAATAAGTCTTATTTTTTTGACATGTACTGCAAATTTTATATTCTGAAATAAATAATCTAATATAATCTACCTAACCGTATGATATATCTTAGCATCCATTGTTTGTTGAATATGACATTAGCACGAGGAATCTGTCGACAATAGCATGAATCTATAATTTGCCTGATAGTGTAAATATTGTCTAAGTGTAAATAAATTAATTGTATGTATAATGTTACTAAAGACACCTCCATGAATCTATATCCATCTATTGACGAGACATAGATTTCACAATACAACGGCTATATAAAATATATAGGCCAGGGACATCACTATCGCCGGTTTTTTTTCGTCTACCCAGTTGGGCGGTGTACTGTTATCAAAGGTACCTATACGTACGTACGTACGTACGTAATAACTATGGTAGATGAACCCATGAAACTAAGATGTTCTACAAAGCATGATATCAATGTATGCGAAATGTAGAACCCATTTTACCTCTCACACGGACTATAAAAACATGTTTACTACAACCGTCAACGTGATTAAGCATAACTTTTTAAAATAATCACGGTGTAACATTGTTTTCAACTTACAAGTGGACAATAAACCCACACATCTATTATATAAAATTGAAAAACAAGAACGGGATAAAACACGAAGGAACGAGCGAGATAGCGCCTTACAAAAACACGATCTCCGGCGACACGTTTCTCAAAAACAACGCAAGTAACACGACAAATAAATGTTAGAATCAATTTTCTGGATATTACCTTAGAATAAGAGCATAAAGGCTCCCGATTCTGTTGCGTATTTTTTCTACAATCACGTAATGAAATCTCGATAACATTGACAATTTGAAACGTAGGCCATTGTTCGGAAATCTTCGGAAATGTTCGGCTAATCACATTCAGGTAAATTCAATTTTACGTAATTTGATTATATCTGAGACTACATTTCCAAGTTAGTATAATCGTTATACAATTGATTCGGCTAAAAAACATACTGTGTATAAATAATAATGATTAAAACTGAACTTTGAAATTGCGGTTAGAGAATTTTACATGAAATGGAACGTACGGTTGAGTTCAGTCCGTCACTGTCACTGTTTGTTACTTTAATTATTATTTATCGTTTGTTATCGTGTGCAACAAGTGCTCTGAACACTACCTGTAGTCCACCGTCAAGATTAAATACTGACCGCGTCTTATCCAAACTTGACATTGGCGGAATCATCAAGGCTTTGATGGAGCCATATAGCCCCAAAAATTGATTGATTGAAGTGCTCTGATCGGCTGGACCTATTGTTTTCTCATCTGGACCTTGATTCGGTTATTTACGACATGCTCGGTAGTAAACTACAAGACCGAGTGAGGAATGTTGAGATCCGACGTCGCACTAAGGGCAGGCTTTCACTTGGGCAGGACACCTTGCCATGCAGAATGATGGTAGGTGGACCAAAAAGGTGTGAGTTAAGAAAGCATACATAAAACCAGAAATGAAGTTTTTCGAAAATGTACAAAAATAACAGATGCACATCACCAAGCACTGTGCCTTAAGTGGAAATGGGCAGGCCATATCGCCACATATAAGGAGAAAAGATGGGCACTAGAAGCAACAATATGGTCGGGGCCGAAAGGCAAAAGAAAGAAAGGTAGACCACGAAAAAGTGGACAGACGACATAACCGAGGTTGCCGGACCTAGCTGGATGAATTTGGCCAAAGATCAGGAAAAATTGCATGAGATGGAGGAGGCTTTTACCCAAATGGGGTCCATAAGAAAACATATATATTTGTATAAAAACATTAACACAACACAACTTTTTAGATTAGTGAATACTAACAATATGGAAAAAATAAAGCTTAAATAAATAAATAAATAAATAAATTGTCTGTGACACCTCGAATACAAGAAGTTATAATTTAAATTTAGTTTTTATTATTTTCGGTTGATAAAGTAAACAGTGAGTGTCTTGAATTGAAATTTTGTGTTCAGTAAGCGCAATCAAAGTGCGAAGATTCCAAATTTCCAGTTCAAAACATTGTGCTATGCAGATAAAAAAAGGAAATAAATATGTATGCATGGTATGTAAGGCCTGCAACACCCTGCCGCGGCCTGTGGTGGCGGACAATAGTAAATTTGACAGCTAAAGACAAGTTTACTATGGTCCGCTGCGGCCAGGCTGCGCCAGTGTGATGTGGGCTTAAAGCGGCTGTTGACGTTGACGAGTAATCTTTGGTGGCCGCAGAGTACAAGAGGTTTTTTTAATAGGGGTGTAGACACTTAATAAAATAATAATAATTAATAAAATAATAAGTAATGTCATATTTTGCTCTAAAAAGAATTAAAAATGTAGTCAAATGGAGAAAAAATCAACGCAAGAGGTTAAATAATCACGAAGTTAAAAGTGTCCAAAATTTTAAGAAGGGGTATGTTCTGTCCCTTTTTCGCAAAACGCAACTACATATGAAACAATTAACGCTCGCAGTTTGTGACGTCACTAGAAGACGGCAACGTGCTGTGCCCTATCGTGTTCGGCGCCGGCATCGACGCAGCCTGCCGCGCGCGCGACGCGCTCTGCGCCAGCCTCGCAGTTTGTGATGTGACAAACTGTTTGCGTTTTCTCTCTCTAACAAGCAATATTAAAACGGTTGTAGCTTCGTAATTCTTTGAGATATTCGAATGAGATTTTCGTCACTAGGCATATTTTTTTGCCTTCTTTCTTTTGTCTACGCCCGTATTACTGAGTTTCATGTTGACATTTTAATAAATGTACTTATATGAAAATATATACTCTTTTTTATTTCCATATCGTCATGATGCAGGGCTCATGAATAAAAATGCAATTGTGACAAATGCATTCATATAATTCATTCACGCGGGTGGAGCCGCGGGCACGTCTAGTGTTGTAATAAAATAGAGATCCTTCATAAGTATCTTTAAAGTAGTCCATGAGTTAGAAATTAAACATACCTCATAGCGTTGAATATACTCCACACAGATGTCATGCAGTATTAACAGGTGGGATAAATAGGTACTAAATGCTCGATTTCAATAGAATGAAAGCATCATGTACTTAATCATGCTGAAAACAGGTACAATAGAGCAGTAGGTTATTTCTTTCCCATTGTGTTATCTTTACAATGAATTTCTTGAAAATTTGATTTCCATTCGGATTATTTAGGGCGGAAGCACGGCCTGTAAAAAGCAGGCTCTACAAATCACGCCACGTCATAAACAAGTTGGGGAAAACCGAACCGTAGCGTTCCAGCCCGCACGATACCAAGAATTGTAACTTTACAATATACTGCTATTATGCAAAACTTTGCGGATTACGGCGAAAAGTCTAAATAATTATTTATTTCCACTGTAACACCGAATTTGCAGGGGTGGCTTCTGAGTATTGGCGATAACGACAACGACTTAGAGACTTTCTCCCTGCGAAATTCACGGTTTCTGCCTTTTTGCACATTTATCAGTGATAGAAAATACAAGTTTTTTCAGAGAAGATTCACCAAAATTCCCACACAGCTCAAATAATTGCCTCACGAGGAAAGACAAATTAGGACTATACAAATTAGGCCTAACAACACTCGAAAAGAGACGAGGGCAATTGATTGAGACTTTTTAAATCTAAAATGGCTGTTACGACTGCCCAAAACTGAGCGACTCGAAATACAAACACGCACGGACACAACTTTAAACTGTCAGCAAATAAATGAAAAAGAAACATCGGCAAAAACTTAATCTCAAATGCATGGAACAAATTACCCTCAGACGTAGTGAACTCTAGAAGTGTTATCTAGTTTAGAAACAGACTCGACCAACTATTTAAAGCAGTGTGAACCTGTGCTACTTAAGTGTATGATTTAGACGTATAAGCGTCAGCTGCCTGTCTAAAATAGGATAATAGGTAATAAATAAATTATACGGCGACGTGTTTAGTTTAATTAAGTTAAGTTTTTTTTTTATAAATTTATATATCATTATCGATACCATGCTCTCGGCAACTATTCAAGCTCAATTATGACTATATTAGACCAATGCAGTTCAATGGAACTGTTATAACCTACACAGTTAGAGTGTTAAAGACTTACTCCGGACTTAAATGAAGAACCTTTCGATAAGCTGGATTATACGTTTCATTGGCTGTCTCCGGAAATACGACCACGTCTCCATCTTTGGTCTTAGCTCGGCTGGCTTTCTATCCGTCACCGGCTAAATATTGGCATGCTTAGCTTTATTTTCTATTCCATTCTCCTGAATATCTCACTTTATTTTTAATTTCTTTGCCGGCAGATCCAAGAAGTCTTAAAGTATTAGGTTTGAAAATTGCGCTGGTAAGTTCATACTTACAATCGAAATTTTCGAACTTTAATATGTATTGTATGTTTATGTACATGTATTTGTGTAAATATATAGGAGTTCCGTATATTTTTCATTTGTCATTTGCACTGACCAGAATCTGTTCCGCTTTGTCTTAAGGTTTGACTGGTAGAGAATGCCATATGGCATTAAGTCCGCCTGTTGGACGATAAGTTATTAGTTTTGTGAAAAAAAGTTTAAATAAATAAAATCAGATTGTTAAATGATTATTACATCCTATGCTATTAAACTCGATTCTTGAAGAACACCAAATATATAGATAGCTCTGTCTCCCAGGTATTATAAATTGGTATACCAGATATAATATGGTTAAGTAATTGTTCATTCATTTCATCAAGGATCAAAATGTCGACGTGCGAATGATAAAATGTAAACATGGCAAAACACTTTAAATTCCGCATTTCGAAGTGTATATATTGTACCTACAGTATATGTTAATTATTTGGGATTTAATTCTTACTCCATGTACCAATATTTCTATCTTTGCAAGGCGATCTCAAAACAATCGTCAATTTAGTAAAATCGCAGCATAACATCTGTTTGAAACGGTCGCACCCCGCGGCATAACGCCCGAATACGGGAATAATTGAATTTTCCAAACAAAATTGAGTTAAAATGGGTCATTCATTTTTTTATTATGTTTTCTGATGCCCTGTGTTGGCGCGGACGAATAGCGCTGCCATTGATGCTCGTCGAGTCCTCATTTTATTTTCACATTAGGACGGTGCCTCGGGTTCTCCTTTTTATGATTCGCTATTAAAAATCTACGTTAGATTGGCCCTTCCAGGTAACATTACGTGCAATACGTTTTAAAAATAGTCACGAATGTAAATGATTCTGCATTATAACAGACACAGTTTTTTGCTATCCGTAATAAGTAACCATTGACTTTTAAGACGGACGGACAGACAAATCGAAACTGTAAGGGTTCCTAGTCGACTACGGAACCCTAAAAAGGAATCCTTATGGTGAGCCGCTTGGGGCCGGCGCAGCATATTTCTGTCAGTTTGAAAATATCGACTCAAAGTGTTGACTTTGTAGATATTATTGAGTTATATAGCAGGTAGTTATATCCATGTTGTTTGTGTAAGAACATAAATTATTCAAGAATCAACGTACAACCAAACAAGTATTATTCATTATTCTTATTGATATACTTATGAAACAGCAGATGTCTGGAGAGATATAAAATAATTGCCACATTACTCATAGCTCAGTGGCTCTAAAGTGGCCGTCAATAGAATTTGCTAACTATGTAAACAAACCGCCATATTGAAATTGTCTTTCACTATGGCGGTTTGTTTACATAGTTAGCAAATTCCATTGACGGCGACTTTAGTATAAGTTTTACCGAAACAAAACGTTACGACCGCGTTTGCGTTTAGCTGTCAAATCCCATACAAATTGGAGGGTAAAACGCAAACGCCATCATAACGTTTTTTTTCGGTAAAACTTTCACTAGAGTCTCCTCAGGACTAAGGAAAACTACAAAAATAATGAGATTTACAATTATTCAGGGCTTATTATAAAAATAATTTCACCAGTTGATAATAGAAACCCACTACGCACGCCTGAATTCACAAAAGGTTTAGGCAGAGTGATTCACATGCGTCAAGCAATCAATCATAAAAAAACCTACCACCTCGAAATATTGTGAGCCTAATTTAAAATTAAAGGGAAAAATATAAAAATTATTCGGATTCAAATAAGTGACATTCTCTACGCGGCCAGTGGCTCTAGCCAACTGAGCTATCAGAATCGTGACCGGTTTAACAAATCTTTTAACTAGTTTCCTATTTTTATGCCAGTTTATTCCATTTTTGCCTTTCTTATAAAATGTATAATCTACCTAACGTACGTACAATGCATTACGCGATCGACCTGCTGTACTAAGTAGCCTAGCACAATACAGGTTAACCCTATGTGGGACAAACGGTAACAATGAAAGCTAGTAACACTATGCTGTTCCTAAACAATACGTATATAACACTTATGCAAATTAAATTTGTTTCACTCCACCCGGCGTACTTGTTACCGTGAAATGCTTTTAAAACACGTGTAAAAACAACATGCAATTTTATACAACTTTGTGGTGGACATTTTACAGTTTATTACGTTTTGTCCCGACCCTCGCGCCGGTGTTTTCATAAAAGTTTTTATGTTTATAACCTAGCCTTTGGACTTGGGAAAGTGCTCCAGTAAATGATATTTTTAAGATGAGTGCTTGTTTATTATTGGTATGTTTTATAGCCTTAACAGTAAAATATACCAAGTATCGGTCAAATGGTCACATTTATGTCTTAAACGGCGCTTTTACATAGGAGCTAAACTATTTCTCATTGGGGACTTTCGTATGAATTTTAGGTTCGGGCAATTTAGCGATGGTATCGATAAACCAACATAGGGCCTTAATGTTCTTGCGTGAGTACCTATAGTATCAATAAATTGACAACAGTCAAAAAAAATGTTTAGGTACATTACCAATAACCGAACTTAATACCTGGAAAACATCAAGCTTCAATTCAACTACATAATGTTTCGCTATTTTAAAGATTACTGTGTTTTACTTGTATAGAAGTTATTAGTTGCGCACGATCTATACATTTGTTGCGCAGGTTTCATTTCTAACGGATTTCCACGCCAACATCCGGCTCTGATAATCCGCACGGAGGCTTAAGCCCAGCCACCTTTCATAAAACTTTCATGGTGTTTTGAGATTTTTTTTTATCTAATCTGTTATATTATAAGATAAAATAAATTAAAGGACTTAGATTCGAAGACTTATAAGGATACAAAAAAAAGAGAATTTATATGAGATTTGAAAACGCAGCGTCTTTGCAAGGATCTGAATAATAGAAAGAGATAATAATGTCTTGCAAGATTTTATTATTATTTTAACCTGTGGAAATAGTGCTTCCTTGAAACGTTTGATCCTTTGAACTGTTCTGGACTTCCTTTATCTAGAGACCTCTATATTGAAAATTTAATTAAGTACGTTTTTCATGGTTTTCTGGGAACGAATAGCATCTGTGCCTTTTCAATTACTAGGATAAATATGGTTGAAAATAACCAAATTGATCCGAATTACAACGCGTCAACATCACTTCCTTTTAATTAAAATACACCAACTTAACATGCCGCGCTTCACCGCGAGTGTCTGTAACATGCTTCCTAATTGTAAAATAAACACTGTGATTGAAGGGAAAATCTGCGATAAAATACGAGAGATTCGAGCTCTGGATTAAATATTAATGTGAGAATACGTTTAATACGGGATCATTGGTCCCGATTCGTTCCTCCCTTCTATTCCCGCCATTGATCTTCGACACGAGGAATGTTTTAATTATAAATGGACTTCTGAATCTGACCTTGATTAAATGGCATCTTCGTAGGAGGTATTTTTTTTGGGAGGCCTGAGGGGTTATCACGGAACGTTAAACACGCGTTAGGACAGTCCACCTGTAATTTTTTCATATAAAAATTGACGTTTAGATCTACCTGACGCGCGTACAATGCGTTACGTGAGCGGCCTGCTGAGGGGTAATCACGTTACGTTTTGAACGCGCGTTAGGTTGATCATACTGTCACTTTTCAAAAAAAAAAAACATTCTACCTAAGATTAACATTTATAAAAAAAAACTTGTCTTGTACAAATGAATGTTGTAACTATTATAAATTATAATGCCTGTATCAAGGAAGGAACCGGCTTTTGAGACACATCAACTATTATATACCTATGTTTATAGTTGCAATAAAAAAAATTATTATTATTTTATTTTATTATTATTTAGATCTACCTTACACGTACTTACAATGCGTTACGTGATCGACCTCGGGCGTAGCACGATTGCCATTTTATCACACATTTGATATCATTTTTTCGCACATTTTACCATTTTATCATTTTGTCATTCTTATAAAATTAGGGTACCTACCTTTAAAGCGATTAAGATCAGGTTAATTCGAAAACAACCGAAGTTACTGTGAAAAAAAAAAATGTAACACGATCAAAATTCAATTAATATTCAGGCAAATGATAAGAAAAAAATGTGAAGTTCAATTAGATTCTATGTTTTTCTATTTTTTATTTATTTAGATAGGTTTTAAATTATAATGTAACATACGTGCCACTATAGGAAACCCCGTGGGTTTATTTAATAGTTGGTTCGATCGCACGGCTCGATCCGCGTGTAGGTACTAAATATATATAGGTATCATACTAATCTTACTAATGACTAACTACTTAACCATAAGCTAGGTATATGTACTTGGTATTCGGTTAATACTGACAATGTGTTTGTTTGGCTATGTAAATTGCAGGTAATGTTTTTTTAACAGTTTTTTTAATTTGATTCTATCGTCTGTGATACTTAATCTGTAACCGCCAGCTTCGTCGCACGCAAAATATTGTGTCCATAACGCAGTGTGTGGCGGGGCATAGCCGTATTCAGGAAATTATATTACACTTAATGAGGAAATAGGGTTCTTTAAGAAAATATAAATGTTTAACCATAGACTAGATAGAACTAACAAATACCACTTACAAAAAGTGTTTAGCCCAGCGACCGCACCAGCGGCTTGCCGGTCCGCCACGCCAGCTGCGGAGGGTACAGTCGATCCCCGCCACCGCACACCGACATGCCCAGACCTCGCCCGCCCTTCACTACCACGGTGAATGTGACTTACGTAAGTGCTTAGCCCTGCGAGTGGCACGCCGTTGGCCGCGAGCAGCAGGTCTCTGGGCGCCAGCTTGCCGGTCCGCCACGCCGGCTGCGGCGGGTACAGGCGCCGGATCCGCACCAGACCCCCGCCACCGCACACCGACATGGCCAGACCTCGCCCGTCCTTCACTACCACCGTGAATGTGACTTACGTAAGTGCTTAGCCCTGCGAGTGGCACGCCGTTGGCCGCGAGCAGCAGGTCTCTGGGCGCCAGCTTGCCGGTCCGCCACGCCGGCTGCGGCGGGTACAGGCGCCGGATCCGCACCAGACCCCCGCCACCGCACACCGACATGCCCAGACCTCGCCCGTCCTTCTCAACCACTACGGTGAATGTATTTTCTGTAACAAGGCGAAAAGAGATATAGTAAGAATCGATTAAAAAATACCTTATTGATGCCCTGTAAAATTTTAAATAGTAATATAAAATAATGTAGAGTACCTATACATTTTAGATATTTAAGACACTACTATATTATGATAAAGAGAAAAGAGACTGTAATTTTGACACCACAGTCAAACTATTGATGTAGTTTTGTGGAGCAATGTATCTTACTATTCATGTCTAATTTTAGTTGTTAATAAATAAATAAATAATAAAATAAAAAAAGCATGTCTTCCATTTCATAAATCTCAACAAACATAAGCGAAGGGTAAGTAGTGTCTCATCAAAAGCAGGATAATTGATAACAATATTGGGCTTAGCCACTTTTAAGTTATAAGGATGGATTGAAATTTACTTCTAATAATAAACACCAACTAACCATAGTTGCAGAACTATCTAAATGGAACAATATATACTGTTTAAAGTGGCAATAGACCTACAGTATAATATTTTAGTGTTCGTGACTGTAAATAACAGATCAAGTTTGGGAGTAGAATAGATATCGAGAGGCAATTACGTAACGTTTCAAACGCGCGTCTCCATATAAAAAAACCGGCCAAGTGCGGGTCGGCCCACGCGCAGTGTAAGGTTCCGTAGTTGCCTGTCTGTCTTAGTTACATCGACGTGCGGTGCGACTGCGTCGGCCGAATTTGTACGAAAATTGACCTTTCCAAGTACACATTAAGTTGGTCGACTATTACTCGGTACTACTTATGCCTACATAATCCGTGATGGTTTTCCTTTTAAATTCATTAGATTACCCTATTTTTTTGTTTTGTCGGTGTGATTGATTTTTACATACCTATGCCGAATTACAGTTTTCTAGTTGTAAGAGTTACTGAGCTAAGCCGAAGACGGAAGGACAGACAGATGAACTTGGTGAAACTGTAAGGGGTCCTTGTCCTTGTTGACTACGGAACCCTAAAAATTGACATTTAGATATATCTAACGTGCGTACAATGCGTTACGTGATCGACCTGCTGATTGGAAAAGTGGTCGATTCGAGAGATATAAATTCGTCGCTGAAATGTGGACAAGTAAAATTGGGAAATGTTATTGCACAAGTTATTTTATTTTTTGGAAAGCCCCCAATCAGGAATAAGGAAGGTAATTTCTTTTGTTCTACGTACATTTACCGAAACAAAAGAGCTATTTGTAAGTGTATGTACCTAATGTAAAAAAGTAGTTTTAGAATTCACCATTAAACTTTCGATTAATCGCGGTGGTTGAAAGAGACGGTTAATCCAGCCGCGTAAAGACTCGAGAAGCTTTTGCTTAAGATCTTTTAAAGCACAAGAGAGTACAGAGCCGGTATTAAGAAGGGATAATCTTCCAATGACAAAATGGCAATACCTTTGCAGCAATAATCCTTTAGCAAATATTCACGACTACAAGTTTTCAACTTTTAGTATTACACTTATCTGGATTGACAATATGAAAAAAAAAACCCGAGAATAATAGTTACTTGTTATATACAAGGGTACAAAGTTGTATTTTACCCGCGGGTGTGGAATTGAAACACGAGCAAGCGAAAGGATGCTATAGTTGAAAATTGAATCCTGAGCGTAGCGAGTGTTTGAACACACGAGTAGTAAAATACATTTGCACCCGTGTGCAACACAAAACTTTTCACCGCACTGTAGCGAGGAAAGTGCAAAATGGAAAACAACTTTATTCAATTTAAATAATAATATTTTTACAGTAATAATAACGTTAGGTAATATCAAGAAGAATATTGGTCAAGCGACTCGGATTTTAGTTTTCCTATACATTTTGATAAAGGCGCTGGGCCTGATGAATGCAACAAGCAATTTTTTTAAAGTTCTTAAATATTTATTTTATTCCGTTTTTTAGTATTTGTTATTATAGCGGCAACAGAAATACATCGTCTGTGATTTTTTTGTATTATGAGCGTTTTACGTTTTTTTATCTATCAAAAGCTACTTAAACACGTTCCAAGGGCAAATTACTTTCCCCCCTAGTGGATAAAATGCGTTTTTGCCCACTGGTTTAAAAGGATAAAAGATGGCTTTCCGAGGCAGTGAGGGGAAAAATATTTTTACTGAATGTAACAGTATTTATTAGAAACCTCAAGTCTAAGACTAATCAAGTCATATTTATTCTCGGTAAAGGCATTTCAGAAAAAAGGAAAATAAATGTTTTTAACTGTAAATAATATCAATGAGCACACGATGCTGAAACCTTTATGTAAATATAGGTGCCTAAATAGGACTAGACTAGGTGGACTGATGACCTGGTAAAGGTTGCTGGAGTCCGCTGGATGCGGGTGGCGCAGGACCGGTCACTTTGGCACTTTTTGGGGGAGGCCTATGTCCAGCAGTGGACGTCTTTCGGCTGATATGATGGTGCTGATGAGGTGCCTAAATGTGGTGCTCTCAATATGATCTATTTGCGTCCACCTCGAAAGACACATTCCAAGTACATTATAAACATACTCAAGAAGGAGTCTGTGTATAAAACTTGTGCAGTAATAATTAATACGTACCGTAATAACGAGAACCTTGCGAATATTTAATATGGATTAGGCAGGACAGCTTTAGTGTTGCGGCCCACATGGGGCCCGTGTTGTCACAAGCCAGGTAAGGCCTGGCCCACTATGTCACTGCCTTATTTTGTATTTTGTTATTATGACCTTCTTGTGATCATGCAACGAACGATGCTCAGTTGTTTACTTAGTTTTAATACAAACAAAACCAGCCATTCAGTTTTTATTCGTTGTATAGTCTTTATAGGTCCTCATTTAAATTCCACTTGCATGAAAAATATTACATTTAATTGACACGCATCACTTTTTTTAAACTAACCATAAAAATCATTTCTAACTTACACTACTGCAACAGTTGATATACTTAACTAAATAGCTAACTTAAACAGTAATGTACAGAAAGGGAGCTTATTTCTGCCAACAAACTGTTCTACAGTTTGGCGAAAGTTGATACAAGTTGTAAAAGAGTTGGTACTGTTTTTTTTCGTGAATAAATGCTTCTGAACCTGAACATCTAAAATGTTAAGGTTCAGATCTTTCCTTCTTCTTTCGCATTCATAATATTAGTAGGATAAATAAATATATAAATATTAGGGGACAGTCTTACACAAATCGAACTAGCCCCATATAGAAAGGTCAATAAGGCTTGTGATATGGGTACAACGAGCAAAACTTTATTTACTAAAGTATACATAGGTATACAAAATGATATTAAACTAATTTTAATAAATTACAATTAGAAAAATGTATCAAAATTTTGCCCTTTAGGCAGGGTGCCCATCACACAGGCAGCATTCCCGCGCTGAATAGCAATCGCTATTCTTTGGGCGAGAAAGCTGCCTGCCCGAGGGTCACCCGTAACAACGATATATTTAATAGATATAATTATTAGATTATAATTATGACATACATAGAAAACACTTTAAAGCAATCAGGCGCATTACCACATATTATTTAGTTACAAACGATTTACTTTGCGTATAGGTACATGTTAAATTGGATTGGTATTTTAAACATTAAATATGAAAAGCTTTTACTTATACCAGATATAAGCTCTTCCATATTTATTTAGGCTCGTCTATCCTGGTTAGAAAAAATATAATACCGTCATTATATTAGCTTCAGGTCCGGATAATATGAACTCCGAAAACTCTTTGTAGTGTAGTAGGCAGCTATTAGGAATGTCATTATACGCGGGTTAGGAGTAGTCGTGACCGGACAACTTCGCTAATACGACGCGGCAGCTGCTGCACTCAGCTGTTGTACTTCCAACTATTTGGCAATTGGCTTTTTGTTGTTTTTTGTTTGTCCCTAATAAGGATTTAGTTTAGATATAGCGACATATTGAATTTACATCAACGTCAGGCGTTCTTCTAAAGGGTTTTAAAGTGTTGTAAGTTGTAACTAGACGCAGATCAATCAAATTGAAATTTTGAACCCGAGTTGCGCCAGCGTGGGGGGCACTGACCATTCCTTCTTATCCATGAGAGGACGCCTTGTCCAGCAGTGGGACGTATATAGGCAGATGAAGACAGTTTTAAACAAAGTTCCTACTCATAATCTGGTTGACACTTAACGGAAGTGGTACCCTCTGGAGTTATAATAATTGGCGTCGTTAAAATAGAACCTACACAAAATGTATAAATATCTGTAAACACAAAATGAACCATATCAGCTACAAATCTTGTCAGAGCCAGACGAACAATGAGTCTATTTCAATTAAGAAAAAGAAGATCAAATTGATTAATCTCAATTCATCTTAAGTAACACAAAAACAAAAGCTGAAAATGTTTCCTTATAATTAATCAGGTTTCAATATTGCAAATGAAAGGAGGATGAGTGTCGATTCACGGTCAATTTAAGTCCCTTTTCGGCCAAAAACGGACGTTCGGAGCGAGAAACATGAATTATACATTAAGGTGGCCCCCGGCCCTGCCATTCATAGTCAAGAGTGATTTTTGTCATTTTGTACCCAATTTCCGACTATAAAGAAATTCTTTGTTGCCAAAAGCATTTCCACGTAAATAATACCGCTTCATTTATGAAAAAAAGACATTCGCGAAGCACTGATTGACACGTAGGCGGATAGTTTTATTCTATTAAGTATACTGATATTGTCTGTGTCACACTTACGTGCGAAATATAATTGTTAAATCATCAGAATATCAATCAAGCCTTCCTCCATTTGTTGATGGATTGTTATGGGTGTCAAGAACACGATAAAATGCTAGGATGCATAAAAAATAAATGGACACTCTCAGATTTACTGGTTTTCTGAACTTTACTGCCACTTTCTACCATTACTGTGCATTAAGCTGACATTAAAGGTTCTAGTAATACAGAGTTAATGCTGTATCACAGGACATATGGATGTACATACCAATCGAAGTTCAATTATTTTTTAATGAATCCGATAATAGCTTTCCTCCTCCATTAAATTGTTTTTCACACTAAAATTTCGTATATTTTGAGTTAAACGATTCTCACATTTTACTAAACGGAAGTTAAACGGTAATTAAAATATATATTTGTTGATTGATGTAGATATGTAAGAAACCCAACTACGTAGTCGTCATAGTACGTTCTCAGATAAAATTCTTAACATTGCGCATTGATTAATATTGCACTGATCCTGTTCCTAATGGTTTGCACAGTGGGTCAACAACTGGATGATCAGATTAATTAAAATGCGCCAAGTAACTGGTACAATTCTTTTTCTTACTCTATTTCTCTCGGCACGGAGTATTTTAAAGAGGTTAGTGTTTTTGGTGTCAAGGATCCCCGCGGTCAGTTGCGCTTGGTTGTTTTCAAGTGGCAGCACCAGGATTGAATTCGCGGAACGTTGTGTTCATATCTATGTGTTTTAGTATTTTTGCTATAGAAACGTAGGTGTATCATCTGTATTAGTCTCTTCAGTTCATAAGCATCTTATGCCTGGCCGTGAACTTGTTTTCATCATCACTTCAAAACAGCGTCGCAGCCTCGCCCTGCCTCGCCCGAGGGCGTCCTACATGCTCGCAGTCTAGAGTGTTTGCTCAGTCCCGGCCTCCACTCCAGAACGCAATGTTTAAATGGATTTAGTGTAGTGTATTGTCTCTAGTCTCTATGTCCTCAATGTTTATTTGTTTCGAGTTATATCTGTTACTTTTCAGTAAACGTCCCAATGCTGACACTAATTCCAATAATAAACATCAATGTTTTGCACTTCTATAGCTATGAATGTATTGTGAAATGTGTCATGCCAACTTATGGAACAGTATCAAGTATTTTTAGGCTTTTATTTTAGGCTGCGTTTACGTGCGTGCGTAAACGTGGGCTTATTGTAACGTTTATAATAATGCGTCGCTTACATTTATCAACTTCAATCTATTGACTGATTAACGAGTTCTAGTATAAGCAGACTACGAAGTATAAACATTAGTCGTACTATAATTATCTTCCACTAAAGACTGAGGAACTCGTTAGAACCCCACTAATCACATGAATGCACAAACTACAACTAATTAAGCAAGCTCCTCTATGTTCTCACCTCAGAGCATAATAATCAAGTAACGCTAACTTGCTCTATAAACAATCTCTGCTAAGCTTGCGTTTGAGATATTTATCTTGGCAACAAGGGTTAGCCTCCTATTGCTACGAGTATGGATAAGTGCTAGATGTTCTCACGCTGAATATGACTTCACCAGCTGTTTGCTTCACGAGCGTATAATAATCAAAATGGGAAGACATACAAGGAGGATTTTAAAATAAGTTGAAGTAGGTACGAATCATATCATCAAAAATTAATTATGAATAATATGGAATCATGTGCCGCCACTTTTCTTATACGATGATTCAGGAGCGATGCGGTATTAGAATAGAGTATAATATTACTTTATTTCAACCCAAAAAAAGCAGCTTAGGCAAAGATACCTTACATAAATAATTTACTTTAAAAACAAAGTTTTAACCGACTTCAATTTAGTACTCCGCCAAGCCACGTGAACATTTCCACATTTCTTTTCCAATTTACCACATGAACTGATTTCCGAGAGCAAACGCATTGATTATTATAGAAAAAAAAACCGAATCGCTGTATGTAGGCCGATAATGTTTGAGGACTTCCGTCGATTCCTCAAGGATCACCTATGGAATTTCATTAGTTGCTATTTCAACGGAATCGTATCAGAATCTGTCTGGACGACGCACCGCCCGTAACAGCGCGCAGGCGGCTGCCTTCGCTCGACGCGCCGCGTTGCCTCACGCTGGGGTGACTTTGCTGCGCCGACTGAGTGCTTCGTCATACGCCTAGAGCAGAAGAGAAGAGCGAAGAGAAGCAGAAGAAGCGAAGTATACCACTACAGTCACCTAACAGACTGCCCGCAGGAACGACCCGGAACAGAATCCTGGCGGCCCACTCGATTCCTGCTGCAGCCCACGACAGCACGACTCCCGAGTTGTAAGTTCGTGACCCTTTTGATGCCCGCGGATTTTAAAAACCTGTTACCAAGGATGAGAGATTAAAGAAAGTGTGATGCTAATAAAAACGTATATACAGGGTGTATTTTTAATGAGTGTCCAAATTCAAGTATAAAGATTCTTCATCAAAAATTATAACATGCGTGTTTTTTTGTTCCATATCATTCAGAATAAATTTTTTTAGTAATTGCTGCTTAAAGTTATCCCAAAAAAACCTTACCGCGCGGGCACCTCAGCGGGTAGTAAGGGTTAACACGGCACGCCTCCCCCTCCGCGCTACTGAACCCCGAGTAACCACGCTGTACGGATAATTCTTTTGGGATAGACAATATATAATTAAAAACATACCTACTAGTTTTTTTTTCAAAAATGGAGTCTATTAGTGATACCAAATGCCTACAAAAAATTTGGACACTCATTAAAAATTCAACCTGTATATAGTGTCACGGTATATTGTGAACGTTGACTTCTCTCGTTATAGGGAAAGAGAAGATCGGAAGATGTTCACAAAAAAGAACAACTCCAGTTGTAACTTGTTCACAGATATCAATACTTCAAAATTTTATAAACTACCTACAACTTAGAAAAGTTGAAAAACCCCCGACATTTTCATCCAAGTTCAATATCTCAAAAACGGCTGAACAGATTTTCATGAAACATGACTAAGAACACTCGGGATCACATCTGGGGGCCTAGACAAGGTTACAATCGACAAGCGCTAACGCCAATAGAAAACTAATAAAATGTATGGGAATGACAGATGTTAACGAAAAGTGTTTCGCCGGCATCTGTCATTCCCCAGCTTTCAAATAAAAAAACCGCATTGAAATCGGTCCCTCCGTTTGGGAGCTACGATACCACAGACAAAGACACAGACACGTTAAACTTATAACACCCCTCTCTTTGCGTCGGGGGTTAAAAACCAAATGGAAAGCCAACATGGCAACAGATTGAGTTACGTCGGCTCCGGCAAACAAATGATCTGTCAGTACATAGAAGATCTCTTTCATTATTTCCAGTCCAACCGTTTGTTCAAACAAATAATCTGTCAGTACATAGAAGATCTCTTTCATTATTTCCAGTCCAACCGTTTGTTCAAAGAAATAATCTGTCAGTACATAGAAGATCTCTTTCATTATTTCCAGTCCAACCGTTTGTTCAAACAAATAATCTGTCAGTACATAGAAGATCTCTTTCATTATTTCCAGTCCAACCGTTTGTTCAAACAAATAATCTGTCAGTACATAGAAGATCTCTTTCATTATTTCCAGTTCAACCGTTTGTTCAAACAAATAATCTGTCAGTACATAGAAGATCTCTTTCATTATTTCCAGTCCAACCGTTTGTTCAAACAAATAATCTGTCAGTACATAGAAGATCTCTTTCATTATCAGTCCAACCGTTTGTTCAAACAAATAATCTGTCAGTACATAGAAGATCTCTTTCATCATTTCCAGTCCAACCGTTTATTCAAACAATTTCAACTTTTTTCGACTTGCCTATTTGTTTACTGTGTTTGTTTTCTGTGTTCGTTTATTAAATACAAAAGATATTTTGCACTTCATGCCGTAAATGCAAGTATCGATTGTGGCCCCTACAACTTTTTAGACAAAGGTTATTAGGTATAGTTTAATTTCAAAGGCTGAATCGGTTCTTAAATACGATTGCAAAGACATGGGCATTATATGTCAAAGTGACATGGCTTAAATTCGAATGAAGAAAAATCCTTATAGTTCGGATTGAACCCATATTGCTTTGACATAGAGCGCCCATAAACTCTATTGTCAATTTCATAAAGACGTGTACCTATAGATATTTAAGTCCTTATTTTATGTACGTACTAGCTTCCGCCCGCGACTTCGTCTGAGTGGGCTCGGGATAAAAACTATCCTATATTTTAATCCAGGTTATAAACTATCTTCGTGCAAAATTTCATTCAAACGGGTTCAGCCGTTTAAGCGTGATTGAGTAACAAACATCCAAACATCTAAACTTTCGCATTTATAATATTAGTAGGATATTAATACCCCTTACGGTACAACTAGACTCAAAATGTGCAAAGTTTGTGCAACACTTAACACGTTATTTTTTGAATTGCTTTCGCTGCTGACTGTGTATATAACACAACAAAATCAGAAGGCTTTATTTTACAAAGCTTACGATTTTCTCTCAGAGCTTACGAATCGTTCGATGCTATTGTCAGTTTGAGCGTGGAAAAAATGAAATGTAGTCAAATGTAGTCGACTTTAGCTGGATGTAGAGCGACCGTAGATCCGGGTGAACAATAGTTGCCTCCGCCAGGGCTGACGACCGCGAGCGGAGCACAATTTAGCTATGAATTGAATTGTTCTCTAACAATTTATAGAGAAGCTATTGAGATTCTTTTTTAAGTTTTTTATTTTAGTTTTAAAGCCAAAATTTTAAAGGTTGCTTACAACTATGATCGAAAGCTACGTTAACTATTTAGTCAGTCAGATATCAAAATAAACTTTAGGTTTGAGTGCATTCGTAACATTGGCATCTCATTGTTGGATGCACAGCAGCAGTACCTATTTGGTCAATAGCGGTGGATCCAGGTTTTACTTTGAGTGGGTATTGACACCGCTTGGGGAAGGTTAGATTTTTGTAGGGACACTTGATCCCCTTAGCCCCTCTGGATGCGAGTGGCTATTTTCCAATGGTCGTGGCTTTCATTGCTGAAGGTCTTGTATCTTGCTTTATTAAAATAAATTAAATAGTCATTTATTTCAGATTTTCATCCATACACACATTTAAATTGCATTAAATAATATTAAGTTAATAAAAATAAAATCAATAAAAATAAAAACATGTCAATTTAGAAACATTTCAATTATTATTCATCGCCTTTGTGACTGTGGGGCCTGTCAGAGTAGCAACCTGATCTGATCTTTAGAGTTTTGCTATAAGTATAGGTACTACTAGTAGGTAGGACTGTAAGTGTAATATGGCAACCCTAAGGCTTCCCCGCGTCTCGGTAGCGCACGCGCACGAGTTCAACGATCGCCCCCCACCTCCACTCACCCGCCGACCGCCGGTCGCGGATTTTCAAATATATACTTCGTAATGAAACATATTGGGCATTAAAACATTTTGTAGATTCGATATAGAAATATAGCTATCAACAATCAGTATTAATATAAATCGTATAATCCACGAAAAAATGTCCCTCCAAATTGCTAAGCTAACTAGTTTGCATTTTATCCATAGCAAAGGTTGAAGTAGGACGCTTTTGGGCGAATTGAACTAGGCATAATAATGAATAGGGGAAGATTATAAAATAGTATTTTATGCAATCGTTATATAATGTACCTATGCTTTTTCAGTCGAGTACCACGTTTAGACCCCGAAGCTTGCTGAGACGAGACATAAAAAGCTAATTATATAACTATTTTATACAATACTTTTTCTACGAGTCAACTGAACTAATTAAAAAAACTTGCTACTTATCTATTGAAATATTATTGCGGGTGGCGCAGGACCGGTCACTCTGGCATTCTTTGGGAGAGGCCTATGTCCAGCAGTGGACGTCTTTCGGCTGATATGATGATGATCTATTGAAAATCTAAGCTCTGCTGAAACGAAGCACAGCCAACGGCTTAGCATTCGTTGATACTTATCTTTTCCTCTGTAGCCAAGACGACGTTGTATTGGTCAAATTCATTATACTTCAGTAAAGGCGCCACGTGATTGGTCGAATTTATTTTAGTAGTCTAAACAGTTGTAAAAAGTTGAGTTGGGAGCTCCATAGAAAAAAGTATGTGATTATAGTTTGGTGTACGAAGTCTTAATTCAAACATTAAGGTCGATGAGTATAAAAAAACCTTTCTCTTGCTACTTCATCTGGATGAATTCTCATACAACTTCCACTTCCAATATTTAAATTTACTGTTAGGGCATGATTTTGGGGATTAAAATATTGTATGCGTGCCAAATTTCTTTTCAACGGGGTCTGCCTGATTGAGCAACTTGAGTAACAAGTATCCAAACATACAATTTTCACATTTAAAGTATAGTCATAATAGTGTGTATTGCTACACCTTCAGGTTCCTCACAGCGTACTCGTAACGATTAATCGTTCCACGTAACATAACAATAACACAATAGGGAATATCGATATAGGTATGTAATTAATAATGGGTGAATGGGTAGCGGACCTTGGCTGGCAGCTAACCAACTGTATTTCGTCCCGTATGAAATCATGCCCTCGAACATGGCGTGTTGTCACACTCCCACTAGTATTTCTCACTACAGATAGCTTTTAAGCTTGTGTGCCTGGTTACTATTTGTGTCACTGGCGAGTAGCTTACAGATTAATCCTAATAATTAAATAATCTCTTTAATCACCCTAACTTAGGGCCAGATCGGTCAGACTATAATTTACCGAGATAGCAAAATGTGTTCACTCTTCGGAATAGTAATCAGCAAAGGTGACCAAAATTTATAAACTATTTCATTGTCTAAGCTATCACATGTTAAGATAAGCTAAATATACAACTAAATGCACAGTACTTAAGCATTATAAGTAGCAACCATATTTTAATAGCTCACAAACATCCCAAACGAGTTGTAAAAGCACAACGATGAGATAAAAATATCATTTTACTGTAGTGGAAATTATTTTAAAAGAGTTTTGCATTTTAACTTGCAGGCCAAGAGAGCGGGCGCTGCGGTGTAGGTACGCGAAATTTTAATCCAAGATCGAACGTAAAAGTTCAACAAATCATGAAAGCCCGTAAACGCTGTCCTATTTACATATAAAGCACCTAACACGGTTCGTGGCGTCCGAACTTGCAAGAACTGACCTTATGGGTGCGGTATTAGAAGTCATAACGACTGCATTGTGGGCGAACCTATCGCGTGTTCTGGATCAGTAACCACCGCATAGTGACGTGGATTGCTGGTGCATTGCATACTGATATCGATATCGGTGGAACGGAATAGAGAAAACGTACCTAGTCTGTGTACTGAGAAGGTTATACATTATTGCCATATTAACTGGGTGTAAGAGTTTAATTAGGCGTAAAGTACAGTACAAAGTAATAATATAAGTAGTTACACGAAACTTGATAGCTTAAGCAGGAACTGCTGTATGGTTGATTGCAACTTTTGCAAGTAAAATAAGACGGTGAAACAATAACGTTTAATGCATCAATTAAATTGGCACTAACCATAACAGCCGTGCTAACAGCAGCCAACTCACAGCTTAACGTCAGACTCACGTTCTCTTCATGCGATTGAATTTCAACGCAGAAGACAAATGGTTAAAGCATCTACATTTTCAATCCGCCTTAATTTAGAAGTCGGCTCTAAAATGAGGTAGTTAAATAATATTATCGGGTTTAACATAAAACCAAACGTTTAAAAATTAACACATGGTACTTCTTACACGTAGGAGAAGGTATAATCACATGTAAGCTTTTATTCCACTGTTTGTTTCAAGCATACAGTTTGATAAAGTTGTTCCAGAATTATTCGTGCAAAATATTAACAGTAATAAAATAAGTCCATTGTTGGCTACAAAGACATTTAGTCACAATGAAAATGAATGTGTAAACTATTCGCTTTTCCGTGAGTGTCGAAATAGGTCTTATTACTGTTGTGTTAAGTTCAAAAACTCGTTGGTTTTGGCGAGCGTACCGTGTGCCACCTGTCACACGGCTGTTTTAATCTCTTGCGTACACCATCTTATATTAAAGGCGTCGGGTGTGTGAGGAAACTAAGTTTCGTTTTGCGACCCGGGTCAGGGTATTTGGAACAAATGCGATCTATAGGCGAAAGAGTAGGTAAATGCAAATTTGAACGTTTCAGCGAGTTTAGCGTGAGAGCAAAATTGAGGTGATAACTCAGTGCGTTGTTTTGAATTTATCAAATTTGCATCGCACCGATCGATTAATTAGGCCGATAAGCTGTTGACAACGTTCATATAAATTTAACTATCATTCATGCGAACTGTATAAATAATAAATAAATATTAGGGGACAATCTTTTACAAATCTAACTACATAGTGTGTTACCACCCATAGTTTGTGTTATGTATATATACACACGAAGAGAACTAGACGAGGATATCAATATTTAATAGGTATCAATACATAGAAAACATCCAAGACTCATCAGAAACAAATATTTAGGCTGAGCACACAAATAACTGGTCGTGTATACTTTTCTTGAGATCAATATTATTGTTTCTAAGTATGACTAAGAATACCGAAACGTTCGGAAAATTTGATAAAGAGAGACTGTAAACTCGGTATAATAAATAGGGGAATTAAGTATAAAACGATCGAATAAAAAAAACTTCACGACTGACGATGAGTGATGACATAGTGTTTTAATAACTTGAGCGGATGAGCAGTATGAATTTGTGTAAGCAAATATTAACTAAACTAACGACGAATATTGATTAATAATAAAATCCAGAACGAGCTTACAAAAGTGGGTTGTGATTAATCCATTTCAGATATTAAAATTCTATCCGTGCGACTACATTACTAAGTGAGCGACTAGAAATACAGAGAAGTGGGAACAGGGACTTAGTGGCGTAACCGACTCGGATCGCGGATAGGTTAGGTTATTTTTTTTTTATAAAAGAGCGGAAAAACCTCTGCTCATTATAGTATTTTTCAAAGTGGTTTTTGTATTCGAAACACTTCATTTATGATAAAATGCCGCTCAGTATAAAAAAAACATTTGCCAAATATTGAAAAAAATGCAGGACGTAGCACGACACTCAACCAAATATTAGGTCGCTCAAATATTACGAAGCTTCTCATTTTGTATTTTAAGTAACTCAAATTAATGTTTGTAAGTTGCTGTTCTGTTGATTTCTCGTCACTCGCAGTCAGTCGCTCACTCAGTAATACTATAACGTAAATTAATTATTTTTGACACTTAAAACTTTAATTTACAGTCACTCGTTTAAATACTAACCTAATAAATATACCCATTTTCCGCATTCAGAAAAAATATCCAATAACCTTTCTCGTGTTTCCAGTGTGAATAACATAATGAATGAATCTCGCTCGCTCGAACAGGCGACTGCGAAAGGTTATAGACAGAGGCACACGTAACAATATCTACGGTGGGATTAATACCATTGGCGCTGACATGCCAAAGAAAAAAGTATTAAAATACTAGCTTCCGCCCGCGACTTCGTCTGCGTGGACTCGGGATAAAAACTATCCTATATTTTAATCCAGGCTATAAACTATCTTCGTGCCAAATTTCATTCAAATCGGTTCAGCCGTTTAAGCGTGATTGAGTAACAAACATCCAAACATCTAAACTTTCGCATTTATAATATTAGTAGGATTATGATGTTACAGAAAATCTAGGCAAAAGGAAAACGAACTGTCCAGTGGCAAAAAAGTGAGTGATTACTAGTTAACAAATAAAATTAATTTGAGAATCTTCTATTACGCTTCACAGCGTTAGCACGTTTCGACTATCTCATCCTAAAATTCTACGTTCAAACTGAGTGTTATTTTTGAAACATTTACCGGAAAATAACCCTATTTACGTCGTGGCCGAGACAACATCCTCGGGGGAAATTTAAAGACTAGCGGAACTGCAAGTCGGGCTGCTCATTAATTTAAGTATTAACGAGGTATAAATATTACTGCAACGATGTTAAATTAAGGACTTATTTTTTTATTTAAGGACTTTCTCTTTTCGGGTCTTTATACAAAAAATGTGTCCAATTTCATCATCTGAACTAAACCACCCACCGAACGCATGTCGTGCGCGGCGCTTGTTGGGCGCGGTTGAAGCGGTATATTCACACCGCAAGCGGGCGGCGTGTAGCAACGCGGGGGTACGCATCGGGCCCGCGCGGTCCCGCCGCGTCAGCGACGCGTTAGCAACACGTGTGCAGCGCATGTGCAGCGCGGGCCCGCGCGGGCCCGCCGCGTCATGCCTCTCTCACTACCAACACATTTAATATGTATCTCACTGTCTCTATTACACTTTGCAGCACTGCAGCAGCGCGTCATATCTCTCTCACTACCAACACATTTAATATGTATCTCCCTATCTCTATCACACTCAGCAGCGCGGGCACGCGCGGGCCCGCGCGTCATATCTCTCTCACTACCAACACAAATAATATGTATCTCACCATCTCTATCACACTCAGCAGCGCGGGCCCACGCTTCACACGCGACGCGCACGACACGCGACCGCGCTGCCGAGTTGTAACTTTAGCGCCGCGGGTCCCCGCGATCGGACCGCGTTCGATGTGTGTTTGAAGTGTAGTTTCAATGCTTTACAACTTGCGCGGGCCCGCGCAGCACACTCGCCGCGCACGACACGCGTTCGGTGGGTAGAGGCCTTAATAGTACCTACTTACTTACAGGTGGTCGTCTATCGAATAAAACGATATTTGGCAGCTAGAAAAATCAAATCACGGCATCCCGTTCTATTGTATAGCACGTGCTTTTTCGTTGTGACATTTAATATCACGTCTGTCCCAACTCTCAAAACAAGACCGCAAATAGCGTGGATTCGGCTCGAGATGTCGATCCATTCCGGTGACTTACATGCTGTCGCCGTGACAAATTCGCGGTCCCTCGATGCCGAGGATGCACAATTTCATGTTGAGCGATCAAATTGTCCGCCGGGACGTGACTCGACATGTTATGTAACAGATTGATAACACAAACGTATGATACCATGGTCGGTCAAAATTGCAATAACATCCAAACAACCGATACCTGTTGGATAAACCGAAATCTATCATCATTATTGTCATTAATTATTAGATTTCATAGAACAGTGTTTTAAATATGTTTAGTCAATGGTTGATTGTCAACTTTAATCAAGTTTATTTAATTTTATTTAATGCTATGCTATTTTATAACCTAATCCCCGGCGTAACATTGAGGTGAATTTACAAAGCTCTGCAAATGCGTTTACATCATAATGTCACGTGCAATGCACAACGAACATCGCTAATCGTTTTAGTTCCGGATTATGTGGATTACTGCGATAACACATGGTTTTGCCCGCGTAACATCTAATATCAACTTTATAGCATCCCCAAATGCGTAATTTATATCGCATATGTGACCGGGAACCAGATTCCTCCATTATACATTTCTGCAAACCGCAACAGTTACACTGCAGAACCCCAATAAACTAATTA
This sequence comes from Epinotia bilunana, assembly GCA_947049275.1. Taxonomy (NCBI): domain Eukaryota; kingdom Metazoa; phylum Arthropoda; class Insecta; order Lepidoptera; family Tortricidae; genus Epinotia; species Epinotia bilunana. The sequence goes on from OX346253.1 coordinate 22,970,455, forward strand.
TAGGTATAGTAAGTACTCATATCGGGTAGATAATTTGTTACCAAAATTGACGGGTTATTTTTGATCATTAGGTATCTAACGGCAGTAATCGATTAAGTTTTCACATAAAGCTCAATATCGCTCTTATTTTCAAATGAATCAGTAATATACATAGTTCAATACAAACGTTGAATATTAAATAAGTAGACGCTTAGAAAAGCTGTTCTTTTCTAAATAATATAAGCAACATACATAATACGTACAATTTATATCCTTCACAAAGAACTCAAAAGAATTTTAAATTCAACTCGGCTCAAAGTCGAATAACTTTCTTGCAACGAAATCAAACCGAGGCATTGAAATGAAGTTTTCTTTATTTTAAAGTGAAATCAGTTGTCTTTTCTGATGTGGAAATAGAATTCAAAACAGCCTTTTGATTTCGTGAGTGGACAAGTGAGTAGGTATAAAGTGTTTCTTGTGTGAGAGGGCTGATCCGTCCATTAGGCGGAGGTTTGTAGGGTTTTAAACTAGGGCTAATTCGGGGACCGGTGCCTTCAGCGGCGGTCTCGGGAACAAGGCCGTTACCATGTTGACGCCATCACTATACCTACGAGCTTCAGGAATAACTGCACATAAACAACTGACCTTTTCCGATTTCAGCAATGTTTCAGACGCGGTTACTTGTTTTTCCCTTCCCACCTGGCCAGTCTGAACCTATTAAATCGTACAAGCCGATCTCCAAATACATACAAAGAATGTATTTCTTTACTATGTAGTACATAAATGTATGTGTCACAAAACAAATTATGACCTTTCGAAGGTTCAGAATATTTACGTTTACAAACACCAAATTAGGTGAAGTGAATCGATCGATCCGCGACCTTGTCTTAATCATCCATCAACCTGAATAGCCGAAACGCCGTAAATATGTTCCTCTCAACTCAAACCGCAAGATCCGAAATGCTTAAGGCAAACGGGACTCCATAATTTATCAGCTTTTGTAAATCGACTTGCTCTATCCGATACGCATCGCGTGAACGGGCTCGGTAATACGTTCGCGGCGAATCGATAATGTGTTCAATAAAAGATATCAGTAACAGTCGAGTAATAATGACGCCTATGAATAAACCATGTTCAGTGTAAAGTGCAGTTTCGCTTTTCGCTATTGTTGGATGAATTCCTTAATTGTAATGAAATAGGTTTACTCCGGTTTTTGTTGGTAATAATTCTTACATAGAATGCTGTAACGTAAGTTATAGTTCGGACGTTCGGCTCTATCTTGCGTGAATATATCAGATATACGCAGCTATCATGCATTTTTCTACACCGTTGGTTCATTCCTTAATGTTGATTCATTATTTTCAAACGCTGAGTCAAAAGCTGATTTCAAATTTGAAATAAGTATTCCGTTGGACCAATTTTGGAACGGAATACTAAGAACTGCCATATACTTTCCCATTAAATGCTCAGTTCGGCTTCAAACTAGTGAAGTCGCCTATTATACATACATATACGCAATAATATTGACCAACTGCTCTATGCCGTGTTTTTATTTCGCTGAAATCACATCAACAATGTATCAAACACTAATATTGCAACATGCCTCTGAACAAACGTTGCGTTGCTCCATTTTCCCGATATTTATGAAATCCTCCACCGCCCTGTTTTTGTTGCTGCGCAAACTTGCACAGCTGTGTTGATGACTTTTGCGCTATCAAGATAGTTTTTTACAATCCTCTGATTACACACTAGCAGGTCGATCTCGTAACGCATTGCACATACGTTATATAGGTAGATCTAAATGACTATTTTTATATGGAAAAATGACGGACTGTCCTAACGCGCGTTTGAAACCTTACGTGATAACCCCTCGGGTTGCATAATACTTAAATAAGTGAAGTTATCTGCATGGATTCAAAAATTATGAAAATCATAGGTATGTACACGAATTAATAATTCAATTCAGAAACTAAAATGGTCTACCCCAAATTGTAGCTAGCTGAAGCATCTCACTGCAGCAGTATCACGCTCTCAACGGCAAATAAAATTTAGCACCCAGGTACGACCCGAAGCGTAAACTAACACATTTATTCCCGAGTTTATGACTCTATTTCTCAATTAATTCTTTAGCCTTACTAAAGGACTCTTCTTCAGAACAACTGAGAAAACAAAAAAAAAACGGCGAAGAATTAGGGTATTTCCGCATTTGGCAGGCGGGAATCGGTATGCGGTATTTTGTACTTTATCGAGAGCTTACTTATCAGATCACGCCGATTTCCTTAATTATCGGTATGCTGTCAGTAGCATTAAATTGACCGGAAGCGAATGCAGCAGGTACATACTGCATGTGGACCTAGCGCCCACTTCCGCGCATTCCGCGTAAATGCGCTCCTGAGACAGACCTACATTGGTTAGACACAATGAAATTTTCATAACACCTCTATTGGACAGTGAAATTATATATATATAATCAATAATCATATCACATGACATTTAACTGTCAAGTTTACTATTGACCGCCACTACAGCCCGTGCTAGTATGAAGCCTCTCGCAGACTGGCGCGGCCTGCGATGGCGGTCAATAGTAAAAACAATAACTGTCAAGTTAAGCCGCGTCATTGTGATTCAGGCTTGATTCAGGCTTAAGGCTTCAAAGAAAGGGTATTTGATTCTTGTACAACCTTGTAAACGGTAAATAGCAAAAAGACTCGATTACGACGAACGTTTTTTTTCCAAAACTAACTGCAGACAAACTTATTTGCCATTCCATTAAAAATGGTCCTTCCTTGTGCTATGCTACCCAATTGTTTTAAGTAAAGTGCACTCAAAGTGAATGCATCGTGTATTATCCTCAGATAAAGAGCCTACATTAATCACCGTGTAGTGGAAGTTTCGCAATTCTAGAGTTTGTACGCAAAGTTCGCGCGCAAGCCTTGCTCACAATTCCCACCAACACAATGTGAAAATAAGAGTAGTAGGTACTTGGTTTAATGTCTAATCTGAAAAAATATTTTTTTTACGTTTTGTAGTATTGCTTTCAATTATTTATTAATATCAATTTATTTTCTGAAGTATACCGTAAAATGGGGTGAGTAAGGTTCGCGGGGAGAGTTGGGTTATGAATGGGGAGAGAAGGTATGAAAGGGGGGTGAGATGCTTTTTTAAGGCTACTGCTACAAAAATAATGTATTCCAATTTCAAATGGAGCTATAGTAATACTCATAATAAAAAAAACCGATCCAATAATCTTCCAAAATCACCTTTGTATGAAAACCCATCGCACCCCAATTACGAGGGATTACGGGGTGAGGTGGGTTTTCCTGTTTATTGTCAAATTTATGAAATGGAACTACCCAAAATAAAATAAAAACTAAAATACAAACGTCCGGAACACTTATTATATACACCATTCAGTTTGTATAAGTAAAAATAAAATGTTATCGAAGTTTGAATGACAGTTTTCACCCTACTCACCCCATTTTACGGTATACAAGATGTTAACTAATATTAACTAAATTAAATTAAATCTAAGTTAAATCTAAAAAAGGCCCTCGAGGCAATGTACCGAGGATACTGGCGGCATTTTATTTATTTATTTGGCTCACAAAACAAGTTACAGGCAATTACAGAAATACAATATTAGCATAAAGGTTCCGATCTGGACTATAGCTCTAAACATGTGTGCACAGAAAGAAAGAAAGTTAAGGCAAAGTAAGGGCGCTAATGAAGTAAGATGTGTTAACTAATCTAAACTACTCAAAACTAAACTAAACTAAACACAAAACTAAATAAACGAAACTAAACAAAAACAAAACACAGATACTTTGGAAAATTGGTTAGTTGAACGCAGCCTACGTGCAGAAGATACCGCTGATAGTTTTTTTAAACGAGGGTAGGCTACAATTAAATATGTCATTGCCTCGCTGAATTGCAATGCTGATGCGTTGCGCGAGAAAGCCACCAGCTCTTCCAGCTCACGGACCGAGGGTCTCGACGCCAAATGGTACAAAGTTGTACTCTCTGCCGAGGCCTCTGTATTTAATGCGTTTCAGATTTTCGGCATTTTCCGTCGCTGCACCCGCTTTAGAAGTAGTCCATTGGAGGTGGGACGGTGCCAGCAGTGTGTCTACGCAGGTAGCTTCCCACACAAGCATCCGTCCCAAAATCAACGGAACCAGAGACACTCCATCAGGTCCTTTGCCATCATCTCGGACAATACCAGGCGGCTCAAGAAGAGCAGGCACATTGATGGTGGCAAGAGACCGGCGGATTATGTCATTAAGAGTCGCATGTCTTGAAAAGCGGCCTGCACTTTTTTGACAACATAGTCCGTGGTGACCCAGTCGGTCCACGTCCGTGCCACAAGGGCATATGTGTGGAGTGCATACTGTGAACAGTCGCCAGACGAAGGGAGGTCGGATCCAGAAAGGTACCGGTATTTGGTGAAGGATGGGCATGCACCCAGTTACCAGCCTCTCTGGCTCCGACCGATAAAAGCCTTGCGTGACCAGGACCTGAAATGCGGCTCAGAATCGATTTGAACGTTAAATCGCAATAAATATCGTCCCAGCTCCTTTGAGATGTTTTCACTCGAGATTTTGCGGATTCCTAAGCCGCCAAACTAAATGAAAAATATCATTATTTTGTTTAATCGTAGAGCCTCTGTAGCCGCGCGGTAAGGCACGCGACCTTCAATATGGACCCCGGCTGACCCCGGCTCGTAGGTGCCACAGGATTTTTTCAAAAACTTATGTACGGACGGAATATCATTTGATATTTAACAGTGGCTTTGCTGTGAAGGAAAACATCGTGATGAAACCGGTCTAATCCCAATAAGGTCTAGTTTTCCCTCTGGGCTATAAGGTCAGATGGCAGCCGCTTTCGTAAAACTAGTGCCTTTGCCATATCTTGGGATTAGGTGCCAATGCGGGCCCCGGGCTGCTTTAGAACACAACTGGGAATAACGCTTAGGAGGATGACTACAAAAGGGAAGCATTCCTCTGAAGTTTGACTTGAAAATTGTACATGGATTGTTCTTGGAATTACCATTGTTTTTTAGTGGAATTGGCGCTAAGTATACCGCTCGCGACTTGTGAGTTTTAATTGTCAATGTAAGGAGGAGTACTTAGGAACCGTAGGTACACCAATGTGATGATAGATGTAATCAATCTTTGGCATTGACAGACGAAGTGTACGGTGATTGTAATTAATTAATTAATTAATTAATTAATACATGGAAGCCAACAGCGCAAAATATTCATAGACACAATAATAAAACCATATAGCCAATTACAGGTTCTCACTTATAGAAATACCTAAACTAACACAAAGAAATCAATGATAATGATGTACTTATCTTTTTAAATATATATAAGAGTCATATACTTATATTTGTGTTTATTTTATTTACATAGCCATGTGTGTACGGGGTTTATTACGAAAACACGCAAAAAATGAAGTAATCTAATAGAGATATTTATCTATAGAAGCAATTATTTAAAAAAAGATTGTTCATAAACAACTACTACTACTGCACTCTTCTGATTCTGAGAGAGTAAAACTTACACTATGGCGGATGTCACACTGCGCCGCATCTCCGGACGGAGGTGCGGAGCTGCATACAAATTTCGCCGGACGGAGGTGCGGTGCAGTGTGTGGTACCACACGGAATTTATATACAAACTGAGGTACTTGCATACAACGACTTCCGCACCTCCGTCCGGAGATGCGGCGCAGTGTGACATCCACCTATGATATGATGATGGGGAATATGAAGTAAATAGTTTGCATCATGTTTACTAGTGCAGAATTGTATGGCAAATTTTTGTGTCACAACGGAACTTTTTAACTACTACCGATTAACCAGGCTAACTACCGGCCAAGAATTTGGTCCTCACGCTGATACGCATTACGCACCGTCTATCGATCCCGTAATTAGTGCGTGTATTAGCGAACCGAACGGTCTGCGGGGCTCGTGCTGGCCAAATGTATTCCGTTGTTAACGTAAGTTTTCACGGTACTATGACATTTAAATATGTACTCGTAATTCCTTATTTATTCAATTAGCACGGTTCTAGACGTATAATGTCGAATTCGCTAGCATTACGTTAAATAGTGTTTGTTGTAAAGGCAGCGGGCGGAGAGGCCCGCGTGCGGCGAGCGTGGAACACGCATGATTGATCTGCGCCCGCCCATCGAACCCGTAATTAGTGCGCGCATTAGCGTAGAGAATAAGCTCTGCTGGTTCGTTGTGTATTCCGTTGTCGACCGAAATTCTCGATGTGCTTACTAGACATGTACTATGAAATCGTAATTTATTAAGGTGACTGTAGTAGACGACGCGTTCAAATCACCAACCTCCGCGGTGCACGCGCGCTGGCAGGCTGGCAGCTGGCCGTCAGCGCGCGTGTTTTGTTTTATATCATTATTGATTTTTCTCCCATGCTTGTTGTTCTATTGTGTCGATTTGCGTTTCTATACTATTTGCATCCGTAATGTTTTACATAGTGTAATTAGTAAATGTGTAAATATTCTGTGCTTGCTTCGTGTTTTGTTAATAGTGTACCTATTCGTAAATATTTTGTACTTCACTGATGTGTAGCGTAAATGAACTGTGAAGAACTAGAACTGGAAATATATACTTTCTTTTTTCAACGTCGGCGGTCCGCAGCTTGCAGCAACTCTTATTGTCATTGTTGCGAGGTATGAAAATAAGCCAAAACATTTTTAGAACTAGGAATTGTAATTAGAAATAGGTGCTAATTTGTTGAACATCAATCTGCTATGTGTCAAACAGTACAATATCAGGCATTACGAGTATTACACATTTTGCAGGATTGTCATGAATACTAAGATTGAAAATCAAATGATGAGGAAACAAGCTTTTATTTTAAAGGCTGACGATAATACGGTAACGTACCTATCTATACATTTTTACACAACGCAATAAACAAGTAATATAAAATAAATAAGTATACAAGGATCGATTTATTCTGCATAGAAACGACAATACTTTTTTCAAATCGTAATCTGCTACTTATTCATATTCTACCTGGGTAAGGCCGTTATTTCTTGTTCCTGATTAAGCAGTTTAACTCGTCCACATTTTAATCACTTCCAGTGTGTTACGAATATTAGTAATCCATTTATATAGCTAATTGACGCAACACACTGGAATTGATTAAAATGTGGACGAGTTAAACTGCTTAATCAGGAACAAGAATTAACGGCCTTACCCATTTGCTTGTTCTGAAGTCGATTACGTAACGCATTGTACGCGCGTTACGTTACGGAGATCTAAATGTCCCTTTTTGTATGGGAATGTCAGTTGAATTGTCATAACGTACGTTCGAAATGTTACATGATCGTCTCTCTGGTCCCCCTTGCCCACAGTCCCCTTGAAGTCTTTTACCTAAAACGATTATTTATAAAAAAAACCGGCCAAGTGCGCGTCGGGCCAGGCGCAGTGTAGGGTTCCGTAGTTACCTGTCTGTCTTAGTTACATCGACGTGCGGTGCGGTTGCGTCGGCCGAATTTGTACGAAAATTGGCGTTTCCAAGTACCTACACATTAAGTTGGCCGACTATTACTCGGTAACTAACTACTTATGCCTACTTATCCGTGATAGTTTTCCTTTGAAAATCATTATATGTACAACTGCCACGAATACTACTACTACTAATACTAGCCATTTAGCCGGCGGGGGGGAGGGAGGGATATTAAAGCCCAATATCTCGCAAACGAATCACTGATTTGAAAAATGGTTTCAAGATACCCATAATATTTTTGAACAAGCTGTCTAACGATACTCCACACCATGGGTTTAACGAGAAAAAAAAATTGCACCCCCACTTTAATCTACCCTAAAAAAATTTTTTTTAAAGATTTTATTGTACTGTTTTGTCGGCGTGATTAAATTAAATAAATGAATTTTATTCTGCAAGTAGGCCGTAGTGGTACTTTTACAACTCAAAATTCTACCAGCGTTTCTGAAAAAGAAGACCACTGTTAAGAAGAAACGCCGAAACTATCTCAACAGTCAGTATTTTTTTGCCAAAAAAGCTTATTACAATGATAGTTCTTAAGCTACTTAAAATAAGTCAATCTGAATAATGCGTTGTTCTATAAGAACACATGTCCGAATCATCATCATCATCATCATCATCATATCAGCCGAAAGACGTCCACTGCTGGAGATAGGCCTCCCCCAAAGAGTGCCACAATGACCGGTCCTGCGCCACCCGCATCCAGCGGACTCCCGCGACCTTTACCAGGTCATAACCTACCCACGCTGCGCCTTCCGGTACGCCTTCCGGAATATTAATAATTAAGCTATTTTGGGCTATGCATTTTTGTCACTGAGATAATCCTCAACCCTGTAATAAGCCTGACATCAATGTTTTTTTCAAGTCATTTTTATGAGCTGGTAAGGGTAGAGCCGAAATTTAATTAGGTAATTTATTATAAAAATGGATGCATTGACCGGAAAAAGAATTGTATGCTTTACAAACACGAAATTTTTGGTTGCTATTTTATTTCGTGTATTAAAAGTATGGGTATGATTTATATACCGATGGCGAAATACAGTTTTCTAGTTGTAATGGTTACTGAGCTAAGCCGAAGACGGACGGACAGACAGACGGACATGGCGAGACTATTAAGGCTTTTTAGGGGTCATCGTTGACTACGGAACCCTATAAAGCCTTAATTGCATGTTAACCCTTTATTTCGCAAAATAATGTCCATAGTTCAAGCACAGTATAGACGAATAATACAGTAGGAAATCTGAGGCCGTTTAGGAGCGTTCGTTACCTACTTTCGCTCGATGCGCAGGGCTGTGTCAAGTTTGTGGCTTGGCATACCTATATTACTTATTTTGCTTTTAAGTATGCAAAGTATTTCTGTTACAGTTTAATAGACAATAATGTATACACAAATTAATAATATTATAGATAGTTGGGTATGTGTTTTTAGTTTCCCACTTCATGGAATATTTTAATACCACTATACTATGCCTAAAATATTTCCTAGTAAGTATAATAGTTGCTAAACTGCACTAGGTTGGTAGGTGCTTAGTTACAAGCCTATTCGGCTCCTTTTGATATCGTGGCACTGGCGGCTCGCTGTCTTCATACCTACGAGGCGGCTTCCTTTGACGAAGCGAGTGAGAACGAGCGAACACCGCAACGGCGCGGCCCCGATTGAAGCATTCTCCATCATTCCCGAAGGCTATGTGTGTGTGCGTACCGAACACGCGCGCATGTGTGCAGCCGTGCGATGTACCTTTGTTCGAAGTTTATCTACTGTTCCTATACTGTGGTTCAAGTCTCCGCGCTAGTCAGCGGCCTAAACGATTCTAGCCAGGAAAAAAATACAAACGGACGGTCTACGAGTACCTATGCTAAGCCAGCTCGACAATGCGAATTAAAGGGTACAGTTTAAACAACCTTAACCTTAAACCGAAACTCCGGCGTTCATTCAGAGGGTCAAACATTTGTGATTTGATTTCCTCTAAGTGTTTGAACAAAAAAAACCACCGCGAGTTCCGAGTGTACTGAATGTTCACAAGTCGACGTTATTAATTATGGCCACTAGATGTTTAATTAAGGAGCACAGGGCGCCTAACAAGTTTTTACAAAAAAAAATTGAGTTGGGTGGAGCGTGAGACGGAACCATTAGTGAGGGTTCAAAAATAAAATAATAATTGTAATCGAAAACCAATTAATGGTAGAACATTTAATTGTATGTTTTAAACTGGGGGAACTAGAAATTCAGGTATACGAAGAGAAGGTGCCTACTAAATTACTTCTTCTTAACTCGCATTATGGTTAGAATTTCGCTTTTTTGGACAATACGGAGTACCTAGTGATTAGAAAAAGACATTTAAAGCAGGTACATACATTTTTAGGACTCAGGTATACTAAATATTTCTGTCCAAAGACAATAAATGTATCGAATCAAAACTACTTAGATTCTCGTGGTTTACCAATTTGACGTTTATTCCGTTCAGAAATAGCCTAATTTAGTTATTGCTTGCGAACATTATGGTGTTTTGATACGTTTTTCAGTAAATAGTACCTTACTAATTAGAATAGCCTAATTTAGTTATTGCTTGCGAACTTTATGGTGTTTTGATACGTTTTTCAGTAAATAGTACTTTACTAATAATTAGGTAATTTGTTTTCAATAAGGAACCCTAAAGCGTAGGGCTGTTAAGTTAAAAAAGAAAAAATATCAAAGGATCTTTGTGCTGTAAAACGACGGCCGAGTTTTGTGCAAAAGAAAAATTTAAATAAAGAATTTCTTTTCTTTCGTATTTAGTTCTGGCACGTCGATAGGTCGTGCGGAGAAAAGTATTTACACAGCATATACCTATAAACTAGTCACTAACATGTTTTCACTTAATGGTGACAATTTCTCGGTTCCATTTCTGCATTAGCGCTTGCAAGATGGGCGACGACAATTACTAACGACACGCGGCCTGAAAATCCGTCCATCCAAGGCAATGGGACGATTTGTGGAGCAAACACACTTACGACTCCTTTCTGTTCAATGCCTCAGGCGTAGACCGGGCGCGCCTCAAGGCACTTGCGCAACCGGAGTCAGGAGCTTGGTTGCACGCAATACCATCAGCCCAACTTGGCACTTTTCTCGAGAACAACTCGCTGAGAATAGCGACAGCCCTTAGGTTGGGTGCTAAAGTATGCGAGGCCCACCGTTGCCGCTGCGGTCAACATGGTGAGTGAAAATGGTCACCACGACCTAAGTTGCCAAAGGTGTGCAGGACGATTCCCGAGGCATCACGCCATCAATGAAATTATTCGGTGAGCCATGGTTTCAGCCAATATACCGTGCCTGCTGGAGCCACCGGGCCTCAGCCGTACAGATGGCGAAAGACCGGCCGGCCTTACGCTGGTTCCATGGCGGAGACGGCGCTGCCTTTTATGGGATGCTACTTGCGTAAGCGCTTTTGCAGCATCGCATTTGAGGCAGACCTCACGTTATGCCGGCTCGGCAGCAGAGGCTACTGCCAAGTTAAAATACTCCGCCTTGGAGCCGGTGTACGACTTTGTAGGTACCCCCGCTCCGGATCGTACTTGGTTCAACAGGTCTCCATCGCCGTTCAGCAGGGTAAAATGCCTCCACCCACCGAACGCGTGTCGTGCACGGCGCGTGTGCTGCGCGGGTCCGCGCAAGTTGTAAAGCATTGAAACTACACTACACTTCAAACACACATCGAACGCGGTCCGAACGCGGGCCCGCGGCGCTAAAGTTACAACTCGGCAGCGCGGCCGCGTGTCGTGCGCGTCGCGTGTCAAGCGCGGGCCCGCGCAGCAGCTGCCGCGCTGCTGAGTGTGTTAGAGATAGTGATATACACACTAAATGTGTTGGTAGTGAGAGATATATGCCGCGCTGCACACGCGTTGCTAACGCGTCATTGACGCGGCGGGCCCGCGCGGGCCCGCGCAGCTGCTGCACGGCTGCTGGGTGTGATAGAGATAGTGAGATACATATCAAATGTGTTGGTAGTGAGAGAGACATGACGCGGCGGACCCGCGCGGGCCCGCGCTGCACACGCGTTGCTGCACGCCGCCCGCTTGCGGTGTGAATATACCGCTTCAACCCCGCCCGACACGCGCCGCGCACGACACGCGTTCGGTGGGTGTAAAGGCCTCCTTTACGCTGCGGACATCACGCAGGGGACCTTTGAGCCGGGTGCGATGCGGGGTGGGGAGCATTACTTTGTATTTATCTTTATATATATAGCTTTTTATTATACATATATATTGTTTTTTCCTATAATCATATTTATACTTACTAGTTATTAACGATATTTTTATACAGTTTTAAGCCTTTATTGTCTGTTATTCAATTTAATCTAATATTAACTTATAAAATGACTCTACGAGTATATAGAAACAATCTTGTTGCAAATGTTTAAAAATCGCTGTAGCTTTTAGTTATATTGATTGGAAAACGAGTTATTTCACAAAGCTTAGGTATACGGCTTGATACGGCATCTGAAAGGATTACCTTAACCTCATTTAGTCAAAATAATTTATTTCTTATCCGGCACACTAAATAGTTTTCATTCTTTCAAATAATAGGGATGATGACTAAGATTTTTGTATGATGTCATTCGAACCAGTTTTTGGAGAGAAACAAATGTTTGTATGCGAGCAACTACAATTAAAGAACATAAATACCCAAAAATTTGAGAGATAGATTGACGTCGCTGGCAGCAGCGCAAAACGCTTCATACTGACAGACAGGTATGACGTCACAACGGACATTTGTTAGTACAAAGTAGTTGTATCATTGTATGGGAAATCCGGTAAATTGTTGTTTCGATCGCGAAATACTGCGTTTAAGTACATAGTTGTTATACAATTTTGTTTCTATAAAAGCGTAAGGATTCTATTGGTAGCTTTAAATTTACGGACAATAAAAAAAAATATATTTTTCTAAACTTTCAAGGTTCATATCTTTTTATAATTTTAATTATATTTTATACTTTATTACGATAAATCGATCGATGGTTTACTATCAATTTAGCATCACTACGTTATCAATTTGAACATTAGGCATCATGCCTATTGTTATACTTATGTATAATTGTTATACTTACTATGTAGTGTTATAGAACGGTGAAATATTTGAAAGAAAATCGTGGCTCATATTTTTATCCGATCAAAATAAAATAAAAAGTTACCTACACAACAAACCTGGCTTTATTTTTCAATAACAATGTCTGTTTATATTAATGGAGCAGTTGTTTCAATATATGTATATGCGAGCTATATACCTCGGGGAATGGCAGGGTAATTGTAGTCCTGAAGGTAGGGTTGCCATGCCAGTTACCTACGGTAAAACACAGCGTCCGGAGCCGGACGTCCGACTACGACAACATCGTAGCTAGCTGGGCCAATAAATATATCGATTCGAATTATACACGCTTTTAGGTTCTAATTTATTTTTCCTGTTTCTTACAGTTAAGGATAAAGGAGCATAAACTTTCGGAAACGGTCAAAGTTTAAATTAACGTTTTAATTTCTGTTGAAACAAAACTGATGTCTTTTGTTTGTTCGTATTGATTGTACGAATATTGTATTTGTCTTAACTACAATAGACTACAACAAAAACTCTAATGTGAATTTATTTAACTGGCCGTTTGTCTTCACCCTTTAGATGAGAACACTAACCTTTAATGTGTTGTATGGTAGATTTTAATAACTTTTATGACTGTTCGGGTCGTATACAGTTAGTATAGCAGTTAGCCTGCGAGCGTAACTTTCAGGTTAGTCGAACGAAAATGTCATGTACCAGTACGTTACAATATCAAAAAGCGGCCAAGTGCGTGTCGGGCCACGCGCAGGGTAGCGTTCTGTAGTTGCCCGTCTGTCACAGAATGCGGACTTAAAAGGGGCTTTTGGGGTTTTTATTATAGCTTACCCTCGTAAATAATCGTAAATATGATTATTTTTATAACACACCAATGTATAGGGTCATTTCGCTGGTTACGACCACCTAATTTCATGTGCCGGTTAGCGACCACTCAGTTGTTAGGGACCACAACTTCTCAATTGAAATAACGAGGTCAGTAGGTACATTAAGTTTTTTCAAACGATATGTAGGTAATTGGGTACACAACTTTAAAAGTAATCGAACCGCAGATCGCAAACTTTTAGCAGCAACAGGTTATTTACGTAAAATAATTAGGAAAATCTCCGAACAGCATCAAGCCGCACATCACAACTAGCCACGCGCGTAAGAAGCACCGTGCCGTAAGTCCGCCTAAGTTTTAGCATTGCCACGGGTGGGGGGGCATGTCGCAGGGCAGGTCTTATGCGCGGGCAAGAAGCACCGTGTCGTGAAAAAGCAACTCTACCGCCTACGGTAAAAGGTTCAAATTCCAATGACAATGTATTTGCACTCGAAATTAAGTGCATTTCTTACCAGTTAACTAGTTATGTCTACTTAACTGTGATAGTTTTCCTTTTAAATTCATTATATGTACTACTGCCACGAATAGCCGGGAAGGGGGCACATGACTCGAACAAAAATTAGGCTTTAAATCCCATTATCTCGCAAACGCATAACCGAGTTCAAAAATAGTTTTTGAAAACCCATAATATTTGAACAAGCTATCCAACGATACCCCACACTATAGGTTTAACGAGAAAAAAATAATACATCAATGTACATGTAGGGGAGGTACCCTAAAAAATATTTTATTTTCAGGGTTTTATTCTACTGTTTTGTCGGCGTGATTGGTCTATAATATACCCACGCCGAATTGCAGTTTTCTAGTTGTAAGGGTTACTGAGCTAAGCCGAAGACGGACAGACAGACAGACAGATAAATAGACAGACAGACGAACGGACATGGTGAAACTATAAGGGTTCCTTGTTGACTACGGAACCCTAAAAAGTGCAAGGTTAACCCGGTAGAACCCCAAAACGCTGATTAGAGAATAAAAAGCTGTCCGTATAGCATCTACGCGTTGGCACCACCCCTACATGTGTTTGCACATTACGTATTCTCCGTCACGGTCGCTATTGAGAGAATGGTATTGACCGCAGAGAAAACGGCGTTTATTGAAGCCGGGAAAGCCATTAAATTACGCTAGATTTCCTGGGAACCTCAGGTTACCTGGATTTAAACAAGTTTGTTGTTCGGGCTTGCAATGCTTTGATGCTCGACCTCAACTCCCGCTCCTATAGAATTCCAGCTAAGTTCAAGGAAAGCAATTTCATGTAATGAAAAGTGAACGCCGCGAGGGAAACATTTCGTTTTGCTTCCGTTTTGATTGTGTACAACTTATTTTGCCTTGGTTAGGCTGCAAATTTATTTTATATGTATATTTACAGAAATTGCTACTAATTTTTGATTGAACTATAAACACTTATGATATGATAACTACATAAATATAGCCTGTAAATCTAGATTAACAAAGGTACCATTTTAAAATAGCCCCTTTTAAATATATTAAAGTGAATTATTAAGGAAACTAGGTCAGTATTTGTAGCCGCATTACCTACCACTGTAAACTCATAAAACGGGTCGGGCTCTGATACGAGTGTAACTCGACTCCTACTTCTATTTTGTTTTCCGAGCCTGCAAACGATGAGGGCTGAGGCGGCAGGGGAGCCCTAGGCCTTGCATACAAATGGAACTTGTAAATGAGATAACACACTATTCGCAGCGCAGGTGGCACGGGCTAGCAATAAAACTTGAATGGGGACCGTCGAATGTTTTGTAGTGGTAAGCGATATGGGATTGCTTTATGAATCGTTGTTCTTCCGTAAAAGTAGGGCACGTTTTGTTTAATAACCATTGTGTTGGTATCCGAATCGAGTTTCCGGAAACAGCGGAGTTATGGCCGTGTATTGAAGCACAACTTTTATTTATTTTTGACGTGCAGCAACTAACAGGTCCACAACTAAAAAGCTTTTTCACGCAAAATTGTAACGGGTATAAATAACGTAGATTTCTACGTTATTTATACAGTATGATTTAAGTACGGTATTTTATAAACAGCAACAGTTAATTATTCTTCCATTACTAATAAATGAAACTCACAATATACTCGGTAAACATCATGTTCAAACTAATTTTTGCTATTTGCAATGACTTTCCTACAAATTTCATACGTGTTGCTACGTTTTTGTCTCTTCTACTTCGTCGTTTCACTCTTGGCAGAGTGGTCGTGGCCATCATTCCAGGTGTCGGTAGCGAGCTTCACAACACGCCGCCATTCCTCTCTGGCAGTCGCCTTCCTTACGATTGCGTGTACTGATGCATCTACTGCAGCTTTATAATTATAATCTGACGCTACGTTTTTATTTATTTATTTATTTAAACTTTATTGCACAGTAGCAAGTTACAATTACAAAAGGCGAACTTAAGGCATTCTCTACTAGTCAACCTTTAGGCAAAACAGAAAATAATAATAGCAGTTGCGGGGTATGAGACAACACAGAAATGAAGTAAGAGGAAAAATTACTGGTATTACTACTAATTACTAGTATGTTATACTGATAATTCCAATGAATGAAATATAATATACATCCATATTATAATTTAATATTACATAAATATCATATAATACAAATACAATAAATACAATATAATCGAGTCTTAATCACGAGAATTTTCCAGTAGATGCTTGCGTAACTTACCTTTTGGTGTTTTTATTACCGTTTCATAAAAAGTTGCTGATTTGAAAATCAGTCAAATACAGTAAGACTCGCCAGAGAGATAATACTAATTACATAATATATGTTCATCGTTTATCTATCCCAAGATGGCCCAGTTTAATCAAATTCGAAATTGACTTGGGGGTTACCGAAAGACTAGAAGTCGGTCAGTCATCTCAACCGTTTAACCTGAGATATCTTCCTATCATCCAAGCAATTTTCCACAAGATTGAGTTCGATATCAATATTCTACATGTCTTGCCCCTACATGTTAACAAAGTAGGTTGAAGCATGTGGATTGAAAAATGGAAACTTGAGTCGGCTAATCGAGCGTCGCCAGTCGCGGAACGGAGCTAATGCAAAGTATTATGGTACAGTAGAGTCGTCCTTCTATGTAGCGTTCCTAGGAATAGAATAGCAAACAATAACACCCAGGTACAGTCGCAGGATGAAAAGGATCGTCGCTTTTGGACCTTAACGGCATAGAAATAAGGTCGATAACTACCAAAACTTTTAATTCCTCGACTAGACCAACATAAAACAATTTCGTATTTTGATACGGAGGTGGAATGATAGCAACAATATTCGATATTTGTAATATAAAATTGATAAGGATACCTGTAAAAGTAACGATTGCTTTGTTTAGATAAATTAGATCTACCTATAACATAGTCGTAATCTGTTATAATAAAATATTTAATACCAGCTTCCGCCCGCGACTTGGTCTGCGTGGAGCCGGGGTAAAAACTATCGTATATTTTAATCCAGGCTATAAACTATGTTCCTTCAAAATTTAATACAAATCGGTTAGGCCTTGAAGCGTCATTGAATAACAAACATCCAAACATATAAATATCCAAACATCAAAACTTTCGTATTTATAATATTAGTAGGTAGGATTCACTACCAATAAATTTTCAACAACTTGAAATATTTTTAATTTAAACAAAAACACATAAATAGATATTAGTTTAACTTAGGGTGCTCCCATTAAGCGTAATATCGTATTCGGGGTCGCGGAATTATGGAAATGAATGGTCATTCGCAGAGCCTAACGAACAAATTTAATTAAAATGGTCCAAAACACCCCCGTGTATTGGGCCAATATCCTGTTAAATACTGCGTCAGCGAGGTTTGGCATCCGTTTTCATATTGATACTGCCAATATGGCCTTAGAGAATCATTAATGCCTGCGAATGAACATAATTGTATTGGGAACGACAATATTGCAAGTACATGAATTCGTTATTTTGATTGAAATTGGATGTGAATATTCGAACGCATGTCGGTGAAATTTGTTATGAGTAAAGCGATATAGGTATCTACTATCTACTCTACATATTCATTTGTAATTCTATGTGTATAATGATGATACATGTAAATAGTAATACAAAATGATTGTCATTCGCAGATAATTTTATGCGGTCAATCAGCAATTAAAGCGAATGGCGATGGCGTCATTGTTTTCCACGAAATTGTGAAACAGTGTAAATGTTGTGGAGACTTAAATCTCTTTTATAGGTTGATTCAACTGAGTAATTTGTAAGCTATAATGTGCACAGTTAAAAAGCAAATAAATGTGGTTCAATTAGTCAATGCCGCGAAGTTACATGATCAAATTATTAGCGAATTAGTTTATGGACAGATTTGAGGCGTTTCAATCTCAAGGAATCCTTTTCATACTTTCATGTTTATCTACAATAATATAGCACCTATACAATAATACTTCACTGACATTCAACGCGACACAAAAATATATTACTCGCATTTGGTCGAATTCATGTATATGAGTGTGTATACACTAAATAGTTTGAAATTATGCGCAAATGTAATGTAAAGGCATAAAAAATATCTATACTGAGACTATAAACGGGCAAAGTTTACTAGTTTGTAGCGTTTTAAGTGAGTGCGTACGTGGGGATAACCTCTGGAACATTCATCCAATTTAAAATATATATATATTATTTACCGCGGCTTCGCCTACGTTCCTTGTAATACACGGACATCTGCAGTAGGTAGTTAATAGAGATATGATTTTTGGATATCAAATCTTATTGAGCATCATCAATATAGCTTAGAGATAAAAATAGGAAGGGTAAATTGTATGAATTAAAGAAATAATTTCCCACCCGTTTACTCGAAAATCAGCTTTAATAAAATTGAGAAATCTATTTGAACAAAACGTCTTGATTCAAATCGTATTTCTTACCTTACCCTTCCCTTATCACGGCACTTGACACCCGTACAAATCCTGCAACCGTCGGATAAAACCAGTAAAAAAATATATTGAATATGTAGGGGTATATACGTATCAAACCAATAGTACATTATTTATGTAGGTTCGATATACGTGTATTTGTTGATTTGATACATAGGTAAGCAAACAATTTTGATTGATGGCATGTTAAAGATAAACTTTGTATGAATGCTCTGTGAAAATTCTTTACCAACGTAGTGCGAGAAATCAATGGATCTTCTCTAGTTTAGCAGCATGTATTTTCATATTTTGTGTAGTGTCTCAGAGTTATTTAACTTTTCGAACGCACGATCTATTCTGTGACGCACGTTAGGGCAAATATTATATGAGAAAATGACAAAAAACTGCCATTTTCTCATATAAAACCGGCCAAGTGCGTGTCGGGCCACGCGCAGTGTAGGGTTCCGTAGTTACCTGTCTGTATTTGTTACATCGACACACGCCAAGTAAATGGTGCGGTTGCGTCGGCCGAATTTGTACGAAAGTTGGCCTTTTAAGTTGGTTGATTATTACTCGGTAACTAAAGTTATGCCTACTTAGCCGTGATACTTTTCCTTTTAAATTCATTATATGCAATACTGCCACCATTGAGTTATATTACTAGGGTAGACATCACCTAGCATAAGTTTGCGCATGTCAACATACTCTCATGAGAGTATGTTGGTTTAGTCTGTGGCGGGCAGTGATGCCGGTCGTTTCGAGTGCAATTTTTACTCAAAACTTAAAAAAAATGCCTTCTTTTGCATTGCGCTATTGCACCAACAAGAAACCCAACAATACTAAAAGTACGGGGATCACTTTTCATCGGAAATCTCACAGATTTTTGAAAAAACATTTTCTGTAATTTATAAAATACGTGCCGATGGCGGCCATTATTTCAAAGATTAAAAATGTAGAAGTGACCATTTCCTAAGACTATTTTGCCTTATTAGTAGAATATTAAACACTAAATTTACTGATTTGAAGCTTTAAAGATCTTAATTTTTGCGCCAAAATAGCAGCAACCATTTGTTTTATTTTTTTATTTAATCGTTTTTATGAATAATTTTAGTGGCAACGTTCAGTTCTCCTTATTTAAATATATCTTAAGTTCTACTTATTTAAATCCTAGGTAAATTCTCTTATACAGCGTGGAACGGAACGATGGACGTTCCCGCAAGAGGGGGATTATTGAGCGCTAGTACGTCACATTTTCCAGATAATCAATTTTTTTTGACGCGATTTTTTTTTTACCTTTGTATGGAGCGTTGGCCGACAGGAGCGACGAGCTCGATACAAATGTAAAAAAAAAATCGCGTCAAAAAAAATTGTTTATCTGGAAAATGTGACGTACTAGCGCTCAATAATCCCCCTCTTGCGGGAAAGTCCATCGTTCCGTTCCACGCAGTATAAATAATTTACGCCATGCGAGTATGGTCTCCGAATGTGAACCCATTACCAATTTAGGAGAATATAATTATTATATCAATTTCCAATTTCAAAATGGTCGTAATTTAGTTTGTTTGTCTTGCTACGATTGCTATCAAAATCGATATCTGAGGATCCGCATGGACCTTAAATTGGGACTTTGTCATCAAATCTGACACAAATGTCTGAGACAAATTGCATCAACATAGTGCATCCTCGGTAACTATAAAGATATCCAGTATAAAAAAATACAAATATCAAATATCGGTGATTAAATAAATAATTAGTTTTTTTAATAAGTGTATGAAATCCCGCTATAGCCATAACTGAATCCGAATTCAGAAAATTGTCGCATCTACTATGTTTATACTCTTTGATTTTCCAAGATGGCGGCCTCATTGGAAGACGTCAAGAAAAATGTTCTGGGTTGCCAGTCTATACGTAGTAATAGTAAGTCAATGACTGCCACGAATTTTTTCACATCCCCAGTAGTAGCCATTTAGCCGGCAAGGGGCCACACATAACTCGAACAAAAATTAGAAAGAAAGAAAGAAAAATGATTTGAAGAAACCCATAACATATTTGAACAAGCTATCCAACAATACCCCACACTATGGGTTTAACGAAAAAAAAAACATCCTCACATTGGGTGTAGGGGAGGTACTTACCCTAAAATAATATTTTTTTAAGATTTTATTCTACTGTTTTGTCGGCGTGATTGATTAAGGCTTGTATACCCGCTAAAGTCCTTGAGCGTATGGGCGGAGCCTCGACCCTCTCCCCGCGCAAGTCGCATAACCCGCCGTCGTTTATTAAGCGTTACATAGATTAAGTTACAGACGCGTCATCGCGCATCGTTACCAATGCAAAGGTGGACGTGGGTGGGTGACATTCGTCATGCTTAATTGAAACGTGATATTTGTTAAGTTTTAAACTACTTTTCGGTATATTTATTACGTTCTACTTCCTTGATTTGATGATGATGGCGTGTACAGTCAGCATCAGATAGTTAGTAGCATCCAAAGTAGCCAAATATATCGTAACACATTCCTTACTCCTACTTATAGTAACAAAGACTATTTCGATGAATGTACGTTCCGATATATTTGGCTAACTTGGCTGCTACTAACTATATTATGCTGACTGTACAGAAATCGGCCTCGGGTAAATATATACTTACAGATTAGTTGTACGTTAACCATACTTTGTTTCATATCAAATAATAACTCTGTATCGAACTTGGAGTTGGCATGCAACCCATAGGTAGGTACTTACAATATTTGCCAAGCCCACTATTTTTATTAGAACTTATTCTATTAACACTTGACAGTCATTAATACGAGCAGATAAAACAATATTGTTAGTAGGCAATAGATATTAATAATAAATATAAATAAATATTTTCGGACAATCTCACACAAATCGACCTAGTCCCAAACTAAGCAATGCTTGTACTAGGGGTACTAGACGACGATAAACATACTTATATAGATAAATAAATACTTAAATACATAGAAAACATCCATGACTCAGGAACAAATATTCAGTGCTCATCACACAAATAAATGCCCTTACCGGGATTCGAACCCAGGACCTCTTGCTTCGTAGGCAGGGTCACTACCAACTAGGCTAAAGCGGTCGTGTAAATATATTTACTAATAAAATGTCTGGTTTTAGCGATTTCCCAATTTTGATACTGTTTAGATATTTGATACTTTGATAGAATAGGTATTTACTTGTGTATTCTTTTTCCTCTTCTCTTGTAAAATTTCTTGTAATTACGTATTTTCCTCCTGCGCTTATTTAACCCCAAAGACCCAAAATAAATGTTGAAAAATTTGTGAGACCTAAGCTAAGACCTGCTAACTCTAGTATCGTAAGTTTGTATGTTACTAACAATCTATGGGCAAACTGGCCTGAAATAAAGAATTTATAATTATTATTATTATATTAATAATATTATATTATTATGTCTTTCCCGCTCACGGGACAGTGACGTCCCGGACGTTTGAGAGGCGTGCGTGGAGCTAGGTACCTACAAAGTACCAACTGAGTCAACACGTAGAGGCCCTTTTGACAATTTAATAAAATGCAAGGAGTACACCGAGCGGATGCTGTCCCTGCCCGTGTCATGGGACGCACACAGAGACAGCAACCGCTGAGGAGTATAGGGCCTATTGATGGTTGATGGAATCTAAATGAAACGGATTATTGGGTGAAAATGATGGACTAGTGGCTGGGCTATTGGGTGAAACATCGGACGCCTGCCTAATAAAACTGTCTCACTTTTTATCTCTATTTTATTTTCTTTTTTATTATTATATTATTATTATTATTACCCGTGTGGTGTCGGGTTAGAATAGCACCACCCCCTTTCTTCCCGTGGGGGTTGTAAGAGTCGACTAAGGGAACGGGGTTGAAGTGTGTTGTGGGCGATGGGCTAGCAACCTGTCACTGCTATATCACATTTTGTCGATCTTTTATACCCACATGTATGCTAACAGTGGCACTGGACACAGGTTTCATGTGCTCTGCCTACCGCTTTTAGGGATAAAGGCGTGTATGTATGTATGTATGTATGTATGTATGTATGTATGTATTATTATTATTATTTCCCATCTTGAACTAAAAACAAAATCTAAACTATACCTACGTAAATGTTAATTAGGTACAAATGCCAACACAGTTAACTGACCATCCTATATTTATACAAGAACCTTATTACAATGCACATAAAGTGCACGGATGGTCAGTCAGCTGTCTTGTCTATAGTACCTACTACTTTACAAACCACGAAATAGATTGTCCACTCTATGCAACAAAATTATCTGTCACTAAAAACTAAACTATACGCAAATATTTATTAGTTACCTACTATACGAATCACAAAACGGATTGTCCACTCTATGCAACAAATATAGTCCACAATTTCCACAAATATTTAAAAATTTCGGCGCAGCGCAAATTGACACAGGTCCGTCATGCAACGTGTCTCGTCCCGCACTGACCGTATGGACGAAAACGGGGAGGCGTAGGAACTTTGGCGGAATATTTCAGAAAACGAGATACATTTTTAAGAAAATTAAGAAAGTAAGAAAATGATGCCCTTGTTCATTATTGTATGAAGAAAGTTATAAAATTTCATATTATTCTGATAAAAAATGGAGCAGTAAAATGGTTACAAGTGAAAAAATAGGGGTGACTTTAGATTTCTTTTTCTCTAATTTTTATTGTTAAAATGGATTTCTACGAAAACTATGACCCGTCGCATATCTTGCAGATTATGATATATTTTTTCCTACAGCAAAAATGTTACGTTATAATGTATAAATCGGTTACAAAACCACTCATTTTCACGAAAATTTCGAATGTGGAGCCTTAATACACCCATGCCGAAGTTTTCTAGTAGCAAGGGTTACTGAGCTAAGCCGAAGACGGACAGACGGACAGACGGACGGATATATGGCGTAACTATTAGGGTGCCTTGTTGAGTATGGAAGCCTAAAAAGTGACATTTAGATCTACCTGACGTAGTCACGCTTACGTATGATGCGTTACGTGATCGATCTGCTGATTTACATTAAAAACTGATTATTTTGAGTGTGATTTTGGTGCAGTTGAAGTCAAAGGCACATAGGTATACAATACATATTCCGTCTTATTGCAAAGGAATAAGGTGCAAAACTATACTTAGTTAAATATAATGTAAGACGTCGACCACGACCCAGAAAGTAAAAAATCATAGTCGTGATCTAAGTGAATCTAGATAGAAATAACACGAAAGTCATACCTGCATAACTGCAGCTATATCAAAAATTAAAAACTACACCAATAAGTTTAGTTTAAGCCAAGCCGACCTAGTGTAGTGCTCATAAAGTGTAATTAAGATTCGCTTAGTCTCGGTAACGTTGAACTAACTTCAGTACCGATACCGCGCGTAACGTGAATTCCGCTCGGGCGAGGTACCTATGTATCAGAAAGAAGCTAAAAAAATGCTTTTTGACCTTACTATCTGAATACTTGAGAGTCAAATTAAGCGTATGCGATTTCGTTTAGTTTTAATCCCATCAATATAAAATTGACTTAAGATATAACCGAATTGCAAACATCCTCTTTTTAAAAGTAGGTTGAAGACACATCTTTATTCAAATTCAATCTACATAAAATAGGCAATGTAGAGGTTTGATGTTTAAGCCATACAAAACGAACAGCTTCCTTATTTAAAATAGCAGATTGGATTGAATAAGCTGTCTGATAAACAAGTTATATTAGTTCAATATATTACAATCCTTGGTGGAGGCGCGGGGTAAAATGTATTTTAAATAAAGTGTAATAAAACCCAATCTCTAAAGTCCGAGTCTCCTTTCCAGCAGACTCCGTTTCCGTACCTAACTAACTGTGCCACTACCCTGAGATAGGTCACATAACATATTTGGTGAAGATCCTACGAAAAAGCTGTCCATACGCTTAGAAATCCTGCGAGCGTAACGCATTGTACGTACGTTAGGTAGTCTAATTGTCAATTTTATATGGAAAAATTACAGTTGGATTAGAGGATTGTCCTAACGTGCGTTCCAAACGTTACGAGATTACCCCTCAGAGTTAAAACAGCTGAAAAAGTCAGCGTAGTAAATCCGGAGTGCCGACGCTCCGGCGGTATTGGACTCCGTGTGACCAAACATAAAGTTGTACTGAAAAGCTTTGTATTATGTTCGTCGTTATTTTATTGCAACACTCTGTTGTCGATTAACATTTTGTTTCAGCGGAGTACTCGTAATATGAAAGTTGATTGTGGGACAAATTTTGCGTTGTGGTAAAAATAATTTTGAGGATGCATACCTAGTTACATAAAGGAATAGTCAACACCGCCGTGAAACATGGGTCGTCTTGACATTTTTCATTTAAAGAAAATACTTTTAAAAATAAACGGCGAATCAAATTTGCTGCGGAATAGGCTTAGGTTTAAACTATTATTTGTAACGTTTATCTACGTATACACGTTTCTGGTTTAAGATGTTTTGATTTTAAACACCAATGAAAAAACATCGATTTAATTAAAATATGTTCAAAGAAGAAGATCAGTCCGCCGATTTTCTCGAAAGAATATATTCTCAGCAGAACGAACTCAGTATATCAACGTTTACCATCACCTTGGTACAGAGGTATTAGCGTCCGACAAAGGAGATTACACGAAGAGCTTGTCAGTTATTTCAGCCCTGTTAAATATTATCTCGGGATTAAAACGTTGAAAATGGGAGATATTATTCTGTTACAGTAATGGTTACAACCGAATGATGCTTTAATATTTATAATTTCATACAAATATATTTTAGTTCGGAGAAATAATTTTAAGGAGTAGAGGGGAGAAGGAAAGTTCTATGAAATGGTTCAATAATTATGAAGTTACGTTAGGGATGCTCCGGATAGTTCGCGAAGTTGAGTTAGGAAAATTCAAGTTGGAAGTTGTACTAATTGGACAGTTTGCACGTAAATTGGAATGGGTGTTATAAACCTACCTAGGTATTATGTGTAGGTACCGCTACACTTATAAACAAATGAATATATACCCAATTTTTTGCGCGTTTTTGACGCAATTGGTTATATGATTCGTCCTCTTGCGTTAGTGCGAGCCATAGCCGCGCACACGCGACGCGTAAATGTGCAGGACGTCGTGTGTGCTTGTCAGAATAATGTATGGAAATGGAATGCCTCGCGAAATTAAATAACGTAAACGCGGCCTAAGTGTGGGTCAGCGCGACGCGCATGTAATCAGATAGGACTGGAATTGGTCTGAAATGAATTTGTCAGTATGAGCCGAAGCAATTTCACCGATTTACAAAATTCACTTTATTAATTAATGCTCACACAACTTGCTGTTGCCGGCAAATTCTTGAGTTTATTCGTTTACTGGCCGCGCGGCTCGGTCCCGAATTACAAATAACGCAAGCGAAGCCGCGGGATATAATAAATAGTCCTAGCGGTACGCAAAAATATGCTGCAAATGGTGTTAAAAGCATGAAAATCGGAGCGATTGATCTTTAGGCCATACGAATCGATTTGACCCCTAGCACAAAAAAGGAGAGGGAATAGTACATTACTGCTAAGGCCGGGAAATAGCAATTCGTGGATGAGTTGATTTTGTCGGATGAAGCGAAGCTGAATCCGACAATAGGTACGAATCCACGAATTGCCATTCCCGCCGAGGCACATATAGTGCTTTTCTCTAAAAATGCGAGGAAATCAAATAATATTTTCAATCAACAATAATGTTTTCAAACAGCGTGTATGTCAATAACTTATCAAGGTCCCGCCCAACTTATTGTTTAAAGTAGGTACACGGCATGACTCATGGTGCCAGTTTCAATTGATATAAATAAAAATAAATAAAACATCAGTCGATCACAATTTTAAATGCTTTGTATTTTTTAAATTAATAAAGAGTATAACGGGATTGAAATTAATATTTTTATTTCGTAATTTAAAACTATTTGAGACATTTTTAAAAACGTCACTTCGATCACTTACAAAGCGTTTTGTCTATGACAATTAAAAAATAAGAAAACGCGGGAAAACTTTATGCCCGCTACAAACGAGCGCAATTTGTCACACCAACTTGCAATAGTTCGAAAGAGACAGCCATACATTACTAACCAGTCTAACTAAAGCAAGTTGTTGTGACAAATTGTTAGTCCTTTAAACGTACGAGCATTTGGCTGTTTGTAGTAATTTGTCTTAGTCAAAACGTATGGTTAAAAGGTAAAAAAGTATACAGTAATGGAATTTCATACATTTTCCTGGCCGCTAAAACTGTACAGTAATGACTTTTAACTTTTTAAATTTGTGCTTGTCAGTAACGAGGAACTTCACGTACCTACTATTTTTGCTACAGTAAGGCGCACATTTCCTAGCATATTGGAGAAAAAAATATTGTTTGTTCTGAAACCTATCGTGTGTGGTATCTAATGAAAGGGATAGACGCTGTCTATCTCGCTTTATTAGATGCACCGTATGCTGTCCGCCGCGCTCGGCCGTTTGGACGCGGCTATTAGACGGTCAGAGGCGTTTATTCGTGGTGTCAATATTTTGTATCTGTGTGTTAAAGCAGTTTATTAAACAAAATATGGCACCAAATTGAACAATCTTTTCGCCGTGGTATTTGTTATCGATTGTGAATGGATATTCTTTGTTTTTAAGTACTATTTTCTCGCTGTCGAAGTGAAAAATAGAGTGTATAACTCTGGTCTAAAAGCCATATTGCCCCTCGATCTATTTCCCCTCACTCGTTCGGGAAAATAACCATCTCGTGATAATAAGGCTTATTTTAGACCCTTGTCTTGTCCTACAATCTACTATTTTTCCCATACCAAAAAAAAGATGACGTTATAACTCCTCTCCTTTTTTGTTTTTTTTTCGTGCAACGGGTCAAATTGATTCGTATGGCCTAAAGATCAATCGTTCCCATTTTCATGCTTTTAACACCACTTGCAGCATTTTACTGAATTTCGGGGTGTACCGCTAGGACTAAAAATAAATACACTCACAAAAGTGCACTCAACTACCACTTTATACCTAATATTAGTATAGATAAAGATATAGATTTATCGTATGGCTATTAATTAAATTTCACTGAACGAAAGTTTTCCCTGTACCGGTATTACGTGTACCTAGCAACCACCTGACAGTAAAACGACTCACCACTGTTGATAAAAGGGTACATGATCCGCAGTCCCGCTTCGTACTCCTCCAAAGAACTGGCAGAGACTGCAGCGGGCACGACGGGTGGCAGGCAGTCATCCTCTGGCGACCGCTCAGAACCGTAGCCCTGGTCGAAGCCTGGGTCTTGAAGCTTCCAGACCGGCTCCGCGTCCGACCCTGTCGACAGACATTGAACGTTGAAACTTTATAGTTAAATGTTAGCTACTTTATCCTTACAACCCAACAGCTTTTCTCTCTATAGAGTTAGATGCAGTTATTGAAACAGGTGTCGTACCCAGTAAAAAGGTACCGCTTTTTTGCTAAGGACGATTTCAATTGGCATCGTATTGACGGTAAACAACACATGTTGACGACCTCTATAGCCTAGTTGGTAGTGACCCTGCCTACGAAGTGGAGGGTATTAATATTGAATTTTGCGGATATATAATTTATAATCTTAAATAATTTGTATTGCTTCGTTGTATTTTTATTTTCATGACATTCTGTAATTTAACTTAATTTCATTTTAATCAATTTGATTTCATTTATAATTGTTATTTTTCTATTGTTTTTTTTAAAATTGGGATTATGGATTTTGGCCTGAAATGAATGATTATTATTATTACTATAAATAGGTACAAAAAGTTATAATTGATAACAATGTAAATGCATGATAATATTATTTTAAATTGTTAATTGAACTTTATTTTTTATTTTATTTTATTTTCTTCTCTATATTTGTTATATTCTGTTGCAGTGCCCTCTCAGGGTTGTGTTGAAACATTAATAGCTTTAAGATCTTTTATACACACAAAGCAATGATTAAATGATTATAGGTCCTGGGTTCGAATCCCGGTAAGGGCAATTATTTGTGTGATGAGCACGAATACTTGTTCCTGAGTCATGGAAGATTCCTATGTATTTAAGTATCTATTTATTTATATATAAGTATGTATATCGTCGTCTAGTTCCCATAGTACAAGCTTTGTTTAGTTTGGGACACAGATAACCTCCAATAGATAGAGCCTATAGGGCGACGTGCGGTCACCACGCATATATGTTTTATACGTGCGTCAAAGAACCAATAAATTAAACTTGATTTTGCGACAAAAGTTAGTTCTTGCTGTGTGAAGTGGTGATGGAAAAACTCCCGAACGTCTAATTACACAACCCACTGAATAACATTTTACAGGTAAGTTAAATTTATCATATAAATGTAAATTTCAGTCTGTCACGCGGAGCTCATTTTACACTGGTCCATAAGAAGTAGTGAAGTATCCATGTCCCTTTTCATCAAGTGGAAATGGCTATATACTGTTCCTTTCTCACGAAAGCACGTAACACTCTAGTGATGGGCTAGTGATGCTTTCGAATTTTACCGATTCATATTCATTTAAGGAAACAATACGTTAACTCATCCGTGCTTTCGTGTACTATTTTAATACGAAAATTCACCAAAGAAAGATTATTAATAATTATATCCATGTCATTGCCTTGTCAAAATTATTTTGTAAGAAATCATAAAATGTATACGATGTACTATAAGGTTTAAACTGCACCAAGAAGGCAGCGTGGCGGACTGCAACCATCTTACAAGCTATGAAGTAGAGGGAGACGTGGTAAATTACTATCTCGCCCTATTTTATAGCTTCCAGGGCTAATTAACGGAATATATTATTGTAGGTACAGCACGTCTATCATGAGACGGCCGCGACATAGTCTCGATTTTTCTCGCACTATACCTATTGTTCTAAGTGTTCTAAAGAGACGGATAGTGCGAGCAAAATCGAGAGAGCTCGCGCGCCGTCGCATGATAGCCATGGTGGAAGTTTTTTGTTGATTTAAGAGTAGATATTATGTAGTTTTATTTTATTTTTTGGGTAATTTAGAGTGTTGTAGAATAATATGTAGTGTCGAAGTTACCTATTGCTATGTATTAGTATTCATTCATATAAAGTAGAATGAAATAGAATTTAATAATGAATACATAGGTAGCGGTTGTGTAGCTTAATTACAAAATACAGTGTGTAGTGGCCTCCTTTTTTAAATATCTATCGTAAAATGTAAATAATCACAATTATTTACCAGTGGCGCTAGTGAGCACGTTAACGCCCTCTTTAATTATGACGAGGATTATCATCAACCACATAATTTTATCACATTGAATAAATATATGTACTTTTTTATGACATTGTTTTTATTTGTCTTCCTTACCTAGCTATACCAATCTTAAAATATCATACATAAGCCTAGCTAGAACACTCGCGTTAATGTCGAATAAATATCGCATTCGCCCTTTCCTAGTAAGTATGTAAAATACGAACGGGACGAAGGCACATAATATAAACACGATAATGCAGTAAATGTTGTAAAATGGCTAGAAATAATTATTTTATATTACTACTCAATGTAAGAGTAATTATGATTAATATACTTTTTTATATTATGTGGTGATCAAAACAGTCGATGAACGGAACATGATAATAATATATCAGTGACAGCCGTTCAAAAATTTAAACTATGTTAACCGGTACCTACTAACAATTGATTGCGGCACCGCTAAAAACCGTTAACGACCAATGCGTCCCATCACTACGCTTCTCGCGCCATGATGTGACAAAGCGCGCTATTTTCGAAACAGCTGTTACCGACCTCCCCGCAACCCGCACCTACCGCCAACTGTGGTGACCTTTGCATCGAACTAAATCGCTTATAGGCTCTATCTATTGGAGGTTATCTGTGGTTTGGGACTAGGTCGATTTGTGCAAGATTGTCCCCAAAATATTTATTTATATTTATATATTATAATTGGTAACAGTCAGATTTTAGGGGTAGGTACTGTCATAAAATCTCGTGCTTTAGTTTAGTTAAGATGAGTCATTTCTAAATGATGTCTGTGAGCTCTTAGAACATATTCGGTTTCGGGTAAAATCGTATATTCTGGCATATAAGAGCGTGTTAGAGCAAGCGAGAGAGAAATATAGACCCGAATCCTATTTTAAATGCTCACGGGTTGTACAAAGTATCACCGTTCGTCATCGAAAACAAGAATGGGTCCGAAATATCAGCGCCGTCGATGGTCACTAGACTTACTAGTACAGTCTCACACCCATGCAAACTGCGACGTCACCCAGCGTATGCTATACCAAAGTAAAATATCGGTTTGCGTGCCTCGACTTAGTTAGACCACAGAATACCTACACCGTTACTCTTACTGATTTATGTTGCTAACTCGCTGTGTGCTTTTGGGGAAGGCATTTATGAAAATATGTAGATTAAGTACATATGTGTTAAACGAACCGCGCTCCAGCCAGCTCAGTGGGAGGAACAATCCCGTGTAACAGGAACGGAATTAATTCGTTACGTTCCCTTAATTTCATACGAACATTACTTAGAACATTTAACAGTGGCGGTGACACGCGTGCGTACACGGCTGTGAAATGAATAAGTTGCCTTCTCCGATCAATTGTCAAGATCGAGCTTTGGTTTACGAGATGGGAACAAATTTTTTTGCTCAAAATCTATGATCACATGCAATATACATTTTTAAGCCTCATACAATGAGACGTTGCACTTTAACACCGCACATAAAGATATTTCGGTATCCACGGACCCTAAAAAAGCAAAAGGGCAATGGTTTCATAAGTTATAAACGACATTCTCAGCAGTGACTCAAGCAAGATCAATTCCTTTTCTTCCTTTGTGTCAAACTGTCGACCACGCAGAATCAGGACATAAAGATTAGATATCAGAACCATCGATTTATTTTATTGACATTTAGGAGCCGTTCAATTGAAATGCTCTTATTGCATTCCGCGAAAACCTTTCTTAACTTTATTGTTTGCTGTTCGGTAAAGAAAACTCTTACTCTACTTTTTCAGTTAGCTTTCGTAGCAATGTTTCAAAACAAATAATAACCTCGAGCGGATGTTCCAAACGGAAAACTGGAAGCATAATCAATACATAACCTATAAAAGCGTGTAGTGACTAGTGGTTTCACAAGGCTCTCTTATGGATATTCGAATATGGACTTAAGCGAGAATACGTATCGATTATTAGCACCGGCTACAATAATACTCCACAGAGTACCTATTCGAAAAAAGGAAAAACAAAACAAGGTCTAGGATTAACTTAACATAAAGCAGTTGTTCAAGCAAAACTCATTCTCATAGCATAAGAAAGAAGGTGTATGGAGCTATGGGTCGCTTTGGCGTAGTGGCCTGTATAACAGAAATATGTTTGGTTTATCGTAATGGCCTACCGGTCTTGCTTTTGCAGATTTGATTTACACCTGCACAGCTTTTGTGAATGTTGAGTAATGGCTATTTTTTCGCCTTTCTGTAGAACTCGCTTCAGATGTGAAGAACAAAAGAAAACAAATGGCCTGCGATACTATACTATACTGGCGTCGGTGTAGGGCATTGATTCTTATCCAGGCGCTTTTATCATTATGAACCTCGTATTTGACTCAGGGAAGTTTATTTTTAACCCCTGACGAAAAAGAAGTGAGTTATAATTATGACAATGTGTATCTGTATTTCTGTCTGTGGCTTCGTAGCTCCCAAACCGATAAACAGATTTGAGTGCAGTATTTTTTAATCGAAAGTCTTGTCTATGCGAGTTGATACTTTTACCTGAACCCGTATCATGGTCGGCCTTATCACGCGATAAGTGACAAGATAGAGCGTCAGTCTCGTTCTATCGAACGGTGTCAGCCAGTGACGGACGCTGCATCTTGTCACTTATCGTGTGAAGGCCGACCGTGATACGGGGTCTGTTGTGTTATTTATTTTAATTTATGTAATTATACATTTTCTTACGTACCTACCTAGTGATGGAAGGTATAAAAGCGAAACTTTCAACTCACTCGCAGGAAAAGAAAAACAATTGCGTATAAAAATCCGGACCAAACAATCCCACACCATAATATTCCTTTTTTGGATTAGTGAAGGATTTATTTATAGCTAGAAACCTACTAGTAGCCCTCATGTTTATTCAGTTGATTTCCTTCAGTTCACTCAATTGGGTAGAGGCATGGTTAAATTTAGATTAATGGGCTTTTCGAGAAAATCTAATAATAGCGTGGGACACTAAACGAATAAATGAAACATGTACGGTAAGCCAAGGAAATGGTCTACCACTCTTGACTTGAACCTTAACATACTAATAATGGAGTCGAAAAGAGGCAGACTACTTTGCCAACACAACTACTCATCCGATTAAAAATACGGAACCCTAAAAACATTAGTGTATGGATATTGGCTATATTTAATCCGCCGTAATAAGCGGGCGAAGCCGCGCGGGCAGCTAGTTATTAATAAAATGAATTAAAGTATGTGCTATTTTATCATAGGAAAACTCTCATTCGTTGGTCAGTAACTAAATCAAATAAGTACTTTCTGTTATCATATTTCTGGGCATGTTAAGTTTCATGAATTAACATAGGTATATAATAGGTATCCCTAACCCGTTGTTTAACTGAAAACGGTGAGTTGACAAATCTGCAGCGGCGGGCAGCGGTACGCAGCCGCACTGGCTTGTTTTCACTAGACGGTGACGTCACGCTGCGCTGCGGGTCAAGGCCGGGAAGGGACCATTTTCCCAGCGCTGGCATAGTTGACGGGGAAGCTTTCCAAATATACTTCAAAGATAGGGTAAATTAAAAAGTGCAACGATCCAGGTGGAAATACCTATGTTTGAAATTATGGACATTTATAAGGTACCGGAAATTAAAATTGTGTTTAAGATGGCTTTCCTCAGAAATGATCAGACTCAGAAACATTGGAAAAATTCCACTGGAAGCACCTTAGTTCTTAGTCCCTACCGGCTAAAGAAAGAAATAATCAAAATCACAAACGCTCCATACAAAGAGGTAAGGACCTTTCTCTCACAAGGCTGGTGATGATGATTCATGATGTTAGGAATCAAACTATAATTTTGACAATTTATGATGGTCTACGAGTTTGTCGTTTTCAGTTAAAAAGATATGTGGCAAGTTGATCAAAAGGTACTAAGAATACTAATTTAATGAAGCGGTAAGTCTTGGACAATGAGATATAGAGCACGGTTTCTACACCCTGATCTATCATTATATGCACGTCTTCCGCATATTATCCCTAAGATCAAGATGGAATGAATAACTGTAAACACTAATGGCATTTTTCAACGTTATCCATGATCACTCTATCACAACGTAGTATAAAACAAAGTAGTTTCCCGCTTTCTGTCCCTACGTATACTTACAACTACTTGTCTTGCTTGTCATACTACGAAGCCGGGCCGGGTCGCTAGTCAGAAATAAAATGTGGTTAAAGAAGCTTGTGACACTCACTAAGCTTTGAATAGATTATCATTATTCTCTTTATTATCTCAAAGCATTTTATGAGAAGATTGTGGATTGTTCCCGACGTCCTCGCCGATTCGTCTTCTGTGATCAGTTAAGAAATGGGGCAAGTGTAAGTCCATTATTAATCCCAATGGAGCGGTCAGGGCGTGGCTCGACATTGATGGAAAGGCAAAGGGAAATGTATTCAAAACGAATACCTTATTTGTAAAATTTAAGAAGCCTCTGTTAATTAAAATAGGGTTTGCCTCTTTGTTACAAATATAAATACCCAGACAGATCAAGACATATAAAGCATTTGTTTAATATTCGAAAGTGAAAAAGTAACCCTATATTGTGTAGTACGATTTGTGACTTTGAAGATAGCCTCCTGTTTGGACGCGTACTGGGTTTATTTAAAAAACCTAAGTACGAAATATCATTTGATATTCACCAGTAGCTTTTCGGTGAAGCAAAACATCGTGAGGAAACCGGTCTAATTCCAATAAGGTTTAGTTTTCCTTCTAGGTTAGAAGGTCAGATGGTAGTCTCTTTCGGAAACTAGTGCCAACGCCAAATCTTGGGATTAGGTGCCGTAGCGGACCTCGGGCCGTTTAGGAGGAAAAATGCTAGGAGGAAGACCTAACTTAGAAAAATGGTAGATATTTTTTGTACGATGACTCCCTAGGAATATTATATTCTTGTTGTTGTTAGTTTTTTTTTTGTTGCTTTTGCAATCAATTTATCAAGATTCGCGATTTGGGAACCTACTGAACCAACTCAGTTTTATTTATTAACTGGTATAAGAGTACATATTCTGTGGTTTTACTGCCTGGAAATTATCGAAAATTAACAATGACACGAGGAACCCCTATAGCGAAAAAGTCCCCATTACTCTTCTAAGCATTCTAAGCGGCATGTTCAATCTCAACAAAGATGTTGAGTGACGACGCTTCATGGGAAAATTTGTCTCGATTTTCCATTGACACCGCCGTTTTTTCACAGCCGTTTTTGTAAAGCAACCAATCGATTTCATAAGACCCAGCGAAAGCCAGCGTCAAGGCGCATGGATGTACATATCTACAACTACATTTCTCAAAATATAAACGGAGCGCAGGGGGTCCTGTCTCTTGACCAAACAATTTTTAGCCAAATGACAAATGTTTCATTTGACCTTCTGCATTTTTCGTCAAAACAGTGGTATTTTCGGGTATTCTTTGAATATCATCAAATATAATTCATTAGGTTAGGTTAGGTTTGTTTTATAATAATCCTATAAAGCTTTCTATTTAAGAAAAAATGCATTAGGTCAAATGAAACTTTTGTTTCATTGTTGTTCAATGTTGTTCCATGTTTCATTTGACAAAAGTTTCATTTGACCTAATGCATTTTTTCTTCCCTGACACCCGCCTGGTGAGAATTTGTTTCCTACTGCCCTCTCTCCCGTTATACTTCTCTCCGGTTAATACCCTGTAGGGTGTATCATAATAAAACGCAGATACCAATAAGGAGAAGAGTAAATGATGAAAGATTTAGTCATTATTATCTGTGGAAGTATAACGGGAGAGAGGGCAGTAGGAAACAAATTCTCACCAGGCGGGTGTCAGGGGAGAAAGCTCAACGATGCCCAGTCCCGTGTATTATTCAAGATATGACGACATGAACATCTAGGGAATAATGTTGTGAAATTGGGGAACGGGAAATTTGTCTGAAGGGCGGCATCCGTCGGTATCATCGTCTTTGTTATTTAAAAGAAACATTCAGTAATTATTCTGCGAAGATAATTTATCCTCCTGTATCACTTCTTATATCTGCCTAAAGATAGGTACGACCTCTGTACCTATATGATAAAAGCATTTAAAATTTTCCGTTTTATCGAAGTGGTTGAGGTAGAAGCTTAATTGCGTATTTTATAGCATTATAATCGCTGTTGCTTAAGTTAAATATTTGATATTCAGAGAAAAGGCCCCCAGGACACTGTTGCTGACGCCAATCATTCCAAGTGTCCCAAAATTTTATGATTATGATAAATGTTCTCAGTTCACAAATTTTGTTTACAGCAATCAATCAACCGTCCGGAAAAAGTTCTGTAATTAATATCGTAATAGAAATTGTTAGAGAAATGAAATGGGATTAGCAACAGAATGAAGTCGTTGAAAGCCTCCTCGAGATTATTCACGCCCCGCCCGGAGTGCAGCGGCGACAGCGCTGAAAAGGTTGTAAAAGGCGGAGAGCCGTGTGTCTGCTGCATTCAATATGACGTCGGAATAATTTTATGAAGACTGGAATTCCATTATGAAAACATTCATAGGACTTTTAGAATTTTAACTTCGTTATAACACGATTTTTTATAAACGTTATTGTTGCTGCATATAAAGATCTCAAAATAATCACCCACAACCTGATAAGTCCGGCTTACGAAGCTGACGGTCCTGGGTTCGAATCTCGGTGAGGGCAAATATTTGTGTGATGAGCATGAGCATGAATAGTCCTGAGGCTCTAGTATAAGTTTTAGCGAAACAAAACTTTACGATCGCGTTTGCGTTTTACCCTCAATTTGTATGGGATTTGACAAACGCAAACGCGGTCGTAACGTTTTGTTTCGGTAAAACTTACATACACTAGAGAGTCAGAGGCTCTAGTATAAGTTTTACCGAAACAAAACGTTACGATCGCGTTTGCGTTTTAGCCTCAATTTGTATCGGATTTGACAGCTAAACGCAAACGCGGTCGTAACGTTTTGCTTCGTTAAAACTTATACTAGAGCCTCTGGATGCAATATCAATTAAAAGTATCGTCGTCGTACCCGTAACACAAACCTTATAGAGCTTACAAGTTCGATTTGTGTAAGATTTCTCGTTAGAACGTGTCAGATTTTATAGGAGCTTAGTCTTCGTACTAATTGCAGGTAGTTTTAAAGAAGTATTGACGAAAATCCTACTACTCGTGCCTAACATTCACAAACAAGTTTTCTAATTTGTTGCTAGTAAATTCATCTATGATGGTCGTTGTTTAGTGTGTTTTTGTAATATGTTGACAAATATTCAGGTACAATGGGGTGTGTAATCGCAACATCTCTGACTGATGCCTTCAACGGAATGTTAATAACAAAGCAACACACGTATCGTAATCTATCTCGTGGGAATCCGGTAATTACCCGAGTCCTGTGCTAAGATGGGTGGAGTTAATTAAAGCCAAAAATAATTATTTGATACTGCACCTCGCACGAATGAGGAACAATTATTTGATTGGCTGATTAGTGTAAAGTAAAAAATAATCCATTATGGATAAAAAAAATATTTATCACCCTATAGTGCTTTTCAAATTGCGTGGATATGGTGACATTTGTCAACGCAGTACACTTTATAACCTCTTTTATGATTTAAGGTTATAAATCGCACTGGGACGACAGCTAAATGACAGGTGTCACCGTAGAAGCTATCTAAGTGCCCTGCATTAGTCTCGGGCTGTCGACACAACGAATTCTCAAATCTATAAAAGATCAGCAATGCGCTTGAGACTTCTTAGTAGGTAGTGGCAAGCATGTCTGTAGTAATAGGCAACAGTGTCTGCTTACGAGTCTTACCACCAGACAGGCCGTATGCATGTTTGCCACCGTCAGATAAAGACTTAAGGCCGATACGCACTGACAGCGGTGGCGGAGCGGCGCGGCGCAGAGGGCGGTGCCGGTTGTAATGATCGAACTAATACCACAGTATAGGAACAGTAGATAAACTTCGAACAAAGGTACATCGCACGGCTGCACACATGCGCGCGTGTTCGGTACGCACACATACATAGTCTTCGGGAATGATGGAGAATGCTTCAATCGGGGCCGCGCCGTTGCCGTGTTCGCTCGCTCTCACTCGCCACGTCAAAGGAAGCCGTTTCGTAGGTATGAAGACAGCGAGCCGCCAGTGCCACGATATCAAAAGGAGCCGAATAGGCTTGTAACTAAGCACCAACCAACCTAGTACAGTTTGGCAACTATTATACTTACTAGGAAATATTTTAGGCATAGTATAGTGGTATTCAAATATTCTATGAAGTGGGAAACTAAAAACACATACCTAACTATCTATAATATTATTACTTTGTGTATACAATATTGTCTATTAAACTGTAACAGAAATACTTTGCATACGTGACACAGCCCTGCGCATCGAGCGAAAGTAGGTAACGAACGCTTTTTTTTTTTTTTTTCCTACCTATCTTTCCAAGTTGGGCCCCGAAGGGGCCCTTAACTAATTACCTAGGTAACGAACGCTCCTAAACGGCCTCTGATTAAAGTATTATTCTTATATACTGTGCTAATACGAAGGGGTCCACACAAAATACTGCGTCGCTCTGTGCGTCCGCTGTTAGTGCGTTTCGGCCTTTATGGCTAGGCTTGGGATACAACATTAAGTAATTGCACTCTATCATAATGTGTTTTTTAACGATGTAAGAACATAAATCATGACATCTATTGTACTATACTAATTACACAACTTGACTGACTGACTGAGATACCCATTAGATAAGTTTATAGGATGTTAATGTAGGTATTTTACCGGCATACTTCTTGGCCTAATTACCAGTTAATTTAAATAAACATCCTGGTTTTCCAAAATACAGGCTGCACCTAGTTTGGGGACCACTGTTAAAAAAAACAGTTATTGTCGCTGTCTCAAGTTTTATTATCAATGCTTTATGTTATTATGTAATTTGTGTGTGTGCCGAAGTAAAGTTTATTATTACTATTATGTAGGTATTATAGGTTACGTTTTATTTTAAGACATTGACTTTGATTTCGAGAATATTTTAACATATGACGACTCCATTGGTTCTAGAACCACGGTATGGTACCAATAGTCCCATGCCTGCTTAAGGCAGATATTAGCTT
Organism: Epinotia bilunana; assembly: GCA_947049275.1. NCBI lineage: Eukaryota > Metazoa > Arthropoda > Insecta > Lepidoptera > Tortricidae > Epinotia > Epinotia bilunana. Next base: position 23,009,199 of record OX346253.1, read on the forward strand.
AGACTAAAACTACTGCATACCTTAGCACTTACAAAGCTGAGTTACATAAAAACACAAGTAATACAATTCTGTTTCCAATAATACAGCGTCTAGACTAGGCGCTTTCATCTTGTCGCAATCGCAATATAACGTATACCCACCTCAATATCGAGTCAGACGCATCGTGGCCTAACACGGCGTGATTAAAAGGGGTTGTTTCGTAGACAGAGTTTAACACACATTCGTTCTATTATGCATACAATTTAAGTATCGTTTAACTTAAGTGGTTAACTTAGACAATACACATGGTAAACCTAAGCTGGGGCTAACTAACTTCTTTCTAACATATTTCTTATAATAATCTAACATATAATAGATGGTCCCTAATATGTCATTGTCGTTCTCGGGCAAAAGTTACCAAAAAGTACATATTTGTCGATAGTTAAAAAAGTGCCATTGACATAAAACAGTACATTGTACCTGGGCCGGTATTTCATCCGCGATACTAAGTCATTCTGGTTATGGAAGACACACATGAAAGTGGGGCATTACCCCTTCTAACAAATATCTCGGATGGAATGCCGGCCCTGAAAACAACACATACTTTTTAGGTGATGGCTATTACAACATACATACTAGTACATAAGCACATGCAACTTTATTATCAGCACCACTATATACCCACTATTGCTAGAAAGCAATTGTAGGTTTAAAGATGGTCATTCTGGTTTTGAAAGACACACATGAAAGTGGGCACATGACCCCTTTTTTTACAAATATATCGAAAGGAATGTCGGCCCTGAAAAATTACAGCTTATTATCAGCGCCACTTCTAGCAATTGTAGGTTTAAACATGAGATATTGCAGTGAAAGATTATCGCACACAGTACACTTCAACCCAGTCCCTTAGTCGCCTCCTACAAATCCCAAGGGAATAAAGGTTGTGTTATTCTAACCAACGCCATAAGGAGAGGACGGCTATTAGATTTAACAAAGGCGTCATATAATAATCCAGGTATGCTATAGTTTATTAAATCCAGAGATGACATCAGATTTTATATCAAGATTTATGGAGCGTATAAGTGTTGGAGTGACGCGGAATCGATGTTTCACGAGTCTATTTATAGCTGGACGTTTATAGACGACGCTCTTACCAAGTGATGTCACCTTAGTGGCTAGATGTTTTTCAAGGAATAGACGCCATACACTGAATACCTTTTCAGGAAACAAAGCCAGTAATTGGGTCGACGACGGTTGCACGTAATGATGACTGGCATGTTGCTTCTTATGGCTCCTCTACATGATGGTCCATCCTAATGGCTCCTCTACATGATGGTCCATCCTAATGGCCCACTAGGATGGGCCAGCGTGTAGAGAGGGTAGTGGCGTCAGATGGCTTATGGCGCGGCGATGTCTTTCTCCGTCTAACGCATAGTTGCGTCCTGTACGATGGGTCGTGATGGCCCACTGTATAGAGCAGGCTTTCGATAGCCATAGCCCTCATTATTCTAGAGGGAGTTCAGACGGTAAGTATATATGAACTCTCAGAGCTGGTCAATTTTGGGCATAAAATGTTACACTCTACAAAAGGCAACTTAACATTTCGAAAACCTCGAATGTAAGTAATTATCTCAGGTAGATGTCACTTTTAGAATGGGATAATAATGGTTGAATTGTCCTAACGCTCGTTCGAAAAATAACAAGTTTACCCCTCTGGTCAAAGATGACGTCCCCCGAAATCGTTGCACCTAGCTGCCAAACATCCTGTATGATCGTATATAACCAAAGCATCCGGGAATATTAATTTCCGGCTTTCATCTCTGTCCGTCGTTTGCAAATGCAAGCATCACCAATTAGGTAATCCGCCGACTATTCCGAGTCTGCCAAATAAATAGATTAGTACCTACGAGTATAAATCTCGTTACATTTAGCTGCGAGAGAAACGGAAATTCCTACATAAGCGACGTCCTAGGTACCTATGTATTTTATATTTCCGGATTCATCATCTTATCAGCCGAAAGACGGTCACTGCTGGATATAGGCCTCCGGTCCTGCGCCAACCGCATCCAGCGGACTCCCGCGTTCTTAACCAGGTCATCAGTCTGCTTTGTGGAGGGCCTATCCACGTTGCGCCTTCCGGTATCTGGTCGCCACTCGAGAACCTTTCCGCCCCAATGGTCATCGGTTCTACGTGCAATGTGCCCCCCACTGCCACTTATCGGTTACCTTGGTTCTGCTGCGGATTCCCGGATTAAGTTACGTATAATAATTTAATTAAAACATGAATAACAACAAAGTACTTCGATAAACTCGTACGGCTATAAGATGTACCTACGTACGTGCTTCTTCAGCAAAGCCACTTCAAGAGCGAGGACTTACTCGTAGTATCAAAAGTGACAAAGGTTCAAGACATCGCAAATGATTCCCTACTTTAACCCTCCCTAGTAATCCCTAGTAATTTAGACGTAATTTTTTTTTATACGACGACGGTGGCAAACAAGCGTACCTGATGCCCGCCTGATGGTAAGCGGACACCGCAGCCTATAGACGCATGCAACTCCAAAAAGTAACATGGGCGTTGCCGACCCCTGATATGTTTGAGGATTCGGCGTGTTGACAGCTGAAGTAACAAATTCCCACGCTCTCAACACAACGCTTCCTCGGGAGCTCTGGCGACCTTGCTCACCTCCAGGAACACAACACTATTACAGAGCAAGTAGTAGTGTTATTATGGCTGCGGTCTTCTGCAAGTCCTCCGCCCTCCTCCACATTCGAGCGGGATGACATTTCGCTGTGCCCTACCTCACCTAAAAATTCTGATGTGTTAGCAAAAAATGTCGTTTTCTTAAAAAAATGTGTGAAAGTGTACCTCGTACGAGTACTTATATACATTTATATTATTTGAATAAAACTAACATTTTCAAATTGGGTTTAAAAGATTCTTTTGAATTTGTCGTAGTAGAGATTTTAGAAAATAAATCCGCAAAGGGCCCAGTCCCAGCGTTGCAAAATTCGTTTACGTATCGAGGCAAGCTCCTTCGACTAGAGAAGTTGCGGCCCGGGGGTGGCATCAGTCGGAAACTTTGTGCTTACTTCCATCAGGCGATGCAATGCGATAGTTTACAGGATCTTTTTAAAGAACTTTTTTCAAGAATTTTATTGGCGACTTGGAAGTCTTCTGGCGGACAAAAAATGTTTCAACATGCTGTTTTTAGATTCGCAAAAGCTGCAAATGTCCTTCATGATTCTCCTAGCGTTTTTCCCGGTAGTGCCCTAAACGAGCCCGGGGCCCGCTTTGTGTGCGGTTTCTATACATACATACGTTTTTGGAAGAATCCCAGTGGTACGAGCCGGGGTATGAACTCACGACCTCTGCAGGTCGATCACGTAACGCATTGTACGTACGTTAGGTAGATCTAAATGTCAAATTTTATATGGAGAAATGATAGTTAAATTGTCCTAAACTGTCCTGTTAAATTGTTCGAAACGTTGCGTGATTACCCCTCTGATTGAAAGTCCCGTGTCTTACCGCTCGGCTACAGCGGCTCTAAAAAGGGGCAAATACAACCACGAGACGTGCGCAATGCCGTAGGCCGTGGCTTGCAAAATCCCGTATGTATTTATCGAAAATTCAGAGTAGTGCTTGACGCGTAATTGGGCGCGTGGGAAAAGCCCCGATGCGCTCGCTGGATAGACTAATACTCCAGGCAAAATACAGTTTTGAAAAACATTAATTTATAATAGGTAGCGTTTGATTTCATTTTAAAATGCTATTCTAAGATGATTTATTCAAGAATCCGACAAACTTTCCACCCGGAAGTAATTATGTAGATTTAAATGAAGCTTGCATTGTCTTTTTTTGTACGATTTATCTTGAATATTATACAGCAAATGTATATGAACCAAAATAAAGTCAAAAATATCGATTAATATTTTTTCTGACTTTTCAGAAGCTAGTTAATTTATAATTTTTATGATGTCTGAAATTTTGTCGGATTTTGTCGCTGGTTAACTATTTAATTGATAATTTATCCGTTACACATAAAAAATAAGCTATTATAAGTTATTTCCAAAATTGTCATTTTTTCCATACAAATTGTCAGTTCATTGACTGGACTATAAATCCGCACCGCGCTAAACATCCGAGTCACTGAAACGGTACACGATGCCGAAAACCGGAACAAATCGGGAATAGTTAGCGATAATGTACTAATGAGACACGACACCCAGCCTTCGAGTACATTAACAATTTTACAAGCTTTTATTTAACTTGCAATGTACCTATGTAACCATGTTTGTTCGGGTGGAATCTTGCAATTGCAACTCAATTTTGAAGCAGATTATCTTCAACCGGTTGCGTTGAAATTTTGGTTTTAAGTATAGTTTGGGTGGCAATTTAAAATTATGGTACCATCGAGCTGATCTGATGATGGTGACAGAAGGAGGCCATGGGAAATGGGAATTCAGGACTTAACCGACGTAACCCCGTTAAGTATGAGCTCGTAAGAATCGTGTCTACGACTAGTTGATGAAGGTATACAGAAAATAACAGTTGGCAATAAGAGCTGGTACCAAAAATTATTTTTTTGACAGAAACTTATTTTCTGATAAATTGAAGAATTCATCTAATAAATACAATTTAAATTAACACTCATAGTTATATCCTTTTAGGCTTTCTAGGTATTCGTCTGTTTTTTTATTTAATATGTACTTTTTTATACTTTACTCCATTGTAAAAACTCAAAATTATGTTTGAATACAGGAAATTCTAGGCTTTTAGGCAAAGCAACGCGTTTATTTTTACATCAAGTGACTAAGGAGCCCAAAAACAGGGCAACGCGAAGGTGCGAGCGATGATCGATACCCAAGACATTAGGGGTTCCGCTCAAGGTTCACACCTAACCACTATTAAAAAGATATTTGCGGGCCAACCACTGAATACGTTATTATATCACGAACACTGGTTTACAATAAATCGATTTAGCTAGTGGGGTTACGTATGATGCCTATTAATGAACAGCATATTTTAATTTACAATTTAACACTGAGATAATGCCCGTTATGTGATAAATTGGCACAAAATATTGCGCCGCAACATATTGCGGCGCAATATTTTGTGCAAGGGTGTTGATAGTCTTTTCTTTAAACAGGATAACCGTGAAATTTGAATGTTATTATTCGCGAAATATGAGGTTAGTTGCGCATAAAATTCTGAAATTTAATAAAATAATTCTTTAAATTGACAAAAGACGGCATACCTACTCGGTGAAAAAGTAGGTACGTAATAAGAAATTGTAGGGTAATGGGGATGCGCTCGTGGATTGAATGGTCTATAATATTAGTGCTTATAATTATTTAGAAGCCACTTGCGTTTTACAGGAATAAATTACGGTTTCTACGAAACGGTTTATGTACCTATCTAGTTTGCCAATAAAACGATTCTGAGCGTGTTAATGACCGAGCTAGTAGCCTAATGCGAATCTTATGAAGATTTTAACTAAGACACAGCCGACATAAATTCCCTCCTCCCGTAGCACAATAGAAGGATATCAGTACGTTGACACTGTACAGTCAGCAATGAAAGTGATCTGACTACCTATTTTATTTGTATGTTGAGGTTGAAAAGTGGTCGAACTCTTTCTTGGCTTACCATGCCAAACAATGCACTATTTTCCTAACAGATACAAGTAACTACTTAAATATAAGAATGAAAAATAATTCATAAGAAAGTATGTCAGTGCTTCTGTCAGTACCATGTTGTATTACGACTTAAAGGAGCGCAAGGCGCCGTGTTAAGGTGCTGGTTATAAAACTTGTACTGTGTGAATAGTTTCTCTTTACATTACCGGAGTTATAGCTCAATTTGTTTATTCAAGTAATATATATTTCGATCCATAAACTTGGGATGCATACATTTGAGCATTCGTTTATTAATTACTAGCTTCCGCCCGCGACTTCGTCTGCGTGGACTCGGGATAAAAACTATCCTATATTTTAATCCAGGTATAAACTATCTTCGTGCAAAATTTCATTCAAATCGGTTCAGCCGTTTAAGCGTGATTGAGTAACAAACATCCAAACATACAAAAATCCAAACATCCAAACATCTAAACTTTCGCATTTATAATATTAGTAGGATTATGTTAGCTAATTTGTTTTTATTTTAGCATCACTATAGCAAAAGTATATTTTATTGAAATTAACGTAGATGTAGTTACCTAATTCAAGACCACTAGCTACATTTTGAAGTGCATTTTATTTGAATTTAGCGTTTAGTTAATCAGACCTACGGGCGGGTTAATAAAGTACGTCAGAGACCGAATATGTCATAAAATGAGCGTGTCATTGATAAAGCTTTGTTAATCAAAGTCTGCCTCAGCTGGCCACAGCGGCGGCGTCAAAATGTCGTTCAACGTGACACACACGCTAACACGTCAGGCGGCCCAAAGAGATTACTCGCTAAAACCCACCAAATTTATGTAGTCAGCGCGCTCTATACGCTGAAAACGGCCAATATTCAATTGGAATGTTCGAAAAGAATGAGGTTAAAATATCGACGCACATTTTATTACTTAACTGTAATTTTGCGATAAGTTCGACAGACTCATATATGTGTGACACAACAGTGTTCGCCAATTGAAGTTACAACCTAGCATTTAAATTTTATTCCATTTGAATCTGACCACGAATTGTGGATGTCGGGGCATGTTTGACACGACGATAATGAAAATATATTAATTATTGACCATCTATTCATGTACTCACCAGACTTGGACACTCGGTACCGCAGGCCACGTCCACCCTTAGGGTGGGTCCTGTTGTACGTTCCAAACTCCCCATAGTTGTTGTTCACCCGGCTGTAGTCGGCTAAATGCCTGTTTCCGTCCAGATGGTTCGGGAGGGATCTATTCCAACCCATGGCGTCGCCCACCACCGATCCGCAGACGGAACCTTCAGTCTGACTCTTTGTGTCGCCATTGCAAAGGTCGCCGCTAGACCTGGCGCGTCTTCCTTTTAGCCCTTTGGCGGAGTGCTGGCTGATGTTAGAGCCCATACCGTGGCGGGACCTCACCAGGGCCCCGCCCCCTGCATCGCGCCAATCTTCTGTTGACTGATCGTTACTCTGGCAGCAGTTGCGGTTACCTGTAAAGAAGCACGAAATTTAGTACCTCGTTTGGCAACGTACTGGTTTGGCCATGGCATACAACACTTCGATATAAGATCTAATACTCGCTTACAGAATCCATATAAATAGCTAACAAATTCTAAACACAGATCTTGCATGGTGTGATTTTATAGAACCAAAGTGAAAGTAATCCCATGTTATTTCAAAGCACGTATAGTTATAGATTATTCTCGCGCCGCGGCAACAAACGAGTCTCGGATACAAAGCCGTATTACAAAATCCATTTGAAGTCCGAGCGCTTCTTATAAATTGTTTGTGACTGCTCAGTAGAGATCTAAAGCTAAGTTGTGGAATCCTTGTGAATTACACCGTCGTCTGAGCCTTTAATGTTGCGAGTATGAATGGAGGAGTATCACACCTACGCGTCTGAAATACCTTTACTTGTAACTATAGAATATATTCTAAATACCGTCGCGTGAGGTAAACTCGACTTTATATTAAGTAGTACAACAGAGACATTTATTGACCCGAGCCGCATGCGATCTAGTCAGAGTAGTAGATCTTATGTTACTTATATTATAAAGAGAAAAAGTCTGTCAGATTGTCATTATATATGTTTGTGTAACTAAGGGTAAACTCCGGAACCATTGTCAGGAATGCCATACTCGTATACTCCGAGAAGGTCTAGTTTAATTTGCCTTAGTGGTATTAACGGGCTTGGTAACTGAGATACGAGAGCCATCTTTGCTTGGCTATATTATCCAAATCAAGCTCTGAAAATCAACAAAACGAACTTTGATAAGGGTTTGGCGGGTTCATAATAGCCTGACATGGATTTGTCATTAACTTTTTCTGATTGAATTAAAAGCAGAAAGATAATCTTAGTCAGGTGTTCGCGAATAAACTTGGGTATTTTTTGCCGTTCTAAAATGCGAACACATCGTTTGTTAAGTTTCCTTAGAAAATCAAGTTAAGTTGGGACCAAGTCGCTATCTACGCTAGCTCCTGCGACGGAATTACCTATTTAAATAGGAGGGAGGTGGCGCGGCACGTCCATCGCGGCAGCGTGGAATAACTTCACTGAGCAAATACCTCCAAGCAGTGTTGGTTTTATTTTATCGCGTGCAGGTAAGTAAAATAAAATAGGTACAAATAAATGTTTAAATAATTTGGGTTTAAATAATAAGTGTGTTATTTCCATACTCGCAATCGTTTAGTTATGAAACATATTTATGGTACCTATTCTTTAACTTTGTACGAGTAAAAAAATTATCATCAAAATAACCTAGTTTAAAGGTAACGCTTTGGAATAACGACTACGTATTACTTCAGTTTTTAAAACGACTTATTGGTTAGCAAATAAAAATATACTATGGACAATTTAGCTTTGTCAAAATGCATCGAGAGATAAACTCAACAAGTCAAAGATAATTCCTATAAGTATTAAAATACTCTGCGACTTTGTCGATTCGTAAGATTGAACTACGTGCGGAGTCTGTGCGGTATGACCAGTAGGTAAGCTGTCAGACCTCAAGTCAGTAGGTCCTTATTCTAGTAAAGTCAAGTAGGATATGCCCGGAAGCGCGGTGTCATGAATTCATTACTGCATGCGTACCGCCCCGCTTCCGCACAAATATAATACCGACAGTATACGGAAAAATAAGGAAATCTGTACCATATTTATATTAATTTAACACCATATTTTCCCAAACGCCCTTTGATGGTGAAACAACCAAACTTATGTTAAATATGACCCTGCGTCGTACAAAATATAATGGCTGTTATTCATAACTATGTTCTGTAATAAAGAGCGCAAGTGGCTTGTTCCGCACTGCGCGTAGTTCCGACGTCACGAGTCATTACGACGTTTCGCGTGGACTAATTACGACGATGCTCGGTTGTCTCTGGCCGACAGAATAAAATTTAACGGAGGCTTTCTGTCACAATTTACAAACAATGTTGTTTTGTTGTAATGTTATAATAACCCTGTTGCGTTTTAAGGGCAGTGCTAAACGGGACATCCTTTAGGATCGACCCCACAACTTGGGAAGTACAATCCCAAGATCGAGACCGTTGGAGGGAGACCCTACGTAATGGAGTGGTGGAACGCGATAGAACTTGGTTCGATCTCTTATCCTATAGGCGCGAATTACGACACTAACGCGCTGCTCTTCCTCTTTGATCTCCGGGCAGGACATTTAGGTACTTGCCAATTATGCGGCTCGCGGCGTCGCTCCCGTATCGGCCTTACAAGCCACGTACGTAAGAGCCGCAATTCTAATATGGCCGCTGTTTAAATCATCTTTTCATAGATATATAAGGCCAATTATAATGATGATAATAACCCTGATTAATCATCACTTCTCATTATAGAATAGAATAGAATCGTTTATTGCATATCACATTACAAAGATTGGGTGGAATTAACACATAAGTAGGTATACATGTGACACCCTGCAAGGGCACAGCAATATCAGAGCAGAGGGCTAATTTATTATTATAAGTAATTATACAAAGCTAATAAAATATTATTAACACAAAACACACGTTAACATTTTTCACTTGCCGACATTATTAAAGTATTCATTATTAGTATTAACTATTAAAAAAAATTGTTTATTAGAAACAAATTCAATTGGTCGTTAAACAGTTTTGGATTTTCTAGATTTTTTATATCATTAGGAAGGTGATTATAAATTTTAATAGTCATATGATGGGGGCTACTGGTGACGAGTTTTAATTTCGAAAATGGCCGTATTGGTTGGTTGCGATTATTTCTTTTAATTTGAGTGGTTGCTTGCGGTGAATATAAATTTAAGTGTTTCCTAACAAAACTAGATTCGAAAATATACATGGAAGTAACAATTAGTACTTTATGTTTGATAAAGTAAGGTTTGCATGACTCCATTTGGTCTATATTAACCAAAATTCTGATGCACTTCTTTTGCAAAATAAATATTTTATCAATGTCACTGCTATTTCCCCAAAGGACGAGGCCATATGACATTCGCGAGTACGCATATGAATAATATGCCGTAAGGGCTGTCTTTAGGTCAGTCAGTCATTATAACAGCGGGCCTCTGACCATGGGGCTTTAATTGCAAGCAACGATTCGGCTGAAACTGTACTACTCCTACTCTTGCTCTGAAATAATAAATAAATAAATAAATATAAGGGAACAACCTTACACGAATCGAATTAGTCCCATATGCTTAATAATGCTTGTATTTTGGGTACTAGATGACGATATGTTTAATAGAAATTACTTAAATACACAGAAAACATCCAAGACACAGAAACAAACAAATGAATAAATATTAGGGGACAACCTTACACTAATCGAATTAGTCCCATATGCTCAATAATGCTTGTATTTTGGGTACTAGATGACGATATGTTTAATAGAAATTACTTAAATACACAGAAAACATCCAAGACACAGAAACAAACAAATGAATAAATATTAGGGGACAACCTTACACGAATCGAATTAGTCCCATATGCTTAATAATGCTTGTATTTTGGGTACTAGATGACGATATGTTTAATAGAAATTACTTAAATACACAGAAAACATCCAAGACACAGAAACAAACAAATGAATAAATATTAGGGGACAACCTTACACTAATCGAATTAGTCCCATATGCTCAATAATGCTTGTATTTTGGGTACTAGATGACGATATGTTTAATAGAAATTACTTAAATACACAGAAAACATCCAAGACACAGAAACAAACAAATGAATAAATATTAGGGGACAACCTTACACGAATCGAATTAGTCCCATATGCTTAATAATGCTTGTATTTTGGGTACTAGATGACGATATGTTTAATAGAAATTACTTAAATACACAGAAAACATCCAAGACACAGAAACAAACAAATGAATAAATATTAGGGGACAACCTTACACTAATCGAATTAGTCCCATATGCTTAATAATGCTTGTATTTTGGGTACTAGATGACGATATGTTTAATAGAAATTACTTAAATACACAGAAAACATCCAAGACACAGAAACAAACAAATGAATAAATATTAGGGGACAACCTTACACTAATCGAATTAGTCCCATATGCTCAATAATGCTTGTATTTTGGGTACTAGATGACGATATATTTAATAGAAATAAATACTTAAATTAAATACACAGAAAACATCCAAGACACAGAAACAAAGAAATGAATAAATATTAGGGGACAATCTTACACAAATCGAACTAGCCCCACAGTAAGCTTAATAAGGCTTGTATTATGGGTACTAGTCGACGATATACAACGTGTTAATAAAATAACGCAAAACCTGAAAACTGTTTGAATCGACAGTACAATGTAAAAAAAAATGTTTTTTTTTTAACGACTTTTTTCCTTTGTATGGAGCATTGGCCGACTAGGGGGCGACCTGCTCCACAAAAATATAAAAAAAAACGCCTCAAAAAAAAAACATATTTCTTTTCACATTCTACTCTTGATTCTGAACAAACGGTTTTAAGGTTTTGCGTTATTTTATTAACACGTTGTATTTAACATACATAAATACTTATATATGTACATAGAAAATATCCAAAACTCAGAAACAAATATTCATACTCATCACACATGCACATGCTAATTCGAACCCAGGCTGAGGGGCTACCGTGAAACGAAAACGTGTATCTTCCTCCCTGTCACTCGAACTAGCAAGTGCGACAGAGACGGAGATACACGAACGAAGTTCGTTTTTGTTTCGCGGTAGCCCCTCTGTTATTCGCTACTCGCTAAAGCGGCTCACCCCCCGGTCACCCGTCACGACAGTAGACCTTTACCTACGCTTGGTTACTGTTACTACGCATCGCGGTGTCAAGATATATTGCGCGGTGTTAAGAGGTTATCGTGTTCTTTTTTTACTACTAATATTTTTAAAATTTTCAATGGTAGTCAAATAAATCAACTGGCGTTGCCCGGCACGCGGCGTCTAAATTGAGCCACATTGTTTTCGAAGTGAATAAAATGAAATACGGATAATATCAGATAAAGTCCGATTCGCCTCGAGCCTGAATGCGTTCCCTAGAGGTGGCTGCTAGTAAATCGAGTTGAAAAGTTTTATAACATTCAAACAAAAGTCAATGTAGGCTCCGAATTGATGTATGAGCCGTCGATATTTTATTTAAGAATAATGGTCGCTAGAGAGTCAGAACCCGCGCTACTTTTGGCTTTTCAAGCATATCTACACCACAAGGTTATCGTTCTTCCCAACTCCTCTTCTCCAACAATATCCTAGGTTTCCAAACGATTGGAGTGTTGTACCTACCACAAGACAGACTTCAAGCCTTCATTGCCTTTTTTGACTTTCATAAACTGTGTAATTCTATTGTTATTTAACTTAATTTGACTCGTATAATCAAAATTAGTTGACACCTAAAAGGCTCAACAATTAAAGTCCTTGACTGTTCCTACGTTGGATTAGGAGTACAAAGCATAGATTTCACACGGTCAAACTTTGTGTTAAAGCTATTTTTGCGCTGCCTAAGGTTCAAAGGTGGTTAAGCTTAAGGCTGGTTAATGTTGGCTGCAGGACCAACGAAAACTCAATTCTACCTTCATATAGAGGCTCCATATTTTATAACTTTTGCCTCATAACACTCGACAGTTTCCAGCCGTTTCTAGGGTAAATATGTGCATACATTCAAGCACAACACTTGTTAATGAACGTTTTAAAATGTCCATTAGGGCCATGAGCGTTCTCATAATTGCTAGAATCTTCTGTTCTCAGGCGTTAAGAATGTTTTCGCTAAATGAAAGTGTTGCTCGCAGTACTCCAAGATTAATGAATCTCGGTGTGGGAGCAACTTCATTAGGGATATAAACCGCGAACACTCGCTCTCGGTAGAAGGCACATAGCTGTGGTACCGGTGAATACTTTGCGAAAGTGAGGGTAGAGGGTTCATCGGTTTTTGTTTGATTTTGATGGCGCTAGTATTTTATCACGAAAAACTATATAACGAACGACTTTATCACGAAAACTTTATCACGAAAAATTTTACCGTGATAAAGTCTATTCGTGATAGTCTTTTCGTGGTAAAGTTTTCGTGATTGAGATTTTTCGTGATAAAGTCTATTCGTGATATAGTCTATTCATGATTAAGTTTTCGTGATAAAGTCTTAAGTGATAAAAATTTTGTGATAAAGTTTTCGTGATATGGTCTTTTCGTGATAAAGTTTTTTGTGATAAAGTCGTTCGTGAAAAAGTTTTCGTGATTTAGTACTGACGCGGATTTTGATCAATAGATAAACTAATTAAACACAGTGTAGAATAATGAGACAGGAGAGGAGGACTTATTCTAGCTTCTGCACAAGATAAAGATGAAAGCATTATAGTAGTTAAATAACTTAAGAGAAATTATTAAAGTATGTATGATATGAAATAGGTAGGTATAATTATGAACTGATTTAAACGTTTCTGAACCAAAAATATGTTGACATCCTAACGCAATGTATTGTATTGTGTGTATTTTCAAAAAAAAAAAACATGGATTACTAATATATTGAAAAATCAATTTTTTTTAATAAGCTATACCGGCGTTTTAAGGCACATATATATGAATGGTTTTTTTTTTTAAATCCTTGCATTTTTGGAGAATTGCAATTCATTCGTGTATTCGTATCTATCTCCATCACTATCCACTAATCGCTATTTCCCGGCCTCTGCAATATTGTACTATTATTTATCAGAGGTTTCTTAACTTTTATAAGGGGGTAATAATAATAATAACTGTTCAAACAGTACAAACTGTAAATTAAGTACTAGAATTACGCATGCTGTTTTATGCTGAGTTTTATACGCCAGATTTATATTGGTTTAAATTGTCATACAAAAAGCAAACACAACTGAAGAACTGGAAAGTTTCGAGATAAAAGTTCATGAATGTTTTAGACAAGTCACCCTCTATGGTTGGCAAGTCACATACAGTTACTAAATGAATCATGTTGAGATCGTATATTCAGTTGAGTGTTATTTATACACAGGATGAGCAAATAATTTTGCCTTTTATTTTGTTTAAATGCTTCATGACTTAACTTTAATCATATCAGCCGAAAGATGTCCACTGCTGGATAATAGGCCTCCCCCAGAGAGTGCCACAATGACCGGTCCTGCGCCACCCGCATCTAACGGACTCCCGCGACCTTTACCAGATCATCAGTCCACCTTTGTTGGGTCTAGCCACGCTGCGCCTTCCTCCAATACGTGGTCGCCACCGAGGACCTCATACTTTTATTAAAATATTGTTTTTTTTTGGAAAGCCTCCGAATTCAGTATTTCTTTATTTTATTTTCCTATCTGTTTTTGAGAACGAGCAAGCGAAGCGAATAAAGTTCTGTGCTTCTGCTTGAGCCGAACAACGTTTGTATGTCCAAATGTCAAGATGTCCGTCAGTCCCGCTTTCCCGCTGTTCTCCCCTCCAGAGGGGTAACCACGTAACGTTTCATACTTGCGTTAGGAAATTTTTACTGTCATTTTTCCATACAAAAAGTGACATTTAGATCTACCTGACGCGTGTACAATGAGTTACGTGATCGACCACCGACTGCAGGTTCGTTAATTACAGTTTTTTTTTGTGGAGTCCTTTTTTCGAAATTATAAAGGAATTTTTTTTAGAAGCGCAGGCTCGCGCGTTTCACAGCTCACAGATCCACTAGTAAGTATATTAGTCGATAACAGGCGTGCAGCGGCACGGTGCAAACAATGCTACTTCCTTCACGTTACGTCTATTTGTACTTAGAACAATATGGAGCAGACGGAAACGGTACCTACGTGAGATAGCATTGTTATGACGGTGGCAAAAATGCAGGTAAAATGATACCTTGGCAAACTTTTGTCTGTATACCGTCATCAACTACTCATTGAGACAATTCTAACGAGCCCAAACTCAACGGGGTTACGTCGGTTAAGTACTGAATTCACATGGCTCTCCTGTCTCCATCATCAGATCAGCTCGATGGTACCACAATATTGAATTGTCATCCAAACTATACTTATCACCAAAATTTCAGCTCAATCGGTCACCGGAAAGTGGGTCAAAATTAACTTGACAGAGACCGGAACAGGTGAATCTCTACTTAGAGAGAAAAGCAAAAGCACCCCGTTTGCCATTAAAAAGTTGCACCATTGACAATGTATCCGTGGGAAAAAGTATTAAAAACCACTCTTTTAAAATAAAATGTGCAATATCATTTGAAATAGCCGTTGAAGTCTTTTTTATATAAGCTTTTATTTAGTTCACCTGTCCCGGTCTCTGTCAAGTTAATTTTGACCCACTTTCCGGTGACCGATTGAGCTGAAAGTTTGGTGATAAGTATAGTTTGGATGACAATTCAATATTGTGGTAACATCGAGCTGATCTGATGATGGAGACGTAACCCCGTTGAGTTTGGGCTCGTTAGAATTGACTCAATGAGTAGTTGATGACGGTATACGGAAAAATACGGTCGGCAATAAAAGCTTGTACCAAAAATAAAATTTTTGACAGACACTTATGCTATATGTATGTTGCATATACTTCGGAATGTCACGTTTGGCCAAAATACTTCGAAGTAAACAGGCAATTAGATAATCGTCACATTCCATAAAACTGCCATAAAAATTCAACCAGTTATTTATTGTAAGTATGTAATTGTATGTATGTATGTAAGCACTTTATAGTACACAATAACAGGTTAAAGAATATACATGTCACACAACAGATCAAAGTACAAAGGCGGACTTATCCCTATAATGAATCTCTTCCAGGTAACCTTTGAGCAAGTGAGAGGAAGGTAGGTAGAACGAGATAGGCAAACTTATACCGTGTACAAAAACACACAGAGAAAATAAAAACATGCTAATACATATATAAATATACCTACAATATAAAATATAATACACACTATCATGGTACTAATATTATAAACTAGCTTCCGCCCGCGACTTCGTCTGCATGGACTCGGGATAAAAACTATCCTATATGTTAATCCAGGCTATAAACTATCTTCGTGCAAAATTTCATTCAAATCGGTTCAGCAGTTTAAGCGTGATTGAGTAACAGATTTGATTGAAATGTTGCACGAAGATAGTTTATAGCCTGGATTAAAATATAGGATAGTTTTTATCCCGGGTCCACGCGGACGAAGTCGCGGGCGGAAGCTAGTATGTAATATATATCGCAAATCTATTGCATGTACATATGTACGGCATAGTAAAAAACTATCCTATACGGCGTAGTAAAAAATAAAAATAATGAAGCATTTAAGTCTCGGCTAACTGAGCATTGACAAAGGACAGCGAGGTATTATGAAACGACGCGTAACAATGACCTTTTTGTCATACCAGCGCAGACGTCCTTTGGCAGCTATTGTTTACCGACTCATTAGTATGATATTGTGGCAATGTAAGTCTCAGATGACAAACAAAACATTAGATGCAATAAAGCTTAACCAAGTTCTTGACATATACTTAATGCTTTAGTTTCCTGTGTTTGTATTGTAACGTTGTGCTAATAAAGATAACAAAAAATATGTCTAGATATTAGGTATCGTATGTTCTCCTTGAAATCTCATCAGGAGTATGATATTGCGCTACCTTGCGTTACATTGCTTTAAACTTCATGCCATGTGCATGATCATGTGACAAGTAGTAAGTACTCACCTAGGGCTGTAAAATGTATGAGGCCGCAGGTATTTGTCGTATTAGTCGGCATCAGACATATCGGAGCGGCCAAAGTGCTCACAAATATCTGAACACGTCTCTAATGCCTCGACAATAGAGAAGTGTTCAGATATTTGTGAGAACTTTGGCCGCTCCGATATATCCCATGGCGACTGTACGAGGAGAAGACAAGTGTCGCCCTTGCCTCCACCTGCAGAAGAGGCTTTCATTATTACCGCCCGTGGTGAAAGCAAAATTTTAAGAGCCGCCTACACAAGCCACTATAGTCGCCGCCAGAAGCAGCAGGTGAATTCATTCAGACAATTTATATAGCATCGGCGCACACCAGCCGTTTATAGGCTGCATCCGAGTCAGATGCGGCGGGAGTTGGCTTGCAGTTTGCATTAGTAGTAGTAGCGAGTGGCCGCGTTTAGTAGCGAGCCATTACCGGCCATTTTATCACGTAAAATGACGTAGTTTTGACGTAAAATGTATTAAATTATTTACCTATCTTTAATTTTGACACGAAATAGAAATTTATAAACTTACCCTAAACTATCCAAGCTTGAACAGCCAACTCGACTGACAGGCATATGTGAAGCCGTACGTCGAATAAGCGAGTAAGGAACAATGTATGCTCTGCTTACATAACATTAGCGTATTTGCGTACAGCTCAGAGTGCTCCTCCACGTATAACATTCCCAGATTGACACCAAAAATGACGGGCATTCTTTTATACTTTAAAAGCTTTATTCGGCGGCCTGTGGAATTCAACCTTCTCAATCTGGGTCGCGATGAAATCTTGCTGAGACAATTAAGAGCTGACACAAATGAGTCGGCTCCGCTGTGCCGCTAACTGCTTCCTTCGACTTCACAATAAAATAACCGTTTCTATATCTATTCCTTGCGCTATCTGAGTTGCCAGTGCGATCGAAAGCCGACATGCAACTTTATTAATGATGCGCAGTCCCGCTTTTAATTCATCAATTTGTTTGGATGTTTGTAATGACTTTCCGGTTCACTATTTTAACCTCCATTAAAGAAGCAGAGAGGGATTGCTAAGAACTTCTATTTAAACCTATTTGGAATCAGTTTACATTTATAACTTGTATTGTTAAAGTAGGTAGTTTTCAACGACGTTGTTATCAAAAGGCATAATAATTTACAGTTATTAAGTATTAAGTAGAATAAATGGCACTTAGTATTTATTTAACAATAAGAAAAAGTGTCGACCTACTGAATTATATTTTAAAGAGACGACACCGAACTATTGTTCGTGAAAGAACGGCACGCTTGATTTAGGTCACTACGATGAAAGGAGCGACCACACGGCTGCTCAAAATACGCTAACGCACCGTAAACGCAGCAAAATGTATGAAGAATACGTGACGCATTCGACATGTCAACTCGTATACGGAGCGTTACGCACCGGTGTGGTCGCTCCTTAAGACGACCACTTTAATAGCGAAAAGGGTAAAAAGCATTCCATGAAATCCATTGGCGGCTTAGAGCCTGACCCTGACGCACGTTTATGGCAATCGTAAAATAAATCCCGTCGAAGGACGCGAGTGGGTAAAGGAATTTCCGAGGTGATGAACGCAGGCAGCTCGCGAAGTCGCAGCTCGAAATAGATCCGAGGAGACAGTTCTCCGCGCGAGACTATTCGAATAGTTTAATCCAACGGCAGTATCTACTTAATGGCTTCCCGTTCTTGTTACTGGAGTTCTGGGTACTTCAGTAGTTAGAGCTGGCGTAAGAATCTCACGGATATTTTATTTAGAAAGACACGTATAGCCCTACTCGCAGATTTTGCTATTGAATACCAAAGTCATAGAGAGATTTCGGTTCGCATCTAAGTTCGCATCGGTTGGCTATAAAGTTTTTGATTGGATTCACAATACACACTTAAGCGGCTTTTCCTCTTAAATCATTTTATCCCATAAATACATTTGATATGTGCACGTAAGCCCTGAACGAATTTTTATTGTTTTGACTCTTTATGACCCACTTAATAATTTATAACGTCAAATTGCTCACTTAATTGATTTGTCCGGTTGTCTATACTAATATTGTAAAGAGGAAAAGTCTGAGATTGTAGCTTTGTAAGTTTGTATGTTTTGGGTAATTTCAGGAAACGTTAATATCAGTGCTAGCTCACACGAGCAAAGCAATACTGAGCCAGTACCTTTTTGGCATTATTGCAACGCACAAGTATGCCGTAATTTTAATTTATAATTATATTTCTGTACCACAATTGTTTTACTTGTTCTTTTATTGTTGTTTTTTTCTGTTTCTTTTTTTTCTGCATTTCTTTGTTTTTATTTTGTTGCAAAATGCCAAATAAATGAGTTATCTATCTTATAGGATTACAAAAACTCTTTCATCTGCGTGTATAATGGGCTTTCTGGGTTATATTTTAACTCGCGAGTTTTCTTGTGTTCTTTCCAAAACGCGGGCAGCCACTGGATAATTTACTTACCTGTTTCTCAGGAAAAGGATTTATGCAGACGGATATAGCACGAAGTGATTTCTCATAAAGGATGAATCAGTACACAGTATGGCTGGTATGGCTGTATCGCCTCTCTGGGTTAGCCGGAAAACGGTGACACCCGTCAATATCGTCTAGGAAACCGAATAAAAATAATTAAACGGAGAAATATGTAGCTGTGACATACACACTATTTAGTCGAGTTTCATGTTACGACGTCGGTCCGGGCACGGCTCGGTGTTTTCTGAGTTATCATTCATTATGAGAGCTTGGGAACGGAATGTGTAAAAAAAACCTAAAATTAGGAAATAGGCACCTAAATTACGTCAATATTTATGAAGAAATGAAAAATGTAAATTATAATACTTTTTAAATAAGTAGTTAAAACTAAACCAGAACATAACTCTATAGACCTTGAATTTAAAAAGACTTATTGATGCCTGTGTATTTACAACTTACCACAAAACAATAAATAGGTATTCAGGTGCCTATACCTTCCTGTGTATTGTTCTTCGGGAATTCATTCGTATCTACCGCCTTTTGTTTGCTGAATACATTCCCAGTGATATGCGGCCTAAATTTATCTCGTAACAATAGGTACTTGTGGGATATTTACATGTTGGCAATTATTTCGAGAGACAACCTGATTCACTGAAACCAACACAGGATCCCCCCTCCTCCCTCTAACCTATCTACGTACATAATTATTCGCTAATGCCCTGATCCATAAAAGTTTAACAAAACTATTAGCTAAAATGCCGTTAAAACTCGTTCAGATTTAGATAAAGATATCTGTCACTTTAACATTTCAAAGTTTCATGAATAAGGGTGGGTATGGGTATATAGAATCCATACTTAAATAATAAAGAGGAAAAGTATGTGAGATTGTAGCTTGTTTAGAAGGATTCTAATTATGATGTGTTGTTAGAGACCTACGTGTGCGGAGACTTTGCGTCGCCAATCGCCCCACCAGTGCGTTTGCAGCCTAAAGTTCTTGCTGTGGCTGCTGAATGCATCTCTTTTACGTGACAGTACCGGTATTCCATCCACGAGATTTGATAGACGGGAACATATGCCCACTTTCGTGTTTCTGTCTTTCAAAATGAGAATGACAGACACATCAAAATGGGGATATGTCCTTTTCTGTCAAATATCGCAAATGAAACACCGGCCCGCTACTCAGCCTTATTTACATTGGAGCTGTTCACTGGCGATTACGGAATTCATAATTTTAGTATGATGGTACTCCTGTTTTCATTACGATAATCGACCGAATGGATCTAAACAACCTAAAATGCGGTAATTATAATATAAACACCCAAACAGATGGTTCGTGGCTTTGCTTTTTGACATTAGGCTACTTATTCTTATGTTTTACTCTTGTTGAATTTAGCACTATTACAAGCTATTTTACGTCATGTGTTAGAATGAAAAGTACTGCTAGTTCTCCGCTCTTTGGAATTTTAGAAAATACTAAGTAAGTCACGCTATGGTTAAAGCTTTGAACTTTGATAACAATTCGTAATTAAGCATTCAAATAGGATGAATGCTATAGTACCATATAATTGAAATACCTGCTTTTTCAACAAATATTGAACCTTTTCAAAGATAAGTTTATTGACGTTACATACTCGTAAGTGTTTACTCATTCCATTACCCTGACAGTTAAGTAGCACACAGTTACCTTATCTTATCAGCGCATAGTGCAATGATAAGTGGGTATGTTGGCACTCATACAAGGGTAATAATTGCATCAAGACTTGAAGAGAGTGTTGTCAAGAGTGAACTAGGAAAAGAGACTCATTATTCTGAAAGATAAAAGAGGCGAGAAGTTGCTATTTGTCTTAATTTTATACTTAACTAAGGACTCTCTTTACTACTTGCGCAGACTTCTACATTAGGTATTGGTCCACGCCTATTTTATTCAGATTATAAGAAATGAGGGTATTGACAAGCCAAGTTCATGTCTGTTTTTAATGCTACATCAACCCTTTTTCCCCAAGGGCTAGTGAAATATTTTTTGTCCATTTTCCTTCATACGTCACCTTAAGGGCCGTGTCAACTTCTCCTTCATGTAATATCCTATAAACCCTTTTGAAGGTCTCGTCCTTAGAACCGGTAAAACATCGTACATATAAATATCATGTAGCACCTAATGACTTAGACGCGCGTATACAGGGCGTCCCAAACTTATGGGACATGAAGGGGAAGTACCTTAAATATCGTAGATAGTGAATTTTGCTCAAAGAAGACTTTATGTTATTTTTAAAAGTTAGTAATTCTACATTCATAGATTTTCTAAATATTTTTTTTTTTTTTTAACAATTATTTATTTTTGTTTTAAATTTGCCTTCTGTCTAGCTTACAGAGGACGTATTGAAATACTAAGTTTTATCAAATTATCATTTTATCCACACGTGCACTTATAATAAGGAAAACTTATGCCAGTACCTATTTTATGAAGTGGGTACTTATTTACGAATAATCAATGCTATCTTTGGAATGATAATATTGCTACTTTTCGAACGTCGTCTTCGGCAATAAATAACTTTCTTGAAATTTGACTCAATCATTTTATGGTGTTCCTTTATTTTAAAATACTATGTTACTTAAGCTGAGTTATTCTTTCGATTGGCATCATAAAAAAGGGTGATTTTTTTTTCACATTTTAGTCGGTTCGATTCCCAGACGAAGCAAGTAATTTTTAGAAAATCTATGAATGCAGAATTACTAACTTTTAAAAATAACATAAAGTCTTCTTTGAGCAAAATTCACTATCTACGATATTTAAGGTACTTCCCCTTCATGTCCCATAAGTTTGGGACGCCCTGTATACCTTAGTTTCATTTCACGTTTGCGGGAAAGAAAACTATTGAGCACAATTCGACGGTTTGAGTAGGAACCTAGTACTACCTGTCTGATGGGAATGGTCCTTCGCCGTAAAGTACGAATATTTAATTCGCGAGTTTATTCGGTGCATCACCGACTAACCTACGCAATCACGTGGGCGCGGTCAGCGGACATAGCCCAGAACAAGCAGCTTCTAGAAAATCGTCGCAGCGGGTCCAATCGGCTCCTACACTGCACCGAGTATCAAGAAAGTCTGCAAATTTATTAGTTGTCCTGGGCTCAGCGTTTAAATGTAGTTGGTGTCGTCCCCCGCTTCACCGGGCGGTGGGGCGCGTAGACACTACCTACTTAATGACATGTCTTAGATTTTAAAGGGATTGATCATTACCATAACAATTTCCCAGAATATACGGACATTTGAATTGTTAGCCAACCCTTTAAAAGCACTCTTCACTTATACAACAAATTGTAACACCATAGTGTTGCCAGTCTCATAGCCAGCCAAAGCCACGTCATCCCCCCACCACCATCAGCCCTGCCATGCTGCCAAGCCGAGCCCCGGGGTGGGGCGATGACCAGCCAGCCAGCCAGCCAGCCTATATATAAAGGGGTGCTGCCACTGCAGCGCTCACTTTTTGTACAACCGAATTGCAAGTCGAAACTCTGTCCAATTTAACCCAAATAAATGAATTGATTATTGTGCACTAAGTTTATTAATATTCGTCAGCCCATTCGTAGGTCTTTATTACACTCAGAAGTGGGCATACTTACGTATCACGTATAATGATGACGCGATCGACTAAAAAGAAGCGACCACGACCACCTGATTGGGAGAATGCAAGTACTGACCATGTGGCTGCTTCCTCTGATGGCGCCGATTTTGATGAACCCTCCAGGGACACCGACGAGGATCAAAATATAAGAGAAGGAACGTCTACGCCTCCTGCGAGGAAGATACTTAAAAGTCTGTTGACGCAGGAGGTACAAAAAGCCTTTCAAGCCATGGAAGACGACCTCCCTGTTCTCACGCGGGCAAAACATCACCGAGCTGCATCACTGATCCCCGAATTTGACCCTGACAGCGAGGATAGCACCGTTCAAACTTGGCTGAAGAAAATTGATCAATTAGGAGATATTCACGGTTGGGATGATAAGACCAAATCATTTCATCTACAAGACAAGCTACGAGGCCAAGCTCGCAAGTGGTACAACCGCCTAGAAGAATACGATTATTCATGGGAAGAATGGAAAAAAATGATACTTCGTGCCTTTCCGAAACATCGTGATTACTCCAATATATTAGAAGAAATGCTAAATAGGAAGAAAATACCGAACGAAAGTATGACCAAATACTATCAAGAAAAAATTGCTATGTGTCATCGATGCAAGCTATCGAACTCCGCTACAGTATCTTGCATTATCCGTGGCCTGCCAACAGCTTTGCAGTCTAACGCCAGAGCATTCCAGTGTGTTCAGCCCGAAGAACTATATGAACGCTTTCTGTCGGCTTTGGACGACTACCGGGCGCCGTACCACGCCGGAGAATTCGCGCGAACCAAGGAAAGTATTCGTCAGCCTATGGAAAAGAAAGCGCCAGTGAACGTGGATACAGATCCGTGCCCCCGCTGTAGACAAACTGGGCACTTGGTACGAAATTGCCCTGTACCTGACCAGCGCACCTGTTTCAAGTGTGGTGCAAAAGGTCACATCGCACCACGTTGCCCAAATAACCTAAAACCTGAAGACAAGACTACTAGCGTCGTCAAGGAAGTGAAATTGATTCAAAACTATAATGACGTCTACAAAAAGACTGCTCAAATCAACGGCACCTACGTGAAAGCTTATTTGGACACTGGTAGCCAAGTAAACATACTCAATTATGAAATCGCCGATCTTCTCAATCTAGAAGTGAAGCCATCACACACCGCACTCAAAGGGTTCCATGGCGACAGTGTTCAGAGCAAAGGTGAAGTAGAATTCAGACTTCAACTCGACGGCCTAAATCTAACCTGTGAAGCTCAACTAACAGACGTGAAGATGAAAGATATCAACTTATTAGTGGGCCAACCCGTTATAAACAGTGACGGCGTGTCTTTGATAGTCCACAGCGGTACTGCCACACTCAAAACCAACATACCTGATTTTACTGCAAACATGGATGTGACAAGCGAAACCCAACGTTTCAAGGTTGTTACCGCGGTTAAGGAATGCTTGCCGCCAGGAACGTCTATCATAAAGGTTCACATACTCGGAAACCGATCAGAAAATGACGTCCTGACTCCTGCGCGCCATTTTGACTTGTATGGAGTAACCTACTCGCTACCAGCTACTCTACTTCGTGGCAACGCAGGCTACCTGAAGGTTGTCAACACGGGCAGCAAGGACGTCGAGTGGTGCGAGGGCACCGTACTACTTCGTGCTGAGAGCTGCGAGGAAGCCCAGGTTAGTCAAAATGATAATTCATTGCCATCTGCCATAGCCCAAAGCCTTTTATGTATTAACTCAGCCGAGCCCAACAACACGGAACACATAGGGGGCGTAAAAATTGTGGATTTAAACATAGGCTCCTTAAATGAAACACAACATAAGGATCTAATTTCTTTATTGTCAGAGTATAAAGATTGCTTCGCCAGTGACACCAAGGATTTAGGCTGTTCTAATTTAGTTCAGATGCAAATTAAATTGAATAGTGATACTCCTATTTACTACCGTCCATATAGACTTTCTCTCAGTGAGCAAGCGATCCTTAAATCTAAGATAGCGGATTTGTTAGGAGCAGGCATCATCAAGGAGTCAGAATCTAGTTACGCTTTCCCAGTCATTCTAGTCAAAAAGAAAAACGGTGATCACCGTTTATGTGTCGATTATCGCGCACTCAATGCTATTACCATACGTGATCGATATCCTATGCCCAACATAGATGATCAGCTGTCACGGTTGGCAGGCAAGAAGTACTTTACTAGTTTAGATCTGGCTCAAGGTTACCATCAAGTTCCTATCAGTCCTGAGGATACGCATAAGACCGGGTTCATAACAAGTGAGGGCCATTTTGAGTATAATCGTGTCCCATACGGATTGGCCAATAGTCCGTCTGTTTTTATGCGATTGATCAATAAGCTCGTACAAACCTTGGATGACCACGAAATATTGGCCTTTCTTGATGACATATTGTTACCATCTGTTGACATTGAATCTGGCATTGAGTTATTAAAAAAAGTACTGTCTAAACTGAAAGCCGACAACCTGAAATTAAATATGAGCAAATGTTCATTCCTGCAAAAGAAAATCTCATATTTGGGGCACCAGATTTCTCTCAATAGCATACAACCGGGTGAACTAAAATTAGCTGCGGTGTCTCAGTTCCCAGTCCCGCGTAATGTTCACGAAATAAGACAATTTATTGGCCTGTGTAGTTATTTTCGCAAATTCATCTTTAATTTTGCTACCATAGCCCGCCCACTCACAATGTTAACAAAAAAAAACACACCGTGGACTTGGGGTGAAGAACAAGCACAGAGTTTTGATGAACTTAAACGGAAACTATGTGAGAAACCCGTACTAGCAATTTTTGATCCCTCCCTGCCTACTGAGATACACACGGACGCGAGCAAACTAGGTATAGCTAGTATTTTGATGCAAAAACAAACTGATGATACGTTGCGCCCTGTAATGTATTTTAGCCGCGTCACTAGTAGGGAAGAAAGCGTTTATCATAGTTATGAATTAGAAACATTGGCGGTTGTTGAATCATTGCGTAGGTTTCGCTGTTATGTATTCGGAAAGAAAGTGAAGGTAGTCACAGATTGCACTGCTGTCACCGCCACATTAACGAAACGCGATCTTATACCGCGAATCGCCCGTTGGTGGCTTTTGATCCAAGATTTTGACATTGACATTGACTATCGACCCGGTGAACGAATGAAACACGTAGACGCACTTAGCCGTAATCCCGTGGATATAAATTCGTTTGTAAGGCAAGCTACATTGGAACGCGTATCCGAACGTTCGCTGCCGGCCATAGACAGTGTCAATGTCAATCGCCTCGAAGTGTCAGATTGGTTCCTAACGGTTCAAAGGCAAGACGAAAAGCTCGCTAAAGTGATTGACTTAATAAGTAGTGGTTGTACGGACTTAGACATAGTTAACAATTACGCGCTAATTGATGATCGATTGTACCGCAAGACACTTAACGGTAACCGCCTCATAGTACCATTTTTCGCGCGTTGGAGAATTCTTCAAATGCACCACGACGATATCGGTCATATAGGGTTGAAACGATGCGATGAACTGATTAAATCAGTATATTGGTTCCCTAAAATGTCGCGTTTCATTAGGAAGTACGTCTCATCTTGTCTTCACTGTGCATATGGGAAAGGTGACTACGGAAAGAAACCAGGTAAATTACACCCTATTCCTAAACCGTCAGAACCTATGAAAGTAATACATATCGACCATCTCGGACCCTTTTGTAAAACAAAAAAAGGTTATCAATATATGTTGGTAGTCACAGACTCTTTTTCAAAGTTTGTCATCGCAGAACCTACTCGTACAGTTAACTCGGTTGAGACAATTCGCGTCTTAAGAAAGATTTTCAGTTTGTTTGGTGTACCTGAACGCGTCGTATCAGATCACGGAATGGCCTTTACCAGTCGGTACTTTAAGAGTTTTGCATCTGAAAAACAATTTCGGCACACCTTATGTACTATTGCTTGTCCACGTGCTAATGGTCAGGTAGAGAGAACGAACCGCACGATTCTGGATGCCTTGCGAGCGACAGAGCCCAGTAATGCTAGTAACAACTGGGACAATAGTTTGCCTAACGTGGTATGGGGTATTAATAATACATCTAATGCCTCCACTGGGTTCAAACCATTTGACTTGATGTTTGCTCGTGCTAGTAGGTCTGTATGTGATGTTGTTATCCCAGGACAGGTTACCGAACACATACAAGCTAGACGTGCAAAGGCAGTATCTCGGAACAAAGCCGCCAGCGCTAGGATGAAACTACAGTATGATAAAAAGCGAAAAAAATGTATTGTTTACAGAAAGGGTGACCTTGTACTTTGGAATCAGGCCCCAGTTAGTAGTGCTAGTAGAGTCAATTCAAAGCTAGATGATATATATTCTGGACCTTACATAGTTGTCAGAGTTTTAGGTAAAGATAGGTACAAAATCCGTAGCATAAAAGGTATGAGAGGGTATAAAAAATTCACTGGGCTTGTATCGGTAGATGCTATTCGGCCCTATCAGAGTGTAGCGCCCTTAACTGATAGTGAGAGTAGTACAGATGACCAACTTGAAACGGAAGACCTCATTGATCTCTTAGAAAGTTAGAATAATTTGGTGTGTCATACTGTTTATGTTTTTCACTGATACTTGTCAACTCCCCATTGCGGGAGCAATTGTTACAGGACGGCCGAATGTAACACCATAGTGTTGCCAGTCTCATAGCCAGCCAAAGCCACGTCATCCCCCCACCACCATCAGCCCTGCCATGCTGCCAAGCCGAGCCCCGGGGTGGGGCGATGACCAGCCAGCCAGCCAGCCAGCCTATATATAAAGGGGTGCTGCCACTGCAGCGCTCACTTTTTGTACAACCGAATTGCAAGTCGAAACTCTGTCCAATTTAACCCAAATAAATGAATTGATTATTGTGCACTAAGTTTATTAATATTCGTCAGCCCATTCGTAGGTCTTTATTACAAAATATAATCCGTAGGCTACCGATTTATGATATTTTGACCGATTTAATATAAATTTAGTTGTATTAGCACGTCACGCCGCCTCCCTAGCAGGGCGTGGCACTGGCGGGCGCGGGGACTCTTATTTATAGCGTCCGGAATGCAAGGCCCTCCACCAGCCACTGTCAAGTTCATTACTCGTGCACTGTCTGGCTTATTCAATGGCGGGTCTTGCATTTAACTCATTCTAGAATATTGCCTATACAGTGTGCACTCATCCCCTATCTAATCCATGTATCGATTGAAAATCGACTTCTAACTTTTACAAACGGTTTTATGTACCTACACGTTAGAGGTCGACACAGATACAATAGTTGAAAATAGTAAATTATTTGTTTAATAATTTGTTCCAACAACAGCTATTAGTTATAGAATTGTAACTATGTGAGTTATGTTTAGAATTACTCACGTATCAACACAACACAACGGTAACTCATCCTGCATACGATTTCCTGAAAGGTTCGAAACATGTCGCCCGCACACAGTTTATAGGTACATGAGTTTAGTCTTGCAGTAGTTAGTAAAATTGTAAAGAGCTGGTTAATTTTGACGACATATATTTAAATTCTTACAGAGCAAAATTGTAGTCGTGTAGAGCATGAGTCAATAACCGCCGTCACAGAAATCAGAGTGACACGCGAATATATTTGCATTTGTCATATGCACGTTTGAACTGTGAAATACGGCTGAATCCTATGCCCAAAATTCAGTTTTTAGCAGATGCCAGTTTTTACAAAAAAGAGTTATGACGTGAACATTCAACTTCATTCAGCCTGATGTATATTATCTTCAGTCGACCAAAATGTCGAATGACATTCGGGTAAGAAGTACTCACCGACTTCGGTAAGGGTCGGGTCAAAAGATTATTTGAGATAAACCAGGATTAGCCAAAAGTCACAAACATGCAATACTTTTTCCATACAATTGACATAACTTGTAAAGTTAGTGAAAATCTCCTAATATCTAGTTCAGTAGCCACCCTTGCTGACCCATTTAAAGTTTTACCCTGCATGTAGATTTATAGGTTTTATTCTTTACGAAGAAAGTTTCTTGTTTGTCCACCTTCTCTACGCGACGAGAGATTAAAGCCAGTGGCCGCAGAAAAGATTTCGAAAATACGAGAACATTGAAAGGGGAAAAGTCACGTTTCTTCATTCCTAAATAAAGATAAGATAGCAGTATGCTGGCTGGAAACAAAACATACTGATTGGTCATACACAGATTTAGGTTAGTTTTTAAAATCTGCTTATAGTAGTTGCTATCTGGGGATTGCGTACCTATATCTTGGAGTATTGCTAGGTACACCTACAATTTTAATGTAAGCGCATGTACCTTGAAACCGATATAATTAAGGGGGTAAACTTCAATAATTAAAATTAGGGCCCAATGCCCAGTTTTAGGAACAGAAGGGATATTCCTATTGCTTGGAATAAAAACTTTGTGTTATATACTTGAGAACATAATCGCCAAGGTAAGGATAACTCTCAGAGCTTTTCAACCGTCCTTTATTTGGCCGGCTGACCCCTGCCAAATAAAGGACAACTATCAAATAGCCAGAAATGCCACAAAAATCTACAGTGTTCATCAAAAATTCTGACATGCAGGGTAGTGAAACCCATAAGCGGATTGCGAGGTATTTTTTGTCTGTCTCCGTTTATAACATTTTACTAGCCTCCAGGGCAACGTGAGGCAAGGCAGGGCAAGTTCTATTAGGCCTTTCTCACACGGGGCGACGGCAATGCAATTTAAACTGGTCGGTAATAAGTGTTGACAACTGCGATGCAACTCAACCTCTCGCACGGCGCGACTCAACTTCTGACGATCAGTCTCGCGTCGCGACGTTCACCGGGCAGACGTCCAAGGCCAAAGCAATGGAGTCAAGTGGTGATGATGAAGACATTATATATATTTATTTTACCGGCACAGACGAAACCGTAACAAGAGAACATTCTGGATACATATTATTCCAAGCCTTTTCTGTAACGTATTTCCTTGCATATACCTACTCCCAATACTCCTTTAGCGTATAATCATACAGGCAAGAATATTTTTAACTTCCTGCACTAATTGTATGTTTTTTAACTGCTCCGACGACATGACGCGCGCCAATTTCGCGCAAATTCCATGAAAAGTTGCGTCGGCAACGTGCGGGCGACCAGCACTGCGAGTTGCGCGTTACTATAGTTGCGTCGCCGTCGCAAACTAGTTTTCTAAAAGTTGATTCGTGTGCGGTCTGCACTCATTTCTCCTCTGGTCTGCCATACATGTGCCAACGTGTTTGGTTGCGTCACAGTTGACAACTAGTCTGTTTTGGGTTGCCCCGTGTGAGAAAGGCCTTACGTTACGACGTTGCTGGACGATAATTGACTTTTAAACCACTAGGTTTCATATTTGGGAAGAAAATATCTTTGAAATGTTTTTATATGGGTAACTTTCGTTACACAATGGAGAAAAGTTAAAGCATAGATTTGATTGACGCCCTTACTATGTACATTTTTTTGCAATTCACCCATTTAACCATACAGCAGCATCGTAATTAGGTACCCAGGGTCGTACATAAGTATGACTTTTTGTGAAAATTACTAGCCAGAACAGAAAAAAATCCTTTAAGCTCAATTATGTTTTGAGATCGTTGCAACTACATAGGATTAAAAATATATGCCGTCATCAGTTTATTTTATGTTGCTTTATTCGCTTTCTAACGAATGCCGATAGTATCAGTTCATCATTAGTTGAATATCAACCAAAAACTCAATCATTGTCCTAATTCAATTTGGATAAGAGTAGCTTAGAAGTAAGCTGAAATCTACTGCTATAAAAAAAACTTAGACGGGGCTCAACGAAATTGTTACTTAAATACCAATATAATTGTTTAAGGAATTTTATTTCCAAAAAACGAACGCTATCATTAAGCATATAATCAAATGGTATATCAGACCTCTATTTCATCAAATTAGCAATTGGCAATTCAACGTATTGCTGGGTAGGTAACGATTATCCAGCACATTTACTTGTCCACCCAGGAATGTAGGTACTTACGTCTAATTAACATTATCAGATGACAATTGTCAAGTTGGTGAAATAGGGGCCAGATCTGCAAAACGGCGTTGCCAACAAACAACCAATTTCCACGTCACGATTTTGTGCTAGTCTTGTCTATGACTTAAGTAATATTAAAATATTCAAAGTTATGGCACGACACAGTATGCGTAATTTTTTAAAAGTCACTTAGTTATTCTTTGGTTGTATCCGGTTAGTTTCTGTGCCAGCGTGGGGTTGGCCGGCACCCGCAGGCTACGCGCCTGATACTTCCCGGCACGACATATTTTCAGATGTTGCGAAGCAAAATAAAGTATTTTAGGTACTGTAAAATGAGCTTGGGATTATTAAAACACGACTGGAATTATTGAGAGCACAGGACAGGTCACATGGATTTTATAAAACAAGCAAGCATTTTGAAATCTTTTTAAAGAAATAGTGTACAAATAGTTCATCATGGCGATATGGCCGACGGATAACTTACTTAAGAGTCCGCAGTAAGCTCGGCCGAATTTCACCTTCCCATACAAACGTAGTTATGCTCTCATTTTAAAACTACGTGTTGGATTGTGACGAAACTTAGCATATACAATGACATGAGGTATATCTATGTCTGTAATTAGTTTATATGGTTCCAGTTTATAAAACACGAAATACAGCAAAAACAAGTTTTGTATGAAAAACTTAAATTCGATATACCTCATGTCATTGTATATGCAAACTCTCGTTACAATCCAACACGTAGTTTTAAAATGAGAGCGTAACTACGTTTGTATGGAGAATCGAGCTTACTGCGGACTCTTAATGTTGCCGAATTTATTTTCCAGATACTGTGCACGTTCATAACAGTATATACAATTCGATTTCGTAGAATTTTTAGTTTCGCAGAATTCAGAATGCTTTATTGTATCGAAAGTATTTTTTCACCAGTTTTGAAAACCTATAAATTGTTTTATATACTCTGATTATGATTGTTTCTAAACATATCAGTATTATAGACCCGTTTAGGGTCATACTAGGTAGGTAAAGTCGCCATCAGATATATCGGAGCGGCCAAAGTGCTCACAAATATCTGAACACGTCTATTGTCGAGGCATTAGAGACGTGTTCAGATATTTGAGAGTACTTTGGCCGCTCCGATATATTATCTGATGGCGACTGTACCTATGCACAAGGAAGGTAGAGGATAGAAAAATCCGCCTATGACAGATGGACAGACACCGAGTGATCGATGATCGCAGAGTCGCAGGAGAAATGAGAACCGAATATAACGCCGCTTACAATATGGATGGATAAAGCATAATACCAAGAATTCACAGCAAATCATTGACCCTAGAACGGAAGACTTCATTAAATTAGTCTCGTGACTGCGATTGTGTTGCGGTGAGAAGCACGGGCGCAGGGCGCAATCTAAACTCGGCCGGGTAATAATAAACTGTATGGAAATAAATACGACGGAGACTATTGTCGTACTGCTTGCTATAAGCGAGGTAGCTGCGGGTCGAGTGGCAAGTGGCAATTACATCGACGCAGGAGAAAGCTACGCTATGTTTAATTACAAATTCACTTATTCCGCCTTGGTAAAATATTGTAATACGAATACAATATCGAATATTCAAACATAAATTATTAGGTTAATATGAATTTGCCGACTGTTAACACTTATTACAGAGTACGCAGGCGAAGCCGTGGGATAAAATCCTACTAATATTATAAATGCGAAAGTT
The DNA here is from genome assembly GCA_947049275.1 of Epinotia bilunana. Lineage (NCBI taxonomy): Eukaryota > Metazoa > Arthropoda > Insecta > Lepidoptera > Tortricidae > Epinotia > Epinotia bilunana. The sequence continues at coordinate 23,041,818 of OX346253.1, forward strand.
TAGATGTTTGGATGTTTGTTAATCAATCACGCTTAAACGGCTGAACCGATTTGAATGAAATTTTGCACGAAGATAGTTTATAGCCTGGATTAAAATATAGGATAGTTTTTATCCCGGGTCCACGCGGACGAAGTCGCGGGCGGAAGCTAGTATAGCATAGGTCCTAAACCATATACTGGTGAAATATTTTTTGAAATCGGAGGAGTAATTACGGAGATAACCCTCAACATACTTTACAACGTACAGCCTCACATACTTTTCCAGTTTATGATAATATTTCATTCGTACCTTAGATTACTAATGAACTAGTTTTTTTTAAATATCCAACCTAGTAGTAGGTACTGTTTTAACAAAATATCCGACTTAGTAGGCTTAACTTAGCTAATTCGCAAAGTTATTCGCGAGCCGAATTAGCATTCTGATGAAATAAACGTGAAAGAACTCGTGAAAGGGAAACGGAAATTCTAATTCCAGTTTGAGGAGTCGACAGCAGTTCGAACCACTTTTAACTTTTTTACTTAGAGGACCTAAGATATTTGTTTAGGCAAAAGTGTTTTTTATCTAATATTTCACTACTAACAAAGAATGACGTCAAAAGAAGGAATTCCATACGCTACGATATCAATTAGTACGGTAAATTCGTTTAAAAATTACAGGTTTCATATTTCTGACCAACTAGGTAGCACATTTTCCACAACTAAATCAGTTTTTTTTCTTTCGTTGATCCTAGCTTACGGTGACTTATTTCAAGATGCAGCTTTTTAACCATTAGCTTAGTAGATATATTGGTTAGACCTTTTGTGTGTAGGTATAATCCATTTAAGCTAAAGGCTGGCACGACCGAAAACCATTAATGCTTAAAAGAACAGCAAACGCTAGCAACTTTGTGCTGAATTTCCCACGAAATGGTCGCTTCCGATTTCATGAATATGGATATTTTCCTGAAAAACGAACGCCGGGCATATTAATGAAACGTTCACTTATAGTACAACATTGCGGCATTCAAAAGAAAAGCAGCTTCAGCAATCAAGAACGGAATTTTAACGAGAATGAAATTACAAAACGGAATTTAATCGAAAACAAACAGATTCTAAGTGATTGCAATACAACTACTCTTTGTAATAGAAATGACAGGATTGAATCTTGTCGCAATGATTAAAAATATTTTCTCTGTTGTGCGATGCAATCAAATCCAAAGGCTACTTAACGTCGGTGGCAAATAGAAGACGCAGTATCTACAGAATTTAGCGCAGAAAAACTACTGCAGTCCTGCTCCTGTTAATATGGCAGAATATACGATTCTCGGGATCCTTTACAATGATGAAGTAGTACTTTTAATAACTTTGCTAACGTCAGAACGTGCTCTGCTTCGCAAATGGCTACTCAAAGTAACGGCAACCGGACCAGAGCGGTTAGACTTACTCCCGTTTTCAATAATGCTATTGTAAAGTCGGGCACTTATCGTTGTCGATACACGACACACGTCTCCTTACTAAATTACACTTCTAAAAGTCGAAGAAGGCGCACACAGAGACACAACACGTAGAACATTAGCTACTTTTGAGTAAGTAATCGGCTTCGTCTTTATGGGCATTTAGTGAAATATTATTTTACAAAGTTTGATGACCGAAGCCTCATCTTCTGAAAGAGTAGGTATTCCTCTGTGTAACAGTGCCAAGAAATATGAAGAGAAGATATCCAAATATGTTTAGGATTACGATTTTTTTCACGTACTTAAATTTTATATTTTATTTTTCAGTATGTTTACAATGTGACCGTATCAAAAGAAAAAAACCTTAATATGCTTCTAGAGAAAAGATAGGAATGACTCCAGAATTTTTCGAATAAACACGGGAAAAAGAACACCAAAAAATGTGTATGTTATTCCAGAAAAGACGGACCCTGTGTATTTAATTGAGTGGAAAGGGTAGTTAAAAGTTGTACTCGAAAATACGTAAAGTAAATATTATGTGTTTCGTATACTTATCATATGAATAAGTACTGCTGCTTCATCTAATTTCGTATCTAAACAAGTTATTGTACGGTAGTTTACAGAACAGATTAAAGCCGCAAAATAAAATTAATGTTCCCCGTAGAACAATAAATCACTTCTCAACTCGACCACAAGCCAAAGCCGATAATAAAACATTAAAGTAGATACGTATTTATAAAACTTTGTGACAATTTAATTAGTTTTACAGTAGATATGTATTATGTTGGTTTAATGCTGCACGTACTTATTTAATTTAATGCATACATACATACATAGCCTGCAATAATCATAACCCTTCCTTTTATTTAGGATATAAATCGAATCTGGTATGTGGCTGCATGCTGTTCCCTCTAAAAACCTAAGGCACATTAATGGACAATAATACTTTCAGGCTCTCCGCATGTCTACGTCTGGGAGCGACGTGTGTCGCCCCTCATCGCTGCCACTGCGGAGACGCTGTCGATCGTCTCGCCCACCACGGTCTTAATGACATCATCCGTCGGGCCTTCGTCAGCGCCGGTGTCCATGCAGTCCTCGAACCCACCGGTTTGACACGGAACGACGGAAGAAGGCCCGATGGAATGGCTCATTCCCTGGAAGATGGGTCGACCCCTAGTATAAAAAATATAAAAAATATTTTGGCTTCAGTAGCTTTTGTAAAAGTATATGAAATATATTACACAATTTTATGTACAAGGTAAAAAGTCGGGCAATTATTAGGTAGATAAATATCTGATATAGATATTATGTAAAACCATTTAGTAGAAAGTATCCGTTTTTTTTATTTTAAGTGAATAAGATGGTCACAAATGTGAAGCTTGTTTTGGAGGGGCAACATAATCGGGCAATAGAGCCTACTAAGTACATACTACATGAAATTTGGCAAGAAGTGAGTGTTATAACACAAGTAACTTCACAAGTACATTAACATATCGGCAACGCCCATGGTACTCCTTTGGAGTTGCATGCGTCTATAGGCTGCGGTGTCCGCTTACCATCAGATGGCCCGTACGCTTGTTTGCCACCGTCGTTGTAAAAAAAACTTGCAGTTGACAGGATTTACGTTTCTAAGCAGGTTTTAGGGATCCGTACCCAAAGGGTAAAACGGGATCCTATTACATTACTAAGACTCCGCTGTCCGTCCGCCTGTCGCCAGGCTGTATCTCATGAACCGTAATAGTTAGACAGTTGAAATTTTCACAGATGATATACCTATTTCTGTTGCCGCTATAACAACAAATACTAACTACAACAACAGAATAAAATAAATATTTAAGGGGGCTCCCATACAACATACTTACGTGTTTTTTTGCCGGTTTTATAGATAATAGTACGGAACCCTTCGTGCGCGAGTCCGACTCGCACTTGGCCAGTTTTTTTTATTATCATTTGATTTGTCCACAAATGAACAAATAAAACTATGTTCAGTTATTGACTGTGTTAGGGCACTAGCTTCGTCATGACGACATCAGGATTTCCTTAAATAATTGTATATCAGCTGAAACTGGCCTGTTAGGTACTAAGGTTCCGTTTCAACAAAGTAACAACGAAATTAAGTATTATTTATCAACGTCAGCCGGCCCTCTCGAACCTACGGTATGCTTTGTTCAACCATTAACCTATTTTACAGCCCTACAGAACATGTTTACTACTACGAGGTGATATTTTGAACCTATACTTAGTACGGTCACTTCTGCAGTTCGGTGATATTAACGACTTGTAAGTAGATAGTTTTAATAATAGAAGATAGTTCAGTAGATTTAGTGACTACTCATAATTTTACACACAAAAAACTAGACGAGTTTTTTTTGTTTCGCCGCGTGTAATTCTTATTGGAAACAGAAACAACAAAGTGATTGAGTTTGGTCACAATAATATAACTTTAATCAAGAAAATTGCGGAAGGAAACAGCTCAATCACCGCCTTGAGGTTCGGCAATCATCAATTATTAAATTTTGTCCCGGTCCGGTACATCATATGAAAACTAAATGCCCGCCGTTTCCATTTAATTCGATTATGGTTTCTTAGTTTAGTATTTATGTTACGTAAGTTGTTTTAAAAAAAAATTGTAAAATAAATTGGTACCTCTTTTCTAGTAAACATGCCTGTCTACACTTCCCCAGTTTCTCATTTTGATAGTTTTTACGGAATTCTTTGCTTTTCAATTCAGTCTGTTGTAATAAGAAAATAATACTAACTTTTCAGTAAGTGTGTTTATTTAGAACATTCTAGAGATAGGTTCTTGTGTCGATAGTCGATTACGGTTCTTCTATATTTGTCATGATTTTTAGGGATTCATGGCCAAAATGGTAAAAACGGAACCGTTTTAGTTTCGTCATGTCATGTTACAGGCATTTTACTCCAAAACTATAATAAGCTGTATTTGAATGTCCTTGGGAGCATAGGTGTATTTTGATACCCGCTGCATAGTTATGTACCCAATTGACAAATTTAAATAAATTTAGGGGGCCATACATATGACTGGAAGTAAAAAAATCATATCACTGGTCAACACGTGGCACACAAATCGATAGGTCTTTTAAAATAAGTATAGTTTCTCAGCTATTTATTTAATTAAGAGAATATATTCGAGAGAATCGCTTCGAATGTCACAAAATTGTGCCCATCCCATCTACCTTTCGAACCGTGTAATTAAAAAATATGAAAAAAACACGGACAGTGCTTTTAAAATACTTTCAACGACAATTATTTTGTACCACGATCGGCCCAAAGGTTATTGAGGTATTGCTGAAAAACTGTCCCTTAACGAAAAATACGTAAAAGTACCGTGTGTTTCCTGTGAAGGTAACACTTTTTTTTATTGCGGTATAGGAAAGTGATTTTTAATGCGGGTTAGCTAGTAAAAGGTACGGAACCCTTCATTGTGCGTGGTCCGACCCGTACATGGCCGGTTTTAAATCATTTCGTATTGTATTGTATACTCCAATTACTTACTTTAACTACAACATACTATTCACTAGCCCATTTTCCGTTAGAGTCGTCATTTTAACCTATACAGTTATAATATCTATTCTGGTACAATGTTAGTATCTGTTGCGGTCGCACTTTTAACCCAAGTAACCTACTTACGTACCCAGTAAACTTTTTGGTAACAGCTTGTTTCAAATAAGATATTTGTTGATTATTACATAAAATAAGTAAAACACAATTTAACGAGAAACGGGCGACGCAGATTGAACACTTTGCTGAGCTCACGGTTCCACGCTAGCTATAATCCATCGTTCTTGTCTGGATCCGATTATTATCATTATTTGTCCCACTCCCACTGCTGGGCAAAGGCCTCCTCCCTCTTTTTCCCATGCTCTCGGCTTTAAGCTTCTTCAGGCCACCCCGTAGTTCCCCAGCCAGTCCTTTAAGAATGAGTCCAACTCATTCCGCCATCGCCGACGAGGTCTGCCCCGTCTCCTTCTCGATAAAAAAAAATGGATGCGATATGGCATAAAAAAATGCATTTGGGTTTTGTAATTGTAATATCTTACTGGGGTATTTTTTATCTCGTGGCTTTTGTCCTCACTCTAATCGCGTTGAGTTTGTCGGGCACGTCCCTTGTTGACTTAAGACGAGGTTTTCTACCTGCCGATGCATGCCTTAGCGATTTTTACGAGCTGCCTTTGTACTTGCAACCAGTTTTGCACTGTTTGATTTCAATCATTAAGAAAACACATTAATATGGTCATTATTATTCGATTATTTCCGTGCATCTGTTTATATACCGTTTTCAATTTATCTATAGATACCTTGGACCATTTATAATGGCCGTGGATTTGGGACACTGCGAGAAATGTTTGGGACACTAGACATTAATACCGGCTTACTAACCAGTCTATGTGACAGCAACGTAATGGTTGTGTCAAGTCACTGTTTTTTTTTCCGTAGTTTGTGGCCTTTTGCTACTTAGGAGGTCACTGTTGAATATCTCGATATGTCCCACGCGCAGATCCCGTTGTAAATTTAAGGTATAGAAATATCTTGCATATCTAGACGAATGTATGTATGTATGTACGTAAGTAATCACTTTATTGTACACAATAACAGGTTAAAGAATATACATGTCACACAATAGATCAAAGTACAAAGGCGAACCGTATCACTGAACCTAACTAAGGGCACTTATGGGCTATCCAAAGTTATCTAGGTCCACTTTTTCGCTACCGGTTTCTTGCTAATTGGTCATTAACTACAAACTACTTAGATTTTTCTTGTACCTACTTAGCGAGCTCGGCTGAGTCCACTTTGCTTCCTACTTATCTTCTCAGCGCGGCTCGAACATTCTCCCAAGTACTTTAGCGTACTTTGTGAGATTTTTTCTAATGTTGTAAGCTTCAGAAAATAAAAGAGGACGGGATCTCTTTGGAGATTATAAGTGCAGGTGAACTTCACATTGATTTTGTCTGTTAGCTTACATTTAGAGAAAAAAGTATGTATTAGTAATACTTAGGTACCTTAAGACTGCGAGTGTGTATCCAACATGACTTGTCGATACCATAGTTCACAATCGTACTAATTAAGGGAAAAGAGTGGTGTAATTAGTATGATAGTGCTCAAATCATAAAGTTACAATTTCAGTGACAAAAAAATTGTAATTAGTACGACTGTGAACTAGGGTATCGTTGTTAAGTATATGTATGTATGGCCGACCATGATACGGGGTCAGGTTAAAGAATATACATATCACAATAGATCAAAGTACAAAGGCGAACTTATCCCTAAGGGATCTCTTCCAGCTAACCTTATTAGTATAGGTAGTAGTTAAGTATAGGTAGTGTTAGTACCACACAAGTGACACGTAGCTTTAAAGCTTAGATTGCCATTTGTATGAAACACAGCTACAGCTGTTAACACTCTTCTGCTGGATGAATATGCAGGCTAAAGCTCCAGCCAATAAGGACATAAAAGTGGCTTAATGTGGCCTAATACATTTTAATCGAGTTTAAGGGGCCCCGCTTACACTAGATTGTTGCCATACGTGTGAGTAACTAACATGCTTCCTATACTCCGAGTCAATACGTTTTGTCCCAGATATATACTTACATTTCACATTTCAACTGTATTTCAATGTGTTTCACACGTTTTCACTACTACGCGCGCCGAGCTACCGTGTCAGGGAGAGCGTCAACACATTAATTAAAATACAATTGGAATGTGAAGTAATAGAAAAAAAAACGGTTCCCTAAAGTGGGATTACGTTAGGTGTAGTGGTAGGATCTCGAGCAGACTGTACGGAGAGCCCGTGTGGAGGATGCCCTTACGCCGAAAAAAAACCGGCCAAGTGCGAGTCAGACTCGCGCAGAAAGGGTTCCGTACCATTATCCGTTGAATGAAAGGTAAATTGCGGTTTACGATTTATGACGTATTAAAAAAAACTACTTACTAGATCTCGTTCAAACCAATTTTCGGTGGAAGTTTGCATGGTAAGTATATGTTTTTTAGTTTTATCATTCTCTTATTTTAGAAGTTACAGGGGGGGGCGACACACATTTTACCACTTTGGAAGTGTCTCTCGCGCAAACTATTATGTTTAGAAAAAAATGATATTAGAAACCTCAATATCATTTTTGAAGACCTATCCATAGACACCCCACACGTATGGGTTTGACGAAAAAAAATTTGAGTTTCAGTTTTAAGTATGGGGAACCCCCAAAATTTATTGTTTTTTTTTTCTATTTTTGTGCGAAAATCTTAATGTGGTTCACAGAATACATCTACTTACCAAGTTTCAACAGTATCGTTCTTATAGTTTCGGAAAAAAGTGGCTGTGACATACGGACGAACGGACAAACAGACAGACATGACGAAACCATAAGGGTTCCGTTTTTTGCCATTTGGCTACGGAACCCTAACAACACTTCCACCTGATGCAGGTACTCGCAATGCACGGTTGCTTCGGGGAGTATCTGCACCGAGTCGCCGGTCGAGAGAATAGCCCCCGCTGCCATGGGTGTGGCGCTGCAGTAGATGATGTGCGCCATACACTGGAGGTATGCTTGGTGTGGGGGCCACAACGGCATAATTTGGCCGCTGTAGTGGGTGGCGCTCTCTCGCTGCCGACCATTGTATCGACAATGAAAAGTCCTGGGAACCTTTTATGGCCTCCGACTGCAAGTCCTTTATGGCACAGAACGAGGGTCCTCATATCTGCATACCTACAGAGAGCGGGGTGCGCATGCCGTCAATATGCGCACACCCTTACTCCGCCCCCGTCGTAGTGGACTGGGTGGCAGGGTCGGGAGACCCTAGCCGTCCAACAATAAGCCCACGGGATAGTAGCGCCCTAAAATTGTCCCGGGGCATTCTCCCTGGCCATGCCCGCACAAACGAGCCAGTCGCGAGGATTAAAGTAGATGCGGACCTTTGGCCCTCCTTGGCATAGACATGGTTGTATAATCGTTAGGGGCTTAGTGGGTAGTCTGGGTCTTCTGCCCGTGGAGTCCCACACACCCGTCCGGGCGCCCCTCTGACCGGGCCGGACGGTGCGTCAAAGCATTCCCCCAACGTAAAAAAAGGACCTCGAGCGGGGTATGTACCGATCCAAATCGTTGCCAATGCCAACATTTTATTTGGGATTGCTTCGTTGGGGTAGAACTGGTGGGTAGGCAAGGCAACCAGTGAAATGAGAAGATACTTTAAATTGTAATATCACTGGTAATTACAGCCCACTTCTATCAATAATGAGTAATGTATGCTCGTTTGGTAAAAATGCTAGTAGTAAGATTTCCAATTGAAATAGATATATCTATTATCCTGCCTCTAATTTTATTATTACTCATTACATACTTATATCACACATTATTATGCAATCTACCCAAAAAAGTCTACCAATTTCTTTTATCGCTTCATGCCTACACACCAGCATCCGTTCTACGATATTGAAGTGAGCATTTTTAGAGATTCAATAAGCGAATGAGTAATGCGAGTAACCAGGTAAGTCCGGTTTTAGGCGCTAAGGCTAAACATATCCAACTCAGGTTATTTAAACAATTACCTCCACTCCCGTCCTGTCCTTCAGTGCGTTCCAAAACTTAAAAACCAAACCAAAAATACCAAAACATACAACCCGGCTGGCCGCTCACTCACAACCAAATTCACACACTACGAAACTAAACTGAACACAAATTGAAAACGTTCCAAAAACAAAAAAAATAATCGTTCAAATTGTCACTGGCTGGGTGGTTTCCAAGACCGTGAACTTTTCCAAGTTAGTGAAAAGTTGATAGGTTAAACTGGATAGCATTTACATGCACGTGCAACGTACGCGTTGCCGGCTTGCGGTCCGGTCGACGCGCGCCGAGTGGTGACTGTCAAACCAACCAGCTGGCAGGCCCACTCTGGCGGCCGGACTGGCAACTAATGACGCTCCAGTGAACAAGGACGTAACTTAATTTGTTATTTCAAGTTAGTGTCTCTTACTACTCTTACTAGCCTCTGCCCGCAACTTCTTAGGCGATATATGTTTTTCTGACGCATTAAGCATGGAAACTTTCATCGAAATCCATTTGCTAGTTCTCCGTGAAAAGTACCTAAGGAATCTTCAGGAATCATATTAGTAGGAAACATGTATTCAGTAAAAGTCGTTTCCCTGAAAAACTTCCAGAATCTGAATATGCCTACTTGGAAATATAATCACAAACCAATGTGAAAATAGGTAGGGTCATTACACTGGTTACGCGACCACCTTCGGTTAGCGACCACCTGAAGGAGGTTTTTTCTATTGAAGATAACATCAATTCTACAGACCCTATTGAGACAATTAGTTGTACATGCATTTTTTTTGTTGTTTTAGAATAGAAATCTATTAAAAAAACCGAGAATTTATCCTTTCAGTTCACCAACTCAGCTAAGTGGTTGCCAACCGGCACATGAAATTAGATGGTCGCTAACCTCGGGCACGTCATTTAAGTTACATATTCAGAAGCATTAAAACTTACATACAAATAAGTAGGTATGTACCTAAATTCGATTGATGAAGATTATAAAAGATACATTTTGCATTTTTAAAAATAATGAATGTAATTAAAAAAAAACTTGAATATTTTTCCAAATCTTTATGAATAACAACCGTATTCGTCGTTATTCCCTTTTACTTTCGAGCCGCCAAAGGAGCGACATGGCGGCGGCGCCCATGGAGAGGGGATATTGACTCGCCTCGCAGCCACTGCGCATGCCCCGACCCATGTGTTACTGTTTGGTTTACGCTCAAATTACGTCCAATAACAATAAAAACCTCACATAAGTACCATAATGTATTTACCATTTCTTAAAGCAATAAACCACTAGGTAAACATTCAGGTAACTAGAATTCAATATTTGGCCTGTCCCCACCTTCCCTGGGACGCGACAACCGCTGCATCCAACGACCTTGACCCCCACTAGCGGTATTTTAAACACCGGCTTTTTATCGATGAGATTTTATTTAACGTTAGGAGTCTGAAATGCGTTGTTATTTTGTAAACAATACGCTTGAGCGATCCATTAAAACTTTTTAATTTGGGCGCCTTTATTTCCTCTCCGGAACGAGTACATATTTTCTACGTAGACGCTTTTGCCACGGGCACTTTGTTAATTAATACTTAGTATGTTAATTTTGGCGGAAGTTCAATACTTAGAATGAAAATGTGGACGTTTTAATATTTACCTTGAACTCTTTGTTAAATATTGGGGTTGAAAAATATATTGGTAGGTATTATAAGTAACTTATTAAGTGTATTTTGGTATTAAGGAATTTTGGAATGTTCAGACGGTATAATAATGAATTTCACAGTCAGTACTTACCTACTCTGTTGGTACTGGTACTTATTAGAAACGAAAACTACGTTTCAGGGTAAATTAGTTCTTAGGTGGACCTGTTAAAAACACGGATATAGTTTCTAACCATCTTTCGATCAATATCTTCCTACATGTAGGTTTCATCAATTTGTGTTGCCATTTGAGAACGATTCGGTTTATTCTCATCCCAAAATGCGTTACTACGGACCTTTCGATTTTTAACCGTCAATAAACTACTTATTTTAAGTTCAAATTATTCAAATACAGAGTTATATGACTGACCATATCAAAGAATTCATGAGAATAAGATCAACTTCCAAGTTAAATCCCTTAGATAGCTTAAGTGCAGACGCGCGGGGCTGCAAAGTTGGCGCGCCGCCAAAGATTCCTCACGCGAATGTCACTTTTTTCTCAGTTTTCGCCTTCGATGGCGCGAGGAGTATGGCCGGCATGGCAGCAAGTCAAATGGGCCCGTGAATGCTGGGTTCCGTCCGCCTAACCGCTATAGCAAGGTTTTTCTTGTGATTCATTGAGAATGAACTCGAGGATAATAATAATAATAAATACTCTTGCACCACGACACGAGAGAAACATCTTACAAAAAAAAAATACTATAAAAATATTGCGAGGATCGAGGGCAATTCGACTAAACAAAAGAAGAATAACAAATTGCGAGATTAACCAACAGTTCAATTCGGATTAGGTCCTAATTCCTAATTGGTCGTATTTGGCCTTAGATATCTACAATTCTATACTTGAAGAATGTTATGAGAAAATAGGTGGCAATGCTTAGCTAAATATCACTACATAGTATTTCTTATAGGTATTATCATAATGTACTTTTAAATCAATAGCATTTCTATTTTTATTCGTTTGTAAATGGGATATCGAAAAGGGCTCTAACAATTTCGATGTGATTTGCAATACAGGGTTGAAAAGTCGATCTAGCTATTCCGGGAAAACTCGTTTTCACGGGAAAACGCGATAAAAATCTTGGTTTCCCATTTCATGAGTAGGTAGCCCTTATTTCAGATTAGCTCCCTCGCGATAGACTTGCGCCTACAAAATTATATTGTATGTACTTGTTTTTCTTTTAAAATGATATCAGATAAAAAGTAATTGATGCTCGAAAGGGTAACAAAAGTGTCAAGAGCTGAAACAGGATGGAACTGTCATCGTTCATAATACCAGGGATGCCGCGGATGCGATTTTTTTAAATATTCGCAGATGCGGATATTTCTATGTGGATGCGGGTTTTAAGGCAAAACACTCAAATAAATAAGCAACGTATTCAGGGTAACACAGTACCTACTCAAACATGTTGCGACTGATTCACAATCGTTGAAAACCAAACGCTTCACCTATAGCGAATACGGCGAATCGTCAGATTACAGAAACGAAATGAAGATTCTTATTGACAAACGAGTAATGACGAAAATACTAATCACGCGCGCGGCACGCACCGCGTTGGTCCCTTTCTTGTCGCGAAATGTACTACATCCGCATCCGCAAAAACTCCGCATATTTTTTTGCGGATACGGAGGCGGATGCAGATGTTGAAAATGATGCGGTACATCCGCGGTTGCGGATGCGGATACGAATATCTGCAACATCCCTGGTTCATACCACGACACCTCGCCAAGAGGGCGTGTAACTGGGAACTTGCGTTCATACCCCGACAACTCGCCAAGAGGGCGTGTAACTGGGAACTTGCGTTCATACCCCGACAACTCGCCAAGAGGGCGTGTAACTGGGAACTTGCGTTCATACTCCGACACCTCGCCAAGAGGGCGTGTAACTGGGAACTTGGTTCTTTTAATTCGTTTTCGTGCATTTTGTGTCATTTTCGGTGAAGCAAAGTGTTGTTAAGGGAAATGAGATTGTGGCCACCAAGGCCACAATTAAACTTGAAATGTTCATTTTACGTTAATATAAACATTCTTAACATTATTCACCAATTCCATAAACTAGCATTCTCAAACAATACTATAGCATCTGGTGATAATCTATAAATACATATCCATACTAATATTATAAATGCAAAGTGTCTGTCTGTCTGTCTGTTACCTCTGTACGCTTAAACCGCTGAACTGATTGAGATAAAATTTGGTATGGAGATAGTTTGAAGTTTGAGAGTTTTTATCCCGGAAACACCCCCTGAGGGGGTGAAATGGGGGATGACAGTTTGTATCGAGCTACGATATAAACGAGTTCCACGCGGACGGAGTCGCGGGCAGAAGCTAGTAGAATATATGTATACGAGTATATTGGCTACTTACCTTTGCAATATTGGGTAACTATGGATGGACCTACCTACTTGCCAAATTGGAATACAAAATCATAAATTTAATATTGACAAACGATTATTTCGGAATACCATTATTCGTTTCAGATTTTCCAACTGAGAACCGTGAAAATACACATTTCGATACAAGATTTTTCATTGACATACTATTTCATTTTTTACAAGAAATCCAAACTTTTAAATTAGCTAATGATTTCACCAGCTCATTTTCCAAAACGATCATCAGATCTGGGTCTGGGGATCATTGCATTACTCCATGTCATAACAAGACAGTTTTGAGCTTCAAGTCTAGCTTGATTAATTAACTTGCAATCAAAGATTACTTATATAAGTTGTTGATTTCAATATTGTGAATAATTTTTAATCCTCTTTCTGGCATTAGGTTGCGCTAAAATTTTGAATATTTGTGTAAGCTTGGTGACAATGCAATGTGATTGAACCGTTGAGCTCGGCTAGCACGCGACGGCGCGCGAGCTCTCTCGATTTTTCTCGCACTATCCGTCTCTCTCTTATTAGAACACTTAGAAGAAGAGTTATAGTGCGATAAAAATCGAGAGTATGTCGCGGCCGTCGTGTGTTAGACGTGCTGTCGATTTATATGCTAGAAGGCCCTAGGCACTTATAAATTACACACACCCGTCGTGTTAGGGCTCGTTAGAAACGTTTCAATGTTGAATTTTAGACAAAAAACTTTTATTGACTATCTGTAGGTATCTTGTACAGTCAGCATCATAAACACATAAGTAAACACTTTTCTAAGTAATAAGGTCTTTTATAGAACCATCTTTAGAGAATTTATAAACGAATGTTAAAGTTACGGTGCATTATTGGAAATCTCTTGCAATCGAATGATACATTTATAGTATTATGAGCCAACAAAAAAAAACACGTTTGACAACTATTGGGCTCGATTCAAGCTTCATTGCGAATTGCATAAAGCCGCTAGGCCTAACTACCTAATCACAGCCTTAGTTTTAGCCGCATTGTTGCCAATAATACCCAAATAGACAATAATTGTCTAAATACACTGCTTTATTTTCTTAATAATATAAAGCCTACCTACGAACCCTAACAAGGAAGTACAAAGGAACTCTAAAAACAGAGGAAGTCATTACTTAGATTTATGGAATCAAAGGCAAAGTCTTTTGTGTAAAATTGTGTGGCGTGGCTACCCGTTAGACGTTTAAACCAGACGACCCATTAACGCCTACATACGTTGGTCGATGTCAAAATATACTCACCGGCAATAAATTTGGCCCAAATTAGAAAAATGCATTTAATTATTTAAAACATTATTTAATCTATTCAATTTATAGTTTGAAATCACGAAAAGTTTATGGGCCAAATTTTCTGCCGGTGAGTGTACAGTCAGCATCATATAGTTAGTAGCAGCCAAAGTAGCCAAATATATCGTAACACTTCCTTACTCCTATAGTAATAAAGACGTGTTCTGATATATTTGGCTACCTTGGCTGCTACTAACTATATGATGCTGACTGTATGTAACACATTCCTGCCTGGGCGAATCTCCTGGCGTTTGAACCGCTCGGTTCTAACGTCATTGTCGCCTCAAGATTATTTCAGCAGAGGTAAAACATACCGCCGAAACTTTAATCAAAAAAGACTCGGTACCGACCATGGCTTACGTCGTCATCAAAAGTGGACTCTGATATTCGTATCTTTTAATAGTATTCTGTGTCGACGACAATGACAAAAAAAAAAACGCCTTCAAAACGCTGAATATTCGCCCACCTACAATTTTCGTTTTCTTACGAGTACAATGGACTAAGATGGAAAGTATACATAGTTGACGACGACTGTAAGACGTACGTCTTCGACGTAGGTACCGTCTTTTTTACGTAATAGGAATCAATGTTGCTTTTACGATGTTTCGAGACTAGGGAATTCATGTTTATTGAGGCATTTACATTTGAAATGACGCCCAGAGCAAACCGTAGTAGGGAAATAGGGTCATTACACCAGTAATTGACCTAAGGTACCTATCATTGCCCTTAGTAAATGCGTATACATATAATGGTACCTATATTGGTACAGTTATGTTAGGATTCATGAGACATTTAATGTATTAAATGTCTTATTCATCATAATTTCTGACTGGATTCCTAGAAACAAATAACGCCCACATATTACTGAAATAACCTATTTAGGTGCCCTACTACATGACAAAGGCCTCCACTCCTTACCCAAATAATGCGACCAAATGGCCCCAGAATCTCCTTTTTAGGGTTCCGTAGCCAAACGGCAAAAAACGGAACCCTTATGGATTCGTTATGTCAGTCTGTCTGTCTGTCCGTCCGTATGTCACAGCCACTTTTTTCTGAAACTATAGGAACTATACTGTTGAAACTTGGTAAGTAGATGTATTCTG
Source organism: Epinotia bilunana (assembly GCA_947049275.1). Taxonomy (NCBI): domain Eukaryota; kingdom Metazoa; phylum Arthropoda; class Insecta; order Lepidoptera; family Tortricidae; genus Epinotia; species Epinotia bilunana. The sequence goes on from OX346253.1 coordinate 23,057,289, forward strand.
TGAACCGGATTGATTATCACACAAAAATAGAAAAAAAACCAATAAATTTTGGGGGTTCCCTTTAGAACTGCAACCTAAAAAAAAAAAAAACATCTGAACTGACTGACTGAATAGTTAGTCCCCCCCCCCCCCCTGTAACTTCTAAAATAAGAGAATGATAAAACTAAAAAAAATATATGATGTAAATTACCATGCAAACTTTCACCGAAAATTGGTTTTGAACGAGTTCTAGTAAGTAGTTTTTTAATACGTCATAAATCGTAAACCGCAAAGTACCTTTCATTCAACGGATAATGGTACGGAACCCTTTGTGCGCGAGTACGACTCGCACTTGGCCGGTTTTTTGGTTTGCTTCTGCTCCAGTGGCCATATTGCGGAGTCCATTCCGCTAAATATGTGAATCTATCTGTACCTACTAAAGTAAACACTTTCCCTTTAATTTAGCAAAGCGCTACCTTAAAGTAAAGCTATAACATTCCACCAACGAAACATTCTCTCATCACCTCGAGTTGCGCGAGAAAAATGGAATTTCAGCATTTTCATTTTCTCACTTCCCGCTGGCACGAAGAAAAATATCAAACTTGTTTCATTTGAGAAATTCAATTTATCTACTGTACAACTTTGGAATGTTATCTTTGCTATTTTATAGGGCAATATCAGGGACACATTACACTAGGTAACAAAAGCAATCAGAGTTGTTTGTGCTGCACGTCTATCATGCGACGGCCGCGACATACTCTCGATTTTTCTCGCACTTTGTCTCTTGTTCTAATTGTTCTAATAAGAAAGAGACGGATAGTGAGAGAAAAATCGAGAGAGCCCGCGCGCCGTCTCATGAATTCATGATAGCCGTGCAGGTTATATTAAATAATAATTACTCATGTATGCTATGTAAGACTCAAATATGTGCCCAGCAGTGGGACGTATATTGGATAGGCTGATTTATTTATGCTATGTTATAGCGCCGTTCAGTACGGCGGTGTTTTCCGGAAACTACTAACCATAAAAGGGTAACTGCGTAGTTTAGGCCGTTTTCCGTAAGAGGGCGTGGTATTACGCCAGCTCATTGGAATCACGGAGTTAGCCTCTTGGCACGCACTCCATGTTGCTAGTTATTTCATCCAACAGATAAGAGATGGCGTTTTCTTTTTGAACGATTTGTAGACTTATAAGGGCCCTCACTGACTGGCTGGTGCGGCCGCGGCCTGCGGAGGCGGTCAGAAGTAAACTTGAGAGTAAGAGTAATTTTCAAAACTATTAACCGCCACTGCAGGCCGCACCAGTGTGTTTCAGGCTTTAAGGTTTTTGTAATATAGATAACAATGTACTCATTAATTAGTTTCATTTTCACTGACCGTGAGCGTACCGTTAAGGACTTTCCGCAGTCACCTTTTCACAGCCGTATTTTTACCCGACTACTACAGAAGGAGGGTTACATTTTTTGGAATGTATATCACAGATCATACAAAGGAATGTTCTGAGGTAGGTAAGCATATGTATCTACACAATCACGTCTAAAACATTTCAACAACGGTTTCGAACTTTTGTCTGGAGAACAGGACAGTAAATCATATACTGGATATATTTAAAACTGTTTTGTTTTTTCTGATGTAAGTTTTTATTTAGGAATGCCAAAAATGAGTAGCCTAATCTAAACTACCTAATATTTTTTGGCTGCCGACTTGCTTAGTATGTGATTATGTATACATGTTTTTGCAAAAGCTATCTATATCACAGAACAGTATAATAGATATCTACAACAATGGAGAACACAGTATTACCATAACTCAGCACTTCCCTGAGGTTTCCTTCAATCTTTTACCGCAACGGGTGAAAGGTTATGAATACACTGTTATTATTTTCCTTGACACCTTTTTCTCTACCCAAATGGCAGGTATAATCATTGTTGTTTTGAATCTACATTAATATGGAAATTGTTTGAAGAAATCGGAAACAACAGCAAGTAAACAGAAATGTTACGAAACATTATATATAGTACTATTAGCTGTCGCCCGCGACTTCGTCTGCGTGGACCCGGGATAAAAACTATCCTATATTTTAAGTCAGGCTATAAACTATCTTTGTGCAAAATTTCATCCAAATCGGTTAAGCCGCTTAAGCGTGATTGAGTAACAAACATCCAAACATCTAAACATCCAAACATCCAAACTTTCGCATTTATAATATTATTAGGTAATCCTACTGTGACTGACTGACTATGGAAGTCAATTTTTTTTAAAGGTTTTACACGTATCCCTCACACTACATTAGAATTGTAGGGCGTGGACACCGAGGAACATTTAGAGTTATGAACAGTGATCGGAATTAGGTGAGCCAAAATACCTATTATTCGCAACAGGACATAATGTAGAGTGGATACAACCGGGTAGAAAAATATTTTTTTTCTTTAATACCGTGTAATCGATATTTGTCCGGGTACTATAAGTAGTCAATGTTTAACATACATATTTTTACTTATAGTACGGGATTGTTTATGTTAGTTTGTAGTAAAAAGGGAAGGAAAAAGTATGAAATGGTTATAACTTTTAGATTAACATTAAACATCCCGTTCTATAAGTAAAAACATATATGTTGAACATTACGACTGGTACCCGGAAAACAACGAATACCCGGTATTTAAGAGAAAATTCTGTTTTCCTACCCGGTTGCAACCACTTTATATTATGTCCTCTTGCGAAGAATAGGTATTTTGGCTCACCTAATTCCGATCACTGGTTATGAATATCATGTCATTATTCATGCAAACGTAATTTTTTACACTACTGTGAAATATTAAATCCGCAGAATAAATAGTAGGTAGGTACTACCTACTTAATGCACACCACCAGTTTGTACGGCACTGCACGGTCCACTATCTAACAAAACCGATATTAGCCAGCTAGACAATTTAAATCATGTTTAACCCAACAAGAGGGACAGGTCTGGTAGATGGTTGTAGTGATTGATGACTCAACATTTAAGAGATATTGTACTCTTCAAGAGAGATTGAACTGGAACTCAAACAGACAACCTGATTTTAACCGTTTCGTTCATAACTAAGTAAATATAATGTCTGTGCCAAACTGTGCATAAGAACCTTTACATAAACAAAAACGTTATTTAAATAAAATATCCTTAGAACCCAAACATTAGAACCATCTCGAAATATTCATGTTCTTTTTACTTACTAAATGTGTTATAATAATTTTATTCGTGCTCATTATGTCTGGGTGAATATCAGATTTCGGTTGAGATTTTCTGAATTCTCTGGCGCATTTTTAAAAATATATTTACTAATTGAAATGACATACCATGTTAAGGACTTTAATCTGTGTAAAAATATGTTATTCTGCCTTATTTTTATAAAGGAGTTTTTAAGTTTAACAATTTAAAAAATCGATCTCCAACGAAATTAGAACTGCTCCAAGAAAATTAGAAAGCGCCATAGATCTTAGAAAATATGACATATAAATTATGTTATTGATTTGGTTCTTATTTTTAATATAAATCAATCAGGGAATGGAATTAATCAAAGTGCAGTGAAAACATAATATTGTATTTAATTTATTTAACCTTGTTTGCACCCAATAGTTTCTCGGGCTATTTGTTGGTATATATTTTCGTATGTTTCGTTTTCTATAAAAAAAAACCACTAAACTTAGTAGTAATAAATGGTTTAAAATATTATTATGATTTTTTCTACTTCGAATAAAAACTCCAAATTGTATTTGAGATAGGTAACTACGCAAAATATCTCCAAAACATCTGTATGGAAATAATATCAATCAGTACAAAATACATTTTTACATGTTAGATACAGTTCGATATATTAATTTTATAACATTTACGATATTTTTTTAAACTTGTGGATTAATAAATTAAAGCAACTCTATTCAGGAACAAAATAACGGATTGTGTGTGGTAGGGTAGCTGTAGCAAGGCTCGTCTGATAGTGAAATGCATTTGTTCCTATTTCAATAATTTATGGCATGGCACCTAAAAATTTTGTCAAAATATTTGTTAACGTGCTAGCTAGCTGCCTACTTTTATACAAGACTTTTTTTAAAGTTCAGCTCAACATTTTTTATATATAAATGTACTCAAATTGGTATGTTTATTAAATAACGAAAAAATCTTTTTCGTACATTTATATATTCACGTAGCTAAACCCATCAGATTTTCATCTAAATACGTTTTCCAAAAATGTTATGTAAATGTTATACCCAAACTTCACGTGTAAAATCGAGTGTTTATTACTAAATGTTGGAAATGCCGCGCCATGTTTTTAGGATATACTTACGAGTATGAGTAACACGGATTTGAATCGTAATCGTAATGGTGAGGGTGGATTGTATTTGGGCAATCACTTGTATATGTAGAGAGTAGGTACTTACCTACGCATCTAACAAATAGCCTGAGTTAACTTTAAGAATACCCTTCTTGATACGTATATTATGTAAACAGTTAATGTATTTTGTAATAGATTAGCACTATTTGCTATTAAGAGTGTACGATTCTGTAATAGATTACTGCGTGCGGTGCGATATTCTCGTACCTATATATTTTTATCATTCAATTTTACGAAAATATTTAAAAGCCTAGGTAGTTCATATTTTACAGCGTGGAATTAAAGTGGGAACACTCACTGAAAAGATACTTAGCGCCAAGGCTCCGTTTTTTCTCTCTCAACTTATTCTTGAGTATTCTCCTCTTCAGACGGCTGAGCACCATGTCGGCTTCGTCCACACTTTCGGACGACGAAGTGCGGACGATTCGCACGTCATCCGTCACCGAGTGACTGCGCGTTCTCATGGTCACACTCTCTAAATGATTCCGGGGCTCGATTTCTGATAAGCCACGTCTGTAAATTTTTAGGCGTTTTCTCATTTCACAAGCTGTCGCCACGTCCGTGGGAATATTAATGAATCCGTTCTCTGACGTGTTATCTCGTGTTTTGTGGGGGCGCGATTTTCTCAAAAGGAATTCCGGCAATTCGCGGAGTTGCAATGCTTCACTCGAATTTAGCACAGGTTTCATTGTTTTGCGTCTGTGTAGGTCCAACCAATCCGGATTAGATGCCGTCCGCGCGGGTAAGCTTTTTAAGTAAGTGTTCAGGAACGATACCTTATTGTGAGGGGCGTTATACAAAAGTCCGGACTTGGAGCGCACCAGGGTATATTTTGTATGCTTCTTTGTGGAACCTGTTCTTTGAGTGGCATCTTTCAATGACTGGGACTTATGAAGCACTGTGCCTATTTCAATTTCGGATTCATTCCTTTTTGCATCCATTGAAAAGTCAAATGAACTTTCTGCTAAAATTATTCCATTCGTTTTCAATATTGACTCGGTTTCGGTTTCATTTGATATTGGCTTCGTGTCATCGATACAGCTTTCGTTGTCAGAACTTTTGTAACTGCTAACTTCACTAGCGCCTTCAGACTGGAAAGGGGTGGTTTCGGGGCTATTTATTTGCAAATTAGAAAAGTTCGTGTTTAATGTGAGTTTACTCGGAATGTTTGTTACACTGCCGCAATTTCGTATAACGTAACGTTTATTGCCCTCCTCAACATTATCGTTAATTACGACTGGCGTACGAAATATTCTTGTATAAATTTTGTCCCCAGCGACGGAATTATGTTTCCTAATTGAGTTTTTGCCTATGTAATGTTTGAAGTCCTTCTCCCGCAATGACTGGCTGCCCTTAACGGGGTGCTCATCGTAAGTCTTTATGGAAACATTTTCGTCATTTGTCTCCACTAAAAGATTTCCGTCACTATCGAAAAGTTGTATCGTCGGAAATCTGATCCCGGGGGACAGATTTCGCGTCCGTAACTCCCATTTCTGTTGGTAGGGCTTTCTCAACTGAATCCTTATTACATTATCATCTATCACGGGATCGTCCCTACAATTGCCGTTTTCTTCTTCCGCCATCTTACAAATATTCAAAAATAGGTATAGAACATTTTTATCAGTAAGTACTTGTTTGTTTGTTTACAGTCAGCTGTTCAGTGTTAATTCTGGCGCGTTGCCAGGCGGAGCGTTTCACCCGCATTCCTGTTAAAATAGTTTCAATGTCATTTTTGTTTTTCAACCGCAAATAAATACAATATGACGAACACAATAATAGCATTATTTTTAAAGAGTAACACAGACACTCGGTCACTTTCATGCACGGTAAAGTGATTACTGAATACGACACTGTAACAAACAGGCGGTGTTGAAAACAGTTGCATAAGCTCGCGTGCCGTGATTGCGCGTAATTGCACCGTCTAATGAGTACTGGGATTTAATTTGCGTCAGTTGGCCAGATCTGATTATCAGCGCCGGGTAGATTGAAATTGTCGAATCGATCGATCACTGAACATTGTATTCAAGGGAGAACGCGCGCGCGCGTTCTGAATTTCTCGCGCGTTTTTCGGTGCTTCCGCGCTGGTTTTTGGACGTTCGCGTCTCCGGACATTTCTGCACTGCGAGCTAACAGTCGAATAGATGCGAGACACTATAAATAGAGACCGTAGTGCTGGCCGGCTCCCCTTGAACCTATGTGTGTATGAAACACGACGGCACTGACGTAGGCGCAACAACTGTTCGCACTGACATAGTTTTTCACTTGACCATGCAGCGTGGCCATACGAGCATGCGCCACTGACTAATGCGAACAGCTGTTCAGCAGCGTAACTTGTACATATTATTCTATTTAGCCGAGCGTTTGTGCTACTTTGTCAATCGGATTTTTGGATTGTTTACATTGGTTAGAATGAAGCAATTATGTAATTAAAGGCTGGACTGTTGTTTCTAAATAAACCTGAAATTACTTATATGTTCCTCAATGATACTTTATTACATATTTTTCTCCTGCACATACATACAAATACGTGTAGACATTATCATTATCATAAGATTATAATGCTGCTGTACGCACCTGTCATGGATAGGTAAGGTAGGTATAAAAATAAGTACCTATATATATTATAATGTCCACTGCTGGACATAGGCGTCATACCATCTTTCGACTGATATAATAATGATAACGATTATTAATATTATCATCCCTCACTTATAATCAATCTCTGAATTAAAAAAAGAATCAGCCAGTATCAAACGAAGCATTGTTCTGTAACGAATGATCTCAGCTTCCCATGAACGGAAAAACATGTAACTTTTTTTATAAGTACATAATTACTCAAGCTTCCACTTAGGATAGTTTTTATCCGACTGCGACGATTAATTAAACTTCGGAAACATTTTACCTCATTGAATTATTAATTTCTTCTGCTTGAAATCGTAGCCGCCATACCTATCGGTCAACTGTCAGTGACGTCAAAATGGCGGCCTTGCCATAACTATCCAACCAACCCGGTAGGGCTAAAATAAGAGCTTGGCAACAACTACCTTATTCACTTGCGTATAAGTATCTATAGTTGGCGTGAGAGTGAATGAGACCACAATCCGTACTCGGTTTCACATTTTTGTAGATTGTCACTAAAATGAACTCAGGAAATGTCAAATGGATCTCTTTTGTATCTCTTTTAGTCCAGCAAAATTAAATATGTCATCATTGTTTGGTAGTAAGTGTTATAACGTCACTCCTTAACTTGCTCGCATTATAGCAGCTGTCATATTTTCTATAAACAAACGGACCGTCTCAGGGAAAATTAATTAATTTGCGTATTGTTCCGCGCTAAATCATTAGAATACAGTAAAATTTACTTTCTTTATAGTTTACTGTAGAATATAAGCAAATGTCTTATGCGATTGAAGGTTGTACGTCCCATACGGGAAGAAAAGAAAAAGTTCAGGGACCATTAAGCTTTCACCAGTAAGTTTCAATAGATCTTGATGTTATTAATGTAACGATCTAAGCTAAAATTAATAATCACTATTAGAAGTTTATGTAAATATCATCATGTTCAATTATTCGTGCAAAATCGGTATGTAAATAAGACATTTTTTGTGGATTAAAGAGGTTATGTTTATTTACATAGTGATGTGTATTTTTTATCGAACTCGGAACAATAACTTATCGACATTGACATGGATGTATTTATCAGTATATAGAAAAATCTGTGTTGGAACATACGAAATTACAAGTTTGCTGAAGAATGACAAGAAAATGGCTTAGTGTAATAGCTTAGGCTGTGAGGAATGTTTTTACATAGACTAGAGGCTCTAGTATAAGTTTTACCGAAACAAAACTTTACGATCGCGTTTGCGTTTTACCCTCAATTTGTATGGGATTTGACAGCTAAACGCGAACGCGGTCGTAACGTTTTGTTTCGGTAAAACTTATACTAGAGCCTCAGATTAATTTCAATCTTACTCTTTGGCAATATGCGGCAAAATATGGCCGTAGGTATATACACCTACGGCCGTATTTTTTTAGCATCTTTACTTATAAGGTCGATTTTAGCTGAGCTCAAAGAGATTGTATTTAAACTTTATACCTCCACGCGTTCCTGAGAAAAAAGATTATTGACAGACGGGCTGATAGACAACGAAGTGATCCTAGCATGGTAGTATGGTACTCCATAGAAACCACCTTGATCTGGTTGGAAGCCGTGCTTCCGACAGGTATCGACACGTGTCAAATCACGCTTCAGCTAGGACTGCATGCTGGCCTGCCGATTTCGCTTGTGTAGCGTCTCCTTATGATAATAGTTTGGTATGATTTCTGGAAGTATGCTACTTAAAATTATACATTTTGTTTTATGACGACTGAAGGAAACCGTTTTTCACACAGTGCATTATTTATTAAACTATAAATATATAATTACAATTTAGTTTGTATAATTTATCGATAAACAAGTCGACACAATAACATCCCTAGCAAAAACCAAACTTGCATAAAACTTGTGACAACCTACACAATTGAGGAATAACAAATGCATATACATCTCTTTCTGCCGCGTTAGTATGTCGTAAGGAAGTACAGGACAGGTATACGTCACTGCTACCTATTTTAGCGCGGTTTCCATGCTTATCCTTATTCCGAGTATCCAACAGTAATACTGCCGTACTTTTTTAAAAGGCAGTCTTCTTCATACAATTTACTTGTAGATGACTGCCTTTTTAATAATGACGGCAGAATAATTTCGATCCGGTGTTGTGATAGACCTTCACAAAACGCATATTCAATTCTAAAGCATAAAAAATAATCGTTTCTGATATGGAAACTTATATACGCTAAATTCGTATTGAGGCGTAATTTCAATAAGAGTATCAAGAAAATAACGTCTAACGTCAAAAGTCTGACTCTCTTCCTTTTTTTAATGGCATGGCATAGCGCTGTTCTCGCATTCAGCCATAAATTCTATTTGAGTTTCTGCAAGATTACACGCTGAGTATTTGTCACGATATTGCACGGCTATCACAAGACGGCGCGCGAGGTCTCTGGAATTTTCTCGCACTATACATCTCGTCTCGCTCTAAGTAGTCTAATAAGAGAAAGACAGATAGTTCGAGAAAAATCGACAGAGCTCGCGCGCCGTCATATCCGCTTCCGTCGAATTATTACCAGTCTTAGTGCTTTATTTTTTTTCGGTGACAGTAGCGACACCTGGAGGACCACGCCATCTTTACAATGGTAATAGTTGTCCGGTGGTTTTTACCTCATTGGCGTTGTTTCCCGTCGAAGCAACACGTTCACAGCGAGTTACCGTTGACTGCGACCGTTACAACTGTGGATTGTTAATTTGAAATAGTGTTTAAGAAGTTTTAAAATAACAGAAGGTGCTTCCGTACGTGGTCATTATTTAAACAGTTTTTCTGTTCTCTCGGTGCCTCTCGGAGTTATTCGATATTTGAACCCTCGAGAAAAAAAGTGCCCGTAGGTATTGGAAAGAGATTTTCTCTATGACCAAATGGCGTGAGAGAATTATGGTAATTAATAGTTTAGATTTGACTGAAACTAAAAAGCTAAAAAGAAAACGAGAATGGAAGGAATCCCAGGAAGACACTGCAAATCCCTATTTATCATCTAAAAATTACCTGCGGAAACTGTATCCGACCATCGGGTCGGATACAGTTTCCGCAGGTGGTTGACGCTCATCTATCGAGATGAGCGTCAACCTCAACCTCTAAAACTTCTACTTGGTTCGTTAAAAATACTACATCTCATTAACAACCTTAGCTTAAATATGCGACCGTTACGGTGTCTCCGATCGTACAGCAGCAGCAGACTAGGAAAGTCTTGTTCAATCACAGCAACAAGATATCACCGAGTTCCCGGCGTAGCCTTGCCACACTCAATCAGTTGAACGTTGTGTTAGAAGTGACTGAAGCGTCACTCGCCGTGGATGGTGAAAAGGCACGAAGAGATAGATTTATTCGTTTCAGAATTAAATTGCGAACACCAATGCCCAAATATAGAAACATTAAATAATTTTATTTAAAATGTTTGTTTAAAAACCGATCCAAAACAATTTTTATATAATTTTCGATGATATTTGTTGTAACAATTCTACATATACAGTTTTTAGAATAAACTATTTTTGCAAGTCATTTAGGCACTTATTTTGACTTATTACATTAAAAAAAACGTTTTTTTGGAACTTCTGTTAATAAATAAAACAACAAAATATCACCCGATTTCAGTGAAAAATAAAAGTTCAGAGAGTAGGGTAGAGGGCTAAAACATATATTAAAAATAAAAATATAGATATATTCATGAATGTCTTGTTTATAGGTAAGATTACAATGGTTCCAGTTTTTTTTTCTCCATGTATACATCGACGCTATCCACCCATGAAGGTAGGTTTATTTAGGTACCTTAAATGAAATTTATTGTGTTAGAAACGAACAGAGTTTCCTATCGTACCGAAATCTCTTTTATCGCTTGTTATCTTTGTATTTTGCTTTATCCTTGGTGTGATTTTACGTATCTAATTCAAAGCAAATCAAATTTACCCATCCAAACTAGATGTCTGTTAACAATTTCTCCCCGGATTAAAGGCAACGGAGGCGAGGGTAACAACTTCCCTCTCCATTACTTATCGCGAGGGATCAACCTATCCCTTAAATTGGTCTCTAATAATTAATGTCATGACCTGAACTTAGTAGGTACGCAATCGATTAATATTAACTAAACTGTTATACTCGTATTTTGATACTTTAACACTTGGTGAAATCGGCTGAATAATTAGCCAAAATTTTATTTTAAGTCTGTAGATAAAGCTATTTTCTAATCGCTATTATAAAAAATAAAAATGTCCGCCCGAGGTCCCAAGTCTTGCAGGAACACAGGCAAATCCGCGCGTGATAAAATATAGCCTGTGTAAAATGTCTATCCAGAAAGTACTTTATATACACAACTGAAAAGATTTCTTTGAAATCTGTCGTTTTGGGGATTTCCCTACAAACTTACAAAGCTATAATCTCACAGACTTGTCCTCTTTATAATATTAAATTAATAATATAAAGAGGTAGGTGTATTATTAGTAGTATCGATTGGTAGAGATATATGTATAACACCCCACTTGTGTATAGTTTATTTCTTGTTTTTGTTTAAATTAGTTGGAAGGGAACGCTTCGTTAATTTCCTAAGTCAGCAGTAGTAGGTATGTTATGTTCCATGTAGTTATACATTACAAAAGAATAATAAATAGGAATCATGTTTTGAAAACTTTTAATTGGTAAGCAGCAGCGTCGGGGTCCGCGCACGTTTTCGGCTTCCAGCAACACGGTATTTTCCCCAAATAACCAATACGTAAATAAAAAGGTAATGATCCTATCAGTAGTATTTAATAGGGACCTATTTATTAAAGGTGGCGAAGGCGGGGCTGTTTGTCAAAAATAAATAAGGCGTATTTATTTACACATAATACCGAATTTATAACGTGTGATCATATCGCAAGTGTTTTGTGTGTATCATCGTAAAACGGATGAATAAAGAAACATCTTTTTAGGGTTCCGTAGTCAAGGAACCCTTATAGTTTCGCCATGTCCGTCTGCGGCTTAGCTCAGTGACCCTTACTACTAAAAAGCTGCACCTAATTCTGTATGGTTATATAAATCAATTATGGCGACAAAACACATTACATCTCTTATTACATCTATTACATCTCTTATGAATAGAGTGAGGGGAAGCCCCAACATTCTCATGCAGGTTGTCGCAGGTAGGCTGGATAGTGCTGTGCTAGCTAGGTTTAACGAGCTACACAGCACTATGCACGCTGTGAGAGTGCCTCGATAGCAATAGGTATGCATAATAGTTTCTTCCATTTATAACACTAACATTAGCTGTTAAGATCATTTGTTTACTAACAAACAATGGGCCTAAAGTTGCCTGAAAATAAAGATATTTTATTTTTATTTTATTTAAAACGATAGAATAAAATCTTAAATTTTTTTTGGGGTACCCTCCCCTCACCTAAAATGGGGATATAAACATTTTCAACTCCGTGATCCGTTTGCGTGATATTGGGCTTTAAAGAGTCAAGTGTCCTAAACGGCTACTACTGGGGATGTGAAAAAAAAATCGTGGCATACATATAATGAATTTAAAAGGAAATCACGGCTAAGAAGGGGTAACTAGTTTCCGGGTAATGATCGACCAACTTAATGTGTACTTGGAAAGGCCAACTTCCGTACAAATTCGGCCGATGCAACCGCGCCATTTAGTTGGCGCGCGCGTGTCGATGTAATAAAGACAGACTGGCAACTATGGAACCCTACACTGCGCTTGGCACGACACGTACTTGGCGTTTTTTTTTATAATTATCTGTTTTTTTTCTTTCTTTTGAGATTCTAATAACGCGGACCGCCTACTATTGAACACAGGCGAAGCCATGGGATAATATGTAATGGTCGACCAACTTAAAAAGGCCAACTTTCTTACAAATTCGGCCGACGCCATCGCACCATTTCCTAGGCGCGTGCTTGTCGATGTAACAAATACAGACAGGCAACTACTACAGAATATATTTATACATAAAAAAAAACTATGTAAAAAAATATTTATATAAATATAATAATAGCCTTAGGCCTATTGTATATACAGCTGGTGAAAGAGTATTGAAACCGGATGATTGGTCCCAGAGGTAACCCTCTACACTCACAAAAGTACAAACTCCCCGATTTTTTATTTTTACATACACATACATACATACATACATTCACGCCTTTATTCCCAAAGCAGCAGAGCACATGAAACGTATGTTCCAGCGCCACTTTTAGCATAAATGTGGGTATAAAAGATCGACAAAATGTGATACTGCAGTGATAGGTTGCTAGCCCATCGCCCACTACACACTTCAACCCTGGTCCCTTAGTCGACTTTTACGACACCCACGGGAAGAAAGGGGGTGGTGAAATTCTAACCCACACGGGTCGGGTTTATTTTTATCATAGATATTAGTAAACATCTCATAAATATTAACTTAAAGGAATCCTCTTTGAAAGGAAAAGTGTCATAAAAATGCAACAGAAACAGCTACATTGATTTACATTTACAGACAAGAATTTCCGGTAAAAAGTATTTCATTTCAGTAATTAATTAGTACTGCAGTGCTGCATCGCCGGCTTCGCTCTCACGAATCGTCGGTTCCTTTTATTTTTTTACAAGAAAACTACTTACATAAGAAAAAACCGGCCAAGTGCGAGTCTGACTCGCGCACCGAGGGTTCCGTACACACTATCAATTAACTCAAGAGAAAGTAAATGTCCCAATATTTGACACCTTCATTCAGCTTAGTATGTATGTTGGTGTTTTAGCGATTATTGTTTATCGCTTGAACCGATGTCGGTTTTTTTTTTGAAAGAGAGTACCTCTATTATAGTTTAATAGGAATTTCAAAACAAAAAAATTAAAAATACACTAGATAGAGAAAAAGCTATACTTTTCCAATAATATTTATGTTTATCTTAATCACAAGTAATAATATCAAAATTTTCGCTTGGATTTTCTGAGATAGGGGGGGGGGCTATGTTTTTACATTTTCCTTCATAGGACAAAATTTTACCAATGTAAAAAAAAAAGAAAAACTGTTTCAAAAAATGCAACTCAAGCCCTTTCATATGCCCCCTTCCCTTCTTGTCATATTCGTAATTTTTCATAGAAAATTATTATAATTGAATGTATATTTCAATTTCTCCTTTTTCATGCACGTGTATAACTCTCATTTAAAACCATTCCAAATTTCAAATTGATAGCTTAAGTAGTTCCTGAGATATTTCACTTTATAACAGACAGACAGACTTACGGAGTCACACCATAAGGGTTCCTTTTTTACCTTTTTTGGTACGGAACCCTAAAAAAGAGCGAATATTGGAATGTTTTTTTTTCCAAAGAAAAGTAGGTACAATGATTTTTACATTTGTTTCGCCAAACATAATTGTTTATTGGCGAGTAGTACGAGCTCATTTTCAGTTTATTTATTGTACCTAGACGTAAGAATATTAATATCGTTTTACAAAGGCTTTAATACCCTTACACTGTTCGTATGAAAGTTGTCCTTCAATATTTGCAAATCAGTTTTCAGCCACTTATCGATATCCGATTGACCCTAAACTTGACATACCCGCTTATATACCTACGTTCAGTGACAATGCAATATTATGGTACCGCCGAGACTATAAGCAAACCAAAACTGCAGAAGATAAACCGTAGTTTTTGTGTCTTCTTAGAATCTTCTCAATGAGTAGTTTATGACAGTAATTTATTTTATCTACAGCTCCAGTATTAATGTCTATTGAACCCTTTCGTTGGCTTGTAAAGACACTGACATAGAACATATACAGTCATTGAATTTTATGGATCGAAAAAGATCAAAGCAATGTCCCCTATAAGTCAGTGGGTATCTGCTGCCGTAGAGCCTAAATAGCCTAAGTTATCTCGAGAGTCTATTGGCGATATAAATGGTCTAACATCTATGGTCCATTGTAACTACATATGTCATTGTCAGTGATGATCACTGCTCGCCAGACGACGCAAAATGGGGGCCTAAGGATAGTGCTTAGCAAACATGCGTTTGTATCGATATGTTGAAATCTATTTAAAATTGAATATAACGTAGAAAAACAGGATCTAAACCTATGCTTCTTTACTGTAGATAATACGATAGTTTACGGTCCATGTAACAGTTACAAATTATTTATTCAAACTTTATTGCACAAATATAAAAATAAAAGTACAATTGGTGGGCTTGTTGCCTTAAAGCATTCTCTACCAGTCCACCAACCACCGTTGGGCTAAACAGAAACTTTAGTGGTTCAGGATCTACTCGAATGGAAACACAAATCAAGTAATTACATTAATATACATACATTTATTATTGTCATCATCATCATCATATCAGCCGAAAGACGTCCACTGCTGGATATAGACCTCCCCCAAAGAGTGCCAAAGTGACCGTTCCTGCGCCACCCGCATCCAGCGAACTCCAGCAACCTTAACCTTTTTCTTATTATCGTATGTTACTAGTCACATATAAGTTACATGTTAATTTGCGATTGGCAGAAGCCAAATGAGATTAATATAGAGTTAATTGGTAATACAACATGATTTAGCATGCAGCATGCGGATAAAATATTGACAAATGGAATTATGGTACAATAAAAGCTTTATTTTATTTTATTTTGTATAATGGCAATATAAACTTACTTATACATACTTAAATAGATACAATTATATTATGTACCCGTACAAATTATGTTTCGGTTGTGGTCATAAGTTGCCGAGGCGTTTATTATTGCACTGTTATCAAAACAAATAGCCATTTGATGGCGCCAGTTAACCAGATTTGTAACAGTAGGTAACAACATGTTTTCTCACGTCTCAGCCGAAAGACGTGCACTGCTGGACATAGGCCTCCCCCAAAGAGTGCCAAAGTGACCGGTTTTTGCGCCACCCGCAGCCAGCGGACTAGGCTCTGTCTCTCTATTGCCCTTTGAGGGACTTTAAATTAATTAAAATTCGTTTATTTTTTAAGTAACCACAGGACTCATAGTTTTATTGAGGCCCATAGTATACAATTGTTTGATCACTTAATAGATATAATCTATGATTGTATGTATAAGGATACGAATTCATACACTGAAGATTTTATTGTTTAGATGAGCTTAAATTTACTTATCATATCTGTAGAAGAAAAGTTTCCAATTATTTTGAGCGTGGTTTGTAGCAGGAACAAAAAAATAAAGGGATTGAGTCCTTTGAATTTTCGCAATAGAGGATGACTGTCCTAATGTTTGAAATCACTTGAAAGCGAAGAAATGGTCGTATAAGGTTATGATCCTTAAGTAGGTACATCACAATATAGTAGTATGTTAGTCATTTAATTTCTTGGTACTGTATTTTGGTTTAAGTAGACATTGTATTTTGGTTCTTCCTCATTTTTTTGGATGTTTTAAGTTCTTTACGAGATTTTAAATGTAAAAAAGAAAAAAAAAACACCTTTATACGATTAAATCATTATTCCAATAAATTGTATTATATCAATACATCGATAATCAATCACGTCTATCGATACACACTCGTAGACCGGCGATAAGATCAACTAGGAAACTATTATATTACATATGGCATATCTACATGGTGTTGTGTGCCAAATGTCGAAGCCACGATGCAGTCTTTAAGGGGTTGACTGATGGCCAAATTGTCTACAATTTATAGTATGCATTAAACATTTATATCAACCGTTATTGTGATTGATAGCTAATAACGCTATTAAGGTAATTAATCGATTACTAATATTTGATTTGCTCTTATTGTGTGGAGTATGGTTGTGACAGACAAGGATTTATTGTGCGGAAATAATGTAAGGCTCATTCTTAAAAAAGTGGCACCGCCACCTGTCATAAAGTTTATGTTAGAACTTTTTATTTATGGTGCGACATTTTTATGACTGAATACATGTTAAAAGACACTTTTTGAACAGAGGCCAGTCGCTATGAAATCAATTCAATGTATTTTGTAACCACAAAATCAGTTTGTAACTGCGTTTTGCCGTTCACCGGCGGTGTCCAAATGCCGCGGAGTCAAGTTTCGAGTTAAATAAAATGTGGATATTACCTACGTAACTTAATTCAACTACCATGTTTCATTTCTATATATTATCAATATTCAAAATTATAGTTTGGAATAATTATATTAATCTTTAGTTTCGAGTTATTTGCCTTAGAAGTTTGTCCACCGCAGTTTATGTCGCTTATTTGTCATACGACAAACGCGATCGCTGTGTGAGTACTACTTCGCCTCGCGCGCCCCACCCGGTATGAATCGAGACCTCCAGTCGTCAGCTAACACCTGTGGGAATAACACGAAGTCATCGTTCTGTTTGCGAAATTTATGAACAAAAACGTTACACGAGCGGGAGTTTGTAATGGGTAAGTAATCTTTATTCTGTCATCCATATTTTGGTTGCTATGTGAACTAATGCAACGATATTAAGTTATAGGACGTAAATAGTGGTTTACTTTTATGTGCCTGGATATGCAATCCAAAAACGAAATACTTTGTTTCTAATGTTGAAATAACTGTCATTATGTCCAACACCTGCATGTCGAACACCTGTCGAAAGAGAACAGCTGAATGAGACTTACGACAGGTGAAGGATATTTACTTGAAAACACATTGTAAATGTAAACTATGCATTGTCATGTCCCTGTTATATTGTTGGTAAAATATACTAAAAGAAGAGTATGTTTTATATTAGCCAGTTTTCTTAAAAAAATTCAATTTTTACATACATTTCTATAACGGTTTCTGCACGCATAAGCTTAAAATAAATTTTACTGTGATCTATAAATAATAGCAAAATATCATCATCACTAAAGTGAACTTTCTTCTGTATTCGAGTATAAAGGTATATACGAAAGCAGATAATTTGTTGTTAATGCTTGCCAACATGCAGGTAAATAAGAGTGATATGTTATAACTAGGTATTAAATAATAGTCTTCATCAGTCCGTATCATTTGTTTTTAAAGAAAAAAATGTTTTTATTCTTTCGTTATTGCTTAATAAAAAATAATTTTACCTTTTAATTTAATGTTGTTTTCAACCCCTCGTGACTTGAGAGCTTCAGACGTTTGATACTAACGGCTTCGTTAGACAGAACAGACAGAAGAAATTGAAAACAGAACTAAATGTTTTTTTTTCGCGATAATTTAACAGGTCAGGAAACTTATTTTCATACTAAATGAATAGACAAATTTATCTGCTTTCCAATGGTATACGTTGCATACAAGATAATTTAACATGATAGCACTTTTATTTTTCTATTGCAGATCGAGACATATTTTTTTCCGAAATACCCTGGGCACTATGGGGTTTTGAGCCTGTGGGTGGCGGTCGCTTGACGGGTTAAACTACTAACCTGCTCTCATTGACGTTAACCTGCAAAGAGTTTCGTATTAATTTGTACCAATGTGTCTCTAAACTGTGCCTCTTGTCGAAAACTTGGTTACAATGTTTCTTTCACCTGATATCGAGGTCGTTCACCTGTCAACTCCATAATTTCAAACGCCTGTATCTTCTAAAATTATGGAATAAATATCTTCCCTCCGCATGAGCAGGGTTCCTTTAATAGAGATTTAGCGATCCGCATTAAAAAAAATGCAAAATCGCAATATTTTTGAAAAAATGCTAAAGTGAATCCACGGTGCCACTTTTTTGAGAATAAGCAGTAATCTTTGGTAGGGTTGGTGGTTGCAGCAGAAGCAAGGTAACCTATATGGCTCTCCGAATCGCTAAACTGAAGTGGCAGTGGGCGGAGCACATTGCACGTTGAACTGATGCCGTTAGGGCGGAAATATTCTCGGGTGGCGAGTGGCGACTACGCACCGGCAAGCACAGCGTGGGTAAACCCCCCACGAGGTGGGCTGATGACCTGGTCGCGGGAGTCCGCTGGATGCGGGTGGGGCACTGGAGGTGGCGCAGGGCTGGTCATTGTGGCTCTCTTTGGGGGAGGCATATGTCCTGCACAGCAGTGGACCGGCTGATATGATGATGATGACATTTTGGGTAGGTGCGGTTGAGTTCGAAGTTATGTGACGGATATATATCCGCTATGGCTATACATATGTATAGCCAAGAATATGTGAACACGACTTTGTTAAGGGCACAAGATTGTTAAAATTTTAAACCTTTGGGAACGTACATACATGTATTTCACCCTGTAACATATCAGACTTCATCTGCTTTGTATCAAAAATATGTAAACATAATTTTAAATATTATTTTATTTTTAATCAGGTTAAATTATTACTAGGCATCGGAGTTTTTGTCGCACGGTAAGACTAATAGCAAGCTATGGAGTCGACATTTGCCATAAATGTAAACATTTGTTCACACTCATACTCATTTATTTAATTTATCTTAAAATGCCTTTAGAGCGGTCGGTCGTGTATTATCTTAGTCGAATTACATAAATATTTTTCTATTAGATTATTCTCCTAATTTTATAACATATTTTTTACGTTTTTTATGTATCTTTTGTTTGTTTATGAATTTTCAGTATAAAAATGGTAATTATTTTTTATTGTAATATTTATTTTCCAAAGATAACATTAAATAATCGTTTCTAAACTCGTCAACGTTGTTGTCCTTGATTATAAAAAATACCTAATTAAATAAATGAGTATGAGTATGAATAAGAGTTTACATTTATGGCAAATGTCGACTCCATAGCTTACTATTAGTCTTATCATGCGACAAAAACTCCGATGCCTAATTATTACGCATTCCAGAGAATAATATTTCACACATATCTCGAGTAGTGAAGGAGCCTAAATTTATGACAATACAAACTTAATTAACGTAAACAAAAGATATTTTACCCAAAATTGAACTTTATTACAAAGCTTTAAGGAGTTTAGAACATTTATTCATTATTTAGCAACAGCATTTCATTTTGTAAATTATACCTTGGCGACAGAACGTTTCTTAAGTACTGAAATATGAACTACAAAAACAAATTAATTTTTACAGTCGAAGCACATATAACAATAAATATTTAACCTAAAATGAACCTTACCCTTAAAGGAATATGACAATGGTCAAAATAGTTTACTTAGCTTATGATAGTAAAAAACTGTTTGGAAAAAAGTGTCAAGTGCCTCTAGCTAGTCGATAGTGGTCTTTCGCACCGTGAGATTGTTTTTTACAAATTTAAATTGATTGTTTAGCATAGGTCATATTTGATGTAAGAAATAGAGTTTAAAATATCATACTTAAACGTAATTGATAACTGCATTTAATTTCAGACGCTTGTTTCACGGGGAACGGGGGGGTGTTCGTGTACTCCAGAGAGTCAGGGTAGCGTGGTATTCGGAGATTCTGATTTTAGACGTTGGACGTATCGGACGAATTCTCTTAGCTGGGTAAATGGGTGAACTAGGATACCCTGAGTTGTGTCTGGACATGGATTGTATTGGTATTTTATTATGCTGGTTCAGTCTTTGTTCGGATATAATATATGGTACATTAAATGGGATTTTCAGTGTGTTTATTTGTGTGGGATACTTCTATTTAATTCGGTGATTTAATTTTAATTAATTATCGTAGATTTTAAAAGTTATAGTAAAGCTCGTTCTTTTGTGATTCTTTTGCTAATCATATTTTGTGTTCAAGTTTGAGTGATTAAGGTATTTATTTTTGACTAGAGTTACCTTGTCTAAAGCATATTAGTTTGTTGGAGTTAAATTTAATTTAAATAAGTGTTTAAATGGGGTTAGTTCGTCTAGGAGAAATCTGTCTGATATTCAAGTACAGTTTACTTGGACTTTTTAGGGAGATTGAGACAGGTCACCCCAACGGTGTCAACGATAGTCTTAATCGTTCTAAAAAGGGTCTTTAATTATTGTGGTTAGTTAACTGTCAATTCTGGAGTTGTTGACTGCTTACCGTATTTTACTGAAGAGACGGTAAAACTCCCGAGTCGCTTGATAATTTGGAATGTCTCTCCAGACGTTTTAAATTCTCTAGTTACTCTGACCTCATAAAATATCTATTTATTTACCTGCAAGTTTGGTTTCCCAATGCTTGTACAAGCTTGTGCTTCTACAAGTCTGGACAGAGGTGTACTTATACTTGTACTTATTATCTCATTGCACACCGAGATATTTTTATACACGTTTAAATTAAATGTGAGACCCGGGTCTCTAGTTTGCATTATATATCGGCAGATTAGATGGATAGTTTAGCTGCTAGGGCTAGGGAAAATTGTTTAGGTTATGATATTTCGTATTGGGGTTATATTTCAAGTCGTTCTGTTAGAAAAGCCTACACTTTACTAACTAATTTTATTAACTAGCAAGGTTTATCTTTCGATATTATTTATTTGGCTTTTGGGGTAGATGTGGATGCTTAGTTGTAGGTAGATTTAGGGCTATTGGGATTTACTATTTTAGTGATGTAGTTTTGTAGTGGGTTTAGGAATTATTGATAGGCTAGGGATTTTATGTACATTAATATACGACACAGACAAACTTACATGACAAACAAGGTATATTTTTGCTCCCTTTTAATTTCTACTGGTAGATTAATGTTGTGAGATAAAATAAAAATGAACAACTCACAATGTATTAAAATAGTAAATTCAATTTATTATGAAGAATGAAAATATTTGCTTGCTCTCTTAGCAGTTGTGATTGATTTTATTCTAGTTTCTGTAAATAAATGAACATACCTTCAAAATGATCTAAAATTTACGATGACTCATTTATCTTGGCTAGATCGATAAATATGATCGTAGTTGTTTACAACTGATAAAGGTGATCCTGAAAATATGGGTGATCCGAAAGACTACATTAAAAGTCTGGATAAAATATTTCATTGAAAATTAAAATCTCGCCTAGATCTAAAAGTAACATCTTAGTATTTTTGGCTATCCTGAAAATGTGGTGCTCCAAAATACTATCTCTTCGGGTATTAATATAATACTCAAACAAATTCAAATTAAATTACAGAATACTAAGAGCTGGAGTAGATCTTTTGCTGCTGCTTCTACCAGTATTTTGTTATACCGTAAATGGCCCTTTTTGTAAAGTAAAAGTCACAAATTTGATTAAAATGACATTAAAAAAAAATTATCAAAAGAATAAATAGTCCTTCAGACTATGTGGAGGAGTTTTGTCCATGCAGCGGGTATGAGAAACACTGAAGGTAGCGAGGAGGGGCTCCTTCTTTACCACAAAAACAAATATTGTTAATTAATTATATCAACATTGACTTCAGTTAACTAAGAATTCGATTCATGAGACAATGACTTGAATGTTAAATCAAAGACGTGTTTCTCGACAAGCATTTATTATCCGACTCGAATCTACCCTCTACTACATATAATAAAATACCGTATATAACACCTTTACCCTTATTTCAAACAACACAGAAAATGCAAATAACGAAGTTCACAATTTTTTATTACATCTCATCAGCTCATAACTCATCCCCTCACTCCAAATCAATACCGTGCGTACAATGCTTAACAATATGAGTCATTTAGATCGGTATATACTCGTAAATCCCTTGTGTTCGTACCCTTCCGTTCACCACGACAACACTTCACTAAAACTTTACTCACTATTGCACTTCACTGTACTTCACTTTATTATACCCGGTTGTATTTACTTGTTTTTGGTTACTGATTTGAGCTTGAAGGCGACTTGACCCCATGATTTCAGGAAAAATCTCGTTAGCGTGTTTCTACTAAGGATATCGCCATCTAGCGGCTAATTAATGAACTAATTTTGATATGTACATAATTCTTTTAATGTTCCGTCGGCGACGTGTGGCGTATCGTATATGTCACTTAAATGTTGCTACTAGTAACGCCATCTATTCGATTTTAATAGCTTTTATAAATCTCAACATCCTCCGCCGCCAAGGAAGTATTCCTTGCTCTAGTTGGAAAGTCTACACAGCTTGGTAATCGATCGTTGTGTGATCCCAAAAGCTGTGCGGATGTCGTACATACGAGTCAATCCATCAGTGCCAGTGTATTTCTTAAGTACTCTACCGACTCTCCAGTTCGCTGGTGGGTATCTAGGATCTTTAATTAATACCAATTCATCAAGTTCCAAATCCTTTTGTGTTGTATTCCATTTTGGACGTAATTGTATTTGTAAATTTCAAACATATCTGCTTTGGTGTTTAAATACTCCTCTTCTCCAATGCAGTATACATCTTTCGCAAAATATTCATGGTTCTTTCGTTGTTCTGCTGTAGCTTTCATCAATATCTCTCGATGTGTTTCTTGAAAAATCTCCCAATGTTTATCTAAGTTCTCAACTCTCACTTTCACATAAGCTTTAGTAAGTCGAGCTTAGGGCACTTCTTGAAATTTGCAGTAGCCTTCTCAAGAGAGTTGAAGTTATCCAATTGAACTATGTATAACGAATCCTTTTTTGCTAAGTCCAATTCCAGATTATTCCTAACAAATTTCAACTCAAATTTTGCAAAATTTTCCAAGTCCTTGCAACACGATTTTCTTTCTAAGTCCAAAACAACCCGGAATATTCTGTTTCGGAACCACAAAATTTTCCCAAGTCCAAAACACCTGAATATTCTAAGTCCCAATTATTTTGAAACGACCTTACTCGAATATAGTCCTTAGTGCAATTCAATAGTTTACTTTTCACTACACTATCACTCGCGTTACAGTCGAAATCCGGCTCGAAGGACCAAATGTTCGTACCTGACTGTACTTCCGTTCACCACGACAACACTTCACTAAAACTTTACTCACTATTGCACTTCACTGTACTTCACTTTATTATACCCGGTTGTACTTACTTGTTTTTGGTTACTGATTTGAGCTTGAAGGCGACTTGACCCCATGATTTCAGGAAAAATCTCGTTAGCGTGTTTCTACTAAGGATATCGCCATCTAGCGGCTAATTAATGAACTAATTTTGATATGTACATAATTCTTTTAATGTTCCGTCGGCGACGTGTGGCGTATCGTATATGTCACTTAAATGTTGCTACTAGTAACGCCATCTATTCGATTTTAATAGCTTCTATTAATCTCAACACCTTGCAAACCAAGACGCTGATACTCTGCGATTGTTGAACTTAAAACAACATGTCTTAACTCTATAGGGTCCTTATTTAAAGACCAAAGAAAAACAATTCATTGATTGGCTACACGTTTTTTTTATTTTTCTTTTTTTGTTTTATACAAATAAAATAAGTACTTATGCTACGATTAATTACTTAAAGCCTAAATTATCAACACGAGACCGATCTAGTCAATATCTAGCCTATACCTTATCGGTAGAACCCTCTCCCTTTTAGGACGGCTAGCTACCTGGGGCTCCGGGTTTGCTGGACCTGCGGCGGCCGGACTGTTCACATTTTGATGAATGTCAATTTGCGTTGGTGCCAGTGTACCGCTGCCCGAAGCATACTTCTCTGACCGGTCTTCCTCAGGTCCACCCCCTGAACTTGGACCCGGTAAATTTATGGGACAAGCTGAAAAAGGATTAAGTGAAGGATCCCGGTTCCCTAAGTGACTACTGTCTATGTCTTGATCTATCACACGAGATCTAATTTGATCTACATGCCTATGTGCTGTCTCCGACCCCGATTCATGTTGTACCGAATAATTGGTGTCGCCTAGGCAATCGATAATGCTGCCCGGCCACCATTTAGTATTCTGAACACCGAATTTACGGTACCATATACTGTCCCCTACCTGAAAACGCCTCTGCACTCCCTTTGCCTGTCGCCTA
Organism: Epinotia bilunana; assembly: GCA_947049275.1. Taxonomy (NCBI): domain Eukaryota; kingdom Metazoa; phylum Arthropoda; class Insecta; order Lepidoptera; family Tortricidae; genus Epinotia; species Epinotia bilunana. The sequence continues at coordinate 23,081,959 of OX346253.1, forward strand.
ATACGAGCTTGATGCTCGTGCACACGAGTGGCATATTTCGGTTTTAAGCAGTCTAGCCTGGCTCGAAGTGATCTGTTTTGCAACAGCCAGGCGGGCGTCTCACCCGTCGCATAGTGTATTGTATTTCGGTAATTTAACAAAAATCTACACAAAGCTGTATGTACATTGATACGCTGCTCCATATTACTTTTTTTAATAACCTTTTTACATATTTTCACCGCCGCCGACTCGCCAGCACCATTCGACGCGGGGTGGTAAGGTGCTATCAAAATGGAGTAGCCATTAGTGCTTAAGAAACTGAAACTCCACGCTCGTAAATGGGGGCCCGTTATCCGAAACGAATTGTTTGGGTAACCCGAAACGCGCCCACATTTCCCTCAGTGCATCTATTAAGTGATTGGCAGAAGTACTCGTCATTTTCACGGCCTCAATCCACTTAGAATGGGAATCCACGACTATGAAATACTTCATTCCCGCTAAGGGCCCGAGGAAATCCGCATGTATTCTCGTCCAAGCTCGTTCCGGCCACGGCCAGAGGCGCGGCTCGTGCGCCGGCGGCGCGTCGGCCACCGCGGCGCACACGGCGCACGCGCGGCACACTCGCTCCACGGCCTCGTCAATGCCGGGCCACCAAACATAGCTCCGCGCTAATGCCTTGGTTTTGACGATGCCCATGTGCGGGTCGTGTAGCTCCCGAACTACCTTGTCTTTGCACGCCTCCGGTATGACTACGCGGTGTCCCCACATTATACAGCCGAGTTCCTCGTAAAGTTCAGATTTCCGATTTAAAAACGGTTTTAAATCCCTAACCTCTACTTCGGACGGCCAGCCATTTTGTATATAACACATAACTCGACTTAGTAATGTATCTTTAGAAGTTTCTTTCCGGAGTATCTGGTAGTCTAATAACAGCGCGTCCGACGCAAAATGTAAATACGTCTGTTCGGGAATGTCATCCCGCTCCTGGGCCCCACTATCTCTGTGTCCTTTTATCATCCGCGATAGTGCGTCTGCGGTATTCTGGTCGGTACGAACATATTCAACGCTAAAGTTATATGCGGACAACAGGATAGCCCATCGCTGCAATCTACTGGCCGCGGCCGCCGGGACGGCATTGTTTGGCCCAAAAATTGTAACCAGCGGCTTGTGGTCCGTACAAGTACTGGTGAATATTTTTTATAGCAAACACAATTGCTAGGGCCTCTTTATGTATCTGGCTATAATGCATTTCTGCCGGCGTCAGCGCGCACGACGCGTACGCGACGGCCCGCTCCCCGGCGGCGTGGCGCTGCGCTATGACCGCGGCTATGCCTCGAGCGCTGGCATCACAGGTCACTACACACTGTAGACCCATGTCATAATGCACTAGCGCCTCCACACTACACAATGCCCGCTTTACTTGGTTAAAACTACGGTCTTGCCTGGCCTTCCATTCCCAGTGTTTACCCTTGCGCAACATCTCATAAAGAGGAACTAGGTACTCACTTAAATTGTTAATAAACTTTCCATAAAAGTTAACCATTCCCAAGAATGACCTTAACTCGGAGACGTTGGTAGGCGGGGCCATACTAACAATCGGGGCTATCTTCTCTGCGTCTACCCTAACTCCGTTCTTATCTATAATGAAGCCTAGGTATTTTACATCGTCCAAAAAAACTCACTTATTCTTCCTCACTTTCAACCCATGCTGTTGTAATATGTGCAACGCTTCTTGGATATGTTGGGTATGTTCCTGCTCTGTTTTACTGACTATCAATATATCGTCTAGGAAGACTATAATATATGGCCTATTTTTAAACAAATTTAACATGATCCTTTGAAAGATGCCGGGACTTGAGGCTAGGCCATAGACGAGACGGTTATATTGAAATAAGTCCCTATGTGTGTTCACTACTGTATATTTGGCCGTTTCGTCCAACATGATTTGATTATATGCCTGTGATAGATCAAGCTTGGAAAAATATTTGTAGCCACTAAGGTTGCTCAGTAAATCGTCAATTCTGTGAACCGGATATCTATCTACCATTAATACCTTGTTCAGCGTAACTTTGTAGTCCGCACACAATCTGATGGTGCCGTCCGCCTTGTGCGCGATGACGAGCGGGGTGGCCCAGTCAGAGTGGTCAACGGGCGTGATAACACCGGCCGCTAGCATGGCGTCCAGTTCCGCGTCCACTCGCTGACGCAGCGCGTAGGGCAGCGGCCTCGTGCGGCAGTACACTGGCACCGCACCCTCACGCACTTGCAACGTGGCGCGTCCGCCGGTGAAGCAACCCAAGGTCCCGTCAAATACGTCTTTAAATCTGGAAATAATTTCATTTTAATTTTTAGGCGGTGAATCAATACAATTCAGACCTAACACTGGCACTGTAATGCCTAATTCGGCTAGCCACTGCCGTCCCAACAAGTTCGTGGTCCCATTGTTAATAACATATAAATCTGAAGTTTTTATACTGTCCTTATACTCAACTTGCACTTCCAAATACCCCAGAGGAGAAATCCGCGAGCCATCATAGAAACTCAATCGCAAGTTACAGGGATATAATTGTAGATTATCAAAATACTTTAAATACGTGTCATTGTTAATACATGAAAGGGGAGACCCGGTGTCTATTTCCATTGTCAACGGCTTATTTTGCACAATGACCTTGTTACATACCGGTCGATATTGACTCAGTCCCATTTGATACATCGGCAATTCATCGTCGCTGTCGTCTTCCCGCCGCTCGCCGGGCGCCGGCTCTGGGCGCCAGCCGGGCCCCGTGCTCGTGCCCGCGCCGCCGGGTTCGGGGTGCTCCATGATGCAATGCTGGCGCGCGAGCGCCGCGCCTCCGCGCGCTCCGCGCCGCCGCTTGCACGCGCCGCCTCCGCGGCCGGTCGAGCCGCGGCCCCTCGAGCCGCCTCCGTAGCCCCGACTTGATCCGCTGCCCCAGTTTCTAGTCGCCTCTGGTCTCGCTCGAAACCCTTGCCCCTCCCCTTCGGGACAAACACGTCTTAGGTGACCGACCCGTGAACATATGTCACACGCGTAATCCTTGAATTTACAATCGAGTCGCTCATGACTCATATCGCCACAAACAGCACATCGCTTTTTCCCGTTATGGCCGGCATAGTAGTGCATTCCGATCGTTGGAGATTCTACCATAATACTCGAATCCTTCTCCGCCGATTCCATTGTATTTGCGATCAGTACCGCCTTACTGTATTCTAGATTTTTTCTGAAAATAACCTTTGACAAATCGCGTCACTCGTTACCCCACATACTATCTGGTCCCGCAAGTTCTCCTGCAACCCGCTTCCGAAATCGCAAAATCTCGACATCTGTTTTAAAGTTGCCACATAGTCAGCTATAGATTGGCCATTTTGTTGCCTACATTGTCGAAACTTATACCTTTCTGCTAAGGCTGATGGTACGGGTTCTAAGTGATCTTTGACCAGACTCACTATCTTCGTATACGACAATGTTGATGGCTTGTCCGGACTGCACAGGTTCACTATTAACTCGTATGCACTCTCACTCACGTTTGCTATCAAGGTCGGTAACTTTAATTTATCATCAACCCCGTTTGCTAAAAAGTACATGTCCAACCGGTCGCAATACAAAGTCCAATTTCCACTTTTCACATCAAATTCCGAGAATTTTCCTGCCATAATTGTAACGATGTACACTGTATAATGTAATATTTAACCTACACCGCCACTGTTAAATCAAAGACGTGTTTCTCGACAAGCATTTATTATCCGACTCGAATCTACCCTCTACTACATATTATAAAATATCGTATATAACAATTTCACTAACTATTTTAATACACAACATCAATAGAGAAACTCTATTTACACTACGTATTTTAAAAGATGAATTTATATTTTAATAGTATTATTTTGTAGGTATTTATTCCAATTAGATTAGGTAGATAAATGACTCCATTTCTTCATGTGAAAAGGACTTTGGTTTACTATTTCCGGACATAACTAGCGGTTCTACGTACACACTAACGATTATTTGGCCAATTTACTGATCTAACTCAAGATATTAACTTATTTACTACATTAATTAGAATTTAGAAATATTTTAGGTATTAATTTGCATTTTCTTATTGGACTATTCTAATTAGAATTTCTAGGTCGTCTAGGTAGTCTAGTTAGGCAGCTGTATAAATAGATAAATAAAATAGGCGTCGTCATCGATAAATATAAATAATAATATATAGGGGGGGTATTACAACCCTTGGCATTACTCTTACCTACCCATCACATAAATAAGTATTAAAAAGTATCCGATAAACAGAAACCCATTTGCTAACCCGTAAACAGACCCTACTCCTTACATTTAATTTCAAAGGGAAAATAGACGAGGGCAAATAACGTAGAACGCGAGCCAACGATCGCTTAGTATCTGCCAGCAAATGTAGACGCCTTGTTGTCTAATAAAACAAATGGATAAACAATGCGCAACGCGAATAAATTTTTAACCAACTTCAGAAAAACGAGAAGGTTCTCAATTCATCGGAACCTCTTCTTTTTTTGGTACGAGTATGTTCCCCGATTACTCGAAGAACCGGACCAATTTGGTAAATTCTTTTTTGTTTGAAATGGTACCCTTCCCAGGTGGTCCCATCGCATGGCCATCAGGTCAGGTTTTGATGATGTTATCCTGAAGAAATCGAGGGAACATTTTTTTATCAATCAATCAATCAATCAAAACATTTATTCGTGACAAACACAACACAGATAATAATAAAAAAAGCACATTTCCTTTTTGTCACGAAATGGACCCAGCTCAGCATGTTGTATGTTGTTATGTTGTTGTTTTAGGGCTACATACAGCGATTTGGGTTCATTCTGGAATGCTACTATCCTACTAAATCCTACTAATATTATAAATGCGAAAGTTTGGATGTTTATATGTTTGGATGTTTGTTACTCAATCACGCTTAAATGGCTCAACCGATTTAATTTTGCACGAAGATAGTTTAAAGCCTGGATTAAAATAAAGGATAGTTTTTATCCCGGGTTCACGCAGACGAAGTCGCGGGCGGAAGCTATGTAATAAGTGGTAGGTACGTTAAGTAGAATGTGGCTTCGCGTAGTACTGCAGGTCGATCATGTAACGCATTGTACGTGCGTTAGGTAGATCTAAATGTAATTTTTATGTGGAAAAATGACAGTTGTATCTACCTAACGCGTCGCTGAATTGAGTCGGTTAATAATATTTTGTTTTTTAAGTAAATTATAATAGGTGCGAATATGTAAACTCGGATGAATTATAGTAGGTAGTAGATCCTTAAGCTTGGGAGGATAGATTTAGATTTTAGATTTCTTTATTTCATAAAATAAATTTACATTATAAGTTAACTTTAAGCTAATTAACACGAATTTATTTAATGATCGTCAAATAATTAATATTAATTGAATGAAATTTCACAGGTACAATACAACATTCATATGGACATATATTACAAAATGATTCATGATAAAGTCAAAATAGGGAATATAAATATTGATATTGATATCTCGTAATGATCGTCAAAATAAAAACCAGAACATTATCATATTATAAAACAATTTAAATTAAATTAACCATGTCAAATATATCATATGTCCATATACTCACATACAGAATACAATGGATGCTCTAATAAAAAGATTCTCAGCTGACGTTTGAATGTTTCGTCAGATGGCAGTTCAGTTCGCAGTTTGGCGGGTAGACGCTCGTAATACGTTGGGCCAATTACCCTAGGATTTTTTACTGAAAGTGCCATGCGACGCGGTACTGTTCTTAGCCTTCCAGTGGATCGGAGCTGTTTACCTGGTACTTCCACCCGTTTAAACGTTCGTATATTGGTTCTCACAAACATTAGTACCTCAAAAATGTATAGGGAGTAGTGCGTCATGATGCGGTAGGTTTTATCCTTCCATGGATCATTCCTTACATGGATGCCTGGGTTTTACTCCAGCCAGCAATCGAAGCGCACGTTTTTGGAGTAAGAACACTCGCTTCGCATCGGTTGAATTGCCCCAAATGACTGTACCATATAACATCAACGAGTGAAAATGAGAGAAATAAACAGATTTTAAATAATTTCGTAATATCAATAGTTGCAGCCTTTTAGGGCAAATACAGCACCGCTCAGTCTGTTACATAGTTGGTCAACATGGCACTTCCAGTTAAGGTTCGAGTCTAGTGTAAAGCCGAGAAATTTGCACTTGTTGCATAATGGCATTGGACCATTGGGCAACAGATGGGGGTAGTGCAGTCATCCGACCCGAGAAAATCATTACCATCGACTTAGAAAGATTAAGGAGTAAGCCGTTTGACGAAAACCATGTTTGCAGTTGACCACACGCCTCATCGATCTTCATCGCGAGTTGTTCATAAGATTTCGCGCTCACTATGACCGTAGTGTCGTCTGCGAACAGCACAGATAAAGCCACTCGTGACTGCCGATGGAAGATCGTTAATAAATAATAAAAATAGCGTATTCCCGATCGGAATACCCAGACAGACCTGTCCAGCGTCAGAAACAAGTGTTTTGCCGTTGGTTGATATTTTTACTACTTGTTTACGGTCTCCTAAGAACGATGCAAACAGCTGATGGGCGGACCCTTCGATACCGTAATGTTTTAATTTGGATAATAATAATTGGTGACTTATAACATCGAATGCCTTGGATAGATCGTATAGTATACCGGCTATCTTGTATCTTTCGTCAAGTCCAGATATAGGGACATTTGGATGGAGACGTTTTTTACTCTTCCACTCGGAAAACTAAGATGGTGAAATAATTATCCAGTATTTTTTTAAATTATATTTATGGAAATGTTTTAGTCGTCCTGTCACTCAACCCGATTCCTACTAAGTATGTAACTAGCTACAGTCTTGAAATGCCTTGTGACTTCTGCGCTTTCCGCAAAGTTTATTGTCTTCCAAACTTATATAGGTACTTAACGCTACGGGGGGCGTCGTGGTGGAATGCTCGCGATCCCACTGCGTCCCCATTAACGGCAGGTATGGAAACGCCGGAGTGGTTTTAGTGGGTAGACTCCCTCCCCCTTCTGTTTAAATACAGTTGGCTGGAGGGCGAGAGTCCCACATACCCCCCCATTATAGCTTCCCCGGCTGGGGGGATGCGTAAGGGCATTTCCACTCCGTCAAAAAAAAAGGTATTTAACGCTAGTTAAACACTTGAATACATCTGTGTCGACTTGCTTTATATAAATTTTGCTCAAATCGAACCAATTGGCGTTTGGATATGGAAAACCGGCGGTCGTTAATTCTCTGATAATACAATTACGCAGGCGTACCTATGTTTAACCGGGTGTGTTGTGCGGTGTATGGCGCGTGATAACGTGAGTGCAGAAACCGTGGTTTGAAGCCGGTCCGCAAGGACAATCGGGCCAGCTGACTTCGGCTCCCACGGCCGTAGTTAGTGCCACCAGCACCACGCACCACCGCAGGGGCGCACAACCAGCCATCTGAAATATACATTGAAACATGGTATGCTTCAACTTGAGCTTTACGTGGGTAACGCAAGTGACGTGTGACGTATGTTCGACGACCACTTTGGCATAGTTGTAGTGATCCTGCTTATGAAACCAGCGGTCCCAGGTTCAAAGGTTCGGTAAGGGCATTTATTTGTGTTTGTGATGTTTTACATAATGACCGATTTGTGTTAGTTTGCACCGCAATATTTATTTATTTAATGTATCCTGTCAATATACCAGCCACATCAGGACAGGATTGCCACTATTGAATCTCATAAAGTACCCCAAACCCATGAACAGGGATAAACTATCACACATTGTGCGGGGCAGGTATAGGTTATATACGTACCTACCTATAAAATCACATTTTAAAGTTTAAACTTATAAAACAAGGGCCAGTAAAATGTGATAATGCCTTTGTAATATAAACAAACTGACCCATAATCTCCAAAGTTATTTGATTGTTCTATCTCACAAACACACTTTAAATTAAGAATCATATTTTTCATATTTACCTATTGTGGCCGTAATATTTAGAACGCTATTTAATCATAGTTGATTTGACTTGAACTTCAAGTGTTAAATTATGCTATTGTTATGCTTTGATTTATTATATCGAGGCTAATTCACAAAGGCTTGCAACTTGTAAAACAAGCGAAAGCCGCTGTTCAACTCCTTTTTATTAAAATGTCATTGACTTGTATTATAAGCCCTTTTGAAACGGGGCCCTGCCGTGGGATATTTTTTAATTAAAATGTCATTGACTTGTATTTATAAGCCTTTTTGAAACGGGGCCCTGCCGTGGGATTATATGCTTCAGCATCCCATCATCCTCCTAGCGTTGTTCCCGGTTGTGCCCCTAAAGGAGCCCGGGGTCCGCTTTGACACCTAATCTCAAGATTTGGAATAGGCACTAGTTTTTACTTTCAGCAGTCTCAATGAGAAATATAAAAATAGCAGTAGGTATCCTGTTACTGAAAGAAAGGAAGGGTCCTTACGCCTACAGACGAGCGTATTTTGCAAAATGCTTGCTTTTTAGGGTTCCGTAGTCAACAAGGAACCTTTATAGTTTCGCCATTTTCGTCAGTTTGTCTGTCTGTCCGTCTTCGGCTTAGCTCAGTAACCATTACTACTAGAAAACTGTGATTCAGTATGGGTATATGAATCAATCACGCTGACAAAACAGTACAATACAATTTGGAAAAATATTTTTTTTAGCGTACCTCCACCTAAAGCGGGGATGTAATATTTTATATATGTATAGATTATTTGTGATTTGATATTATGACCTTTGACCAAAGACCGCTACGACGCGCGGGCAACTAATCATAACTACCTACTGTAAAGTCCCAATTATTTACATAGAGTTATAAAAAACAAAAATCGTCTTATCTGTTGTCAAAAGTTAATGCCTTATAAACGTGTTTTAATGATGATTTTTTTAAAGATATATATTTTTATTACAGGAGATCCCGTTTATGCGAATTTTGAGTCCAAGGAGTCACTTAATACTTTTTGTAAACCTGTAAATAAATACACCCCAAGTCAATCGAGGGCTAATAGAAATAATATTTACTGGCTATTAAAAATCTGTAACAGGACGCCTTAAATAATCCGAATTACACGAAACAGCCAGATGCCAGCGATTGCAATTTATTTGTCCGGGCGGGCGGAAGTTGCAATATGGCAATAATTTGTTTCTCGTTGCCTGGCGCGCCAAGCTTCGCAAACTGGGTAATATCCTACCCTAGATTGTTACGAATAGGCTTTAACATAACTGGACAAGGTTCGAAGGAAGGAGACTGTCCGAGCGGTATTTTTCGTTTTTACAGTTTGTTTGCGTGGAATCTCATGGTTGACTGGTAGAGAAGAAGAAAGAAAGAAAGAAAAAATTTATTCACTACACAAAAGACACACAGAGACAAAGGGAGTACAGATACAATACAATTGACACATAATGTGTGTGTCTTCGCGGCAGTGAATCGGTCGCTGTCTCAGCATTATGCCAAGGTGTCAGAAAGACACCTACAGCGCTGATTTTCAGACAGCACCGTACGTGACCCACGGAACGCAACACAACATACTGCCGATACAAACGTATACACATAATAAATAAATAATTTATATACTAAATCTGTTAAATATGTGACACAAGCACAATGGGATGAAAAACAATGTGAAAAACGCGAAACGGCCGCGGAGAATGCCATTTGGCATTAATTTCGCCATTTGTAAATTATTTTGGTTTTGTGAAATTTTTAAATAAATAAATAAATCTCAATTTTGAAGCAGATAAGTTGCAACTCAATCTTGAAGCAGATATCTTCAGCCGATTGAGCTGAAATTTTGGGTTTAAGTTTAGATGACAATTCAATATTATGGTACCATTGAGGTGATCTGATGATGGAGACAGAAGGCGGCCATGAGAATTCAGGACTTAACGGACGTGATCCCGTTGAGTTTTCGGCTCGTTAGAATCGTCTCGGCGAGTAGTTGATGACAGTATACAAAAAAGTACAGTTGGCAATAAAAGCTTGTACCAAACATTTTATTTTTGACAGAAACTTATTTACTTACTTCAAAATAGGAATTCCCAATCCACCTTTATGTTTTACAATTTTATATGGTTGATGTTATTTTTTTATACTAAGACGGTGGCAAACAAGCATATAGCCTGCATAATGGAAAGCACTTCACTAGCCTGCACACGTTTGTAGGTTTTACTCGTTTATGATTCTTCTGGAGTTGGAAGCGTAGGGCTACGGTGTCTGCTCACCATCAGGCAAGCTGTATGCTTGTTTGCCACCGTCGCATATATAAAGAGCCTGCCTAGTGCACTGTCTGGTGGTACATGATTGACTAGCCTGCCTAGTGGTTCGTACACTACATTAGGCTCCAAAAATGCCACAAGCACATTGCTGTCCCTTTATTGATTTCGTTGTGTGGACAGCTCTACTAGAGATCTCACTCTCAACTCGGTGCATTTTCTGGAGATCTGGCGACCTTTGGTACTTACTTACCATCAGGAACACAACACTAATACATCGTTTTATTAAGGCTGCAGCATTCTGTAAGTTGGAGGCACTCTCCCAGTCTGGCTGGTCCAAATATGAGGGACTGAAGTATGAAAAAAAAAGTAAGTTAAATTTTAAGTCGATAACGCCCTTGCGACACCCCTGGAGTTGCCAGCATCCATGCGCTACGTTGTCCGCTTTCCATCAGGCGGCATATAACGCTTGCTCGCTACCGACGAGGTACCTATAAAAAAAAATCTGCTATGCCCTATCGCACTAAACTTGTATACGATTTACATGTGTTCAGAAATCAGAGATCAATACATTATCCGATTTATGCCTTCTTGTTTGAGAGACGAAACTTTCGGTGATGATCCATAAAAAAATGATCAAAATTTGGTAATGGGATCTATAAGGAGCGACTTTTGGGAAAGATAAACCTCTTCAAAAGCTATTTGGGTATTTATTTACTACACCATCTCATTTCAGTAATTAATTTTCGTCAGTGATAATCAATCTGTCAATGCATGAAACGTCAACTAATGTGACTATTACAAGCATTAAATAAGAATGTAAATATGAATCTACTAGCTGTTGCCCGCGACTTCGTCCGCGTAGAACTTGTTACCGTCTTAGTAAAATGATTGCTATTAAATTAATGTGGGTGAAACCTTAATTATCGCCGACCCAAACAAAGTTCTACCATCTTAAGGGGTGATTTCCGACACAAAAACTATCCTATATCCTTCCAAGGGTCTCAAATTATCTGTATGGAAAAATTCATCTAAATCCGTTCAGGGATTAAGCGTAAAAGGTAACAGTGCGATGAGTTCATTAGTTTAAATTGCTAAATTGAAAACTCCATTATTACAAATATAAATATCTTAACAATCATCAACAGACGTTTTTGCTTAAACTATTTTTTTTTTCATAACGTATTAAAGAAAGCTACAATACTGGATTTTTTTGCCTGAATCCGTCCAGAAGTTTTACTCACGTTAGTCCGAGCTACCTGCATAGTTTTGAAAGCAAACTTATCTAATGCTAAAAAACGTAGAACTTTCCATCTCCATCCGCCGTCCCCATTGAACAGTGTTAGAGAATAGATTATTTTGATTATCCAAAATAAACTTTTTAAATTAACTAAATAATCAGCAGGTTAAATGAAACATTACCTTCTTTTCGGTTCTGGGAGCATCGCAGTCCTAACCTTACCTAACCTAGATTTCTGGTAGCTGTTCGGTTCTGTATTTTGACTAATGGCTTAATGGCTTACCATATAGTATATGTATGACTTTAGAACATACTTCCAACCCTTAATTAACCTCCTTGGAGGATGAATTTTAAGAAACACTGTATTCAGTTTCCTAGTCTTTAACCGAAGTTACAGATACCTTACTTTAAAATTGCCTTGTTCCCCGTAGTTCATTTTAGCCCATTCAGGAGATGAATGTTTTTAACCTCCTTATGGAATCAATGTCACAGTCTAAAACAGAAATAACAAATAACTTACTTTAAAAATGTGTTGCTCTTCATACAAATAGGATGAATTTCAAAAAAACTCTGAAATCAGTTTTGTAGTCTTTTAACATACAGGCTAAGATCGAAGTTACAAATTTCTTACTATAACATTTTCTTAGCCTCTATATAAACCTTGAATCTCGTTTTAACCCTCTTAGTGGTAGAATTTTTCCAAAATGCGGAGAGAATTCTGATAAGACATCTTTATACAACGTTTTAGGTCTCCAGCTCAAAAAAGATTGTTTCTCATCCAAACCTTGCACCCCTTTTAACCCCCTTAGGGATGGTATTTTCTAAAACAATGCAAGTACTTTTTCTTGTATTTTAATAACTAATCTTTCTACGAAGTTTCAAATGTCTATCTCAAAAAAAAGTGTTTCCCATACATACCTAGCACCCCTTTTTAACCCCCTTAGGGGTGGAATATTCTAAAAAGCTGAAAGTACATTTTTGTATTCAAATAAGTAATCTGTCTACAAAGTTTCAAGTCTCTAGCTAAGAAAAAAACTTCCCCCATACAAACCTTGCACACCCTTTTGACCCCCTTAGGGGTAGAATTTTCCAAAACGCTGAACGTACTTTATTTATTCTAATAAGTAATCTTTATACAAAATGTTAAGTCTCTAGCTAAATAACAAAGTTCCCTCCATACAAACTTAGCACCCCTAATTAACTCTCTTAGGGGTTGATTTTTCCAAAACGCTTAAAGTTCCTTTTTGTATTTAAATAAGTAATCTGTCTACAAAGTTTCAAGTTTCTAGCTAAAAGAAAATGTTTCCCCCATACAAACTTTTCACCCCTTACTAACCCCATTAGGGGTTGATTTTCCAAAACGCTTAAAGTTCTTTTTTGTATTTAAATAAGTAATCTGTCTACAAAGTTTCAAGTTTCTAGCCAAAAGGAAAAGGTTCCTCATACAAACTTTGCACCCCTATTTAACCCCCTTAGGAGTGGAATTTACTCAACGCTGACAGTTCTTATTAGTTTTCTAATAAATAATCTTTCTAGAAAGTTTCAAGTTTCTAGCTCAAAAAATAAAGTTCCCTCCATACAAACATTGCACCCCTATTTAACCCCCTTAAGGGTGGAATTTTCATAAATGCAGAAAATACTTTTTTGTATGTTAATAAGTACTCTTCCTACAAAGTTTCAAGTCTCTAGTTCAAAAAATAATGTTTCCCCCATACAAACTTTGCACCCCTATTTAACCCCCTTAGGGATGGAATTTCCAAAAATCCCGTCTTATCCCTTGGAAATGTCGGAAAATTAAGATGTAGGTATATATGTATGTACTCGCATCGCTGCAGGCACCGCGAGTCCATAAAGAAAGCGTGCTTAAAAGTCCACATCTCAACGTCTATTCTACAGCTTACTCGTCCCCAACAATTAAATGGCGAGAAAATTTAATTACTCGTTGAATAAACTAGGCCTTCGAAGTTGGGCAAAGAGGTGTTATGTAAATGAGAGCGCATCCAAGTGCGCTAAACTTCGTCCCTGTGTTACTAAGAAAACTCGAACTCTATCGCGGTAACCCACTCGATACACACGAGTATATGGAAGGTATCCTAACCTATTATGAAACAACAAAGGCCAAGTTGTGTTAGTTTAGCAAATAAGATAGGTCATTAATAATGCAGAATAATAAGGCTTGTCCTAAAAAGTTTAGTGTATTGTATACATACTTATTTCATGTCATTTTACTAATTCATTTAGTACCATTATTAGGGGGACTTTTGGGGCTTAATTAAAGATGGTTATGGGAGTATTATGATGTATACGCGTAGCGCGTAAAAAACTAGAATACTATTTCCTATGAATGCATTCGTGGAAATACTAACATGAAGCGTATTTCTCTTGCTATCGTCAATAAGTTGAGAAATATTATTAACCAAAAATATGAATAAACAAGTAATACATAAACAGGGAAACAAAGTCCTCACTTTAAGACTTAAAGTGAAGATAACTTAAAATTGTATGATGTACCACAGATATTTATATTTACTTACTTGCTTATTTAGTCGAACTTGACAAGTTTGTCAAATGAGTTTTTATCCAGCGCGTTCTGCAACCTCTGGTAAGACTCTCCATAATTCCCAGCCACTAGCCTGCTATTAAATACCTCGCTAACTCCAGAATGAAGCGGCTGCCAACTTCCTGTTTTACCCCTATACTGCATCTTAAACTTTGAAGCATAATGCATTTTGGATAATAAGTCATACTTTAAATGTACGAACTAGATCATGCTACACAAGTAGTATGTTGTAGAGTATTTATGGTTTATTGTTGTTTAGTTTTAGGGGCTGAAGCGTTTTTTGGAATATGTATAAAGGTAAATTATTTTTTTTAGGGTTCCGTACCAAAAAGGTAAAAAAGGAATTCTTATGGTGCGAATTCGTCCGTCTGTTTGTCACAACGTTAAATATGTCAAGAACTACTTATGCTATCAATTTGAAATTTGAAACACTTGCAACGCACACGTGTAAAGAAAATGAAAAAAATATATAAACACTTTTATTTCCTGTGAAAATTACGAATGTGAGAGGGGTTAGAAGCTCAAAGTAGCTATAGTAAATAGATAAAGTGGGGTGGTTATCATATGAAAGGGCTCGCGTTGCAATTTCTAAAACCTTTTAATTTTACTACAGTGGATTTATGAAGGAGTATTTTGAAAAAAATACCATTCCCCCTCCGAAGTTTAGCAAGCGAAAATTTTGAAATTAATACATATGATAAAGAGTAATAGAAATACAGATAAAATAAAACAATAGCACTATCTAGTGTCTTTTTTTATTTATCAAAAATAATTTCTTAACTAAGTTTGTAATTTAATTACTTTTGTATGTGATTTCCTTTGGGATTATTGTTAAAGTCCTTCTTTCAAATTAAAAAATAAATATCGAAATCGGTACACGAAATGAAAAATATCGCTGAGAAACAAACATACTAGGTTGCAAGTTATTAGTACCAAAATGCAGATGCAGCGGTAACATCCACTATGAGCTGTTAAGATTGTTCGGACTCGCACTTGACAGGTTTTTTTAATGACAGCTTGTGGCGACATCACCGGCGATTCGAAGGGTAATGTACAAATAGTTGAAATGATATATCTATAGCAAACTTTGTTATATAGAAGAACTTTTACTGGTTGAAGTGTTTACGTTCTTATACTTTTTCTATTCGCTCCGAAGTAATTTTAGCCTCGCGTTTGACCTCTGTGGCTTTGAATTACGCTCCGACTTACTTTGAATTTTCTACTCGCTCGCCTACAACACTCTTTCAATATTATATGTTTATTTAAGTCTGCCAATTGGATAGCTAGGTCAACCAACTTTAATGTTATGGGTGAATATGCAAAATGTAACTTTGAAGATATGTTTTAATATAAAATTTACTACACTTGAAGTTATTTTCACAACATCGTGTAAAAAAATTGTGTCTAGTTTTGTATGACAGATCAATTTACTTAGCGGCAGTATGCCTTTCATTTGTATGAACTTCAATTGTTATAATATTACCTATGACAAATCTTAATACTACGTATTTATCGGACCTTTATTAAAACGGCAAACATCTAATTCCATCCGTGAAACATCACATCGTTTCCAAGGTTCTCGCAGCTATTAATCAATTTGTATAAATTAAACTTAATCACGGCCCTTAAATTACGTTCGCTTTAAACTCACGCGCCCATAAAACTCAATTTGTAGCGACACCTTAGATGCCACGCGTCATCAAGCAATTTAATTGGAATAAAAATTAAATCACTTTTCACCACGGCTTCGGGCGTGCGTTTATTGGCGCTCATCAACCAGGGTCTTTATTTCCATAGCGTTGAACCAAAACGAGTATTGGTGACCTATTTTCCCCTCCTACACATTTGATAACGCGTGAGAGAGTGAAAGCGTCGTAACAAATCCAATCTATATTTGATTTTAGCGGTATGGAATAGGCTTTGAAGACTTTGTTTATGGATATTTCCCTGGCGGAGCTTAGCATGATTGTTTAATTTCGTATTTACACGAGTATCGATTTTAACGATGACGAGGGTGTATAAATCAAGCAACATATAGCATCATACACTCAAGGCGACTTGAGTGTATGACTTTGGCGGAATGGGATCGGTAGCTATGCGGTATTTTTTATAGTCAACTGTACGTTGACGTAAGCTTACTGATGTATTCATTCCTTACTCCTCACTGGTCGGTATAGTGTCACGATTACATTAACGCAGTAGTATCTAATATCATGCGCGGACGGGGAGTCGTGCGCTGCATTCGTACCGCTTCCGCGGATTCTGTACCTGTCAGGATGCACTAATATTTTAAATGTAGGCACGCAGTAAAGAATCGGTACTGACTCGACTGACAGCCTACCTACTAATATTGTACCTCCTCCGCAGTCCACATTTGTGAAGTCGCCTTGGTCTTTTATTTTATAATGTAGTCAGGTCAGTCAGGTTTTTAATTATGTAGTCAGAGACTTTACATCAATGAACCTACTATTTATCTTAGATTAACTGTTTATATGAAGAGGACTATTATTAGTCCTCTTCATATAAACAGTTAATCCAGGCTTATGCCTGGAAAGGTGAACAAGGGCACGAAGAGCACTATGATAATCTAGTGTTGAATAATTTGGAAGCCTATTGACTGACTTATTCCTAAGCAAACACATTTCATAGGCATAACTAGTCCCTAACGGAGGGCACGCTAAACGCATTCATAACCCTTTAAAGGATTACCCGGGGCCGGTGCTAGTTAACCCCAGGGATGTGAAATTCTATTGCTTATTTTATTTGGAGCAATTTCCTCGCCAATTGTATTTGCATAAACGCTTGGCGAAGCGTGATTGTGTGGAAATAAGTGTTTTTCTACGCACTTTTGTCACCGGTTTTGTCTTTTGGTTCGTTATGCTGAGGTACTTACGTCGTCATTTGTGATATTCACATTTTCTTTCTTGGTGATAAATGGTACACCGTTTCATAAGACAGAGAAAAGTTACTCAATGAGTCACATTGTAAATTAGTAGAATTATAACGTTAAATCCTGAGTTTACTTTTAACATTAAACATAAAATACCTACTTCTTTTGTGAATATCATCCCCCAAAGGGATAGAAGTTAGCTATGTTATGTTTTATCCGGGTTTTACTTAATCTTTCTCTACGTCGAATGTCATCTTAATCCGTTTTGCCGTTATTGCTGATCATCCGAAATTACTACTTTTATTATTTCATAGAACGTTGTATTGTGGAAAAGTAAAAAGCCCTTGTGCGGAAAAACTAACTTTCCGCACGATAACATATTATAATTAATTCCTAAAGGGGTAGAAATTCTTACGATATTGTTTACTAGCTTCTGCCCGCGACTCCGTCCGCGTGGAATTCGTTTATATCGTAGCTCGATACAAACTTTCATCCCCCACTTCACCCCCTCAGGGTATGATTTCCGGGTAAAAACTATCCTATGTCCTTCCTCGGGATTCAAACTATCTCCATACCAAATTTCATCTCAATCGGTTCAGCGGTTTAAGCGTGAAGAGGTAACAGACAGACAGACAGACACACTTTCGCATTTATAATATTAGTATGGATAAAACAAGGCAAATTATGTCATTAACTATTCCTATATATGATTAACATATACATGTGCTGAAATATATAAATTACTAGCGACACAACAGAGCTTCGCACGGGTAGTCCTCAATTTAAGACGATGCCTTGATTTGAGTTGATTCGTGAAAACCACGCCTCCTTGACAGAGACACGCTTATGGCTGCGAGAAAAAAGAGATGCAACACTCTTCAGGAATGGCTTTTTTCGACAAATTTCATTTTTCGATATTTACCTTACTTAGTGAATATTATATTTCATTAAGTGAGATTATTGATGAGATAAAATACTATAGTATAAACTTGACTGTGTCGTAATAGTACATTGTGATACAAGTGAGGTGTGTCGATAATTACAGCAGAGGCGGAATTATGATAAGAGAGCCGAGGATGTAATTATCGCGTTTCATGCTACGTTTTTCAACACATTTTGCGAGGAAAATAGTTATTTGTTATGCAAAGTTGTTTGGCGCAAGTGCTTGTATTGAAAGCCGAGCTAGCGAAGGATTGTAAGATTAAAAAATAATATTGTATTGTTTGAGTAGACCGACTAAAAAAAGAAAAAAAGAGACCCAACTTTGATTTAATTTCGATCGCGGAAATATTTGGCTATCATGTATCGATTAAATCAGATAGTTAAGAATAATATATCTGAAAATGAGTCCTTATTGTTTCCCAATCTGGTCAGAACTGCATTTCAAAAAACTATAATTTTCAATGCACCCCCCATAGTATAACAGTCTTCTTATGTACTCGTGAGTTATATAACTTTACAAATACTTACATGATTGGTACCTCGTCAAAAATATTGTATTTGATAAAGATGTATACGAGTGTGGCATAAATGTAGTTAAACTTGCATGCAATTTCTTGTATGTCTAATTTGCGCTTAAGTTCGATGATAGGTTGACCCAATAACAATAAGTTGGTAAATCGCGAGTCCTTGATATGAATACACTCAACCTTAGCGCGGCGTCTTATGTGTGATCATGTGTAGGTAGTACTTGTTCTATTTATGGGCTAACTTTCAGATAATTTGGAGTCAACTAATATATGTTTTAAGATAGGCACAGTGTCTTCTAAATTAAATTCTAAATTAAATAAATACACGGTGCCTCGTGAAGGTTCCAACTACCTTACTATGTAGGAACATTTATTATTTATCTTATGGCAAATCAGTATTGGTACAGGCACATTAATTGTATGCAACGTTGATTAAATCTCCTGGTGCTCGTATAAAGTCTGTATTTGCATTACACGTGAGCAGCAGGATTTTTACGAAACGCCTATACTTTCATGAACTCATATTGTTTTTCTGAGTCAGTTCAAATTTGAACTCTCTATAAACAAAGCCTAAGAGTAAATTTTACAACAAAAACAGCAGATGTGATAGGATTATGCTAGAGTGCATGGATAAAATTCCGGATCCCGCTCCTGCGATCCATGTTTGGATTACTCGCTTCGTATTGACACAGTAATTGACATCACGAATCCGACGAGATCAGTGCAATGCACTCAATTTCTAGGAGACATTTTCGAATTGAAACCTTGTACATATCATTTGTTACCTACTTTGCATGTGCGTTTTTTTATTCATTTTACTTAACAAATTTTAAACTAGATACAATTTCACAATGCATATTTATAAGATCAAAAATCAGCATAATGTCGCTATAATACATAACTTAGTTGATGACCAGCTTCGAATTGACTGCAGTGGATCGGGCAGAGATTCTTGTCGTGGGCAGGACGGGCGATGGCCTACTTCCCAAGGAATGTTTAGCGCCCGTTGCCATGACACGGCTTTGCCTAGCACCAACTCGTATAACACAACCCCGGCACGCTTCCAGGGCTAATCTAATATCAAACCGCGACGATACAACAACTACTCGCGCCGCTTGTTAAGAACATTGCATGCAGGTTTAATTTAGGGACAATTACCCTCGTCTACAAAGGTTCAAATTTACTGCAAGGAGTTTTCATTTCAGTAATTTGGACGGGTGATCACGAAACTTTTCGAACGCACGTTAGGATAACACGACTGTTATTTTTCCATGCATAAACTGTCATTTAGATCTACCTGACGTACGAACAATACGACCGTGATTGACATGCTGATCACTTCCGCTTTGGGCCGATATGAAGTCGGTGCGGCATCAGCAACCTGTGAACTGATAGTCAAGCCAGTACAGATTCTTTAATGCAAGCCTACATCTAAATGAGTGCTTCCAGATTGGAGTGGGATGGGCGGAAGCGGGGCGGGTACGAATGCAGGTACTGCATACCAACTGCACCACTCCTGCGCAATACAATAATAGTATAAAGGTCGATTCTTCTTGTACTTCTTGGTGTCGTACTCTGGCGGGCATTCCGCAGGGCGGTGTGCTATCTCCTCTCTTATTTTCTATCTTCATCAATTCCATCACACACAATATATCCTGTCATTATCACCTTTATATCAGAAATGAGGCTATCCGCAGCAGAACCAAGGTAACCGATATAGCCCTCCGAATCGCTAAACTTAAGTGGCAGTGGGCGGGGCACATTGCACGTAGAACCGATGGCCGTTGGGGCGGAAAGGTTCTCGAGTGGCGACCACGTACCGGAAGGCGCAGCGTGGGTAGGCCCCCCACAAGGTGGACTGATGACCTGGTAAAGGTCGCGGGAGTCCGCTGGATGCGGGTGGCGCAGGACTGGTCATTATGGCACTCTTTGGAGGAGGCCTATGTCCAGCAGTGGACGTCTTTCGGCTGATATGATGATGATGATGATGATGATGATCACCTTTATGCCAATGATCTTCAGATTTATACACAGTCCGTGCTTGGTGATCTCCCTTCTGCCATAGAAAGAACTAATGATGACTTGGTACGCATTCTGAAATGGAGTCAACGATATGGTCTGAGTGTGAACCCAACGAAGACCCAAGTCATTGTTATTGGCAGCAACAATCTGATTTCTAGAGTTGATTTTGTAAATCTCCCTCCAATACTTTTTGATGGGATTCAGATTGATTACTCGATGCAAGTGAAAAATCTTGGGATCATTATGGATCGCTCTTTGTCTTGGGTGCCTCAAGTGAGTGAAGTGAGCAGGAAGGTATTTGCTGCAGTGGGGTCTCTCAGGCGGCTTCGTAATTTTCTGCCTACTGCAATACTACTGCCTACTGCAACTAAAATCTTCTTCCTATTCTTGATTACGTTGATGTATCCTATCTCGACCTTTTTGAGGAGCAGCTAAATAAGCTTGAGCGTCTCCAAAATGTCTGCATTCGGTTCATATTTGGGTTACACAAATATGACCACGTATCTAGTTTCCGTTCCAAACTCAAGTGGCTCCCTATCCGTTATCGCCGTAAATCCCACATTATTTCGCTTCTGTTTAGTGTCCTTTTTAACCCTGCAACTCCCCGCTATCTCAAAGAGCGTTTTAGTTATTTGAATTCTGTTAGATCTTCTAATAATTTAATATTAATAAATATTTAAATATAAATATTTGCGGACAATCTTACACAAATCGACCTAGTCCCAAACTAAGCAAAGCTTGTACTATGGGTACTAGACGACGATAAACATACTTATATACATAAATAAATACTTAAATACATAGAAAACATCCATGACTCAGGAACAAATATTCGTGTTCATCACACAAATAAATGCCCTTACCGGGATTCGAACCCGGGACCTCTAGCTTCGTAGGCAGAGTCACTACCAACTAAGCTAAACCGGTCGTCAAACTGTGTATTAACTGTGCCTTTGTCATATTCCAAATTTTACAGTAGTTCGTTTACCTTTAAGGCTATTCGACTGTGGAACTCTCTCCCTCTTCATATAAGACAAGCTAAATCTATCGGCAACTTCAAAGCTCTTCTTAAAGAACATTATTTGTCTTTCCCCTAACCCTGATTGTCTTACTATTATTATTATTGGCTGACTAAACAGTCAGCCAATAATAATAATAGTACACATACATACACATACATATATACATATATACAAATAACACAAATAAAAATATATAATACATAAACATGTATTATATATTTTTATTTGTGATATTTTTATATATGTATGATTGTGTATGTATGTTTATATATAGAGCTATTTATGTACGTGCATTAATATAGTTATTTTGATTTCTGGCTTATTATAATCTCTGCACCACCTACTACATAATCTAGTTTTATCTCTTTCTCCGATACCCAAAGGTTGTCTGGAAGAAATCGCTCTTCAGCGATAAGACCGCCTGTTGTCTACCTCTACCTACATGTTATTGTATTGTTTTTCTTTTTAACTGCTTTGTTTGTGTGAGGTGTGCAATAAAGAGTATTTGTATTGTATTGTATTGTATGCTGCGTAAATATAATACTGACAGAATACCAACTAGTAGGGAAATCTGGGCGACATTAGTAAGCTCTCAATGTTTTTTTAGCCTTTTGCAAATTCGCCACCTCCAAAATAGCCTGAAGAAGTTCAACGGCACGAAGTTCACTCCCCCTTTTTCACATCGTTCATTGCACCCATCATTCATAACTACGGAGAATCACTGGTTCCATTAGAAATCATTAACTTCACAATAATCGCTGATTAAGTCACCCGTATCCTTCGCGGAGACTGTTATTCGGTTATAACTACGAAGATTCAATTTGCAATAAATCATTGCATCTTGGAACATTCCCCTCCATATGGAAAGAGACCAAAGTGGTCCTCGTGTTCAAAAACGGTTATCGGTCATTAGTGAACAATTATAGACCTATTGCCATTTTACCGACCTTGGCTAAAGTGTTCGGGGCTTTAATCTGCCCGATCCTCACTTGGCACGTCTCTCAATTACTTCTCTTCTCTCACAACATGGGTTTATCAAAAACAGGTCGTGTGCAACTAATCTTGTAATATATAATGAAGATCTCGTGGAATTTGTAGACACGCGCATACAAGTTGATGCAGTCTATACAGACTTTAGCAAGGCATTCGACACGGCTCCCCAAGTCCCTTGCTAAGTTGGTTCGAGTCTTATCTCTATGGACGTAACCTTCAAGTTGTTATCAATGGTTACACAACAGATGCGTACACTGCTACATCGGGCATTCCACAAGGATCGCATCTTGGCCCTCACCTTTTTACTCTGTTAAAGGGTCCAGTAAAAGTTTCTTACAAGTTTAACATATAGCTGCAAAAAAAACAGGTGTTAAAAAGTTATCGTGAGCGACTTAAATACTTTAAGATAGGATCGTTGGCTGACAGAAGAACTATAAGTGATCTCGTCTTTTTGAAGAGATTTGTTACCGGTGCATTAGATTGCCCAGATTTACTGCAGAAAATAAATTTTCACGTACCCTCTAAAATTCCTAGAGCTTGTAATATTAAGCTGTTCAGTTTGGCCACTCGTCGTACTAACCTCAAGCTACACTGTCCCCTGTCACGGATGTTTACGGCATATATAAGATACATCAAAATTGTATTGATCTCAACTCGTCAGCCATCCCATTCATAAAAGCCACGATTGCTGACAAGACTTAGTTTGTGTCCTGACTTGGCACAAATTATGTTTTGTCTCAATTTGAATCTTGACATTGAATATGTCAATATTAGTAGTAGTAAACTAATTGAAATCAGTTTTTATATTATATTTTCACTGTTACTTGATGCATGCTGTGTCCTTCTGTAATTAATAAGGTACTTAGTTTTAATTTGTACACTGAAGAGCATTATTATGAAATGGTGTGCTTATTGTTGTAGGTCCTAATAAATAAATAAATAAGATAAGATAAAAAATAAGCAAAATAATGCATTGATTATTACTATTAACGGCTGGGAGCATATTACCGGTTTTATAGTGGTTCCAAAGCTCTTCCATTTTCCTGTCAAATCATGTCAGGATCATAATTTAGCATAATAATGACAAGTAAAAGCCATTTCAAGCAAAACAAATTATCAAGTCTATTAAAGCTTATGAAGCCGAATTTCAGCCCACAGTGCGTTGATAGCTTTGCTGCCTAACAGTGCCGTAAATTACCGAGGAACTCAGTGCAAGATGCATTAATTGCAATTAATAATAAGTTGTAGTATACAGGCCGGGTAAACGTATAATTAAAGTGAAGTTAGAGGGCCATACGTAACCATCCACTGTACAATTCAAGACTTAATTCTAGGTAGCTGGCCAACAGCTGCACGCGATGGTTGTCTAGAAAGTCGATGGCCTATTTTACTAAAACCATTATGAAATACATGATTTTACTCTAGAATCAAGATGTAAGTATTGTTTAATCTTGCAATCTTCCTTTTTAACCGACTTCAAAAAAAAGGAGGAGGTTCTCAATTCAGTTGTATTTTTTTTTTTTCAATGTTTTTTACCTCAGAACTCCGTCATTGATGAGCCGATTCATAATTTTTTTTTTGTTGGTAAGTATATACTTCCAGGTGGGTCCTATTTTTTTGAAAATTCAATTGGATGATGGGATCCATGAGGAAATGAGGGAACTCCTCAATTATATAAGGCACGCGTGTAGTGATTTTGGTATTTTCTATTATAACTCGTGTATTTACATCCGGAAATCATAAATTGGTGGAGTGGAATTGATGATGAAGACCACAGATGACTTATGGAATTCCTCAATTATGTACTTAAAAGTACAAAAGTATATCACAGATTCTGGTAAGATTCCGTTGAAACAGCAACTAATGAAGTGCCAAGGGTGATCCTTGTGGAATTGACGGAAGTCCTCAAATATTATCGGGTCACATACAGCGATTGGGTTTTTTTCTATAATAATCAACGCATTTGCTCTCGGAAATCAGTTCATGAGGTAAATTGGAAAATAAATGTTCTCGTGGCTTGGCGGAGTACTAAATTGAAGTCGGTTAAAACTTTGTTTTTAAAGTAAATTATGTATTATTTAATGAAATTATTGATATCGAAATCTGTAATCACTATGTACTTAGTTGACTCACAACTGAAGTCAATACGGTATTTGACGAAAGTTAAACCTGCTTCTATGAAACGTCAAAAACGCTCTGTTAGTATGGAATCTGTAAGGATTACTTGCTTGTGACGTCAACGTCAACGTCCTTATTGTTAGTATTTATGAATTTAAAAATCTTAAAATAGCGAACGTAAATGAAAGATTGATACTTTCCGAGTATTTACGTAATGTTTATCTGCTCCTAACGAAATTACAATTCATTTTAACCATTGCAATGACCTGAAACGTTAAACTAATTGAACTTCTCACAAAGTGAAATCATTATTTAAGTGAAGCAATTTTAATTCAAATTGTCAATATTATTGTTAGGAAATGTCAATTTATCATTCATATTATTTACAGTAAAATGGCATATTCAGTGAATGAAAATTATAGAGGGAAATTATTTTTGTCTAAAGCGAGGGAAGCAATATTCTGTCAAAGCTAAAAAACATTGACTTAACTGAACTTCGGAAGGGAACGTTTCTTTGAAGAGTTTTGTAGCCCGTGAGCTAGCAACAGATTTTCTTGACCAATCCACCCCCGTGCGATAGCCTGTGAGGAGGTTAAGAATGTTGTGCCATGAAGCCCCGCGGACGTCAGCTGCGGCTCTGTCGGTGGGTTGACCAGCAGCAGCCACCCAAACACGAATACTCGTATACTTTTGTATATTTATCCGTGAGATTGTAAGTTTGTATATAGGGGTTAATCTCCGGACCCAATTATCCGATTAAAAAAAGCTTTCCTGTATAGAATAGACTTTCTGGATGGGTTTAGGTTAAATATAATCCCGCGGATTTCCCTGCGTTATTTGAAATCCACGGGCGAAGCCACGTGGGTAGTTAGTTTAATAATAGTACATTGTGATACAAGTGAGGTATGTTGATAATTACATCAGAGGCGGAATTATCACGCGAGCCGCAGGTGAGCGTGATAAAAGAGCCGAGGATGTAATTATCAAAGCTCACGCGTTTCATACGACGTTTTTCAACACATTTTGCGAGGAAAAAATCCTTTTCAAAAGATGATAATTTTATTGGCCTGCCAAGTTATTTTCTTTAATTATTGATGACAACAGGTTTTTACTAACATTTTGTATAAATCGCCAAGAATTTCCAGTGGCGTCCATTCTTTTTGTCATTTTTCTAGTCACCACGAGTCAACATTTTTGTTAATAACCAAACACGCATTAACAATGTTTACATACAAATATCTGTGAAATAACCTACAATGACGCGCAACTGTTTTTTTTCGTGAAGTTTGCGCAGCGCGCGCGCATTAGATGAAATCTCTAAACAGCCAAATAAAATAAATATTTTCGTTTTAAAATGTTATCTTAATTAACTCATGTAAAATGTTATCAAAAGTTAATAGTTTTACTAAATTAAACGTTTCTATATCATATCCAAAAAGAAATATAGTCGATTAATAAACAAAAAGGATTTAATTTATTTAGTCGAGTAAGAATCCATTTACCAAGACTAAAAAAAAAAGCTGTACATTCTGTATAACCCGGTTAATTTAAGAATGCACCGTGTGTATGCATACATCTTGCTGCAAGGTGCCAACGTGACTTAATCGGGATATAACCATAACACACAAGTGTCGTAATGTTATAAAACACGCGTGTTTAATATCCAGGATTATGAGCCTAAAAGCGACACAATAAGAGGTACGTTACGAGTAATTGTGTTGAAAACAACAATATTATAATATTAATAAAACAAACATGTCAGTGGCGAATGATTAATGCACGTGAAATTAAACAAACGGTAAACGAGGAGTGTCAACAACATATTGATTAACTTTATACGATTTATCGATCACAACCCTGCACAGCTATAATTGAATGGAACGATAATTCTTCACTACAAACAAATACACGATGATTTTAAATCGACGATTCGAGGGGTGATTGTGTAACTTTTAGAACGAGCGTAAAGTCAACTGTTATTTTCACATTTAAAAAAATACATCCAAGGTAAATATCCTAGTCCTCGACGTTGCACTACTTGCACTAGTGTATGAAATGGGCACTTTATGTCAAAGGGACATGGTTTTTTGAATGAAGAAAACTCTCAGTTCGAATTTAACCCATATTGCCTAACCTAACGTACTTACGGAACGTTAAGCTATAAATCATTAGTCACTAGAATTACCTACATAATACACCGATTAAAAATGACCAGGCATCTTAAGTAATGTAAGTGCCAAATTTTAGCTTTTAAGTAGCCGAGTGTTTAAATTGCCTAAAATGCGAAAGTATTGACATACTTCTCAGACAGTCGCTCAAATGTTGAGGATCCCTAATACAATCTGTCCATAACGAGCTGTTGCCGCTGTTCTCGATCTTGAGCCAACGTAAAGTCTTGTTCCGACAATCTGTACAAGAACGTCAGTCCATCGCATTGGCCTTCAGCTCGTGCTCGCCTTGCCTATTGCAACAAGCGGGCAGTACCGTTACCTACTCGTCAAACAACTACATTATATCAAGAGTATTTTGCTACGTTATTCAAACATATTTTACCACTCAAGTGCTAGTAAGTGTCAGTCCCATTAGAATCGTATCTCCAACATACAACTGGAAGGAAATGTTGTTTGAGAGTGGGTGTGTAAAGTTTAACTAACCATTGTCTACGGGACAATGCGGCGAGATACGAAGCAAGGGGATGAAAACCATTCAAGAACGTCACAAGTATCATTCCATCTCCATTGGCCATAAGCCCTATGTTATAAAATAAGAATGTTAATTATTTATATAAATTAATAGAATGTCGGTTTACTAATTTAAATACGATCTGTTTTGAGGGACTCGTCATTCCATAGCCAAATACATCCTCTCAAAATCTTTTGTTTGATTTTAATATGCTTAGCTAGATTCAATTGTGCTACAACTTATAGAGGGTCAAGCTGCCTCATGGGAAGCCATTCCTTTCAAGCTACTCTAAGTTTCCGGACATTCAGAATATTCAGATGTACTCTCTATGACTAATGATTCTAAGGATAAAAAATATTAATAATTTGCACAAAAGTTACCGGATGCATTGAGGATTATTATACGCGTAAATTTAAAAACTCGAAACATTTATTAGACTAGATTAGATTACATTATTTATTTCATTCAAAAAGAGATTTAAGGACGGAAGTTAAAAAAGAAAAGAAACTCAAGGGGATTCCAGGTTCATTCGATGGATAATAAATCTTCATTTTCATTGCTGACCCTTATTAAATTTAAACCGTAGTGGGTCTCGAGATGTGACTACAAATTTATTTCAAGGACGAAAAAAACGTTACAAGAAAAGGTATTGATTGTTTGATATTTTAAGTGATTCACTTAACTAAAACGATTGTTTTAGGGATAGTAGGGCAGTTTCAGGTGATAATATGGACACGCAGGACAAAAGTACCAATTTTTTTTCGGGTACTTGTTAGGTCCTGATCACTGTTTAATTTTTAATTTAATTTTATCTTTATCAATGTATGTTAAAGCAGCAATAGAAAAATAACTTCTGTGAAAATTTGAACAGTCTAGCTATTGCTGATACGCAGTCAGCCGGATGGACAGCGGAAGCTTAGGAACAGGGTTCCGTTTGATATCCTTTAGGAACTCGACTCTAAAAATATCTAGTTGAATTCCTTGACCCCAAATATGTATATTTAGACACTAAGTTTGTGATTCTACGTTATTTAGAACTCGAGATATTAATGATATATCGTATATATAAGTTAAATTCAAAATGATCGCCATAAAATTAAAGATGGCTGACGGAGGAGTTGGTTCCTATTCCTATTAAAAACTTAAAGCTATGGACGTAACAAGTACCTGAAAAAAAATTGGTGCTTTTGTCCAGCGTGTCCACATTATCACCTGAAACTGCCCTAAGTACTATTAAGTTTAGCGATTCAGAGGGCTATATCGGTTACCTTAGTTCTGCTGCGGATAGCCTCATTTCTGATATGATCACGCAGATAAACTCCCAGCATAGCCACATGGCTCAAAGTCACCCAAAGGCAATGGAGAGCCATTGCCTTTGGGTGACTTTGAGCCTTCTACTGACGCCCATATTTTTAACCGACTTCAAAACGAGGAAGAGGTTCTCAATTCGGTTGTTTTTTTTTTCAATGTTTGTTACCTCAGAACTCCGTCATTAATGAGCCGATTCGTAATTTTTTTTCTATGTGTATTCTTCCAGGTGGGCCCCATTTTTTTTCAAAAATTCAGTTGGATGATGGGATCCATGAGGAATTGAGGGAACTCCCCAATTATATTAGGCACGCGTGTAGTGATTTTGGCATTTTCTATTATAACTTGTGTATTTACACCCGGAAATCATAAATTTGGTGGAGTGGGATTGATGATGAAGTCCGCAGATGACTTATGGAATTCCTCAATTATACTGTACTTGAAAGTACAAAAGCATATCACAGATTCTGATAAGATTCCGTTGAAATAGCAACTAATGAAGTGCCAAAGGTGATCCTTGTGGAATCGACAGAAGTCCTCAAATATTATCGGCCCACCTACAGCGATTCGGTTTTTATTTCGCTAATAATCAACGCATTTGCTCTCGGAAATCAGTTCATGTGGCAAATTGGAAAATAAATGTGGAAATGTTCTCGTGGTTTGGCGGAGTACTAAATTGAAGTCGGTTAAAACTTTGTTTTTACAGTAAATTATATCGAAATGTCTTACGTCGATTTTCATGTCGCCGAAAACTATTCCACGAATTGCATTACTTTTTTTTCGATCGATGTCTATGAATGATTCCTAAGTGACGGATGATAAATTTCTGCGAATAGTGTTTTAGGAAACGATAATCGATGAAACTATTTTCGGTAAAATGATGGATTCCCATTATGTACTGGGAATCGCTCGTTCGAGAAAAAAATCATTTGGTGAAAAGAGAGGCAACGAATTATACATGCAATGGATTTTGAATACATTTAGCTTTTTAATATTAATATTGTATACAATTTAAGGAATTGTTTGAATCGAATTCCCCGGGGTGCGTGGCCAGCAGTCAGCCGTGGCGGCGGCGAATCTCACACAAAGATGCTATCTGACGCTGGGATTGTTCGGCGCTAAATATACATCCATCAGGGTGTTCATTTGTATCAGAACGGGTGAAATGTAGAACACTCATTCACAACACTTCGAACAAAAATGTGAAACTTGTGTATTCATAATAGTTTACGTATTCCTATTTTTTTACTGGCAAAAAATTAAAACCGTCTGAGCATTTTCTAAAAAAGGTTGTACCCAATTAGCGTGAGTTCTTAAACAAAAAATAACTCAGTGTCAGTTTTGTGACGACAAATAAGTATAGGTACAAATTAAGTGAAAATTGACTTGTTTCGCATTTAAATAACGTGTATATGCATCCTGGGTGGATTGCAAAAAAAATGTAAGTAACGCAAAAGAATAATCACAAAATTGTTACGCAAAGTAACCATTCGGACTGTAATTTGTATGGAATCATTTTTTGTGCAACACCAAAACGTTACACAAATGACACTAAAACGTCACACAAACGAAGCAAAATTGGGGTTGGGAAGCAAACAAAAAAAAAACCTCCCTAACCCGATTACCTATTTATTTCACCACTCAACTATGTAAAAACAGCAGTAAAAAGCAAAGAAATTATCTAATTAAGACAAAATACTATAGTGTTTTTTAAATATACTTGTTCCATGAAGTTCCATTTTCGTACCACAACATTAAAGCGAATATGGCTATCGACACATATGCGCTTGTGTTGGGTGAAGACTAATCGTTGCCCGGCATAAACATGTTACGGATGCAGTCTTAATCTGCAATAAAGCGCAAAATGTAGCGTTACACAGCTGGCATAACACAAAGGAACGAAATATTTTCCCGAACTTTGATATGAGATCATCATCCTCCTAGCGTCATTCCCGGCTATGCCCCTAAAGGAGCCCGGGGTCCACTTTGACACCTAATCCCAAGATTTGGCATTAGTTCTACGAAAGCGACTGCCATCTGACCTTCCAACTCAGAGGGAAAACAAGACCTTATTGGGATTAGACCGGTTTCCTCACGATTTTTTCCTTCGCCAATAAGCTAACGGTAAATATTCCGTGCATAAGTTCCGAAAAACTCATTAGTACGAGCCGGAATTCGAACCCACGACCGCCGCTTGTCAGCCGTATGCCTGAACTACTAGGCTACCATAGCGTACCTTTGATATAAAATATAGATATAAAATATTTTTTCTAGATATTTGAAAAACCAATTTGGCCAATTTCTTGGCCAGAGCTGTTTAAGTCGAAGTTATGATTTTTTGATTAAGTACTGTGTGATATACAAAAGTCAGATGAAATTTATACTCACTATTAAGCAACCACCAATACGTTCCATTTTAAAATAAATATTACTCGCAATGCACCGAAATAAACTTCAGCCCACGTGCCTAACTTTTTAACATTTTTGGTTCAAACCGAATGGAGCTGAAGTTGTCCAAAGTATGGCGAAATGAGTCACAAAATTTTGTCCGGACAAATTCCGCCCAAGTTTCATAGCTTTATGATCGTCAGTTTTAATCACTTTAGAAGAATGTGAATTAATATCATTAACTTCTTGTTAATGCTGATACAAATCTTATATCGAATGTAATGGTCATATTTTGCCATTTTGTTTGGTTTACATTAACTTACTGACATTTAGTTTGTTAACCTTTTATATATAATTTTAAATTATTATTGTGTAAGATTATTATTATTATTTTATTGTAAATTACGGTTTGACATGTAAAAGTGCCCTTGTGGCCTATTTGCAGAATAAATCATTGATTTGATTTGAAGTTTAACGTTAGGGTGGCGAGCGGTTATTATATACTGTATAATATGGTTTGTAATTGACATTACAGAATGTTTTAAATTCTTTAAGTATTTCATCTTCCGCAACTGAGAAGAGTTTATAGGTACCAATTAAGCACGTCAATGAAGGCACGCTTTTGATCTTGCCCCTTTGTTAGCAATGTTTTAGTCATTTAATATACATTTTATTACTATTAGTATAATTAAATTTATACTAAAATACTTTTTTCTAATTTTGTACTAACAAACTTTTCAAATATTATGTTGTTTGTGTTATGAGCATAGTATATTTCATATACTATGCCCATAACACAAACCTTATTAACGACGATGACACCTTCTTACACCAATATTATGAACAGGAAAATGCTGAGGTTGTTTGTAGCTTTGTAAGTTTGTACGAGTTCGTTTCAACCATTTATCCAATTTTATAAATTTTTCCACCTGTGTATAGGATTGACTTTCTGGATGGCCATACGCCGTATTTTATAAATTGTTCCACCTGTGTATAGTATTTACTTTCTGGACGGATATAGGCCGTATTATATAAATTGTTTCACCTGTGTATAGTATTGACTTTCTGGATGGCCATAGGCCGTATTTTATAAATTGTCCACCTGTGTATAATATTGACTTTCAGGATGGATATAGGCCGTATTATATAAATCGTTCCACCTGTGTATAGTATTTACTTTCTGGATGGACATAGGCCATATTTTATAATTTGTCCACCTGTGTATAGTATTGACTTTCTGGATGGATATAGGCCGTATTATATAAATCGTTTCACCTGTGTATGGTATTGACTTTCTGGATGGCCATAGGCCGTATTTTATAAATTGTTCCACCTGTGTATAGTATTGACTTTCTGGATGGATATAGGCGTATTATATAAATCGTTCCACCTGTGTATATAGGTAGTATTGACTTTCTGGATGGACATAGGCCATATTTTATATATTGTTCCACCTGTGTATAGTATTGACTTTCTGGATGGATATAGGCCGTATTATATAAATTGTTTCACCTGTGTATAGTATTAACTTTCTGGATGGACATATGCTGTATTTTATCCCGCGGCCTTGTCTGCGTTCTTTGCAATACGCGAGCAGAGCCACGCAGGCAGCTAGTCTATTATAAGTAAGTGCCTATTTATCATCGTCTAGTAGGTATAGGTACCCATAATATAAGCTTTGCTTAGTTTGGGACTTGGTAGATTTCTGTAAGATTGTCCCTTCATATTTATATTTAATGAATATCTCAACAAATAGTTGAATAAAACTTGGCAAATATTAGCTTACTTTTTTAATTTTTATTAAATATACAAGAAGTGAAAGTGAAGATGTGACTTGAAAATATGCATGCCTACAGATTTTTGGGCTTATGGCGGCAGATATACGCGTTGGAAAATTCATACGAAGGATTTTATTGCCTCCCAGAGCAATCACGTCTGATTTGGCCGTAACAACGAGTGTTGTGCAGCGCCCGCAATATGCCTCGCTGTAAGTAAAGGCTCACGGGTTTACGTTATATCCGTCGTGATGTAGGAACAGCGGCTACTGAAGCCGGATTCATACTTATAATATAACTTACACTGCCAGAAACTTGCCCAGCGGGCGCCTACGCCGTAGGCGCTTTCCACTACGTACGAGGAAAATCACGGGATCGGCTACGAGCGCAGCGCGTAGCAATTCTTGGTGAATGTGTTATCCTACGTGATGGTCTCTGATGCGCTCTGAGGCTGTAGTATAAGTTTTACCGAAACAAAACGTTACGACCGCGTTCGCGTTTAGCTGTCAAATCCCATAGGTACAAATTGAGGGTAAAACGCAAACGAGATCGTAAAGTTTTGTTTCGGTAAAACTTACACTAGAACCTCAGATACCCGACACAAAAGGATTCGTCACGTCTAACCGTATTAAATGTATGAAATCGATATCGTTTCTGTCGCGTCACGATACGACACGTCAGAAAAGTATGAATGCGGTTTTAGGTCCGTGCACCTCTTTGCGGACTACGTGAATGTGCCACATCGCAAGGGTAAAAGGGCATTTAAGTATTTAAATGCACGGACCTAAAACTGGATTCATCTTTTTATTGGTATACCCCAATACAGAGGAATTGCGTAACTTTTTGAATAAGCGTTAGGACAACTCACTCAACTGTCATTTTCTCATACAAAACATCCTCCTAGCGTTATTCCCGGTTGTGCCCTAAAGGAGCCCAGGGTCCGCTTTGACACCTAAATCCCTAGTTTTTCGAAAGCGACTGCCATCTGACCTTCCAACCCAGAAATAAAACTAGACCTTATTGGGATTAGACCGGTTTCCTCACGATGTTTTCCTTCCCCGAAAAGCTAACGGTAAATATTCCGTACATAGGTTCCGAAAAACTCATTGGTACGATCCGGGATTCGAACCCACGACCGCTGCTTGACAGCCGCATGCCTGAACCACTAGCCTACCGTAGCTCTCATACAAAACATGACACGGAAACATAGATCTGCCTAACGTACATACGTACAAAACGTTACGGAATCGATCAACAGAAGTATGGTTTGTATTAAATATGTAGATAGTTGTTTATTTCCCTAATGATTATAGGGGTTCCGGATTGGAAGCACTTGATGGGTAATTCTAGTATGATTAAGCCAGCCTTTACATTAATACATTCAGAGTAATAGTCTTATCTCCCTACAATACCAATAGTTAAGTTTCGCATTAATTTAAACCATAGACAGCGCTCGCACTAAGTTCGCATGGCTTTAATACGAGATTCACAACTTGTCTCGTCTCGCGACTCACTCCTAGTATCTCACGACCCCGAGATTAGTAACAACAGTGTGTGTATACAAGTCAGACTTATGCTGGTTCGTTGTAAATTGCATAGCGTTGTGAATACCAGTCCCGGATTCGTAGCACCCCACATTGGTAATGCGGGTACAAAGCGCTGAGTTATGAGAGCCGATGGCGGTGACAGCCCCAATACTTAGCGCTTGTAGGCTTTGTACGTGTTTATTTATAACCGATTGAACCTTAACAGGCTAAGTCGATTTTGAGGTAAACTGTTCCATTTACCCGACGTGCCTGCTACGGTAGTAGCCAAGTTATTAGATTACTTACCTATTTAAACACTTTTGGAAGACAAACGTCTTCTTAATTAATAAGACAGCATTTGGTATGAAATGTTGATCACCGTGTATTTACTTGTATTTGATTTGGTTTTCCTACTAAACAATTAATCTATTCAGGTATGTATTGGTAATCAAGTCAAATATGGAGGTCTAATACCTATCTATTAGAAATAATATCGATACATTTTTAACTCGTAGGCATAAATGTTCCTGAATATAAGTTTCACTTCTGTTATAGCTTGTTTGACATAATCTTTCTGAACTGTCAAATCGATTTAGCACCCACGATAACGACGTATGGACATAAGTATATTTTCCAGTTATGTTTTTGTAAATGTCAAAAACTATTTTTATTTTTATTTCTTTACTAAGAAGATTAATTTTAAGTTCTTTAGCGGTGTTAGAATGGTTTCAGAGCAAAATGTAACAAAAGCCGACCAACATATTTTTTTCATTTTGACACTGTTGCTTTTCGATTTAGCTGTGATACTAATATGACTGACAGATCATTAAATAAGGTTTTTTTAGGAATGCCACTTAGAGTGGTCATCACGCCTTCAGAAAAAAAAAATATTTTTGAAATTTTGACACGTGTTTTTTACAGAAATGTTAAAGATGGAGACTCATCTTTTTTTTAGAAAATATGTACTTTTTAGTTTATCAAAATGAAATAAAGATAGTATGATAAAGTTCAATACTTTTAGAGAAATATAATTTTTCATAAATTCGGATTTTACTTTTTTCCAGCAGAACCAATTGAATTATTTTAACAGAACATTGCATAATTGTACTACTAGATGTAAGTAACCATAGAAAGAAAACCCAGCTCTTAATCATGAAGGGCATATTTTCTTCCCTTATCAAACTGGACCTAGTGACTGGACTGAAATCTGATCATTAAATAGCATTCAAGACAATTGTTTCTACAATGGACACAAACTAACTAATTACCTACGTAACTTAATATGACGTCTATAAATAATCTATAAAAGATTATATGCTAGTATTCAATGAAGTACCTAGGTATAATCATTTTGAATTTTTAAGGTGACTTAACAGTCACTTAACAGTTTAAGAGAGCAGACTTAACAGTTAACAGGCTGAGGGTTTTAGCAAGAAAATAATTTGCATATGCAATCTACTGCTTTCTATTTGTATAGCAATCGCTAACTTGTGAAAAAGCGTGTCTTGGATATTACTAATTACTTATCTTTTCTACTTATAATTTAATACTTATATTGTTTTAAGTAACAAATATTTTGAGTCAATACGCCTTAACTAACAGTAAAATGTGAATTGATTTTACGAGGAAATATTATAATTTGCTTAAAATATGGGCGGAATGCTAACTCGACGATTGCTGTATAAAAGGAACCATTAATTATCGAGATTGGGTATTAAAAAAACAAAATATACAGAACGCGTATTTGAGAGTTCTATACCGAATACTGAACAATCTGAAACCGCAAGCTTGTTCAAACAAGCTCGTAAAGAGGAAAAGGCGAGCCTTTGTTGATGACTTATCAACAGTTGAGTGTTGATAAGTCATGCTACCCTCACATCTTGTGCACATAAATAGAAGAGGAGAGAATTTGCTTCGAAAAAGGCTTACGACGAAACCTGTTTAAATAAAAAATGCCGCGGGACAATGAATGAAAATTACAATAGTGTTACGAGCGTGGGGAGTAGGATAAGTTAATAACACCTTTAACACGACAGTAGATTTATTCTGTGATTTGACAGGGCAAAGTCCACTACTATAAGTCCAGTCCACACGTACTACTAACTGACACTGACAATTAACTCACTCGATAAGCACTGAACTGAAACACAAGCTTACTTACACGTCACTGTTATACTTTGCAATAGACCACTTCACTTTCACCAATTGTTTCCACTGTTCTTCTTCCAGTTCTCGCCCGATAAGTATATCACTCACTCACTTAGTATCTCAACTCCGAGAACAACTCCGAAGACTTCAACACTTAGACTGAACTCATACGTACCGGGAACGTGGTCCCGTTATATACCCCTTTCCAATGATTCTAGACCATAAATTTGGATATTCTTTCCGATGTTCGATTTCATTTCTCATTTGCTTTGAATATAGCATGGGCTTTTCCAGATAAACGTGCCATCCTACTAATATTATAAATGCGAAAGTTTAGATGTTTAGATGTTTATTACTAAATCACGCTTACTTAAACCGGCTGAACCGACTTGAATGAAATTTTGCAGTTTATAGCCTGGATTAAAATAAAATATAGGATAGTTTTTATCCCGGGTCCACGCGGACGAAGTCGCGGGCGGAAGCTAGTCTGTCTATACATTTTCGTAAGCATGATGAAATTCGTTTGTTTTATTCGCTTAATTTCTCTAGAAAATTCCATGCTACTCGGCGTTTTGAAAATGTACTCACTATGAATTTAAAACTATAACTAACTTTTTTTGTATAAAAGTGCATTTCGGTCGCTGGTCTCGAACCCGGGTACATCGGCTCTGAGGCCGCAGTCTGTACCACTGGTCTAACTGTGTCTTTTGACAACATGGCGAATTTTGAAATACCTTGACGGCGTGTCACTATGGCAAAAAAACTATTATTGATCCCGCCGCGCCGTCGTAACAATAGCAAAACGATCATCTAAAATCCCATTCTAATCGTGATTTGATAATTATACGCTGGGAAGGTCGATAATTGACATGAGTAGTTCCGGGGAATACCCCCGGTTGTACATACAAACGTACAACCTAATAATAAACTTTGAACCTCACAGACTCTTTAATATGACTATCGGTAGCTTCGTGCTCGTACGACATATCTGCCAAAACAATACTTTACGAATCGTCGCCAAGTACCCTAACCGAAGTTCGCAACTCTTGAGCCTGTGTGTAACCAGAGGGCCTACCGCGAAACGAAAACGAACTTCGTTCGTGTATCTCTCTCTGTCGCACTTGCTAGTTCGAGCGACAAAGACTGAGATACACGAACGGATTTCGTTTTCATTCCGCGGCAGGCCCTCAGGCTTTACTTCGCACACCTTTTATTAGCAAAGGTGCAAAATCCCGGCACGAGCAGCAACTTACAGTAAATTGATCGAACTTTGTTAGCGCAACCTTTAATCGGCCGAGGCGCATCGGTGATGGTTTTCCGATTCTATTAACCGCTAGCCGTTAGATTATAAACTTCGTAGATATGACGAGACACGGCTCCTGAATCTTGCTTTGCACGAAAATTCTCAGTAACGTGGTATGTTTCCTTAACCGTGGAATTAATATAAATATGCCTAGTGTTACTTACTCTTCCATAGAAAAAATAATTATGTTAGTTGATGCTAATAGTTTAATGAAGGTAAGAAAACCCATTAAGGTTGAGGCCGCAGGGCTGCTGCAGCTGGTCCCCCTCGAGGGTGCTCGCCTTCTCGGGGCGGGGGGGCTTAGGAACCGTGGCCTGGTCACCCACAGCGAAGCTAAGAGGCACCTAGGGCCGGGATGTTTGGGCAGCTCGCTGGCTCGGGCCAGCCAACCCCTCGGGGAGGGCGTTCCTAGTGGGCTTACTAAACCCTATTTGAAACGGTGCCGTGACCATAATTCAGGGTTATTGATTTTTGAGGAAAAAAAAGGTGCATATTTTTAGGGTTTTTAATGGGTATCATGTGTACAATCAGCTGGCAAATACTTGCTGGTGGTCATGAGAACACCATGTATTTTGTTACTTAATTGTTTTATTCGCAAACAGTATAAAACATTGTTTGGTTACGATTGTCTTAAGGTTTTATTAATTACTAGCTTCCGCCCGCGACTTCGTCCGCGTGGATCCGGGATAAAAACTAACCTATAGTTTAATCCAGGCTATAACCTATCTTCGTGCAAAATTTCATTCAAATCGGTTCAGCCGTTTAAGCGTGATTGAGTAACAAACATCCAAACATCTAAACTTTCGCATTTATAATATTAGTAGGATGATATTTTTATTTAAATAATGCGATCAAACCATTGCCGAATCTACATTTCCTTTAATTTTTAATCTTACTCTGTGGCGAACGTTTATTAAGGAGCGAGTGAAGGGAACGACCTACTTATTTAGATCTTGGTCCACATCCCATCTTTGCTTAAACCCCTGCCACGGTACCCAGAAAACACAGCCACACGATAATAACACTTAGCAGTTTGAAATAGGGTTCTATCAATCACCATCTTAAAGTTGGTCTACCCGCGGAACGATCGTGATTGGCGATGTAAAGCCAATTGAGGCTGTTCTAACCAATTGGCTTAGTGTACATTTACAGCTACTTTAGGAATTTAAGGAATAGAAGACATACTTAAGCGATGATGATGGTTGAGATATGTAACATTCGAATCAGTCTTATTTGCGTAGAATAAAACAGATAAGGGCACAAGTTCATAAGTCGTCAATTCTATTGATTTCGTTCATATCCTAATCACTTTTTGATATAGAATAGAATAGAATAGAATATCATTTATTCATGACAACAACACATACGTACACATAGATCACTAATACAAAATAGAGAACAACATTGCCACGAAATGGTTCCGTTGTGATATGTTTCACGCTTCATTTAAAAGTGAGTAGCCACACACGGGGATCGAAAGCGACAAACTTAAATACACCTCTTGCCGTTTGACAATTCATCAGCGAAAAGGAAACCATTATTTGGAAAGACCAATACGTTTCTCCGTGTTTCACTTCCTTCACAAGTTGCCGCCCACATGCTCCACACTGCATCGCCGCTTTCAATGAATGCTGGGTCGCCTACTCTGTGAACTTTGCCCTTCATTATCGGGTATAAACAAGTTTCATTTTAGATTTTCAAACCTATGCACCTAGATTGTTTTTTGAAACACTAAAAACATGATTATAGTTTTCGGTTATATTGGACGTTTTTTTCTAAATTAAAATAGAAAGTCAATAAACTCGCGTCGAATAACGACGAAACATTCCAAATTAATGTTCGATAACAATATTCATATGTCAGGTACATACACGTTTACATAAACACTTAGGAAGGTACCTATTTATTTATCGCAATCACTAAAATTTATTGACCGAATATCTTTTGTCCGAAAACTTTTCGTATTTTATGAGTTCTCCGAATATACGAATTAATATCATTTATGTGAGCTCCGTATAAACAATAATATGTCAAATATAATAAAGTCGATTTGATAAAATACGAACGGATTATCAAACGAATCGTTACGTCGGTATAACGATATTGCAGGTATACCAATAATTGGGAGTCTTTGATTTGTCAATCAATTACAAAAGCTAAACCATAAAATGACCAGCCGTAAACGTCGCCAACTAAAGAGTCTTTGAACTAAAGTGTCGGACAAACGAAAAATAAGGCAATCGAAGTTTGTCGAATAGTAAATGCTGAAATGAAAATAGGACAAAAAAGTTTAGTGATTCAGATAGGTAACCACTTAGCAAGGATTCGACAATTACTTACATAACATACTCAACAGCCTGCCCTCTGACATCAGGCAGGAGGCCAATAAAGCTTATCTTGGTAAAAAGCTGCGTAGTTACCTTTTCAAACACAAAATATAATAATATATTGTACCTGTAGACCGTAGTACTTATAGACTTATAGATAAATATTATAAATAGAAGAGAGTAGAGACTGCTCGATCCCACAGTCAAACTGTGCAAACGGTTTTGCGGGACCCTGTACTTGTTTATGTTGTATCGTTTCTTTCTTAATAAATAAATAAATAAATAAATAATAAGTGCGTCGCACAATAGCATGATTTAGTTAAAACATTACGTACCTACATATAATAAGTTCCATTTTGTGTCTAGCGCTAGGGAGCCTAGTACCTTGGTAGCTAGGGAGGAAGATAGAACGTGCCTGGGACCTATGTGGGTAGAATAACTATTCATTATACACTGTGCATTACAACTATCTCGCGGTTATAATCGCTATTGGCCGACCGCAGCAGTCCTAGCGTTTCCCGAATTCCTTCAATTATTGTTCAATAATACCTACTTGTGAATTCAGAGCATGTATTGAAACAATTATTCTTGTTTGAAATTGTTGTAGCAGTTCCCTTGTGGGTATTGTTTTTCACAAACAGCGTTGTCATTATCGTTTTTTCTGGACAGTAACCTGCAGCTGCCCCGTTATTCTGTAACCTGCTTCAAAGCAGCCTCACTTCACCCGTCACCCACTAATGTATCTTGACGCCGCGATTCGTAGTAACCAAGCGTTTTCAGAGGTTTTATTTCGTTAGGCGTGACAGGTGAGGTGAGGCGAATAAACGCGTTCAGAATAACAGCCCTGTAATGACTTCGATCAGAATTTGGCGGTTGAAACATCACTTTTCTAACCATTAGAGCGTGTGTGATATTTTTAATTCAGATGTTGTTTATATTTTTGCTACTGATCGTGCCTAAGGTTTTTTTTTATTAGAATCAACTTAATTACATTCACACATGAACAATTTATCAAGTTCTTTATTAATTAAAATAATATTTGTTTACAGGTGGTACAAGGCTAGAAAAAAAAGATTATATGCACAATAATTAACAGTAGGTACCTATACATTGTTCATTCGAGAAATACAAATGTCAATAAAAACAATTAGGATTCAAAATACAAGCTTTTAAATTTTTTAAATTCCATACACAATAATTAAATACACGCAATAATTGAGTAATATAAATACTAAAGATTATAATCTTTGTTTAATGACAATAAAAAAGGCAATTGGCCGACCATTTCCTTGGAGAAACTCATCAACACGCTTATTTATTTAAGCATTAATTTCAGTTTTTTGGAGAAAACAACATTGCAGTTTACGGAATCCCAGGGGCCATTCATAAATTACGTCATTTCCAAATTGGGGGGGGGTCTGGCCATTGGATGACGATAGTCATTTTATTAGGCGGGGAGGGTCCATTTCAAGGAATAACAGGATGATGATAGGGGAAGGGGATCAAAAATCGACAAAAAACGATGACGTAATTTATGAACGGCCCCCTATTGCAAATTTTACGTGAACTATCCGCGTATTGATTGCTCTCGGGTGTAGAAGAGGTAGGTATGTAACAAATATCTTAGTAATGAATAACAACGTTGAAAGTTACTTTATTACATTTCAATCCCGCCCTGCGTCGGTGTATGTAGGTACCTAACTATCATTAAACTCATTTTCAATAAAATATTTTTTTTTTATTCTGTTCGTTATAAAAAAAAAACAAATTATTAGGTTTACTAATTTCGTCGTTGAAGTAAAAACTCGTGGATCCCTTAATTTAAGTAGTGCACAAAGCACTGCAATGCAAACCTCCAGTGCCCCATAAATTGTGCACTTGTAACTGCGAGCCAAGTTCCAAAGAGAGCAGGAAAGTGCGCTAGACAGTCATAATAGATGGGAAGCGAACTGGCCGTTATTATATTTTCAATTTTTGAAATCGTAAGGAAGCTCGTAAAATCAGGGACAAATAAAATACGCTTGACTGCTCAAATATAAGCATGTCAGAAGAAATTACTAAAGTTTTCCAGGAAATCTTACATTTTGCAGCGAAATTTTAATATTATTGAACAAACTATACAACTCGGAGTGCTGTTAAATATCTGCGTGTATTCTACATAGTTGACTAGGTAGCATATTCTTAGGCAATAATGTCTTGGATCTTTTTGCTTCCTTGTTTTATACTGTAAAGTTCGAATACAAAAAAGGTTAAAGTAAAGATATATATGTTAGTGTCAGGTGTATGTTTCAAATAGAAATACATTAAAAATAAATCCCAAGCGGTGCTAAAATCTATTGGAACGAAATGAAAGGATAAAACATAGATTAAGCAAGCGGGCGGCGCGCCCGGGTGGAAGCGGCGATATTAGGCATTATCTCGCTGCATTGTGGCTGCACTCGGCGCGGGCCGTTTTGTCTAAGTGATAATCGCCATGGAAATGCGGCTGCTCGCTCGCAAGTCTTAATGCTTCAGCCAGTAATGCTGACGATAATTATTCAATCTTTTCACACTGCCTACTCTCTGAGAATGTAAGTTATCATCAGTATTAGTCATATTTCCGTGGCGAAATCAAATCAGATCATCGAAATTTCAAAAGCGCAATCTCAGCATCTGGTGGCCTGTGGTGGATTGCCCAACCAAGACGTGCTAAAAGACTTGATACGAATAAGACAGTAACACTCCGTCTGTATACTCGTGTTATAGAATTCCTTTAAGTGCTCATAATTTATTAATTATGCTTAGATTCAACGTTTAATTGTAGCAAGTTTTCACACACTTTCCTAACCTTGGCTTGGTTGGCTACAGTCGAAGACAAGTAGGTAGTTTTTGTTCGCATGATCTTCTTTATTATTTATGTTTGTTTTAATGGAAAGTTTTTAGACGGAAGATACTTTCCCTCTGGATAACTAGTTATCAAATTATGTTACGAACATGGAAGGACAATTCCACTTACATAACTGGTTTTCTCCGCGGAAGATATGTTCCCCCTAGTTATCAAGTTTGGCTATCTGGGTGGAACAATGGATCATCGCAAGTGACACGACTCCTGATTTTCCATGATTTATTGCGCTTTCGGTTACCCATATTACTGAAAATGCTTTTCGTTTTGATAATCGTACGTTGTTGTATAAATTTCAAAATAATTTTATTGTTCCTATTTCTAGTTAGTTTGGTCAGATTTATATTTGTGTTTGAGTTGTAAGTAACTTGGGTGGATTATAGACCTGTAAATAACCCTCCACTCCTTCGGCAGTCGGGTAAAAGTGAGCGCGGTCTCGCCAACAAGCTGTTCTGTCAATTTGGCGAGTAAATTTGAAATTGAATATGTATTATAAAAAACTATACTAAAAAAAACT
This sequence comes from Epinotia bilunana, assembly GCA_947049275.1. Lineage (NCBI taxonomy): Eukaryota > Metazoa > Arthropoda > Insecta > Lepidoptera > Tortricidae > Epinotia > Epinotia bilunana. Next base: position 23,125,383 of record OX346253.1, read on the forward strand.
GAGTAATGAACTAAACATTCCTGCGACCAACATTTACGGCGCTTATTATTTTTCCGCCAACATTATTCTAACCTTTACCAGTTGGTTTCCAGAACCACTATTCTATGCCAAAATTTAGGTTTGACCTTTTGTTTAAAGGTTTTATGATTTTCAGCCTAGCTGAGTGTTTTTGTTTTCTTGCTATTTTCATACTGTTATGTACCCATACTGTATTTAATAACACGTCATGGTTAATTATTTATGTAACGCTATTATTTTTGACTTATTTAATTACAAAATTATGAGGATAAACGAGCCAATTAAATGATTCACTTGTATCCTACTAATATTATAAATGCGAAAGTTTGGATGTTTGGATGTTTGGATGTTTGGATGTTTAGATGTTTGGATGTTTGTTAATCAATCACGCTTAAGCGGCTTAACCGATTTGGATGAAATTTTGTAAGAAGAGAGTTTATAGCCTGACTTAAAATATAGGATAGTTTTTATCCAGGGTCCACGCAGACGAAGTCGCGGGCGAAGCTAGTTTAAATATAAATTATTCTCGACGCGGAAAAATATCGGCTCTGTATGTATTAGTTTAGTGTTAAATATTCTGATACAAATCCGAAAGCCGTGTCTGTATTATGTGCAATGTTGGTACACACATCACACGCTCTTGCTTTTATAACTGTATCATATTATACTACAGTAAGCTGTTTTATTCCATTTAAACGCCACATTCGTCTACTCCACCACCCGCAGAATACTTATAATTATCAAGTAAAAGAACATGCTCTGTGTTTTGAAGGCGAACTGGCTCTCTGGCTAATTTGTGGAATTTCTGAAAAAAATTGTATCGACCGAACTTTATGTAGGTAAGTAATCATTAGCTATGGAGTCGAAATTTGCCATAAATGTAAACATTTATTCACACTCATACTCATTTATTTAATTTATCTTAAAATGCCTTTAGAGCGGTCGGTCGTGTATAATTATCTTAGTCGAATTACATAAATATTTTTCTATTAGATTATTCTCCTATTTTTATAACATATTTTTTACGTTTTTTTATGTATCTTTTGTTTGTTTATGAATTTTCAGTATAAAAATGGTAATTATTTTTTATTGTAATATTTATTTTCCAAAGATAACATTAAATAATCGTTTCTAAACTCGTCAATGTTGTTGTCCTTGATTATAAAAAATACCTAATTAAATAAATGAGTATGAGTATGAATAAGAGTTTACATTTATGGCAAATGTCGACTCCGACTATTAGTCTTATCATGCGACAAAAACTCCGATGCCTAGCTAATCATGAAACCGTTACGTAATTCTATGTGGAATGAAATTGACGTAAAATTTGATATTAAGCATCACGATTAGTTCATAAAGGGCGGATAAACAAATGAATACACGCCTAGTTTACTGCGACGCTACTGGGATCGATTAGTTGCTTCAATACACCCTTCCTAAACACGTTCAACTGTGCAATGATGAGGGTTCAAAATCCGTTTTGACACGTATCATTTGTGAATGAGTCGTCCCTTCCCAAATCGCCAAGGACGAACAGGCGTGTAAATAAAAATCTGAAAAGAGTAAGCTACCTACTATGCTTTTCACGACTTAAGGCTCTAATCTGGTCCATGTTTCCCGTTCCGCGATGGTAAAATAAGGATTCACAAAGGCTTAACGCGCATGTAATCGTAGATTTTGCTTTTCGTTTATACTAGCGAATGCTGAAGCTTTTCCTAGTCAGTTTCCTTATAATTATTATTATATGTTAATAAATCAAATAATTACACTGCGAAATGTTAGGCTAATTTTTACTGGGACTTATACTGACCCTGAACCAACTGGATATAGCCTAAACTGTGACTGTTGAATTGTTTCACTGATTGTATACCAATATACCTATCTAATAAGTGCTTAAAAAATTAGTAAAGAGTTGTAAATTTAGAATTTCAACATCTACTGCGTGCGATTTGTTATTTTTCATCCGACATAATAATTGTATAAGGCAAATGAAAGACAATAAAACGTGCAAGGTAACACGAACATAAAAAAAAAAATCTGTCTGCGACAATCCATTTATGACATGCTCTAATTTACACAGCTAATCATCTGTTTATTTATACGCAATGCTTTAATTAAGTCTTGCCTTCCTTATATCCAGTTGTGTGTTTGTCCAGTGTTGTGTCTATGTGCGTCGTTAACGATAGTGTCAAAGCAAGCATATGAATAACGTTAAAATTTAATTATAATGCGAAATGTATGTCTCAGATTGACCCCTGGACATCTGATGCGACATGACAGCCTGCGGCGACGCGCGGCAAACTCAGTTACGTCCCTGCGCTTGTAAATTCGCGAAATTGATTCAAACTGACTGATTTTCGCACGTCGGGATTTATAATAGGACTTTAAATGTCAAATATAGATTCTTTAAAGCTCAATATTGAATAACATACGATTCGTACGCGTTACCAAAGGGTAAAAACTTACTGCTGTGTACTTACCATATTGATTTATAGTAGCACACCCACTTCATAAATGACTCAGGTTCACGTTCAAGACCCAAACATTTAGAGAAAATAGTAATAGTGAAAGAATAGAGAGAGATTGAGAAGATCAGGGCAGACTAAGATAGTAGAGGAGGTTTTAAGAGAATGTTGATGAAAAGGAAATTAGTTGAGAAATAAGAAGAGAAAAAAAGCCAGTTGCACGATGGGCCACGCCGTACAGTGTGGGGTTCCGCAGTCGTACGTCCGTCACATTATATAGACTTAAAAGGGACTGGAGGGGTGGGGAGGGGAGGGTTAATAAGAAACGAGGGACATTTTGAATTCACGGTTGATGTGTGCAAACCCGCGCGCCTATAACCATACATACTAGGGCTCGCGGTCGTGTCCGGGTTTCGTGTATTCGTGTCGGGTACCCGTGCCCGTGTAACACGCCCGCGGGTTTAAGCGACCGGTCCGAACGGATCCGTGTAATTAGCGCACGGGTACCCGTGTACACTTGTACACGTGTACACGGGTACCCGTGCGCTAATTACACGCGGGTAGTACTACCCGTCCTTGAGGTGTGAAGCTAGGAACTATCCCGTAGTTCTAAGAATGTACATACAAGTACTAAATGAGTGTTCATAGCTTTGCAATTATAACATCTTTTTTTTGTGAATAAAAATAGCAGATTAATAAATGTAACAAATTATAACAAAGTACGTAAAGTTAGCTTCTCAAATTCAGATTAAAAAAAAGTAATTACGAATCCATACTGTTATAAATGTGAAAGTGGGTCTGTCTGCCTGTGTCTTTCTGTTACCCCTTCACGCTTAAACCGCTGAACCGATTTAGATAACATTTGGTATAGAGATTTGAGTCTGGAGTCTGGAGGAGGGACATAGGATATAAACGAGTTCCACGCGGACGGAGTCGCGGGCAGAAGCTAGTAATTTTATCCCATAAAAAAACATTCCATGTAAAAAAGAAGCCAAGTCTCGAAACTCTTCCACCTTAAAAAGTTGTGAGATAAATATAAACATACAATAAATATATTAGGAGACAATCTTACACAAATCGACCTAGTCCCAAATTGAGCAAAGCTTGTACTATGGGTACTAGACGACGATAAAAATACTTATATAGATAAATAAATACTTAAATACATAGAAAACATCCATGACTCAGGAACAAATATTTGTGCTTATCATACAAATAAATGCCCTTACCGGGATTAGAACCCGAGACCTCTTGCTTCGTAGGCAGCGTCACTACCAACTAGGCTAAAGCGGTCGTTGACTTTGATATTTCGTAGTACCAAGTCTCAGGCATTCTTATTATTCTTTATTTGCTAGCTAAATAAAATTCTGCTACTTAGCAATCACACAACTTTACTGCATTTATGGATTTTTGCACACCTAAAACTATGCAGTATTGTGTGATTGCCAAGTCATACGGTGGAAGAGTTTCGAGACTTGGCCTCTTTTTTACATGGAATGTTTTTTTTATGGGATCTTACTTCTTTTTGTAGGTTATTGTGTTATCAATACATACAAATTATGATTGCAGTCTCATTCTTGCTTTATAATTTTTTCTCCCACTCACTGCAAATGTAACTTTGTAATCCTATATATTTATATGGTATACAAAGTTATTTATGCGTATCTAGAAATCTGGACCGAAATTTGCAAACTTTTTTAGTTTTAACTTGATTTAAACACTAATTATGTTCTAAATTAGCACTTTTGTTGATCGGTCAGTGTGTATGTGAGTGACAAAATTAAGAAACTTTGACTAGTTATAATTCTAAAACCACTGATTCAAATTGAATGAAATTTGAAATATACCGTGTTTATACAATGCCGGCTTGGTTACTGAAAATTTAGGCTTCTAGTTTTATTCACAGCGAAGTTATTGGGGGGGTCGAAAATGGCCTGAACTGCTTCCAAAAAAAGATAGTACGGCCGTGCCGCTGTTTTGCCTGACTTGGCGGGGGCACCGCCGTGCCCCCAGATTTTTATTTGAGCTTAAAATGTGAAAAATAATGTTGTAGCATTGATCTAGTTTTGGTTTTGAACCAGAAAAGTTACGAAGCTGGTGGTTTAAAATTGGCCGGTCCCAATTTTAGACCACCAGCTCTAATAGTAGATATTAGAATTTTTTTTTTATTTTTTTTATTTAAACAACAAACAGTCAAATACAAAAATAAAGTATTACATTATGTTAAATAAAAGACCTTGAGTGCCGTATCCTAAAATTACTTAAACATTTGAACTTAATCTTGCTTAGGAGCGGTAAGAAGCGAAAACCATTCGCAAATCGAGTGCATTTTTATAATATATTTTATATTTAAATATTTGTCGCAGAGGGAAAAGTTTAATACTTATGATGGTGCATGTGTACACACGTATACGCACATGTTGTGCACGCACGGGAGCACTACACGTTTAAGATTTTAAATGCAGTCTATCTCGAAGGGCTTATACAAAACTGAACCTAAAAGGGCTTATAATTACAAAAAGGACCATACTTACGAGTAATATCAATATAGAGAGTTTCTAAGTATGGTGGTTATAACTTGGATTTTAAGTGACAAATAATTTGAGTTTTGAAACTTTGACAATATCTAGTCGAGAAAATATCAACATGAGACATGTTTGTGTTGTAATAATTGAGACAACGGTTGAAGTAAGAATACGAGACGTACTTTGTACGAGAGTATGGAACAGCAAACAATTTCTTATGACGTGCAGTGCGCTGTGGAATTTTGAATAAAAGCCTACCAAGTGACGGGGAGTCGATAAAGTTGTTAGTTATTTTATAAAGAAACATAACGTCAAACTGTATTCGACGGCCTTCTAATGGCAACAAACCACAGTGAGAAAGACTATTACTATAGGAATTACGGCCGCGACCCATACGGTAATCAATAGCTTTTAGAAATTTCTTTTGTACTTGTTCTATCCTATTTATATGACATTTGTAGAAAGGGCTCCAAATAATACATGCAAAATCCAAAATTGATCTGACTAAACTGTAGTATAGTAAACTGTAGTATAATGATGAGTTTAGCACGACCATTTATTTATAACCTCACAAAGGGAAGGAATCAGTTAATAAAAAGCATGTATCTATTAAGAATTGGTCACATTTATTTCAGATTGTGTGGGCCTTTACGAACACTTAATATCACAAATTAAATATAACACTACAGTATCTGACAGAAAAAAAACTAAGAAAATCGCAACAAAATGATGACATTTTTTAAAATCACAACTGTTGAACAGAAACTAGGTATAAATATTTATTGCAGATCATTGTAATGAGGCGAGCATAGTAAATAGCTAAACCAAATGTAGTAAATGATAGTAATATCCCATAAAAACATTTCATCGATAAAAGAGGCCAAGTCTCTTCTACCTTAAAAAGTTGTTAGATATTTCGTAGAGCCAAGTCTTGGGCATTCTAATTAATCTTTATTAGCTTGCTCAATAAAATTCTGCAACTTGGAAATCACACAACTTTACTGCCTTTATTAAATTTTGCATACCTAAAACTATGTAGTATTGTGTGACCCCTTCCACCTCCCTAATATATCCGTTCAGCGGTAAAACACCACAACTCAGGTCGGCGAAGATAACAGATAAAGAATTAATACCTGCTTTAGAACGATGGAGTTCGTGCCTATTTAACCTGTTAAACCCTTTTCCCCGGCAGGCGATGAACAAAACAAACATAGGAAACTTACAAGTCTTGAGACGTAAGTAATTAGCTTTCATTTTTTTGTTGAAATTTCGACTATCGCAAACGCATAAAACTTAATATTGCTTTGGAATTCAACGACTTTTGGGTTTATCCAAAAAAAGTTGCAAGACACTGATAATGCCTTTCCAAATTATAATCTCGTTGCTGCAAATTATTTTTACTTCGTTAAACTACATCAACGATGTTAAGTACATCCGAGATCGTAACATAAAATCCTGTCAATGGCGCAAGCAGCTTTTGCTTGCATTCATTTGATAGAATTTACTCTAGTTTCGGATATATAATAACGGTAAACTTCGAAGCTGTAGCAAATTGTCACAATATGGTTTTGTTCGAGTACCTTTCTTTTAAAATGATTACTGTATCCTTTATATAGGTATCGTAGGCAGAGTAATGTTGCAAGTATCGTTTTGATTCAGTGCCTTTATTCGGTGATCATATTCAACCTCTTCAGTAAAGGTACGGTTTAAAACGGTATACCCTGCAATACCTTTATTAAGTACCGTTAATTAAAACCCTTAATTTCGATACCACATTCAGTCCCTTATTTAGAACCACAATGCCATGTACGGTCGAGGAAAATGCAGGTTTGGCAAATGTCAACTCTATTTAAATGACGTTAAGGATCAAAAGTGCTAAACATTAAATTTCCTCGACTGTAAAATACAATAAGCGCTCGGTTAAAATTAAATGGTTCTCATGTACAGTCAGCCAAGAAAGTGGTCTACCACTTTTGGACCTTATTTTGCATGCAATAAAGTCGAAAAGCGGTAGAACACTTTCTTGGCTGACTTTACTTACCTAGGTACTGTTTTTGTTTAGCTAGCATATCTTTAAGCGGCTATAATAAAAGTTAAACAGTTTGCGTGCCCTTTGTCGGGCAATCATTACATAAAATACTAGGTTTATACAATATTATGACGCAATAGAGTAAATATAGGCTTCCTGCGATGTTTCTTTTGTCACATACCAAATATAAAATAACATCATACACACCAAACCCATAGAGTTGCTAATGCAAATAGAGTAAAATGAAATAATTATATTCTATGCCTCAACTCAAACGGCCACGGACGGTCCGAACCCGCGTGTAATTTGAACCCGCTGGTACGTGTGTACGGGTACACAGGTACCCGGGTACCCGCCCGCGGACCGGGCGGGTTCGGGCGTGTCCGTGTAGAACGGACGCTTAGCACCGCGGGCTTAAGAACACGGGTATTCTTTATGTATTAGGGCTCCCGCTACACGTGTAACGTGTAGCGGGAGCCCTAATACATACCCACTGCAATACAAATCGAACAGAAACATTGTTATTAATATGAAAAGGATCAACTTTCTTAAGAATGTTACTTTGTTATTATTTTACTTTTTATTTTTGCATTTGGTAGTGCGGAATCGGTGCTGTATCAGTAAGCAGTACCTACTTATGTGTATATATAGTAATCAGCATTGTTTAGCCTTTTTCTGATGTGGAACCTGCGTGCGGCGCACTACACACAATTAACATACTGGCAGTATACTGACAGTGTACAGTCTAGAAAGGAAATCAGCGGGCTTAGCATGGTTGCCATTTTATCACTTATCGCTGTAGATAAGACATCCGCCACGTTCTGACAAGTATGCGAGTGCGAGAGTGACGGGTATCCACAACGATAACTGATAATATGTTAAACATAATACGCGATGATTGACATCGGTAAGCTCCAGGTAAAGTAGGAATTACCGAATACAGATTTCGTCCCGCCAAGTGAGAAAGCAGCCTAAGGGTGATTAAGCTAAGCCGCAACATGAGGAATCTACACTCGCCGCGGTCAAACATTTCGCGTCACCCTAAATTGAATAACCGCAATAGGTTTTTTTAAATACTTAACACTGGTATTTACATAATATACTATTATTTTTAATGCCCATCGTGTTAGCATTTTCGGGGATCTTATCATAAAAAAATCAATATTCAAAAATGACGATGTGTGCAATAGGTATAGGTATCTCGCTCCGTTAATTTTGTTTTTCGTGAGTTTTTTCGAATCTGATTTAAACCTGGTAACGTTATTTTTTTACGGTTATTTTTGCAGTTTAGATGTAAAATTAAATAACGATCATGACAGGATTTAAAAAGCTGCACAACCTTGCACTTTTTTAGAAAATATGACGGTATTTTACCGACCCGTATTCTTTGCCCGCGAGTGTATAACGCTTCCTTTTGATGTGCTAACAAGGTATTGCATCCTACTAAGTATTGGAGGAAAGGCTGCTCTTTAAAAATGACACATGACAATTTCTTTAAGTTCAAAATATTATGTTATTAATATTTAAAATGACAAAAAAACCGGTTATTTACCGTAGTTATAAACAAAGCAACAACAAAAAGTTATTTGTTTCACGGGTCTCCATTGGAATATTTCTACTCCAACGTAACGAATGGATGCGTCCCAGCCGGTTTAGGCAGAAAGTCGTTTTCAAAACCTATTAATAACAACTGGGGAAGGAAAAACAAGTCAATATTGCGGTGGACAAGACCCGCAGAACAATAGCTCTATGTCACAGAGACTAAGACAAATAGTACCAGGAACGTGGGAGCAAAAACGTTTTATTAAAACCTATTCATTAAAAAAGTCGGCTGCATGTTAACAAGTTTTGTAATGAAAGAGTTTGATCACGATCAGTATCGGTTTGAACGCAACGGAGCGAATTTACAAAGTGGTCTTACGAAGTTAGTAGCTACCTACAAAGTTAGTTAAGTGAAAAGTTCGGTGCTTACCTAGTACCTACACCAAACGTTGCACATTATATAAGTAATTATAACGTTTTAGTAGTAGTAGATAATAATAACGAACCATCTGAAATGTGAGTTTTGGATAAGTATTGAAATTCTTAGCGCTACACTTACGAAAATAATCAATATTTTTAGTAAGTGAATGTGGATGTAAATGTATACCTAGGCCACACTGAAAGTTTTGCACTCATGGCCACTCGTAAACATTTGAATTTCGAACGATGAAAGAAAAATTGATTATTGTTTATGGAATTGAATAGTTGTTGGCGGGAAACTGATCGTCATTGGTTTTTCTGGCATTTTAAAGTGAACAATTTGCACAAAAAATGAATTTGACAGGAGCCAATAATGCACGGCCCAATAATGTACGGCCCGATAATCCGCTTCCACTTTTTGTGAACTCGGATTATTGGGTCTTGCATTATCAGCCCGGACAAAAGTGGCTTCCAATTATTATTGTCTGGGCTGATACTAATACCAATAGCCCCGGACCAAGTTTACTCAGAGTGATAATGCACAAATAATGCACGGCTCGATAATCCATATATACACAATGGACGCAAAATAATGTTTTTTTACGATTTTAAGTTTTATTTCTCCGCAAGAATATAGTGCTCTTCAAAATGCTTTTGGGCTTGAAGCACTACATTTGAGCACTGTGAAACGGTATAGTATGCTGTGCAGCGAAAAAAGTCTGCATGACCGTTGATCTGCGCCTCTGCGGTCACACAATAGACAGGACTGGCAAGCGTTAAATTTGTTCGGTTCAAATTTCAAACGTCGATTCGGCATGTGAGTGATGTGTAGGTTTTTCTGGATTTTTCATAGAAAAATCTGGTGAGAAGTCAGTCGTTGGTAAAGTGTTTTAAAAAAGTGCATAACTCTTAATCTATCCCAGTTTTATTCTGCGCTCTCGCCGTTATTTTACTGGATTAGTTGTGCCGAAGCACAAACCGAGGCATAAGCCATATCGAGGCACAGGCATATATCCATCCCGCGATCTTTACCAGGTCATCAGTCCACCTTGTGGGGGGCCTACTCACGCTGCGCCTTCCGGTACGTGGCCGCCACTCGAGAACCTTTCCGCCCCAACGGCCATCGGTTCTACGTGCAATGTACCTCGCCCACAGCCACTTAAGTTTAGCGATTCGGAGGGCTATATCGGTTACCCTGGTTCTGATGCGATCGCGCAGAGAAATTCCCAACATAGCATGTGGGTGACTTTGAGCCTTCTTATGAGGCCCATAATAAGCGACCACGTCCCAACGTCCGCTGGATGCGGGTGGCGCAGGCCCAGTCATTGTGGCACTCTTTGGGGGAGGCCTATGTCCAGCAGTGGACGTCTTTCGGCTGATATGATGATGATTTGATGATCAATCCATCCACAGTATTTTTTCATACCACGTCGGTGGCAAACAAGCTTACAGCCCACCTGATGGTCAGCGGTTACCGTAGCCTAATGGACGCTTGCAACTCCAGAGGTGTTACAGGCGCGTTGCCGACCCTTTAAGAATGTATACACTCCTTTTTTGAAGAACCCCATACGGGGAGAACCTCGGAATGGAGCTCATTCCACAACCACTCCTTCAATTCATATACTATATAGGTACCAAGTATAATAAATGCAAAGTAACTCTGTCTGTTTTTTTGTTACTTTTTACGCTTAAATCGCTGAACCGATTTAGATGAAACTTGTTAAGAATATAATTTTAAACCCGGGAAAGGACATAGGATACTTTCATCGCGGAATTTATCCCCTAATGGGGTAAAATGGTGGCGGAAGTTTGTATGGAGGAACGATTTAATCGAGATCGCAGGTAAAAGCTAGTATTGAATAACTTTAATAAAATTACTCTGTATATTTAATATCGAGTCTTAAATTTAGTCTGACTTTGTGAAATATACGCGTAGGTAGGAAGACAATTAGTTTAAATTGATTCTATTCTCCTAAAACGCCTTTGGAGTGACACCATCGAGATCTCTTTTCGCTCGGTAAAATCGAATTAAACTAAGAGTACCCAGAAGAGCTGGCGTAGGTGTAAACTTATTGAGGAAGTTTGCGGATCAGCGAGATTTGCATGTGGATATATTTGACACCACGCCAATTGTTTTCCAGTCAACTGATGTAATTATGTATTTGAACTCTTTTCTTGAAATTCTATTTTTTCTTTATACTCTTTTTGCGTTTCATTTGCCACGAAATGGGTTAAAATGGTGACATCTAAATAGGGAATAGTAAATTGATTCTAAAATTAATACAGTGTTTTGAGAAGCATAGCCCCAGTTACAAAGAACGGCTACGTTTCGTTCGGCTAGGGATCGTGTTTCTTACAAATTGGGTCCTCTGGAGTGCCCAATCAGAAAATCAATACTGTGCTTTTAGGCCCCAATGTTGAAAAAGTATTTTCGTTACACCTTTTCCGATAGGATCTTGTAACACGGTCGTGGTTGCTTTTGATTAAGGGGTTTTGGATTCCCCATATTTTTGGTTTATTATTCTGAGGGTGATGAGATGAATTATGATTTCGTCTATTAGTTCATGGCAGTATATGAAAATAAATTATTGTAGAGCAAATATGTTCTTTTCATCAGAAGGCATTTAATGACTGCATTTATCGTGTGATAATAAATGGCTTCTCTCCCTTTCAGAAACATAATTATCATGTACAAAAATGGAAGTTCTTTTACCGCTTTTTATAAGTTGTGAGACGTAACGTAAAACCAAGTCAGTTAGCAAAATTTATTCAGTACACCTATTTATGGAAGCATCTATCCTTTGTCACCTGCAGGTCGATCACGTAACGCATTGTACGCGCGTCAGGTAGACCTAAATGTCACTTGTAATATGGAAAAATGACAGTTTTTGTCCCAACGCGCGTTAGAAACGTTACGTGATTACCCCTCTGATTAATTAACTAACACCATTTTATTTTATAGTGACATTATATAGACATCTATATATCTCGTAAGAATGTGGTTTTAGAAAATGCCTTAATAGATAATTTTTTTTTAGCAATCACAAATATATTTGAAATCGATTTGACATATTACATTTATATAGGATTACAAAGTTACTTATGCAGTCGGTATTTACATTTGGACTGGTTTAAGATGTCGGTATTTATGATTTTTTGCTTTGGTTTATAAATGTTACTAGATGTGAGTCAGTGTCGAAATGAAGGAAATTTGACATGCAATAGTTCTTAAAATACCTACAGGTTCAAATTGAATGTAATTTGGGTGTGTCTACTAGTAGATACTTATATAATGCCCTGTTACTAGCCAGAAATTTCGACTTCTAGCTTTATCCACAACAAAGTTACGGGGGGGTGAGGTATTGGTGATACCATCGTGAAATCCCCGAATGGCTTCGAGAAATGTGCTGTTGTTTGTTTGTTTGTTTGTTTTGCTTTACTTTTACTTCCGTCTAAGTTAACGTAAAATAAGATGCAATGCCGTCTGTCGGTCTGTAGACGCGGTAAGACGCTTTAACTCGAGAACGCCTATCTAGTTGAAATAACAAAGTTTACAGTCCCTTGAGGCTGCTGTGAAAAAATCAAAGTTTTTAGTTAACGTAAAAAAGATACGGCCGTTTTATGCCGCAAAAAACGTATATTTCGACACTTACAAGAGAATCAAAATTTATAGGGGACTTTCCGTTCATCGAACTATGAAATTTGCCAAGTAATATCGTCTTATACATTTGTAGTTTTGTACGGAATCTTCGGTGGGCGAGTCCGACTCGCACTTGTCCGGCTTATTTTCTAGTCTGAAAATCCAAAGATTTTTATTGGACTTTTCAGTTCTTTTGCTTATAGTTCTTAAAGTATGGATTAAACTATAACAAAGTATAGAACATTTATTCACCTTTCGTTTAATACCCCTCACGTACATGTACGCTGCATATTTTGGATGTAATTGACACTATTCAAAACGTGGCCGCAGTGATTTTGGTGACTTAATTCCTCGGGAGACCGACTCTTTAGAGATTTTCTCCCAACAGTTTTGGGGTCCAGGAGACAAGCCTAACAACATACTAAAAGATGGCGCTGGTATCAGTAAGTGAAGTATTTCCCCGTAACAGCTTGAAAAAATACTATTGATATGAACAAGTCTCATGAATTAGAAGACAAAAAACCCGGCCAAGTGCGTGTCGAGCCACGCGCAGTGTAGGGTTCCGTTGCCTGTCTGTATTTGTTGCGGGGGTGGTAAACGGTTTAGCGTAAAATAACCTACATCGAAACTCGAAGGCACATTGTAAAAATATCCGGACCACCTTCTCTTTGTAGGTTACCATGCTGAGTAAAATTGATTATAACACTTTAGTCGAAGTCGATCCTAGAGTATGGTTCAGGTGGGCTCACTTAGTAAAGTTGAATAATTTAATATACGGCCGCTGCATCGTTATACGTAAATTCCCCATTTACCTTACGTCTTTGACCTCCATTTTTACAACGCACAAATAGAATATGAAGTGGATTTGTATTTCAATTATGGCCGGTAAGATAGTTAGTGTAGTTTAGTTTCGAAATGTCGCATATTATTAGGTATCAATGTGTTGCGCGCATTCGTTTCGGCCTGTTAGCACGAAACATATTCAATTAACCTTAGCAAGCATGTGAAGTATAGACTCGGTTCATTGATCTCTCGGATACCTAGTGCAGCGTGAACTGCAGACGTCGTCTATCGACTCCGTGTATAATGTCTGAGAATTTTATATCAACGATATTTTGGTGATTCACGGTCTGTTCGTTTATTTCCACGGCATCTATCGCATTTGTCGTGCATTAGTTCCATCAGTGTACGCTGACGCATCCGTCATCTGTTTTCGTTGGGCAACGTGGCTAGAGCTTACAGGTTTCTTTCATAGATGGCGGTTTATATTTATTTTCGATTATGTTTATAGCCACCTGATGCTGTCTATGCTTTTTAAGACTGGCTTGGATTTAAAAGGGTAAATTGAAATTTGAATGAGATTTTTTCTAGATTCGGATTTGTGGTTGTCAGTTTTGAAAGAACTGGGGAAAATTAATTCTTGAGAAGAGCCTAGTGAAGTAAACAGTCTTTCTGGCTGAAGATTTTATTTGTTTGTTTAAAGCCAGTATTGGTTCTTGTTGGCTTCTCTTATAGTACAGCCTTGTTTTATCTGGAAGTGCCTAAGTTTTGCGCGCAAATCGAGTTAGCCTCGGAGGCGTTAAGTGGAAGAATGGGAACAGGAAGGAAGTCTTAAAGTCACCACAATTTTATGGAGGAGCATAGTGTGGACGTGTATTGAACCGTCCTTATCGGCTGTAATTTTTGTCGAAAGCCAGTCGTTTAATAGCGTTCTGGGTAAGCACGGTTTGCTTATGTTTCGTTGCGGTTTGTAATTAATTTTGTAGTACTTTCATTTTATTCGTAGCTTTCAGGTACGGACTGTGAGATCAATAGTTCGACGCAAGCTTTTGCATCGTCAGCATCTGCTGCCGGGCGTGCTCGTACGGAAACCTGCGCACCACGTCAGCATCTGCTCCCGGTTGAGCTGGTACAGGAACCTGCGCAAAGGAGTCTTCACGTCGTGAAGCGGATCCCGAAGATGAGCGCGCTAAGTGAGCGAGCGACACGAGCTAAGTGTCGTTAGATTTGAGGCAGGCTTCGTGAAGCAGTTTTTTGTAGATCGGTTTCCTAATCCTCAAGTGTAACATCCAACTAGATTTTTACGCAGCTTTGTTCGCGCGTGCCTTTGTACTTTACGCGGGCGTTGTATTCGGAAAGTTCAATCTTTGACGGGGACTTCAGCATCCGTTCACATTTTACTCCGAAAATTCATAAAGACAATCAGTACGCCACTTATTTACGTAATCATCCATCAATCCTCGCCAATCGTTCATTCCATTACGTCTCATTATAATCAACCACCCAGAAATTACCACCCCTTTCCTTTCAAAGCTGTTCTTTTTCGACGAAGGTTGAAGAGCGTAAGATCAAGCAAATTGTTCGCGACACACGCTGTTGCAATCCTTAAAAATCTAGTTCAGGTATTCCGGTGATGACCGTGAATTCACCAGACTGCGTAGCGTTCAGCGGCCTGTAAAATTTCTTTGGTTACCGTAAAATGGGGTGAGTAGGGTTCGCGGGGAGAGTTGGGTTATGAAAGGGGAGAGAAAGTATGAAAGGGGGGTGAGATGGTTTTTTAAGGCTACTACTACAAAAATTATGTATTCCAATTTATAATGGAGCTATAGTAATACTCATAATAAAAAAAAAACGATCCAACAATCTTCCAAAATCACCTTTGTATGAAAACCCATCTCACCCCAATTACGAGGGACTAAGGGGTGAGGCGGGTTTTCCTGTTTATCGTCAAAGTTATGAAATGGAACTACCCAAAATAAAATAAAAACTAAAATACAAACGTCCGGAACACTTATTATATACACCATTCAGTTTGTATAAGTAAAAATAAAATGTTATCGAGGTTTGAATGTCAGTTTTCACCCTACTCACCCCATTTTACGGTATTTAACGGATAAATCTTATATGTCGACAGTAAATTATCTTTTTACTTTGGATATGTAACGAATAAATTATACGTGTGTTGTAAGTGAATTTTATTTTTATTTATCACTACACTAGTACCTACGCACGTGTGATCAGGTGTGGATACCATCTTTACCAATCCAATTCATATTCGATTCCAACGTTACAAGAATAGAGGCCCTAAATTTGTTTGGATTATATTCAAAAATTATGGCCGCAATACAAGCTTGGCGGCTGTAAGACCTCTCAAAACTTGAATTTGTTTAAATTAAATGCAGAAACTTTTTTATTTGACGTACTATTCAAATGTAGGTACTTTTATGATTAGTTTTACGTATTGTGTAAAACTCTATATTTTTACGCTGTATAAAAGTGGTCTTGTAATTTTAACTTCCGGTGATTTATTCGGTTATTGTAATTAATTTGTCAAACAACTGAATTGAACAAACTAAATCTTTCAGTATTTTGAATAACAGAATCCTGCCTTTTCATCCAAGCCAAAAAATGTACAGCACTCATGGACTCTTGGATAGTGGTTTTCTACAGTACGGGACATCATGCAACTTGGCCGCCATATTATTATTTTCCCATAATACCCGCTGGGATTGATGGCAGGAAAGAAAACACGCATAATAGTAGGTACATATTACCAAATCATGATTAGAATGGTGTTTGAATATGTCAGAGGCTCTAGTATAAGTTTTACCGAAACAAAACTTTACGATCGCGTTTGTGTTTTACCCTCAATTTATATGGGATTTGACAGCTAAACGCGAACGCGGTCGTAACGTTTTGTTTCGGTAAAACTTATACTAGAGCCTCAGCTATTCAAATCGCATTCTAAATACTACTACTTCATATAAACTTTGATGTATTTATATTGTAAAACTGTCACCTCCAATCGTATTCTGATCGCGCTTCTATAATGCCATACATACTAGTCGGAAATACATCAATACCATAAGTATATAGCCAAAGTGACAATATAATGTGTAAAATCATACGATGGCTCCCTAGCCATGAGGTATATGCTGTTTAAGTCGTTGTGATTTTGCGCTAAGATTTCAGCCTCAATTCTTTTATCTGGATGAATATAACTACATTCACGTGAAAAGCGACGTCACCGCTTCACGCCGCTTTTTGTTGCGTTTAAGAATCGAAATGAATAATGACATTTCGACAAATGCCCTTCAACATGATAAATTGCTGAACAATTTTGGGCTACTGGCCATTATCGGCTTAATGATGATGCGTTGTTATTGTGAGCCGGGAAAGGGCGGGGTAAATAAAGTGGAGGGTTGATAACTTGCGAAAACTATTAAACGTTATAAACCGCCGTTACTCATCACTAAATGGTATTCTGTATATTTTCGTTGTTGAATTCGGATAATAACGAGTTGGTTTTGCTTATTTTAGCCTGAATTTTTGAACCAACGTACGTACGTAGAGAAACAGACAGGAGTTTTGTTTTGTAATACACTTATCAATATTATTATGCCAGGGTCACGGACGCTGTAATGATTTCCGGCACAGGTGGGGTGGCGGGACTCCGCTCTCTGCCATTCTGGCGAGGGGGATTAAAACATAGATCATATAACACAACGCTGCTCCCTGCAGTCATGTTCGGGACGTCCAGAAGGTCTGTATAAGTTGACACCTGATGCTATCACGTGGCGCGGGACCCTGAATGTGGACTTATAATTTCTATAGCATGAATCGTTTATGTATAGGTACACGCCATATGATTAATTAAATCATCATTATTTATCCTTGTCGCTTTATAAAACGACGAGCTCTTGATATGAGTTTTGCCAGCATAATTTACATATTCATACTTACTTACTTTTACCATTGAGGGATGTTTAGTCTAGTTTAGTTTATTTCATTTCATTGTACAATTTTCACATTATACAGTAAATTTGACTGAAATTATATTATACTTATCGTACAGCGATCGTCAAGGTACGTAATAATAATGAAAAATAAAACCTCCTACAAATTAAATTAATATAAAATAAAATGTCAAATACAATTCATACAATAAACAAAAATCTGTCAGGTTGTATAATCCAATCACAATGTCAAGAAAGTATATGTCAATAATCTATAGTATAAAGTAATACAAATAAAGTACCAAATAGTACTTACCAATCAAATAATAAAAGAAATGTAATATAGACCAATGACAAAATTATATGTGTGATTTAGCTTTAATATTGCGATTGGTGTGTTGTTTTCTCTGTAAGAATGAAAAAAAGCTTATTGTTCTGCTGAATATTAATTTCTCGCCGACCTAAGTAAAGCTGTCAGGCCCTTAAGTATTTCATGAACTTATAGGTTGTAACTGTAACCAGACAACACCATTTGACTTAAATAGCTTGCTCAATAAGTAAGGACGATGTTCAGCAAACATTTTATTTCTCGATGCAGAAATGTATATGGAATTGTCAAAGTTAAGTGACAATCGACAAGATTTATTTATTTATTTATTTCCACACATACAATTATCATTACAGGCTGGGCCCAATGCGATAATGTAGCAACAAATTATCTATTATAATAAAATAACTACTTAGGTATCTATTCAATATAACAAAGAGTTAATAATGCTATTTTTGTGAATTCACTCATCGTACATGAGAATAGGTCTACATGCGTGGCTATGAGGTTCAGGGTACGCACGGCGCGCGTCATCGGCGCCTCGCGCAGCAGCTTGGTGCGCCCGCGCGGCACGGCCAGCAGCCCGGGCTGACGGCGCGCCACGGTCGTGCGCGGAACACAAATACCCACCGACCCCAATATATCCGCATTGTATATCTTACCCCTAAGCAGCTTAAAGATATATGTAACGAGTGCTAGCTCCCTTCTGACTTTCAGCTGATTGTATCCGACCATGCCTAAAATAAAAAATGTCGGATACATCAGCGGATAAAACGGGTATACGCCATATTGCCTCATATACATATACCTAATAAACTTATTCTGTATCCGCTCTAACATAAGAATATACTTTGCTTCGTGTGGAGCCCATATTTCAGCATTGTATTCTAGCTGGCTTCTAACCAACGCATTATACAAAGATGTTATAGCCTTCATATTTGTGAATCCATTAGCCATCCGTAATACAAACCCTAGATTCCTGAATTCTTTTTTACAAATTTTTGAAATGTGATTTCGAAACGTTAATTCAGTGTTAAAACTAACTCCTAGATCCCTTACTTCTGTGACTCTAACCATTAAATCTCCATCTACCTTATAGCTATTTTAAATGGGTGTACGTGCCCGAGAGAAAGAGATAGTCATACATTTTTTGGTATTAAACTGTAAAAGATTGTTCTTGCTCCACTGTACAACTCTGTCGATATCCGCCTGCAACGTTTCACAGTCATCCGCACTATTGACCGCCAGGGACAACTTAAGGTCATCTGCAAATAATAAACACTTGGCATCTTTTACTGTTTTAGGCAAGTCGTTTATCATTAATAAAAATTCGAGAGGCCCCAAATTGCTACCCTGACTTACGCCTGACCTCGTAAAATAAGGTTTCGATCTGTGCCCTTCATATTCTACATATTGCCGTCTGTCCCTCATATAGTCTGCAAAAAAATTAAGTAAGTATGGGGTAAAACCGAAGCCTGCCAACTTTGACAGCAACACGTCGTTATCGACGAGATCGAAGGCTTTTTTAAAGTCAAAGTAAGCAGTGTCGGCTTGACCCCCACTATCTATTATAGGTATTATCTGCGCTACGTGACTCAGAGGATTGCTGGCCGTACTTCGTGTCGGACGAAACCCGTGTTGCGCATCAGCGAGCTGCGCACTCACCTGCTCATATACTCATTTGTGTATAGCCGATTCAAATACCTTTGCCGGTGTGGACAGAACCGCCACCGGTCTATAATCCTCTGCCTTATCTCCTGATCCACCTTTAGGTACCGGTATCACTCGAGTTATTTTCCAGATCTCTGGGAATACTTCTAGCTTAAGACAGATGTTAAAGATGTGCAATAGCGGCTCCGCTAGGACTATTCTACAATCCCTAAATACGTACGAGGGAATACCATCCGGACCAGCAGACTTTTTTGGCTTAAGTAGTTGAAGGGCTCTCCGCACGTCCTGTATATCTAGCCTGTCAACCTGAACCCGCGCCGCGCTGTTCTCTGCGCCCGCTGCCACTATTGCGCCGCTTACCTCTCATTTTGGCTTCTCTGTACACGGAATGAAAAAACCTAGCAAATTCACTACTTATTTGTTCACTGGACAAAGGCTCTCCATTCATTAATATTGTTTTCGTTCCTCTGTCGCTTCTTTTAGATTTCATATAATTCCAAAATGATCTAGGATCTCTAGCCATATGACTTTGTACCCGATCTCGATAATGTTCATGCGCTTGCTTTATCTGATTTTTCAATCGAGCCCTGCACTGAGTAAACGCTTCGTAATCTACAGTTGATTTACTAGATTTATACGTTTTATGAAGAGTAGCTTTAACTTTGATATTTCGAATTATTACACCCGTGTACCACTCAGGATAGATGCACTTGGATCGTCCCCCAATTTGTAATTTTTTTGGAACACACTCCTCTATTATCGAATTAAAAGTATCGTAGAAATAACTTAAACTCCATTCTAAATCTAAATTATACAAAGGTGACCAGTCCACTGCAGCGATTTTTGAATATAAAAGTCGAAAGTCGGCTTTGTTAAAGTTCCATTGAGTTTCAATATCGGAGACAGGTTCATGAAGATGGTGAAATAGGTGCCTAACTATTCGGTCTTTCGTTGGGGATGCGGTCAGCGGTGGACGCCTTGCTTCTTTAGCGGAGCTTCTGACGCTGATTGCATTATTGACGACTGACCAAACTACCAAACAACGTCGCTTTATAAGCAAACTTGACATTGGCGAAATAATCCTAACTTAGATGGAAGCCATTTTTTAAAAGAAGACAAGGTAAGGTGCCTATTCAGCCACCCCCACACCAGTGATATGCACCTCCCAATCATAGACACGGTTAAACTTATATTACAAAAGTGTCACTTATAATGCAATAACTGAGCGTTAATGGCCGGTATTTCAATAATGAAGGCTTTAAGTATCATCTTAGTACTTACGTTATTAATGTTTTGAACTGCTTTAATACGAGTAGATCAACATGTTATATATTTTCAATGTCATTAAACGAGAACCGAGACTTCACCTATACTCTTCTTATTTTTCAATTTAACTCGATAGGATATGGGATCTCATGAAGGTGAATATTAGATGCGCGCACATTCCCCTCCCCACTCATATTACGAACGCGACCCTTGCTTTTGGCGTAACGAATTTCTTTTGCATTTTCTTGCCTCTTTAAAAACGGGGACGCGAAAGGAACGCGTTTTAATTAGTATAGGCATTCGGATGAAAAGGATGAAATGTGTCAACCGAAGGCGACATAGAGAGCGACACTGTCTTATGTTTTTTTGTGAGGTCGTGTTTCGTTGATAGCATTTAACGGTTTTTCCGTACAGTTTATTTTCAAGAGAGATTATTGCTATAAAATATAAATGTTTTTATTCCCCATATGTAAAACGAGTATACATTTGTTTGGGGTTGTTCTGCAATACATTTTACTAGATAACCATAATATAACTATTATACGAGGCTGTCCTAAATTAGGTATATAAAACCTAAAAAAATAAACAATCCACCACAAGAATCCCGTCCAAATTGGTCTGGAAATGCACTAATGTTCATAAAATTCAGTTCAAACTATTTGTTTATCAGTGTTTTTTCATTGAAATTTACTTGTAGGTAAATTTTCAAAAAAACCGTATTTGATTTAAAACCTCCTCGGTAAGTCCTATTATTGGAAGTCGAAAATGTTCTTCATACAATTTTACGGCATAATAATCGTTAGTCACATAACTACACACACTACACTAACATTTATTTTCATAATTGTTTTCATCGTCATCGTTTCTCACTTGTCCGTTTTATTTAAATTCATGATGACACTAGTCATTAATTTTTTAATCCTAAAATTGTTTTTCATAATATTTTTCATCATAAATGTTACTTATCCTATATACGGATAACGTTTTTACTTAGATTTTATTGTCTAATACTGAATAATCATATTACCCGAATCATCGAAACCGCCGAGGTCACCTATTTTACTCAAAGGCTACGTCCGCACAGACAGGCGGCTTGCTTAGCGTCTAGAGCCTAGCGAGTCACCTAGCGAGTAGCTTAGAAAAACGAACATTATAGAATTTTCGTGACCGGCCGCACTGCGCGCTTGGCGTTAACGAAGTAAATAAACGTGTTTGTTTTTGTTGCAAGGCGCGAGGCGAGGCCACAAGGCTCTAGCTAGACGCTAAGCAAGCCGCCTATCTGTGCGGACGAAGCCTAAGGCAGGTCCGTGTAGGTACGACGACGAGCGAAGCGAGGATTAGTGTTAGGTGTACCGTGACCCTACGCGCGCGAGCCGAGCGAGCGAAGCGAGTGTGCCTCGGTAGCGGCCGGCGAAGCGCCAAAACCGATATTTTTCAATTTACTTAGCGAAAGCGTTTATGCATTAGGAAAAACAAAATTAGGAGTTGAAGCATGTTCCTAGTTATGATATTAGGACTAACAAAATGATGACTTCAAGCAAGTTCTTAGTAATGAAATTATGAAGAAAAATTTTAGGACAACTGATCATTATGATTTACATTTGATGATAGTTACAAAAATTTAGGCCCATAAAAAAGTTAGGACGACAAAAATTAGGACTAGCGATGATTATGACTTCAATACGTTGGTATAAAAATATAGGACAACGAATTTTATGGCAGCCAATATGGACTCATGCCTAATATATGGTATATTCCAGCTCTGTATATTTGCGTATGATGCAATCCTTTACTAGGGAGTGTGATGAAAACTAACCTAACCGGCCGTTTTTAATCTCATTAGATAGATTATAAAAGAACGGTACGGATAAATTTACGGTGCTATAGGTATCTATCTACTCATAACGCTATAAAAGCCATTGCATCTCTTCCTTGGTAATTGGATAAAACTTGAAAGTGTTAACATTTGTTTATGGATATTTTCTGACGGTTATCTGCATTTTTATGGTGTTTTCCCTAGCTATATTTCGGCAAAGAAATTTATCTCTTTAAATTTGCGACAGCAATCAACGTCTTTCCACGCCTCGGGGAAAACATTGCAGCGATAATTTTACTTGGTAAATTACGTATTAGAATGTTAGGGTGAATTACACTCTACCTTCTTAAATTAC
Organism: Epinotia bilunana; assembly: GCA_947049275.1. Taxonomy (NCBI): domain Eukaryota; kingdom Metazoa; phylum Arthropoda; class Insecta; order Lepidoptera; family Tortricidae; genus Epinotia; species Epinotia bilunana. The sequence goes on from OX346253.1 coordinate 23,148,194, forward strand.
CAGCCTACCGTCGTAGCGTGGTAAACGTATATTATATTAGTCGCCGGATATTCGTTTAGCAGAACTTATTTCCTTTAATCGTATATTTTCCATTTCTTACAATGCCAATAACAAGAGAAAAAATAAACGTTTAGCACAAGCAAAGAAATCATTCGAAAGAAGGTCCTTAATAATCCTATTATTAATAATCTTAATATGGCCGTTCAGATTCACCGTCATCAGTCTTTATAAAAGAACACAAGATATCCAACAGGCGTGGGGCCTAATCCTTAGAATAGAATATAATAGAGTTTATTGCATAGAATAAGTAGGTACATCAGTCTCATTAGGCGGTAGGTGACAAAAGGTAGCTTATTCTGCTATTTGTACTAAATACTAGCATGCAAATATCTTTTGGAATCTTATTGTTCAATATTTTGAGAGAGGTAATCCTTTACACTATAATAGTTCCTTTCAGTTAGGAGCTTACGTCATTTATTTTTAAATCTATTTAGAGGTAGCTCTTGTATACATTTTGGTAACTTGTTGAAAACTTTCATGCACATTACAAAGCAGTGGTTTGAGTACAATTTTTTTGTCCTTGCAACGTAATTATGAACCAACTGTCCAGGATTTCGTTGAATTCTAGTAGAATTGGTTGCCGTTGTTGTAAATAAATACATGTCTCTTTACAAACATGCAGATTTCTAATATATATAAGCATGGTAGGGGTAGTATATTAAGCTTTTTGAAAAGTGGTTTACATGATATATAAGGGGCTTTGCCGCAAATAGCACGTATACATTTTTTCTGTGCTATGAATGCAGTGCTAAAATGTGTACAGTTTCCCCATAAAATAAGCCCGTGTCTTAAAATTGAGCCTACATATCCGTGATATTCAGCTAAATTGGCTTGCAACCCTGACTGAGATGTACAGCTTACGTAAAACATATATAAATGTATTAAGTTTACGTCGGATCATTTCTATTTGTGCTTGCCAGTCCAAATGATTATCTAAAGTAAGTCCCAAAAAAATAACACGTTGCATTTCTTGTATTTCGTTATTTGTATATTTTAAATTTAGACTTTCATTTTTACCACTTTTTGAGTTGAACTGTACATAGTTGCTTTTATTAATAATAATCTGTAAGTTATATCTTTCTAACCATTTAATAACACTGTCAAGTACGTCATTTACTTTACATTCATGTTCCTCGATATTTTTATTCTTATTTGATGATATAATAAAGGATATATCATCTGCAAACATAATTGATTTATATGGAATTATATGGGGTAGTTTATTAATATAGACAATAAATAACATAGGCCCAAGCACGCTACCTTGAGGAACACCGAAGTAATTACATTTTAGTTCGGATCTATAGCCAGATTCTACATTCAATTCATTGAGTTTAACAATTTCCACACTGTTTTCTATCTTTTAAGTAGCTTTTTAACCAGATGAGGGCAAGACCTCGTGCCATATTTTTCAAGCTTGTCTAAGAGTAACGAGTGGTCAACAAAGTCAAAGGCTTTTGTTTGACATATCTAAAAATATCGCTGTAGTGTGTTGTTTTTGGTCTATACTTTTAACAATGTGGTGAATAAGATTAAAGGTAGCTAGTGTCGTTTTTGGAAGCCGTTTTGCTCTAGCTTTATTATTTTAAACTTTCATAGCAGAGAGAGGATGCACTATAATATTATCGTACTCACTTGGTCTAGTGTGTCTTGGGAGCTTACCTACATAAACCTTTTAATTTATTTGCAGATGCATGCAGTGTCTTGGCCTGCAAAGTATGAATGTTGACGGAAACAGAATGAACATTTTAGAAATTTGTAGTCAACAGTAAAAGTAGATGACCATTTTAGTACTTTGACGCATCCTGACAGTAGCAGTATTGTTACGTTAATTGTGACAAAGTACTAAAATGATCCTCTTTATTTGCCGTTGACTGTACTCGAGAAATTTCGGTACAATTTTGTAAAATTTTTGGTATGGGGTTTTGTCATTTGTGGCTTTCCACCACTTAACTCTGTAAAGACACCGAAGGGATACCCCACGGGAATCCACGAGTATGGTTATTTGAAAGAATATGGACATAAAGTCGATGAATAAGCAATTACCCTACAACAAAATATTATGTTTGATAACGTTCGGAAACATCACAACAAACATCCGGAATCGTGTTTCTCTCACAACTGTTGCCGTTGTGGCCGGTGGTAATCAGTGGTCGTTCAGTTAGACACACTATCTCTCACTCGGCGAAGAATGTTCGGAAACAACACAACAAACATCCTGAATCGTGTTTCTCTCACAACTGTTGCCGTTGTGGCCGGTGGTAATACTGATTACGACCACTGGGTCGTTCAGTTAGACACACTAGCTCTCACTCGGCGAAGAATGTTCGGAAACAACACAACAAACATCCTGAATCGTGTTTCTCTCACAACTGTTGCCGTTGTGGCCGGTGGTAATCAGTGGTCGTTCAGTTAGACACACTAGCTCTCACTCGGGGAAGAATGTTCAGGCGCGTTGCCAAATTGCTTCAAGCCAGAATCTGCAAACGGAATGCAGCGGACCGACTGTTTGCCGAACAATGCTTTGAAACGAATGAGTTTTGCTCGCCAAAAGAGAAAAATCATTTTTTGTGTAATAAAAGGAACGCTTTGCGGTTATTTATTTCGAGATCGTTTTGCATGTGGGTTTCCTAAACAAAAGATAACAAGGTATACCCAAGGCTTTACTGCATCAATAAATACTATTTATTCATCGGGTGTTATCGAAAAGGTCGTACTTAACCATCTTTAAACTTCATATTATATATCTGTTCACATTGTGGAACCATTTTTCAAGAAGAATATGCAAATATATATGTATCATATTCACGCAATCAGCATTTATGGCAGCGTTGTACTTTAATTGCGGTCGCCGTCTCTGCGTAATTGCTTCCTGACCGCTTGAGGTTTAACTTTTCCCGGATTGCTACTGAATTAATAACTTTAAAAGTTTCGCTGACTCGGATCCGGCTACCAATCGCCAACTACTTAATATTTTTCGTTAACTGAAGTCGCGGTACCTACCCATTGAATAATTACTTGGCCCATTTGATAAATTGTTGAACAACTTTTGTTTACCGATCGTTTGCGTTGTCTTTTCATACTGTTTATTTACACTTTAGCATTCAATATTTATGGAAATCGTAAACTCGCACTATTCTTGTTTCACAGTGAAACAATCCATTACATAAAATAAATTAAATTAAATTATATAGTCTTATGGATCGAGGTGTGTTATTTAAATAAACCAACGAGTTAATCAACTAATTTATTTAAGCGTTAAGTTACAAATCAGATTACACTAATTACGCTAATTGGTACGACGTCGATGGTCACGGGTCCTAGCTAATCGTCCGATCCCTAACGAGCGCGCCGCCGAAGTGAAGTCCGTCGCTGCTCCGGTCTCTTCCCCACCAACTCGCTCCTTGTCCGGCTGGCTCTCGGTGGGAGAACTCGTCGGGGCTGTGACGTAGGCGTAGCAAGCAAGACAGGCAATCTTGCCTTCTCTCTCTTTCTTGAGGGAGTTGGTAATACGGCCGTTCCTGACTGCGAGACGTCCTCGGCCGCTACACTTTCAAGGAGGCTGTTGTCATCATCAGAGTGCTCGTCAGCTGGAAAAAGAGAAGAGAAAAGTTTTATACCAGCTTAGCTCTATAGAGCAATGACTACACTCGGACCAAACAAAACTTACGTCATAATGTCTGTGCGCAATAAGCCATTATGACGCAAGAATACCTTTCACACCCACTGACAGTCTTTCATGTAAGCCACAATTGTTACTAATCAAACCTATAACAAGACGCATTCATGCTTTCAAGCCATTGTTGCACACATACGTTCACGCGTACATAAACACACGCTCTGAAGTTAACATGGCCACAAAACGGATGCTAGATCGGTACCAGTGTCTTACGCGACAACATGTCGCACTGCTACTCCCCTAGGAGTGCAGTCTGCCGGGAACAAAGTGATACTGACACCCACAACAAGGTTCAGTCTGCCGGGCAAAGAAGCCCGTCCCGAATAAGATCACACAGTCACCCACTAATGTGAGCACTGCCTCCCGGCTGGCCAAGCCGTACTACAAAATAGTGTAGTCTGCCGCACCTGCAAAGGCGCACTGTCACTCAACACGAGTACAGTCTGCCGGCTTCTAAGCCGTACTCCGAGATATCGGAGTCTGCCGCGATAAAATCGCACTGCTACCCAACACATGAGCACAGTCTGCCGGCTACAAAGCCGTACCCTGAAAGGTCAGAGTCTGCCGCGATAAAATCGCACTGCTACCCAACACATGAGCACAGTCTGCCGGCTACAAAGCCATACCCTGAAAGGTCAGAGTCTGCCGCAATGAAGTATTAAAACGACATATTGCTACTCACTTTGAAAAAACGTTGCGCATGCCTCTGGGGTCCACTCTCCACGCCACGGCACCATGTACTCCGCGGCAGCCCGCGTCCGTTTCCCATATGAACCGGACAGCAGTTCAAGCTCATAGCGATCGTGAGGCAGGACTGAAGTCACCTTGTAGGGACCCCTCATGCCGGAATCTAATTTACCAGTGCTCTGCGCTTGTTTAATGACAAAGGCAAAATCGCCTATTTTAAAAGCACGTGGTTGTTTACGACCCTTGTTAGTGCTTTCGTCTTGCCGCTTTTGTCTTGCAGCCAACCGATCGCTTACGCGCTGTCTCTTAAGCACCATCAAAGCTTCGCGATTTCCACTAGTGTTCTCGAGAGCAACGTTACGGACTAGAGAGCGTAACACGGGTGTGGTTGCATCAATACCCACAAGCAGTCTGAGAGGAGATTCGTTAGTAGCAGCGTTTTTAGTCAAATTAAGAATCAATTGCACTCGCCATAGTGCATCGGACCATTCAGCGCCTTTGTTATTTGCTTCTACCCTTATCAAGTTATGTACAGTACGGCAATAACGCTCAGCCTGACCATTTTCATGGTGCATTTCAGGAGTAATGAAATGGAATTTACAACCTAGCTCTGATATCCAACTTTGAAAGCTGTTGCATTCAAACATTCTACCGCGGTCGCTGACAATAAGCTGAGGTGTACCAAACAACGATATGACATTTGTAAATACACGTTTTAGGTCGTCAGCATCTTGCCGACAGCGAGTACAAGAGGCAATATTTTGAAAACGCGTCCACAACCACGAGGACGTACATGAATCCTTTGGATTCCGGTAACGGACCTAATACGTCCATATGTAGCGTCGAAAATGGGATATCAGGCTTAGTCCATGATTCGATTGGCTGGTGAGGCGCTCGTGCAATCTTTTTGCAAGTTAAACAAACTAAGCAATGCCCTATGTATTTCCGAACAAATGCTCTAAGCCCGGGGAACCAAAAATGTCTTAAAATGAGCTCAGCCGTCTTGTCGATTCCGATATGGTCATGCTCGTCATGGAAAATTCTAAGTAGACTGAGTCTATAACCCTTCGGAATAAAACAAAGCAGGCGAGTGTCATCACCAGCAGAACTATACTTGTAGTACAGTAAATTGTTGCGAACTTCGTAGCGCGTCGAGTCCAAGCGTCCTTCCTTCAAACTATCGATAAGATTCTGTTTCAGAATCCGCGGTTTGAGCCTGCTGTGCCCAATTGGTTGGCTTACGAATATGCAAGATTTCCACGGGGTTTCTGCTTAAGTAGTCAGCATGAGGTAATAGAACGCCCTTGCGATATTCAATGTTGAATTGGAAATCCTGCATGTAAACACACCAACGAGCAACGCGAGGAACAAGGTCTTTCTTTCTCTCAGTTAATTTTAAAGAATTGCAATCTGTTACTATCTTAAAAGTAACGCCGATCAGGTAGTGACGAAAGTGTTGAAGAGCTTTCACGATTGCTAAAGTTTCTAATTCCTAACTGTGGTACTTGGACTCAGCGCCTTGCGTCCTCCTACTAAAGTATGCAACTACTCTCTTTTGCTTCCCCTCATGTTCCTGCAGTAAGATTGCGCCATAACCGCACGCGCTTGCATCTGTGTGCAGTTCCGTGGGAAGGCTCGGGTCAAATATAGCGAGGACCGGCTCCTCAGTAAGGCATTTGATAATATATGTGCGAGCTTCCTCCTGTTCAGGTCCCCAATCGAAAAGTACACCTCGTCGCGTGAGCCTAGCAATACACGCCGTCCTTTGCGAAAAACCGGAAATATATCGACGAAAATATCCAGCGAGGCCCAAAAACTGGCGTACCTGCTTAACATTTGTTGGACGGGGTGCATCACTCAAAGCCTGAACTTTTCGTGGACTCGGCCGTACCTGACCTCTACTAATGAGCCGTCCTAGATACTCTATTTCTGTCACGAGAAAATTGCACTTTTTCAAGTTGATAGAAAATCCTGCAGTTGTCAACGTTTGTAAGACCTGGCGCAAGAGTAATATGCCCTCGTCTACACTTTCAGATAGTATCAAAACGTCGTCGATATATACAAGGACGCTACCACTCTCGGTAAATGGCTTCAGGGTCTCTGATACGATCTTTTGGTAAACAACTGGGGCATTAGCCAAGCCATACGGCATCTTTGGATACTCGTAATGCCCTTCAGGCGTGACAAACGCCGTTTTGCTCACTGAATCTGGGTCCACCTTAACTTGGTGAAAACCTGTGGCCATATCGAGAGTCGAAAAGTACCTCGTTTTTCCTAGCCGGTCGATATGGTCATCTATTAGCGGCAGCGGGAATCTATCTTTGACTGTTATCACGTTCAAAGCACGATAATCGACGCACATTCTGTCCGTGCCGTCTTTTTTCTTTACTAATATTATTGGACTCGCGAAGTCAGAGTTAGATTCCCGTATAACGCCCTTATCTTTAAGGTCTTTAATGATATCGTGAACACGCAATTTCTCGTCGTAAGATAGCTTATAGGGCCGGTAGTTGACCGGTTCACTTCTAATCAATTTAATCGCCATTGTACCAGTCGTCACTGTTGAAGATGCAGTGCCACTGATGAATGATTGAGAGAACCCGTTAATAACCGTGAGCAGTTGCTGTTTTTCATCGCCGACTAATGGCGTGTTGATTTTGGGCTCCAATTCGCTAATTTGTTGAACTAACGAACTCTCAGTCCTCATCAGGCGCTGCACCCCATTGGTCCTAATGTATGTGACCCCTTCTCGATTCAAAATATCTGTTCCTATCAGTACCAACGCGTTCATACACGATTCGGGCACGACATATAAATCAACCTCTATTGATATATCGGGGAATTCTACTACTAATGTAACGAATGAAGTAGATTCGATTTCTTGACTCCCTATGCCTCGTAAAACACGATAGGTGGGGACGTGATTGCAGATGAAATGTTTTAATTCCGATCTAGATATCAGAGATATGCATGAACCACTATCTATAAGCACGTCCAAAGGAACCCCCTCTATGACAGCAGTCATTACATCGTCGTTAGCTACTGAATCCCGTTTGCAACACAAATTGACATTATTAGGGCGTTTATTATTTGTTTCTGCACGCTGCTTCGCAAAACAAGATTCTGCATAATGACCGGGTTTGTGACAGTAAGAACAAGTAATCGGAGACCTATTGCTTGTGGGCGCAGTACGTAATGCTACTGCACTTGTATTAGTGCTAACCGAAGGCGCAAGTGCGTTACGATCGGTGCTATCCGTAGCAGTACTCTCAAATCGAGACTTTTTATAGCAGTTGGTGCGCTTGTGACCTATATGACCGCAGTTGAAACATTTCAATCGATTGTCCGACCTACTCAGCTCACGCTTACGCGAATTTGAAGTTGCGGGCCTACTGTTAGAACGGGCAGGATCATGGGAAGCAACACGCGGTTCAGTCTTAGGTTTTACAAACACCGACAAAAAATCAACAATCTGATTTGGTTTAAGCTTCGCGTTAGTGGCAGCTGCTTTAATCTGTGAGTCCGTAATACCTCTAAGAACTATAGCCGTTCTAAGATCATCCGACAAACCGGTCACAATATTTAAACGCAACAAGGTACGGCGCGCATACTCGGCATACGTAACAGAACCCTTCGAATCGGTATGCATCACATCATAAAGCACAGTTGCCACGTGCAGCACAGGTGCTTCGTGGACAGAGGGACCGAAACTCGACTTTAAAGTTACTTCAGGTGCGGTCGTTCGTCACCCATTCATTGAGCCACGAACGCGCGTCACCTTTCAAGCAATTCGCAACACGTGATAAACACTCATTATCGGCCCAGCGATTTCTTTCACGCGCGCGGTCTACCTCTGCACACCAAACATCAAAGTTATGTATTTGCGGATCAAAGTTAGAAATATAATAATGGTTCGGTCTTACTTGTAAAAGTGACGAAAGCGTTCCCACGATCCTCTCCGTTACCTCGTCGCCGGAGGCGTCACCGTGCTGGGCTGCGACGGAGTCCTGGCGTTCGGTCGCTGCTGGGCAGCCGCTAACCACCGATATGTCATCGCGCGCAGAGGCCGGTGCGCTGGCCGACGCTACAACTGGAAGTGGCAGCGGTGGAGTAGCTGATGGCTGTGGAACAGAAGCAGAACCAGCACAATTTTCCGATACCGACAAATGCGGGCGCAACGTTGGGGACGGAGGCTCTAATCTTTCAACGATTTTCCCCAATTTCTCTAAAATCGTATAAACACTATGTTGAAGAATACCATGAATAATAAATATAGCGCCTGACAATATCATCAGAGCAACGCATCTAACATACGTCGTGATGTGTGCGATATATAATAGGATTTTAGTTTTTAAACACTTACTCTTAAGCATTGTACCGAGAGGCAATAGATTACATGTCTCCTCATATAAAATTACGCTGTTTTTAATTACTCTCCTGAAACTCCTAAACATGGTCCTACTGAACCGAATAAGGGATACCAGCGACTGGATTCATAAGTTCGAGTAAAATACGGAGATAAAACGGAGAATTAACCAAATGTACCGAGTGACACCTTCCATAGAAGACATGAAGAGACAAAGGATCGTCTTATAGTGGTCGAGATTTAAATTGATATTGCCCTATAATGGAAAAGTGATTATTCAGTGTTAAATATTGTAATTTATTTCACCCAACACTCAACAGGTATAATTTAGCGTAATTTTATAAATTGTGACAAGGTTAGTATCCACGTGTTTCTAAATATGTTTCTAAAATAAAGCCAATTTTAAGTGTACCGGTCTGATTATACTACAATATATTTAATGAAGCAAAATATTTGCGATTATTGTATTAATTTAATGCTTATGATAGCTCAGACCGCTTATTAGTTCGACACATTTAATTAGGCCTGTTGGCAAATTGTCAGTGAAACCATAACTTTGCACTAGCCATCAACTGTATTTATTACAAGTGTAATATTTAAAAGTTTTTAAATTTAATTAAACTTCTTACGAGTGTAAATTCATTATAAAAATAAGACTAAAATTAGCCAAGCTTATATTAGCTATAGCTTGCTCATGTGCTAGCATATGTTAAGAGAATTGTTACTTTAAGTTATAACTTGAATATTCCAGGTTGACTACACTCTCTTCCCAGAATGTCCGATGCTAAAGAAAAAGAGTTAGTGGGCAAGCGTGGCAGCTGTAAAGGCCGATTAACCATATTCGAGCGTTACCTAGATGACTTGGACGTTTCTTCATTGACATCGGTCGAGGTAAACGAGTTACGATTGCGAATTGGTAAAATTGAGGCTTTGTATGAACAATACGATGAGGTTCAACTTAAAATTGAGTATAGTTCTGGAAATGCTGACGCTCAAATGTCCGAACGAGCTGAATTTGAAAGTAGGTATTTTAAATTACTTGCCATGGCACAAGATATACTGGCCACGAATGATAAAAGGCAAAATTCTAATTTCAATTCAGCAGCGAGTGAGCAGTCGTCTCGTAAGGGCAATAATAATATTGTCCGGCTTCCTACGATTCAAATTCCAAAATTTTACGGTGATTATGATAACTGGCTTTGCTTTCGCGACACTTTTACCAGCCTCATCCACTCAAATGACGAAATAGACGATATAAATAAATATCATTACCTTAGGGCTTCCCTGGAGGCGTCTGCGGCAGTCGTCATACAGTCGGTGGAATTCTCGTCAGACAACTACTCCATGGCTTGGAAACTTCTATGTGATCGCTTTAATAACAAGCGGCAGTTATTGCAAAATCACGTATCGGCACTGTTCAATATTGAAACCATTACATGAGAATCATCCAGCCACATTAAACGGGTTATTGATCAGGTCAACAAACACCTCCGTTCCCTGGAGACACTAGGCGAACCAGTTAAAGAGTGGTCAACACTTCTCATTCACATAATTTCACACAAGTTAGACACTAAAACATTCCGTGAGTGGGAAGAGTTCAGGGGCGGCTTAGATAAAAACAAAACGGTTACTTTCAATGAATTCTTAGCCTTCCTACAAAACCGTGCCGACTTACTCGAAACACTGGAATTCTCATCTATTCCGGTACCACCACAAAGTAAACAGCTGCCTAAGGTTAAATCAATGATATCGATGCACGAGCGAGTAGGTAATAATAGCAATAAACAGCCGCCGTCTACTAAACCGTGTCCAAGATGTAAGGACGATCATTGCTTATCTAATTGTTCGCAATTCCTTGCGTTAAGCAATGCAGCACGGTTGCAATTATTACCTAACTATAAGGTGTGCTTCAATTGTTTTCGTAGTGGTCATTACGCAAATCACTGTAAAAAACCTGGTTGTAAAATATGCAAACGGAAACACCACACCCTAATTCACGTATCGGATATCATGCCTAGACGAAACGTAAACAGCGATCATTGCACGAGCGTCGTCAACGGTGACCAGCAGCAGACTGCGCCCGCGCACCTCTCGCTCCCCGGCCGCCCGGAGCCAGCCCAGGTTGCACTGTCAGCAAATGTCGCGCCAAGTACTTCGCAGTCATTCTGACGGGCACAAGACGTACTGTTATCAACTGCTTTAATTAAATTATATGATTGCAACAATCAGGAACATATTGCCCGTTGCATTCTTGATAGTGGCAGTACGTCTTGTCTTATAACGCAAAAAATGTATAGTAGGCTAAACCTGTTGACTGACTTTGTAAACAAAAGCGTACTAGGTATAAATAACACTTCGTCACTTATAAATAAAAGGTGCCGAGTTGAAATGAAGTCGCTTAATGGGCGCTTTGCAACAAAGTTGCAATGTTTTGTTTTGCCCTCAATTACAGACGCCGTCCCTACTCATCAGGTCGATTTATCGAACTTGAATATTCCTACAGATATTTGCCTAGCAGACCCATACTTCTACACTCCGTCGGAGGTAGATATGATAATAGGAGCCGATTTATTTTGGGATTTGTTAGGATGTCAGAAAATTAAGTTGGGTGACGGGCAACCGATCCTTTGTGAAACCGAACTTGGATGGTTGGTTTCAGGTCCTATTACAAGTCACCATGGATCGACAATGTCAGCACCCATTCGGTGTAATTTCTTAGCGGTTAATTCAGATAGTGCTACCTCAACATTTGATGACGACATACAAAACCAATTAACGCGTTTTTGGCAGCTAGAGGAAGTTAGCCATCAGTCGTCTCATTATTCTCACGAAGAGAAATTATGCGAGGAACACTTTAAGGCAAACACTGTTCGTTTAAATAACGGTAGTTTAAGTGTTAGGTTGCCCTTAAAACAAAGTCCAAACCTGCTAGAAGACTCATATCAAAGAGCTAAACACTGTTTTTTGGCATTAGAGCGCCGATGGACAAGTAGACCATTATTTAAAAAGATGTACACTGATTTCATGTCGGAGTATCACGCTTTAGGTCACATGTCCGAGTTCGTACCTACCGACTTACGTATAAGTAAATACCACATTCCTCATTTCGGCATACTGCGCGAAAGCTCAACAACGAAGTTAAGAGCCGTGTTTAATGCAAGTAGTCCTAGCTCTACGGGTATTTCTTTAAATCACTTGCAAATGGTGGGACCGACAGTCCAGGATGACCTTCTGTCCATACTTATTCGTTTCCGCCAGCATAAATATGTTATATCAGGCGATATAGAAAAAATGTACAGAACCGTGCTGGTACATCCTGCTGACCGAAGCTTGCAGCTTATTCTATGGCGCGAAAACGAATCTGACATTTTAAAAACGTATCAGCTAAACACAGTTAGTTATGGAACCGCTTCTGCTCCGTTTCTGGCGACCCGGTGCCTTAAGCAGATAGGTTTAGACTGCAAGGACAAAAATCTAAGTGAGATGATCATCCATGACTTTTATGTCGATGATTTGCTTAGTGGGGGTGATGACTTCGACGAGGTACTTAGGTTGCGTCAAGGAGTGATCGACGCTTTAGCTGCAGCTCGCATGCATTTACGCAAGTGGAAATCTAACGACTCGCGATTGATAAACTCATCCTGTCATGAATCGGTAAATTTAAATATTGGAACATTCGAGGCAAATAAGACATTAGGTCTGGGTTGGCATCCAGATGCCGATCATTTATATTTCCCAATCAGCACTTCAATCTCTGCGGGGAGTATTAAGAGAGACGTGCTATCCACTATCGCACAAATTTTTGATCCCCTAGGCCTCCTCAGTCCTTGTGTTATTAGAATGAAAATACTCATGCAACGCCTCTGGTTGCACAAACTGTCTTGGGACGAGCAGCTACCGTCAGGAATTCTGAGACAATGGGTGGACATAGTCTCAAACCTACATGCTCTTAATAATATTCATATCCCACGGCGAGTTTTTTGTGAGTCCTATGAGCACCTGGAGTTGCATATTTTCACGGATTCTTCAGAACGAGCCTACGGTGCTTGTGTGTATGCCCGTAGCACGAACAGTGAGGGAGAGGTTTTAGTAAGGTTGTTACTGGCCAAAAGTCGCGTAGCTCCCATCAAACCCCTGACTATACCGCGTCTTGAATTGTGTGGAGCTTTAGTTGGTGCTCGACTGTACCAAAAGGTCATCAGTTCGATTCGAGCTCGAATTACCAGGACAACCTTCTGGACCGACTCCACCATTGTTCTGGCTTGGCTCAAAACGCTACCAATAAAACTACAACCATTTGTTCGAAATCGTGTAGGCGAAATTCTCGAGATAACAGACAATAATTCCTGGCGACACGTTCCTACAGACGAGAATCCCGCTGACCACGTATCTCGAGGCGTCGACTTCAACGCAATAAAATCTCTTGACCTATGGTGGTTGGGGCCGAGTTTCCTAAAGCGTGATGCTTCAAATTGGCCAGTGAACTTAGGTGCAAACTACGTCGCTAATTTACCAGAGATTCGAACCGAAATTACGTTGTCCACTCGTGTTCAAGAGACTTTCATTGACTTTGACAGGTTTTCAAATTTTTCACGGTTGAAGCGCGCCGTTGCCTATGTGTTGCGTTTCACGTCGGTCTGTAGGAAGGAGCCAAGAACTACTCCTTACCTAAATGATAGCGAGTTAAAAAACGCTTTGAAATTGTTAGTTAAAATCTCGCAAGCCGAATCTTTTCCTGAATACAATATATTGTTAAGTTCACAAAACTTGCCCAAAGGCAGCCCACTGCTAAAGTTGAACCCTTTTTTAGACGAAGACTCAGTCATGCGTATCGGTGGTCGTCTTGCTAACTCAGAATTCTGCTATGAAAAGAAGCATCCAATCATCTTACAGTCCACTCACAGATTTACGAAGCTACTTTTTCAATATGAGCATAAACGATTATTGCATGCGCCACCGCAGCTATTGCTGGCTACCATCAAGGATCTGTACTGGCCAATCGGGGGGCGAAATCTGGCTAAATTATGCTACAGACAGTGTACCCTATGTATTCGAATGAAGGGACGATTACTTAGCCCATTAATGGGTCATTTACCCAAGTCTCGCTTATCCCCCGAGGGTCACGTTTTCGTCAATGTAGGTGTCGACTATGCAGGTCCCATAAGCTCGGCTAGTCGTCAAGGAAGAGGTTGTAGGATGGTAAAGGTGTACGTTGCCATATTCATATGTTTTACGACAAAGGCTATTCACCTTGAGTTGGTTGGCGACCTAACAAGTAATAATTACCTAATGGCCTTAAGTCGATTTATGTCACGCAGAGGAAAGCCTGCCAATATTTATTCCGACAATGGAACCTCGTTCGTTGGTGCATACAACGAACTGTCAAAATTCCTCAAAACCAATTGTAACTCGTTAGCTGAGAAGGCGTCAAATGAAGAGACGAACTTTCATTTTTTGCCAGCCTATGCGCCACATTTTGGTGGGCTCTGGGAAGCGGGTGTTAAGTCGACGAAACACCATTTAAACAGAGTGCTGGGAAATTGTAAGCTCACCTATGAGGAACTTTATACCTTTCTCGTTAAAATAGAGGCAATTTTAAATTCTCGGCCACTCACCGCCCTGTCTACGGAACCGGAAGACTTAATGCCGTTAAGTCCCGGACATTTTCTCATCGGACGTCCACTGACCGCCCTGCCAGCTCCCGATTACAGAGACCACTCGTTCAATTATTTAACACGCTTCCAGCGAGTAGAACAACTTCGTCAACATTTTTGGACCCGTTGGAGCAAGGAGTACATTTCCGATCTTCAGCAGCGAGTAAAATGGCAGTCCAGCGGAGACTCCTTGTCCCTGAACACACTGGTGCTTCTCAAGGAAGATAACCTTCCCCCTTTAAAATGGAGACTGGGTCGCATCGTCGCAGTTCACCCAGGAACTGATGGTGTCAACAGAGTGGCAGATGTGAGGACAGCACAAGGAGTTGTGCGAAGGGCATTCTCTAAGATTTGTCCACTGCTGAATGCTGATGCTCCTAGCACATGAAAGCTTTCAGCGCGCGGGGGCATGTTGAAGAATACCATGAATAATAAATATAGCGCCTGACAATATCATCAGAGCAACGCATCTAACATACGTCGTGATGTGTGCGATATATAATAGGATTTTAGTTTTTAAACACTTACTCTTAAGCATTGTACCGAGAGGCAATAGATTACATGTCTCCTCATATAAAATTACGCTGTTTTTAATTACTCTCCTGAAACTCCTAAACACACTAAGTCAGTTTCGATAGTCCGCTTTTTACTCTTACTCATACTCTTACGCTTTTCACAAGGTGTGCTACGTTCCGACATTTTAGTTAAGCAGTAAGCGGAAAATCAAAATACCTGCACTAGCATACTATGCAAATCACTATGAAATTCTCAAGCAGGATATTTAAAAGCGTAACGTACCTATTACTAAAATAAAACACATAACATTAGCAGACTTCAACTCGGTACGCAAAAATAAGATTCCTTTAGCAATAATCCATATCGAAAAAATCTACACCAGCTACTTTCTTGCAAGATGATTTTAATAAAATGTTTAAAATACTCAAGCACTCATTAAAACTGCAACGTATTATAACAAAGCACAAGTATTTAGCAAGCCACAACTATGTACGCCAAATGAAGCTGCAATAACCAATCATCAAAATTGTATGATCCACTTTAGCTATGAATGATCTTTGGCTATGATCAAAGCAAGTTCAAAATGATTTAGATTAACAAACAGTTATTAGCGAAACTAATATCACTAAGCCGCGTTATCGTTAAGAGTTATAAATAAACGATGTACTCAACACTGAATTCCTTATGCGTTCGAACTTTAAATAAAAGACAAATCGTTAGCACGTCCGTTAACGGAATACGGTTTAAACTATTCAAACGGAAAAAGATAAATGTCTGGATGCCATTCGCGTGAATATCATATCCCAGCTTCTGATCTTATGGATCGAGGTGTGTTATTTAAATAAACCAACGAGTTAATCAACTAATTTATTTAAGCGTTAAGTTACAAATCAGATTACACTATTTACGCTAATTGGTACGACGTCGATGGTCACGGGTCCTAGCTAATCGTCCGATCCCTAACGAGCGCGCCGCCGAAGTGAAGTCCGTCGCTGCTCCGGTCTCTTCCCCACCAACTCGCTCCTCGTCCGGCTGGCTCTCGGTGGGAGAACTCGTCGGGGCTGTGACGTAGGCGTAGCAAGCAAGACAGGCAATCTTGCCTTCTCTCTCTTTCTTGAGGGAGTTGGTAATAATAGTCATTTATTTCAGATTTTCATCCATACACACATTTAAATTGCATTAAATAATATACATAAGTACCTTCCTAATAACTTTATATTTACTTTTCAATGGTAAAAGAACTAGGAATGTACTCATCATCATTCATTTAGTCGGTATCCGCGCATCGAAATGTTATTTTAATGTGTTGCACGGCGGCACGGCACGGCGCATGCATGACTGTAGACTCATTCAATTCCCACTTTATGTCTCACCCATTGCAATTCGTAGTCACCAAACCTGGGGCCCGTTTACGATGTTATAAGTTACAAATGTACTTACTTTATATCTAAAACGGTCACACTGGTCAGATGGTCAGTCGGTATTGGTTGAGCGCCGCAGTGTTTCCAGTTTCAGAGCATGTTTAACGAATTATTTGCAACAGAAATGTAACGCAGGCGACAGGCGTCCGGAAGTTTCTGGAACTGCCTGAAGACAAGTTGTGAATTGTGATTTTACTTTGACGATAAGTCGCTGAAGTTGCGAGACTACGGTAGTCGGTAGACGCAAACACGGCTTATTCTGTTACACAAGTATATACATATATTGTAGTGGCGTTTCGCCCTCAATCGGCTTAGGATTTGCCAAACATAATTATTACCATTGTGGTTTTCTCAGTGGAATTAAATACTCTTTCAACCTATTTTTTATTTTACCGTTTTTACTCAGTAGGTATCAGCATGGCCTGACAAAACATTTTCTTTAAAGTTGATTGCCCCAAAATAACGTTAACCGTAGAGCCAGACGTAAAATGAAAAGGTGGCAATTATTATCTGGTTAAAAATGTAAATCTTGCACGAAATTATTCTCGTCGCGTCCCAGCGGTTAAATGCAGGTGTTACCCACCCGTGCAAATTAAAAATAACCGTTTACCAAAATCACACAGAAAATATTTTCGCTCCCACGTCATTATTAGCCGCGTAATTTAGGTTTAAACCAATGCGGTAGGGTGTATAGCAGCGGTGTTCGAGGGAAAAACCCACCAATAGATAGAGATGCGAGAGCGAAGCTAGCAATGTTGTTGGGTTTTTTCCTCGCACCGCTCCGCTAGCTCGGACAAATCTGGTGGATGCTTAGATAATTAATGACTATTATATTAGGGTATCGTACCTCAAAAGGAACAAAGGAAGCCGCTACTTTGTGGTCGGTCTGTTTGTCAATAACTTTTTCTCGAAATTACATATAACGAGTACTCTGTATCAAGTATAAATTACTATCAAATACTCAGGTCGCTAAAAACAATTAAACTTCTAAATTAACGCAATCGAAAGATCCAGACTATGATATATATATTATCTAGTTATAACATTCTTAGTTTTCGGAATTATTCTATACCGGTTATGTAAGTAAGACCTTGCTTCTTGCCAAATTTCACCATTCTTGCTCAACGGGAAATACTTTATAGGCCTTTATACTATAGAGAGTAGTTCCTGTTGACTGGTACGGAACCCTCGTTTTACTAAGTTACATAAATTACTAAGTGGCATTTTGTATACTTACAAATAGGTCGTACAGAGATTTAGGTTCATGTCTTTCCTGTGGACATTGCGAAAGTTATAAAAGTTAGAACTCTTCTAGTTCTAACCAAGTTTTAGTTAGAACTCTAAATCCGCATAAACGGCGTCTATTATTAAATATGGCATTTTTATATGTCCCTGTTAGCCCTTTACCCAAGGGTCACCGCTCACTAGATCCACCCAGCACCGCACCGCCTCGCTAACATAACTTCGTATGGACTCGCTAACGTAACGTAGTATGGCGAGGCGATGCGGTGCGTGTGCCTGGTGGGGCTAGTGAGCTGTGACCCTAAATGTACTCCACCTCAGGCTACCACAGAGTAAACGATTTTTACTCTGCATGTTGTGTTGTCATGTATTGATAACATTTCGTATGAATCCTACGCAGTTTCAGCGAAATAAAAAAATGTTAAGCCAGTACAAAACTCTATTTCTTGATTACCTAACAAAGTACATGGCTTGTCGCCTTTTAAAATTACTTGGGCTCAGACGTGTGTCAGTACACGACGGCATAATGTTTATCGGAAATTATGAAACCGGGCCTTACGGGACATAACTAACCCAGGGTGGGTTGGGTCCTAAGAAAATCTTTTCAGTCATTTCAAATCAGAGCGCTGTCAATTTTTTTTTAAATTAAGCCATTTCTAACATGCCGGTAATTTATGTCTAAAATTGTTGTTAAACATAAAACTACACTAAATTATGC
Source organism: Epinotia bilunana (assembly GCA_947049275.1). Lineage (NCBI taxonomy): Eukaryota > Metazoa > Arthropoda > Insecta > Lepidoptera > Tortricidae > Epinotia > Epinotia bilunana. The sequence goes on from OX346253.1 coordinate 23,166,537, forward strand.
GCACTTTGTTAGGGTGAAATTAATTATATGCGAACAAAAGCGCTTACGTACAAATTAACCGTTGATGGTTAATTATATAGAGTTTGCAAGAGCAATTTGCGTTAATAATGATCGACAAATATTAACGATGTTTTAAGTCGTGTGACGCGTTATGGGTAATTCCCACCAAACGGCACGCATCGCATCGGATCGGAATGGATTTTTATTCTATAATGGAGAGAAATACGAAATCTTTTAGCGAGGGCCATGGGGTCGCCGTAAGTCGGACTCGATCTTGGCCAGCTTTATCATTTATTTAATAACTAGCTTTCGCCCGCGACATCGATTGCGTGGACCCGGGATAAAGCTATCCTATATTTTAATCCAGGCTATAAACTATCTTCGTGCAAATTTTCATCGAAATCGGTTGAGTCGTTAAAGCGTCATTGAGTAATAAACATCCAAAGCCCCTAAACATCCAAATATCCAAACATCCAAACATCCTAACATCCAAACATCCAACCATCCAAATTTTCGCATTTATAATATTAGTAGAATTTACATTTTCACTTTGTTGGTAAACTTCAACACAATTCTACCACCGTGGAGAAAATTGTGAATTAACCTTATTCATTAAACTTGAAATACCTGCTACAGTCTGTCAAGCGAGTCGTGTCCCTGGTTTTTTTACAAATCCTACTAATATTATGAATGCTAAAGTTTGGACCTCAATCACGCAACAACGGCTAAACGGATTAAAATGAATTTTGATATACATATAGTGTATGACCTGGATCAACATATAAGTATATAATTCTTTTTATTCCGGGAATCATCGTCTAAGGGGGCGAAATAGGGGGCGAAAGTTTGTAACGAGCTACGATATTAAACGAGTTACACGCGGACGAAGTCGCGGGCAGAAGCTCGTATTAGACAATCCCCTCGACTTTAGTACTTACCTATGCAAATATTAGTAAAAAAAATGTTCAGCACTGGTGCTTCACCGGCCGCTGTACGCTGCCGCGTCACGCTCGCTACGCTCGCTCGGCTCAGGCGCTTTCATGTCGCAGTTGTTCCTAAAACGCCTCCTCTCTTCGCTCGTCGTCGTTCCTAACGGAGACCTGCCTTAGGGTAGAATATAGGTAGGCTACACAGCCCGCAGCGCCGCAGCTAACGCTTGAGTAAATTAAGTGTAGAACATTACTATAAAAGGTCACGTCATTTTACACCATTCCTTTAAAACAAGCGGGTAAAAACGCATTTCATCCACTAGTGGGGAAAGTAATTTGACCTTGGAGCGTGACCATTTGTTGTCGGTTTTTGGCGGCGCGGCAAAGTAGCGTCGTCAGTGTTTTTGTTCGCGCGCAGTTGGGACGGACGTGTTTTGACTTCAGTTGGCTCGCACGGCTGTAGACATGGATAACGAAAAGTTTCTTACTTTAATTCAATAATACGGCTTTAAACAGCTTCTATGCGTGTTGTGAATAATGTGATAAATCATTATGAAAGCGGGAGCTGCACGTCGACGTGATACTTCCATTGCCGGGTACAAAACAAATGAAGACTGATTTGTTATCTTAATTAGTTAATTACAATTATAATAGTACATTGTGATACAAGTGACGTATGTTGATAATTACATCAGAGGCGGAATTATCACGCGAGCCGCAGGTGAGCGTGATAAGAGAGCCGAGGATGTAATTATCAAAGCTCACGCGTTTCATACGACGTTTTTCAACACATTTTGCGAGGAAAAATCCTTTTCATAAGATGAAAATTTTATAGGCCTGCCAAGTTATTTTCTTTACTTATTCATGGCAACAGGTTTTTACTCACATGTTGTATACATCGCCAAGAATTTCCAGTGGCGTCCATTATTTTTATCACTTTTCTAGTCACCCCAAGTCAACATTTTTGTTAATAACCAAACACTCATTAACAATGTTTACAAATATCTGTGAAATAACCTCAAATGGCGCGCAACAGGTTTTTTTTCGTGAAGTTTGCGCAGTGCGCACGCATGAGATGAAATCTCTAAACAGCCAATACAAAATTTAATAAATATTTTCGTTTTAAAATGTTATCTTTATTAATTCATGTTAAGATGTTATCAAAAGTGAATAGTTTTACTAAATTAAACGTTTCTATATCATATCCAAAAAGAAATAGTCAATTAATTAACAAATAGGATTTAATTTGTTTAGTCGAGTAAGAATCCATTTGCCGAGAATTAAAAAAAAAGCTGTACAATCTGTACAACCCGGTTAATTTAAGAATGCACCGTGTGCACGCATACATCTTGCTGCAAGGTGCCAACCTGACTTAATCGGGATATAACCATAAACACACAAGTGTCGTAATGTTATAAAACACGCGTGTTTAATATCCAGGATTATGAGCCTAAAAGCGACACAAGAAGAGGTACGTTACGAGCAATTGTGTTGAAAACAATGTTATACTATATTGATGATGATTATAAGTAACCTGATGATGATTATAATGTGTAATGTGTACAAATAAACACTTATTTTTTATGAGCTATTTTTTTGCATGCTGCACTTTCCTCGCTTCAGTGAGGTGAAGTTTTGTGTTACACATGGGTGCAAATGTGTTTTACTTCTCGTATGTTGAAATACTCGCTACGCTCAGGATTCTATTTTAGAACCACTCGCGGGTAAAATACAACTTTGCACTCTTGTATAACAAATAACTATTAATAAGTCGGTAAAGTAAAAAAAACGATATTTTGAATTTCGACCATGCAACCGTTCCATATTTTGTACTTCGATGTTTTAACTGTCGATATATCAATTTTCAATCTTAACCACTCACATGCTTGTGGCAACCACACTTGCCAATTTCGCGCTCCCCTAAACTGATGGTGGGAACTGTGGCTGCCAAGCGAAGTATGAGCTTCTTTGTTAAAGAAAAATTTAAAGCAATTTAGGCTACTTTTTTTGTAAATAATCAATTTAGTAATAAGTTACATCTAAATTGAAAAAAAAATGTTTACACGCATTTAGTCACTTAATATTAAGTAAAAAATAAATTAATTACTTAAAACTGGGCACCCTACCAAGTGGTATTGATCTAGGGGTTATATGTAAATATAGTGTAAATACCCCATAGGTTAAGTTAGTTTTAGTCATTTTAGTAGTTTTATAGACATATATTTAATATATTATATGGTTAAACGGCGTTAAAAAACTTAATATATCGTCGCCGTAGAGCAAAAAGTCACCAAATCGTTCATTGGTCTTTTTTGAGTTATGAGGGCTTAAAGAAAAAATAATTAATTTTTCTTTTACTGAAATTATCTTAAGATGAAATTGTGGTTTTACGAGTATATGTGTTTATTCATTGGAAACTGCTATTCTTTGGGCTCAAAATGGATTTATATTATTCACACTAACGATTTAGGAGCTATAAGGTGATAATTAATTTTTGCCCTTAATTAGTACACCTTAATTATGACTTAGTGATTTTTTGGACGAAGTTAATGATTATTTGCCCTCATTTTAGTGCGTCTTGATTTAACTAAGTAAAGTTAGTTGAATTACGACTGCTATGATAAAGTGAAAATACGTGTTAGTTAAAAACTACTTCCTTTATAATATTTTTTTTGGATTCTGCTTAATATTTAAGGATCAAAAGGAGGAAGGATCAAAAAGTAACTGGGTGAGGACCAAATTCTTGGCCAGTAGTTAGCCTAGTTAATTGGTAGTAGTTAAAAAGTTCCGTTGTAACACGAAAATTAGCCATACAATTCTATGGTTAATTTACGTGTCAGTCCAACTAGTGGCCAAGAATTTGGTCCTCACCCAACTAAGTAATTAAGTGACTTTTTGAATGACGTTCTTCGTGGTTAAATAGTTTAGTCATACTTAGGGATAAAATAACAAATGACTTAGGTACGCTCATAAATAAGTTACAAGAAGTTTAAAAATGTAAACGGAATTAGGTATTTTTCGACTAAAATATTGAATCCGCAGTGAAGTTAAAACAAACGGGAGAGCTTGCCTAAACCTACGGGCGGATAACAGAGTTAACCAATTTGTTTTGTATATCGCACAGCCGGTTCCCTGATGAGAGTGAAATGTTGAAATACTAAAGTACCAGTAAATAAATAAAAACTCCACGTATTACTAAAGCAAGCGTAATCGGTGTAGTAAGCATTTAAGTATCTATATATATCATATAATATAAGGTATGTTAGATGGTATTAAATGACTGCTAATCAAAACACACAGCAGTGAATATGTATTTTAGTTCGTATTTTAACACGTAGGTAATCATTGATTGATGTACTTTCACCATTCTCACACATTGTTTTTACTAAACGGGGGGCGAGACCGAGCGAACCATCGCGGAAAGGGTCAAGGAACATATCGCGGCTGTCAAAAATCGGCAGGTGAATAAGTCTACGATAGCCAGGTGTCAGGACCAAACCACTGGATTAAGCTCCAAAGTCCTGTCTACGGAACGTCATTTCTATAGTAGAAAAATATGTGAAGCCGTTGAAATCGGAAAACATCGTAATTTCAAACGCGATGACGGTTTTAAGATTTCATCTTCGTGGAATCCGATCATAAGTAATTTCCTGCGTCAAAAAACATCGTCCGTTATAACCCTAGTGTACAAGTGGTTAATAAAGACCAAATGCGGGTAGTTCGGAAAACCCGCGCAACAAGATGATGATACCCGCTCAAGTCAGTTGTCCCATGAACATGGATGATGCGACACATCCGAAACGTCGGGAGACCTCAGGGAGGTAAATAATTTATACGTGATTAAGTCCCGTTTAGTCAAAATAACGTAATCATTCAGTCATTCAGTTAACGAACCCTATGAAAACAAGCCCAAGTATAGTAAACTAAGTAATTGTTTCTAATATCTTTAAATGCGGAATTCGCCCCTCCTGCTGCACACGTTTAGGAGTGCCGCCCCAATTGATGCTCATGCCTGGCAAAATAAAATAAAAATATTCTTCGGTGATTTTTGCGGTAAACCATGTAGTAATGTATATTGATAACATGATCAGCTTTTAACTCCAATTCATTTCGTACGCTATTTAATTATCGAAATAGTTATAGTCGTAAGTATTTTTACGTCACACCTGACCATAATGCGAGTTTTACTGCACGCTGCGCGTACGGTAAAACTCGCATTGTGGCCAGATGACGACGTAAAATTGTGTACTTACCACGGGCGGTAATTCGTAAAGCCCCAGATCGCATATTTACACGCAAACAACTGCGATCTGAGCCTTTCACGAATTCACCGCCCTAGGTACGTAATGTACTATTGGTATTTACCGAGGGCTGCTATGAAATGGATCCATTGACCTAAAACCTATATTGACTAATAATACCCATCCGAGTATTTCGGGAGCTTAGCACGGTTTGAATAGTCCCCTTGTGATTTTCCAACGCTCGCAAATTCTCATCTACATACCTACTTGGCTAATGTTCTTCGGCAATATATTAGCCAATAATGTGGACGTAATATGACGTTGTTGACGTATAAAACTCTCTTGTCACTTTATCCACTTCCCAGTCGATAAAGTGACAAGGCTTAGATGACACACTTTTATACCATCGATCTCTGCCGTTATACCGATACTAACTTTAACAGCCACTTCGGTATTATTGACGCCATCTGTGAGAATACCATAACCATTTTATATCCACGTCAGTTTATCGTCGAATCATGAACTGAACACTTCACTTGTTTATATTAACTCAGCGGGACTGTAAAAATAAAGTCAGAATTGTTCTGCAGATTTATCACTTTCATTACGCGTTCTCCTTGGGGACTGAATGTTTCAATTAAAACCTCGCGTTGAGTTGAGTTGAGGGCGTAAAACGTTATACACATAGGTATTTGCAAATTATTAACGAATGACTCTGTGTTTACTCTATACTTGTTTGTTGCTTAGTAAATACATGGCGCAGTGTTTAAGTAGATACCTACATATACCCTGCTAAAGAAAATGAATTTGAAGTATATTTTACGCCTGCCTACCTGTATTATTCTATGCTAACCAATGAAATGTATATTTCCTGTATAAATAAATAATCACAAAGATGGCAACATATATTTCCTCCCAGCATAGTGAAGGGTTCCTGAATAGCCCTGCCTGTTTTGTTCGACTGAGGAAAGTATTATTCCAATAGATAGGACCGCAGCATATTTATTTCTGAGGTAAGTAACTGAAATGATGTAGTTAATTACGGAAAAAATATTTCGATATTTAAAATGTAAAATACGCCTTCAATATAAAATACTTCGTTTCTGTACAACCTGATATTTTTGTAGGTCGTCAATTTGACGAACCATTTCCACAGGAGTTAAGAGTTGTCAAATCGGCAACAATTGTACACGGACTAACATTAACATTTTATTCATATTTAAACTATGAAGCTATGTGTAATGAATAACACGTTTCAATCTATATGTATCACCCCTATTTTTGTTTTTATTTATACATTTTAGGCAATTAATTTTACATAACAAAAATTCCTAGTTCTTCTCCAGTGAAACTAAACAGTTTAACGAGTATGATTTTTTTTTTTAATCATTTTATGAACACGGTATCATGAAAGGATAGTTACTGAAAAGGAAATTATTGAATAGATGTGCACATCCTGAAAAATTGGTTCAGTGTGCACATTGTCGGTTAATAAACAGTCGGGACACGTTTTGAAATACGGGGTCGTGTATAATTTCCTTACACCGTGTCCTATACCTATACAGGAGTACGAAGGTTGAAGATTGGAGACTCGCGGCGCTCGTTGCATTGTGCTATCGATTTGCCGTCAAACTTTTGACACAGGTGCTAGCGGAGAAGACTAAAATTATCTTGACATTTATTGGCCCGCCTATTAATTAAAGTGGCTTGTAAGGAATTTTATTCCCCCTTTCCCCACCGGGTAGGCGCCAGTGTTTGCGAAAGGAATAGATTAGATTGCTATAAATCTGAGAGTGTTTCTTGGAATACCAAGTAATCGGTCGCCTTTTGTGTGATTAATTTTCTTTCTTTACATATTTTCGATGTTGTTTTAAGTGCTGTATTATTGTTTGCGCCAATTGATTTTGCGACTTCGCGAGTAAACATCAAACAACGTTTTTTCGGAGGAACTGTTTGTAAATGTAAGGTATATATAATTTGATGGTTTTCTTTTTGGGGAAATGCTCTTTACCATTTTTAACCTTTAGTAAGACTTAAACATTTAGATATTTATTTATGCTCATTTTTTTTCAGTATTCCTACCTATGGTTTCCAATCGTATTGCCAATCATATTCTAACTAAAGCAATACCGGCTTCTACCGAACCGGTTAGGACATTGTTGCTACTAATTTCTGTATTGACCAGCAGCACCGGTAGCGGAGAGGTATACACAGTGGACAGGTAATCCAAAGACCGATTCTATATTTGCGTAATACGAGGGGCACACTGAAATGATCGGGAATAGAAAAATCTCGATCGAAGATGTAGCTTAATTATGTTTTATTTTTATTTTTAAGTATACATTGTGATGAAATGATCACTTATGCCTAACATAAAACATTTTATTATGACAATGATTCAAGGCTGAAGTTGACACTGAAATGATGGCAAAGTTTCGTGCTTTTCTGCCGTATTACAAAGTTCAAACCTCAATCAGTCCCGGATAACATGATATTTCAGGCTTATAGTAATAGCTTCTTAATTTGCAACTAAAAAAATATTATTAATGACTTTTGACGTTTCTCACCGGAACTTTTGTAGGGTAGGTGAGCAAAAATCAACACGTCGCATTTCTTCTTCGCATAAAATATGAGGGAACGCAAAAGGAAACTAGCTTTCAAACACCATTTTTTTTTTGATAACGTTATGTTTAGTCTTTCGAATACTTATAAATAACAAAATGCCGTGGTATACCACATGTAGATTATGCTTTTTTTTTCCACTACCGGGGATGTATTTAGGAGTTACCAATGTTTTTAGTCTACCTATAGAAGATAGAGCTAGGTCTGGAAATACTGAGGTGCTAGCGAGATATTATCATTGGGCTGGATTAGATTAAATAGCATTGAAGTAAAAATCATCAAAAAAATACGCTAACCCAGGCAAAATTTTGAAATAACCCTTGTAATAGTTTTGAAAAAAATATTGACTTGGTAATTTTGTCGTGCAAGCTCTCGATCATTGCAGACTAAAAACTTACAGATTTTTTGTAAAAAAAAAAAAACATTATTATTTGAATACCAATATGGTTTCAAAAGTCCAATGTTAACGTCATAAAAGAAGATTTTCAGGTAACTTAGTCCTAAGTTATCCATACCCGATCATTTTGGTGTGCCCCTCGTATACGGGTTTAAATTTTTCGACAAAAAACGTTTAATTGAATAATCACGAATTACGATTTGTCTAGCTTCTGGTGCCTGTCCTCTTGCCATTTTACTGTAACAGGTTAGACATTTATAGAACCACTATACATATCTATAGATGAAATGACTTTACGTGTTGGCATACCTAGCCGATTTTGTCTTTTCACTCAACCGTTAAAGAGATTATGACCAAACACATTAGTAATTTAAAATTTTACAGTGGTTTAATCGTATCATACCTTTTAAGATTTTCACACATTGATATACATTTACAAATAAAACCACAGTTCTGATATGACGACACTCTGTAGTGCATTTTATTAGTTACATCAATAATAAGCGTCTCCGCGACGCTCATATAACAACAAATAAAAAACAATATATCCTCCATAGCTACGTCTTATAAATTGTGTATATATCACATCGTGTAATTTATTCCTGATGCTTTGATGACCTACGTTTGAAGCCTTTTCTTATTTTTACAGAATAATTTTTTTTAAATTTTATATATCGATAATATAACAGTAATATGTCAACTACATCTTGCCTTTAAATTGTAATTTCAAGTGCCAAACGATTCTTCGATATTTTTTGGTTACTTTCTTGAGTCTAAATTCTGTCATATTTTTTTTATTAGACTAGTAGTTTGAAACTATCAATCTAAGTAATATAACTAAACTAAAAATCTATGTTGAACGCAGATTTTAATTAAGTTCTTACTTAATTCAAATGATATGAGAAACATTTCGTAATACATGTATTGTCTTTTTTAGTATTTATTATGTTAACTCTTATTTCTAGTATATCGCTTATAATAAACGGATGTGTTGTAAGTACAACCACACAGTTCTAACGACGTTGGATTTGAAACATTACTTTTCTTACAAGATTGTTCTATTGATGTTTTATTGTCAAATCAAATATAATCATAAATAGATGCGTTGGTAATATTAAGAGGAACATAAGATCGTCACTTAACATTTCAATAAATGTCTTGACCATGTTAGTCAAACTTCGAACTCATTCTATAGTTTTTGTGGCTTATTGATAATGTAACTGATGAAATATACATGATATAGGTTGGTAAAAATACACTTGTTTTACACGCTTGTTTCGTGTTTGTATTGCACTTCATTTTATGTTTGACGCTCTGACAATTTACCTTCAAAAACACTAAGTGTATTAATCTTAGTCATCCTCGATTAGTTTCTATTTAAAATAAGTTATTCGGTTGGGGTATAGCAAAGGGCGGTCAAGACAAAATTTCGATCTTTTTCCGAAAAATGTTTTTTTTTTCTTTGGCCGATGTTATCATGTAGATAGAACCTATCAAAATAAGCATAAAACGCCAAATTAACTTTTCTCTGAGATCAACCAAAGCCAAGATAGTGGTGTATAAAGTTTAGGTTCGTGACATTCACCGCCTCTATTCCGGTTATGGGAGACGCGGCATTGAAATCTCAGATTGCGTCTGCCATACTGATTGTCCTAGGGGTCCGTCATCAGGTCATCACGTAGGCTGTAGGGAACAGAGACTTAGTGGCAAAATCGACTCGGATCGCGGATAGGTTAGAAGACGAGAGCGGGAGCTTTACTCCTGCTCCTGCTCGTCTATTTTTTTTTATAAATGAGCGGAAAAACTTGTTCGAATACTAAATACAAAAAAATATTAAATACACTTGTGGACTAATATTACGGGTCAGTGACGAAAACCTTTATCGTGTTCGTGTTCTAGGATATTTATATTTCATAAATAGTAAAAAAAAATCAACATTTTTTTTCAAATTTTAACAAAAAAATGTTGAAGTATGTTTTTTTGAACTGTGCTTTATTCTTATTAAAAAATAATACCTGCCAGTGTTCAAAAATATGCATACGGTCAAAGTATTTAAATATACAAAAATTATTCAAATATACAAAAATTTCCAAGTCAAATTTTACTACCCTATGAATTTCGCACTTTTAGTCAAGAAATTGACCGCCTTTTGCTATAGTCTGAACATTTGAGGGATTATCAATGTTTATACTCGAAATCGACAACAAATGTTATCCAAAAAAATTACCACTCATATTAAAATTTTACAACCAAAATACTCTATGTGAAAACGTAAAACCTATTACAAAATGCAAGCTTAAAATAGGTATAGCATATGATTTTAATTTACTATAACATATAAACCTTATCTATGTTACCTATTATTCAGTCACATTTTTCTTAAACAAGCACTTGCAAAAACATGAAATGTGAACACTGCGCCGAACGTAACAAGGTGGGTACAAAACAACAATGGTGATATAACAAACTTGTTTCTACCGTGTATAGCTTACGCGTGGCCGCGAAAGAAATTGGATTATAACACAATAGAGATCAGTTTGCCAACTAATATAAAGTTTGCCAACAATTAAGCGTTACTTGTTAAAACTACACAATCGGTGCCTTACTCGCTAAATGCGTCTACTTATATCGACTCAAAACAACAAGAAAATATCGCACTCCACTGAGGAGGCGAATCTGCAAACAAAGTTACTTGGTACCTCTCCGACATACATTACATATTAACCAACTCAGTTGCTTGTTAGTACATACCATTCACTTGAGTCCCAAATTCCACCTTTTAGTCTTACGTAACAAGAAATTTTAATTATACATGACAAATTGGTAAAAAATGCCTACATTTTGTTTTCGACATCTACATTCTCATAAGGCTTCTTCGTAATAAACTCCTACGTTGATCTGAAACAGACGAAAAATAAGTTACTCGTATTGTATATATCAAATAATACGTAACCTCGAAATATCGACTTTTACCTCCGTCTACCTATTGTTGAAAGGAAATCGGTTAGACATTGATATACTTAAGAGGTCCTCTTTGTTATAACTTATGATAGTTATGATGATACGTGAATGGGGCAATATTGAGACACAGATGGATCAAGTTATATTTTTGCTATCATATGGTTGGGTACGACGGACGGACGATCGACGCCTAACAAATATAAGATAGATATTATCGTCTCAAGACTTTGGCTGTATGAAAATGGGAAATAAATAGCTGAGCAAATTATTAAGGGTTAAGAAAGAAACTCTAGGTACTTACATATTATTCAGTACTTATACTACACCACATGTATGGGACAGCCGTCTTTTGTATTAGCGACGTGGTCCAGCGGTGGCGGGATGACGACGTACGTGTCGCGGCTGGTCGAGGGCAGGCATTCGTCGTCGAACAGCGGCGGCGGTGGGATGACGTCAGCGTCCACCTCCTCCTCAATCACCTCCTGTCTCTTGCTCTTTCCTGGCATGTAGTTCATCACACACGTCACCGCAATCAGGAACAGAAAAAATATGAACACTATGTCGAACATGATTAGGAAATTTAGCATTACAAGTTGCATCACGTTAGTCCGGAACTGCCAGGTCGCATTCTGCGCGTTCTATCACTGTAAATTCATTTTCCTTATTCACAGCACCGTAATCTGCATCTTTAAGCATTTTTTCAACATTTTCTTATGAAACTTGTCACGGCACGTTGGATGTCAAGGGTCAGGAATCTGTAACAAAAAAGAACAATCTATTTTTTATGCCTTTGTACGAACCTTGTAACGTCAAGTAAGGAAATTACGTCAAAGTAACTGAATTAAATAAAAGCTTCAAATGTCTCGTGAATTTAGAAAAGGGGCGGAAAGTTTAACCCTTTCTTGGGTTAATTATCCATTAAAATGATTTGCTGGGCTGGTTTGTCGGCCTGTATATACATTTCTGTGAAAAAATATTGTATCTCTATAAACAGGTTTGCCTTGCGGTTTATAAAACGGATAAATTGGTTTGGTACCGTAAAATGGGGTACTAATGGATTGAGGGGGTAGATGGGACGCGAATTTTTCAGTTGCTACGTTAATTTCCTGGCTCAGGTAGCTCTAAAAGTAATTTAATGATACTTTTAGACATAATTTCTTATCCTGCATTCCTTATGCCGCAAGGCATCACGAGTTCGAGCGACAGAGAGGGACATACACGAACGAAGATCGTTTTTGTTTCGCGGTAGCCTCTCTGATTGTGACACATCCGAAACGTCGGGAAATCTGACAGAGAGAAGAGGTATACATAAGTAATTATACTGGATTTATACCATTAAAAAAAGCGGAGTCTAGAAGTCAGAGGTGAAAGATATGTGGCCCGGAGTAGAACCAGGGTTGTGGGGAGCGATCATGCGGAAGAGGCGCGATAGGTATGAGCGAAGAATGGGACGGGACCCGGATCGAGGCAAGCTAATCACAAAGGTTTTCAGGCAAGCTAATCCCAAAGGTTTTCCTCATACATTATCCCAGCTCAACCCATTGCTATCCCTTCTAACTCCACTAAGGTGTGGGGTGGGATATCTCACTATTTTTGTGTTTATCGTCAAAATTATGAAAATAAACGACAGATAATCATTATAAAACTAAAATTCATAAAGCCGGAACACTTTTTATGTATAAAAATCAACGTGCTTCATGTAAACATATTTTTTATCGTGGTTTGACTGTCTAGTTTGACGCAACTCGCCCCATTTTACGGTACTCGTTGTTCTCGACCCAAATAATTTATTGTTCGACCCTTCATTTGGATACGAGTTTTGTGTTATTTTAGCCGATCGTAATAAAATAAACGATTGGCGATATGTCAAACGCTTTGCGATTGTGCCAACGTTTTCGTAGCCCTACGCTCGTAGCAGATAGCAGCCCCCTATTCTGTAACTTGTTTTAAGCTCACCTCAACGCTCACACTCAAATATATCTTGACACCGCGATGCGTAGCAACTAAGTGTAGGTAGAGGTCTACTTTCGTGACGGGTGACCGGCGGGGTGAACCGCTTTAGCGCGTAGCGAATAAAGGTGGTTTTCCACCGGCGAGGCGAGGCGGGGCGTGGATGGGCGAGAATTGAAATTCGTATGGGACTTACTTAACAGCCCAGGGTTGGTAAGCGAAAACCCGCCTAGTGGGTTCTTAGCGTGTAGTATTAATGAAAAGAAATAAATGGCTTGTTTATCCTGACGGACCTGCCCAACTTCGGCTCTCACTTCTAACATTTTTGATGGACAAAGCCCTGGTTAGTAAAGGCCTTATATAGTGGCAGCATTGTAAGGGCAAGGTAACTTTCAAATCATGCTTACTTCTGTATTTAAGGATTATTGAGCATAGCATTGCATATTTTCTATTCAGTGCAAAACAACGAGAAACGAATTAGTATCTCAGTATTTTAGATTCCATATAATAAAAAAAAACCCACCAATCCAATCTGTCTGCTTTGTCCAAAGGTTGACTGGTAGAGAATGCTTACGGCATTAAGTCCGCCTTTTGTACGATAAGTTGTTCTTTAATATAAATAATATTCTTTATACTTACGGTAGCCTAGTGGTTCAAGCATGCGGCTGTAAAGCGGCGGTCATGGGTTCGAATCCCGGCTCGTACTAATGAGTTTTTCGGAACGTATGTACTTATGGAATATTAACCGTTAGCTTTTCGGTGATGGAAAATATCGTGAGGAACCTGATGGTCTAATCCCATTAAGATCTTCCCTCTGGGTTGGAAGGTCCGATGGCGGTCGCTTTCGTAAAACTAGTGCCTATGCAAAATCTTGGGATTAGGTGTCAAAGCCGACCCCGGGTTCCTTTAGGGCACAACCGGGAATAACGCTAGGTGGATGATGATATATTCTTTATACTTGACTTGTACATGTATGCAGAAATTGAACGCAAACGCCTCAAACTACAGCATAAAAGGAGACATTCACAAATATATCAAAGAAAATTCTCGCTTCTTAATACTTATCGGCAGCCTTTTGTAAGCCACTTATGGTTGACTAGCTGATAATAACATTTAAGTACTTGGCATTTCAGTTCATTAAATATTCCAGTAACATATCGAGTACTTTACAGTATCATATACTTAAATCCCTTTGCGGAATGTATGCTGTGAGAATATCACTGAGTTCTAATTGAAAGATTATAAAAAAGATAAGTTTTTTTTATATAAGGTTACATTTTGTATCTGGTAAAAATCGAAATGGCCCGAATTTCCACATCATGGGCGGCAAAGTACATGTATCTGTTGGGCAAACAAAATACGAAACACATAAGGCGACCGACTGGAGCAAGATAGTCCCTCGTCCAAAGTAATAAGTACTTTTGAAGAGTCTACGCCCTTTTTTCTTGCACCATTTTTTCCCCTAGGGGCTCAATAATTTACTACTCGGCGAAAAATTGAGGACCGAAATTGTACCTTATTTTGTTTGCCCTCAGAAAATGTATATATCACCTAGACGGGGAAATAATCCAAGGTGATACTTTTATTATAACAAATTGTCGCTTTGGAACTAGTTCAGGGCATTATAGCTGGATGAACATGTGATTTATTTGTCGTAAGCTTCATAGGTGTACCTGCCCGTGACAGGTTGTACTTAATGGAATAATATTCAGTACAATCAAGAATATTAGAAAAAAAATTAAAATTGTGCAAACGTGGTTACTAGTAAATGTGTAAGTGTGGTTATTTGAAGAAGTTGTGCAGGAAAAGTATCAATTCGTCATTAATACGAGGACAAGATCGATCCCTACTGTAAGTTATATCATCGATAGTCGACATCCCACAACATGCACAATACCTCACGCACACAAAGCTATTGTAATTTCACGGCTTAACGAAATCAAATTACTTGTCACGTTATCGAATATCGATTACGAAAAAAGGAGTGCCTCGAAGAGGGCTAATATGACGATTTACGTAATAAATATTTACGCAAAATTGGGCCACATCCGGGGCCTATTTTGGGTTCTGACTAGTCACTGGACTTGTCTATACACGCCTTGATAAATTGCCCGTCGGCGGCTGTCCGATCGGTTTCGTCATTAACTACGCAGTTTGTGTAGTTCCTTACACGGGTTGAGCTTTAAAGCCTTCAATCTAATATAAGTTTGGGATGTGTTGTAGGCGTCTATTAAATTACAGGTACAGCTTAAGAATAGTTAGACAGACTCATTTGCGAGATGTCTATCTACCCGTGTGTTCGCAAGCGTTCGTAATTAGACCAAGTGTAAACAAGTCGGCGCAAATACGAGGGAGACGTTTGGTGTAGGTACTAGCGTGTTAAATACTCTTACAAACTATTGATTTAAATTGAACATTTTAGAATTGTTGAATGGTGTTACACTAAAATTAGACTTTAATATAATATGTAGTAACTCAAAGCAGTGGAAGTTCATGAGCATCAATATAATTAGGATGCTATTTCAGTTACTAGGCCATTCATGACGAATGACTCACATATGAATCATGCTTCTACTTACCCGCTACAGAATGGAAAAATGCTGCTATGCACTAGGGCGTAGTATAAACGTAGCGGTGAGTGGTCTCGAATGGGCTAGTACCTACTGTGTTCGCTACCTAATCGAATGTATTTTTTTAAGTACCTAAGTGCATAAAATAACAGCACAGCACGGCACGGCTATCACAGAACGGCCTGTGCACTGTGCAGTGTGAAAAGTAGATATAAATGCAGTACCTCCCAACAAGCAAAAATAAATGGTCACCTATAGTGCAATTAATAATAATAATAATAAGCCCGCAGGGCAGCTTGTGGCAAGCTGCTGGGGAGTAACGACCCCACGGACCCGAGTGCTCCCGAGAGTCGGTCAGGGCCTCCGTCTCCGGCGTGTCTTCGTCGGTCGGAGTGGCTCCAAGGAGGCCCGCAGGACTCTCAGCTCTGGCTTGCCTTCATTGGCCGTCCAGAGAGGAGTCGTCAGAGCTATATGCTACAGGGGTGGAAGTGTTAAAGGGCATAACGCCACGAGTAACTTCGGAGAAAGCGCAGCACCACCTCTCGACACCCCTGAGCCGCTCATCCCTTTCTCTTTACGACGGCAATTTCAGGGGCCCATCTTATGAGCGGCTAGTCACCACCTGCCTCGATAACTTTGTGCGCGACAATGTTATGGCAGGTGTCCGGACCTCTTTGCAATAGCCCAGTTTCATAATCTGGGTGGATTATGAAACCGGACTATACCTCATTACCATAGACCCAGTTCTCTATCCATTTTACCAACAATAGCCCCGCCTGTTGGAACCGGTTCACAGGTATCTACCGATGTACCACCGTCGATGTTCTAGCAGGTGTATATACATCAAATTCAACTTCGTCTCCAAAGAGCCTCTACGTGTTGGATCTATATCCCCACGCATGCCTTTCAAATGACCGGGGTTCGCCCCGTGAATTTCAATCGGAGATACATAATAATAATAAATACTCTTTATTGCAGCACGACCAGAGAGAAACATCTTACAAAAAAGAAATATTAACCATTTACAAATTCAATTTATGCTTTCCTGAAACGATTATAATTTCCACAACCGACCTCAAGGAACTCGAGGCGAAATATGTTAAGCTGAAATTAACGATAAATATTACTTCGGGAAAATATCTAGTTATGATTCCCGGCTGACGCCCGCGGTCAAAAGGATCTTTTTAATATGTGTCGTAAAAAATATTTCCATCAAAGCGCTTTCGCGCAGAATGCCTGTGACCGCTTGATAAATATACTGAATAATAAATATGCTTGCTAGCTTTTAATTATTATATACTAGCTTCCGCCCGCGACTTTGTCCGCGTGGACCCGGGATAAAAACTATCCTATATTTTAATCCAGGCTATAAACTATCTTCGTGCAAAATTTCATTCAAATCGGTTCAGCCGTTTAAGCGTGATTGAGTAACAAACATCCAAACATCCATACATCCAAACATCTAAATTAGTAGGATTTGCGGGCTGGCAGCGCTAAGACCAAATATACATTCTGTTCAACCTGTATCAAATAGTTGCAAGGGGGGACACGGCGATCTCACAAGAACCGACTGACAATATATTTTTATACCAGTGCCTATTTGAAGAAGAAATTCAACATGATCCTATTTCTAAGTAGAGAGGTACCTACTTGTGGTTTCCCTTCTTGAAACATGGAGTGGTAGATTCCGTGGCATTACCTGTATTGAGCGAGTGACCCTCAGCATAAAAATATGTTTTTACAAGATTTTATTTACTTTCACCTGTCCCGTTGTCTGTCTGTCTGTCTGTAATCAAATCTTGCAAGTTAAATTAGACCCACTTCCCGGTGACCGATTGAGCTGAAATTTTGGGTATAAGTATAGTTTGGATGACAATTCAATATAATGGTACCATCGAGCTGATCTGAGACGGAAGGTGGCCATGGGAATTCAGTACTTACCCGACGTAACCCCGTTGAGTTTGGGCTCGTTAGAATAGTCTCAATGAGTAGTTGATGATGGTATACAGAAAAGTACAGTCGGCAATAAAAGCTTGTACCAAAAATGATTTTTTTGACAGAAACTTGTTACAAGCTTTTATTTAGTTTCACCTGCCCAGTTGTCTGTCTGTCTGTCTGTAATCAAATCTTGCAAGTTAAATTTGACCCACTTCCCGGTGACCGATTGAGCTGAAATTTTGGGTATAAGTATAGTTTGCATGACAATACAATATTATGGTACCATCGAGGTGATCTGATGATGGAGACGGAAGGTGGCCATGGGAATACAGTACTTACCCGACGTAACCCCGTTGAGTTTGGGCTCGTTAGAATCGTCTCAATGAGTAGTTGATTATGGTTAACAGAAAAGTACAGTCGGCAATAAAAACTTTGACAGAAACTTGTTTACTATCATTCGGTTAAATTTTTGAATGTTCTAAATGAAATAATATCTTAACGCATCTCCAGCGTTACTTGGATCAATTGCTGGGGTTGATATATCTTAAAAGACCACATTGTACTTACTCTTTAACATGTTAGACAGATCATGACATAACAGATCCTAGGATATAGTTTTGGTTTCATGCCTTTGGACAGGACATTTACCTGGGCGCAGCACCGCGCCTTTTGGCTCTGTGACAAATGATTGCACCCAAATAGAAGTAATATTTTGACTACATTCACGAGCATGCCCCGTCAGTGTCACTTTGTAAAGACAAAGTGACACTGACGGGGAATGCTCGTGCGAATAACACACATAAATATGTGTGTTATTTCTACATACACCAGCGCTCCTTTTGCCTCGGCGACAAATGATTGCATCCAAATGGATAGAAGTAATATTTTGACTACATTCACGAGCATGCCACGTCAGTGTCAATTTGTCTTTATGAGTGTTATTTAGACATACACCAGCGCTCCTTTTGCCTCGGTGACAAATGGTTGCACCCAAATGGATAGAAGTAATATTTTGACTACATTCACGAACATGCCCCGTCAGTGTCACTTTGTCTTTGTGTGTTATTTCGACATACACCAGCGCTCCTTTTGCCTCGGCGACAAATGGGTGCATCCAATTGACATGGCGTCCCATTCAAATGGCGCGTTGGCGTATTACTATGGCTACGCATCCGTTTGGATATTTGGCGCGTCGTCGTATTCAGGGTCGCGAGTTTGTTCGCTATAATTGATAGAAGGGACCATACCTATAGATTCATGTCCCGAGCAGTATGATTTATTTATTTACTAGTCAAGGTATAACAGTGCAAATTGTTATAAACATCGGTTTTACCACAGTTCCATTATAACAGTATTGAATTTCTATAATGCTTACCTACGTAAATTACATCATCTCGAATTCGGTTGAGGTATTTGTATATATTCGTTATATATATATATATATAAGTACCTATAGTATGCGTCGAATATTTTGAAACCATTCTTGGACCAATTTTGGTACGGAACACCAAAAAAGTTCGGTAATAATACGTTATATCTTAAAAGCTCTTATCTTTCAATAGGCTGAACACCCAGCCTCTTATCTACGAAAAAAGACATTGTACATAAGAAACGTTTTCCTTGTTATTTCCGCTCCGACAACATCGAGGAGAAATTGATACAGCAGTTCTGAGGGAGGGCTCTCTTACACACATCTATGTTAGTTAGTATTACATTTAGTCGGGAATAAAATAAATGGGAAGTACCTATTAATGATTGATTATATTTAGATACGTGCCTAGACCGTCTGATGTGTAATGTCCTTAATAGGTAACACGTGTCATATTTTTAATACCTTTATGAAAGCAGTTTCGGTCCCCCAATAAGGTCTAGTTTTCCCTCTGGGTTGGAAGGTCAGATGGCAGTCGCTTTCGTCAAACGATTGCCTATGCCAAGTCAAGGATTAGGTGTCAAAGCGGACCCCGGGCTTGTTCAGGGCACAACCGGGAATAACGCTAGGAGGACGATGACGATAAAAGCGGTTACGGTACCGGGACCCGATATTATAGGTAAGCGTTATTTTTTGGTAGCAAAATATTTATTTAAAGGTTCAGTTACCGAAATGGCCCATAGAAAACCGATATGACATCGTACCGTTAAAAAGCTATCGGTATTCTTCGGTTATGCAGTCCCTATTGACTCTTTGATCATTGTGCCTAAATAAGGTTACGTCTTCAACAAAGTTTTTCACTGGAATATTTTTTTGACGTACAGCCTCCTACACGGCAATGTTATACGCCAATAATACATATTATATGTAATATGCGGATAATCTTACACAAATCAACTTAGTCCTCAGCTGAGCAAAGCTATGGGTAAGTGTAAAAATATGGGTGCATAAAACATACTCATAAATATGTCCCATCGCTCTTATGTCTGCGGTTTAAGGTTTCGGGATTAACTCGACTAATATTATTGCACTTGAAGTGTACTAGACAACGATAAATATACCTACTTATATTATAGATAAACATATTTTAATGCATAGAAAACGAGCAAAATGTTATTATTTACTGAATAAGTAACTAGAATTCTAAAGTAGAATCTTGAGAACAACGAGGGATACACGTGTTTGACGCCGAAGACGGAAATAATTTTGCTAACGAGTGGCACATAGGTAGGTAGGTACTGCTCTTCGCACCTATGAGGAAAATTGAAATCCCTCATTAGATCAGAGGGCAACAATGACTCTTTTTCTGAACAGCATGATCGGGGAAGAAAAGTACAACTTTGATCCCTCATTTGAGGGCAACAATGACCATTTTCTGAGTAGCAGGTGAAAAGTATTTTTTTTATTGAACCATTGTGCGGCAGTGCTACGCCGTAATAACATCAGGCTATCTGCACTCGAGTTCGTCGCACTTTAGCAAGTACATAGCGTAAAGTGCAATCCACGTAAAACCCGATATCACATGAGCTCGAACCAAATCGATAACCAGAGGAAGTTTGTTCTGTACGGATTGGATGAACATCGCGGTGAAACACAAGACGACCTCTGCCATCGAATATCAAATATGTTTTCACATATACTTATGATTGACATAAACGGATACATCGAATCGGTCAAGAGGGTTGGAAGATTTAGCTACAGGCGCCCACTTGTAGTTGAACTCATAAATAAACGAATGGCATGCTATGTAACCGAGAGAAAAACATACTTTAGAGGTAGCGGTTATGATATATCGGAATATTTAACGAAAGAGATCCTGCAACGCAGAAAAATGCTTCGGAAAATCCAACAAGATGCGCGCCGAGATGGTAAATTCGCCATAATTCGGAATAATCGACTATTTATAAATGGTGAGGAATATAATCCTGAGGACGACAAAGAAAGACAGATCTGCTCGCCAACTTCAGATAACAACAAAGACACGCAAGACACCGTGATACCAGTACAAGCCGAAAAAGAGAACTTTATTCAAAATAAAGAATCACAACCAAGTACATCTGAAAATCAACATAAAAATGATCTTTTTCGAAAGTAAAATATTTTTCCAAAATATGCAGTCTAAAAAATAAAACCCATCTACTGGAATCGTATTTGTCACACAGTAACTACCAAGTACTCTGCTTAACAGAAACATGGATATCGGAAGCGCAGAAAAACTCAATACAAATCGACGGATACGAGTTTGCAGCGGCATACTACCGACGAGAGAGGCCTGGAGGTGGAGTGGCGATTTTAGTACAGGACGGTCTAGAATATGTTGAGCGAACAGATATATCCGAACTATCTGTTGAATTTATTGTAGAGTGTTGTGCTATTGAAATACCTAAACTTAATCTCTTTGTTCTGAATGTATATCGAGCCGCTAGGGAAATAAATATATTTTTCGAAATACTTGGCAAAGTTCTATGTAAAATTAACTATAAACAACAAAAAATTAGAGTTATAATTGGAGGAGATTTCAATATCAATGTAACGACCAACTCGTCACATTCTCAGACACTCTTAAACGAAATGTTGTCGCAAAACCTTAGACAAATAGTCAACGAGCCAACAATAGAAAACGATATATCATCGACATCGATTTAGTATTTACGAATAAAACAGACTACTCCGTATATATCAAAGATCACGGCTTTTCCGATCATAAAAGCGTCACATACAGTTTTAAACAACCAGCAGAATACCAAATAAAAAAGACAAGAAAACGGTTCATTTATAAACGCATATACAGTAAAGATAACATGAATAATTTCAAAAACGAACTAAGCACGGTATCTTGGAGCAATATTTTAACCTCACGAAACGATGTAAATACGAATTATACCAACTTCCATAATAAATTACAAGACTTACTTTCGAGGCACCTTCCGATAAAACGTGTACAAGTTAAAAATAAAACATTAAAAAAACAATGGTTAACAATCGGAATAAAAACAGCGTGTACAAACAAAAGATGTCTTACAATACTAAGAAACCATACAAAAAATAAAGGCTTTACTGTATATTACACAAAATATGTAAAAACATTGAAAAGATGCGTAAACTTATCAAAAAGACTTAACTATATAAACCAGATGAAACTCTCTGATAATAAAATCAAAACAATGTGGAATGTAATAAAAAA
This sequence comes from Epinotia bilunana, assembly GCA_947049275.1. Taxonomy (NCBI): domain Eukaryota; kingdom Metazoa; phylum Arthropoda; class Insecta; order Lepidoptera; family Tortricidae; genus Epinotia; species Epinotia bilunana. Next base: position 23,188,758 of record OX346253.1, read on the forward strand.
CACCACAAATCAGCCAAGAAAGTATCAGTCTAAAAATATGACATTAAAACACAATGATACTATTTTAGAAACGCCGAACGAAATAGCCAATAGCCTAAACGAGCATTTTGCATCGGTGGGTGAGTCACCGTTGCGATCATTGCCTATGATGGCTGATACTGGCGCTAAAGCGGTAGCAACCGGCCGGCCGGTGATCTCTCCCGCTGTAAATTCTATTGTGATAAGTGAAGTTACCGATTCTGAAATTAATTCATTGATCCACCGTCTGAAGAATAAAATGAGCTTTGGTTTAGATGAGATTCCAGCAGCGTTAATTAAATTGTGTGCAAGTGAATTAGCGATGCCCTTACGGTTGCTAATCAACCAGTCTTTTACCGATGGTGTATTTCCTAATTTACTAAAGTGTGCTAAAATTAAACCAGTGTTAAAACCGCGAGGAATAGAAACTGACCCAAACCACTACAGACCCATTGCGCTTCTACCTACAATTTCAAAGTTATTTGAGAGAGCTATGGTAAATCGCGTGTATAATTTCTTTGAAAAGTATGAATTATTAGATAAAAACCAATTTGGATTTCGTAAAAAGCACTCTACAGTATTAGCAGTTTATCACTACATCCAGGATGTTCTCAACCACATAGACAGCAAAAAAATTGCCATTGGTCTACTTCTCGACATGTCAAAAGCCTATGATCGAGTCTCCCATGATATCCTACTGTGGAAACTATACGGTATGGGTATCCGAGGTAATGCATACAGGTGGTTCAAAACTTATCTACAAAACCGGCAACAGTGCGTACAAATAAACTGGTTCTATGAAAACTCAAGTAAGACAATTACCTCTCAAATGCGACATATTTCATGCTCAATCCCGCAGGGAAGCGTTATTGGATGTCTTCTATTCCTTGCTTACATTAATGACCTGCCCAAAATAATAAATGCAAAATGTGTAATGTTCGCGGATGACGTCTCCTTACTCATAAGCAGTACAAGTAGCACGGAATGTAATGAACGTCTGTCAGAAGTATCTAAAGCCGTTTGCGACTGGCTAGACGACCATAACTTGGAGATTAACTTGAGTAAAACAAAAACAATACAATACAAAAGTACCGTTACAAATGACGTTAGAGATACATAATAATACTATTGAAGAAGTAAATGATTTAAAATTATTAGGAATAAGAATAGATTCGAGTTTAAATTGGAAATCTCATATTCAAACCCTCAAAACTAAATTAAGTAGTTTTATATACGCGTTGAGTGTACTTAAAGTCAATACAAACCAAAAAACTGCGTTATCGGCTTATTTTGCATTCGCGCATGCATGGCTTCAATACGGTGTAATTTTATGGGGAGCCAGCACAGATGTACACCAACTACTCGTCATGCAAAAGAAGTGCATTCGCATTCTAGCAAATATCCGGGTTCCAGATAGCTGCCGCCCGCATTTTGTGCAGCTAAAAATCCTTACATTACCCTCTATTTACATATTAGAAGCAGCACTTTTTGTAAGGAACAACTCACATCTATTTAAATTAAAAGTTATAAGATCACAACGACGTAAAAACATAAATCAGCTTGAATTACCAACCTCAACACTAGCAATGTTCAGAAACGGTCCATACTACCGATGTATACAAGTAGCCAACTAAATACCTGATGAAATAAAAAAGGAAACCAAAGACGAAGTATTTAAACAAAAACTTAAAGAATTACTAATAAAAAAATGTTATTATTCAAATGATGAGTTCTTTAACGATACATCCAGAATTAATGTAATGTAAATTGATAAAATTATAATAAACGAATAATTAAATAATGTAATGTAATTAAATAATTAATGTAAATTGATAGTCATAATAAATTAATAATGAAATAATGCAATTAATTAATTAATGTAAATTGATAAATTGTGTATTCAATTGATAAAATGTGATTAGCTTATTGTTGCATGATAACTTTAGTCTTAAGTAAATTGCTTTATACCCTAACAGGGTTCATGTGCACTTCAACTGTAAAGTTATAATAAGATCCTTTGTAACACTAAGACAATAAGATCCTCTGTAATCATTACTGCAATAAATGAATTATGAATTATGAATTATGAAATTATCAAAGACTACTACGCTGCAAGGCTCTTAAGGAGAAAAACAGGTACCTCGGTAGTGAGTACCGGTTACCGCCGCTACGCATTATTGGTTAACCATTGCACTCTAATTATGTGTCAGTGTCAGTGTGTTTAGTAAAAGGGTCCGTTTGGAGGCATTTAGTTTCCGAATTACATGCGTTTTTAAGAAAGTGGTTGAAAATGAGTTTTATGTCATATTTCGATTACTTACAACATAGGGAATATCTGTGTAAAGGAATAACAGTATAACTACAACTTAGAAAAGTTAAAAAACCCCAGACATTTTCATTTCCAAGTCCAATATCTCAAAAACAGCAGATTTTCATGGAAGATAAGAACACTTCGGGATAAAATTATCTATGACCCAAAAAACTAAACGAAAATCGGTTTATCCGTTTGGGCGCTACGATACCAAAGACAGATACACAGATACATAGACAGACACGTTAAACTCATAACACCCCTCTCTTTGCGTCGGGGGTTAAAAATTGTGGCTATTTAATACCTTAATATGTTGCGATAGTAACACGCGGCGGGCGGGCGGTTTGTATTCAATAACGATTTCGATATGTACTCTCTTTCTGACTCAGTAGTATGACACGTCGAAGTGAGTGCGCGAAACATATTGAAAGGAAATTAGAAGATAAGACCGTCAAGACTGCCCCCTTGTGTGCGTGGTAGCGCATAACATACTAAGGGAAAATTTGTGGCAGCAGTCCGACGCCTATGGGCCATGCGCGCTAAAAGGGTAATAAAAACGTATTCGTTTCTAGACTCCCATAAAAAACAGTAGGTAAAGTAATACAAGAGGAACCTTATAAAATTGAGGGTGGTTTGCAACAACTACGTTTTACAGGCCGCTAACCGTTAAATATGGTGCCGGCACCTGTCATTCAAAAGGAAACCGACCAACTTCCCATATAGTCAGGTTTCAGCGGGCGCAACTTAGGAGTACTGACGGTTTGAAACATCCCTAATATTATCAAAAAGTAAGTCTAATACGATCGTCAGTACTTACAGTTCATATTTAGCACAGTACCTATCATATTAATAAATAAATTTATAATACAAAAGCCTTGTATAATCTTACTAAAAAGAAATACTTACGCCACAAATATACACATGCGTATTAATATAAATGTAAGTAACTAAACATCATAATTATGAAACATACGAACATACATACATACATTCATGCCTTTATCCCTAAAGGGGCCTACCTCAGAGCACATGAAACTTGTGTTCCAGTACTACTTTTAGCATAAATGTGGGTATAAAAGATTGACAACATGTGATATCGTAGTGAGAGGTTGCTAGCCTATCGCCCACAACACACTTCAACCCTGTTCCCTTAGTCGACACTTACGATACCCTCAGGAAGAAAGGGGATAGTGATATTTTAACACGACACCACACGGGGAATATTATTAAAAATTATTATAAACTGAAATAAGTACAAGTGTACCTACTTGTGGTTGTGACCTTATTTATCTATCATGACTTACGGCAGTACCGTTACTGGACGGTACAGCGTAATTAACATGTACTCCTTCCAGTAGTCCGCCAAATGAGACCAGCCGAGTGGAAACTGGTATCTCATGAGCTGACTGACCTCCCCTCATACACCCCTCATTCACCCCCTTATACAAAAGGCGATACATTATTTCCATTACCTACATCAGACGGAGCTTCACTCCGGCCACTAATACTTCAGTATATTAAGGGCCCAAACATACTTATCCCTGCCGGCTTTTGACTTGGGAAAGATAATGTTATTTCTATTATGGATGTGCCCTATAAGCATGCCTTGCTGGTTTCCTTTAATCGTTGAGACCCGGAAGATTGCCCATAAGATGGACCAGCGGTACTGATCAAATCTATGTTCAGAATACTGCGATCTAGCCGGCCACAAATTAAGACCAATGTGACATAGAATTAACATGAAAAAAATCGTGACGTTAATATAAAACGTAACAATAAGTTGTTATGTTATAAAGCATATAGATCATACTGGTACATAAACTCAATAGATAATGTAGCCTGGAAGAAAAAAAGGACATGTAAAGTAAAATGGAGTTTTTATTGACATAAATAAAACGTAATTTCATGTGGTTGAAACAATCATAAATTTTTGATGGAAATATATTTTAATATTTTTTATAAAGGGGTTTAAATCAATAATCTCATTTGCCACCTTGAGAGTTCATCATCTATCTTAGTTCATATATGTCACGTAATATAAGAACATTGTTTTGAAATCTCTCGGTGTTGCCAGATTTGTTTAATCAGCATGATAAATTTGAAACGTTCAAATTGCTCAACATTCGTGGCCTTACCTAGGCCACTTCAATTAGCCATTTAAATTCAATCAATTTATGAGACCATTCTGCTTGCTGCAAAGGGGCTATAGTAATATAGCAATATTACTTTGATATAGGGTCTTTCAATAGGCATGCTCGAACTTTGCCAGCCATTTTGGACATATAGTAGCTGTCACATTTGGCGGGAATAAATAAAAAATCGAGACATTTCATCATGGAACCTATACGCTTCAACAACGCGTAGAAATTGTTAACAGCACGGGATGTATTAAAATTAGACGAAAACTTAGAGGGTTTATCGTGTGGTGGCGACATCAACTGTGTCACGTTACGTGGACTTACAAACCTTTTTGGAAGCCCACGTAACAAGTATGAAAGCTAAATACAAATTACAAAAGAAAAGTTAGGGTCGAGGTTCTTTATTAAGAGAGTTTCTTGACAAGCAAACAGTAGTACCTAGTTACCAGGACACGTGGTGGTTAAATTAGGAAAGAGTTAAACGGAACCAGTGGGATCCCCAGGAAGTCGCGCCGTAGGATGTGAGGGTTCCGCAGGTAGAAATGACAGGCCGGAGGCGTGCGTAGCAGCGCGTGCGAGGAGTAAGCGTACGGGCGTACCGTCAGGGTATAAGCCTCCGCCAGGCGCTCGGTAGGGGCGCGTGTAGCGTGGCAGTCGACAACCAGGCGCGTAGTAGGGCGTGAGCAGTAGGTAGGCGAGAAGTAAGGCGCATGCAGCAGATAGGAACGTCCCGTAGGGCGTGAGCAGTGGCCGGCGCGTAGTAGGACGCGTGCAGCAGGGAGTCTTCCAAGCCAAACGCTCGGGAGGAGCTCAGCTGGGCCGTTCCGAAGGGTGGTGTACAGATGTAGCGCTTCGGGAGGCAGGTGCTCAGTAGGGGAGCCCCGCGAAGGCAGTCGTCCAGCAGGGACGCAATTCGTAGTAAAACTGACGACCGACGAGTAGGTTTAGGGACCCTCTTGAGTTGCGGGGCCGGCTGTGACCCCGCAACGGATCTGTTCTGTACTTCTTGTTTGGAAGTCGAAGGTAAAACTGCTTTAATACAGCGGCTGTATCGGCTTTTATACCCAAGGGACCCCATGTTCTAGAATTACATATTATAATTTCATATTTCAAAAATTACAAGCTACCAGGGTTTCATAAGTACCTAAAAGTATACAGACTTAGCCGAAAAGTATAAAACCTAACCTTTATGGTAGTGAAAATGACTATTTAGAAGAACACAACGTTGTTGACAGATTGTCAACAGAAAATAAACAAACGTATTTATCATTTTAAGAATTTCAGGAATAGGGAAAATATAGGATTAAATACGGTTCAAATTAACAGAAACCGATAATATAAGTAATCACGATATCAAAAGCAGTGTACAGAAGTATACCCTTTCTTAGAAGTTGGGGTTACAAGAACCAAGAGAGTGAATCAATGATGTAAAGAAAGCCTAAAAAGACGTAAGATGGCAATTGCAAGGTCTTGCATTAACTGATGTGACCTACAGGTGCAACGCAGATAAAGGTAAATGCTACATTACCCCAAAAACCCAGGGAAAAAAAAACTTTTTCGTACTAATTAATGAAAAGTTTTTTTTTGTTATATAGATATGCTATGCGTGGTGATTTTGCATAAATGAGATGAGGTGCCAATAACATGAAGAAAATTATATACAACTAAGAAGCTCCAGATCTTCCTTGCGTCTCTTTCAAAAATCACACATACATTCATCTCCAGATAAAATAAGGGGATGTGGTTCACATTCAATGACGCACACTCCTAAGGAACTCCTTACCATGACCTAAGGCTTTTTTGAGGGAGTAGTCAGCCGCTCCACGGGAAAAATGACGAACCCACGGCTTATTTTACGAGTTGGCGATCCGCTCGAGGAAATACTATATACAGGCCTAGTTGGTCTAGCGCCAACTAGGGGAAAATGTGAAGAACCTAAGGGCTTATTTAACGAGTTAGTCATCCGCTCGAGGGAATTCTAGACTAGTTGGTTTAGAGCCAACTAGTAGAGGGGAGTTAGTTTAGAACTAAAGAGGGTGCAGTAGTCCTAGGCTACTACAATTTTTTATTTATTTACAGAGCTAAGAAAGAAAAGCAGAAGCGAGTCATTACAGAACAGTCGCACGCTAATAAGTCAGCATAATGAAAAGCTGCAAAGAAAAGAACGTAAAATAATGTGTAATGAAGTGAAATTAAATAAACTTAAACTAAATGCTATGTTTTGAAATCCTTAATGTGCCATTTGTTTCTTGAACCATTAGGATCTTCAAGCATATAGACCAGGGGCGAGAGTTTTTGAATAACTCTGCATTTTAAGTATTTTGGAGCCAGTTTCGCACTGAAGTAAGTGCCAGCGTTACTTAGGACGTAGTTTAGAACTATATCATCGATGTTAAATTCTTTGAATGACCTTCTAAGATCGTACCTATTGCTATTCTTTATATGTGCTGTGTACAAGGCAACCTGAACTTTATCGTAAATAGATGATAGCAGGCCAAGGTTATTAGCATACATGTCTCTAGGAAGAAAAAACTATTTCCTCAAGATTTTGGCATGGTGAATACATGGAGCCGCAAGGAATAGTTTCGCGTCCAAAAACTAGGAAAGAGGGTGTAAAACCGGTTACCAGGTTCACTGAATTATTCATAGCAGACTGAATAATTGGAAGATGGTTATCCCAAGATCTATGGTCGTCCCCAACAAGAGACGCTAAGGCCGTGATAAGAGTCTTATTGTACCTCTCTGTGGGGTTAACTTGAGGGCAATAAAGAGGATTAAAGTTCGCGAAAGGTATTCTGTATTTATTGATTAGGTTATGGAACTCGCGCGACTGGAATTGAGGTCCATTATCCATAATGATTGTCTGTGGTACTCCAAAAACCAGAAAAACTAAATTTTCTAGGTGAAAGGTAATATCAGTAGCCCTTGCACGTTTTAAAGGGAAAATTATGCTGTATTTAGTAAAGTAGCAATTTATAACTAGTATATATTGGTTTCTTTTTCTAGTCATCGGTAACGGACCCACGAGATCTAACGATATGCATTGGAACGGGCGAGAACAAATTTTAGGTTTACCCATGATGCCATAAGGAGAGTGGTTAGAGTGTTTGTAGGCTAAACAAGTTTCGCATTTTGATATGTATTTAGCAACATCTCTAAACATGCCAGTCCAGTAGTATTGTAGTGCTAATTTCTTGTAAGTCTTGAATATGCCCAAGTGTGGATTAGGTAGAGAGCCATGGAATTCTTCGATAAGTGATTTTCTAGTTGAAGGAAGAGGAACTTCCTTCCAGGCAAAATTGTCCGTTATGGAGTTTTGATCGTAACTACGACGGAATAGCTTGTTGTCTCTATAGTAGTAGTTCGGGTAACTGTCCGGATTGTTTTGACAGTCCGAGATTAATCTGTTGTGGTCTTCATCGTTAGTACGTTGAATTTCTTGAGTAATTGGTGCCGTTTGATGAAGATCAGGATTCCTGTCGAACGAGCGAGAGAGTAGATCGGGGACAACGTTGTCTTTTCCTCGCTTGTGTTTTAAAACGCAGTTGAATGTTGAGAGTCTGAGGGCCCATCTAGCTAGTCTACCTGAAGGATTAGATAGATTTAGGAACCATTTTAGAGCAGCATGGTCCGTGTAAACAGTAAATTCTTTTCCATTGTCCACGTAGCATCTCCAGTGCTCAAGAGCTGAAATGACAGCTAACGTCTCCCGTTCTGTGGTTGAGTAGTTCCGTTCATGCTTATTGAAACTTTTGCTCATGTATGCTATTACGACTTCTCTATTGTCTTGCTTTTGTGTGAGCACCGCTCCGATTCCATCGTTGGAGGCATCGCAGTGAACAGCAAAAGGTTCATCAAAATTAGGGCAGGCAAGGATTGGAGTTGTCACAAGTAGTTCCTTCATCTTTAGGAAGGCGGAGTTGGCTTCGGCAGTCCAGCCAAATTTTGGCGAGTTCTTCCCCGAGGCTGCCAATTTATTAAGAGGTGCGGCAATAGTACTGAAGTTTGGGATAAATCTTCTAAACCAACTGCAGCTGCCGTGAAATCTTCTTATCTCTTTTTTTTGTAGTCGGCGTAGGATATTCTAAAATTGCCCGAACTTTGTCAGGGTCAGCTCTCAAGCCTTGTTCATCGACCATAAAACCAAGGTATTTTAGTTCTTTTTTGAAGAATTGACTTTTTTCGTAGTTAATCGTCAAACCTGCGTATGTTAGTTTTTCAAGAACTCTGATAAGAAGGGAAATATGTTCTTCAAAGGTCTTGCTGATGATGACGATATCGTCTAAGTAGCAAAATACTTTATGCTCAAACTCCGGAGTGAACAGCGCGTCCATTAGTCTTTGTTGTGTCGCTGGAGCATTGGTTAGACCAAAAGGCATGACAACAAAGCGGTACATTCCTCTACCTGGGACGTAAAAAGCTGTCTTGTCCCTGTCTGGAGGGTGTAGTGGGACTTCCCAGAAAGCTTTCGCAATATCAATGCTTGAAAGATATTTAGCATCTCTCAAGTGGTCTAATATTTCGTTCATTAGTGGCAGGCTATAGGCATCACGACGAGTGATAGAGTTAAGTTTTCTACTGTCAACACAGAAACGCCATTCACCATTCTTCTTAGGAGTTATGATCACCGGAGATAACCAAGGGCTCTCGCAGGGTTCAATCACTTTCCAGCCAAGCATCTTGTCTACTTCATTTATAAGTGCTCTTTGTTTTTCAGGTGATAGCCGGTAGCAGCGTTGTCTTACAGGTGGAGAGTTCCCTGTATCGATTTTATGGCAAATCAGATGAGTCTTTCCAAGTTCGCCTTTTTCTTCGAAGGAAATTTGCTTGAATCTGGCGATGATGTCTGCAGCTATGTCTTTCTGTTCCGTAGATAATGCTTCATAAGTGAGGATCTTCCCAGTGTCAGATGTAATGGTATTACACTGTACATTGTCAAAGATAGTAGGTTTAAGCAATTCGGGTATAAGATTAAAAGTTTTCCAAAAGTCTACACCTAAGATGATTGAAGGGTGTATTTCAGGGAACGCGTAGGCTCTTATAGCATGAGTTTGATTATTAAAAGTCATGAGTAAGTCGATATAGCCTAATGATTGCAATTTGTGGTTATTAGCTGTAGCGACTGAAAGTGGGCACGACTTCGATAAAGAATAACCCTTTTTCAAAAGGTCAAGGTGAGAATTGTTGCCTAATATAGTTAAAGAACTTCCACTATCTAGCAAACCGGAAAAAGGGATTCCGTCGATAGTAAAGTTAAGAAAAGGTCTATTATGATCCTTTTCTTCTTCATAAAGGACTGACGAAATCTTATAAAGATTGAAGAAATTACGAAGATAAGTAAGCCAATTTTGCCAGTCAATTAAGTCAAAAGGGCTAGAGTTATTGGTGTCATCGGAGTCGTGGAAAGTTAGTTTTTTTGGAGAGGAATAGTGTTTGGTATTACAGTCAGGACAGTCTGGGGTTTTAAAGCCTCGCAGACCGCATTTAAAGCAAATGGGGAAGTGAGGTTGCTGACAAGTTCGAAGAGAGTGGCCGTTTGCGCGACATCGAACACAGAAGAGGTTAGAGGTAAATTTATCAGAGATGCTATTTACTTGTTTAGAAAAATAATTCTTAAAAGGGGGTCTTGAGTCTGAATTGAACTGGGTTTTAGGCTGGCTAGGGAGGGAAGTTTTAGATGAGGATGTCGAAGGGTTGTAATTGAATTCAGATGCTAATTGATCAATAGCAGGTTTAGGTTCTTTAAAGTTACGGTCTCTATCCAGAATATGTTCGTAATTTTGGCAGGCTGATATCAGAGAATCAATGGAATCAATTTTATTCAATGCCACGAATACTGAATAGCAGGGGCGTATGTTTCTGAGGAGAATTGAGAGTTGCTCAGATTCACTTATTTTTTTGTTGAGACGAGAGAACATACCATGCATAATGGAGATATAAATGATGATAGTCTCGTAATCACCTTGAGTTCTAGCGTTGATAGCAGTCAAGAGTTTGAAGTCATAATCCGTATTTCCGAAATCTCTAATAAGTAGGTTTGAGATTTCACACCACGAGAGGTCTGGTTGACGATTTTTCTGAAATCGAATCCAATGAAGGGCTTTATCAGTGAAAATTTCAAAGACTAAGTCAGCAAGGCGTTCCTTTTTCAGATTGCGGGAAACACCAAACTCTTCAATTTTTTGGAGAAAAGATTTTGGGCAGGAGTTGCCGTTATAGGATAGTTTTCTAAGTTCTGGGATTATATTAGGAGAGGACGTCGTTTGAGCAATATTTTGACAGGGAATACTCTGTTCTGAGTGTTGGTTTGTAACTAAGTGAGAAGATAAAGGGGCTTCAGGTGTTGTTCCAAGAGGAGGGCAGTGAGGAGATGCTAAGGGTGTAGTTTCCGCAGATTCAAAAAGTAGAGCTTCATATTTGTTCTCTAAAACCTTGAATCTTTCCGATAGTCGGTTAAGTTTGTCTGTGAGAGGCGAGTTATGGTCTAAGTCGATGCGTCTAAGTCGAAAAAATAAGTGATTTTGAAATGATTCTAATCTTTTACCCGCGTATGGAGAAGCTTTGGATTGTAACTGGTTGATCTTTGATTCAAAGTAATTCAGACAAGTTTCAACCTGTTCGAGATCTTCTTCAGGAGGAATGACTGACTGCAAGACCTCTGTCGGTGGTTGCGATTGACCCAGTGTTTCTGCCTGTTTTTTTAAAGCTACCAAATTTTCTCTTGGTTCCTCTAACCTAATTATAACCTCGTATTCGAGTTCAGGCTTATTTAAGTTAACATATTTGATAGGACGTGCCATAGTAACTGAGTTAAAAAAAAAAATATATTTTAGGTAGAAGTTAGTTAATATGAGGCCGAAATAAAGAGGTTTTAGTGACGTATGTTGTCTGTAGTTTTAAAATTTAGAAAAAAAATAAGCTTGTCAAAAAATAAGGCCTCTTGCGTTGGGCGCCAAAACTGTCACGTTACGTGGACTTACAAACCTTTTTGGAAGCCCACGTAACAAGTATGAAAGCTAAATACAAATTACAAAAGAAAAGTTAGGGTCGAGGTTCTTTATTAAGAGAGTTTCTTGACAAGCAAATAGTAGTACCTAGTTACCAGGACACGTGGTGGTTAAATTAGGAAAGAGTTAAACGGAACCAGTGGGATCCCCAGGAAGTCGCGCCGTAGGATGTGAGGGTTCCGCAGGTAGAAATGACAGGCCGGAGGCGTGCGTAGCAGCGCGTGCGAGGAGTAAGCGTACGGGCGTACCGTCAGGGTATAAGCCTCCGCCAGGCGCTCGGTAGGGGCGCGTGTAGCGTGGCAGTCGACAACCAGGCGCGTAGTAGGGCGTGAGCAGTAGGTAGGCGAGAAGTAAGGCGCATGCAGCAGATAGGAACGTCCCGTAGGGCGTGAGCAGTGGCCGGCGCGTAGTAGGACGCGTGCAGCAGGGAGTCTTCCAAGCCAAACGCTCGGGAGGAGCTCAGCTGGGCCGTTCCGAAGGGTGGTGTACAGATGTAGCGCTTCGGGAGGCAGGTGCTCAGTAGGGGAGACCCGCGAAGGCAGTCGTCCAGCAGGGACGCAATTCGTAGTAAAACTGACGACCGACGAGTAGGTTTAGGGACCCTCTTGAGTTGCGGGGCCGGCTGTGACCCCGCAACGGATCTGTTCTGTACTTCTTGTTTGGAAGTCGAAGGTAAAACTGCTTTAATACAGCGGCTGTATCGGCTTTTATACCCAAGGGACCCCATGTTCTAGAATTACATATTATAATTTCATATTTCAAAAATTACAAGCTACCAGGGTTTCATAAGTACCTAAAAGTATACAGACTTAGCCGAAAAGTATAAAACCTAACCTTTATGGTAGTGAAAATGACTATTTAGAAGAACACAACGTTGTTGACAGATTGTCAACAGAAAATAAACAAACGTATTTATTATTTTAAGAATTTCAGGAATAGGGAAAATATAGGATTAAATACGGTTCAAATTAACAGAAACCGATAATATAAGTAATCACGATATCAAAAGCAGTGTACAGAAGTATACCCTTTCTTAGAAGTTGGGGTTACAAGAACCAAGAGAGTGAATCAATGATGTAAAGAAAGCCTAAAAAGACGTAAGATGGCAATTGCAAGGTCTTGCATTAACTGATGTGACCTACAGGTGCAACGCAGATAAAGGTAAATGCTACAACTGGCCCCCCAGAGACCGTGAGACCGCTCGATTACTTTCTGTGAGGCTACGTCAAATTTCTTGTCTATGCAGACAAACCACAGACAAGCAGCCGCGGCCTCGCGCCCCGCCGCCTGCTCGTCTTCGCTGCTGGATACGCGCACGTCATGCGTTGACCCCTCAACTTACTTACGCCGATACTGCCGCTTTACCGATGACTGCAAAACCTAAGCAGCGGTCGAAAAAGGAGGTACCCGTGTTATTCGCAAGGATCTGCCACATACGAATCAAAAGAAGTCGCGTCCGCGACAGAGGAAAAGAAGAAGCCTTCTTGTCGGAATCTGTGCGGTACCGAACCGACTGGACCAAATCACCTGCTGCGTCCTGCTACACCTTCGACGCAGCTTTACGTGTCCCGGGTGCACCACACTACGAAGGCGGATGAAGTAGTGGAGTATGTGCGCGTGAAGACCGGATTCATCCTGAGGGTCGTGAGGTTGGAGTCTCGCCATGACGTGAATTTTAATTCCTTTGTGGTCAGAGTTCCAACGGACCATGTATCGACGTTCACTAAGGAAGAATTTTGGCCGAAGGGAGTCAAGTTCCGACGTTTTCGCGGTCGGTTACCTGACACCACGAAATGGTGCAAGACGTCGCAGTAATAGTGTTTTAATTGTAGTTATTTATAAGTTTATATTGATATGTATGATAGTTTTTATGGTATTTGTAATATGGGCCTTGTTGCCTGATTTAAATAAATAAATAAATAAATAAAATTAGTTTACCAGGATACACCATCTACATCGGAGTTGCGGCGGCCATTTGGACGAGATTATATTTCATAAATAATATCATCAAATGTACTTTAAAAATATATAAAAATTGTTGCAATATCAGCTACACAGGTTATTTTATTAGGTACATTACAAAGTTCGAGCGCTCTAAATGAAAGACCCTGTACCTACAGAATCGAGCCCCAGGGCTGCATGCACTGGACCCATTTTTTATTGCAGAAAACCACTCCACCAACCACCAATAGTGTAATAATAGTTACCGACGACTGAGAATAATGATACACATACCCATGTTCAATCAAGTATAAAAAATGGGTGCATACAACTTACTTATAAATATGTCCCATCGCTCTCATGTTAGCGGATTAAGGTTTCGGTACATGTTTATGAGAGGATTAAATCGATACTTATTTTTGCACTTGACTGTTCAAACAAACGGTGTAAACCGAAGAGTAAAATAATAATTTAATGTAGGTTCGACTTTAGCAACATTTTAGGATCGGAGCTCTAACTGCATTGTTAATTAGGATACAATGTAAGTCATTAAATTGGCATATTTATTTAGGGAAAAACAACAGTGTTATTGTATTTACAATGCAATAAGTTTTTATAATGTGACGCTGACAGCAAAACTGTGCAGAGTGCATAGAAAAAGCGTATTTATAAATCTGCATGAAATCCATTTCAGTTCCGCGCGATCGAATGTTTTAACATTGGACATGTGCTCTAGGCGAGACGGCGCGGTGCATCGCACTTGCTACATCGGGAGTGAAAATTTGAAAACGTGCCATCGCAAAAACAAAAACAAAAGAGCATCTTGACATATAAGGAAGTAAATTGGTTTCACGGAGAGGTTTTTATGGCAGTGTTATTCGATATTGCCTATTTGTACCACCAAATTGAGCTTTTTGGGGATCCATTCTCGCACCGATAAAACGAGTTAAAATCGAATGAGAAACGTATTCGTATCGAGGTTCTATATCTTGTAGGAGAAGGGCACATAGTTATGTTTGTCCTTGAAAGCCTCTTCAATAGACAACTCGGGGCGGTCAACATTTTAAAGATATTTTATGCTAATTGATTGAATCACGCATTATTTTACGAAAGTCCATGATAAGTTAACGGAATAGCAAAGGAACATTGTTCTCGGTACATCTTTTATGCTCCTTATGAACCGCAGCCGCAGCTGCCATAATCTACTGAAAATATCGCCAAAAAATATATATGACAAAATTATTACAAACGAAAATAGGTACGTAATTGTTTAAGAGAGTACACGTTTCATGATAATATAACATTAATATAAGACTAATACTGGGTTGACTTTCGAGCAGCTACCTATCTAGTATTTTGACCGTTTTAAATGATACTAGGTTCAATAATTTTGAGAAACGGTATGAAAGACAAAAGTTATTGGTGTCCTACCATTTTTAATTCGATACGCTCTTTCTTCTTTATGTGCATCTTATTATGTTGTAACTATTTTTGTTTTGGTTAAAAAAAAAACGTTTGGTCGTCGTTATAATCGGCTTATTGTTTACATCGGAGGCATTTTACCGATTTTATTAAGGAGTTTTCTATGTCTAGATTACATGGTAGATAACTAGATTATAAGCGCAGCCCTGGTAATCAGCAAGCTCGTTTATAAAAAAATCTCATAAGAGTTGGTATTGTTTCATTGTTGTTTTCTTAGTCGACCTCTTTTCATTGTTGTAGAATTATCATGATTCACCATCCCATATTCATATATTTGTCACCTACGTTCACCCTATTTAAATAAATTAAAAAATATACATTGATCGGCTGAAAACCGATCTCGAACATAGTTAGGTGAGCCTGAGCCTTAAAAAGATTATAACAAGAGTTTGGTTTTTTAATTTCGTGGCATCGAAATAGATAAACTTCTAATAAAAAAAAGCATTTGTTTGATTACGGTACCAGAATTTTGCCAACACCGCCCCTAACATTTAACAAAATATCCTTCAATTTAAGCGACGTCAGTATCTGTTGTATACCATACCATAATCTCTGTTAAGCTATTAAAGAAAAACAAATGATTACTATCCTTTTTTAGTTATTCCAATACACAGAAATTGTCATCATGAGACGTAATCATGCCCATTCTCAGTACTTATTGAACACCCCTCGTATTTATTTGTAACTGTGTATCATAACGTTAACTCTGCTATCTCCGACCTAGAAATAAGATAGTGTACCTACATGTGTTCACCATTATATTTTGCTATCGCGGTCTAATAAACGTTCATTTTACTGCACCTTGAAAACTAGCTCCCCACTTCCACCTGAGCTGGACAAGCCCATTGTTTGCCTGAACCCTCGAACAACGTTGCCGCCGTTGCGTGACGTATTTAATAAGCGTAAAAGAGTAAAATACCTTACACTGGAAAATTTACTGTCTGACACAGCAAGTAAACATGCCTGAAATGCAAATATCAAAAACCATTATTAGACATGGTCTTTTATAAAAGGTACAAAAAACTGTGTTATAATCAATAAAGTATTCCTAGAAAAAATAATATTATGTTCAAGAAAATTTTGCGAATCCTTTATTTACCTTGTTTGGTTGGCGTCTAATGAGTGTTCAGAAATGCAGTGACAATAAATCTTGAATGTCGAGTAAAACTCGCTTTGTATTTTCTAGAATGTGGAAACTGAATACTTATGTAGTTCTATCTCTCAAGACTGACATTTACACAGATAAATCCATTAATTGCATAATACTATTTCAGTTTTATTTCACTTTTGTAATCATACATCAACCATCAATATTGATATGATAAATATGAGCGATCGTTAAGTTAAATTGCTTGCTGCGGCTGTAACGAGTATATTAATTAAGTAGTAGTGAGTAGTTAACATTTAAGTCAGTAGGTAGGTAACTATTTTTAAAGTACACTTATATACGTCAAAAGTAGTTACAGAAAATAGCATAGGTACTAAACTTCCAGCATTTATAGCCTTTGGGGTCAGGTCAGACATGTTTTTGTTAGTTCTTCGGTTGTATGTTTTTGACAACCAGTAATACGCAAAAAAAAAACTATTCCCTAGCTTAACTCCCAATTACACACACTTAGATTCTTCTAGACTTTTAGTATGTCTAAAAGATACAAACAAAGAACTAAAAAAATCACATTAGTACTATATATGGCGCTAAGCGTAACCCGTCAGTCACCCAAGTACCACTAATTATACATATTTAGGGAACTTTTGTAAGTACGTACATGTACAAGTCGTGTATAAACGTTGCCCATAAAGGGAGATACAGTTTATCGCTGGTAACATGAAAGCGGCCTGATCGCGATGCACTGAGCCTTGTCGTTCCCATTTTATTTGCCGACAGCCAATTTTCTACTATTGTAAGCGCTTGGCAACAGTATGGAATAGAGAAAAGATAAATCGTTGTATAGTAACTACAAAACTCGTAAGACGTACAACGATAAAGAATGTGATTGTCTATACAACACACTTAGCTAGTCATTAAATAGGAGAACAGATTTACTAATCACTCGATTTCATGCAAGTACACTTCGACTCGCACTTTGCCGGTTTTTTAGTACCTATTTGTTGTTATAGCGGCAACAGAAATAAAAATACATCATCTGTGAAAATTTCAACTGTCTAATTATGACGTTTCATGTGTGACAGACATACAGACAGACAGCGGAGCCTCAGTAATAGGGTCCCGTTTTACCCTTTGGGTACGGCACCCTAAAAAGAATAAACAGTTGGTATTTTTGTTACGATAATCATGAATCATACTTACCTATAAAAGAACAGAATGCATTTGTTGTGTTGTTTTTAATATAGCAACCATAAGTAAGTAGTTATTTATGTGCTTTGTCGGAAAAACCAGATTTGCGGAGACGCAAAAGTAAACAGATGAAATTGAATTTTATCCGCACAGCGCTAGCAAAGCCTCGGTACACAAAAGATGGTTCGCACTCATTTCTGCGGAATAAGCAACTTATCCCTCGCGTGACATTTACATTCGGGCGACTCAATATCTTTTTTTTGGGGTTTTGTGGTCAATCTGTCAGGGGCTGATAAGTTTTTAGTGTGAATTAGCTTTGTGACGAGTCCAAATGGAGATCATTCGCAGCGTAGTGTTATTTTCCTTCAAGATACTTAAAATATCTGTTTCCTCTTTTTACTTTAATAAAACCGTTGAGTTCATTTATTAGTCTTTAATTTTTTTCTCTCTCGCGACGGTCCTTCTTACTTCTACTGAGTGTAGTATACATTTTAATGTGTATTACTGTATTAATTTTGAGTCAAAGCAAATTGGAATTTTGTCACCATCCCAATTAAAGTGTCTTACTGTCCGACTCTTACTTTTGAAGAATATTCGTGTCGATACAAAGACCAAGCAACATTTTTTTTCGATTTCTCAGGGTTTCAACGAATTTGTTTTGGCTTTCGAAGCGATGATTTTATAAATAGATTTTTGCAATTGATCTTTGTGTTTTATTGTTGTTTATGTATTTGAAAAATCGTGAAGTTGTAAAACATCAATATTGTAGTAAGTAAAATCCCATAAAAAACATTCCATGTAAAAAAGAGGCCAAGTCTCGAAACTCTTCCACCGCAAAAAGTTGTGAGATATTTGGTAGTACCAAGTCTCAGGCATTCTTATTATTCTTTATTTGCTAGCTAAATAAAATTCTGCAACTTGGCAATTACAAAACTTTACTGCATTTATGGATTTTTGCATACCTAAAACTATGTAGTAACTTTTATTTAGCTAGCAAATAAAGAATAATAAGAATGCCTGAGACTTGCTACTACCAAATATCTCACAACTTTTGCAGTTGAAGAGTTTCGAGACTTGGCCTCTTTTTTACATGGAATGTTTTTTTATGGGATCTCACTCCTTTTTGTAGGTTATTGTGTCAATATCCCGTTCTTGATTTTTGTCCCATTCACTACAAATATAACTTTGTAATCAAATATGTTTATATGGGATTACAAAGTTATTTATGCAGTCGGTGTATCTAGAAAACTGGACTTAAATTGCAAGTTTTTTTAGCGTCCCCTTAATTTATACACTAAACACTAACGGCCGTATTCATAAACGTACTACAAGCCTGTTTTAACTAAAATGGCGTTAAAATACGTTTGTACTTATCTGTCACTTTAACATTTGTGCTCGTCAGAAAGGGACAAAGAACATTTTATTTAGCAGAGGCATTTTAAGTTTTATGAATAAGGGGTATTTGTATTCTAAATTTGAAGCTTCTATGTCTGCTAGAAGTGCCTTAGACTTTTGATGATCGGGAGTCAGTCAGTGAGAGACAAAATTAAGAAACTTTGACTAGTTATAAATCTTAAACCGCTGGTTCAAATTGAATGAAATTTGAAATTTATCGTGTATAATGCGTGCTTGCTTAATGAAAATGAAGGCTTCTAGTTTTATCCACAACGAAGTTATAGGGGGGTCGAAAATGGCCTGAATTGCTTCGAGAAAAGGATGGTACGGCCGTGCCGCTGTTTTGCTCGACTTGGCGGGGGCACTGCCGTGCCCCTAGATTAAATTTAAATTAGAAGATGTGTCCCACTACGCTGGATTTTTGCAATGACAATCGATTTTTTTATGTACCAATAGTAGAAGGGGGCATTACCATATCTCTAATACAGCTGAGAACAGCTGAGGGTTCTTCATCAGATAATTCATACCTTCGATTTTTGACATCAAATGAAGCGGCCCACCAAGTTGAATATTTTTTGTAAAGGCGGTATAGATATATCTCTAATAGTTTGGTTGGGCTCTTGTGTTTTCTAATCAGGATCACCAGGTACTCCAGATCTTCGATTATCCTAGTTTCTATAGTTTTCCCTTTATGTGGCCATTAAACCCTAACTCTTTACCAAATTTCAGCTCTCTGAGTTTATGGTAAGTACTAGTTCTATTTTGATGATCATGAGTGAGTGAGTCAGTGAGTGAGTGAGTGTCATAAATGCGAAACTTTGCTTTCGCTTAACTTTGGAACTAAATGACCTACAGACTTGAAATTTTGGGTTTTAAGTATGTGATTATAGCTTACTGGATGACGAAAATTTCTGCGTTCTTGTCTTATCCTGTCTGAAAATGCGGCGAAATGGTTCCAGTCAAGGATGGTACGGCAGTGTTTGCTTCGCGCTCGACTTGGCGGGAGCACTGCAGATATGCAAGATTGAAGAATTATATGTACCTAATAGTTATCGAATAATCATATAAATAAAAGTCAGCTTAAACGTCAGACAATAACAGAATAAAGAACAGTCAGGTGTTAGACCAAAATCAGATCAAATAATAGTTATTCAGTATTTTTTGACATAACTGACCCAAATAAGGTGTAACGAATTTATATAAAACCGGGGGTAGGTCAGAAGTTTTATTTACGATATTAAAAATAAATTCAGATCATGCATGTATTTTCACTTCGGAAGCAAAATATCCCCACTCGAATCTGGTTAATGGATTTACTTACAGACCCAACTTGAGGCCCCCGGCAGATCTCCCGACTAAATTCTTTCTTGCAAACTTTGCGTTATACTTTTTTCTAAGTTGGAACAAGTTATTAACTTGAACGGGTAGTTTAACAATTCCGTCTTCACCTTTCATATTTTAACGGTAACAATAGGTGACATTAACAGAATTAGACAAATTATATTTTGATGGTATCGCCTTGGGTCGTTTCAATCGTTTTTTGTCAAGTTCTTAAATCCGTCCATTTTGATCACAACAAGTATTATAAATTTTAGATATCATCATAACTTACACTATCACTAGAAAGTAGTAATCATAAGTAGGTAATCAGAATGTAAGTGACAGTGAAACAGTCGATATTGTCCAATCTCGAAATCCTGGGGAGTTTGATGATATTTGGTACGAATGTTCGTTTGAAGCCCTGTTTTTGTCTCCCAAAAGTCCCTGGGTCAGGACCTCGTAGATCGGCCGCTATCTTGGAAAATGTACTCCATTCGTAAGTAATTCAGGGTTTGTTCGAAAACTACGTGCTCTATGAAAACATGGTCTAGAGCAACATGGCTGCTTGCTGAATAAATTCTGCACAAGCCTGTACACAACCTTGATGAGAAAACGTGTCTTTATGTAGAAAAATGCATCCACAAGTAAGATTTTCCCTCAATGTCCTTCCAGGGAAGACTCTCCGAATTTGAAGCTCGAGAGAGTTACAAATCCATTTTGATTTACACAATAGGATATTAACTAGGTACATTAATATTAACATTTTACCCGACTACGGCTAAACCTAAAACAATGGTAATGGATTAAATTGTTCGTTAAGTATTGATAGTTGCTACCAAGATGCTTGATGAATTCCAACAAATGAGCTGGTGTTCGATTTCTCTTAATACGATGTATTTAGCATATCTAGCTCGACCGTGGGAAACATATCGAAGGTTGAGCTCAGCAGATTTACGGCTGAGGGCATCTTGTATGCATAACTCCCGATTGTCAGTCAGCAGCTAACAAAGTATAGGTATTCAATAAGTTGCGTTAACCCACATCTGAAATTCATGTCTAGTGCTCAATCTGTGGACCCATTAACAACGCAAATGGCTATCGATGTTTTACAACATTGTATGCACTGAGGTCCTAAGAAGGGGTATGTAACATTTAGTTTGTAATTATTCATATTCTTAGCCCTTTATTTTACAATCTTCACCAAGAAATAGACTCTTTGATCGTCCTTTTATTTTTTGTCGTTTGAACCTGTTGTCAGCGAGCTTGAACATTGACACTACACTTGACATTCTCTGTTTTTTTGCAAAATGTTCATACTTGTAATGTTAATAAGTAAGTAACTTACAACGTCAGTTGTCCGTTCCGTGAAGCTACGGTAGCCTAGTGGTTCAGGCATGCGGCTACGACAGCCGCATGCCTTGGTACGACACCAATGAATTTTTCGGAACTTATGTACGGACGGAATATCTACCGTTAGCTTTTTGGTGAAGGAAAACATCGTGAGGAAACCGATCTTATCCCAATAAGGTCTAGTTTGCCTCTGGGTTGGAAGTTCAGATGGCAGTCGCTTTCGTAAAACTGGTGCCTATGCTAAATATTGGTGGTTGAGCACAACCGGGAATAACGCTAGGAGGATGATGAATGTCAGTTGTCCGTTCAAAATATACATGGCGTTATTTAGTCACTTGTTGGAATATAATTCTGCTGTTTGGCATATTAATGTAAGTCCGATGACAATACAATATTATGGTACCATCAATCTAATCTGATGATTGAAACGGAAAGTGACAATGGGAGCTCTTCAATTATACATGCTAAACCGACGGTTAGGGCGCGTTAATCTCAATGAGTAGTAGATAACAACCTATTTTGTCGGTATTTTTACCCAAATCAAAGTAATTACATACATACATAACAATGCAAAACAAGTTAAATCAAATGGTTTTTCAAAAAACCCAACTGATTTTTTAAATATTATAGCCAGTATCCGTAGGAATCCAACGAGATACCTCATATGTCAAAATCCATCAAGTTGTTTGATGCCACAGATGGACACACAGACACACAGACACGTCAAACTTATAACACCCCTTAAGCCAACTTTAAATCGTTATAAATACTAAACGGTTATTTTAACTCGAAAACTATTAAAGTAACCTAATAATGATTTAAAAAATACCTATTCAACGATACGATACCCCACATGCCATATTTTGCCGAATTTTTATTTTTTGTTTTTACAAAATGGCGTTTGGTGGCCAATTTTGAATTTTGATTACTGTCTTCTTCAGTGGCACCCGCAACATTAAAACAAATTGATTGACGTATCATTCTTTAAAATCGACCGACGCGTTTGATCTCTATAGTGCCACAAAGGAACAAACATGCATGCATACATAGCCTGTAAACACTCCCTCCTTTCCCTCCCGCCCCAAACTAGTTAAGCCGTAGAGCAAAATACGCGCCGGAGTTTAATGTGACGGAACAACAAAACCAGAGCTCACACACGAGGCTTACGATATGATGGGAACAAAAACATACCATGTTACGATTCACTCACCAAGTCAAAAACTGGAACAACATACGTATGACAATTTTCAAACAAGGATAAACAAATTTATTATCACCTAAAATGTTAGGACAACGAACACACGAAGTGCTTAATGTTTGTATTGCCTTTATAAAGTTAGTTCTTCACTACTACGTACTTAATGCTACGGTAACCTTTTTAAAATCGTGATCGCGGGCCATACTTAATCGTAATGTTCAAGAACAAATTACATTCAGCTTGATTCAGCCAAAGAAATAAGCCCACCAGAAAACTATGACAATAAATTAAATTGTAGCTTTACTATAAACTTTACTATACTTATCCTACATGTATTTTTAAACGTTAAAACATGCTCTATATGCCATTTCCACTATGACCGAAATTTGAAATTTCGTTACCGGACGTTTCTGGTTAATAAAACATTTTAATTTTCCTTTGGTTTAAAAGTAGTAGTACTGTCGATTATCCCCTACATAGAGGTACAACCTTACAGACTTATCCTCTTTATAATACGTATTATTATGGACTAGCTGCAAGTGCGGCGTGCGAACCCGTGGAATAAAATATAGCCTATGTCTATCCTGAACATTAAGTCTACATATTGGTGAAAGAATCCGATGAGTCGTTTCGGAGATTACCCCCTACATAAAAACTTTCAAGCTCACTGATTTTTCAAAGCCAACGTCATAAAGCGTTTATTTCATAGAATAACGTAATTACAATTTTGGTGTAATAACACGTACCTACAACATCTTCTGCCCGCAAAGGCATATAAATATAAATTGAGCTGGTAAATAAAGTAATATATATGAATCATAATTTAGCAAATACAGTCAAAATAAAATAAATAAAAGATGTACTTAGGGAAATTAAAATTAAAGTTAATGTAAAATGAAAAAAAAGTCAATACAAATTACAATTTTGAGTGAGTATGTAACATTGCATTAATCAATATTTCATCAATATTTTCCTCTTCAGTACAGATTTAAAATATGCTTAGTATGTTATAAAATAAAATCATACATTGCGATTATTGCAATGATAGTTGATAGCGATACTCTAACACGTAATGTGGACCTCGTTTGCATAACATAGATAAGTCAATCTATATGCGTAATACGCAATCTTACTACTGATTCCACACGAGACAAACTGGGCCCAAGAGTAATTTTAGGGTTTACGAGGGTCTTAATAGACTAGGGTATTATTTGAATATGGATGGGATGTTACAAAAAACAAAATCATATTGCATTCAAACAATTGACACAAAGTTAATTTTTGAATTATTTTAACAAATCAGTGTTTTCGGGTCATCCATTTAACAGTAGACCAACTAATAATACTTCCCTAATATCAAACCAAACCGAAAAAAATCAAAATATGTAGTAAATTAATAAAAAATATTCAATTTTAGACATACAACGTGTCCCAACAGTCGACGTCAAGCCGAAAACGGGTGACAGGCCAATAACAGCAGTTATCCAAAAAAAACCAGATCATACTAAAAATAATTTTTTTTTTACATACTCAATGGAAATTCAACTTTGAATTTCCTATGCCGTATTACATAATTAACAACATGCATCTCACACTCCTTAAACGTTGACGTTGACTTCTGGGACTTATATTTTTTCCTGTAAACAACGTAACGTGTCTTATTGAACTTTCAGATGGCAAACTTTTTAAACGGAGCTTATAATTTGGTATAAAATACTCCTCAACGAACATTTTACGCGAATTATTTTCTTTCTAATCGCCATAAATGATACGCAACAATAAATAATATGCAAAGAAAAATATTCAAACGAAGCTGGTTTTTGTTTAAAATTAACCAAGTCGAAAAATAATCAAAGAACATGAATGTAATACTTCAATGATCCGTTTTTAAATATTGATCCAATTTGCCAAGAAAGTTATTTTTATGCCGATTTTTGCAAGTTTCCGCGCGCGATTGACAAGGACAATATATTGAGCTAACATTAGCGAGCGAGCGTCTTTAAACATCAATTCAGTCGTGTGTTGATTAGAGCGACTAAAGCATGCTGCATATCCGAATAGGGAAACTGCTAGGCATGTACTACATAAATTATTTCGTAAATCCACACTAATATTATAAATGTGAAAGTTTGGATGTTCAGATGTTTGGATGTTTGTTACTCAATCACGTAACACATTCATTGCCCAGAATCGCTACGCGCTACGCTCGTAGCCGATCCCGTGGTTTTCCTCGTATGCAGCGGAAAGCAACTACGGCGGTCTGACGCATATGTGTCGTCATGGGCCCTGAATGGGTTAAACGGCTCAACCGATTTGGATGACATTTTGCACAGAGATAGCCTGGACGAAAGTGATAGTTTTTATCCTGGTTCTATGCAGACGACGTCGCGGGCGGAAGCTAGTGTATAAATATTCCCGAAATTGCAAATGATTGCACAAAGAAAATGAAAACTCTTGCGATTATCGATTAACGATCTTCGTATTATCAATTAAGGGATTTGATTCCATTAACTACTATTATGTTAGGTGGTTTCAGAGGGAATTATGTTGTTATCGCAACGTATGGATGGTCTTTATCTTAGTAATCACACCAATAATTTCAAGTCAACTGAAAACGTGTCAAGACCCACGCGACAACGTGTAAAGCAAGCATTAGGACGCATTATATCAACAGCACTATAGGTACGCAGGCTGCATCGAGAAGAGCTATCATAGAATACCCTCTAAAAGCAAGTCAGGGGTTTAATAGATAAATACGTATACTACTGAAAGCCTTACATTAGCTCTATTGTCTTACACCCACTCCGATATAAATATTAAAACAATATGGCTCAGTCTAAATACGTATATTTTAATAGCTATGAAGAAATAACAGTTGCTTCATTAATATTTTTTAAATACCTGAAATCTTCAAATGTACAAATATCTCTTTATCCTGCTTGGCCTACGTTCTGAAAAGATTGTGTTTGATTTTAGGTACTAATAATAAATTCTGCCCGTAACTCCACAATTAATTAGTGTCCGACCGATACACGATTTTCAACCGAAACCGAAACCGTAACGGAATTTCGGCATTTGCTTCAGTTTCGGCCGAGACCGAAACTGAAACTTTTACAGACTTTTTGAACAGCTCTTTTTAGCCTTTAATTTCTCTGCAATGTCACCTGCAAAGGTAGACAAGTAAAAAAAACATAGGAACCTATAACAATATATCAGTTTTGTCGTTGTTTCTATGTTTTTTACACCAGCTGCAACCCCTGGAGTTCCGCAGGTAATATTTTTCACATCAAGGCTTTAAAAATCCATTTACAAGATAATTATTAATGCTCTTATGAAGGAGCTTAAGCAGATAATTAAATGTATATACAGACGTTTCATCAATATCCGTTCCGTAGCTTTCTAACTCACGCTCTAACATCACAATTATGTATAAATCACTATAATCTAGAAGCACTTCTAAATATTACCAAACACCACAGAACAGTTTGAAGGCACTACCCAAAAATATTATGCGAAACGATATCGCAAGACCGTAGTGGCAGGTACGTGGTCTGAGATGCAGACATTCGAACCACGTACTAACGACAACACTGTTAACTGACCATCCTGTTTATATAGAACCTTATTACAATGCACTTAAGGTGCACCGATGGTCAGTTAGCTGTGTTGCCGATAGTACAACTGCTAGAAACCAAATGCCCACGTCTTCTGCCTGAAGCGCTCATCGGTAAGAAATGCCACTAAACATTTTTTTATACAACTACGGTTGCAAACAAGCGTACGGCCCGCCTGATGGTAAGCGGACACCGCAGTCTATAGAGGCAAGCAACTCCAAAGGAGTAACATGGGCGGGTCGACCCTTGATATGTTTGAGGATTCGCCGTGTTGACAGCTGAAGGAACACATTCCCTCGCTCTCAACACAACGCATCCTCTGGAGCTTTGGTGACCTTGCTCACCTCCAGGAACACTACACTACTACAGAGATAGTAGTAGTGTTATTATGGCTGTGGTCTTCTGCAAGGCGGAGTTACTTCCCCAGTTAGGCTGCTCCACATTCGAGCGAGATGACATTTCGCTGTGGCCTACCTCACCAAACATTTCCTTCAGGTTGATACAATATTGATTTTAGTTTGTTTATATCATGTTTGCAGTAGGTAATTGTAACAATATCAGTGGGTACTGTCTCTTGTAATGTAAGCTTTTAAATACCTTACAATATGTTTGTTTGGGTCAGTTCTTGCAAGTCAAATGTGACCAACTCCCGAAGTCCAATGGCGTTGCAATATTGCACACATGTTAATTTTAGTTTTTGCAATATTAAGTTACCAGAAAGCTAGTCTGATGATACCACAAGTGGCAATTGGCATTTCTCAATTTACACATGTGAACCAGTCTTGTTTCGAAAAAAATCTTCACAATGAGTTGATGACAATGATGACTGCAAAAAATACAGTCGTCAATAAAATCTTGCACCCAAAATTATTACTTGTAGCGTAATCAATTAACGTTACATTTTAAGCTGGAGTGCGAATTACGCCACCTTAGGCCATGACATGACAATCCCACCCTCGCGTGTTTGGTACAACAAACCGTCTGCAAATTTTATGCTACGTCTCTTAATTCTCTCGCAACCTGCCCCCAAAATAAATTATTCCACAAGCCCTTTAAAGCGGCATGATGAAATGGGAGCAAAATAGATATTTTTTCTTTCATTTTAGCATAATGTTTCCTCACGGGCAATCTCTTAACAAAAGAGCCCCCCCCCCGTAACGACCTGTGTAATGATTATAAGTGGTCATATTCCCCGCTGCCTGGAGTGACTCGAGTGCCGGTAATGTGTCGCTGACCTTTTCCCGCGTGATATCACCTCCATCATTTATGACCGGAGATATAATGGTATAGGTAATTAGGTAAGCATATCGTCGCTACTGATGTAACAATATTTAGTAACTAAAGCAGTTACAATTATCCCAGCATGAAATAATAACGTACACCTGAAATGAAATATTCTAATTTAAATAACTAATCGAACTAGTTCTTCATTTAATTTTGGGGACACTTTCTCCTCTACTTTATCATAGATAGGTAATCTTTTTTTTCGAAGCAAGTTGTGTTGTCTGTGACTAGGTTCATACTCCATTAAGATGTATATATATACTGTTTACCCTCTGCGACTGATGTGCGATCTATCAGACACCGCCAAATAAACTTTATGTTGCCAATTCGCCGTTTAGTTTGATATAGCTCAGTGTCGCTCAGTACCTTCCTAGAACGACTTGCGGTATTGATAATTGACGCCCAAACGGTGTCTTGGTGCACAGGCTCGGAGGTACGAGCTGCGGGTGTCCCACAGACGTGAGTACAGCAACAAGTCCTGAGTCTGACAGACCTCACCTCATAAACTCATCTATAATAATCTATAATGTCCATAGTGTGCAACAGACCTCACCTCATAAAAATCCTCTACATATTCATAGTGTCTGTCAGACATCACCTCAGAAAAATAGCAACGTTTCTATAGTGCCTCAGAGACCTCACCGCAAGAATATTTTATTTTAGATGACTGATCGCGGCTCACGGGAGTCCAAATCACAGATAGAACTCACAACGGGTTTCCAGTGATCGCTAGTGACAACAAATTAGTAAATGGCTGGACGAACTAATCGAAAAAGGTGATTTTAGGGAAGTAGTAGATGACTCAGTTGAGGTCCCTGACTACATGGCTGATGATTTTAGGAAACCATTTGCCTCTCCTCTACCTGCCTCTCAACTAACACCAGGTCCGTCTCGACGCATACCATGTACCATATGCGCTGCTAGATTGAAGAGAAAGACAAGATTCGTCTGCTGTGAGCAATTTGTTACAAATTTTCGGACCATGTATTCGTAGAATGCAATGGATCTCTAAAATAAGTGCCAACTTAAAAACTGATTAGTGCCTTATTCTTCCTTTAGATTTAGTAGATTTTTTTACAAACTATGTGCCTACTTATGAAGAAGAAATATTTATTCAATTTAACGCAGTTGTCTATTGTTTGTTTTTTTCTATTATTTTTTAGTGAACCTAAGTACAAAATATCTGAAATTGTCATCTGATTAAAGTTGATTATATATTACTTTTTTATTTTACTTCTAAACCAATTTTATAATATACTATAACGAATCATAAATGAAATATTCGTTTTCTAAAATTATAATTGGTATTTTTGTGTTATTATGTTTTTTTACGAATTATCAAAAATGACGTCTGACAGACTCCACATCAGTAGAATCTTTCTAAAAAATTCACCACAGTTGCAGAGGGTTAACTTTATGTTTTATAAGCTGATGAAAAACTTGAAAAAATACTAAATAAACATGGAGACTAACTTGATGTTTTCACCCCTCATCAACATTGATAGTTAATGCTTAGTAATTATATATCTATTTTGATTCTTATCCTATAATGTTTTAACACATTTTGGCCTATACTACATTGGTTTAAAACATTCAACATTTAAGAGATTATTGGAAGGTTGCCCAATGAGGAAGTAACCCGATAAATTATGAAAACTCATTTAGCAGGCTAAGTACCTAAGTAATCAGGTATTCGTGTTTGAGAAATTTTCCGAAAAAAAACAACTGACGTTTATTATTTTTGCTTCTCTAAGAAATCGAAATCGTACGACTGGCCGTTGTGGACATCCTTGCATAAGGGATAAGATCATTGTAAAAACAGAAAAGATGCAATCAAAAGATATCGTACCGATTTACATAGTTTGTATTCCTAAAGCTTGGCTAAATACAGTGTACCTAATTATTAAAAAAAGGTTTTTGTTAGATTGCTTGGGTTTACTTAGCATATGAAGCAGGTAGGTATAGGTAATAAATAGGCCCACCTTAATAAGGAAGGTAAGTAGATAACTAATCGACACCTTATTTGGGCGACCTAAAAAATCTCTCAAATTATTTCCACGAACATAATTTTTAAAATCCTATCACATCACCATAAACTATTTCAAAATTTACCTTAAGTCCTATATCTAGCACACTTGGATAATCCGATACATGCCGGTCACTTCACGAAGTTTACGGGCACGGGCGGCACAGGGCGGCGTGCAGTGTGCGCCGGCCGGCGTCGGGCGGCTGACTGCCCCGTCGCCCGCGCGGCCCCCACCGGCTTCCATCTACAAACACCGTGTCGGCATTGTGCTACAACCCCACACTTCGTTTTCAGTTAAACAGATTAACAAATGGCGCTTCGTAAGGATGTAATACCTATGGATAGATGGTATACTGAAACCTTGGATAGGTACCTACAAATCAACTGCTACAACAGGGAAGGTCGTGGGGAACCATACTAAACATGATGCTTACACTGAAGTATCTCCACTGCCTACTACTCTACTCTACTACCTTATTACGTAGGGGGAAATCTACAGAAATACTCAAGAGATCATCGGGACGGTTAAACGCTATATTTTATCCCGCAGGGGGCGGAACCGAGAGGCAGCTAATTTTGGAAAAAAATACGATTTACTTCATTTTTTTTAACACTCGCTACCAGGAAGCCGCCTAGCGAGCGCCTACGCCGTAGTCGCTTGCCGCTACATACGAGGAAAACCACAGGATCGGCTACGAGCGTAGCGCGTAGCGATTCTTATGGTCGCGAAAGTGTTAACGGTTATAGTTAACCCATTCAGGGCCCATGACGACACATATGCGTCAGACCGCCGTAGTCGCTTTCCGCTACATACGAGGAAAACCACGGGATCGGCTACGAGCGTAGAGCGTAGCGATTCTGGGCAATGAATGTGTTAAATCATTAAGCTACATAAATACAAACTGTACATAACAGTAAGCAGCATATTTTCACGCCACAGCAAATGTTGTTATGATGCACGTGTATGTGTTTTAAGTATATTATTCAAATATAGGTATAATGCCTGGTAAAAAATAATTATGATTACCCTTTTTATGTTAATCGTTAATTTTGCGTTGTTCCCGTTCCCAGTAGTGCTTAAACGAGCCCGAGGTCCACTTTAGCATCTAATCCCAAGATTTGACGTAGGTACTACTAGTTTTACGAAACCGACTGCCATCTGACCTTCCAACCCAGAGGGAAAACTAGACCTTATTCGGATTAGACCAGTTTCCTCACGATGTTTTCCTTCACCGAAAAGCCACTGTTAAATATCAAATGATATTTCGTACATTGTACCTATGTTTTTGAAAATGCCTCCAGATTGAAGGTCACGCGGGTTTTCGAACGTATGCTGCATGAAACCATACACAAGTTTTTAAGCACCGCACCTAGCGATATGAACTTAAAATCGCACAAACTATATATACCTACTTAATACAAAGCCGAACTCTAAGTTCTAAAATAATTACGCCGATGGCCGGTGATAAAAGCCTCGCTTGCGCCTCTTTTGATCTTATGTTCTTATAAATTAGGAGAAACCATCCTTGTGCAAAATTTAAATCTCATGGCCGGCTAAACGACCCTGCAGTATTTGCCTGTATTGTGAGGTTCAAATTATCTTTATAGTTAAGTACTTTGCGAAGGCATGATTGTTTCAAAAACAGTACTATGTTCCATTCTCTTACATTATAATGTTAGTCACCACAGTAAGTGAATTCATTTAACTCCATTCAGGGCCCATGACGACACATATGCGTCAGACCGCCGTAGTCGCTTTCCGCTACATACGAGGAAAACCACGGGATCGGCTACGAGCGTAGCGCGTAGCGATTCTGGGCCCTGAATGTGTTGTACAAAGTGCACAGTTACAATGATGAATCGCCAGGGGGCCTAGACAAGGTTACAATCGACAAGCGCTAACGCCAATAGAAAACTAATAAAATGTATTGGAATGACAGATGTTAACGAAGTGTTTCGTCGGCATCTGTCATTCCCTACATTTTATTATTTTCTATTGGCGTTAGCGCTTGTCGATTGTAACATTGTCTACGGCCCCTGGTGTCGAGAATGCGCTATGTTGATAGTGAGGGATCTGCATTTGTTTCTAACTTCCGATACAACGAATACTTTAATTAATAAAGAGTCAGAAACGCGCTTGTAACTCCTCCGGTGCTATATGGTGCTACCATCAGGCAGGTGTGTGTTGGTATACTTGGTTCCCGCTATAAAGAACATAATAATTGTTTATTGTATCAAAAGTGAATAAGACAGTATCGCAATTCCTTTTAAACTTGACGGTAATAATCTTCCAATAATTATTTTAATTATAGTATCTTTATCTACTCGTATGCGTAGATATAGGTACATTAATTATCTAGTAGGTATACTGCGCAGCTCGACTATTAATAAATCTTTTCAAATATTTCACTTGGTTCTGCTGCATTTTAATCTTAAAGGTAACCAATTGTATCTACTATGACTTAGTTAAATAGCCTTAATAGGGAAGATGCAATATTTTCAATTTTGCTTTCATTTAAAAGAATCGCATGTAGAAATAGACCACGAAAGTATAAAAAAACATCAATACTATAATTTATAGTCGAAAATTCCTGTTACAAACTGACAATTTAAACTTTCGCGCCTAAACGGATCTACAGTTCTTGTGACGTCACTCATGTGTGTCACTCGCCATATTTTTTGTCCGTGGTTCGTCCCTAGATGTCATAGAGTTTCCTAAGTTTTGACTTTTAACAGGAGTGACGTCACCAGACGCTGATTGTTGGATTAAAACACGTTCCGTTTCACATTACTTCACATCGCAATTATTGTTTGAAATTAGTATGAACTAAAGTAAAAACATTACAGTACCTAGCCATTATTTTATGCTTTTTCAACATTTTGGTCACAAAATAATGGTAGACATTGTAGCTGTATCTTCCCTATTCATATCTTACAACGCGCGATTGTAAATAGCTTATTTATTACCATTGATTTAAACTGTCTTTTTTTGGGTTCCGTACCCAAAGGGTAAAAACGGGACCCTATTACTAAGACTTCGCTGTCTGTACGTCCGTCCGTCTGTCTGTCACCAGGCTGTATCTCAAGAACCGCGATAGCTAGACAGTTGAAATTTTCACAAATTATGTATTTCTGTTGCCGCTATAACAACAAATACTAAAAACAAAATAAAATAAATATTGAAGGGGGGCTCCCATACAAAAAACGTTTTTTTTTTTTGCTATTTTTATAGATAATGGTACGGAACCCTTCGTGCGCGAGTCCAACTCGCACTTGGCCGGTTTAAGCAATTACATAGTTAGTGTCACTGCTAATGTTGATGATCCTTGATTAAAATAAAATTAAGTAAACGGTGTGATTAAAACGACACACGATATTATGAATCCCATCTTTACTGTTCTTGTCTTAGCACTATTCGGATACATTCTTAACGAGAAAGGCATTTTCTCTAGTCATGTTCATAAAAATAAATAGAGTGTAATAACAGAGATTTTCCGTCGTGAAAGTAAACAGCCGTGGGCTAGGCTGGGCAGGTCCCATTGAGAAAACTTCGTTTTCCTCACTGACGAAATATTAGACGATTGCTGTTGATACCGAGCTGCCTTCATGCTCGGACTTTCTAAGATTTATTTATTAATATTACACTGAGACAGCATAGGTACAAAAATGAATAAAGTATAAACCTTTATAACCGTTAATCAAACCTGTTTTAGTTAGGATGCGGTTAGAATGTCGTTTGTTCCTATCTGTCACTTTGTTATTTGCGTCTTTGCGGGAAATATACCAAACATATATAATTAATCAAAAGCTACTTAATATGTTTCCTTCAGTACATTCGTAAAAAATATATGTAAGTATAATACCTACACACAAAATACCTAAATTATTAATTTACACAACTATGTAATAAGAATAGCATTATTGTTACCCGTATGACAAAACCTTCATTGTGTGTCAACCGTGTCAAAAAATTGGTCATAAATAACTATTTTGAAGTGAAGCCACTAAATAGACTCCAAATTTTATTACAAAAAGCTAATAAGTTGGGCTGTCAAGCCTGATTTTTTTTGCCCTAATTTTAGCCCGAAGGCCTGTGCCTTACGAGGTTATTGAATATTTTTTATGATATTAATAAATGCTTGAACATTAATGGAATTGACATAATTATGCAATTTTGTTTTATAATATGTGACATGTTATATTCTCTATAATATTATTTATGATTGAGTATGATAACGTCATTTTTATTTAAACGGACATTACATTCCACACTTCCATGCCGCTTCCTCACTATTCTCCAAACAGGAAGAGGCAGTGACAGGGTACGTCACATGGAAAACAAAAATGAAATCACGTATTTGCCACCCCTTTCTCTCGAAATATTCAATCTCGCGAGTGAAAGGGATGACTGAAGTTTGGGTGACGTGTTTCAGAGAAGTTGTACAGGGTTTTGAAGTCGCGTGGGTGAAAACAATATCCGCTGCGATCGCCCTACCAATTACTTTCCTATCTAGGACGACGAAATGAGACTTGCATGTGTTAGAGTAAACTCAGGAATCGGAACATTGCAAAGGCTGTTGATTTACTGTTTATAATCGAACATTTTCCATCACGATTCAAAGGTAAAATGCATTTTGTTTGTAAGAAAACCATACTGTTCTACCGTAAGGACAAAGTTTTCACGTCAAAAAGTCAGAATCACGATAAATGTGATCAGCTTTTAATCATCATTTTCAGCCATTCGTGAGCATAGTATTGACTTTAGAGACGGCTAAATAAGTACTTGTCTCTGTCCTGAACTAGCATTGAACCGCGATGTGATTATGTCATTAATTTTCCAATCAATATAATCCAATTTAATACTCGACGGGTTCTGAACCATAAACAAGCAGATAGCGTAAGAATACCTAATTTCAACTTTTCTCGCCACGTTATGCACAACACAATATATTTTATCTCATGCGATGTTTACAGAGGCTCATTTCCGAAACAAAAATGACCTGTGAATTTTTGAATAACATATAATACCAATACGGGTTAAGGGTGAAGAAGGGTTATGCCATGTTAAGCAGCGTGGAACGAGGATCATAAGCCGCTTTTGGCGTCAAATTACTACCTACATAAAAGTAATGTAATGTAATGTAGGTACATTCTACGACGTTGGTTTATACGTCAATTTTTTGTCTGAGGAATTGCATCAACATTTATTTCTTTATTATTTATTTTATTTATTACCATTAATTATCAATATATGAAATATTGTGTCGTTATATTTTGATAGTTTGCCTACCTAATTAAAAGCGATACATTTTATTCATATATACTCGTAAGTACCTAGGTAATTAAACGAATTAGTACCTACTCTAAATTTAGGTTCTTAATCCAATTCCCCAATTCCGCAGCCCTTAAACAACAACGCAAATCTTTGCCTTATCAACTAACACAACTTCAGTAAAATCAAATTGTCGGAAAATTGTTGTTGACCGGAAATACCCTCTGAAGTTGAGGCACACCGTTTATTTTAAGCGAGTTATAAGCTAGTTGCGAAGCTGTGTTCATGTGAAAAGCCAACTTTGCTGTAATAACTGGCGCAACTAAATTCAGTCTGGCGTGGCGGGTAACTTGTTCGTATTCACTTCAATACAGACTTTGTTTCAAACCACCACAGAGTTGAGTTACAGAGCTGAGCTAAGATAACGTTCAGGTTCAACTCGAGTTTAAAGATCGTGAAGAGATTGAGGTGTAAAGTCTTTCCTGTTTCCGATAATTCAGGACTAGCAGCATGAAATAACCACGATTTTGATACTAGTCCAAACAATGTCGGGAAAGTCTCCAGCATCCTTAACTTCCGGAACAGGATAGAAAACTTTTGTTTTCCCAGATCTCAACCCAAGTAACACACAGCTGAATATTGTTTGAATAATTTAGAAAACGGTATTGTAAGCTGAATACGCAGTCTGTATGACGTCTGTAATAGCGCTATTACAGACGTTATACAGAGGATTTGGGCACATTTTATATTGCTTACAGCTGTATAACCACGACATAATAGCAATATAACAACTGCATAGTGGCGGTGAAAGCTTAATAACAGTTGTATAAAGGTTGTAACACCCTTTATTACAGCCTTTAAAGATTTTACTTATTAGAAAACATAGAAAGAGACGTATAGTGCGAGAAAAATCGAGAGAGCTCGCGCGCCGTCTTGTGATATCCGTGCTATTCGTCGCATCCCTCTCTCCCGCTAGTCAAGCTCGGCCTTTAGCTGAATCGAATTGCCGCTTTACTTTTAGGCACAGATGAAATACAAGTTAGATTTTGTATGCGTTATTAATAGCCAATCAGCTTCTCCACGATACGATACAATATACTCGATTTAATGTGGCTCTCTTTCAGGTCGAGCTTCTGAGGTATACTCAATTTGAATGATTTTAACTTATGTATTTGGCTTATATACCTGGATTATTTTGTCTATAGACATCATGGGAATGCTATCTGAGACCATTAATTACTTAATACGACTTACGTTGACATGTGTTTAGTCATTCTGTTTTATGTTTTCTTTTGTATACTTCGAGTTACAATATGTTTACCAGTATACTTGGGTTACCATACTCTTTATTTACTTAAACACTCTATGCTTACGTACTAGACATTAGGTTCTGTTTCTGTTTCTTGCGCCTTCTTGCTTCTGTCGTTAACAGAACACTTGATCCGCGTAGCTACTTTTGCTGCTGACTGTACCAGATTGAGTCTGAGCAACATGTCATATTTTTATGCGATATGTCGAGTGAGATTGACTGTGGTGGCTTTGCAATTACCTTTCAATCGACTTAAATGGAGATATAACCCTTAAATGGATATAGATACCTTTAATTGGCTTTCTGTTACTTAAGTTATATAACTAGCTTATATTATTATTTTGAATTGTTAGCTGTTGGTTTTCCGAATAATAAATAAATAAATAAATAAATAAATAAATAAATAGATATTGCTGTAATACGAGCTACACGTACCTACACAGCACTATTCCTCGCATGTCCGGTTGAGATGGCAGCGTGAAATGCCTGCGAATTATTTACACGAACGAACATCTGAGGCTCTAGTCTAGTATAAGTTTTACCGAAACAAAACGTTACGACCGCGTTCGTGTTAAGCTGTCAAACCCATACAAAATGAGGGTAAAACGCAAACGCGATCGTAAAGTTTTGTTCCGGTAAAACTTATACTAGAGCCTCTGATAGGTTTCATAACGTTCGCGGATTCCTGGCGGTTTGCTGTTGTAATGTTTGTAGATACATAATATTTTTATTTGCTAGTATGAGGTATTTATTACGTTTCTGTTAATAAAACCGATCGTAGGCTTCTTGCGAGGCTAGTGTTTAGTTTTTAATAATATACGTGTAATAGTCAAGATGCATAATAGGTATATCGAATAATTTTGATTACTCGTTCAGGCAGTGGCATATGATAATTCTCAAAATTTTGCAATGTATTCACTAACCGAGTAACATGTATGTATGTATATTTATTTTACTAAACGGGACTTTCATCCATTATATACCGGACGTTGTTAGTGTTGTGTGTCGTCCGGGTGACAACCCTAAGTATACAAGTCGTTAATAAATACCAAGTGCAAGTAGTTCGGAAAACCCGCGCAGCAAGAAGATCTCGACCAAGGATGTTGTACACGTCCGAAGCGTCAGGAAACCTCAAAGAGGTAAATAAATAAGTTAATTATTAAGCGCTTAAGACCCGTTTATTAAAAAATAATATATGCATAGGTATTTATGTATTGTTCGTTCGTCTTTGAAAACGCCTAACGATTTCGATGAAATTTACACCTACTGAAGGACCTTTTTCTACAGACCAGAAGGGTAATTGCGTAAATCCCTATCTAATAGGTACCCACGTTCGAAACGTTACGCAATCGCAGTTTGCTTGTTTCGGTGATGGCGGGGGTGAAAAATATAATGAAACACAGACTTCGGATAAATACTTACTTATAAGAACGAGAGAAAAACGTGTAATCCCTCGTCTATATTTGAGACGGGTGGGCGACACCCACAGACCCACCTCGATTTATGACACTTTGCGATACTTTGTCTACCTGCAATATCGTTATATTTCCTCCTTTTTTGTTTTATTTATTGAACCTGTTTTATGTACGGATGTGATGATAAAACATTACCTACTCGTAATTGGGTTCACGGAAAAAACTTTATAAACAGTGTGTAACAATGGTGAGGCGTCCATAGAACCCGATTTTCCGCTGGTTTGCCTTTTTGATACCACACCTTTTGTACTTGTATATTATACTTATATTTATTTATCTTTACAAAAATCCTGACATGAACAATATACTTACCTACTTGTGATAACATCATTAAACCAGTTCCTCAGGTCAGTTTAAATAAAGATATCAAATATAATAATTCACTTATGTAGGTACCCATACAAGGGAGTTATAATCTTAACTATCCATTTTAACATATTGTTTTTCAAAAGAAAACCATTGTGTAAACTAAGTAACCATATAACGTAATATTTAATTTATACGTTTTGAGTGGGGATAAAAGTTTGACAGAGCGTAAACTTTTAGCAATAGCGTTGTAGAGTCTAATTTTAATATTACTTCAGAAGAAAGAAGGCAAAAATTATGTCTAATGACGAAAATCCTATTCACGTATGTATTTAGAAAAATTACGAAGACACAACCGTTTTAACAAATATTGCTTGATAGAAAGGAAACGATTGAGACCCGTGAGACGTCACGGTTCTCAAGCGTCATAGCAAATGACGAGCGTTTCATGTGGAGGTGCGTTTTCTAGAAAAGGGACAAAAGGGAGTATCCTTTTATTAAAACTTTCAACAATAAAATTGTGATTATTTATTGTCTTGTGTTACTTTTTTCTCCATGTGACTGTATTTTGAATTTATTTCGAATTTCAACATTTTACTTAATTATTTTATTTGGTGTCACAATCCCTATTCGGTGTTCCCAAGAAATATGATAAAACCAAAAAAAGATGTAACAGAAAAGGCATTAATAAACTGGATCGGCGTAATGAACGCGAACTGTCTCTGTCAGCACTTGTTGCGTGTCCCTTTTCCTCGTATTTCGGACCCTATCCGAGCATTGTGCTTTTTACAAGAAAAGTTTTTAGCGATCCGTTTTATACCACGTTTTATGGAGATTAGTTGAATTTATTTAATTTTAAGAGTTCATTATGATGTACATTAGAGTAGTTAAATTATAATATAATGCTCTGAAAATGTAAATGATGTAATATTACAAGCTTTTGTTTAGTTTCACCTGTCCCGTTGTCTGTCTGTCTGTCTGTCTGTCTGTCTGTAATCAAATCTTGCAAGTTAAATTTGATCCACTTCCCGGTTTCCGATTGAGTTGAAATTTTGCACGAATATGCAAATCGCGTGACACTGCAATATTATGATGACGTGGAGCTGATCTGATGATGGAGCTGGAAGGTAGCCATAGGACTCCGTAATAAAACCACATAACCCCATCGAGTTTGGACTCGTTAGAATCGTCTTAATGATTAGTTCGGTATACAGAAAAGTACAGTCGGCAATAAAAGCTTGTACCAAAAATGAACATTTTGACAGAAACTTATTATTTATTAAGTATCAATGACGCATTCTTTAAGAAATTCAAAGCCTTCGATGTACATAATTATATGCGTTTCTGGGGAGAGTGGCCCGGCAGCCGTATAGAAACCTGTATGCTGGGTGCGCATCAAACTTCTTTGCTGACTATACTTACAAGTTTTTAATCGTATCTCCTCCTACTTTTGCACTACGTAGATAGAATTATAAATCAAACGGCTATCGGTTCTTCAATCTTTTACCACCATTTTCATCTACCGGATTTTGAAACTAATGAATAAGTACTTAATTTTGTATGAGTTTTTTAAACATTGTCTAAAAACATTTATTTCGTATCTCTATTGACGTGAAAGATCTAACATATACGAAATCTACATATTTGGGTTCGTCTGTGACGTCTCTATTTTAAAATTGAGTTTTCTTTTTTTCATATTAGGTATGTTTGTATTTAGTCAATGTTTTTCTACCCAAAATATATATATTACATAATGGATATAGATAATAGCTACATAAAACATTAGAAAACTAAGTGATTCAGATCGAAGGTCACTGGCGTATGGGAGCCAAGGGGAATGGAATAATAATAAGGGGGGAGGGAATAATTAAGGAATTAAGGGCTGCGATATATATTTCTTTGTTGAATCCGAATTGAAAGAATTGAATTCTTTTTGGCTCTTCGCCGTATAATGTCTAAATAAATAGAAAAACCGAAATATACAATTTCATAGAAAATATTTTCTTATTTTGTATTCGCGAGTACTTATATTTTTTGAATAGACTCCGTGAATAAGGCATGACATTTCCGAGATCTTGCGAAAGCAAAAACCGCTTGACTGATTGCTCCGTGCCTAGTAAAATGTCAAAATGGCGGCTCCCACAAAGGCCCTTTGAATTATTATGCCTAACACATATTAAATCTGAATGAAACGAGTTAAATTAATTAATGTCCCAAAGCTATTTGTGTCACATTAATGTATTGCTGTATGTAGACTGAGTATGTTGTTGATGATGTTACATTGTATTTTTTTTAAATTGTAATAATAGAATAATAGTTAATGTCGACACCGGATGTTTAATCCGTAATTAATACATATTACAAAAAAAAACATTTAATATCGGATTTTCTGACAGATTATCCCTTATAACATACAAAGGTCGCCCAAAAGAGCCACCTTAACAACACCTTTAACAACATTACATACGGCTGATGGCCGCTCCACACAATGGGCCATCCTGACCCATCATACAGGACGCGGCTATGCGGTAGAACGAGACATAACTATGTCTTACTCCCTTTAACGCATAGTTGCGTCCTGTATGATGGGGTTCCGAGAAAAACGATATTGCAGAGTTTTCGCATTACTTATGGACTTGGATGTTCGATACACGATATCGCAGTAAATATTCAATAACCTTAGCTTCAGGTTAGTAAGTTCTCCGCCTATAGTAAAAGTAGGTTACATGCCTATTTTGGTTTCTTAAACCAAAATACATTTAGACGCGGGACGATGGCGGCAGTGTGGCAATATCGATGTTATAAATGTATTAAATGAAAGGGTGGAAACAAATGTCTGTCTACTGATTGACGTTTTTTGGTGACAATAAGATGGCCCTGTCGTATTTCTGATACTGTCACGTGAATTTATCCCACTTTGTTTTAGTGAATACGTCTCTTCTACGGCATTCGTTTATTGCGACGGGATTGCCGTGGAATAGGAGGAAACGAAAACAGTCGATGTGCACCCTCTTTACATCACGTGACGGGTGTTTGACGTACATATTAGAAATTGGGTAAGTTTTTGAATTAATATCACGGTCAACCATTTTTTATCGAATAATTCTTAGGAAGTCTATAAATCTTCCTTTATATCGAGGAACAATTCATTATGAACTTAAGTTAACCAACGACACGGTTTTGCGACAAATTGTTTCGGAAGTATCACCTGTATACTTGATATTTTGCGAACTGCTTATATTAAGTTGAGTGATTATTGCTCGGTAGGACGTGCCTTTTTCTTGATTCCAAAATTGGGTCAGCTTTCCACCTTTTAAGGCGCTTCCACCACTACTACTAATTCGTTTTAAGAAACCATTAATATTTTTAAACATGCTATCCAACGATACCCCACTCTATGGGTTTAACAAGAAAAAAGAATTACGTTCCCACTTGAGGTGTAGGGGAGGTACCACGAAAAATTTTTTTTTTCAAGATTAGATTCTGATTTGTCGGCCCCTACCTAAAAAAATTGTCGACTGGCGACTTCTTATTTTATCGATAGGCATAGTTTACCAACTCTATTCATGAATATGAGAACTGAGGGGTAGTCACGTAACGTTCCCAACGCGCGTTAGGACAATCCAACTGTCATTTTTCCATATAAAATTTGACATTTAGATCTACCTAACGTGCGTACAATGCATTACGTGATCGACTAGCAGGAGTATGTGTCACTCGGTAGCAAAATTATTTACTAATTAACTAAATTTAGTTTTGGGCTTAAACACTGGAATCCCTGGTTACGCTCAAGATTCTACTTCAGAATCTCTCGCTATGCTCAGTATTATAGTGTAGAATTCAGGGTCGTTCAGGAATCAATGTACCGCCCTCGCCGTAATTAGTAATTTTGCTCCCTTGAGACACAATCTACTTCTGCTTATGGCCGCTCCACACGATGGGCCATCCTGCTGGCCCACTAGGCTGGTGCAGCGTGTAGAGAGGGTAGTGGTGTCGGATGGCTTATGGCGCGGCGGGATGGCGATAGGATGGCCGCGGTGTCGGTTTTTCGGCCGCACATCAAAGGGAGTGGGCCAGCGATGGCTGTGTATTTTTAAAATCGAAAATGACGTGTAGTATTAATTAGTACGGAGTTTAAATCTATCACTAATAGCAAAATGCTCAATGCGAGACTGAAACAGTATCTTTTGAAAAAATCGTACTATGCCATAGCAGAATTCGTGCAAGATCAATTGTAAATTAGGGATAATTAACGTATTTTTAATCATGACACCATTATGTAATTTGTGTAAAATAATTATTGTTACTTATATCATAATATAATATAATCTTATTTTTAATTTTGATATTGCTACCTGATAATGAGAAGGGAATTTGTTCTTATGTAATTTCTGTAATTAATGTAATTTTACCTATATATGTTCAACACAATATCCATTGTTATTAATAAATAAATGAAATAAATGAAAAGAAATGTACGTGGCCTCAACACGAAACAATAAAGTTTTTGGAATAATATTGGGGAGAAAGCGCAATATGTAAATATTAGGTAAATTGCCGCAGCGGCTAACGCTTCGACGTCCATCTCGCAAAACGATTCGATCACAACTGAATGTCGCCATCGTGTAGTGGCGTTCAACCATCGCATGGCCATAGCGCTGGGCCATAGGATGGGCCATCATGTATAGGAGCCAATAGATAATAAATAATTAGGAAATATGTGAACCGATTCCGAGCTGGCAACTGGTTTCTTTTTACAAGCTTTATATTAACTTGACTTGTTCGTATGTAAGTATAAAAGTATGTATGTAAGTAAGTTGTCCGTCAAATCTTGCAAGTTAAATTTGACCCACTTCCCGGTGAAATTTTGGGTATAAGTATAGTTTGTATGACAATTCAATATTATGGTACCATCGAGCTGATCTGATGATGGAGACAGAAGGTGGCCATAGGAACTCCGTAATAAAACCACATAACCCCATCGAGTTTCGGCTCGTTAGAATCGTCTCAATGAGCAGTTGATGATGGTATACAGAAAAGTACAGTCGGCAATAAAAGCTTGTACCAAAAATGAAATTTTTGACAGAAAATTATTAAGGAAAAAGTGGGTTCCCATTCATCGGGGGATGACTGGGTTATGTGGTATTTTTACTCACCAAAAACTTCACGGCGGCCGCCATCTATGCTTCCATGCGACACTGAAGTAGCTAACAATGATCTACTTCCCATAATGCCTAGACGATGATAGGTACAAAGGCACGATGTGTTTGTATACGATGAAAGGTCTATTTGTGGTTAATTACCTACCATCTTCATCAAATCAGCTCATCCGTGACACGATGATATAATGTCATTGCGTTTGCGACAAATAATTATTTCAACTTCATTTTTAGGCTTCCGTTGTCAACAAGTCCGTTAATTTTTTTAGGATACCTCCCCCACACCTAAAGCGGGGATGTAATTATGTTTTCTCGTTAAACCCATAATTTTTGTTCGAGTTATCCTATACTATCCTTCTATTGAAGTCGGTAAATAATCACTACCGAAAGACATAATACATACATATTAATTTTAAAAGCTCTCAAATGTTACAAGGTTAAAAGGTTGTCGTCTGAACTCTTCAAGTCTATTCGCAAATTCTCCTATACATATTTTATGCAGTGGGGACCCTAATCCGTTGTACGAAAAATAGTTTTCTCTGTCGCTAGGGTTTTTCGCAAGTACGTAGCAAGTAAGTAGCACGTAGCACGTTACGTACTTACTTCTAAGACGACTGCTCCTTTTGCCTATTGTATATTTGGGTAATTATCACTCAAAAACCTTTCTGTGGTCAATACTTTAGGGCTTATATGTTTTTATCGCATAAAATTATAGAAGAAGGGACGCCATTTATGAGGATTCAGAGTTAAATCAAAAATTACGCTTTATATCCCTTAAATTTGTCCATGTCCAGAGAAGAGACGCGAACCTAAATCTGACAATGACCCTTTTTAGGTTATTTTCAAAATTCACTCGGTGCTCTTCCCTTCTCCAAAATGTTTACCCTCCAGAGAGCGAGCGGTCTAAATAGTAACAGGAACGTTCAAAGTGTGTCTATTATTTATCTACAAAAGTCGTAAATATCCACTTACTGTGCATGGCGTCCGCAAGACTTGCTTAGTGTTCTTGGAGTCTTTTGCGATGCCCACGGGATATCTAGTACACCTACTTCTGTATAAAATAGTAGATTAGATTATCTTCAGTATAGAACAGTTCTGTAAAACTATTTAAACCGACCCAGATAATATTACTGATATGGTTGAAGTCATCAAACATGGTACCTACCTATAAAAAATCAAATGATCATAGTAGCACTCACTGCATTATTTATTAACTTTGCCAAAACTACTAGTCTGGATGATATTAACAACCTTAAATTTACAGGTTATCCTGTGATCGTGGTAATCTTATTAAACCCACAAAGTTTCATTTGTCTAGCTTTTATTTTTTAGATTTTATTGAAAATACACAGATTTTGTCACTCACTCATTCACTCACTCACTGGTGATCATCAAAATTTTTAGGTACTATCTGACGTCCTAGAAAGCTGAAATTGGGTATGTATTTAATTAAAAAGTTACTTTGACTCTACAACCGCCGACAAAGAGAACAATAAATAATAATAATAATAAACATAAAAAATAGGTGCTTTAGATACTTCCCGAACCTCTAGGAAGCTGAGATTTTGTATGCTGGCTAGGATTAGCACACAAAATTTAGACCAATTAAGAGATCTGCCATGTATAGACCCTCCCCTCCCCCCTTTACAGGTGAGGTATGACATTCATGGAGAGTTTATTTGCGACGGCCGGATTATGCCCTATAAGATAAAGCTGTACCTACTTTTTAGCCAAGACGTAGAATTTGTAGAGGCGGGTTAGGGTAGGTTAGGGTTAGGTTAGGTCAGGATGGTAAAGCTACGGGGGGTGTCGTGGTGGAATGTTCGCGATCCCATGGCGTCCCCCTTAACGGCAATGCGGGTGAGGCCGTGTGTTTTTAGTTATTATAAATAAGTACCAGTCCATTTATAAGAATTGCACTAGTAAATCA
The DNA here is from genome assembly GCA_947049275.1 of Epinotia bilunana. Taxonomy (NCBI): domain Eukaryota; kingdom Metazoa; phylum Arthropoda; class Insecta; order Lepidoptera; family Tortricidae; genus Epinotia; species Epinotia bilunana. The sequence continues at coordinate 23,233,589 of OX346253.1, forward strand.
AAAATCCACTTAAATAAAAATCAAGAAAACAAATGGATAACTGAGAAATTAATAAAAATGAGCGAAAAAAATAAAGACCTATTAAAAATATTCTTGGACGATACCAATAACAAACAGAACGAACTAATATATAAAAGGCATAGAAATAGAACCAACAAAAAAATTTGTACAGCTAGAAATAATTATACAAAAAGGGAAATATGTAATAACTTTAAGAACCCCAAAAAAATGTGGGAAATAATAAATAGATTAACAGGTAGAATTGTAAAGGCTGTTGATGACATATTAATTAAATCTTTCCGATTAAAAGCCAAGCAATTGTCAAACAAATTTGCGTCTGACTTTGACCAGAATGTTTTAAATGTAATGAACTCTTGTGATGAACCAATACTTGAGGAGGCAATGTACCAAAATACCCCTAACATAACACTACGTTTAAAAAAATTAACGATGAAGTATTACGTAAAATTATATTAGAAATAGATGATAAAAAAAAGTCCAGGCTATGATAAAATTAGAGCCAAGGATATAAAATATATTTCAGAACAAATGACTCCAGTTCTAACGCATCTAATCAACTTATCCATTAATCCATATATCCGGACAAACTTAAAATTGGACTTGTTAGACCTATACATAAAAAAGGTTCCTATTCAGACACAAACAATTATAGACCGATTACAATCTTATCCTGTATAGATAAAATAATAGAAAAATACATTGGAAAATCCATAAATACGTTCCTCTCAAGTAATGGCATAATTAACGAGAAACAGTTTGGTTTTCAAAAAAATAAGAGTACAACTCAACTCTTATCTTTATTTACAGACGAAATCAACAGCCACCTAGATAATAAAGAGCATGTGCTAGCTGTAATGATAGATTTTAGTAAAGCTTTTGATACCCTGGATCACAACACCCTGTTTAAAAAACTGAAACAAAATGGTATACAGGGCCCCGTGCTGGAACTCATAAAAAACTATCACTCGAACAGATATAATGCGGTTAGCATCGCAGGAGAACAAAGTGACCTAACGCCCGCCCTCTGCGGCACAGCACAAGGATCAATCCTGGCTCCGACGGAGTACCTTTTATATGTCAATGATATGTGCAAAATATTCCAGCATGGCTCAGTATATCAATTTGCAGATGATACTTGTATAATTATAGCGCACAAGGACCTAGAAACAGCCCAACATATGTTGCAGACGGACTTTGACCTCCTGTGTAAATGGGCTCACGATCTGGGCTTATCGTTAAACTATTCCAAAACTAAACTGATGCACATACACTCGCCATACAAAAAAACTAGCTTTAACCACAGGATCGTAGCCCACGCACACAAATGTCTACATTCCCCTGATACTTCCTGTACATGTACTCACCATGAAATTGTAAAAGAACATGCTTATCTTGGTCTAAAAATAGACCACAAATTCAACTGGGGTCCACACATTGACCTTAGTATGCAATAAACTTAGATCCATATTGTCTAAACTATGTGTGCTCAAACACAAAGTCCCTTACAACACCCTAAGACTGCTATATATGTCATTAGCCGACTCTGTCATAAATTACGGTCTTGAAAGTTATGGCCGAACATATAAAACATATCTAAAGAGTATCTATAACTTACAAATCCGTTTACTAAAAACAATTGTACCTCTAAAAATTAAGTATAAATATAAAAATAACTCCGAAAATCTATTTAATTACTGCAAAGTATTGAATCTGTTCGACAAAGTAGACTTAGCAATCATAACACAATATAGTAACTGCATAACAAAACTCAAGAAAAACCAACGGCCCTCACATCTACGTAACTTATCTCATCTCCCTACCTTTGAAGTAAAAAAATGCACTAATGAATATGGTCAAAGGGTATGGAGTAGAATGCTACCGCGTACATTAAATAGATTTTCTAATGACTTGATCTGTAAAATTGAAGATAAAACGGGTGGTGAAACTAGAAATATATTAAAGAAACACATATTACTAAATTATAGGAATACACCCGTATAATTTAGTGTCTATTGTTAAAAATGTAATTATTAATAAGACTCCTTAACTCAAACAATCTTTCTAATTTAAGATTTGAGTTTAAGTTCTGCATTATAAATATGTATCTTTTTTCTATGAAATAAACAGTAAATTAAAAAAAAATTTTTTTTTTAGTTGGTATGCGCCTCCAGTCACCATCACTCGGATGGCGGCGGGAGAAGAGAGTCCCACATAGCCCCCTAATAACCTAGGGCCGGAGGTATGCGAAAAGCATTTTCACACCGTCAAAAAAAAGGGTGGTAGAGCTAGGCCCTGTGAAGTAGAAGGCTTGGCGATAATTGCGATCTGATAACTTTTTAATGCTGAAAGCTAAAGAGCTAGGAAGCCGAAGCGAGCCGAGCGACTACATGAAATGTTTTTAGTGGGATTTTATCTAGATTTAACCATAATAACGTAAAATGTTTTTGTAACTAAGCAATGTGGTCCGATAATCTTTTGCATGAAAACTCTCGTTGCACGTCAAAGACCATTTTACGGGTAAAAGAAATACGTTTTGTAGCAAAACAACGTATAACATTTACCTACATTCACTGCGAAATGAAACATTCCTTAAATCTCAGTTCGTATGCGACAGCTATGAGTGGCTGAGTGAAACTTTCAATGTATACCGAGATGAAATATATTTTATAACTCAGTGTAAGCTAAAAGGCTGAAGCTGAGAAGCAAAGTGCGCCTTAATAAGAAACTTAACTTTGCTAAGCTGTAAGCTATACTTATTCTGGAATTTAAACCGAACAAGAGACGGGATAGTGAACGTATTTCCCGACGCTAAACATTGCGGGAATTGCAAATGCAACTGTATATAATTTCATGTTAATGTATAAAATAACATGATTATTTATGTAACAAAAGGAACGAACTCAACAACGGAGGTACGGTATAGATTTCGATTCCGTTATTAGATAATTGATATCCTATTATAAATGCCAAAGTTTGGATGTTTAGATGTTTGTTACCTGAACCAATTTAGATGAAACTTTGCACCAAGATAGTTTATAAGCTGGATTAAAATGAAGGATATATAGTTTTATCCCGGGTCCACGCAGACGAAGTTGCGGGCGGAGGCTAGTGCTGTATACCTAGTAGTATCTAGTTACTTACCTCTTCGTCATTTCCGATGTACCTGTATAATTAAATTGTAGTTAAATTACATTATTATTTTCTTTCAATCAATGTTTACTAAAGAGGACACGTCAATTAGACCAACTTGACAGTAGGTACTGGCATCCCACAAGGCAGCTTGTTCAGTATTTTTATGACATAAATGCACAATTGCGCATACATAGATTTAATTTAATTTCATACAAGATGCCGTGCTACGTGAGAATGACTTGTCGATAGTCGATAACATTGAATGTTGAATACCTCTTGATGTTTGATTTTTGCTATAAGATTTCCGCTCTATGGTACTGAGCTGCTGAGACTCAAGCGTAATCCCAGTTGCAACCCAACTTTACTAAAATGAGGCCGAGGTCTTAAAACCTCGTATCATGAGTAGTTTTCGCGGCAGCGACTGCCTGCCGACCGCCTGACCCTCCATCCCAAAGCGGAATTTAGACCTTAGGGCTAGCCTAACCACAAAAACTATCCTATATTTTAATCCAGGCTATAAACTATCTTCGTGCAAAATTTCATTCAAATCGGTTCAGCCGTTTAAGCGTGATTGAGTAATAAACATCCAAACATCTAAACATCTAAACTTTCGCATTTATAATTCACGGACACAAAAAAACAACGACATTTTTTTAAATTTTAAAACGCGATACAAACTTACATGCAAACTGTTCTCAAGTATATAGCACCTTAGCTTTCTTCTCATCTTAGGGTTTGTTCAACGGACTTTGACACCTCGGGCGTGTGAAACCCACTTAATGAAAGGGCCCATAAATTGTAGAAAATATTTTCATTGAAAATTTGAGTGTGTCATATTTCCTCGAGAGTATAAGATAGAGAAGCCACAGTAGAATCGTTTGATCGTTTCTGCCTTTTCTACAAAGATGGCGGCTAGCAGTCACTCGGCTGGATGATTGAAATTAATATTAATACAAAAAATCCAATATTAATACATTTAAAAAAAAAACTTTTTTTTCAGTACTTTATAATATACTAGCTGCTGCCCGCGACTTCGTCTGCGTGGACTCGGGATAAAAACGATCCTATATTTTAATCCAGGCTATAAACTATCTTTGTGCAAAACTTCATTCAAATCGGTTCAGCCGTTTAAGCGTGATTGAGTAACAAACATCCAAACATCTAAACATCTAAACATTCGCATTTATAATATTAGTAGGATACATTACCTGGGCTTCGGCTCTAAGACGGTTAAAAAAACACCGTGTATGGTTTATCGTGAGCTCCGGTTAATGACGTTAGTTTTGATTTTACCTTTTCAATATGTGGTTTCCAATTTAAGTTTTTATCTAGTATTAAACCTAGGTATTTTCTTTATCTACTTTTTTAATGATTGTGTTGTTCTTTGTAGAGGTTGAAAATGAGGTATTTTTTTTTGCAGCGAAAATTATATAGTTTGTTTTACAGATATTGATAGTCAGTAGGCTACACTGAAACCAGGTATTTACTTAGTTCAGATCGTTTTGTGCATCATTAATCACATTGCTGATAGTTTCCAAAATAAAATAGGCTAGTGTCAGTCATCTGTAAAGTGTAATCTCCCTTGAGACATAGTTAGTATTGTTCGACGTGTCAAATATAATGAAAACACATCTTCGCACATCTCAGCATCACATAAAATTCTGTCTGGCGACCCGAAACATTTTGATAGAACTGTACCAACTTCACACCCATTGCGTATCTAATCTCTGGTGGCGCTACCATGTGGCTTCTGTTTACTCACTACCCTGTGACGCCGCGGTATGCGACGTTAATGAGTGGCATTCCTTACTGCACGTGACATCACAGTCCTGTCTCCCTATTCTGTAACTTGTTTTAAGATCACCTCAAAGCTTACTCACAAATATATCTTGACACCGCGATGCGTATTAACTACGCGTAAGCAGAGGTCTAGTTTCGTGAGGTGAACGGCGGGGTGAGCCGCAATAGCGTGTAGCGAATAACAGCCTGAACTAGCTGGAGCGGGGAAAGTGACGTGTCACTCGCTGGCTTTGAACCAAACTGAGACACAATTTTATTTCGAAACGTGCATAAGATATGGCCTGAGCATATTGAGTATCGTCTTGGTACATGCGCTCTCTCTTGCACAGCACACCGCCAAATTTGAGTAAGCCACATGATTAACTAGATTATATTTTAAATTAATGTGTGGCAAATTTAAGGCCATGAGCTTTTCGAAGGCAGGTAAAAGGAAGAGCAGGTTTCAACTAACGATATTTCACTTCGCATTTGAAGTGTATACTTACTTTCATATATATGTTCTTTGTGGTGGGGACTTCTACTTTTCACTGAACGAATTTGGCAGTATGTACCTAAAATATATTGTAATCTGAATACCAACAACAAAAATATCCAATTGAACCGTCTCGATATAAACGGTAAACTAACTAATTCCTTCCACCTTTTTTTACGTCATTTTTTTCAACTTAAACTAAGATACTATACGTGTATATTTAAATAATCTAGAATCACGGATACGTTGTGTTAAATGTCCCCACGTCACTAAGTTTTCATTTCGCAGCACATGCTTTTAGCATGATTATGTCGTTGAGTCCTATGCTTTCTGCCTGCCGTTGCTCTGCCATTCAGTAGAAAAAGGTAAATGAACACTAAAATGTGAACTACATAGAACGACCGACTTTTTTTACTCGAGGATGGTACCTTGCTTGGAGCCAAACTGAGATTTGGTACAAAGATAGAGTCCCGGGGAAGGACATATGATAGTTTTTATCCTGGAAATCATGCCCTAAAGGGGTGAAACGGGGGTGAAATTTTATATGAAGCTACGAAATAAACGAGTTCCAGACGGAGTCGCGGGCAGAAGCTAATTACTCAATAAAAACTGACAGCATGGTCTACCGGGGCTTTTTGCCCGCTCTTTCTGGCGATTTACCAAGCGCCTGTCCAGGAACAAAACCTCAGCTATCTTGAGAGCATCGATGAAGCCGAAACGACCCAGTGGTACCTGACTCCATTCTCAAGACCTCATTTTGCCGATGCACGACTGGGTGTGAGGCGCGATGCGGCTGCCATAAAGCAGGAATTGCCTGCTCCAGTGTTTGCGGCGTATGTTCTGACTCCTGCACTAACGGAGCCCCCATCGAAGACACCGTCGACGATGATAATGACAATGATGATCATTTAGATTTAGAACACAATTAGGAATTAAATTTTTACGACACGGCATACTTAGAACATATGTTTATTTTTTTATTGTCCATCTTCCCTCCATATCTTATGAAGTATTGATCCTAGCTAAAAAGTGTATAGAATCTGTTTTGGAGAAAATTTTATGTAGATTAGTTATCTATACAAACACTTTTTGGTATGGTGGGCCACCGTTGTTAACGAGTAATTTACGAAAAACTAAAAGGACCTTCACAGTGTAATGATGACAGCAGGATTTTGAAGTTGCTGTTCTTTTTTCATACCGATAGCAAGTTCGACAATGAATTGCAAGATAGACCAAAAAGTTTCTTTAAACTATTTTGTTTAGTATTAAATATTTACAAAAATACACCGAATTGCAGATGCACAGATGGCAGTCGCTTTCGTAAAACTAGTGCCTACCCCAAATCTTGGGATTAGGTGCCAACGCGGCCTCCGGGATCGTGTAGGGCACTGCCGAAAAAACGCAGTAGGTTAACTTAAATCATGGTCATGAAAGAGTAGCACCGAACTGCATCCTGAAACACAGTAATAAGTAACTATTTAATAAATAAAATATTTCACTCTCTAAATCACACCGATCAAGATCTGAGGGGTGGAGATGTAGATATGCTATTACGCAGAAGTTCCTTCTTAAGAGGGAAGAATAGCTTTGCAGCAGTTAGCAACTCGCGACTGACAATAGGTACTTTTTAATGAAATTTAGATTTTGGGACAAAACGGTTTCCACTAACTAACTCTAACAAATCACTTTGGTTTTAATGTTGATCGCTTCAGCAGCATCATTTTAGGGCTTATAGGTTTTGCTTCATAAAAAAATGTTTTTTTCTAAATTTGAATTTATTGCAAATCTTGAAAAAGGAAATATTGCAACCTAGTCTTTCATTGTGTCAATAACGTACTAAAAAGTGGAAAAACATTTTCTCTTTTTATATGGACGATTACGTAGTATTCCAAAGGTATTGTTCCCTCAATGTGCCTGGTATTTATTAAGGTTGCATTGTGGTTTTTAGTCAAAACCACGAAATAGGAATCTGTTATTCAGTTGACTCGGGCGCCAAGCGAGCGCAATTTCCTGGACACGATGACTCAACCCGAGCACTGGGCATATTCTTTGCAACTAACAATATCATTTGATTTTCATTCCAATCTCATCTCAATAGCTGTACATTGCAATTACACGCGCTCGACTACTCACTAATGCAAAAGGGAGCGCATGCACACAGCCAATTCACATTCATTACGATACATGGTAAACGCGTTCCGGAATTGAGCTCAGTAAAAATGATATAGGTATGTGCAGCTACTACGCAGGCGGTTCTTAATTTCACTCTTAAGAGGCCCAATATACAAAGCATCATGGCAATATTAACATGCTATTATGAATTAAAACCCAACATAGTTGTAGATCGATAAAAACTGTTCAGAGCAGGCAAAATCACGTAGGGTTATAATTGCTATTATTTTTTTATAGGCGCTTAACAAGCCACAAGTAAAACTTTACTAAAACGACTGGCTTGACTTATCCCCCCCCCCCTCCAAATTTAAATCCTGGTACTTATAGCATCAATATTTTTTAAATATTTAGAGCTTACTACTAGGTATAATAGGTATAATTATTAGATTTAGACTGCCCCAATATATTTATCCCTCTACTCATCTACTGAACCGTAAAATGAATAAGTAGGTACACATTGAAGATCGTAATTACACTCAAACTTACATACGCTTAACTGAATAAGAACAGAACGAATTAATAAAATTATTATTGTCGGTATTAATTAAGCAAATAGCGAGAGCAATTTGAATGCAATCTGTGCAAATCGGTGCGTCGATGGCGGGGAATTATGGCGCCAAAGATAGAGATCGAACATGGCGGCCCAGGCCCGTTGACCGCCGACCGCGGGTGACCCCTACTTCGTTCATGCAATGCGGTGACGTCAGCAGCGGTCAGTGTGTAGCGAAATTATTTGTCGATATCGAAATTAAAAAATTAAATTAGAAATTATAAAACAATAATAATGGACCTGTCTTTAGGATTATGTCTGTTGGACTCTATGTACAGTACATATATTTGTTTATGCGACTGTTTGTGTTCTAGATAAATTAAAAAAACGTGTGTAATAGATATACTTAAAATAATGGAAGTGAAAAGCGTAGGTACCTATTAACTTTTTTTAAACATGTACGTGCTCTCTTCTCTATATTCAGCAAAAGAAGAAAAATAAAAATTTAGATTTTATGAAGTAAGTACCTACTTAATTCTGATATTTATGAGCTTTGTAACAGAACAAGTTGCATTTCGTATTTTTTTCAAGCTCATAAGTTTGCCGGCGATTCTTATATAAATAATGACATACAATTGAAACCAACTAACTGTATTACTCTTACATAATAAGTGTGCAGACTACCTTTTTTTGCTTAAAAATTACATCTTTCAATTCAAATTAAAAATAGCATCCATAAATTACAAGTGGGAATCATTTTCTCAATATGACCTACCCCCTTGGCGCCTTTGGTCGTATTGTGTGCCTGTCTGTTTCTGGTCGTATGTATGGCATTGCATTTCTCAAACGGATGGAGCTATGCAAATGTTGTTTTGCTGAGTAGAAAATAATAGTTACCATTAATTTCGGTCAACGGGGTACATTCTTGATTAAATGCACATTTTACTTTAAAACCGATTAGGTCGCCTGTTGCTACAAATATTTATTTAGTCAACTCTTATTCCATATTTATTTTATATTGTGGTGCAATAAAGAATATACATTTTTTTACTATATTAATTTGTTTCAATAGTGCAATTATCGAAAGATGTAAAATGTGCATACTTAACCTAAAACGGGTTGGCCTAACCGTACTTTTCTAGTCAGGGATTGAGTTGCAGGGTTAATAGTATGTACATTCAGATGTAGAACTTTGTATTTATATTAAAGTATTTCACGTCTTTATTCGTCAGAACAGACCAAGTGCAAATCTAGCCAAGCACAATGTGTTAAATTCGCTGTAAAATACCAATGACATATGGCTATAGTGTGGTTCTCTGGCAGTGTCAGATACAGTTATGTTTAGTACCATGTAGTTAAACTGCATATATGGCGTTTTAGGCGAATTAAAAAGGTATAAGTAGGTGTAAAAACAATAAGTAAAGATTTTTAGGTTAAGTGTGTAAATATATAAAAATAATATATTGGCGAGTCTCAAAAGGTATTAAGTCTTCTGTGTCTATAATATTAGTCCCAAATAACACGTAACATATTTTTATTTATCGTTAAAAATATCGATACTTCGAAATCCCTAATTCTTCAGACGTGACTTATGGCTGGGTTCCCGTCGCGTGGTTGGTAATACCTAGTATGGATTAGAAATCACAAAATGTAACATAAACAACTGTTAACCAAGCATTAACTTACTAATAACTGTTATATAGCAATCTCGTAAAGATTTCACACCTGAATAATTGCAAATTGAGACAATATCGATTTATTGGGGTAATTATAAACAATTAGCCACGTAAAACTATTCAATATTTAGAACATTACTTTACTGTGCACATAGATTCAATAACTTAAATAAAATAAATAAATATAAAGGGACAATCTTACACAAATCGACCTAGTCCCATAGTAAGCTCAGTAAGGCTTGTGTTATGGGTACTAGACGACGATATATATAATAGATATGAATACTTAAATACATAGAAAAACATCCATGACTCAGAAACAAATATTTATGCTCATCACACAAATATTTGCCCTTACCGGGATTCGAACCCAGGACCTTCAGCTTCGTAGGCAGCGTCACTACCCGCTAGGCTAACCGGTCGTCAAAAACTTAACATAACTTGCAACTTTGCTTATAACTTGCATTATAGTATAACAAAAAACAATAGTGTCAACCCGGTTACATCCATTATCAGTTTCCTGGGGTTCACTATAATACAACATATGGATAAGACAACCGTCACCCTTATTCACAGCAGGGATGCCGCGGATGCGATTTTGTAGACATACGTGGATGCGGAAGCGGATGCCGATATCTCACATCCGCGGATGCGCATGGATACGGATTTTGAGGCAAAACACTCAAAAACATAGTCTTTAGGGTCACGCAGTGCTCGAACACGTTGCGACTGATTTACAATCGATGCAAACCTAACGCATCACCTGAGCACGGCGAATCATCAGATTACAGAAACGAAATGTTATTGACTATGACTACGTAGTGACGAAAATACTGAACGCGCGCGGCACACGCCCCTATCTGGTCGCGAACTGTACTAAATCCGCATCCGCATAAATTCCGCATACATTTTTGCGGATGCGGAGGCGGATGCAGATGTTGAATATCATGCGGAACATCCGCGATTGCGGATGCGGATGTCTGTACGTCTAGCACAACTTGCCGACAAGTCGCTTCGCGCGCGTCTGAGCGTCCCCTGTCTCATTTGCACCGTGCAAATTCGAAAGAGGAGGGTAGATTTTTCTCGACTCGCGTCGCGGCGCGGCGTCAGTTGTGCTATTTAGCCCCCCTGCAACATCCCTGATTTACAGCTATAAGTGATAAAATGACAACTACGAGTATTCTAAGCTCGCTGGGCATAACTAAAACAGGCAATACATCGAAAAAGGTACTTGGATGGGTAAATCCACCGGCACCACATTACGCTGCATTTTTTTTTTATTTTAGTTTATAAATACAGGTTCACACTACTGAACCAAAAAAAAAAACAAAGTGACAGATATCACTCCCGAGTCCGAAACTCAGCATTTACCTACTCGAACTCAAAAACGTTGATAGGTACATACTTTGTTTTAGGTTATATGTTCATACAAATTGAAAACACTATGCTTTTAGGCAACAATACCAAAACTTAATGTTGATATATAACTTCTTTTGCTTATACTTCAGAAATGCATAGGTAAAATCTGTCGCATTATTGGGCTTCACAGTGTATGAACAGTAATGGGCGTATTGAGCAGTGAAATATTAGGACTTTCATTAGTGTTCCAGACAAGTGCCTCTTCCCCAACACCGAAGCAACAATGCACATTTAATGGCAGTAACAATATCTTCATTAAGGAGATATAACCGTAGACTTCACGGTAAGATGGCATAATAACAGTGCAGCCAGAGTTAAGAATAATGAAGAACGTCAATTAGTATTTGCCGATATTATAAATAGAAAAAGTCTGCGAGGTTGTAACTTTATATGTAGGGACTATACCCAAAACTACGCATTCGATTAAAAAAAATATTTCACTAGTATATAGAATGGGCTTTTAAGATGGAAAAAGACTACCCCGCGGCTCCACCTGCACGTCTAGCACACGACGGCCGCGACATACTCTCGATTTTTATCGCACTATAACTCTTCTTCTAAGTGTTCTAATAAGAGAGAGACGGATAGTGCGAGAAAAATCGAGAGAGCTCGCGCGCCGTCGCGTGCTAGCCGTGCTGGGTCTGTTATACGCGCGCGGGACCGCGCCGACAGCTAGTAGTAGTAAAGACCTATTATTAATGCAACTTGAAATTGACTTTAGAGCAACAATAATGATCAGTCAGTACTGGAAATAAAATAAACATGTATAATATATATATATATATATATATATATATATATATATATATATATATATATATAGTGTTCATCCCACATTATGGATTTTAAAGAAGTGATAGGTACCGTCTCCGCAAAGGCTGCATTTGTCAGGCGCTATGGATTCCCATATGGGTACTGCGCGTAACCAAAGTTGAGACTTTATGACCCTTAACTATTTTTATGTTCACACGCGGATCTCTATTCGATTCATAACATGTGTAAGCTATCAGTAGTACCTACCTAATACGATGTCGTTTTTATGTTAGTATTGTATTAACTAAACCTGATCATGACCCTCAAGTCTCTAGCACATACCCAATTAGTACCCATCAAAGATGGCGTGTATAGACACAGAGGATGAACATTAGCCGCAACTGTGCCCAATAGCCAGGCCGTATAGTACGTTCTTAAGGCAGTAAATATAAGGAAATTATTTAATCTGCCACACGTACAGGGATTTCATCACGGCCAACACGATATGCGATAGATTACCTTCGAACAATTTTGATGGGAGGGCAACCGGCAGGCTTCTCCATTATTTCCACGTCAAAGTGATTAAATAAATAGTCCCTCAGCTAGTACAGGTACGGAGTTATTTCGTAATTACGGAGGTTTATTGCTCCGACAGGACCCGGGAATGTTTCGGCCTGCTGAACACAGCCGAAGGTCCCGCTAATGTTATGTACTGTCTGCGCACGCTTTACATCCATGTTTACGTGATTTTGCGGCGAACGGCACATTCAATTGCATTTAATTTAATCAATAGCATTTTATCGAAGATATCTATAATATGGTAGGATAGGTTAGGTTAGGTAGTAATAAAATTGAGGAGGCGTCCATAGAATTGAGATTCCCAGCGCCCTTCAAACATGTTTAACGCCACACCAGGAATAGGAAAATGGTCATATACAAGTAATTATGTACTAGGGATTTTTTCAACGTTGCCATTTCATGTGGCCGACTAATCGGTTACTTATACATAAACACTCGACCCAATTACGGAGCAAGAACCAGACGTGCGTAAGCGGCACAACGCTGGACTAATTGGGGTTTGACCGACTCTTAGTGGTGCTTATTAACCAAACCCCATTCTTAAACGGATTTGAGAAGCAAAACATTGATTTGGTATGATTTTGATTATTATTGTATACTTAGGTGGACTCATTCAACATATTACCACGAACCGCTATAAAACATGATGAAAAATATATCGTCTGATTCACTTCCAATTCATGTATGATTAAGTTTCAACGCATTTTAAGCCTAAACTAACAAAAAAATACAATGCCAAAATCTTTACCTGCTTACTTTGATTACCAACCTACATTTAAGGCCTGCGCAAACCGGTGGAGCGCAGCGCAGATCCCTTTTTTATCAATGTATATTCTTTTCTATTTTAATTACATTAAGGTATACTCTCAGCCGTACCTATACACGTTCTGAATGTCGTTGCCGACAAGACAGATCTTTTTTATTGCCCTATGTGGGAATTGTCAAAGCAGTGTTTATATGTATTATGCTATGTAATGGATTGAAATTGAATTTGAATTATTGTGTAATGACATAGTGAAATCTAAATTGACTATTATGCATTATATAAGGGATTGTAATAAATTGAATTTATAATTTAAATTATTTAGTTAAGTAGTAGGAAGGATTCATTTTAATTTAAAGTTAAGGCACTATTGTATTAGGGTTACCTGTAAGGATAGTTGCTGTATTTAATAAAATAAAATTTATACCTTAATGTAATTAAAATACAAAAGAATATACAGTGATAAATTTAAAGTGATCTGCGCTGCGCTCCGCCGGTTTGCGCAGGCCTTTAGTGTCCGTGTACTAAACTAAGTAACCTTCGTTAATCCTGTCATGTCACTTGTATAACTTAACATGAAATTGAAACAAAATGTCTTGGGCTTCTGCGACTGAGTATTATTTTATCCGCTCCGTATATTTACTGATACCCATAGGAATAAGCAAACTGTACTAAAAGATTGTTGATCAAGATGTCCGAAGAAATAATTACTATGCTGTTTATTTATCTCGTTTTTGGTACACTATGTATGCAACAGTAGAATATACCAACAAAGCTAAAACAAAATTAATAATCTCTGACAAAAATTACATTTTTGGTTCAAGCTTTTATTGCCGATGTACTTTTCTTTATACCGTCATCTAACTAACTACTCATTGAGACGATTCTAACGAGCCCAAACTAGATGGGGTTATGTGGTTTTATTACAGAGTTCCTATGGCCACCTTCCAGCTCCATCATCAGATCAGCTCCACGTCATCATAATATTGCATTGTCACGCAATTTGTATATTCGTGCAAAATTTCAGCTCAATCGGAAACCGGGAAGTGGATCAAATTTAACTTGCAAGACTTGATTACAGACAGACAGACAACGGGACAGGTGAAAGTAAATAAAAGCTTGTAAAATACACTATAAGAAATCTAACCTTGGGTGCCACCGGTAGCGAGGCGGAGCCTGTGCTATCGGTGGCCAGCACTACCCGTCTCTCTCTTATTAGAAATCTTAGATAGAGAGGTATAGTGCGATAAAAATCGAGAGACCTCGCGCGCCGTCTTGATAGCCGTGCAGAGCGACAGAGAGAGGCACCTCCAGTCTATCCGCGCCATTATGAACGGAAACGTTAGAATTACGTAACAATTTATTACGATATCACGTAATAAAATCCGCTTAAATAGTTTTACTTATTAAATTTAATAAAATAACAATAGCTCTCTTAACTAAAACGAATAAGACGAGGAATCATCAACTAGGTATTTACTTTCAGTTAGTATTCATGTTCTGTAGCAGTTATTTAAATTGCTTGTCATTCAACTGTCCCATTGCGAAGATAATTGTGTTTTTGTACTCCCTATTTATTAAGAAATACAATGCTCACCATTGTGTAGGTTTCTCTTTTCTGTTGCGTAATGTAATGAGTACCAATACGTTACGACATATGGGTGATACATTTTAGCTAAGATGAAGTTGGATGTAGAGGTAAATGTGAAAAAAAACCCCGACATTTTCATTTCAAAGTCCAATATCTCAAAAACGGCTCAACAGATTTTCATAAAACATAGCTAAGAACATTCGGGATCACATCAGCTTTCGAATAAAAATCGCATTCAAATCAGTCCATTCGGGAGCTACGATACCACAGACAGACAGATACACAGATACACACACACAGACACGTTAAACTTATAACAACACCCCTCTCTTTGCGTCGGGGGTTAAAAAGGTAAGAGCTGGTATCCTATGTATAATATTTGACAGAAATAGCCATGCCTATGCCCCCACTGTTATTTGATGATGTCTTTGTAATTTTTTATTTTGCAAGACAGAAATATTGTTTTCCCCTCACTGCCTCGGAAAGCCGTCTTTTATCCTTTAAAACCGGTGGGCAAAATCGCATTTTATCCACTAGTGGGGAAAGAATTTGACCTTGGAGCGTATTTAGGTAAGTAGCTTTTGACGATAACAAAACGTAAAACGTTCATAATACAAAAATTTCACAGATGATGTATTTCTGTTGCCGCTATAACAACAAATAATAAAAAACAGAATAAAATAAAGATATAAGAACTTTTAAAAAAATTCAAAATGTATGGGAAAACTAAAATCCGACTCGCACTTGACCAAAGTTATACTTGGTTATTATTACTGTTAAAACAATTAAAAAATATTATTATTTAAATTAAATATAGTTGTTTTGCATATTGCACTTTCCTCGCTACAGTGAGGTGAAAAGTTTTGTGTTACACACGGGTGCAAATGTATTTACAGATGTATTGCAAAATTATTTTCCTTCGGGAAAACTCGGATCTTTATCGGAATACGATGACACCCGAACTGTCAATGAATGATATTAAATCAGTGACATTCTCATACCCATTAATATGGAACTTTATTGTTAAGTGTCAAATGTCAAAATGAATAATGTTGTTGTATAATATAGAGATGTTACAACCGCAACAATTATTAGGTACTGAAAATGGGATTTTTAAAACCACTTTCTGTAACTTCAAAAATAATCACTTTTATTGTCACTACTAAACAAAACATTATCTCCGCTTTAAAACATAATTAAAAGGACAACAAAATAAAGCTTATCGGGAAATATTTACAATGATAAAATTCAAAACCTGTCTATATTTTATCTTTGGCGTCCCTCTCGTACCTAAAAATAACCTGCGTGTGAGAGGAATGCAATCGATTCAAAAGGTTTCATAGGCAATTTCACGAAAGTTATCGCCACGCACACAACCGTTGTAATGAATGATAAAGGATTTTTAAAATTGGTGTTTTTTTTGCGTACCGATTGCAAGTTCAGCAGCGAACTGATGGGATGACAAAATGTTTTTTGTTAAGATTCTCACATTGACTCAATCACTTCGTTCATTCGTTTTTCTTGCAATCAGTACGTAATGTAACTGGGTGTGGTTTCATTCATTTCAACTTTGGTAAAACTACCTATACCTACCTAACATTACAATTTCATCGTATTTGGATCGATGTTTTCAATATTGTCCATTTCACAATCTGAGTCAGTCATATCATCGTCAGATTCGTCAGTGCTGTCATTGACGTTAATAACAATCCTATCAATGCGATCATCCATAGAGTGTTCCTGTGAGAGGTATTCATTTTCACATTTGATAGCATGATCACAAACTTTCTTCCATTCTTCCGGGCCAATAATATTTATTTTTTCTTCAATTAATTGTTTTACTGTACCCAAATTCATATCTATGTTTCTTTTTGATACATAACCTTTTATCTGTGACCATATATTTTCAATAGGGTTGAAGTCGGGGTGGTATGGAGGTAACCTTAACACTTCGTGTCCATGTTGATGTAAAATTTTGTCAATGGAATATTCTACAAAGTCTTCTTTATGCCGGCAAATAATTTCGTATAATTGTATTTTGGTTGACGATGAATTATGTGGAATATTGTATTTTTTTAACCAGTTTATCATAAGTGGCTTTGCGGTATTAGAGTTGGGCGGACATTCCACATATTTATTGTGATAAGCAGCATTGTCTACTACTAGTACAGAATTTGGAGACAAGTTGGGAATTAGTTGATTCCGTAACCATTTTTCATAATTAACATTATTCATGGCATCGTGATAATCACCAGTTTTATCAGTAGACTTATACATAAGTAGAGCACCCGGTACAAATCCTTTGGCACTACCTGCATGTACTATAATTAGACGTTGACCTTTTGAAATTAACTGTTTCACTCCTTTATCCGTAGAATCGATCCAGCACTTTCCTGTTAAATGGGATGTGTGAACATAGATTTCGTCAGTATACACAATATCTCTGCCTTCAGATCTGTACTTCCTTATAAGGTCTATGAACTTTATTCTTTTAAGTCTAACGTCATCTTTTTCCATAAGCATTTTCTTGAATAAAAAACCCATTTGGCGAAGTATTTTTCTTAGTGTAAAATCGCAGCCCTTAAAATTCATCGTTTCTATTAATTTGGACTTTAGTACTTTTATAGTAGGGACCTGTTTATAAATGAGATGAAAGTTATAAACCATTCGTCGTATCACTGCGTAGTAAAAATCATCAAGATCTAAATAGAATTTCTTGCGTGGTCTACCCAGCTTAATTTTGTTTGTGTTGGGATTTTCATTACTTCTGTATTGTTCTTCCTGGTTCAAATATTTTCTAATTGTTGGTAGATATTCCTGTTGCGTCCGAAATTCGCTGTTGAACTTTCCTAAAATACTCTGAGTCGTTTCTATTTTTGAATTTGCTATTTTCCGATATGAAGTACAGGTAAATATTAAATATAATACCTTGAATTGGATTTTTTAACCGTTTTCGAGATTTCGGCATGGCTATACAACCTTATTATAAGTAATCTGAAAATATGATTAAAATTACAGCGAATTTTTAAATTGCGGATTGCCACTCTATATAAGAAGCAATTTGAGAGAGCACGATAAATACGAACTTTTCCGAAAAATTACGAAGGAAAATAATTTCGCACTACATCTGTACACCCGTACTTCTCGTGTGTTGAAACACTCGCGGGTAGAATACCTACAACTTTGCTCCCTTGTATAACAAATAACTATTCTGCCGTGCAGACCCTAAACTGCAGTAACTCGAAAAAGTCACTTTCGAGATAAACGCAAAAAACACTTAAAAAGTAGTTTATTTATTTTCGTAAGGGCGGTATATACTTATAATTTATTGTCATGGAAAGCCCTCAAAACACAAAATACGATGACGTTAAAGAAGCGTACACTGAAATTACTAATGAGGCTTTTTCAAAATTTCAAGCTCGGACTGCACTCTTTGAGACATGGAAAAACAAAAGAAACGCAGTGAAAAGTAGGGTTACTGTCCATATTTTGCATTCACTTACACAGACAAGTGATGATTTACAGCTTAAACCACAGTACGCGGAACTTTACTACTGCGTTTTAAACGGTATTTTGCTTGATTTTTAGTGCTACGAGCTTCCGTTACTGCATTTAAAACAGGTTTTTGTAAAAAAAGAAGCATAACTGAAGCCTTTTTGCCATTAAAATGATTCAATATTTAATTGACATCAAATCTACATATGCCCAGTCAAATATCAAGTCAATCAGACCAATTTTAAAGGGAGAAAATCGACTAGCAAGATTTGAATATACTTTTATTTGTTATTTATAATTGAAGATAGTAAAGAAACCACTATATTTCTTAAAATTGTTAAAAAACATTGGTAATAAAACAAAACTACTACTTCAGTATAAAACGACTATTCAGTTTTATGTACTGTTTAAATGGCACTGTAATCATATTGTTACTGAACAGTTCAGTGATTTTGACTCATTTAAAACTATAGCTAATGAGATCAATTCAATTCAATTCAATTCAATTCAATATTTATTGATAACATGGTTACAGGTCAGATTACACAGAATATTAATTTGAACATTTCGTATAGGTATACAACATTAAATATCACATTATTATAATATTATGAATTATCATTACATTTATTACTATTATATTAGGTATCATCATTACATTTATTATATATTATATTACGTACCTATTATCATTATTGTTATTCATTGGATGATTGGCAGAAATTCGTCTAGAGAATAATAGGCTTTGTTAGTCAAATATTCTTTAAGCTTACATATAAACGAGCATTCTGATATTTCTGGTCGCTTAAGGTCACTAGGCAAACGATTATACATTTTAGGACCTATACGAGTCCGCACACACTGTTCCGATTTTTTGAGTTTGTGCCTATTTGGTAAGAGGTTATCTTTATTGCGACTATTTGGCCTGTGTTTACGGAACTCACTAAGGTTTTAACGGACCATTTTTGATATTTCTAAAATGTAAAGGCTTGTAAACGTTAAAATTTTTTGATTACGAAATAAGTTGCGGGCGTATTCCAGGGCACCCTAGCCATTATCCTTATCACTTTTTTCTGGATCGTTATTACTAAAAAAAGGACGGCACACATGATATTGGCATTAAATAGGCTAGTTGTAACAATAAAAACTTACACAACATACAATTACTATGACTATAGCTTTTCCTAGTTAGTAGAATGTGACTCCCAGATAATATATTACTAATAAGAATACTTTGGTAAAGTCAGGGATTAATAATATACCTACCTACCTTATAAAATAAATTAAAATTTTAGTTGGGATTAACTCTGTTAATTAATAACATAAGCGAGGTATTAGCGTTTTATAAAACTTACTTCTTACATGTATGAGAAATCCACTTATTTTTTTATTGTATGCTTTTAGTTTATTTAACTATTTTCCGTTCAAAGGACCCCTTAGAATCCGGCCAACATAATTGTACGGGTTGATTACTTACATCTAATTGTCAAATCAAAAACTTTTGACAATATACTTCATTTTAAGTCTGAGAGGGTTATGACAGCTCTTTGACATATTTTTTACGGGACCCTTTTGTCCTATCAAATATAGATATATCAAAGAAAAATCATATCGTCTTGTTATTGCTTAAACTAGCTCTGCACGGCTAGCACGCGCACTATCCGTCTATCTCTTATTATAACACTTAGAACAAGAGGTATAGTGCGATAAAAATCTAGAGTAACTATGTCGCGCGCGGCCGTCGCATGCTAGACGAGCTGTACACACACGCGATGTCTGATTTTTAATTTACGCGTGCAGATTTCGTATGATTGTGTGGGTAAATGCGTACACAACTACACATTGTATCTGTTCGTGTGACCTCAGAATTGTACTAAATTGACACATGACACTCGCAAAGAATGTGATAGGTAGGGTAGGCATCCAAATGTGGGTTGGTGTAATTACCTAATTATACCAACCCACATTTGAGAAAAAAACCGCTGTTGTGTATTATGTGCAACAGTGTAGTAAAACCATATTAATTTAGCTCTTATAAGTCTCTTTTCGGCACTCTAAATCAATAAAAAACAACAGAAGTCAGCTATTCATAGGTTAGTTATAATCTTACTAATCTTTATATGATTTAATTATTATTATTCGGACTAACATTGAGCGTAACCACGCTCAATGTTAGTACGACTCTCTTTCTCCTCTTCACATGACCATACCATCGCAGCCGGCTTTCTTAAATCTTGTCGGCGATGTCACGGACGCCCAGGCTTCCTCGTACGTACTCGCTGCGGATTTTATCGAGCCTGGTAACGCCGCACATTCACCGTAACATCTTCATTTCGGCAATTTAACTTGGATGGTATGGACATACTTTTGAGTAAACGCCCACGTCTCGCTGCCATACATGAGAACCGGCCTTATGATGCTTTTGTATACCAGACCTTTGAGTTTAACCAGAATTCTTTTGTCACATGTAATGTAACACCAGTCACTTCTCGCCATTTTAGCCATGCAGCGCCTATTCGGTGCTGAATGTTGCATTCTAAGTTCCCCGAATTGTGCATCATCCTACCCAGATATTTGTATCGATCGCACATGGTGACTAATTGCCCATCGATGGGAATCAGACTATCGTTGCCGCGGGATCTGGCTCGTTCAGGGACATACGTTGGGTCTTTGCAACACTCAACACTAGGCCACCGGCCGGCCTGTAACTGGTGCTTCCATCACAAAAGCGCTTCCTGTAACTCAATACGGCTCGCAGTACAAATAGCAAAATCGTCAGCGTATATAAATGATCACGCTGCTGAATTTTGCGCCGCCTCGGTTAGTGAGTCCAAGACCAAGCAAAACAGGAAAGGGCTCAGTACTGAGCCTTGGTGAACACCTTCTGTGACCGCTATCGGTTTTGTTTCACCCACTACCGTACGTACGTACGACGCGCAACTGACTCCCAAATTACTAGTTAAAACGCAGTAGCAGCCACCACGAGTACAGTGACTAAAAGCAAATTCATTGAAAATACCATTTAAAGCGCAGTACCTCACCTTGCTACTGTACTTTGGATGGTATTTTGTTGGTTTATAGCTTATAATATCACCACTTAATGTGGAATCAATAAATCGGTTACTGTATTTTAGATGGCAATATGAGTACTATTTAAATAGGGGTATACCAACTTAAGTAAGGTAACTTCCTGTTTCACTGCGTTTTAGTTAGTAATTATGTCTAAAAATAAATGATATTCGAAACACAGTACGAAGAATTTAGACCATAAATGTGATATTGTATTTTAGTTAGCATTTCTACAAATAAGTTGTGCAGTTCATACAGGCTAAAACACATTCTAAAGAACGTTTCTACTGCGTTTTAATTAGTATTGGTCTAATACTTGTAGCCGTAGACCTTTTTACTGCGGTTTAAGTAGTATTTTGTGTTCTATGCTAATCCATTACTGTACTTTAGGAGATTTGATTTTACATGTTCCAGTAATCCAAATCATATACCGATTAGATACACATATGCGTCTTGAAATACTGATCACAGACCACCAAAAAAGTAAAAAACGAAAAATAGCCCGTTACTGCACTTTAAGTTCTGCACGGCAGATACTAAAATAGTGTTTAGTTTGAAATCTGAATCTAGAAATTATCGGTTCAGCCAAATGCGAGATAATCGCGGACAAACATACATACAAACATACAGGTCAAACTGAGAACCTCCTTTTCTTTGAAGTCGTTTAAATAGAGATATAATGTTGCCAATAGTTACGAAATTCCATGTGAAAAATGGCCAGGCTTACGCTTAACATAGATAACAAATTAAAGCAGGACGGAATGCTAACTTCTGCTAAACAGAGACAAATATATTTTATGATGAGGTTGGTCAACTGAACAAGTTTTAGTATGCCACTTTTGGAGCGCATATAACATCTAGATAGGTTACAAGCTCTTTTTAGAGTTCCGTAGCCAAATGGTAAAAAACGGAACCCTTATGGATTCGTCATGTTTGTCCGTCTGTCTGTCTGTCCGTCCGTATGTTACAGGCATTTTACTCGAAAACTATAAGGTGTATTTGAATAAAATTTTGAGGATAGGTGTATTTTGTTAGCCGCTACATAGTTTTGTAATTAAATTAAGTACTCAAAAAAATTTTTTTAACGGGTGCACTCCATAAGTACGTAAAACTGAATGTCAAAAAATATTTTTTTCATTGCAAGCCCACGTGTGGCACATCAATCGATAGGCCTTTCAAAATAAATATAAGGTTTCTCAGCATTTTTTTGTTGTTGATTAGGTGAATAGAGTCGGAGATAATAAAGAAAGTCACTAAAATTGTGTACCCCCTCTCATTTATGAACTGTGTATTTTAAAAATATGATAAAAATCATGGACATGGGGATTATTAAATTCTTTCAGTGAAAATTGTTTTGAACAAGATAGGTTCCAAGGTTTTCGAGATATTTCTAAAAAACTGCCATCCTTAAAGAAAAAGACGTAAGTGCCATAAGATTTCAGTAACGATACGAGCTTTTTAATAGGCACGGAACCCTTCATTGTGCGTGGTCCGACACGCACTTGGCCGCTTTTTTATATTACTTGAATATATACGTATAAAACTGTATGGACTGGCACTTGATACACGAACTAAAATGGGAAGTGTTCTGCGATCCGAGAACTGGTGACTGATTGAAAGTGATGTTTTATTCAGGAGTTATTGTCCCGTAGATGCGTTGGCCACAACACAACAGACAGATGAGGGTGGAGTAGAACTTGCTCATTGTTTTAAAACAATCATTTTAGGGGACAGTGGGAGCAATAATTAAATCTCCTAGACATCTTTTTTTTGACGTTTGACGTTCTTGTCGCCGAATCCGAAAGTGACATGGCAATAACTGAAAGCCAAGTGACAATCTTATGAACGTGTGAATCAACTTAAGTATTTATCCACGCAGATTATATCTTTCAATTAACGTGCATATGTCATGTCATACCTGAACGTAATCAGGACCTATTTGATGAAAATCTTAGTTTTTCTGGTCACACTTATATCAATCTTATAGCATGGTTGTAAATATCCCACTACACTCACTAATAATTAATTATTATAAATGATTTTAGGAAGATATCGACTTGTAATTGCCTACTGTATAACTTAAAATGTTACAAGTAATAATATAAACATCGAGTTATAAACTCTTGTTTTATTCTGGTTATTTTTTTGTATGTGTATCTGTAGGTATTTTCTCCACAGTAGCAATTAGGTACTATGATTCTGCTGTAACTAAAATGTTTAGATGTTATAAACCTTTTAAGCTTGCGGCGGAACCTGTGAACATGAAATATCAGGGTATACTTCATTTACACACAGCATGCGTCATCGCGGGCATCCAAATGACGTTGATCGACGTTATCATTTCTTTAACCCGATTTATTATTTTATGATTCATTAAATTACTCAGTTGCATTTTACGGCTGACGTACAGACATAACAATAATGATAGTTAACCGCCAGCTAAGCATAGCTATTTTCAAAGTTAAACTTACATATTTATAAGTATCTGAGTGACAATATTGAGAACCATATGAGAGCCTGGCAAATAGTTTGCTCTAAAACGCTTGGGTTAATTCGGTATAGTGTTAAACAAGCCGCGTGTAGGTAAACGTCGGTTGCCTCGTTAAACTAAGAGTATCTAGCTACCGTCTCCAAGCCTTTTGCTGCGATGACAAATTAAATTTAGGTAAGTATATCTACATATGACTTGACATTTCAGACGAATCATGACGTCTGTTTTTTATTAAAATTAAGGGACGCATGCAAAAGTGTTATCCTAGGGATATTGCTTTCTGTCAACAAAGACAAATGGAATCGCGACTCTTATAACACATGATTACCCCGCGCCGTTATAAACTAAAACTAAAACCTTACCCATTATAAATAGTGGCTCTGTGAACTGAAGAACCGGCGACGTTTTTTTGTTACTTTTAATAGAATAATTATCGACAAAAGAAATATGTCTATGTCTGCTCACAAAATTTCACGAGTATCGGTTGAGAAATGCAACCTGTAGAAGAGAACAGCCGGAGAGCCGGACACCAGGACACCATTTCGGAGATTACCTCCTACACACAAACTTCCATCCTTACAGACATTTCCTATTTCTTATATAGTATAGGTACTTCTATAGGAAGTATACTTTGCATGCAATTACAGTCGCGTAACTGTTATGAAATAATTGAATATAAAACAGCAATGATAATGAGACCTCATTAAATGCAATGGATATGCTTTTGGCCGATAAGTCCGCGTCCAATATATCATTAATAATCGTCCAATCTAAATACGGCGTAGACGCATCGCGATAAATATTAATGCGTTTAGTGTTAGGTTAGTTAATGACAGTTAGCGCCCTTACTATGATAAACTATCGTTTAATCTTTAATAGTAAATATCACGATACCGAGCGTAAACTAGGGCTGGCCTATTTCTACCTAGTCTATCATCGCAATTAAATTACATAATACTTTCCTTTTCCCATAAAATACATTATACATGCACATAAAGTGGAAATTTCGTTTTCACCTCACCGGCTCGGAAAGGCTTGCTTTATCGTTCAAAATCTGCGCCCAAAAGTCCATTATATCCGCTACCGTGGAAAGAGTTTTTGAATTTGGAACGTGACGGTCAATCGTGAGATCAACCTGCGTTCAGAAACTTGTGGTGTTATGCCAATAATTCATACTATTATTTTTATAAAATTAAATGAATAATACTTATTCTTTCCTAATTATATATGAAATATTAATAATTAGACTGACTTATAAGGATACAATAAAATTAAATAGTTTTATAAAAAAAATCGCTTTGTGTAAATTTGTAACGCACTGTTTAATTAAAAAGTTAATTTAAGAAAAAACTCATATACATTTCATTTTGGTTTGTTATGTTCTAAAGTCATAGTAAAATCAAAATAATGGAAGTTATTTATAAATTTTAGTACAGAAGATATACCGACATGTATGAATTTTAATGCCTGCTAAGTTAGCGGAAAAAGTTAGATATGCGTATTTAAGCCTTGACTTTTTTAATGTAAATAGGTAAGCGTGGAGTTATGAAGAAGAAAAATGCTAAAATGTTTATGTTACATTTAATAAAATGCTAAATAAAATATAAAATGCTTGGATCTTAATGAGATGCGTGTACCTTTATTAAAAATTAGTAAAAGATCCAGATGACTTTTATTACATTTACAATTTTCCTCGCGGTGGTGAGATGAAAAGTTGTGTGTTTCGCTCGGCAGCAAAGTTGTGTGGCGTCTCGTGTCTTGAACGCCTCGCTATGCTCAGGATTGTAATCTGTACCAGATCAGGCGACGATATATGTACCTACATAGGTACATACTTATATACATCGAAAATCCATGACTCAGGAACAAAATTAAAATTAGTGCTCATCAGACAAATAAATGCCTTTACCGGTATTCGAACCCAGGACCTCCAGCTTTGTAGGCACGGTCACTACCAACTAAGGCTAAAGTGGTCGTCAAACACAAAAAAATTACAAGGGTGAAATATTTTCGCTCCTACAATTGGTGCAAATGAAGTTTTTTAGTTTGACTCAACAATTTTGAGATTGTTAATTTTGTGTAAGTAAATAACTGTACAAGTAGGTATTGTTATGTTTAGATCCGATTCCTGCAAGGTACAGCATGCATGTCCTCATTTAATTTTCATTTCTAATCTCGTCTCGTCATAGTAAGGCCTTGGTATGGCGGGCCACCCGACCCAGGCCTTACAAGGATAACAACGTAATGTCTGTAGATTGCAGCCGTGTTCTGGCCATGATATATGAGGGCCGTAACTCAGCCATATGAATGCTTACTTACACATTTGTTCAACATCCTTAAAGGTGCATGACTCAATTCTAGAATTAAGTGTGGAGCCTGGAGCATTCACACAAGCAAAGAACAGACTTGGTTGTAATATTGCCAAGCTACAATCCTTTTAGAACTTCTTATAGTATGACCAATAATTGCCTGGAAGATATCTTTTTTTAAAGATACGATTACCTCCTGTTGCCTATTAATAATGGTCTTTGGACTGTTTTCGCTGTGTGGCCTACAAATAAACTATACGCGTACTTGTAGTCTTGATTCGCATTAAGTTTTAGTAGAGATCAGGTAAGTTTAGTTAGAAAGCTGTTGAACTGTAAAATATTGTAGTAGCGTAACTGAGAATGTTCAGGGAAAGGTATGAAAACTCAAATGGTAGTGTTTTTGTAAAATTAAAATATGTTTACGATGATATTACCTATACTCAGTAAACTGGCAGTTGGCTTACTGAGCTAACTGCGACAATTACAACAGAACTTCATTCCATGCAGTGAATCTTCCATTCTTCATATACTATTTATTAAGGGGTTGGCAATGCACATCGGCTACCTTAGACGTAAGCGCCCGTTGGTTACGGTTTCCAGTCGTACACTACACATATAACTAAGAACCATCTCTACAGACAAGCCGTTGGATTTAAAAGAAAGATCACTCTAATTCATCCGTTTGGGAGCTACGATGCCTCAGAAAGACACACAGATACACATGTTACTTAAACTTATAACACCCTTCGTTTGCATCGGAGTTGGTTTTTTATTCATTTATCAGGCGTTAGTTTCAAATGTCATCTACTTATATCTACACATTGACGCCCTCGTCGAGATCATTTCGCAATTAGCATGCGGGTAAATTCATACTTTCCCCCTAAAATAATTGAATAAAATTAAGGGCAACGCTTACAACTATACTCTTAATACACCTCTTTAAGCAATTATATATTTCATTAGTCACCAACTACCAATCTAATGTTTAATCGAATGTTGGCTTAAAATGTTCATTGTTTTGTAGCAGAAATCTATTCGGGGTTAAACCGCAGACGCTGTTTTCTCGTTTTAAATGTAATTTAAAAATTCTTAACGTGTTTTCGACACGCGTGTATTAGGTACCCTCCTAAATTGTTTCTCTGGAATCGGGTTTGGTTGTATTTGCCTGCTTTAAATTTATTTTATTTACTCATAAAGGCAAGTTAACACATGATTTTACCCTCGGACCCTTATGATTATGAAAAAGAAGAAGTTTCACGCGTAGATTATGTCCAACTTTATCCGTTCTTTTAAATTCGTAGGTACTTACTTTATCTTATAAACAGTATGTCTTATGGACCCAACTTTGCTAGTTACATCAGTTACCGTGTCTTACTTCTTAATACGATTTTAGGTTTAGGTTTTGTATGTGTAGGTATTTCGTTTTTAGATTTCATTTTGATAAGACGGATTTTTATGAATGCCATGGTATTATTTCTAATGACTTGACAATCGAGTCGTGTTAAGTTCACATGTTTCTGAGCACCTTGTTTGCTCCGAAATATCTTATGGCAAAACTGTATCTACTTTAGAGGTGTATTTGTACCTAAATACGTTTAAGAATGCCACACGCACTTAAATATGTTTAACTGCTATAGGTATACACCTAAAAGCAGTTAAACATATTGCAGCATATTGCATATTGTTGCATATCATTACTCGTACATGTTGCAGTCATATAGTATAATCCGCCATTACATTACAGCTAGCTGTTTTGCGAAACAGGGCCGTTTTGTAAATTACATCACAGCTAGCTCATACTAGACTATCCCCCAAACCCCTGGACGGACAAAGTAAAAAAAAAAACATGTTCGGTTCTGGCGCTTCAACGGCCGCTGTCGCGGCACGCTCGCTTTGCTCGCTCGGCTCGCACGCTGCAGGGTAGCAGTTCTGCCTAACACTCCTCCTGGCTTCGCTTGGCTTGTACCCTAACGGAGGCATTTTACAATCCCGCTAATCGTCGACCCGCCGCAATACCGTGCGGCTTTGTAAACCAGCTAGCTGTAATGTATTACAGCGTATTATATTATATGACTGTGACATATTTACCATGTGCCTAAGTAAAGTGGCCGAACGTAAATAGCCTTACCACAAAATTTTGCGATTATTCAATATTAAACCTTATTGAGTATTAGATAGCAGTCGTTTTTCTGTGAATAATCAAGACTTATTAGCAATATTAGATTAATATAGCCACTGCATCTGTACTTACGTCATGACGGATGGCCCTTAACCCGCTTTGGTAAATTACAACTGGGTGATTGCAGAATCGCAAATTGAAAGCTAATCCCTTGATGCCAACTCGTATGTTAACTAATCGAGAAAATGAATAGCGGTCTTAAATCTGCAAAATAAAGTTAATATTTCAATGAAATCATGTACGATATAAGATATAACAATTAACGCTAAAAGTCAGTGGTTAGTGCCTTGCAGAACCGAGCTAAATATATAGTTAGCAATTAAAGGTTAAGTTATTCTCATCCAGTGATGTTGATCTGAATACGGTATCAAAACATTTGCCTTAGGTTTTTATAGTAGCCGGCAGTGCCCAATGCTCCGAAAACTATAAAACATAATGTAGTATACATATATGTACGAGTAGGTATATTATATACGGGGTGTTCGGTATTATATTAAGTAACTTAAGGGAGGTGATAGACTAGACTATTAGGAAGAGTTTGAACCTTACATGTCTTTGTCCAATCTGTAATAAAAAAAATTAATGGACCTTTTTTCAAATAAAAACGTACCAAAAATTTTACTGATTTTTTGGTTAATCTATGAATTACGATGTTAATTAAACACTTATATAAACTTGATTTATTTCATACATTATATTAAATTAAATTTTTCATGACTATTAAAAAAAACTATCACAGACTAAGACTAAGACATGTAAGGTTCAAACTCCTAATAGTCCAGTCTATCACCTCCTTAAGTTCTTACATCGTTATCCCAAAAACCCTGTATATGACTGGTTTTTCTTCCTGATTAACATTTCAGTATTTTTCAGCCGTACGTTCATACAATAATAATTATACATATATGACAAATTTTATGGAGCCTTTTGACTTTACATTACGCTTACGTAATGTAAAATTACCTACCGTAAAATTTACGCTTAAATTTACTTTTAGCCGGACGACCCTTTCGGCTGTCAACGTCCATGTTTCACAAGCATACGTCATCCCCAGGAGAAAGCATTGGTTAAAAACCCTTGTTTTCAGTGACTGTGAATTTTTATCAACTACTTACTTACCTAGTAATGATTTATGGCGCCATCGGCAAGTTAATTTCGGCCCTTTAATAGAAAACCCTCCTTTTTTACCACCAACTACGTAGTGCCGTAGTGGACGTATTACCTATCTACTGTAAAATTTACGTATTGTTAATTATTCATTTACAATGCCATATCGTTATTCTTCAGTAACCTGTATTGGGCAGATTTCTGACTGCTTGGTAGAATGAATGGGTAATCCCTAGCTGTTACCCCTGTCCTAATTAAAGGTAGTGGAGTACCAACACGTTAGTGGTAAGAGGGCATGCATGGGGGGGAAATAAATGAGGGGGGGGGGCTATAAAAATTGCCATCTGTTTCTAGTGGTAACAACTTCGGTGGTACCTCATCATTGCCATTGGACATCTATGATAGATTGATTTAAGCAGCGGGTGGTATGGTGCGGCACTTACGTACTTAACTCGGTACGGGAACTACGACTACCTATTTCACAATTAAATCTTGTGCACGATAATGTAGGACGGACAGCAGCACGCTGGTGTCTCTACTCTCGTTGAAACAGCAGAAGATCGAACCAAGGTGGTACCTAATAGATGGGAATAACCCGATGAGTCAAGCTGCCATGGGAAGGTGCGCTTATCACAATTTAAAGTCTAAGGTAGCCCAATTGTTTCCAGGGTTTTCGGTAGATTCCAGCTTCTGTATGCAGGTTGATCAATTATAGGTCGTATTAAAATATAGGAATATCGACAGCCGCCGCATATACCTGTCAAAACACACCCTGATTGATTATTGATATTATACCGCTCTCAATGCCCCTCCAGCCTTTAGTGGAAATAGATTCCTTTCAATCGCATCATGCTATGCTATTCACAAACAGTCTCGACTTCTCTCCACTCAGCCCTTATATTATGATCACGAGACTCGTAATGATCATGCGTAAGTGGAGATCTGGTTCTGACTGCGAGTCTGGTGAGATGACGGTAGGTAAGCTTTGTGAATAGCTGCGTAAATGCTTTACACACACACGGCGCAACATTGCGGGTATAAATCACAAGAATAACCAAACCCTTTTCTAAAGAAGCATCAATTTCTTCAATTCGATTGATGTAATATATTTTGGTGCCTATATTTATGTAGATATTTAGAAAAAACAAGATCAAAATTCAAGGTCAGTTTCTGATTATCTATGTTCAAATACATTTCTCCTAGATAAGCGTAACATACCTAATAGTAACCTACTACTCACTCTTTTTATAGACAAGCGTGGCGTTACGCGGCGCGTTTCGCGTGTCGCGGATATGTCATCTCATTTCATCTCGCATCCATAAATGAGAGAAGTTTTGTCTTTATCTGCCACTTTCACATTTTATTTAGCAGAGGCATTTTAAGTTTTATGAATAAGGGGGATAGTCTATAGAATCGAATTATAGACATAAATATTTTATGACTAAAATCGCACGCTAGGCCCTTATTGAGCACGTTGTAAATTGTGTTTGCTTATTGGCATTAAATATATTGCTGTTGAACTTATTACGTTAAGTAATATCTAATAAATATTACATATAGACCCATGTCGTAGTAGGTCTCCACCACTTGACTGTTGAAATTATAAATAGGTATCATATCAACTAGATGTTCTAAACACCTGCTAGAATAATTTCAGTTTTAATAATTCAATTCAGAAATTATTCCATTCCTTCTGATTGAATACTGTTTTTTTCCATCATGTTGTTAGGGGAACTTTATACGGACAAAGGGGTGTATTTTTTTATCAATCTTCTTCTCTTCTTCAGCATAATTGCGTCCACTGCTGCATATATGCCTCTTGCACATATGCATCTTAATCGGTGTTAAATTGGATACAACAGCCCTGGTCCAGGACAGTCCTGCTGCCTTTTTAATGTCGTCCGACCATCTGACTGGCTGTCTCCCTCCTTTACGGTCCCCGCCCGAGGTCAGGAGCAGGAGGCAACACTCGCTGGCTCCATCGGCCATCGTCCCTGCTACAGATATGGCCGACCCAATGCCATTTCAATAGGGTATTTGACAACAGTGGACATACATTGTTTATTCATTAGCAATAAATAAACATTACGAAAATCTCGGATATGATAGCATCAATCTTTCATTTATGTTTGCAATTTTAAGATTTTTAAATTTATATAAACTAACAATAAGGACGTGTCGTTTGATTGTGACGTCATAAGCAAATAATCCCTACAAATTCCATACTAACGGAGCGTTTTTGACGAATCATAAAAATAAGCTGATTTGACTTCTGTCAAATACCGTATTACGCTACCCCTCTGCTGATGTCAGTGACAATGGCGCGTTGGCGAATGTCTTCGTTTCGCACTTTGTCACGCAGGGAGATTCCGAGCATGAGGACTCCATAGCCCGCCGAGCCACTTTTAGCCGGACGACCCTTTCGGCTGTCAACGTCCATGTTTCACAAGCGTACGTCATCCCCAGGAGAAAGCATTGGTTAAAAACCCTTGTTTTCAGTGACTGTGAATTTTTATCAACTACTTACTTACCTAGTAATGATTTATGGCGCCATCGGCAAGTTAATTTCGGCCCTTTAATAGAAAACCCTCCTTTTTTACCCCCAACTACGTAGTGCCGTAGTAGACGTATTTTCCCTCCAATATGACAAGAAAGCTGTTTGGCAATCTGAATCACTATTTACTTTTGTTCATCGTAGGGTAAATATTACAGTTTGGAATTGTTGCCAATTACCCTAAGACGATTGGATTGGGACCAATTCTACAATAGTAACAACAAGTCCAGTACAATGATCGTTATTCATTAATTTAATTTTCATTCACCCGGTTATGAGGTCCTTATACACTATTTTTAAAAGTTATTCGGTTATATCAAAATAGTATAAATTATCATATTTTCAGCGCAATTTTATTTTTTTGTCTTTTAGTCAGTACTAGCTTCCGCCCGCGACTTCGTCCGCGTGGACCCGGGATAAAAACTATCCTATATTTTAATCCAGGCTATAAACTATCTTCGTGCAAAATTTCATTCAAATCGGTTCAGCCGTTTAAGCGTGATTGAGTAACAAACATCCAAACATCTAAACTTTCGCATTTATAATATTAGTAGTATGTATTGAGATCGAATCCACATAACACCAGCTCGTAGTCAGTCAAACCATTTTAGTTTTGATAAAATATACTGTGGAAGGGACGAAGCCAATCAACCAAAGAAACTAAATTGCTTAATACCTACTGTGAGTTGCTTTACAGTAAACAATTAAATATCCCAGCAAAGGTCGCAGGAGTTCATGTTAACAATTGTATCTAAAAAAAGTTACTTAGCATTCTAAGAGGTAAAATTGTCTAATTATCGCATTCATATTCCATTAGTTCAGTAAGCTCCTTGAAAGTAACACTGTTGTTTCACGCCGAGCACAAGGAACAGAACCTGTTTTATTTGGACTTGCCATATACTCGTTATTTTACTTTTAAATGTATATTTAGAGTATATTCCAAGGCCTCTATGTAGCCACAATCCAAGCTGTAGATTCTAAGGTAGAGCATTAGAGCCTATATGCAGACTGCGTTTTTTTCACGCGCCTACTAATACTGCTAGGTAGTAGGGGAACGTGCGTTGACGGCGCCTAAAAAAAACGCAGTCTGCATAGGCCCTTAAATAATGTGAGTACAAATGTGTTCCTCAAGGGTGTCTGAATATATGATTAAGGAACCAGTGGGACCAGTACCGAAATGGGATTGCTACTCTCTGTAGGGAAATAGTCTGGCATCAGTGAGAACACATTATTCTCGATAATTACCTCAACTACTAGTCATCTTCCCCAATATCACAATTTGTTTCACTCCAATTCGAACAGATTGAATCTAATTGGATTAAAGTAGTTGTTCTTTAACGAGTGGTACGATTGGCATTTGTCACGTTCGTGATTTTATTCCAATACTACTAAGAAGTCATGTGAAAGAAGACAGCGTTTTTCAGCGCGTTAGGGAGAATGAAAAAAAAATGCCGAATCCTACTAATATTATAAATGCGAAAGTTTATATGTTTGGTTGTTTGTTACTCAATCACGCTTAAACAGCTGAACCGATTTGAATGAAATTTTGCACGAAGATAGTTTATAGCCTGGATTAAAATATAGGATAGTTTTTATTCCGAGTCCACGCAGACGAAGTCGCGGGCGGAAGCTAGTTTATAATATTAGTAGGATCATTTGAAAGCTAGAGAGGTATAGGGCTAGGGGTAAGGTAAAGAGATAGTTTGAGTCCCGGAGAAGGCCATAGGGTCGTTTTTATCCCGGAAATCATCCCCTAAGGGGGTGAAATGGAGGTGAAAGTTTGTATGGAGTTCCACGCGAACGGAGTCGCGGGCAGAAGCTAGATCAATATAAAAATGAAGTCAGCTTTTTCAATAATAGGCATTTTCAATAGCAGGAACATAATTAAAACTTGCAATTTTTTATTTTACTTTGAAATTATTTATTAAACCAACCTTTATGCAAACTGTTGTGTAAAATATTCAAAACAACCAGGAAGCAGGAGGGTAAACTGAAGTAACGTGGATATAAATTAAGACTTTATAGTGTTCCAGCTAAGTCAGTTATGTAATTGCTGTCAAATATAAAATAAATTGACCTGATTGCTTTTGTCTTAATTCGAAATATTAGAATGCCGTTAGCCACTTTAATAACGTGTCAGGTTAACTTTCGCCAGCAGGCAAACAAGGAACATGAATAAATAATTGTGGATATTATTATTTGAATACATTTTATTGCTTTTTGTGTCATGTGTTGTATAAAACAAGTAATTATTCAATCCTACTAATATGATACCTATTTCAATGCGAAACTTTAAATGTTTGTTACTCAATCAGGCAAAAACTATAAACGAATTAAGATTATTCCAGACTATTTTCGTGCAAAACTTCATCCAAATTGGTTGAGCCATTTAAGCGGGATTTAGTAACAAACATCCAAACATCTAAACATTAAATATCAAAACTTTCGCATTTATAATATGAGTAGGATATAGTAGGCAGAAAATAAGAAGCAAAAGCGTATTCTGATTGTTTCAGTAGGTACCTACGTACTTACTACTTATTATTAAACTCTGCTATTAAATACTTGATGTTGAAATCAAAAAGACAGCGAAATGCTATTGGCGAAGAAAAGCAAAAGACGGGGAAACCTGGAAAACTTTGGAGGAGGCTTTCACCGTTATAGGCGGTCCTTATACGGAAGAAGAAGAATTATATTTTAAAAGTGATATATTAGTGAAATAAGAATGAGAAAAAACAAACAATATAAAAACTTTATTTAACAAATCTTATCTTATTAAATAATTATAGGTACATACATACCCAGTGAAGTGTTATGAATGCGATGTTTTCGAATATTCACGACATTTATGTTAAATCGCGAGGTACCTACTTTCGTACTAATATAATTATGTCTGCTCCAGGAAATTGTTAAAACTATTGTTTTGATCAGTATATTACATTTCTACAAGCTGGACAGTTACCCCCTTATTCATAAAACTTAAAATTATATTATATATATATAGCAGAGGATAAATAAAATTTGCTTTGTCCCTTTCTGACAAAGACAAATGTCAAAGTGACAGATAAAGACAACCGAATTTTAACGCCATTTTAGTTAAAATAGTCTTGTAGAACAAACGTTCTGTTAAGACTATTTCAACTAAAATAGCGTTAAAATTCTTTTCATTCATAAACATGAATGCGGCCGTAGTGTTTTAGGGGCATTACAACAGAAGATTACTTAGAAGGACCTTTTTTGTTTGTTTTTCGTTACGTAACGTTATTTAAGGCGTATGTCGCATCATGGTCGGCTGAAATTAATTGACCAAAAAATTTAATAAATAAGTAAATATAGCATCCCATATGTAGGTATATACTTGAGAGTTAGACTCGCTTTAAAGCGAAAGCGACGTCTCGACTTCCTGGCCTTTCCGCTTTTGACTTGCACATTGTAACAGGCTCTAGTAAATGTCATGGGAATACCTGATTAACACTAGCATTTCTTTTAACGATATCATTAAAACTAAATCCGCGCGAGTTTCAACTTAATACCGAAGACAATACGAGCTATATTAGTTATTAAAATTTTACGAGTCATTTATTTCACACTAGCTTCCGCCCGCGAATTAGTCTGCGTGGACCTGATAAACTGTCTTCGTGCAAAATTTCATCCAAATCGATTGAGCCGATTAAGCGCGATTGATACATCTATAAACATTCAAACATTCAAACTTTCGCACTTATCATATTAGTAAGATTAGTAGATGTGCCTGTAATTCATTTTTTTAAGTATACAAAATAGTAAGTTATAATTACTTTATTTTTAGTTTTAATTTTTTATTTATTTATTTAAAGTAATCGCTGATCAGTGTCAATAATCTGCTCAGCGATTTCTAGCTAGACTACTTTTTTTTTAAATAGGATGTCATTAAAAATAATAATGTTATATGTTACGTACGTACGTGCCTTTAGAAGATTGGAATTAAAATAAAGGACCCTAATTTCAATGCCGAAAGATGACATTTATAAGCTAACTCGGGTTACTCTAATGAAGGGAACATCTAACTGTCCTACTTTTAGTAACGGGACATTTCTTCCAACAATGGTAGGTACTTCTGGCAGCTCTTAGGATTACACACATGTGTTTATATCAAAGCACGTTGATCGCATTTGATCAGAAATTTATGGCAAAATGAATAAACTCCGTTCATACAATTAAATTCTACTAACGGGATGGAATTCAATTAGCTCCTGTAAGATAGCTTTTATCTTACAAGTCAAGATCATCTATGCCGTGGGTTCCTATATACTTCCTAGGTTACTTAAGGGCCGCTATGTCTGTGTTGTTTCGAATAATATGGATTATTCCAATAAAATATATGGGTATATAGTCAGCAGAAATACACTATGAGAGCGTTGTAATGCAGACATTTTGCCTTCTTCGGACACGTAGCTTCTTCTGCTGCTGGCTGTACTTAAATAACAAAAAAAAAAGATTTTTAAATAAATTTACAATATTAGATTGTACAACAAAAACGCACCATTTTACGCGAGACGTTTAATTACAATATAAAATCGAGTGTAAAATGAGTTATATGGACGAATTGTACACTCTACTTTTCACTTCGATTGCGAGGAAATGATGAAAATTAAAAACTATAAGTTTATTTCATGAAGTTTTATTGTGTAATTTGGCTGTTAGAATACTAACGACACATAAAAAGATAAAAATAAAGAGTTTATTCTATGAAGTTAAAGTTGCCCTTGTCTTGCGTTTGCCTTGGTTTTCGACGAAGATTTTGCTTTATGGACTAGAGCATAAAAAGCGACTTTATGTCGCCTCATCATGTCAGCCGAAAGACGTCCACTGCTGGACATAGGCCTCCCCCAAAGAGTGCCACAATGACCGGTCCTGCGCCACCCGCATCCAGCGGACTTCCGCGACCTTTACCAGGTCATCAGTCCACCTTGTGGGGGGCCTACCCACGCTGCGCCTTCCGGTACGTGGTCGCCACTCAAGAACCTTTCCGCCCCAACGGCCATCCGTTCTACGTGCAATGTGCCCTGCCCACTGCCACTTAAGTTTATCGATTCGGAGGGTTATGTCGCCTACGCACAGCATAAAGATGAACTTTTAAAGCATAAAGAAAAGATGCAAATGACATGTGAAAGTTATTTATGAAAACTGGAAAAAGGACGCTTTACACATTATTATAACAATTAAGCTAAAACCAAGATGCACTTCGTCACAGCAAGAACTTATTAACTGCAAGAGTCTCACTAGGATAAGTTTGGGAAAATGGATTGAACAAAAAAGTACACGAGGGTTCGGAGACGAATCTCTTCGCCAATAACAATTTGTAATTGACACGAAAAAAATCGTAACTTGACTGCCCATTATTTTACGTCGAAATCTAAATCCAAAAGTAACAACGCAACCGCCCAGTTCCGACTAAAAGTATAACCAATAACGCGTAAACACACAGTAATGCAGCTTTTTTCGCTGCATTATATACCTACCCGATCAATTATTTCATCAATGGTACCGTATTGGTTTATTTACACAAATTCTATACATAGATAAAGTACATAATCGAGAGAGTATCCGCTTTGGAAGCTCGCCCTTTCACTCCTTTGTGTCGATTTACTTGAATATAAGTCCCTGAATAAAGGTTTTTTTTCTAAATACCTCTGGCCTATACCTCTATCTAATCTTTTTATGTTCGGATCGTAGGGATCATGATGGTTAAAAAATCCAATTCCATAAATGACCACTATCTAATACAGGACGTAGGTACATATTTTAATATGAATGACATAGAGAATTAAGGGATAAGACTTTAACCGATTTTTACCAAAGTTACGTGACTAGAAAACATATTCTGTAGAGTAAACATATTTCAATGATTTTGAGAGAAGATAATCTCTCTGTTTTTACTTCAGAACATAAAAGTATTCTTTCTATGATCTGAGATGTCTACAATAGTACAAAGTAAATCGCAAAGTAAAGCTCCCGATATAGACACAAGATGTTGATATTATCAATGCGTTACATTGTAAGGCACAGTCATGCTGGGCCGGCATAGTCATGGGTCTTCGATATGAGTGTGAAGGGATATACGTCTCGATGAATGTCTATCAAAATTGCCTAAGTCTCTAAATTTCGAAACCAAGTAAAACCACGCCACAGTCTCCCGGCCGTTGTGGTAGAGATATGGGACAGTGCCCTAATCAACATTTAAGTTTAGGTAGACACACAGACAACAGTTATACTTAAGTTAATTTGTAACACTAACACTTTATGGACTCAAAATGTCTGAAATAATCGTTTTTTTTATATTCTTTAAATACGAAATTAATAAAAAATAGTAAAACGAAAAAATTAAAACGAATTACAAAAAAATAGTCCGTCCAAAAGTTCTGTCTGCGGCATGGACCCCATGACGCTTGCGGCATTTCCCCTTTGGACCGCAAGGGCGATCCTTTGTGAAAGGTACGCGCCAGCTCTGGGGTCCCCTGAGGCGTGGACCAGCCGCGACGACAGGGTCCTCATGAAGGCCTTCATGTCGGCTGACCAGAGTCCCATCGTTTCAACTGCAAGCGCCGCAAACTCGTAGTTCTGAACTAGAGAAGAGTATTTGCGGCGCTTAAGTAATTGAGCCTGATCAGCCGCAGCGCCGGCCTGAGAAATTAATTGGCAAGATGTTAAATTATCTCAAATGTAGCAAAATTTTATGCAGGCATTTTTTTGTCCTTTTGTTTTAGAGATTCATTTTACTTCAAGACAATTTCGGTTTCATTCAAGATAATAGCGATATACTTCAATTTATAGATTATGCAAGTATATTTTTTCTGTCTAGGGAAGTTTAATATGTATCAATCAACACGTTTAGCCACATTCGTGGTAGGTATTCTATATTTTTTATCACGTTACCTACCTAATAATTTTTGATGTTTACATATTGGTGAAAATGTGTAGGTGCTACATAAGACCGAATGTTTTATTAAGCGGCGTTAGCATGAACACCTGACGTTTTATTGTTTTACGCTACCAATATTGGCACCAACTAACCCGCCAACTAAACCAACTCACCAAGTATCGCCTCCTATAAGCGCTTATGTAGCGCACTCACAAACACAATACAAACAAAAGAACATTCTTGAATGAACCGTAATC
Source organism: Epinotia bilunana (assembly GCA_947049275.1). Classification (NCBI taxonomy): domain Eukaryota; kingdom Metazoa; phylum Arthropoda; class Insecta; order Lepidoptera; family Tortricidae; genus Epinotia; species Epinotia bilunana. The sequence continues at coordinate 23,272,819 of OX346253.1, forward strand.
AATTACCAACTTTACTACTTATCACTAACTCGTACAGTGCGTACAAACAAAGACAGTTCGTGGCCTCCTTTAAATAACCATCTACTTACTAGCTACGTTTATTTCTCTGCCATAGTCTAAAATCTCGACCTTGTGATATTCAGACGTAAGTTGATTTTACAACAACGCTCATTACTAGAATACGAGGAGAGGAAAGTTATCAGTCGTATGTCAAGCGCATTATGTAAGTAGATCCGCGGAGGCGTGCGCGCGCGCTGAAAGTGAAAGCTTTTCGATCATCACGACCGCTCGTATAATACAGCCCTAATTAGCTTACTGGTAGGCTAGTATTTATCACTCTACAATGAGGATAATAAGAAATGTAAAGTACAATATATATAGGAAGTTTGGCACTTGTTTATTCCTTTACCTGACTAAGTTACAAACCCCTTCTGCTTATGAGACTGTTAAAATAGGTACATCGTGAAAATATGTTTTTGATAAACCGCTAACCAATGATTTTCCATAGATCCATCGTAGTGGATGTAATAAAATTATTCCAATGAATATATAAGTCCTGCCATAAAAAAGTGTCAAAAACACGTTAATTTAAATAATATTAGCAACTAATTATGTTATAAATTAAAATAAATATATAGCAGTCGAGCCTAAATTGACATTTATGATGTTAACGCAATCCTTGCGATAGTTATTGAACTAATACAATATAAGTAACAAAACCCAACAGACACTGTAAAATGTTTTAGAATTGACTTTTGCAGGACTCGTTTTGTGTGAAAAAGTGAATAAAATAATTAATTAGTGTCATTTTACTACCTACACTACACTACTTTCCTGTCGATACAACATTGGTTTGGAACAACATTGGAAATTACCAACAAAATACATAAGTACAAACTTTTTTCATATTTCCATTTTTTTTGGTGTTGATCCTCAAGAACTTATAAATTATAATACTGACGGTTCTCATACACACACAGTATACGGGATACCACATCATAATATCATATTCGTACAAGATTTGACAGCCACGGGCTGGGACGAACGAGTCAACATAGATAGGCAGCTACCTCCCTACTTACCGCGACGTCATGCGAAATCTATCGAAATAAATCGAGTTATTGTTGTTAAGAGGCTTACTGCGAGATTCGTTCGGATCTGCGTCTTTGGTATGAACGTAAGCCCATCGCAATACGTAAAGCATTAGCCTCAAACGTGAACTAAGAATAGATTACTTTGTCAATGGCGAAGATAAGGAATGGTTCGTCTAAATAGGCAAATTAATTATACAGTCACAGTATATAGCAACATCGCATGTATGTATTTATAGCATCGTATCATTATAGCGAGTTGATATGTCATGAATACTCTCCTGATATGTCAAATCGCTATAGTCAAGTGTCAAGCTACAATAGGGAACTCCCTGTTGTAACACATCCAACCTGACGTTGAAGTTGAGATAGGTATTGTGAAAAACTTGGGTGGCCCAAGTTTGACATCGGTTTGGAACTATGGCATCAGCCTGTTAGTTTGTTTAAGTAGTCTCAATGTTTACTCGCACTATTTGAGAAATAACTTATTACCTTATTATTGTAATTCGTTTTCTTTTATCCTTAATGAACAATTATTTTAGTTAGGGAGCTGGCGAGCAAAATTTCGACATGATCAGCACACAAGGCAGACGTTATTAATAGTGATATTTATAGCCCTAAGAAACATCAAGGACCTTGTCTGCCACCATGGTGGCGCTGCGTTGTAAATTTACAGCGTTTCAAAAATGTGAAAAAAAAGGTGTGCTATATTATGTGCACACGTCTGCTTCTGAATTATACAGTCACAGTATATAGCAACATCGCATGTATGTATTTATAGCATCGTATCATTATAGCGAGTTGATATGTCATGAATCTCTCCTGATATGTCAAATCGCTATAGTCAAGTGTCAAGCTACAATAGGGAACTCCCTGTTGTAACACATCCAACCTGACGTTGAAGTTGAGATAGGTATTGTGAAAAACTTGGGTGGCCCAAGTTTGACATCGGTTTGGAACTATGGCATCAGCCTGTTAGTTTGTTTAAGTAGTCTCAATGTTTACTCGCACTATTTGAGAAATAACTTATTACCTTATTATTGTAATTCGTTTTCTTTTATCCTTAATGAACAATTATTTTAGTTAGGGAGCTGGCGAGCAAAATTTCGACATGATCAGCACACAAGGCAGACGTTATTAATAGTGATATTTATAGCCCTAAGAAACATCAAGGACCTTGTCTGCCACCATGGTGGCGCTGCGTTGTAAATTTACAGCGTTTCAAAAGTGTGAAAAAAAAGGTGTGCTATTATTATGTGCACACGTCTGCTTCTGAGGCTGATGATCACAGTCATCCTGGAAACACAAAGAATCGAAAAGGCAGACATCTAGGGCTCTAACTTTTGTAGTATTCAATTTATTTATTTATTTTTACGAATAAAAAAACTGTATATGAAGTGCACACTTGACAGATTTGAATTGTTCGATCAAAAACAATGAGAAGAACCACAGAAAAATAGTCTGCTAACATGTTGCCTCTGCGTTGTCTATTGACAGTGCTCCAAAAATGTAAAAACAAAAGGTGTGCTATATTATGCGCACACGTCTGCCTCTTGGACTGATGTTTGAATTCCTTATGAAAACCAAGAAAATCGACGAGGCAGACGTTCAGGCCTGTGATATTCCAAAGGCAGACCATTTGTTTTTTTTTAACCCGACGCTCGCGCCAAACCAAGCAGGTATAAATTGAATTGATCAAAATGCTACAGACAAGACCACATCCCGCCTTCATTCTTGTTTTTTTTAAACGTTCTGAAACGCACTATACCGGAGTACGTCATTGACAAGTTCGAGCACTTAAAATCAGTGAGCAAAGTGTCTGCCACATTTTTTTTTGAATCCACAGTCATAGTGAATCGAATGGGCGCAATGAGAACCGCGTGCAAATGACTTAGTAGAGCTTTTTTTTAACATTTTTACAACTCCGTCCCATGATAATGCAGAGTCCTGAATGTCTGCCTCTTCGATTTTCTTCGTTTCCGAGATGATTGTGACCATGAACTCCAGTCCAGAGGCATACATGTGCAAATGATTTAATACCCCGATTTTTTTAAGCAACTTCAATCCGCTGTAACGCGAAAACGCAGTGACATAGGACCTCAATTGATTGGACCAAATCAATTCGTAATGATGTAAACTGCTATCCACCTCGACGTGAAACGTGTGCAAATCATATACCGAAATGCTCGCCAACTCCCTAACTATTATGTTAAGGGCCGGTTTCGGAGTCGCGCCGCGCGAAGTTTAGGTTTTTAGCGCTACTCTCACAACGATCGAGGGTCACGCACCGCACACGCACACATGTATGTATGCACAATGGGTCGAAATTGTAACTTTGGATTTTGTTACCAAATATAAAAATTGTTATGTCAAATGTATTTCATCTTAATAACAACACCTACCAACGTTCGTCCGACCGATCGCGCCGCAGCCTATGTGGACGGTCGTTTTGTTCGGCCGAACGGCTTAGGCGAGGGCGATTTTTGCCCTATAAATATCGAACTCGCTCACAAAATTTCATGAGTGTGTTTAGAGATGCAACCTACAGAGGGGACAGCCGGACAGCTGGACATACAAAAGCATTTTTGCCCTCTTATAAATATCGAACTAGCTCTCATAACTACACGAGAATCTGTTGAGAGATGCGACCTATAGAGGGGACAACCGTCAGCCGGAGAGCCGGACAACCGGACATACGAAAGCATTTTTGCCCTATAGTTACATATCGAACTCACTAACAAAATTTCACGAGAATCTGTTGAGAGATGTGACCTATAGAGGGAACAGCCATAGTATAATTCGATATAATTACTAATAAACCCTTTTTTATAATCAAAACAAACATAAACAGAAATGCATGGAAAAAAACCGGCCAAGTGCGAATCGGACTCGCGCACCTAGGGTTCCGTACAAACCTGTAGGTATATAAGTAATAACTTCAAAATTATTAAAAATATTTTTATTACATGACGTGACTAAAAATTTACGGTTTTCGCAATTTTTCCTTTATCTGTGCTATCCTTGCTTCGTACCAAATTTCAAGATTCTGAGTTCACAGGAAGTACCCTGTAGGTTTTGATTCCCTTGCGAATTTCGAAAATTTGCGGAAATTTGCGGCATAAACGGCTGTATCTTTTCCTTTTTCTTTGGCTTAGAAGTATGATTTTTTCACAGCTTGAAGGGACAGTAGAGCTGAGTATTTGGTATAAATTTTAGCTTGATACCTTTACGTGTTCCTGAGAAAAAGGGTCTTGACAGACGGACGGACGGACGGACAACAAAGTGATCCTATAAGGGTTCCGTTTTTCCTTTTGAGGTACGGAACCCTAATAAGCATGTTGTTTAGTTCTACGTTATTTAAATATTAATCAATGAACATAAACACTTTGAATAGTTTGTCAAGAGAGATGGATATTGATGTATTCAATTGTTCGATTCCTTCTGTGAGGCGAAAACTAGCATGTCGTTCTTTTTTTCATGATAACAATTCTCCAATCTAAATTTGAAGATAGATAAATTGCAAGTGGTGATTTGTTCGGGTACGTGTTCCTTCTTTGTTAATTAGTTGCTATGTAGTTTGAAGTTTTTTTTTTTCTTTTTTTTATGGTGCACTATTCTGTATTAAATTAGCAGTGTACATATGCCTAGTGCGATATTGTGTACTAAGTGTGTCAAACATTTTTCTTTTTTCTATGCCATTTCTATCTGTGAGTTCCTTTAATTGGCTTTGAATTACTATGTAAGACTTATATCATGTTTTTGCAGCTGTTGGTACTCCTTAAGTATAAATAAATAAAATAAATAAATAAATAAGAATATTCGTAATATGAAATAATTTTCTTTTGAACCAAGATTGATTGATTGATTCCACTGGTTTTGTGCAAGTACACGGTTCGATCGCGATCTGTCAATGCGGCGCAAAGCAACGTGATGTAGCTTCGGAGGCGCCTACGCGTGGCCGACTGAACGCCGCCGCCGCGAGTGGTCGGACTCGTAGTGCGCCGGCCGCTCCATACTAATTTGTATGAAGATTTTGAGCGTACAAATTGGGCAACTGTGTGATTTTTTGACACTAAATTAGTATACATTTATTAAGAAATATTTTTCAAGATTTTTTTAAATAGTTTTAACTGTATTATTTGATAAAATTCATTTAATAATTCTTGATACCTTTACACGTTTTTTGTGATTTTCTGGTTTTTTTTACACTTATCCATAAGCATTATCTCAAATTGGAATATTTCAAGAAGAAGTAACATTCATTGGCTAGCTGTGTGATATTTTTCAAGCTTGTGGAACATCTTTTTCTATATAATTCTCTTACATTACCGACCCTCGATTGCCGAAACCGGCCCTTAATGAAACTCACCTATGTTGCTTATTATACTTACTTACTGCTGTGGCGCAACGACCCAAAGTGGATCTTTTCCTCGGACACTAAAGACCGCAAGGCTTCCCTGTCCAATACCGTTTCTGTCCAATTGACGGCCCGGAGTTCGTTCAGGTCTTTTTGGACTTCGTCGCCCCACCGGTACCTAGGACGCCCAATAGGTCCGCTTATTATTATTATTATTATTGTGAGCCTGTAGTGTCCCACTGGTGGACAAAGGCTTTTGCACTTCCCCACTTTTTCCAGTGCTCTGTATTCTGAGCAGTCTCTGGCTATTCTTTTAAAAAAGGAGTCTAGCTCGTCTCTCCATCGCCGTCGATTTCTGCCACGTCTCCGTTCCGAGCTGTCGGGCTGCCATTCAGTGGCGATCTTGGCCCACAGTTCACTCGGCATGCGGCAGACATGCCCAGCCCAGTCCCACTTCAACTTGGCTAACTTTCTAGCTACATCGACTAATTGAGTTTTGGAGCGCAGCGTGGTGTTCCGGATGCGATACACTAATTTGACACCTTTTATGCTGCGCTCTATGGCTCGTTGGTAAACCCCGAGATTGCACTTTTGAGATGACGTCGGAGACTAAGTTTCTGCACCGTAGGTGAGAATTGGAAGAATGCACATGTCCATGAGTCTCCGCTTAAGTGATAATAGAAGGTCAGCTTTCATCAGATGTTTCATGGACCAATAGCTCCTCCAGGCGTTTTCAGTCCGTCTTTCGACCTCCTTCTCTTGTCGCCCCTGGAAGGAAACTTGTTGGCCCAAGTAAAGATACTCATCACCAGGGGTGTGCCTCAGGGATCGATCTTAGGACCAATCCTTTTTATCTTATACAGCGCTGATATCATGAATAGTATCAGAAATTGCAATTGTCATTTGTACGCCGACGACTTACAAATCTACATATCATTTAATAAAGATAACACTGATACAGCCATTGTCAAACTGAATCAAGGCCTGAGCCGAGTAGCACAGTGGTCCAAACTTAATGGTCGTTTTAAATCCTCTCAAGTCGAAGTTTCTGGTTTTAGGTACCAAACAACGTGTAGCCAAGGTTTTAGCTTTAAATCCCAAGGTGTCTACAGATAATTACGATTTGATATGCGTGTCAGAAGCTAGGAATTTAGGTGTCCTTATGGACAGTGTGCTCCATTTTGAGGGTCATGTACTTGAAACTGTTCGCAACTGTTTTTATCGATTAAAAGTTCTTTATAGAGTCAGAAACTACTTAACGGTCGATATGCGGGTTAAATTATGTGACTCTCTAATTCTATCAAAACTCAATTACGCTGATGCAGCTTTTGGTGAGTTTTTGCTATCTCGTTCAAAAAAGCTAGTTCAGCGCTTACAGAACGCGTGTGCGCGGTTTTGTTATCCAATTCCTCGTCGAGCCCATGTTACTCCCCGGGGAAATTATTAAAGATGGAGGCTCGTCGAACTATGCACTTTGCCACACTACTCTTCAGCATCATTAAAACTAAGGAACCTTCATATCTTTTCCAGAAGCTTCGATTTGCGAACCCTCGTCCTAGACGGATCCCTCGACTTATCTGTCCTCGACACGGAAGTGCGTCTTTTCGTGGCAGCTTTACCTATTCTGCCACGAAATGCTGGAACAACATCCCACTCCCCGTCAAAACTGCTCCCACATTAAATTCATTAAAAAAAAACTTAAAAATGTATTTACTTCATCAACAAATAAATCCAGCATAGCCTTCCAGTGTCTTTGTGTATGATTATGTACATTTTCGTACCTAGTTAGCAATTTATTTTCAAATTCAAATTTAAGTTCTATATGCATCCTTTGTAATTTTAGATGAAACACATTTAACAAGAATATTAGTGTATAAATAAAATCCTTTAAGTAGTAGTAAGTAACGTGCAGTTCTGTAGCGCACCACATGTGGATCCACATAATACCAGCGTCGTTTCGCCTTCTGTGGAGCGACATTATGCTGAGAGGACTCCGTTTTCACATCTAATCTTAGTTTTAACATAGCGTCTAAGTGTAAATCTAAAATGTACTCACTGTGTTATTTGCGAAATAAAGTTTTTCTATTCTATTCTTTTTCTATTCTATTCATGGAAATATGTAATTGATTCTCCGTTTATCTCAATCCTGTATCGTGTCTGAATTTTAAACTTGTGCGGGTATTCTTTTTAGGATTGCATTACACTCAAGGAAACGGTTTCTAAAATGATCAAACCTGTAACCTATCTCGGCGTAGTCAGTTGTGTTCCAAATACGTGCGTCGAAACAGTAAATTTAGGTTCGTTTTTGTTAAAGTTTTTCTTAGTCTGACCCGCCACCGGACATGTTAGAGGACGGAGCAGTTCCTCGGGCCACTCCAACCGAGTTGATACGTGCAACTATGGCTATACTGCGACCAAACCTTCTTTGTCTCTTGCGCAACATTTCCACCCATAGTGTTAAATCTTTGTATATCTAAAATACTGTGATACCTGCTCGTATTGCTCATCTCTCCGTATTTAGTACTAGTCATTATATAATTCCCATTGAGGTTGATGGGCAGACTATATACACTATGGCAACGAGTATCCTCTTTTAACCAAAGACAGGATATAGAAATCGAAAGGCGGATCCAAAACGCATAGAAGTTTTTGGTATGCGAAGGAGCTAATGAAGGGTGACCCCGAATTAGCCCTGAAGCGGACATATATATACTTCCTATCCTAACTTGCGGTGCCCAAACCTGGACGCTGACAGTTACAAAACACCGAACTTAAAGATTGCCAGAGGGCCATGGAGCGATACTTGGAGTGAAAAGGATAGATTGGATCCGAAACAGTACTATGCGTTTGAAAACGGGCATTGTCGATGTTGGAGTTATGAGTTATGACTGCTACGCTCAAATGGGACTGGGCTGGTCACGTATACCATGTGCACCCACAGATGTGAGCTAAAATAGTTACAGAGTGGGTGCCCAACGATGGGCAACGGCGCCGTGGTCGGTCAAGCAGAAGATAGTGTGATGGTCTGTAGACAGTGGGGCATAGGGTTGCCAACCGTACTATATTATATAGTAGTGTACTATATTTTGACTCTTTGTACTATATACTGCTGAAGAAATGTATAGTACGCGAAAATACTATATTTTGAGGGACCTTACGTACTTCAAAATGCCGAGATTTTTTACTAAATAGCAACAATGCCCAGCCAAGTACTATCGACAACACAGCTAACTGACTATCGGTGCACCTTAAGTGTATTGTAATAAGGTTCTATATAAACACAGGATGGTCAGTTAACAGTGTTGTCGTTTGTACTATATTTTTTTACAGTCTATATGTGTACGTATACAATATTTGTCGTTGTTTTATTGAAAATACTATATCTCCCCCAAAAATAGTTGGGGCACTACTTAGGACACCGAGAAAATACTTTCTTTCTACAATCTGTATAGTACAGCTTCAGAGATACTAACTCTATGTTATTATTTAAATAGGTTCTTAAAAATAATTTGTGCACTTAGGTCGCGGGAGTCCGCTGGATGCGGGTGGCGCAGGACCGGTCATTGTGGCACTCTTTGGGGGAGGCCTATGTCCAGCCGTGGACGTCTTTCGGCTGGTATGATAATGATGATGACTTTTTAATAACTACGAGTAGATTTGTATTTTATCAGTATCAATAATTGCAATAGATGGCTTCATAGCTTAACTTGCTGTGGTATTATCGAGAGATGAGTGCCATGTGGCTGTATTAAATGTATGGAAGCTGGAAACATTGAATTTTCGGATAGATCCCGTTTATTCTGTAACTTATTATTGACACCGTTTGATAGAGCTCGTGAAGCACTTTCAGGATCAGTCTAACCTAACCTAACCTAACCAGTTTTCGATATCTTGTATAGTTTAGAAATAATCGAGTGAGATTACTAATCGTTTCCACATTAAGTACATTTTTGAAACAATGGACTGGTCCAGAAGTACCATACTAATATGAATGACATATTATACTGAACCTTGAACACTTTTCAATCGAAACATTGAACAAAAACAATCGCACCTTATTCTTCGAGAGTAAATCTTGAGATATTGTTGACACAGCATCATTGTTCGGATTAGAACAATGCCTGTGTTGTTATTGTTCGTTTATTTTGTAGATCATCTTATTGGTACTCATTACCTACTAAGCTACTTACATCTGAAGCTCTGTTCTTGAGAGATAGGGCAGGGCTTATTATAAAGCAGTACAAGGTAGTCATAAATATTATGATCACTAGAAAGATTTCAAATTCAATAACAGTTACGTTAACTCTTAATCTTTAATTATTCATATTTATCGTGCAATTGTGGATGTATTTATCGGTGGCTTAGTATAAATAAACCAAAGCTCAAGAACTGCCAGTCGAACTATCTCACGATTGCACACTTGTCCAACTGTTGTCACCCAAACAGTGAAGCCTGAACGACTCTCACAGTTTTTATAGAGTTTTTTGACATTGGCGCTCGATTGATTCCAATTTGAATTGGATTCGGGCCACAATAGGGCTGGTCACGGCCGTCGGAGTTGAGGTGTGGACAATCCCGCTGACGGCAGCCGGATCCCTCCCATGTAAATTAACAAGCCTTCCTGTCAAAAAAAACGAGCTCCGCTTGAAAATAGAACTTTGAAAGTAATCTCGTAGATTCGATTTTTAGGGTTCCGTACTTCAAAAGGAAAAAACGGAACCCTTATAGGATCACTTTGTTGTCCGTCTGCCAGTCTGTCAGTCTGTCAAGACCCTTTATCTCGGGACAGCGTAGAGGTATCGAGTTGAAATTAAAACCATATACTCGGATCTACAGTCCCTTGAAGCTGTGAAAAAATCAAACTTCTAAGTTAACATAAAAAAAGATACGGCCGTTTATGCCGCAAAAAAAGTATATTCCGACACTCAAGGGAATAAAAATGTATATAGGGTTCTTTCCATTGACATAGGACTATGAAATTTGACAAGTAATATCGTCTTATACTACATTTACCTACAGGGAAAAGAAACTGAAAACTACACATTAATTTGTAATTAAGCACGGAACCCTCGGTGGGCGAGGCCGACTCGCACTTTGTTTTTTAATTAGCCCAACATAGATTACATACGGTAACAACAGATGTTATCATCCCTGTTGATAAGTGTCACTTGTTTGATGTTTAATCTGTTTTTTGTTTATTTTATTGTTTAATATGGGTGTCCACCAACTTTGTAGAGGAGCTGGGGTGGTTAGAGTAGCGCTACCCCACCATTTCACGCAAAATAGGCACAATGGATGTCGACTTGCGGAAAAAGCCCAGTAAAACTAACTAACTAACTAACTAACTATGGGTGTCCTGTGTGTTTGTGAATAAATGTATCTTTTTTTCTTTCTTCACTTGGAAGTTCTTATTTAGTCAGCTGTGCGTATGTAACAGCTGTATATGTAACTTTTAGCTTTTAGATCACGGGCATGGTAAAATATGACCTCGAATAAAAGCCAACTGTTTAGATTACCATCCGTGAGACTGTATTCTTATTTGCCACCATAATAGTATATAAACAGTCTAAAAATATATTTGTAACCATTACACTGCAGCATTAGTATTCAGGTCTTTCTGAGAATTATAGAGCAATTCCATACGACTGCAGATATTTAACGAAGAATTTCCTAGAAAAGAAAAAACAAAATAGCATCAAAGCTCGGTCGCACAACGGTCAGACAACAAAGCGCTCCAAATTAACATTAAAGGGTCCAAAAAACTTGCTCGGGGCCGCCCTGCTAATCGCTCTAACATGAGTGACAATTCAGGTATTAAGGTATTTAAATTGCTTAAAAGTGTGAAGTGAATTTTGTTTTTGTTGCCGTCCCGTGTATCGTCGGGTTAATTTAAACGTATTTGATGTTTTTATGGGTTCACAAGAAAATTGAAATAATAAGTTAATGGAATAACCCCGCAATAAATCCCCTCGCTCTAAAATGATAAAACGTTGCATTATTCGTATTGATGAAAAATACTCGAAATCTAAAAACATCTCCCTATATTTAGGACTAATTGACATATCAGCTACCACTGCTACCAGCTACTCATATCATGCCTGCTGGCTTATATGCTTTCTATCCTTTCTTAACTTAAAGACCAAACTATAATATAGGTATTTTTATTGGTTCCTAATTCATCCTACTAATATTATAAATGCGAAAGTTTAGATGTTTGGATGTTTGGATGTTTGGATGTTTGGTACTCAATCACGCTTAAACGGCTGAACCGATTTGAATGAAATTTTGCACGAAGATAGTGTATAGCCTGGATTAAAATATAGGATAGTTTTTATCCCGGGTCCACGCGGACGAAGTCGCGGGTGGAAGCTAGTAATGATATACGTCTTGCAGAGCACTGCGTTGTCATTCCATCGATCATCCTGTTTACTGTTATTTAACTTGCAAGTTCTACTTAAACATTTAGAAAAACAGCCACTTGCATTATCTGATTGAGCAGACTCATCTAAGTTTTGTGACAACGCAATATGGCACTGCGAAGCTGATCTGCGGCGCTACCACGAAAATCGAATCTCGAAGTTCGTATATCTCTGTCTCTGTCGCTCGAGTACCATAAACCATAAGTGTGATAGAGACGGAGATATACGACCTTCGAGATTCGATGTTCGTGGTAATAGCTCTGAAATGGCAATGGCAACTCTTAACGTAGACAAGATAAACTGGTCGTGATTAAAAAGTCGCGAAAAGGGTTCCTTTTAACGAGTAGTTAATGATACTTCCTAATAAATTAATAAGCAGGCCACTCAGATGAGGTTAGTCTAGGAGCATATTATTATCAAGCTAACTGGCGCGTGTTATTGATTCACATCGTATCGGTAGTAACTAGCCAATATATATAATTTCAGTACTAACTTGGGTGTGAAATTTGATCTAAAACAAGATCGGAACTATAATTAAGATGATGTAGAGCCACTACGATTTTGTGAGACCGTTTTCGGAAATTGGAAACGTATGTTTTGTTTCACTACGGTTACGCACAATTCGATATTTAACAGACAATACATCCGTAAACTGACCTGTTAAAGGCCGCGGGAGTCCGCTGGATGCGGGTGGCGCAGGACCGGTCATTGTGGCACTCTTTGGGGGAGGCCTATGTCCAGCAGTGGACGTCTTTCGGCTGATATGATGATGATGATGATGATGACATCCGTGAATATAGAAAATTGGGCTAGATTCCTAAATATTTCTACGATGCTATTGGAACCAGTTTTTAGGGAGGAACAAGCGTTTATAAAAAAAGCTATAATAAAAGGACGGGCCTTTTCGGCGACAGCCAAAACGCCACATACTAATTCACATAGAAGTATGGCGTCTATTTGTACTAATCTTTGTATAAAAAATAAAGTAAATTGCTGTTTTGATCGTAAGACTGAAAAAAAAATCTGCGTTTAGGTGCATAGCTCGCATACAATTATTTCTTATTAAAGCGTAAAAATCCTATAGGTGGCTTTATTTTTACTCTTGGACGACCAAAATAGCAGTTATCTTTAAAACTTTATCCTACTAATATCATAAATGCGAAAGTTTAGATGTTTGGATGTTTGTTACTCAATCACGCTTAAACGGCTGAACCGATTTGAATGAAATTTTGCACGAAGATTGTTTATAGCCTGGATTAAGATATAGGATAGTTTTTATCCCGAGTCCACGCAGACGAAGTCGCGGGCGGAAGCTAGTAGTTTCATATATCTTTTTATGATCTTGATTATAATTTGGTAATTTACACTATTGTAATAGTTTGATGGTTCAGGTAGGTAGTATCCATATAGTAACACTATGTTATCAATTCCCTTATTCCTGGGAATATTCCCCATACAAGGGAATATTGAAATACAAATAAAATGAAAAGTGCCCTGACAAATAAAATGCCATTCGCCAAAAACTAAATTTTTGTACTAATTTTGACTTTTTATCTCAATTACCATTTAATATGTGAATATTTTCTTATTTTGTATTCGTACATATTTTTTGGTGATTTTTGAATTAACTTGTGAATTTGGGATATCTTGAATCGTTTTTGTTACTTATAGACAGTACTTTTTTAAATTTGTGTTTTTTCGGCTAGGGGAATAAGAATAGAATAAGAATAAGAATATATTTATTTAGCACACAAAACACGAAAAAAAAAGAAAATACAATCAAAGAGGTAAATGTGCTAAACTCAATAACTAAGGGAATTTACTTTTGCTGATAAATTACGCTGGTTAAAATGTCGTGGTAAAAAAATCAAGGGCCTAATAAGTTATCATGGAATTCCTGATAGCAAATTATTGTTAGTTATAAGCAAATTATAATTCAGTTAATTGGAATCAACTTCAAATGTTTAAGTATGAATGACGACACTTGGCGTCAGTGTTTCCATGATTAAATTCCCCTGAAAGTGTGACAAGACACTAATGATATCATTCAATCATTCGTTCACGAATGCTATAAAAGCGTTAAAATAGCTCTCTTTCTCTTGTGAAACATGGATGAATAAACAACTATTCGTACTTCGAGTATTATTTAAATTCTCTGCATTAATATTATATAAACATACACAATTTCAATATTCCCAGGAACGGCGCATCGCTATGCTTGAGACTAAACACAAAAATCCTCAAATCAATAAAGAATTAGCAACGCACTTGGCGTCGCGATAACAGGCTAAGTTGTCTTATCATAAAGCAGACCGTATGCTGCCATCGTCGTTTTATATTAATAAAAAAGGTTTTTATTAAAAATAAGTATGTGACAATGGATGTATTTGTATACCTACTACAAGTACTATCGACAACACAGCTAACTGACCATCGGTGCACCTTAAGTGCATTGTAATAAGGTTCTATATAAACACAGGTGATCAGTTAACAGTGTTCTCGCTTGTACCTAAGCAAAGTGGCCATAGTTGACGGAACCTAACTCGTCACATTTCAACGTTTTGGTGGCTATCAATAATCTAGTGATGTCTATCGGTAATGTATGTCAAAGTCATTATTAGTAGGTGGACCTTTATAGTACAAGAGGTCAGCCTTCATACATATTCACTTTATAAAAAAAATTGAGAATTGTACTGTCTTTGTTGTACTTCGACTACAGTTTGGGGACAATTTCACACATATTGCAAAAAACATCATTTAATTCCATTACAAAAACGTCGTCAAATCGCGGATATAACTTACATACTCAATATCACCACTGGCAATATTGACTGGCAATTTTACATTTGTATGGAGCAGGTCGCCCCAGTCGCCCAACGCTCCATACAAAAGTTTAAAAAAATCGCGTAAAAAAATATCTTAGTTTATTCTTATCAGAACACGATGTTATGTTATGCCCTTGATCGGTTCACGCCCCATTTTTGTTACACCCTGTATACATATTAAATAAATACTTAAATAGACAGAAAACAGCGACGACTCTTACTACAAACTACTCTCGGGAACAAAAGTATTCGTGTTCATCACACAAATAAATACCCGCACTGGGGTTCGAACCCAGGACCGCTAGCTTCGTAGGCAGCATCACTATCAACTAGGCTAATGTGGTTGTCAATATTAAAAAAAAAGACTTTTTGTTTCCCTTTCAATTTATTAATAATGTTCAGAAAACATACATATTCCTACTAAAATATATCGTTTAATTATTCATCTTGTTTCTTGAAACAACCCTTTCAGACTATTTGAATTCAAAGAATCCAAACAATACACAAAGATTCAACAAAGTCACTCAGACTCCTATTCAGTAGGTATTTCCTTCTATATCTGCCTTTGACGGATATTATCCGGCAACCATTGTCTAGTCAAAAATAACCAAGTAGGTAATTCGATTGATTCTTTCTATTCTTAGAATTGGTGGAATGAGTGAGGCAACTTTGTTCTCCGATACCACAATACTAATTTGTTGTGTTGTGTTCTGAGACTTGGATGTTTTCTACGTAAGTATTTATGTATTTGAATATATCGTCATCTTAACACAGGCTTTTTGAGGTTACAGGGGGCTAAGTAGTTCGATTTATGTAACACTAGGTTCCGCCCGCGACTTCGTCTGCGTGGACTCGAGATAAAAAGTATCATATATTTTAATCCAGGCTATAAACTATCTTCGTGCACACCCCAATCGGTAGAGACGTGTAAGCGTGATTGAGTAACAAACATCCAGTTTCGCATTTATAATATTATAATAGTAGAATTGCATGTCTTGTCCCCTTATTTTTGTCCGTCTATCTGTTACTTTCTACGTCTATACTTTGATGAATCTCGAAGAGATATATGATGGATGTCGATCTCATCAGACGCGGGTGTAGCCAGCGGGCACAGCTAGTAAATACTACATATGTGCTTGATAAGAATGCATTTAAGTATAAGGAATACGGCCATTCCTAGCTAGGCAACGCCATCTTTTAATGCGTCGATACAAAAAGGATGGCAATTATGTAAGCACGGATCCGCCAGTGGCCTCGTCGCTAATGGTGCCGTAATTGCGATTACAAGCACTCTCGCTTTCCTGCCCGTCCAGTTTGACAAATGAATGGCGACTGGCGACGCCCGGGTTATATGGAGGCCTATTCTATTTTATATTCTAAATATGTTTTTTGTATATGTCCGTCTCAGCACAAGCCTTACTGAACTTACTATAGAGCTAATTCGATTTGTAATAGGTTGTTCCATAATATGTGTTTGTTTATTTAGGCATTGTAGGTACCTACATAGTTTACCAGCCCCTGCTTTATACAATGAATGGGAACCAAAACGATCCTCATTTCATATCGTATGGCTGCAACTGGGAGGCACTAATGAGTGTCCAAAAAATGAAGTGAAAGTGACTTTACATCTTTTATTTTTCTATAATAAAGAAAGAGATGCAATACAGGGCGTCCCATAAACCGAGGATAATCCGTGGACAGCTAATAGAGCTGCTATATACCTAGCAGAATATTTAATATTAGGTTTAGTAAAAATGCCTTAGTTTCCGAGATCTTGGCATTTTTGTAATTTAAACAAACGTTTCGAATTAACCGAGCATTTCTGAAAAGATGTCGTGCTGGCATTACTGGAGGTGGTAAACAATTTAAGCATTTAATTACCTAAATTATTTTGCTCAATAAAAGTCAGTTACTTCGTTCAAGTTTTTGGTTTTATTTTGTCTTGCTAGAATACTGCTTACATTTTAAGGTCCGTTTGCAGTTGAAATTTCATCAATTATTGGGCCATTTAATAAGTCAGGTTTTTTCACGGTGAATGGCCAAATTCTGGGGATGAGACTGTAAAAAAAACCTAACAAGTGGCTCTTGAGTCGTTTTTAGGCTAAGTAGGATTTAATATTTAAAAAAAACCGATGAAAAGCCTTGCTGTTAAGGAATAGTAGTCAAAAACAAGATATACAAAAAACTCGTTTTGTAGCTTTTGCAATCAAGTAACTGACCTAAAAGAGACAATAAATAGATTTTTACAGAAGAAAACGAAGGCATTTTTACAAAATCTAAAATTACATATTCTGAGATGTATGCAGCAGCCCTATCAGCTGTCCACGGATTATCCTCGGTTTACGGGACAACCTGTATAGTATTTTTATCGTATACGGTGAAGCATTTTAACGATGCACCAATTTACTTGTTATAACTTAAAGAGTTATATAGCCTGCATATGCCAGTCAATAGGTTTATGAATTTATTGCATACGGCACACTAGCATTTCTGAAAGTACTAAATAAAACCACTCGAACGTGTAGGCTCCGATTAAATGCCTAGCCTAATGAGCATTGCGTATGTGATATATCTACTTATTATTATAAGTACAAGCATAAGTAACATTACAACACTTCAATGGAACGTCCTTTTTAGTTTAAACGGGTGACTACGAAATAAATCACGTTTTACGCTTAAGAGTGCAGCGTGCAACTGGGGTTAATTGCACATTTGGACCAGGATTAAGTATTACCTCTATATGCACTTAGAGATGGAAATATAAATCTTTATTATGGCTGATAAATGTATTAAGAAGTAACTTGCATAGGCAAATCAAACATTTGGATTGTTCATATCTTAATTTTGACATGTACGAATGAGTTCTCTACTGTTTTATAAACAATTTAAAACAACCAACTGCGTATACCTACGAGTATTACCTATGTACATCTATATACTAATATAATAAAGGAGAGAAGTGTCAGATTCTAGCTTCGTAGGTTTGTTGTAAGGGGTAAACTCAGGAACCTCATTATCTGATTTTAATCAAATTTTTCACATGTGTTTCAATAGAATGGACTTTCTGTATGGACATTTTATACAGCAAGTTTGCCTGCGTTCTTTGCAATACCTACGCTGGTGAAGTTGTGCGGGTAAGTAATAGGTTACATTACACCGTCTGTAAAGTACTTCCGGTCATTGCAGAACTGACAGACTTAATGTTTACTCTCTAGCTACGATTAAAGTACTAACTACCTAACCAAATGACGTAAATATACCCTTTAACTTTAGACCGAAACTGAAGGATTTTCTCAAATTTCCGGTAATTTTTAGACCAGGTGCGATAAGTTTTCTGATTTTCACTTAGCAGAACTTCTTCGACCGTGTGCCATGCAGTTTATCGTGATGACATGAGACGTAGGCATTTTGTGAGCGGGGGATTTTGGGAGCTAGCTACTAGGTACCTATAGTCATGAGAGACAATATTACTACAAAAACGCGAATTAAAACAAAGAAAAAACTAAACTTGACCACTTTGTACCATAGCAGCAGCCGTCCTTCTAGACTATAGTTAGCAGACTTTACGGTTATAAAATACCTATGTATTTATAGATATGTGCACTTAACCTCTCGTATGCCGATGTCAAAAAAAAACAACAATCAAATCATGACCTTGAAGTTTAAGTTGTAAGTTCGAACCGTTCTGGACGGATCCGGAACGAGGCATACGAAAGGTTAAGTTATGTGTGTCCACAATTCTGTAATATAAAAAAGACGTAGATAAGATTAAAATTGGCCACCAAATCTGACAGCTGAGACACGTTTATACATTTCCATTAAAAACGCAAAACTGAGGTAAGTTGGTGCAATTGACTCAGTTTTAGTGTGCCACTTTTGGAGCGCTTATAACCTATCTACCTCTTTTTTATATTACATCATTGTGTGTCCAAATCTAAACTTTCTTATTAACAAGCCCTTTTGTTTCGTCCAAGTATACTGAATAATCTGTTATCATTATCACTAACAACATGAACCCAAACCATCGCAGCATCAGCAGCCATAAAATAAACTGCAAATTGCCGCATTTGAGCATAATTATCTAATTCAGTGCAGAAGAACGCCCGGCATCCGCGTGGTTGCGGCGTGTAGTCGCTAATACCGATTCAATATAATCATTAACGCTACCGACTAGTACTTACCGTTAAATAAACGGCATAAGTGACATTCCTAAAACGTATAATCGCGATTGCATTTTGTATAAATAACAATAACGTATGTACTTGTAAAACGATTGACTGCAATTTAACATTTTTAATGCGCCATACGCTATTTTGAGCACAATGTGTGTAAGTGTCGGCAAAGCGAACGACTCTCACGAAGAGGTGATTTTCGTGCGGTCCGGGAACGATTTCCTTATTGCACGGGATCGGTTCCCAGAGGTCGTTCCGCCGCGGGTACCATCTTTGTTGCGTTCACGCAATCCAAACTCACGCGTCAATCCGACGGGATAATAAAACAATTGATTTTAACTCTTATTACCAGATAGTAAAACACATGTTCTCAGTAGAGGTGACCGGTCGTGAAGTACAAACGAGCTTAAAGGTGTATAAAAGTTGTCAGGCTTTTCGTCATGAGCATTGCCCAGTAGCTACGTGAAAAAGCTTTAATTACTCTTGTTTTTAAATAATGGTTTTTAATTTAACTTTACAGCATAATGTTGCGAGATATTCTGCACGGGTTGGGTTTGTAACCGGCTTCTATTACTTCAATTATACGTATGTCTTTTCTACACTCGCGGGCAAAGAATACGGGTCACCCTAAATTAAATAACTGCAATAGGTTTTAAAAATATTTAATACTTGTTTTATTTACATAATATGCTATTCTTTACAACACACCCAACTGTATTAACAATTTCCTGGATCAAATTTCCTGAAACATGCTGTAGCTCCTAAAGTATCGATCGTAGAGTAAAAATAAATATGACCAATTTTGTAGCAAATTTTATGGAGAACTTTTATCCGAAGTAATTATAATAGTTATGATGTTGATGAACAACTACGAAAAAACGACGTTTTCTTAAATCGACTATTTTTATCTCTTTGTTAACTTTTTAACACCCTGTAGCTCCCAAAGTATTGATCGTAGACTAAAAATAATTATGACCAATTTTGTAGGAAATTTTGTATAGAATCTTTTGTCTGAAGTTATTATAACGCTCTTCGTACAGATTCCAGATATGTACGAAAATATGAAAAAAGGTACCTTCACCCCCCCCCCCTTTATTAGATTTAGTCCATGCTCAGTAAATATCTGCACATATATCGTACACATTTTGAACAATGCAATCCTGTGTGGGTAGAACACTAATGTGTGACGTAGCCCCCAGCCATATTCAGGAGACATACGCGATGGCACTATGTAAACACGAAAACACACAGGGAAATACCATTTCTTTTCCAATCAAAATAAGGTTCCATTTACATTGTGCACGTGAAATAATAAAGGAACTCTCGAAGCCGGAAAGCTGGACGTTGTGACAGGAGTGACATAGACAGGAATCCATTAACTGTCTGCAATCTTAATATTTTAGTGTGTAGGCGTGGGAAGTTGTATCTGGGAGTAATTAATTGTGATGACTTTTTAACACCCGACGTAAAGGGTATTATTAGTAAGTTTAACATGTGTATAAGGGGGCTGTCTCTGCTTTAAGAGCAATGTTTTCCAATTAAAATGGCTTGTTTGCCAATTTCGGTTTTTAGCTATTTTTGTTGTGTTGTGTAATTTTTTTATTTAAAGTCTTACTAAGAAACTTGCAGACTTTTCGGCACAAAATATTTTCGTGGCACTAGCGTGGGAATTCATACGATTAATTTATTCGCCAGTTAAGTCGGTTTGCTCTTCCTTTTGACGCTGTTAACGGTGGCTGTGTTCGCTAATAGTATTTCATATTTTAAGCAAACAAACGTTAAAATATGATTCGTTCTGTTCTCTCCGCTGAAAAGTACTACTGTGATAATTTCTTATCCAAGTTGTCCGTTTCCAGTTGACTTGCCATCATCACTACATAGTATAAAACAAAGTCGCTTCCCGCTGTCTGTCCCTATGTATGCTTAGATCTTCAAAACTACGCTAAAATCAAAATGATGCGGTTTTTTTTAATAGATACAGTGATTCAAGAGAAAGGTTTGTATGTATAATATGGTACCCGTGCGAAGTCGAGGCGGGTCGATAGTTGAATATATGCATAGGTACACGTAAAATTAATCATCAGCAGATATCAATAAATTATGTACATGCTTTAAGCCATTTCGTCGGAATTTTCTACTTCATTAAGGTCAAGGATAAAATATATGCTAGGTATTTTTGATTTCAAAATTTTTCATACAAATATTTGTCATGAAAGTAGGTCTCCAGCAGACTGTATGTAAACAATAAAAAAAAACAATGTATCGGCAAAACAACATAAAATAGGCATCTATAAATTGTACCGTTATCTCGCTGACCACAAAACCTTTCACCTCTTGATCCGACCAAAACTCGGGACGTTTGGCATCTGCCAAGAGGCTGGCCAAATATGGCTGCTGGTTGAATGGCATCAGCGTTATCAGGCGCCGGCGCCGACGGCGCTACTACAGGGGGTCAGTCGTACAGATTACATTCCAACTTGATATCATCGTGATTTGCGCGCTACGTTAGCTCCGTGCGCGCGGTAGCGGACGCGTGAACTATGTTGGAACATAACTGGAATATGAAACATAAATGTCAAATTGATTTCCCAAGGTCCTTAACATTGCAACCATGCACTGAAAAACGGCCGTAAATTACAATACGTCTGTTTGAATATAGGTACAAAACTATGACGCCTGTCAGGCAACGCGCAGTGTAGGGTTCCGTTCCGTAGTTGCCTGTCTGTCTTCGTTACATCGACACGCGCGCGCGCCAACTAAGTGGTTCGGTTGTGTCGGCCGAATTTGTACGAAAGTTGGCCTTTCTAAGTAGGTACATTTTAAGTTGATCGAGTCATCATCATCATCATCATATCAGCTGAAAGACGTCCACTGCTGGAAATAGGCCTCCCTCAAAGAGTGCCAAAATGGCCGGTCTTGCGCCACCTGCATCCAGCGAAATCTCGTGATCTATACCAGGCCATCAGTTCATCTTGTGAGGGTCCTACCTACGCTGCGACTTCCGGTACGTGGTGCCGGCGGTGGTGATTTTTTTGCCGTTCTTATAGTACGGTTCTTATGGTACGGAGCCCTACGTGCGCTAGTCCGACTCGCACTTGGCTGGTTATTTTTTTTTTTAACGCTACAGAAGGGCTACAGAAGCTGAAAAATGCTTAGCATGCTAAAGGTGTAGTTACTACTTACATAAGAATACAGAGATATTACAAAATATGCTAGTTAGTAGAGTATAGCAACATTCAACATTTGTAGGTGGGTTATCTGCAGTTGCTGATTCCGTTAGATTTGTGGATGGGAACTATTGAGTACCAGTTAGAAATAAAACCAAATGCGGGTAGTTAGAAAAACTCGAACGACCAGTTCTAGACCATGGGCGTCAGTGTGTGTTTATTGGGCAGCGCACTGGTAAGTTCCAAGTTTAAGTTATCCTACTAATCCTACTAATATTATAAATGCGAAAGTTTAGATGTTTGTTACTCAATCACGCTTAAACGGCTGAACCGATTTGAATGAAATTTTGCACGAAGATTATAGCCTGGATTAGAATATAGGATAGTTTTTATCCCGGGTCCTTGCGGACGAAGTCGCGGGCGGAAGCTAGTATTATAAATGCGAAAGTTTGGATGTTTAGATGTTTGGATGTTTGTTACTCAATCACGCTTAAACGGCTCAACCGATTTAGATGAAATTTTGCACGAAGATAGTTAATAACCTGGATTCAAATATAGGATAGTTTTAATCCCGGGTCCACGCAGACGAAGTCGCGGGCGGAAGCTAGTATTTAATATAACTTGCTAGCAGCCCGCGTAACACACAGAACGCTAGCGAAGCCGGGGGATAAAACATAACCTATGTCTATCCCAAAAATACAATGTTATCGGTGGTGGTTTGCTACAATTATTTGTCAATTTTTTTAACAGTTAACACCAAAGTGTGTCTTCTATCATATTCATGTTCCGTGAATATATTAAACCGCATCTAAGTTCGCAGGCGGTCACCGTATACGGACTCAATATCAGTTTGTTTGTCGATCGTGTTTGCATTTGAAGCGAGGTTTTCGCTGCTGTTGGCGGCACATATCGCAGCACGAGTGTTGGAAGAATATACTGGCCATTTACTTTTGAAACGACAACCGTTTCAACTGTCTATAAACTTAGGTGTGAAGGGTTGATCTGAACAAGACAATAGAGGAATTGCAAACCACGGTCTGTGAACTCGTAAGTCGAGAAAAATCTCTTAGGATGGCCCAAACATATTTCAAACCACGAGGACTATATTATTACATTAAAGATTTCTTAGGATATTGTATTGTGAAGATAAGTGACATTGTCGCTGTTATTTGTTTTAATTGTATGATTTTATTTTATGTTTAATGATGCGCCGGTCCTGTTCTCTTTCTCATCATTAATAATTTGAATGTACCCACTACTAACATTAATTAATTTAAGTCTGTACCTACTATGAACTATATGGGCCACGGCCTGAAATAAACGTTTATTTAATTTAATTTATACGAATACCAATCTAATTGAATATCTTAGGATAGAATGC
Source organism: Epinotia bilunana (assembly GCA_947049275.1). NCBI lineage: Eukaryota > Metazoa > Arthropoda > Insecta > Lepidoptera > Tortricidae > Epinotia > Epinotia bilunana. The sequence continues at coordinate 23,296,231 of OX346253.1, forward strand.
CTATTATGTTTAGGAAATACTATTCAAATCTATGTATTTTAATAAGATAACCCTGGTAACCAAAGGTCGGTATTGTAACGACCACCAATGAATAAGCAATTAAATCACTTCTTAATTTGTGCTAATTCAAGCCATCGTTAGACCTTACTTATCTCTCACATGACATCTAGTCACCTTATACATAAAATATAACCTTCACGCATTGCATTGAATTAAAATTAAGTTAAAAACCATAGCACTTTCATCGTAACTCGCTAATGAGATGCTGTACGTCACACGATAAATAATACATAATGCTTGAACTCACTTAGCATACATCTGAAACAGAACACAATGGGGCCGTGTCGAAAGCGCTAACTTCAAATAATTTTGTACCTCGACACATTACTGTCATCGTGGGGGCAATTTAAATACACAATTCAAGTCTATAGTGCAAGGAGTAAGGGTGATAGTAAAGGTTAGCATACACTGATTCTTATATACGTATATACCGAAAATTACTATGGAAATTAGTCGTTCACATTTATTTTATTGTTTCAGTTATTTTAAGAACTTAATAGCCGTATTTTATTATTTTTACTTTTTACCTGATACCGATACGTACCGATAATTATTCACCTGAGGCTCTAGTATAAGTTTTACCGAAATAAAACGTTACCACCGCGTTTGCGTTTAGCTGTCAAATTGAGGGTAAAACGCAAACGCGATCGTATAACGTTTTGTTTCGGTAAAACTTATACTAGAGCCTCTGGAGTAGATGACGTTTAAGTAATAGTTGAAATGGTATGCTAACCTTTTTTTTTTATTACGAATAGGTACAAGTAGTAATAACTTCTTTACAGGTGACTTCAAATAGATAATACAACATAGTTGGTTCTGTATCAATCATAATAATATCAATTAATGACAAGTAGTGTAGGTAGGGCAGAACCAACGTAACCGATATAGCCTTCCGAATCGCTAAACTTATGTGGCAGCGGGCGGGGCACATAGCACGTAGAACCGATGGCTGTTGGGGCGGAAAGGTTCTCGAGTGGCGACCACTTACCGGAAGGCGCGGCGTGGGTAGGCCTCCCACAAGGTGGACTGATGACCTGGCAAAAGTTCCTGGAGTCCGCTGGATGCGGGTGGCGCAGGACCAGACACTTTGGTACTCTTTCACTCTCGGCTGATACGATGATGATGATGATGATGATGAGTGTATGTATGTGTGTGTAGGTATTGCATTAACTTAGTTGGTAAAATTAGCTTTCGTTAATTATCAAATAAAACAAGTACCTACTTAAATAAAGTCCTAAAGTGTAGTCACCCTTCATAATACCTAACTGTCCCTGTCGATGTTATCAATCTCTATATTTTCTAGGAAAATTAACAATTACTAATCAAAATTGTCTTCAAAAATTATGTGTCAAATAACCAAAGAGTTGTCTTTGAAATATTTCGAACCCCTTTTGTTTTAAAATGTCATGTTTTATAGCCAAAAAAATGGGATAGTTAAAACCTTAGATAAACGGATACTTAAATGAGTGAATGAACACTATGAGAATTGAAGAACGTGTGTAAAACATCGATTTTGTATTATCAATTTGAAGTTACCTTGTATTTCAAATATATCGGGACTGCAAGATGGAAATCGCTACATGTGTGCGTGCATTTATTAAGTATTGTTTTTATTTGATGTGTTGAATTTGGCAGAATACAAATACGTGCAGCCCAGGATTCTTCGGAGTCTATGGACACTGTCGTTATACGTGTTTATACAGAGCTTTGCATTGTCAAATAAATCTAAGAATTATACAAAGAGCGTGAGATTTGTAGCCTTAAATCTATCTTTTGTCATTATCAAACGTCAAACACAAGATGTGAGAGTGTGTGATTTGGCTCTGTCATCGCCACGAACAAACAACAGTCTGTTAACAATTCCTATCTTGACAAAGGCGGCGAGTTCTAATTACTTTTTCTCCTAAAACCCCATTTCTAGGAACTAATTAGGTGCTAAGGAAGCACAGTTTTTTATATGACCACGCTTAGCATAAACAGAAGTTCAAACGTGTGTAACCTAGCTTAATCGCACAAAATGAATAGTGGAACTCATGTTTGGCGCCAAAGCCGAGACTATAACATTAACTGACCAAGTTTCGTTATCGCCAGTTGCTTCAAACGCCCTAGGGATGCCAATATTAAGATAAAACAATAATACTGATCGCTCGATAAACGTTTAGGCCATTGTTAAACACAAACACGTCGTTCGACCATATCTAAAATGTATCTATAATTGAAATGCGGCTTTTTATTATTCAAATTGGTATTTACTTCTCACGCTAAATAGAGAATGTCTTGGAGATTCTGATATTTACATCGACGTATTCGTTTAAGTTGCGTCTACACTAACGTAAGTACAATTCATATTGCTTGTCCAGTACCGCACCGCCCACGGCGAGCCATGGATCCAAATGCAAAAAGCATCGCGTGAAATGGTCTTAAGGCTCTCTGACAGTTTCTCGAAATATACCCCTACTCTATTTGCTTTACGATATACATTCGAACAAAAGTGTTTCAATATTATGTTCTTATAAGTTCAACTTATCGTAGTCAGGATAGTACAAAAATATAAAACAACTGCACAAGTCTCGGACAGACAGACACACCACGAGGCTCCTTACAAGTCAGATGTTGACCTCTTATACACGGAGATAATGAATATGAAATATTCGCGGTAGCGAGTTATAAACTAACCGTAAGTATAAATGTATTCCCATGCGTCTACGGATTTCCTAACTGCAAAGTGATACACGATTTGGTATTAAACTAGGGAAATATAGTTTGAGCAATGCACTTTGTCACTTTAATTAAAACTTGAAGCATAAATTTGCCGTGTTCGAGAGGACTGTTGGGTCTTGGGAGCGAGTCGGCGCCGCCGCCGTCCGGCGCCAACGAAGCATGCTCTTTATACGTCAAAATAAACTTTACTATTTACTTGGGAATCCATCATTTTACCGAAAATAGTTTCATTGATTATCGTTTCCCATAACACTATCGCAGAATTTCATCATCACACAGGAATCATTCATCGAACTTCGTTATATCGCTCATACATTTGCTCGAATTACCTTTTACACGAGAATCACCTCATCGAATTTTACTTTATTATTCTATTTGCCCATCGACATCGTTCATCGAATCGCCTTAACTATAATTTCGGTTTAACATGAGTTTCAGGTCCCAAATTCTTATATTTTCGTATGAGGATTATAATACAGTAAGATTAAGCCAGGGCAGCTAGAGAAGGGGGGCTCGGGGAGCAAGGCCCCCCGCAGTAAAAACAACACTTTAGGTTTAAGTTAGGTTAAAATTAGGGCTCCCGCTACACGTGTAAACCCGCCCGCCCGAATACCCGTGTTCTTAAGCCCGCGGTGCTAAGCGTGTAGCATTTACCTTTATCTGCGTTGCACCTGTAGGTCACATCAGTTAATGCAAGACCTTGCAATTGCCATCTTACGTCTTTTTAGGCTTTCTTTACATCATTGATTCACTCTCTTGGTTCTTGTAACCCCAACTTCTAAGAAAGGGTATACTTCTGTACACTGCTTTTGATATCGTGATTACTTATATTATCGGTTTCTGTTCATTTGAACCGTATTTAATCCTATATTTTCCCTATTCCTGAAATTCTTAAAAATAATAAATACGTTTGTTATTTTCTGTTGACAATCTGTCAACAACGTTGTGTTCTTCTAAATAGTAATTTTCACTACCATAAAGGTTAGGTTTTATACTTTTCGGCTAAGTCTGTATACTTTTAGGTACTTATGAAACCCTGGTAGCTTGTAATTTTTGAAATATGAAATTATAATATGTAATTCTAGAACATGGGATCCCTTGGGTATAAAAGCCGATACAGCCGCTGTATTAAATCAGTTTTACCTTCGACTTCCAAACAAGAAGTACAGAACAGATCCGTTGCGGGGTCACAGCCGGCCCCGCAACTCAAGAGGGTCCCTTAACCTACTCGTCGGTCGTCAGTTTTACTACGAATTGCGTCCCTGCTGGACGACTGCCTTTGCGGGGCTCCCCTACTGAGCACCTGCCTCTCCTGCCTGCCTGCCGCCTTACTACTCGCCTACCTACTGCTCACGCCCTACTACGCGCCTGGTTGTCGACTGCCGCGCTACACGCGCCCCTACCGAGCGCCTGGCGGAGGCTTATACCCTGACGGTACGCCCGTACGCTTACTCCTCGCACGCGCTGCTACGCACGCCTCCGGCCTGTCATTTCTACCTGCGGATCCCTCACATCCTACGGCGCGACTTCCTGGGGATCCCACTGGTTCCGTTTAACTCTTTCCTAATTTAACCACCACGTGTCCTGGTAACTAGGTACTACTGTTTGCTTGTCAAGAAACTCTCTTAATAAAGAACCTCGACCCTAACTTTTCTTTTGTAATTTGTATTTAGCTTTCATACTTGTTACGTGGGCTTCCAAAAAGGTTTGTAAGTCCACGTAACGTGACAAGCGTTCGTTCTACACGGACACGCCCGAACCCGCCCGGTCCGCGGGCGGGTACCTGGGTACCCGTGTACCCGTACACCCGTACCCGCGGGTTCTAATTACACGCGGGTTCGGACCGTCCGTGGCCGTTTGAGTTGAGGCAAATACAATATAATTATTTCATTTTACTCTATTTGCATTAGCAACTCTATGGGTTTGGTGTGTATGATGTTGTTTTATATTAGGTATGTGACAAAAGGAAACATCGCAGGAAGCCTATGTTTACTCTATTACGTCATAATATTGTATAAACCTAGTATTTTATGTAATGATTGCCCGACAAAGGGCACGCAAACTGTTTAACTTTTATTATATCCGCTTAAAGATATGATAGCTAAACAAAAACAGTACCCAGGTAAGTATAGTCAGCCAAGAAAGTGTTCTACCGCTTTTAGACTTTATTACATGCAAAATAAGGTCCAAAAGTGGTAGACCACTTTCTTGGCTGACTGTACATGAGAACTATTTAATTTTAATCGAGCGCTTATTGTATTGTACAGTTGAGGAAATTTAATGTTTAGCACTTTTGATCCTTAACATCATTTAAATAGAGTTGACATTTGCCAAACCTTCATTTTCCTCGACCGTACATGCCATTATGGTTCTAAATAAGGGACTGAATGTGGTATCTAAATTAAGGGTTTTAATTAACGGTACTTAATAAAGGTATTGCAAGGTATACCGTTTTAAACCGTACCTTTACTCACGAGGTTGAATATGAGCACCGAATAAAGGCACTGAATCAAAACGATACTTGCAACATTACTCTGCCTACGATACCTATATCTTATCTTATGTAGATGAGGGCCCTTTCGGATGCACTTCGACCCAGCGGGATCTTTTGTGCATTTGCCCTCCTTTATGCCCACTCCCAAGCTCGCTCCATCATTTACGATTTACTATACCTATATAATAGGAGTAATCATTTTAAAAGAAAGGTACTCGAATAAAACCATATTGTGACAATTTGCTACAGCTTCAAAGTTTACCGTTATTGTAGATCCTAAACCAGAGTAAATTCTATCAAATGAATGCAAGCAAAATACGATTTTGTGCTCTCATGATAAAGTCGTTTTCTGCTTGAGCTTTTGACAGGAATTTATCTTACAATTTCGGACGTACTAAACATTGTTGATGTAGTTTAACGAAGTAAAAATAATTTGCAGCAACGAGATTATAATTTGGATAGGCATTATCAGTGTCTTGCAACTTTTTTTGGATAAACCCAAAAGTCGTTGAATTCCAAAGCAATATTAAGTTTTATGCGTTTGCGATAAAGTCGAAATTTCAACAAAAAAATGGAAGCTAATTACTTACGTCTTAAGACTGCTAAGTTTCTTTTGTTTGTTTTGTTCGTCGCCTGCCGGCGAAAAGGGTTTAACAGGTTAAATAGGCACGAACTTCATCGTTCTAAAGCTAAGCTAATAATTCTTTATCTGTTATCTTCGCCGAACTGAGTTGTGGTGTTTTACCGCTGAACGGATATATTAGGGAGGTGGAAGGGGTAACACAATACTACATAGTTTTAGGTATGCAAAATTTAATAAAGGCAGTAAAGTTGTGTGATTTCCAAGTTGCAGAATTAAAGAAGCAAGAGGTCTCTGGTTCTAATCCCGGTAAGGGCATTTATTTGTGTGATAAGCACGAAAATTTGTTCCTGAGTCATGGATGTTTTCTATGTATTTAAGTATTTATTTATCTATATAAGTATGTTTATCGTCGTCTAGTACCCATAGTACAAGCTTTGCTCAGTTTGGGACTAGGTCGATTTGTGTAAGATTGTCTCCTAATATACTTATATTATATTTATCTCACAACTTTTTAAGGTGGAAGAGTTTCGAGACGGCCTCTTTTTTACATGGAATGTTTTTTTATGGAATAAAACTTACTAGCTTCTGCTCGTGACTCCGTCCGTGTGGAACTCGTTTATATCCTATGTCTCTCCCCCAGACTCAAATCTCTATACCAAATTTTATCTAAATCGGTTCAGCGGTTTAAGCGTGAAGGGGTAGCAGAAAGACACAGGCAGACAGACCCACTTTCATATTTATAACAGTATGGATTCGTACTTTTATTTAAATCTGAATTTGAGAAAGCGTACGTACTTTTTTATAATTTGTTACATTTATTAATCTGCTATTTATATTCACAAAAAAAAGATGTTATGATTGCAAAGCTACGAACACTCATTTAGTACTTGTATGTACATTCTTAGAACTACGGGATAGTTCCTAGCTTCTCACCTCAAGGACGGGTAGTACTAACCGCGTGTAATTAGCGCACGGGTTCCCGTGTACACGTGTAAACGTGTACACGGGTACCCGTGCGCTAATTACACGGATCCGTTCGGACCGGTCGCTTAAACCCGCGGGCGTGTTACACGGGCACGGGTACCCGACACGAATCCACGAAACCCGGACACGACCGCGAGCGAGCCTATTCTATGAAAAGTAAAATAGATGAATCGTTACTATTTGAACAAATTCGAAACGATTAACGATGAAAAGTTGTTTGATTAACCCTTAAATTCGCAGTGTTGTTTTAAAACAACACCTATAAACAAAAAAATCCCGAGACTTTGTTTTTATAAATAACGCCGAACTCTTTAGTTTATTTGAATTCCCATATATCTGCGTATCCAAAATCTATGAGTTCAATGCTCCCACGCACGAAAACTGACAGTTGTCGGCAAGATGGCGCCGAGTCGACGCGCACCGCAACGAGGCCCGGTAAGTAAAAAATCTTTAAAAATATAAATATTCGTTTTTCATGCACTTTTTTAGTTGAAATACATTTAATAATAGTCAAATAATGTGTTGTGGTATGTACGATCGCACCTTGAACTAATACTGAGACAAAATAAGATTTCGAATATAAGTGTTGTTTATAAACAACATTGCGAAGTTCTGAGCATTTGACCTGCACGTGCTGTTATGTTGTTTTAAACTAACACGGGCAGTGTTAGCTTACGTAACATTTTTTTTTGCCGTTTTGATAATTCTTCTTAGTAATCCCCTATTTTCCAACTGCACTAACTTTATATTGGTAATAGGGTAAGGTGTGGTAAGTTGGACCTATAATTTTACCTGGGTAAAAGAAAAAGTAGTCATCTATGAGTTGATTTTGTTGTTCATTTTATGATTGTTCCCTATTAGTCTCGCCTTTTTAATTAATTACATTACATAGAGACTTTACATTATATGGGGGCGGTCCTACAAGGCCGTACGCAACAAAATGCGTAACGGCCCCACCATGGATTCCCTGGACCCGGAGCTCCTCACGCAAGTGGTGGAGGGTCTCTTCCCGCCCGACCTCGACTTCACCCCACCGATGATGCGGGAGCCGCGGATGGAGGACCCGGAGCCGGTGGCAGTGACACCGATTACGGAGGGGGAGCCGACGTGGGCGGTGCACCGGCTTAGGGCCTGCAAAAAGGCCCCTGGGCCAGACAGTGTGCCGGGAAAGATCCTGCCGATCGCGATGCCGCCTAAAGGACTTGTTCGATGATTGTCTGGAGACGGGGCGGTTCCCGGGGTGTTGGAAGGAGGGCAAGTTATGCCTCTTGCGGAAGGAACGTCGGCTGGCGGACTCTCCTTCCGGGTGGCGGCCCATTGTTTGGCTGGACGAGACCGGGAAGATGTTGGAGCGGGTCCTCGCTTCCCGGATCGTCCGGCATTTAGACAGTACGGGCCCCAATGTGTCCGACCGCCAGTTCGGCTTTCGAATTGGGCGGTCCTGCATAGACGCATTGGGTGCCCTTCGAGGGTTTTGTTTGGAAGCAGCGGAGAGACTTAGACATCGCCAACGCGTTTGGATCCCTCCTGTTTTCGGTAATTGGGGAGGCGCTCCAATATCATGGTGTGCCTCCCTACTTGAGGCGCATAATAGAGCACTACCTCACGCAGAGGGTAGGAGGAAAGAGGAGGGCGAAGAAGGTCGAGGCCCATGGCCTGTGGCGTGCCTCAGGGGTCCGTACTGGGCCCTTTACTATGGAACATGGGGTACGATTGGGCCATTAGGGAGGCCCTCCTACCCCGGATCGCTGTCATCTGCTACACGGATGACACGATGGTGGCTGTCCGGGATGCGGATATGTGGGAAGCTCTGCGGCGGGCAGAAGTTGCCGCGGAGCAAATGGTGACCCGCATCCGGCTGCTGGGCCTGAGGGTGTCCCTCCCGAAAACAGAGGGAATAATCTTCGGGGGGAGAGGCTGGCGGCCGCCTGCGGGGGGAGCGGGGAGGCGGTCCAGGTGAAACCTCATATAAAATACTTGGGGCTAATTTTGGACCGCAAGTGGAACTTCGGGGAGCATTTCCGCCAGCTTGCTCCCCGAATAGTGGCGACAGCGTCAGCTTTAAATACTTTTTGTAATATTTTTTGTTTTATTTTGATTCCCGTATCCTGCGCAGTGTTGTTTCTAAACAACATATGATATTTTCAGACCTGAACATGAAATTTTTTTTTTTTTTTTTTTACACCTAGAAATACTTACAATAACTTAGCTTTTAACAAAAAAAAACATTTAATTCGACAAAAAGGTATCTAGGGCATTAAAGGGTTAAATAAAAAACAACATTGAATTGATGATTATGACGACGATATATACATACTTCACTATCACTTCCCGCTGTTTGTTCCTATGTATGCTTAGAGATCTTTAAAACTACGCAACGTATTTTGATGCGGTTTTTTTAGAAGCCGGGGCGGGTCGCTAGTATATGGATAAAAAATACTTAAACACAGAAAACATCCATGACTCATGTTGATGTTCAAATACAACTGTTAAAATAACAAATTCAAGTTAAAATTTATTGTTAGGAGGCAAACGATGAGGTAAGTCTTACTAGAAAGGGTATCACGGAAATGACACTCCCCCCGGGAGTCAAATATGTGGGTACCAGGCTAGGCGCCTAAATACAAGCACAAGTAATGCGTAAAGCCATCTTTTATTCAGTATTCAGTAGCTGGTACTAAGCAAGATCTTTCACAAACTTATAGACAACATATCTATCTCTTTTTATATTACGTCATTGGACAAGGGGGTTCAATTTGTCTGCATTCAGAATCTAGACTTGCTCCATTAGGCACAATTTCCGTCTCAGTTGCGTGACTCCTCACATTTGTAACCACTTGCCATCCGCCAGATAACGAGAACAAGGGACCAGACTTTACAGCTCCCGACTAAAATACTTTGGACTCTTAGCTCCAGGCCGCCCTGCTAGAAAAGAGATCTTACTATGCTGGTCTGTTAAAACATTTATTTGTTAATTAAAACAATTGTAACCAAGTTTCATTTGAGTCCATTTACACGAATAAGTGGCATTGTCACGATTTATAGCCGTCTGAGAAGGAATCAGTAGCTAATTTGTTCTGTAGGGAACCCTTATCAGATCAGTAAACCAGTAGGGACACTCCGTTAAATCTATTTCGCAGCCGGCATATTCCAAATGCCTGAATACGGCCAATTACTTATATTTTCTCTGACCTTTCGCTTTTAATTGCTTTAAGTAGATCCTCCATTTAGCAAAAAAGGTTAAGCGTTCGCGGTATTTCGAAGTATTTTGCAAGCGCGAGTCGACTTGTTGAATTTATGATCTAGTTATTCCTGACATTATAGTTACTAAACACATTTTATGCAAAAAATACGAGTATTTTGTTCCGATTATCAATATAAGAAATATGAGCCCAGTTAATTTGGCAAGAAAGCGCAGCGCATATGAAATTCATTCTAATTTTCATTTGTAAACTGTTCATCATTGCCTGATTTGTTAAAAAAGTACTAGAGGCGAATGCATACCTAAAAATCTAAATCTCGAGTTAGACCCCTATATTTTGAATGACATAATGCTTTTATTTTACTGTTAGGTATTATAATCATGTACCTAATACACGTGTTACGCTTCGTCACGTTGTACAGAAGACTGAGGAGTATAACCTGCCCCTCTGCTTAGCGTTCATGGACTACGAGAAAGCCTTCGATTCGATTGAAACCTGGGCTCTATTACAGTCTCTCCAGCGGTGCCAAGTTGACCATCGCTATATCGAAGTACTGAAGTGCTTGTACGAGAACTCGAAACCTATTCCGCTGCAGCGGGGTATCGAAGTTATTTCTCCAAAACTGTTCAGCGGTGCACTGGAGGATGTTTTCAAGACTGGAATGGAGAAGGCTAGGCATCGACATCAACAGCAAGCACATCACTCACCTTCTGTTTGCTGTTAATATAGTAGTCTTGGCTGAGTCCATGGTGGACTTTAGTACGTTAGTACGATGCTCGATTACCACAGTAAAGCGATGATGAGCGAGTTGGTCTTAGAATGAACATGGACAAGACGAAGGTCATGTCATTTGACATGATCTTCGTCTGCTACTGGTGGTGTACTACATGGTACCTACCAACTCCCATTACAACCGAACACTTTACGCTCGATGTTGTAGATTATGTATACTTAGAACAGACTGTCCAGTTAGGTAGGTCCAACTTCAAGAAAGAGGTCAATCGTCGAATCCGACTCGGCTGGGCAGCGTTCCGGAAGCTTTTCGTCCAATATTCCGCAGTATCTTAAGGCGAGAGTCTTTGACCAGTGTGTGTTGCCAGTGATAACATATGGCACTAAAACGTGGTCGCTTACTATGGGACTCATAAGAAGGCTCAAAGTCACCCAAAGGGCAATGGAGAGGGCTATGTTGGGAGTTTCTCTGCGTGATCGCATCAGAAATGAAGCTTTCCGCAGCAGAACCAAGGGAACCGATATAACCCTCCGAATCGCGAAACTTAAGTGGCAGACTCTAGCACGTAGAATCGATGGCCGTTGGGGCGGAAAGGTTCTCGACTGGCGACCACGTACGGTAAGGTGCGGTGTGGGTAGGCCCCCACAAGGTGTACTGGATGCTGTGACTCAGAACCGGTAACTTTGGCACTCTTTGGGGGAGGCATATGTCCAGCAGTGGACGTCTTTTGGCTGATATGTTGAATACACGTGTTGCAGTGTCGATGCACATAACAAATCAGATGATTTTTCACCTTTGTACTTATATTGTAGGTATTTCTTAGGGTGATTAATTAAAATCACTGTGTATTGTTTTTAATTATAAGGTTAAGTTTGTGTTTAGTGTTTCATATGTATAAACTGCGCTGCACAAAGCAAACGGACCCTCTAATTTATTGTATAATATAGTAAAAGCTTTGTCTTGTCGCGATGCGGCTCGCCGGCTCGCCGTCGCCGCGTCTTTAACCACAAATTGAGATATCGGCATTACTGGCTAACCTCAACCGTAAACAGATCGTGAACAGCAATCACAACCCCCATTCATTCCAAACCAGCCAATATTATCGCAAGAAGAACTTCATTTATGTTCTTCTGCGGTATATATACCTTCGTACGACTATTGTTTAAATAGCATTAGATTGTTACGTAAATTTATATGAATTACATACTTTTTCCTTTTTTGTAGTTCTGCCAGTCAACCATGTAACGCATTGTACGCGCGTCAGGTAAATGGTAAATGTCATTTTTTGTATGGGAAAATGACAGTTGGATTGTCCCAACGCTCGTTCGGATCGTGACGTGTTTATCCCTCGCTGTCTATAGTTTCAACGTACTTTTATATGCGAGTTCGTACGATATTACAAGTAATCTAATAATGACGACCGCTTTAGCCTAGTTGGTAGTGACCCTGCCTACGAAGCAAGAGGTCCCGGGTTCGAATCCCGGTAAAGGCATTTATTTGTGTGATGAGCACGAATATTTGTTCCCGAGTCATGGATGTTTTCTATGTATTTAAGTATTTATTTATCTATATAAGTATGTATATCGTCGTCTCGTACCCATAGTACAAGCTTTGCTTAGTTTGGGACTAGGTCGATTTGTGTAAGATTGTCCCCTAATTTTTTATTTTTTATTTAATCTGAGTTTATCCAGTGTACATGTTTGATAGAATTTAATTTTTCCACAAGTACATAATATTGTATTCGTAATGTTAGATGGAATGTAGGTCGGTAATCGAACGAGCGAGCGAAGCGAACGAAGTTCTATGGTTCAGCTTGGGCCGAAAATCGTTCGTATGTCCGGTGTCTGTCCAGCAGGTCGCATTTCTCAACCAATTCTCGTGAAATTTTGTGAGCACTGTGAGCAGGTTCGTTAATTATATTTATTTTTTTGTCTTGTCACTTAAAAAAAAAGGTTTTCCTTTTTTATATCGATTCACGAGTTCCACAGCTCACAGAGCCACTAGCCACTAGCACTATTCTGTCCTAAAGCTTAACTTGTCCCAATCGGTTCACACACATACAGTAATTTTTATAATATTATGAGGAAGATGTTAAAAGCTATAAGTTTTCGTATGCACGTATACCTTGTGCAAAAAGTAGAGCTTCAACTTCACCGTTGACAAAATCAAGTACCTATTCGAACGAAGCGAACGGAATTCTATGTTTGGGCCGAAAATCGTTTGTATGTCCGGATGTCCCGCTTTCCCGCTGTTCTCCGCTACAGATCGAATTTCTCAAACGATTCTCGTCAAATTTTGTGAGCAGGTTCGTTAATTATATATTTCACAAAGCTACTAGTGTAAAAGTGCGATAAAAACAATAACTAAGATAAATTGAAATACATAAAAAAAGTTTTTACTTGCCTTTGGCCCGTATTAATTGGGCAAAAAAATTTTACAAGTCTGGCGCGCGAGTACCACAGCTCACAGAGTCACTAATTTATTATAATACATATTGGCCAATAATTACTATTTATGTACGAGTACAACAGGACGTTGATTTTCTAGTATTTTAATTAAAAATGTCTTTTGTGAGGATAAATTAGGTATACCACTTTGATGGTCCTATTCAGGATGACAAAACTTCGAAGATACATCGGATCGTTACATCGGATAATAACTCCATCAAAATGCAACGGTGTCATAAAAATATTATTTAAAGTGCCGTTTACATCCGCGTCCCGACCACTAACAGCTACAGTAACGTCCCAATAATATGTTCCATAAATTTTGAAGACGTAATATACACCTCGATAAATATATCCCATAAGTGGCGATTTACCTAAGGCAGTAAGAGTTAAAAAAGAGAGGGCGGTAATGGTCCACTCCAGTACTTTATACTGTTACAAAGTAACCTTAAAAGCGTTGAAACGGTACACTCGGTTCTCAGTAATGGCTATTGACAAAGTTTTTCTGTTATTAAGATAGTAGTGGAAAGATAACCCGCTCGGAAACTCAGAAATTGATACAAGCATAATGCACTTTAATGCTCGTCGAGTTTGAATAACATGGGATTTAAAGCCTATTAAAACAGTCGGTATCATTTTCGGCTCCACATTTTTTAAATAATTTAAATTCTAGGTATTCTTGTGCTTTCACTCATGCTAGGTAAGATGAGCTACTAACGTAATTGAATGGTTCTCATGGCCTGTAAAGAATTACCTACAAAGGTCCATATTATGTATAGGTAGTAATGGAACAAAATGCTTCATACTATCGTGCTTTGTATAATGCAGCATTGAAACAGTACAATTTTAATTCAAGACAACACAACGGCCGCAACCCCAGTCTTCCAATCAGAGCGGAGTTCAAAATACCTTAGTAAATTAGAAAAGTTGAAAAACCCCCGAAATTTTCATTTCAAAGTCCAATATCTCAAAAACGGCTGAACAGATTTTCATGAAACATCGCTAAGAACACTCGGGATCACATCAGCAAACCACATTCAAGTCGGCCCATCCTTTTGGGAGCTACGATACCACAGACAGATACACAGATACACGGACACGTTAAACTTATAACTTATAGCACCCCTCTCTTTGCGTCGGGGCGGGGGTTAAAAACGAGCGGCTTTATCCGAATAGAAAGGATGCCTCTAACATCCCAATTTATGACAGCATACATTCCTAATACGCTACAGGTTTTATTGTAAACTAAAATATTTTTTCCTCACAATGTCCACAAATAGAATTTAACAAATGGATCATTTGTCAAAAAGATTTCGGCGGCTCTGTTAAATTAGCGAGAGAGAATTAAGTGCTTTACGCTCGCCTCAGTCTTTTCTGCCAAGTAACGATGATAGTGATTTCGTAAGCCCGTTTGAAAGAAGTAAGGAATAGCGTTTACGGCGGCAGGGTTGTCACCGAGATGTTACTGCTTTATTTTATTGTGTCCAGTTCAGGGTACTTTATATCGTGCTTGTTACTTTACGTGCTTACTACTATATATTTGTATGCTTTATATTTGTATCGTATTGTCTATTTGACAAGTGTATCAATAAATTCTGAATTGGAATCGTAAATCGGTCAGATTACGATCGTTTTTGTTTCATCTATGATGGCAAGTATGTTGCCGTTAACCACTTAAGGGTTAAAAGGTTTTGCGTCTCATACTTAAATTAATTGACAAGCTTTTTATACAAAGAGCACATGGATTATGTGTTCTCAAATTATCTAGAAATGGATTCATAGCCCTTATCATTTTATTTGTTTATTAATTTAAACTTTATTACACAATACAAGTACAAAAACAAACGAAAAACGACTTGACGATATCAGAAGACAAACAAGGATTGAAGACATAACAGTAAAGATCAGAAAACTAAAATGGAAGTGGACAGGACACATGATGAGAGGAAAAGACAAATGGAGTCGCACTGCCACAATATGGTATCCTAGAGACCAAAAGAGGAAGAGAGGACGACAGTTCAAGAGATGGGTGGACGAAATCGTCCAAGTAGCTGGGAAAACCTGGACAAGACTTGCAATGGATAGAGATAAATGGAAAATGTTGGAGGAGGCCTTTGCCAAAAGGCAAACAGACAAGTAACTTGAAATAAAATAAAATAAAGTTACCGTAATAATGTGTAAAAAAGAAAACAAAAAAAAACAAAGTGAATATATTAGTAATAATTAGTATTTAATAAGAAAGCAGTCAGAACATATAAATAAATATGCATCAAAATAATTTTAAATGCTAAATATTATATTCATTAATTACCTACTTTTATTTACTATACCTATATTTATTAAATACTGAATGCATAATTATTAATTGTTAATCCCAATGTTATTGATAATGTAAATTAGAAATGAATTATGTATTAGAATTTATCTGAATAAAAGGCTATTTTACTTTATTTTATTTATTTTTGACACAATACAAGTACATATTACGGACCATACGGCATTCTCGACCAGTCAACCATTGGGCATTATTATGAGGAAATAAATTAAATATCAACATCGAAAATGCGGTCAAACTAAGCGGTCATGTCATCCCTGTGCAACATATGTACCTAACATATATTTACAAATCGTATAACCTACCAATGCAGGATTCACAGGAACACATAAAGGTATTTTCGATCGCTTTCTGACAACCTTGCCCCAAGCCGTATCGTTTAACCTACCATAATGGATTCCACGTCGCCCCGGGCTTCAAAAGTTAAAAAAAGATCAAAAGTTCGGAAAAAGGATACAACTTGGAACGGCCAGGCGAGAAACGGTTGTTTTTTTTTTCCAGAAACCATTATTACTGAATTAGTACCTATCAGATTGCATGGCAACCGTTATTTCAATTAAATGGCAATTAAACAACAAAGACAGTCCATATTTTTCTTTAAATACCTATATCTTTCCATCTTTTCCTTGGTCTACCTTTGTTTCTTTGTCCATCTCTAGGTACCCACTCTACGAGTCTTCTCAGCTGGTTTATTTTCCTCTTTTTTACGCAGAGTCCATGTTTGGCAGCCATAAATCAAACTGGGTAGGATAACTATGTCGTATAGTTTGCTTTTTATTCTTATGTCCATTATCTCCTTATTTATTATAATCTCCTTTACTCTCCAACTCCAATACTTCTTCTTGTATACATATTACGAGAAGAAAACCTTGATGTGAAAAATGTATTGCCTTGGGAATAATATCTTCCCACAAAATTGTTGAATTTGTCATTCGCCACGAACATTATGATTCCTAGCTATTATTTATCGGTTTTAATGAACATTTCAAAATGCATGAGTTGTAGATATTGCAGCATCAACGAGGTTCAAGTGTGTTCTAGACCCAGAGTGCGCTATGCTCTCATGCTAGTCCAAAAACGCGAAAATCTCTAAGGAAGATCTTGTCTTTTAGTATCTTGAACGAGCTGTTTACAAAAACAATATTAAAATAATAAATAATCAAATTCCAACAGTCAATTCTGTCCAAAAATGTTGATAGGCCGACAGCCTGTAAATATTTTTAACATACCCTTAAAAACGATGCGCTTTAGGGATATGTTCTACAGCCAGCTATACATATATGCGACACGTTTATGAAGTTACTAGACGATGCCCATCTTTAAATACGAGTGGTCAACTTCTTAGTAGAAGAGTCCAAAAGGAGTCATTTGATGAACTGCATCATGGAAACAGTTCTACAATTTGACGGATCGCAATGACACTTCGTGGACAGCGAGGATAAAGTTACTAAGTACTGTAGCGTCACGTTCACTTTTAATTTATTAGATTTTTTCTTGCAAAATCGGGTTTCCGGTGGAGTCACATAAAACAAAATTTGACCCTCCGGTGAAAACTTGTGATGTCGTTGTGGTATCTCGTATTAGACCTTGTTGTGCTTATAGCGACATATCTTCGCTGTCGTTGGAAACACGGCATTAGCTTCAGCTCCGCGGCGCGTCTCAGCTCTTCGATAAATCTCTCGGATCGTCGTATTCTCGATACCTAATCGAATTCGTAATAATAAACTTAAGGTTCTGAGGTTTCCTCTGTACAATTTCGTGGGAAAGCCGGGTCATAATCGTATTTATCATTTCTAATTAACTGCAGTTTACATAACATATTTGGACAATTTTTAGTTTCCATAGTCGGGCAGTAGTTTGGAACCGTATTTCGAATAGGCAATAGTTTTGTTGGTGTTACAAAAAATATAACGTCTTTTCGAACAGGATACAAGAACATATAAGATGAGCCGTGTTTAAGTTTTTTTACCCACATCTTAGTACCGTTTCAATGCGTTGAGTTCAAGCACACATACAATTGAAACTACACTACGAAGTGCAATATCCAAGACAGCAAAGCAGAATCAAATTGAAACAAGTAATCGGAGATAGGTGGCACCTTTCTTCGTGGTTGATGGGTTAGTGGTACGGTATTTTACCTATTAAGGAAGTCAATATGAATAAAATATTAATTTGAAAAAATAAGTGTGATCATCATCAACCGAAAGACGTTGGCCGCTGGACCAAGGCCTCCCCAGCGTGCCTATGGATGAGCGGATTCTCGCAACCTTTACCTGGTCATCAGTCCACCTTGTGGGGTGTCTACCCACACTGCGCCTTCCGGTACGTAGTATAGCCACTCGAGAACCTTTCTACCCCAAAGGCCATCGGTTATACGTGCAATGTGCAAACAATAGGTGTATTTGTAATATATTTTTTACAGATCAATTTCATCCTAATAATAATGCAGATCTTGAAGTCTGAAAGATTTATGCTTGTTACTTGACGAAATAATAACAATTTCAAACGAAAGGGAAACATTTTGTAACTTGGGTTAAAACATGGGATAGGTTTAGTACATTGAAATCATCGTCCTTAATAGCGTTTGAACCGGTTGTTTCATAAAGGCTCCTGCCCCCCTTTTCTGTAACTTGTTTTAAGCTCACCTCAACGCTCATCCACAAATATATATATATATATTTTTTTACAATCTTACACAAATCGACCTAGTCCCAAACTAAGCAAAGCTTGTACTATGGGTACTAGACGACGATAAACATACTTATATAGATAAATAAATACTTAAATACATAGAAAACATCCATGACTCAGGAACAAATATTCGTGCTCATCATACAAATAAATGCCCTTACCGGGATTCGAACCCAGGACCTCTTGCTTCGTAGGCAGTGTCACTACCAACTGGGCTAAAGCGGTCGTCAAAATATATCTTGAAACCGCGATGTGCAGTAACTAAGCGTCGGTTTTAGTTATTTGAATTCTGTTAGATCTTCTCACAATTTGCTATTAACTGTGCCTTTGTCATCTTCCAAATTTTACAGTAGTTCGTTCACCTTTAAGGCTATTCGACTGTGGAACTCTCTCCCTCTTCATATAAGACAAGCTAAATCTATCGGCAACTTCAAATCTCTACTTAAAGAACATTATTTGTCTTTCCCCTAACCCTGATTGTCTTACTATTATTATTATTGGCTGACTGTTTATGTATTATATATTTTTATTTGTTTTATTTGTATATATGTATGATTGTGTATGTATGTTTATATATAGAGCTATTTATGTACGTGCATTAATATAATTATTTTGATTTTTGGCTTATTATAATCTCTGCACCACCTACTACATAATCTACTTTTATCTCTTTCTCCGATACCCAAAGGTTGTCTGGAAGAGATCGCTCTTCAGCGATAAGACCGCCTGTTGTCTACCTCTACCTACATGTTATTGTATTGTTTTTCTTTATAACTGCTTTGTTTGTGTGAGGTGCACTACTCTTACTCTTTATTGCATTGCATTGTATTGTCGGTAGAGGTCTAGTTTCGTGACGGGTGACCGGCGGGGTGAGCCGTATTAGCGCTTAGCGAATAACAGCCCAGTTCGCTTTGGCAATCAATCCCAAGATTTAGGCCTGGTTGAGATTAACCGGTTTCCTCACGATAAGGTTTAGTTACTTCACCGAAAAGGTACCTAATGTTAAATTATATATTACATACGTTTTTTTTTAAACCCAGTGGTACAAGCCGGTTCGACTTCACGAATTCCAGATTTAAAGTCCGTGTCTTGCCGCTCGGCTACAGAAGCTGCGTCGGCTACAGTTAACTTAACGGTGAGGTAGGTAATTCATTAACATCCCTTAACAAATTGAATTTGAAACGGATTTTACACACACACAACGCTAAGCTAGCGGAATTTTCAAGTGACAATAAATGTATTCATTAACTTAGTAAGTAGGTCTAAGCGATCAATACAATGTAGTGTTTTACCGTATACGGTAATAATTATAGCGCTTTCATTATTACAGTCATAAGGCCTATAACTATAAAATGAGGCTAATCCAGCGCGGCTGGCAATCGGCTGGAATCGTGCAGCCAAAGGAGCTCACAACAAATAACTGTCAAAAAACTACGCAAGTTTAAGTTCACTTGGAGTCCAATTCTGATGGAACGGGCATTTAACGTTTTTAAATGAAATGTGAATCAATTTCCAACTTGATTTGTTTAAGCAAAAGGTTAATATTTGAATGGAGTAGGTAAGCTTGAAAATTAAATGAAAATGTTACTGCAAAACGATACCTGTGATCCAGTCAGCGTTAAAAAAAAAGCATGCCCAGACCTTTGCTCGGTTTCTCATCCTAATTTATCTAGAAAACCGGCACAATCTCGAGATATAAGTTTGATTTTGTCCATTTTCGACCTGATCTAAACTGGTTACGATTCAAATTTAAACGAAGATCACATCAGTAGCAAAAACATTTACCCAACATTGAAATAAAAACCGGCCAAGTGAGTGAAATTCATTATATGTATTACTTCCACGAATTGTACACATACCCAGTAGTAGCCATTTAGCCGGCAGAAGGGGGGGGCAGACACTTGACTCGAACAAAAATTAGGGCTTAAAACCCAATATCTCGCAAATGAATCACTAAGTTGAAAAATGGTTAAAGAAACCCATAATATTTTTGAACAAGCTATCCAACGATACCCCGCACTATGGGTTTATCGAGAAAAATATCTCCACTTTACGTGTAGCGGTATTGAGCTAAGCCGAGGCCGGACTGACGGACAGACGGACGGACGGATATGGAGAAACTATAAGGGTTCCTTGTTGACTGCGGAACCCTAAAAATTGGCATACGTATGTTGCGTGTACTACGGTGGGCGTCCGCCTTTATAAGAAAACGTGCACTGGACTTTCTGAGTGGCTCAAACTACCGGGTATCCATGGCGTGTCATAATGCACACGTCTTGACACTGACGTCGAATTTGCACGCTTTCATTCACGATAAATGAAGTGTGAACCGTGTAGCCACCGATTTCATGCATTCCTAGTCACTTTCCAGAGACTGGAAGCTATTTCTCCACACTTGTTGTTTATTTTTTATCCGCAAAGAAAGGAGTTTGAATGTTTCAATAATCGATCATTGTCGGACATAAATGTAGACAGTCGTAGGCTGAGAGTAAGTATTCGTTTATAATCAGAGTTTCTAAGTCTGTTTAATTAATGTGAAGCTGTCAACATGCTGAATACAGTTTAATCTTTAAAAAAAGGTTACAAGAATATATAAGCTCAACGGGTAACGATTACGTAAGTTTAATCGCGATACTCAAGCAAAAGGGGGCAGAAAATAAACCAATGCTTGAAACTGTAAGAATGTAAACCGATCTTGATGGAAATTTAATGAAAATTATCGTTTTTTTATTTACTTACCGTAAATATGACCAATATAATGAATACATCTTTGTTGTTATTGTTGTTTACGTGCCTGGTATTTCTTCGCATCTAAACTTACGAGTTCAACTAATGTTGTACTAAAAGCTGCAACCGGTTCTAATGTGCTACATCCGTCGACGTGTTATGTCACCTCGCGTTAAAAAAATACATAATACCTGAGAGAGAACCACGCGGGTGTATTGTACATGCAATGATGAACCTTTTAAGAACCAGTCTTCGGCCCAAGTTTAAAGATGTATAATATGCGATAACTTAAAACGGACCTTATGCTATTCCAATCTCTGTTTAATTATCAGATGATATTGTAAGATATTAGGGATGAAAGGTAGTTTTAAAGTTATTGTTTATGCGCCAGAATACTTATGAATATTCATTAGCAATGTGATTAAGACCTTAATTGGTTTTCCGAGATTAGAATGGAATTTGAATGAAATTTACAGATTGAGGTAATATTCTCTTTTTACTTAACTTACATGAACCTGACTCGATCTTTTATTTAAACTTTATTGCACAAATATAAAAAATAAAAGTGCCATTGGTGGACTTAAAGCCTTAAGCTTAAACTTAAAGTCTTTTATCTTATCTTATTTTACTTTAAAAACAAATGTAGATATTGTAAAAATCCATGTACCTATCTTGTGACATGTTGTAATAATTTAAGTTTTAAGTATATTCTGTATAAGTATATTTTATAGAACCTGAATGTACCTATTGTTATACGTGTATGTCTTAATACTTAGGACTCGAATGGAAACACAAATAAATTAATGATATATCATTGCAGTCTAATTTAATGATAAGTAAGTAGGTATATCAAATGTAGTGAGGCTGCTATGATGTTGTAAGCACAAAAAGCGTCGGTCCGCTACTTGCCCGCTATTACTTTAAATCTTTCTGTGATGTAAAAAACCTACTATGCGCCCCTCTCCGTCTTCACACCTTAGAATTCAATTAATCCTATGCACCCGAGCGGCCGACTCGTGACTCGGAATCACTTTTTGTTATAAAAAATGAATACACTCTAAAGATCTTCGCCTGTTTAAAAAAACCTTAAGTAACGGATCAACTGAATAATGCGCGGTCGTATGGAGCTTCTTTACGACTAAACAAGCACCCTATAAACAGGCTCGAAGATTAAGTGTAGATTTTGGAATATTGATAAATAACAGTATCGCAGGCGAAACAAAGGCGATCACTAACTAGCAGTAAATTACAAACAAGATTTATGTCGGCCATTCATCATCGAGGAATTAATCTCTTCGAGTTCTCAGCATCGCCTAGAGATATTTCAATATTCCTTGAAAGAATCCCATTTATTCGAGCGCGGTATCCGCCGACTTCCCTTCATATTTCTCTGGGAATAACAAAGGCTTGGCGGGATCAAGCCATGACCTCAGTTGCGAGACTTGCGAGGCGAGGTAGGTTGAGCATCTAGGCCCTAGCACGAAGTAAAAAACCGCGCGCACGAGCACGCAAATGAAATCGAAATAACGTAACGTGGCCAGAGCGGGCAAGGTCCCGCCGAATGAGATACGGACTTTTGATTAACCATTGTCGACCGCCGCCGCTCCGTGGAGTCGCCACGCCGCTCTTTCATATTGACACGCCGCGTCTTCATTTGCATATATTATGCCAATTTTAACTTTTTTGTCATATTACGTATTCACATTCCTGAACCATGAAATAAGTGAATAGTAATCGGCTATTCTTTTAGATTTTGTGCAGACAGTATAATTGGAAATTAAGATTTATTATCACAAAAGTTACGACATAGGGTATTAAAAAGTTTTGTTGATTGTGTGGGGTGGCATAGAACACCCTTTTATGGGTAGTTGATGATATTTTTAAGCTGGAGGGTTCGCAGAAAGTCACGCTCCGACCCCGAAAAGAAACGAACTTCCGTTGTAGGTAATTACATGCGAGACGGTGGCCGCGAGGGTCGCCGCACGCGAACTTCGCACCGACAAATCAGTTCAGGACTTTCATTGATATTGCCTCTAACTTGGTATCGAATCAACAAATATTCGTTCAAACTTTGGCCCTCCTGCCTGAAGATCTTATGCAAGTTCTTATTAAACTTCGAGATAGATCCGGAGCTCGATTTCATGTTTACCCGTCGACGACTACTTGGAACGAAAATGCAACTCTTTCTATGAATTCCATGAGGTTAATAATTTCATTGCGCGGCGAGATTGTAGGCGAAGTATGTCGTTAAGTGGCTCGTGTACGACGAAGTCTACTCCAGAGTTTTTAAAGGCGCATTATCCTGCCATTACAAAAAGTCTCGAGCGCTGTAAAACGTGCACTAAGAATAGCCCAGGAACGTATAAGTTTTGATATCGAATAGTTACCTTTACTAGTTCGCGTCTTAACTCGGCTGGAGGATTGCAAAACAAACGTTAGTCTTCTAAAAACAGAGTTTATATTCCGGAAGAACGCAAAGGAGAGACGTGAGGTTGAGAAAGCTCGAAGGCAATATATGAGCGCTATAGTGCTGTAGTGTATGGCTAGCCAGATTCTATTGACACAACTGCTGCTAAACTTTTGTACAGTCGCCGAAACTGGTTCTGCAAGTTACTTACAAATGGCATTGTAAAGTTTCTTTGCAGTTTCGAAGAAAGACTTTACGTTTTAGTTCTACTTTTATGTCACTTCCTAGGTTAGGAATTTGATGAAATAAATTGGAACACAGGGTTCTGTTTTTAAGTACTAGTAACTACTAAGTAGTACAAAAAATCGCAAAAGTATTTCTACACTATAGGAACACTACGACCTAAAAGTTTATGATTTTATTCAATTTGTTCCCACGACAACGTTATTTCACCTAGAAATTACTGCTACTAAAGTTAATAAATGATTTACCTACATCTCTTCTACTTAAAGTGCGTTAGTAAATATGTATACTAAAACGAACCTAAATAACGCACGCATGTATGAAATGTTTGCTAGGGACATCCGTTCAAAAATCAAATTCCCAAAGTAACGGTGCAGGGTTCGTGCTTGGTAACCCATGCTCCTTGGGCATGGGCAGTATCGAAGAACGTTACCGAACCTTGGTTCGCCAGTTAGATTAGAATCCGGCTAGCCCACTCACGGTAGCGGCTAGCGCTAGTACAGGACGGACCCGGCTGCGCTGCGGACGCCTCGCTCGGCGCGCGCACTCCAAAACAAAACAAACAACTGACAGTGGACGTGTGATAAAACTGTGCCCAGTGATACCGTGATGTTGGCCCGATCGTTCTAAATTTACGAGATTCGCGAAGTGCGCCCGCGCGTTTATGTAACTGATAAGTTGTAATTGTTGCGTGATAACAGTAAGTGCCACCTGATTTACTTAGTTTCTTTGTTTGTTTCCTGTAAGTTGTGTAGAGCTTTTACTATCATTTATTGGTTTAGCAATGATTTCCGTTTATCTTCTTATTAAATGTATGTTGTACCGCTTGAGTCTGCACGTACTTACTTACTATACAATTATAATCTTATTGTTACTCTTGCTAAACTATTTAGTTACTTTATTTTATGTATTTTTTATTATAGTATAGCATTAAATATCTTGTCTGTAAAATACGTATGTTTTTAATGACTATGTGGTTTAACAATAAAACTAAAGCTATTTATGCATTCAACTTCAAGAAACAAATAACGAACTGCAATTAAACATTTTTTGCAAATACCAAGGAAAAGCTTATTCAGCTTGCCTCCGATTTTGATCTTTAACTAGATCGGCATAAGGTTCAAATTATTAATTAGAGAATGAGCTTTTACCCTGTGTAAGCTTCAAGTTGGAGAAATAAATATTTTTATCGGGCGCGAGTTCGTGAATGAGTTTTAAGCTTGTAAAGCGATTTAACTGAAGCTTTACACATTCGTGTGGCGCTTTTCCAACTAACTCTTGGGAGTAAATACTACATATCCGTCAAAGTATTCTATTTGTCTACTGTATTACGTTACCATGTGTCTATGCCATCCTTGCAATAAATCTCGTTTTCATAATAACCTAGCCATTGTGACCTTTCATGGTTGCAAAATATTTCGCAGCTATCACAATTCGAGTGCCCAAGGCTGCTGACATAGCGAACCTGGCTACAAACATAACATAGCATAGCCTGGCACCCCGGGGCACTACGCAACGAAGGCGATCCCTACTAGTCAGCACAGAATAGTCTGTATTGCGAACCAGCGAGACGCTTACTTTGTATCAGTGACCAACATCGTTACGTAACTGCGCGCCATGCGTTCATCTTGTATGACAAGCGACAGACATGTCATTCCTTCTAAGGGATGTATGTTTTTAGTTAGTTTTTTCACTAATTCCACTTTATAGTATGGGCAACTTACTTACTCATGGGCGCGTCACATAAAACTATGCATTCGCTCACGGTTCTAACAGAATGCTTTCGTCTTATGACTAGTTTTAAAAAAGCGTGGACAAGATGCATGTCTGATATACTGTGTAGTTTGTATTGAAGGTTAAGCGTCTATTATTCCATACTGTATTGAAATTCCGATGATGTTAATCTCTTACTCTAGTAATATAGATATTAAAAAAACAAATGGAAAGTTATTTGTGTTCCACCTAAACTTGTAGTAGACTCTCAAACAATAGAAGATGGTAATAGGGTTTGGAATTTTTTTAATGAGTTCTTCTCATCCATTGGAACAAAATTATCCAACGACATACAGCAAATAAAAAAAAGATACAACAGAATACATGCATACATATATACACGATAAGGCTAGATCTGAAATGAATGCATTAAAACCTTGTTCCATAGACGAAGTAACTAATATTATTAACGGTCTGAATGCTAATACTAGTAGGGTATCGATGAAATCGTCAAAATGTATTGCTAAGCTCATAGTAGAAAACCTCTCTAACGCCATAAATCAAAATCTTATTACCGCGGAGTTTCCTAACATCCTAAAAATAGTGAAGGTGACACCCATTTTTCAATAAGGTAGTAAAACGATTCCGGAAAACTATCGACCGATATCAGTGCTTCCTGTGATATCCAAGATCTACGAAAAAGTACTGTATAGCCGCCTCGATGAACACCTTACTAACATAAACTTTTTAACACCAAAACACTAATGATTTAGAAAACAATCAAACACTTTATCTGCAGCCGTGGATCTAATTACAAAAATAAAATTAAATATCAATCATAGAAACTTTAGCTTAGGTGTGTTCATAGATTTAAAAAATGCGTTTGATACAGTCAGCCAAGTTTTGCTATTACAGAAACTTTGGAACTTGGGTATCACAGGTGCCGCATACAAGATTTTAAATCTTACCTCACTGATAGACATCAACTTGTTAAAGTGGGGGAAAATAGCAGAAACCCGACGTTGGTATCATGCGGAATTCCTCAGGGATCGATTTTAGGCCCGTTGCTTTTCTCGATATATGTTAATAATGTCCCAACTATTGGACTATTACGACACATAACTTTATACGCGGATGATACTTGTCTTTTTTATTCTGGTCGCAACCTGGAAGATCTTATCCACCAAGCACAAAAAGAAGTACAATCTACTTACTATTAATAAAGAAAACTGCATACATGATATTTAAAGCTAAAAACAAAATTGTCCCGTCACACATCAACCTTACATCAGTAGCCAACAACTATATCTTTCCCATCATGAAATGTATCTTGGTCTACACCTAGATGACAAATTAAGCTGGAAAGATCATATTCAACATGTACGATAAAAGCTGTCCTCAGTGACAGCTATACTACGTAGAATTACCTACATCATACATCCCTCGCAAAGCTTGCTTGACGATATGCAAAAACATACCTGCAAACATTACAAAGATCTTAAAATAAATCAATAAAGGCACTATTTGAATATGATTATAGAATTAACACTCAATTACTATATAAGAAAGTAGAACTATTTAACCTAATCAACATGCATTTTCATAAGAAAGATCCTAACAAGTAAAATACATTCAGACATCTATTTCACGCAACGAAAATTCAAACACTGTTTAAGAAATGCAAATAAGTTAGAACTGCGAAAAAATAGAACAGGTTACGGTAAAAGTAGCATTATGTATGAAGGGGGCCCGGATTTATAATGAGTTACCAAATAATGTGAAAGATTGTGAGTCTTTAAATGTATTTAAAACTAAATTGAAACACCACATAAGTATAATACTGTATAAGAAATCTCCAACGATCATGCTAAAATGTTTAATTTGAAGGAATTGTAATATGTAAGCTCATTTTAAGTGAACTGTAGTGTTCTTATGAGTTAATAAAGCATCTCTAAACCTAAACCTAAAGGCCAATGATAATGATGATGAGTTCTGAAATTAAAACCCGTTATCCTGATCCGGCACTGAACATGTAATCACAACTAGCTCCGAGTGAGCTGACTACAACCCAGCCATGATTTGGTTTACCCTTAAAAAGCCTGGTGGCATCGATCCCATAGCGCCCTGCGATCGGCGTATCTAAACGGTGCATCTACGTCCACTTATCACTACAATGGCTCAGCCTCGGTGACGCTAAGGTCTTAGACCACTGAAGTGGGAATCAAGGACTAGGTACTCTCTATCTTTAGAATTCTTTAGAAACGGAGTATACATTCCTGCTTAATACGATTGCCAGCTACGGAAATTATAAATGTTCCCGAATATCCATGACATGCTTAAATTCAAAATGTTTGCTGGACCTTTCCAGTTTTTTATTATAGCTAGTTACTAGATATAATGTGACTTAAAATTTAAAATAATATGACACACGCCTGATACTGGTAATCAAATTCAGATATGATAAATTAGGAGCCGACATTACCATTTAAAAATATACGTTAGTACTAAAAAAAGGCTATATTGAGATAGAATGTTAAATAAAAAAGGAATCAGACGCGGTACCACGCCGATAGCATCACAATACGGCGAGGACTTTATTCGCGCTTGCGCGGCGCGTTGAACTCTCTTGCAAGGGCGGCGCGCGCGCAGCTACGGAAACTAAAGCTCTACACGTTGTCTACTTACTTGGAAATTGTATAGCAAATGTTAACAAATATTCGGCTTATAAATACACATATTGATACTGCTTATTACATTGTATTTAAAGGCAAATTATTTATGTAATCCTACTAATATTATAAATGCGAAAGTTTAGATGTTTGGATGTTTGTTACTCAATCACGCTTAAACGGCTGAACCGATTTGAATGAAATTTTGCACGAAGATGGTTTATAGCCTGGATTAAAATATAGGATAGTTTTTATCCCGAGTCCACGCAGACGAAGTCGCGGGCGGAAGCTAGTAAAAATATATATTCGGTAGTCGTTATACATTATTTTATTTTCTAGAAATTTGGATGTAAGAAAAACAAAATCATTGCATTAGGATTGATGTGTTAATGTGAATACGAAATAATTTTATTAGGATGTAATAATTAGCATTCATTAGATTATTAGGTAGTTCGATTAACAAGAAACCATCGCGATAAATAGCAATAAGTAGGGTAAGGTTTAAAATTATAACTACTCTCGTTATGAAACCTTGATTAAAATTAACATTAAATAATCTAATACCTTCTTACCTGTTGATCAATATTCAATACCTACATGTAATCTCCTTTTCCTTTGTACTTTTTTGATCCTTTTCTTCCCGTGTAATTGATTGGGTAGCGGTCGGAAACTAGCAACATGACGGTAGGTATGTTTGAAAAGTTTGGTTGATCGTTTAGTTGATTCGTCATCCGTTTAGTTTTAGATTTAATTATAGTATAGTAGTTTTTTAGCTAGGGCCCTATTGAAAATCAGCGCCACGGCTTGTCGTGGCAATATGCTGAGCGGGGCTCCTTTTAGCGTCGCTTGTTGTTGCATTGATATGTTTTGTGCAATCGTTTATTGTGGCGTTAATAAAGAATTATCTTATCTTATCTAATAAAGCGATTTGACTTAAGTATATTTACCCTTTCCATACAGCTAACACGGAACCCTGTGTGATTAGATAAAGTGCACTATCTTTCTCTTTCCCTTATGTAATGTGTACAAAGATGTACATTGTTTCTGCAACGATGCACGTGCACTTTGCACTAGCCCAAAATAATGTCATTAACCTCGCACACGCAGCGCTGTATCCGACGTGTAATTATAAATATAATATCCTCTCATTGACACTTTACTGCATCTTTATACATAATGTTTCCCTGATCAGTTAACTCACGCGCAAGTCATTACAATCAAGTGGCTCGTTATAATACAGACACAGTCGACTATAAACAAATGTAACTCATTTACCTTTTTCATGTAACCAGGCAGAAAATCAATTGATGTTTTTGCATTCGACTCTACCTTCATGTTAAATTTCTATCAAAAGCTTGCTCCTTATTTATTATTATTTTATTTCATTAAATTAGTAATAAAACCGACACATCTTATATTACGAGTATGTAGACGTCTCAAAGTGTTCCGATGGTAATGTGTGATAACTATGTGGATAAGTTTAGATTTCTTCAATGATATTTCTTATCAGCAGCCATGAACTTCAAACTATTACGTAACATATAGTTAAATAGTAAACAATAATTTCTATTGCCGTATTGGGCTCTCTAGTATTATGCTGACTAATACTGTAAGGATTCTAAAATTGGACGAAACGTGTGCTATGAAACTAGTGGCTTGTCTTATTCGGAATAGCGGTAAATCCGGTACTAAGTAAATACACTAAACTATTTTCTCCATCTCTAATATATATAAGCAAACATTTCTAGCCATTAATGGAATTTATGCGATGCCCAATGCCAATTACAGATAATAGCGGTTAGTTAATCTGGTCATTTGAGTGTGTGGGTTTGTTCCCGCCGGGAACCCCTCACCTCTCACCCTGACGCCTTAAACACACCGTGCAACTGCACTATACCTTAAAGGAAAATTACTTATACAGTACCAGGGGTCGTGCAATCTATATATATCTATACTAATATTATAAAGAGAACAAGTACGTATGATTATAGCTCTGTAAGTTGGTTTGTAGCGGGTAGTCTCCGGAGCCACTTATCGCATTTCATAAATAATTTCATCTCTTCTAAGTATAGAATGGACTTTCTGGATGGACAAAGGATACTTTATACCTTGGTTATAGTTTGCGTTCTTTGCGATATGCGGACGAAGCCGCGCGGGCAGCTTGTGATCTATCGTCATCCTCCTAGCGTTGTTCCCGGTTACCTTATCCCAAGATTTGGCATAGGCACTAGTTTTACGAAAGCGACTGCCATCTGACCATGCGACATAGAGGGAAAACTAGACATTAATGGGATTAGACCGGTTTCCTCATGATGTTTTCCTTCACCGAAAAGCTAGCGGTACATATTCCGAACATAAGTTCCGAAAAACTCTTTGATACGAGCCGGGATTCGAACCCACGACCGCCACTTGACAGCCGAATGTCTGAACCACTAGGCTTATGGCAATAATTAGATTGACGGCGAAGTTGACCTTCAGAACGAAATGCTACAACTACGGGTTTACAGTTTGATCACTTGAGAGCAAAAACGAAAACGGATTAACTACCTATGGGTAGAAATCATATACCAACTGAACTCGTTATCATTGCTCTTTAGTGTATAAACTCTTGCATCACTGCCGGTGACAAAGTGACTCAGTTTGTGGCCCAGTTTCACACAAGACTAGTTAGTTACAAGCCCAACAAAAACATGGCCTGTCTGACAGAATATTAGATTTCAATTACCTCGTTGTGAAGAGGTAGCCGGCCAATGGTAGCGGAAAACGGCTAGACTCATCATCATCAAATTGTATAGGTATTAAGTCAGGTTAAGTAACCTTTTAATTAGTAGTCTAACACACCTCCCAGAGAGAGGTAATAACGTAACTTTTCGAAGTGTCATTTAAACATACAAAATGTGTCAATTAGATCTACCTAACTTCAGCATCTAGGTCAGCACATCGTTCTGGACATTTACCGTAAAAAAGGGTGCACAGTGTTTCACATAAATGTAGCGTCTGATATAGTAAGATTTTTTGTGGAAAGTGTGTATCAGGTTTTACGATTATTATAAAACAAACCTAACAACCTAATCTGTGCTTCAGAAATTATATACAGATTTGCCTCCATCTAGTTCTGACTGACAAATTTAATAACAAGTTACTCAAATGATAACAAGACCATTATAATATATACTCGTAATACCTGTTAATATTTCTGGTCTATCACTTGTGTGTATGTTCCTTTAGTTGTTGTAAATGTAAAGATTGTATTCATTGACTCGACTTCCTGCACGTCTACCATGCGACGGCCGCGACATACTCTCTCTCACCTCTCATCTCTTGTTCTAAGTGTTCTAATAATAAAGAGACGTATAGTGCGAGAAAAATCGAGAGAGCTCGCGCGCCGTCGCATGATAGCCGTGCTGGTAGTTTTAGCGGTCGGTTATTACGCTTACTCTTTTAATTAATAACATCACTCAATCCAGCGGGTGCAAAGTTAGTGGCTCCTTGATACATCTGCACACTTAAAGTCATATCATGTTCTGCAATGTCAATACGGTTTTTAAATCAAGTTCAAGTAATTCGTGATTCCTAAAATAACATACTTAACAAAATGCCTAATCGTAATCTGAATAAGTTAGTTATATATTTCAATTAGGTAGGTATTCTACGAAGTTCGTAAGGAAACAGTGTTCACATAGAGTTAATGTAAGAAAATTGCTGACGTCCTTAATTCAAGCGTCTGGCGTCCTACTTTACCTGACGTAAAAAACGTGATTTGTCGTAATAAAGATCTACGGATTGGCGTCCTATATTTCAGTTAAGGGCAAACTAAGTAATGGCTAGTAGGTAAAGTTAGCTATAAATGTCGCAATAACTATTGGGCAGTCTATTTGATAATAAAAGTGTAAATTTTCGATGTAGCTGTCTATTATCAATTAAATTCAGACAACAACTAACAATTTTTGTGTAGTCTCGACAAATACGGCTATATTATGGAATAATTCATTGGTTATGCGCCAGCTATGTGACAGCATAATCATAACACTAAGTTACTGATATCATTATCGTAGTCTTCACACTCCTGCGCCGACCGCAGGCCCTGGTTTACGCGATGGTGACCATCTTGTGATGATTTAACGTTACAGAACAATAATTAAAAAACATTGGGGTATAAAAGAGACTTCAAGCTAAATTGTACATTCAGATCTAGGTCGGCAATACCCATGTGGCGCTTAAATACATTATTCATTCATGCGCAATTGTTTTGCTGACGTATAATTGATTGGTGACTCATTAAAGAAACAAGCCGGCCACTTTGAAGTTTAGTCCCTTTTTGCTTCACCACCGCCCTTATCTTCGCCAAGATCTTTATCTTTTGAATAAAACATTATGTTATCGATCATAAATTGATAAAGTTAGATTAAAATTACTCGTTAAGACAATGTTTAATGTTTATATCTGTCTGGGCAAAAATTGAAATGATTCAAGCTGTTTCTGCGTATTGCAACATTGCGCGGCTATTTTGCTAGGTTAAACGCCGGGTTCGAAAACTGTGGAATGTGGCTAACCACTTCTGTTAAAATTGATTGGATATAAGTTTATACCCGTGTTGTGTGACACGGAGTTGTCATGTACTTGACATTCACATGTAATGGGTCGATAAGACGTGGGCGGTGTTTGTCTGTTTATAGTAGTTTTAATATCGTTAAACTAGTTCAACCTCGTGTACTAAGAAATTGTTGACTGATTGTAATGTGTAGGTAACCAATGAAAGAATGTTTGTTTTATCCGATATATGTATAGAAATGTAGTGTAATAGATTTCAATGAACATTTGTTAAGAAATACGAATTATGTATCGATTTGTATTGAAATTTGCGTGGCGTGGTGACTTTAAAGCGAACGAAACGAACAAAAATAACGGACAATACTCTCCTAATAAAAACGTACAAAAAAAGGCTTTCACTGACGGCACTAACTTAGAGTCAAACTAGTTACGAAACACATGTTTTTGTGCTGAGCAAAACCTATTACACTAGTTGTAGAGTTATTAACCTACATAGAAGAGTTGCGAAGCAGGAAGAGCATAGTTCGCGATAAGACCCAAGGGCTGGCGTCGCGTGCCGCGCCCACTAGAGCCATCACACCAGCCCGTGGTGACGTTAGGAGTGGCCTTCGGTTTTATGGTGTCTAATAAATATATACTCAATCAGATGCGATCAGCTTCTATCGCAGGCCTTGTCTAAGTAAAATAAAAAATTCAAAGAGTTCGCAGGTCCCAGTACCTCCAACTTACATAAGACCGCTGTCATAATAATGCCACTACTGGTTCTGTAGGTCTAGTTACGTGCTATTTCAACCTAAAAAAAATATGTCAGGTTCAAATGATTATTCATTTGTAATAAATATAATTGTACAAAATTGCCCTATCTAATAGCATTTTTTCAATGCCAACGCTGTTATCAGCGTCGCGTGGTGCCTACAACAAACGGCAAAAATGAAAGCTTTCATGGAAAGGTCCGGTCATTAGGCACTGAATCATGCGTCCAATTTTTACGTCAGAGCCGTGAATAACACGACCTTTAGACCCAACGCTAGTCCAACGAAAGTTATTACTCACTGATTGCCTAGCGTTAATTTTCTAGCGCTGATCGCTCAATAGCTATGCACTAACTTTAAATAACGTTCAGTGCAAATTTACGACAGTGATTTATTTTAAACCACTTACCTTATGGTCAAATGCTAGCCATTTATAGCAAAATCACATTGAATTCTCAACTTTTCCGCCTGGCTACGCAAACAGTTTCCTCAAGGGGAACTTGTTCAATCTAGATTGGTTAGCACGTGTCCGTTGATCGCTCCCGTATATAATAATGTTGGTTTCGCGGCGGACAGAACGGCCGCGCCGGCGCCGGTTGCATTGCATATCCGCATCGATTAAACTTAATTTATTAACCCGAGTCTATCGATCTCCAGTCGATGCTCACCGATGTTCGGGTCAATTAAATGCCTGCTAGCTACCGCCAGCCGCGCGCACGCGGTCGGCTCACATATTTTGAATCCTCAAACCGTAAGTCCGACAATCTAATCAGTTGCAATATCCATCTTAACACGCCTCGATCAGGTCTAAAATGGCAGTAGCTTAGATTGTGAGTTGCAGCCGTTTTTTAAGATTTAGATAGCATCTTATTGACAGGGTTTAGCTTATACTGTGTGAGCCTGTACTAGGATAACTCATTCGCTTGCCCGTAAAAGGCCAGCTGGGACATTGCAAACCATGGTCGACGCTACTTGGAAAATGCGGACACATCAATTTTCGCAGCCGGCAAAAAGTTTAAAAGCATTTTACGCGACCGTTCTAAGCGCCGTAAAAATGTAGGAGCATATGGTACACCGTATGTACCTAACTAAACAAAAGAAACGGTTAAATACTATACTGCCATTAAATACCATGAATAAGGAACGTATTCGCTTGGACGGCTCATATAGGTATAATGCAGTTTGAAACAATCACAAAAGTTAAGTAAATATACGCAGACACTCTAATTGCACCATTTACGAATTCAATATTCAAAAGACACAGTACCCTTGCCTTTGCGTAGATATCAAATGGCAACGTTTGCGATACGCCTCGAGCGAGACAAAGAACGGAATGGGATCTGCGACCATTCGTGACTGAAACCCGACGAAAGTACTTATAGTAGGTTATTCGTAGCAATATGTCACAGGAGTACAGGATCAGATAGGGCATGTCGCGATGGCAATAACGGTCAAGCTGGACAAGCGATTTATCGGACCGCGGTCTTGAGATAATTGTCTTCTCGATATCGTCTCGAAGTGGATCGTGGGTGCGAGGCGGACGGACCTCGTCCACGCTGTCTCTGTGGTCCCAATGTGGCCTTGGTACACCATTTGCATAAACTAATTCCAGAAAAAAACAATATCACTAAAAAGCATTAAACTAAATGTCTCTCTTAAGTTGAATGAATATTTACTGCGCATTCCAGAATGATTGTTAAGAGAAAATAATAAAAAGAAATTGCTTTCTCTTTAAAAGTTTGATTATTAATATTTTCACTACACCATAAACGGTTTGCATCAATTAAAGTGCCAATGAGCAGTAAAAGTGACAGAATGAGTCGTTACGTCTCTACACCTTACACAAAATTCAGGTAACAATTTTAAGACGTGCCAAATTGAGCATTAATAAATCAATTAGTGGCTATATCGTGGCAATTGATTGCATTTAATTGATAAATCTTGCAAGACGAAGCGCGTAAAATATTCAATGTTCGTTGAATACGTTAGGGCCCTCATTTGCATAGGTGTTCGTTCGCGGCGAGGGTCCGCGTAGAGTGGTGGATCGTGTGTGGTCTGCGTCGCTATGGGAACGCGTGGTGCAGTAGCTATACTTACTAATAGGTTGAGGGTGTCCGAATAGTAAAATATATGTCTACTCGTAGATTTGCTTAGAAGTTACAGCTCACAACAATATGAGCTGTTGAGTAGATAAAAGCACTCAACACGTAGGACGCTTTTGCCATCCATGTGAGAAATACTGATGCTAATGAAAGTAGGAGCAACTTTACGTTTATCCAAATTCACACAATATTAATCGCATCAGAAAATAAGTTGGCCCTTTTGCGTGTTCTTTTTTTGGAGCTGTGTTACTGTTTTTGTAGTTACCTAAAATAAAGGATATATTCAAGCATATAAATAGGTAATAAAAATAATGAAATTATAGACAAAATCACTTGATGTCCAAGTTGTTTTAACACATTCAAAGTAAATATTCAATGCTTGACATTACATTCGCCATTGTATATCCGAAATAAAAAGCTTCCATTTCATTTGTTTGCCAAAATAAATGGCAAAGTATAATAGAATTTCTATGTAACTATTGAAAAACGTTGCTAATCGAAAACGAAAGGGTAAAGCATTGTGTCTAGCTAAATTAAGAACGACAAATTTACAAAAAGGTCTCGGTAAACCGTAAAATAAAAATCATAATCGTTATATCATATCATAAAATACAACGCGCAAGCCTAGCTTAGTATAAGCGCTTACTACTCACTCATGTTGTGTATATTTTTAAACAATCTGAGCAAGCAATTTTTTTGCAATAATTAGGCAATAACGCTTACTACTTATAAAACACACCCTAGAAGACAGGAATTCCCAAGACTTTGATTTAAACAATACCCACGCTAGAATTCCTCAGTCCTTAACTGATGGACACGACTAATTGTACGCCGAAGACGGCGCCGCTGACGCCATACGTACGCTTAAATGTCACCGGTGGACCGTTAGTTTTATTTCTTATCTCTATTTCCAATTAAATGGCCAGCTTAGTTAACGTACGGCTGTTGCATTAATGTGAATGGATCGAATTAAACACGTTCGTGTAACGCCGGAGTGAAGCCTCAAATATGGAGTTTTGCACGTACGCGATAAATAATGTGGTATTTAAACTTCCATTAGGTCTGATACCTACGATGGCACGATAAATGATGAGATGAAGAGTTAAGGTAGGAACAACTTCTAAATCTAGCACGATCACTTTGAAGTTACAAAGTACACACATGATCTGCATAACCAAATCTATGATATGAAAAAAAAAACACCTATTCCAAGTTTATTATTATTAAACAGAAAGCTTTTGGGAAATTGAAGTAGGATTGAGACGAATTTTGCCACTCGCATTACCGAATTAATATTCGAATTACCACAAATTAAAGCATTTTATAATTTCACTATTAGTCTATCACTATGATATGAATATAATAGCCCAGATTTGCGACGACATTGGTATTGTTGTACCACCGGTGACATACCTACATTTAGTAATATATTGATTAATTCAAAAAATTACATTGTTTATGTAATTTGCGTAGGCCTATTCTAATATGTTGAGAAAGGTCATATCGCCACAAATGGCAATCGAAGTTTTGCATTTCTACATAATAATATCATCTGCTAGCTAGTTGGTATTAAAACAGTAAAAATGTGTCGTTTGTAAATAACCCAATAAAGTAAGAGGGATTAAGGTTTAAGGTATTCGGGTCACAGGGACTAATTAAAAGCGGTTTGTTCACGCAAAACGGCCAGAACTTTGATATATAACGGCGACGATCGCGTTTTTGAAGCAAAATGGATGTAGGTCACCACAATTATTAATGTTTATTGCATGTGTTACTTGTAAATGATTAGAACGATCGATCCACTGAATACATGATGTCCCTTTGTCATGGTCCGCAATTGTTACTCATACTCATTTATTCATAATATTATTTAAATATTATTATTATTATCATGTCAATTATTTTTATAAATGTTATATTTACATAATATTAGTAGGTGATTTTATTTCACGTTCATTATAAATATGTATTTATATGTTGTAATTTACTTTAGTTGTTTTGAACACATAGTTAGGCACTGTTAAAGAATAATAATCCCATAATGAACAGACCATGTTAAAATGAGGCCAAGTCGCGGAAGTCTTCCACCGTAAAAAGTTGTGAGATATTTCGTAGTGCTAAATAAAATTAAAATATTTTATTTTTCCTTGATTTATACACTAAACACTAATTGTATTCTAAATTTGAAGCTTATATGTCTGCTAGAAGTGCCTTACCGATAGAGTTATGATAATCGGTCAGTCAGTCATTTAGTCAGTCAGTGAGTGACAAAATTAAGAAGACTAGCTATAATTCTACCGGTTCAAATTGAATGAAAATTGAAATATACCGTGTTTATACAATGCCTGCTTGAAAACTAATTCAGGCTTCTAGTTTGATCCACATGGAAGTCATAGGGGGTCCAAAAATGGCCTAAACTGCTTCGAAAAATGGATGGTACGGCCGTGCCGCTGTATTGCTCGACTTGGCGGGGACACTGCCGTGCCCCCAGATGCAAACAAATGTTTATATTTCGTAAAATAAAACCGTATCCACACATATAATTACTACATTTTTGTCATGTAGTTGTGGCGGCTCTCAAACAGCACTCTCCCTATGGGCCTACGTTGCTACAGAGCACATATAGTAAAACCTTATACGTTCAATCTGTAAATTGACGTTCTTAGCACACGCAGCGCAGGTATAAAGTACACTTAACCATTTATTAGCTGGTCCTAAAGTGCGAAACAAGGATAACATAACCTGGACTCCGGCTTTAGAAAAAGCATTTTTGAATAGTAAGAACAGTTTAGCTAATGCGACACTTCTTGGCCATCCTCGCTCTAATGCAGAAATTGCCCTTGTTTCTGTTCTGATGCGTCTGACATTGTGATTGGAGCAGTCACTCAGCAACGTGTTAATGGTGCCTGGGAATCTCTTGGTTTTTTCTCCAGGAAACTCAACGCAGCACAAAGAAAATACAGCCCTTATGAAAGGGAACTGCTGGTAATATACGAAAGTGTTAAACAAGTACAGACCTTTTGTCATTTTTACAGACCATAAACCCATAACATTTGCTTTCAAAAAATCTCTTGATAAATGTTCACCTCGCCAGTTTCGTTATTTAGATTATATAGGTCAATTTTCAACCGACATCAGACACTTTGCTGGAGATGATAACATAGTAGCTGATACGTTGTCTCAACCTGTTGATGCGATCAGTGCCATAGATTATGACGCATTGGCAACATCACAAGACACGGATCCTGAAATGCAAAACTATCTTCAGAAAGATACTTCGCTTTCTTTAAAAAAGCTTTCAATACCTGGTTCGAGAACTGAATTGTTTTGTGATGTATCGTTGCCTGCTCCTCGACCTTACGTGACACCGGCATTTCGTCGTCAGATTTTTAATTTGTTGCATGGTCCGAGTCATCCAGGAGCTAAAGCTACGCCCAGGTTAGTGACGCAACGTTTTGTCTGGCCTGGAGTTCGCAAGAATTGTCACGAGTGGACGAGACTGCCAGCGCTCAAAAGTTGACAAGCATGTAACATCTCCCGTGCATGATTTTGTCTTACCAACTAAGCGTTTCTCACAAGTGCATATTGACCTGATTGGGCCATTACCGTTTTGTCGAAGATTCTCATACTGCTTGACTGTTGTGGATAGATTTAGGAGATGGCCAGAAGTAATGCCGATTGCCGACATTAAAGCCGAAACAGTAAGTGAAGCATTTATAGCCGGATGGATGGATCTAGATTTGGTTGGCCCGAAAAAATTACTACTGATCAAGGTCGTTAATTTATTTTCGTCATTTTTCGACGTCTCTCCAACATGACAGGTATACCACATATATACCACGGCATACCATCCAGCGTCAAATCGATTAGTGGAAAAATTCCACAGGCACTTGGAAGTCGCAATTATGTGTCATGGCAGCATCGACTGGGTAGAACGTAGTCCTCTTAGGAATCAGAACTGTATGAAAAGAGGATCTCGTTGCATCAACTGCTGATCATCTTCGCGTACCAGGTGATTTCTTCCAATCTTCTTCGCGTTGAATTATGCAGACTTCATAAATCATTTTCAGAGGCATATACCTTCGCTGGTCGCATGGCACGGTTCCTCGAAGATACTTGTGCATAAGGATCTCTCGACGGCTACTCATGACTTTTTGAGACAGGATGCTGTCCGGAAACCTCTCCAGCCTCCATACACTGGGCCTTACCGCGTGATAAGTAGAGGGGATAAGGTTTTCAAGATCGATATTCGTGGTAAGTATATTAATGTGTCAATTGATTGCATCAAGCCTGCTCACATACTTGAGAACGATGTGCAACCATAGGAAGCACCAGAGCGGCGCACGCGATCTGGACGAGTTGTGCGTTTTCGCGATTGTTATCGACCCTAAGGGTCTGGAGGGGGGCTGGTGTAGCGGCTTTCAAAAGCACTCTCCCTATGGGCCTACGTTGCTACAGAGCACATAGTAAAAACTTATACGTTCAATCTGTAAATTGACGTTCTGGCCACTACGCTGCGATATAGGTTTTGTTGCGTTTCTGTCAGCTAAATTTCTTATGTCAAAAATAATAAAATATTATTGTGCGTTTGTTATTATTGTGGGTTAGAAAATACATTTAGTTTCTAGTTGAATACCTGTTATTTATGATTATTCGATCCCACATAGTCAAATCATATTTTTATTAGCATGACACATTAAGGTCATCGGTAATTCTGATCCTGGTTTTGATAAATTAAAAATAATGTTAATGCTTATATTGCTTTTGACAGGTAAGAATGTATTTAATAATTGCGCCTTCATCATAATAATGTGATAAATCGACGTGTACGATATTACATCTTCAATTTATGGGAGATGAATATAAAGACTCATTTTCGCTGGTAATATTAGCTTTTCGACTTATTGCGTTTTGGATCCGAATATACGACGATACAGCCTTCTAGAATAATTAAGTCATATGTATTTAGCAGTGGTTCAGTATTGATTTTGATTAATTGCCAGAGGAGTTGGCTCACTAATCATGAATGGCGTTTCCTAATCGATTCGACAGTTGCTGTGTAATTTGATTCTTATGAACATCTACATATATTAGGTCCTTATGTTTTGTGAGATTACGATAATATCTGTTTATAGTAAAACAGGATACTGATGATGATGATGATTGTAAAACCTGTAACATATATTAGAATTAATAAGTATAATTTACTGCATATTATTTATTTCTTGATATTTGATGAGAGCTTTGTTGAATTTTTATTGTTTTCAAAAATGAGTACAAAATTTTATACGTATTCAGATACCCGTAATTGAGACATCATAAATATGTAAAAGCTAACAAAAAACGGTTTACGTATCCTGCCAACGTCATGTTAGATTTTACAGACTTTGAACAATACAAAATAGTCCAAACAATGAGGACGCTAAGAAGCCTTTATATGGAGCGCGTGTTTTCTTAAACTCGTACATGGCTCTCTATTTTCATGGAAAAACAACCTTGTTTTTCGCATAATAAAGTTCATATCACAATGAATAATAAAATGAAATATGAGGTTGTTGTACCTACTTGTATGACAACCCAGCTTCGTCAGTTTTTACCTTCAGACAAAAACGAATCTCTATTAATACTCGTAGTGCCCGTCTGTTGGATCGGGTGGAAGCGTTTGTCCTTTTTGTGAAGTCAGGATCAATACATACGTAACAATGGCCCAATGACATTGGTGTATGAATCGATGTCAATATAAAACTCGATTGATTCCTAGTATAACTGAAAGTATTGTCAGCGATTATTTTATGCGACAAAAAACTCACCGAGTTATTTTATTATTTTAAGACCATAACTGCAAAATATTACGCTACTTAATGTGTATGGAAGCTCCATTCATCTGTTGAGGTAGTTGTAGCGATTAGGTATAGAAAGTTGTCATCAAAAAAACTTTATTCTCGATTGGTCTGAAACCTGTATATTTCTTATTTATTACCCGCTATTTTATCATTTATTTATTTCATTTCCTTTCCGACTAATTGTCCGATTTAAAAAAAACTCGCGCTACCTTCGTCATCTGACCGCCTCAGGCAAACAATTACGTACGCAAAATGGTGAAAAAACTAATTGATTGATGGACCAGACCAATGAAAATTATGCAATGTCGAACGCAATTTATTGCCCGTAAATATTGCGAGATGGTTGCTACCATAAATTGATGTCTTGGCTAAACGATTCTCTTCAGTGGCGGGCGAATCCCTATGGATTCCTATGGATACCTATGTATAAACTTAATATTAATAATTCGTTTTAATGAACCAATTTTCTTTTAGAATGACTCTCTCATGAACTCAGAAAGCATCGTCATTATCTTTATAATTAATCGGTATTCTGTATCCCCTGTCCTTCTATGATCTTGTACAATAATTAATTATGATGACGCGAAGGTTCAAAAGTGTGAACAATAAATTAGGAAACAGAAATGGTTAGAGCCTATCACTATCATTATATTCATTATGTAACCAATTACCGAAGTCAATATTGAATTTAAAAAAAATACTTAAGTAAGGCGGATGTCACACTGCGCCGCATCTCCGGACGGAGTTGCGGAGCTGCATACAAATTTCGCCGGACGAAGGTACGGTGCAGTGTGTCGTACCACACGGAATTTATATACAAACTGAGGTATTTGCATACAACCACCTTACTCTCGTAACGTTGCCAATGTTAGATTTACCGCAAATACACCTAATCCTTCAAAGCCACGAAGCATCGAGGCTCGAGAATTTGTTTAGAAATTAGCATCCACAGCATAAATGCATCGCCAATAAGTTACGCCTTTGTTGAACAAAACGGACTTAATTAACATGCGGTATTATCTGGACGTGGAACTTTTAATCTCGGTCTGGCTTAGTCCGTGATTTGCATAGTTTAACAATTACTTGCGCATTCTTTCGTCGGCTCGGCATCTAGATACTGACTAAAATAACAATGCATCGGTATAGTTCGAAGGAAAATTGTGGCGCGGAGAATACTTTTAAATACAGAAGGTGCGGCAAATATGTACCTAGTAGTAATTTTAAGTGGCGTTTACTACTTTGTATTAACTTTATTTGACTGGAAAACTAACTAGTAGTAATACGTTGTTACTGCCTGCAGTTTCTATCTACATTTATCCCATAAAAAAAAAACTATATTGCCATGTCCCTGTACACAACAAATGTAAATACAAATATTTTATAAATAAATTATACTGTTAGTAAAAAAAACATTTCTGTATGGTTCGAATTAAACCAGACTGTTTCCGCTGTTAACAATAAAACGAATATAACTTGTAATCCGATATAATTATTGTTACTCTTGTGCCGCCAAGTCGCCAAACTACGTTTACCAGGGTGGGCTGGTCGTGAAACTGGGGTAAAATTCGACTTGATTCAGTGACAGTTCATGACAAGCCGATCATAGGCCAAAGTGGCGTTTTTTAAATATATTACGTCATGAATAGTGGATATTTGTCATCATGGCGCCGTCCAAGATTTGGCGTGTCATAAGTGGTCAAAATACCAGGTCTAATATAACTGACTCTGATGGCCTGTCGCACTGGCTCCGGCGGGCGACCGTCACGCGTTTTTATGAGCCTGCCGATGGGCAGTAAACATCGCCCCACAGCCTTTAGGGTCATACATTAAAATATCTTATCTGATACACTGAAAATCAATCTCTAGAAGTGTAGCGGGATTTTTGAGATAAAAGGAGCGTGACCTGCGAGGCTGCGTTATTTATGCGGAATGGAATAAAAATATATTTAAGAGACAATACAGGCTAAACCGCTTTTTAGAGTTCCGTAGTCAA
Organism: Epinotia bilunana; assembly: GCA_947049275.1. Taxonomy (NCBI): domain Eukaryota; kingdom Metazoa; phylum Arthropoda; class Insecta; order Lepidoptera; family Tortricidae; genus Epinotia; species Epinotia bilunana. The sequence continues at coordinate 23,339,482 of OX346253.1, forward strand.
CAAGGAACCCTTATTGTTTCGCCATGTCCGCCTGGCCGTCCGTCCGTCTTCGGCTTAGCTCAGTAACCATTACTACTAGAAAACTGTAATAAATATTTAAAAAAATTGGGGTACACCTAAAGTGGGGATGTCATTTTTTTCTCGTTAATCGGGGGGGGTATCTTTGGATAGCTTGTTTAAAAATATTATGGGTTTTTCGGAACAATTATTCAAATTAGTGATTTGCTTGCGAGATATTAGGCTTCAAAGCCCAAATTTTTGTTCGAGTCATGGCCACTAAAAATTGTTCACCTCAGAAACGCATTAAGATTGAGAATTGTTAGATACCTAGTTCACAGTAACGTTTAATTCGTTATTATTTGGAACTTAACATTAACTAATTTTTTTTAAATATTTTTTTTATCATCTACTGTATTTAATACAATATTAACAATGCGCATAGTTAACGTTTTTCGGTACAAGTCAATCTACATATACATTAAAAACAAATGGACTTACAAAACCCTCGGGAAGTCGTTTGAGCTAAAATAAAACTCATTCAAGGCTTGGTATTCAAATGGGAGTTCTTCTTATTGTCACATTACGGGCTATGTACGAGATAAAAGGCGAACTGTGTCTTTTTGTACCTACTTAATAAATAACCCTTGTCACTGCCAGTACCTATACCCAATAATAATAAAATGCATTGGATACCTACTTTGGTCATTATTAAAAGCTTGTGACCAGCATTTATAGTTCTAGTATTTGTAAAATAGGTGAAGTTTAATCTTGGGAGGTATTACAAATGAGAAACTGTCGATAAGTGCATAACAAAAAAAATACGACGTTGACATTTTAAACAAATACAATAGGTAAGTACATATTTGTTTCAAATGTGTATTGATATTTTATATTTTTAATACCTACAAGTATTAAAGTATCTCGACTCAAGTGTAACAGGTATAAGTGAAACCGTTACAAATCGGATAGCTTTATTTACGTACAATCTATCAGTTTGAATGGCCGCGTAAATGTATCGCTTTCCACTCTTGCGCAACTTATAAAAACTAAACTAAATAAGCGCTTAAATATACAAATTTAACCGTTGCATCATTTTAATTTGCTTCACTAATAGTTAGCACGCACGAAGTGGTTATACCACAAAAGGTTTTTTAATGAAAAAATGCCTCACTGCGATTTTTACCTATAGGAACACTGCGGTTTACACCGCGACGAATTAAAAAGCTTGCGTCAAGGCAACGGTCGATCAGGCTAAAACAATGAAGTAGGTGAAGACATTAATTTTACACAGTTGAATAAAAATTATCCATGGCAAAAATGTGACGAGAAAACTGTTTCAACTTAAATATACCAATTATTGGGAATTTGTGATATTTTTAACTTTTTTTGTTGGATCAGGTCTTTATCTTATTGCACCATGTATTGTTAAAAACTATTTTAAAATGTGTCATTTAAATCGCTTGCGTTTTGTATAGGTAGTTGAATTGTTTTTATGTTGCAGCAAACAGGTAATTTACGATACAATCCCGCTACTAACACATTATTTTTCACGCACGTTCCTTTTATTAAGTATTTTGCAAGAAGTATAATAACTTACAAACAGTTTACAGTTTTAAATAAGAATGATTTGCTGCGGTCAGAAATCGTTGAATTGCCGTATGGTGTGGAAATAATTAAACATTGCACAAGAATTAGAAAATCATGATCGCGCCACATGCTGCGATCGTTTCACTTGTTTCACCTCTACTGTGCTCTATGGTCTGTGGTCATAACCTTGCAATGCGCAAGCTTGATAGATTTCATTGAGGAGACAGCAAAATTATGAACTTCATGTATGGGTGACTACAATAATTCCAAGTAGAATTTATCAGCTGCACTCTGGACGCTAGCGTAACTTTTTTTTGTATTTAAATATGGCTAAGTCAACAAAATAAGTCAACACAACGGACCAGTAATAATTGTGGTATTCCTCTGAGGAAAATATCTATAAAAGAGATTATTTCATTATTTTAAATAATATATTGCCTTTTCGAGGGGCTTCCCTAAAATTATAGGAGCTTAGACTGATTAAAACAAACACTAAACCCAGTGTTTATGAATGTTGATTCATTACAGTATTTAATAGTTAAAAGTGACGAAGCGAACGTATTACGTATGTAAATCTGACGAGTGGGTGGTGCGCTTTAGCTCCTAACTCGGAGCTAGATTTATTTCAGTCCTGGGCTATAATTCAGACTCATATAGCGTTTACAAAAAGATGTATAGATCTTCTCAATCCTAAGCAACTTATGTCGTTTTAAACTAGGAACGAGTACTACGGGACCGATGTTCACGCCCACTCTTACGTCGATATCCAGCAATATCGGAATTTTCCACTTAAATTCCCTGAAAGCCCCCATTTAAAAGCTTTCGTCATATGATTACACAGTACCATTTACACTGGCATGTCAAGAATGTACCAAACGAAGCAACTTTAAAAAAATATATAAATGATTTGATGGTAACACTGAAAAGGTATTCGTAAACAGAAATGTCTATGGATCCAGGCTTGGAACTTAATATATGACATTATATTATGTTACTAATATTAAGCATTTCCATTTAAAAATATGTTCAATATATTTAAAACGACCAAACCAATGGATTTTTAGCTACTTTCAAGTTTTGCGATAAACCATATCTATACATTATTGAGTAAGTACAATAAATTGACAGCGCACTCTACCGCAGATCGAACCGGCCAACGCGCTTGCGATCCTTCTAGAGTCGCAGGCGTCCATAGGTTATGGTGACTGCTTACCATCAGGCAAGCGGTATGCCAGTTTGCCATCGCTGAGGTCTTAAATAAATATAGAGCACACTTCCAATTCCCTCCCAACCAAATCAAATTACATCTGTGTTAGCGTTGACGCGGTTACATCAGACCTGTTGCTGTCCAGCCCGAGGGTTTAGTGGAAAGCACCACCGTCACGAAACTGAGCAGAATTTGTAACGATTTTCGCGTATCTGCTGCCGGGGTCATATCGCGCAGTTATCGGCTAAAGGTCGGCGGTAAAGGTTAGTTCCTGTCGCCCGGTCCACTTTCTAGCACGCTCTGTAAACTAGTGCAGTACAAATGGCCATAGGAAAGGTTACCGGAGTGAAATTACATAAACATCACACGGCGCGGGTACGACACACGCTTTGTTCTAAGCGGATAGAAATCGTAAGATACGAGCCAAACGGGTCACATGCTCGCAGCTATGTATGTAATAGGTGTTTTCAATTTACTTTTATCGTTGTTATACTTGTTCCAAATCAGATTTATATTAGCGAAACTATTTTTTTTACGTGTTTAGCTCAGATACTTCAATGTAAATATGGCCCTTTTGTGACAAACAGTATTCGTCCTATTTTTATTTTCTATTTCTCTCTGTTATCTGGGTTTGTCATAAATAAATGTTTTTCTTACATTCTTTAAACAATATTATATTAGGTTAATAGGTACACTTTGAGGCCTATACTTTGAGCTACATCGACAAGAGCTTAGCTCTTTAATAAGAAGAAGAGGAGGTACACTTACTTCTCTTGTCTCTAATTATTAAATAGCGCATAACTGAAACCGAGAGGGAGAGAAAGATTTTAGGTGTCATTTTGAAATTGATCTATTTAAGTATTTATTTGTAATATAGGTACTTTACATATACTTCGTTCCAAATCGGCTTTCTAACTCCTACTAAATTAAATAAAGAAGAGGTTACAAATGCAAAAAAAAACAGTAATCTCTCTGGTACTTCTGGGAGGATTTAGAAACAGAAATTCAATTCTCAATTAACCAAGCACCTTATCCAATTCAATTCTCACTACAAATTAAGTATAAAGCAATTATCTAAACGGGCCACCACACTCCATTAATCAGCGACAAAAAAAATGTGCTGTTACTTCAGTAATTTCAACAAAGTACGAAAACCGGCTGTCAAAGTTTTTACGAGCGATTGCTTACTTAAGCAATGCGACGTGAGAGATGTAATTTGGGTTTCTTTAGACGGCACTGTGAGTACAATAGCCGGAAATCACCGCTCCTCACTCACTGAGGATAAAGATGGCTGGTATGGGACTGGGGATATCCCTCTTTTGCTGTGACATTTACTATAGTTGCAAGAGCATAAAGTTTGTATATTCAGGCATAGTAATATGATGCTGAGGTTCCTGGAATTACTAATTCCAGAATGAACGAATCCATGGTACCTACCTTAGTTTAAGGACTTAATTTGTCATTCGTCATTATTTTCGTCAGGATTTTGATACCATTTTTTCATTATGACGCTCGCTACTAACCGCTATGTCACTTAAAAATCCTAATGTTGAGGTTTTAAATGAAGCCTGTCTGTTCTCATAGATGGTTATGGTTCTCTTCTAATTGACCAAAAACAAATATTTCTTCTTATTATGGATTCCTATTGACGCGCCCCGGCTTCGCACGGATAATCAAGTTTTTATGTTTTTTCTCTACTTACTTGTCTGTGTGTAGTCATAATATGTAGCTAGTCATCATCCTCCTAGCGTTATTCCCGGTTGTGCCCTAAAGGAGCCCGGGGTCCGCTTTGACATCTAATCCCAAGATTTGGCACAGGCACTAGTTTTACGAAAGCGACTGCCATCTGACCTTCCAACCCAGAGAAAAAGTTAGACCTTATTGGGATTAGACCGGTTTCCTCGCGATGTTTTCCGTAAATATTCCGTACATAAGTTCAGAAAAATTCATTGGTACGAACCGGGATTCGAACCCACGACCGCCGCTTGACTTCCGCAAGCTTGAACCACTAGGCTATCGTAGCTTCTAATATAAATGTAGACATTATGTGTATAATATGTAGATAGTAGTCCCGGTAATATAGTCCTTAGACCCGAAACCATTAATGCACAATTCCAAAACATTGACCTTTTCCTGGGTTTACATAATATTTTTTCTCATATATATAGATTAGGACAGGATTAGTACTTAAAGCAAGAATTTTACTCAGAAATGCAAAATACATACAAGAATATCAACTGAAGAGATTGAGACTGGCTGGCTTGGTATAGTTATGGGACTTAAAAGATTTGCATTCTGTTATCTCAGACTAAATCAAATTAAATCGCAAATATTCCTTTAGGTTCGTTCCCAAGCTTAACATTTGTTTGAAAGACTAAAGCTATTTGCTAAGCAAGCTTTACGCTTAGCATAGAGCTCTGACAAAGGACCAGTGAAAGACTGAGGGCAAGTCCTGCGAACTGTGATAGTCGTAAAGCGGCCCATTGATGCGCCGCCGGTGACGTTGGCGCGTTGCCCACACGTTGCGTAATAGGCTTACTCTTAAAGGGCTGACTAGCGATAGCCAGTCAAGTCGTGCTCCTCAAAAGGATGAGGTTTTATTTGTTGCAGTAAATTTGCTGTGCAGTGCAACTTTCTACTGTAGCCAACTACATACTGTGCAATATGCAACAACTCCCGTCACGATTTTCATAATTCGAAAAATCCGTAATTTTTTTTTTTTATTATTTACAAGAAGAAACTTACTAAAAAAACTTAAAATGTAAACTCACTAATAAAACACTGCATCAAAAACACTATCGCAAATGTCAAATAAACTTAATTATTACCTATTTCTATTTATTTATTTAAATCAGGCAACAAAGACCCATATTACAAATACCTTAAAGACTAACATACATATCAACATATTAAAAATTAGAAAATATGCATTGTGCAAGTTCGAGTAGTGCCTACAATGATCCTATCGTGTCATTAGGTAAATACATTTGACAAATTACTGTTGTGTGAAAACGGCAAACAATGGGATTTGTAACATAAATTGGGGTGAAAAGATCAAAGGATATTAAGACCACACGCTTGTAAGTATTTTATAGCATCGTTTCTCAGCATGAGGTCTTGACCTGCACTGAGCGGTCTACCTCTATAACACATCAGATAAAGTCTGAAGGGCTTTATATATTTCATAGATATGAGTTGGATTGTATTAAACTTATAAATCTGTGGGTAGGAAGGATCATAACCACTCACTTGCTTGTGGCAACCACAGTTGCCAATTTTGGATCAAGAATCCAACGACAAATAAGTAAGTATGTTTTGAAGGCGTTAATATTTTTTTTCCTTCATTAAATATATTCCGAAATTCAATCAAAATGTGAAATAGGAGGAGGAAGTTTTAACGAGACCGCGATAATTAGGACTATGCCTACTAGAATTGAATAGCAAATACTGAGGTAATTAACGAAGTCGCGGGAAAAAGCTCCTTCCCTGTTCAACGGCTCAGCACGGAGACACGCAGGCACGGGCTGACAAACAAATAATTTGTGTTATTTTTTATTATATCAGCTCTACGGACGGCATGAAGACTTGTGCAAGTACGGAAGGCCACAGCAACAGATTTAGAACCTCCCTCGACCATTAACTAAGCTACTGTTTAATCTCGCTTCCTTATTACCCACCCACTTTCCTTTTCCATAAGAATGGGTGTGAAACCTCGTACTATAATTTCCTCTTAGATTTATGCTTTAGTCGCTCCTTCGATTATCGATATCTTGCATTCCAATCATGGAGTAAATTAACTTACCTATTTGCATGGTTATTGTTATATAATGGATGTTTGTTCCATTTGGTTCTAAAGCTGTGGAAACCTCTTACGGTTTTTATATCCACTTTAGGCTATACATAAAGCTCTAATTTGTTACTTATAGTTATAATGTACTAATAAGATTAAATGGAAAAGTCTGTGAGTTTGGTAATATCTGGAACCACTCGTGCAATTAAAAAAAATCTTTCAACAGTATAATAAAAGAGGCTTCGCGATGGACGTAGGTCATATTTTATCCCGCGGGTCCGCCTGGGCAGCTGGTACAGTCCCAAGCATAAATATGTGCCACAACAAAGCGCTCATAAATATCTTACACGACACGACTATATTTCTAAAGCTGTTAGAACGTGTCATTTCGTTTTACCCATTGTTGTATGGCAGATAACGTTGGTGACTGTAACTATGATACCTACTGCCGTTTGTACTTAATTAAGTTCCTGGCTATTTCACATATCATGCTCCAGGTTATTGAATAACTTGAACACTGGAAGCTTGGCTATTATAAATAGTATAAATGTCATAATAAAATAATTAATTTTACTTTATAGAACTACAAACGGAATTAAAGTCTGCGCTAAAATTTGGTTTGCAAATGCGGGCAAGCAGCTGTTGAAATGATAAAAGCAGTATGATAATTTGAAATCAAACGTTCTTACTACCTTTTTACTTCCTTGGAGAGAGTGCAGTTAAACGTAAGTTATGTACGTTCATTGAATAATCTGTCAACGTGTCAACGCATTGCATTATGCATGTTTAATTCAATTCGTTGAAATATATCTTAATACATTATTAGTAGGTATTAACGTTCAATTCAGTATCGATTTGGCGTGAAATAATAAAGCGTACAGCAGCTGATTGTCTATAAGATCTAGCGTTAATTAAAATTTGGAATTGCATGCGTATGTGCTAATGATATGCCCATATAAAATCATAATATCATTATCCTCCTAGCGTTATTCCCGGTTGTGCTCCTAAAGGGGCCCGTGGAAGATTTGGCATAGGCACTAGTTTTACGAAATTGACTCCCATCTGACTTTCCCACCCGGAGGGAAAACTAGATATTATTGGGATTAGACCTTAGTTTCCTTACGATGTTTTCCTTTACAGAAAAGCTAACGGTAATTATTCCACTACGTAAAATCATAATATATTATGCCTGTTCAAATTCAAATTAATTTGATCGATTCATCTCACAGCAAAAAAACACGTTTTAAAAGAAACAGAAGCAGTCTAGTAAACTCATGGTTCAATTAATATTAAGTTGCGTAGTAGAAAGTCCTAGTGGATCCCGCCCACGCGCCGGCCGGAGACCCGTGCGCGAGAAGTTATACTATTCAAAAACCGTCTCTAATAAATCACCTCCTCACCTCCAGTATATCAATACGCTGATAATCGTAACAACTACGCGTAATCAGAGGTCAGGCTGATATTGGTTCGTCTTGAGTCAAATTGTGAGTAAGCGTTATGAATACAAGTCAAGTTGCTTGCCTTCGCCCGATTCGAGACCCAGCCGAAAGGCATAACATTCGATACCACTGGGCCGCTCTTTATGATCGTGTATTCATTCATACTTTCATACCTACAATAACGTTTCAAACTAAGCTTAAATGATAGGTTCTTACTTATACGATACCTACGTTTCCAACGGAGCTTTCAGCTTTTGAACTTTGTAGTCTAGTGAGATAGTCTATTGAAAAAAACAGGCAAGAAGGACACCTAACTAAGCAGGTGTCCAATTGAATAGGTATCCTTTTAATCCTATTATTAATATTACCTATACATGCGAAAGTTTAGATGTTTAGTTGTTTGTTACTCAATCACGCTTAAACGGCTCAACCGATTTGGATGAAATTTTGCACGAACATAGTTTATAGCCTGGTTCCAAATATAGAATACTTCGTTTTTATCTCAGGTCCACGCAGACGAAATCGCGGCTGGAAGCTAGTAACATATAGTATGTACCTATACATATTGTCATTTGAACACACCTGGTATGCATAGCTCTTTTAAATAAAAAGGCCAGAAAGATGCTCAATATTATTTATTTACTTGGTCAGACACATCGACTTGAAATCACTTTTTTAGTCTACCTACTGGAATGTCGCGAAAAGTGCGCCGGGGTAGCAACGCACGGCCTCAGTGAGCGCGCCAAGGCCGCGTCGCGTCCGGCAGCGGCCAGTTCGATGATCGCATTTCATAATGATCATCGATTATTTCTCGACATTTATTTATGCGTGTGCATTAAAGATGATAATGTTATTGCTTTTAAATCGACTTTGTCATCGTCACGTAGTCGATTCTCATCCAAGAGACAGCCCTGCGGTCGCCAAGGCCGAGTGGCGTCCGGTGGCGTCGGGTTCGTTGCTCGCACTTGGCGTCCCTTATTTCTTTATTCACATATGTTATATGTTCGTATTTCGTACTTCTTGTAAAGGAAAAAAGATTTTCCAGCGTCAGTGCGACGATTCTCAAGAAATTCTTGAAACCCAGCGCAGCGCAGTAAGGTCAAATTCGGCTTAAAAATTCACGTTTCCCGTCAACTCAACTAAAGAAAAGAATCTTCGAGCCAGATTTTACTTAAGGGCAGGTTAGATGAGTCGAGACTAATTATGAAGAGACTTCGTGGATTGCTGTTCGTGAAAACAAACGAAGTTTGTTTTCGTTTCGCGGTAGGCCCTCTGAACAATACCGTGTATGCGCATCTAATGGTCAGATCATTAAAGCATGCCTTACTAAAAAGTTTATAATGTGCGAGCTTGTAATGTACCTATAGGAGGAACGGTCGGAACGAATCATCCGATTTCAAAAAATCTTGAAAAATAGACCTTGAGGATGAACAGACATACCATACCCCGCGGTTCTTTGCTATTCGCGGGGCGAGCTGCGCAAGCGTCGTATAAATTGAGAAATATGTGGTTGCCAAAATATAGTATCAGAACGTTCTTGGCGCTGATTTCAATAGTAAGTGCCTACTGACTGTTATATTTCAACATTTGTACTATTCTTAACACGATAAAACACAGATTGATATGAATGCGTACTATCAGATAGTTTGAAACCGGGCGTATCTATCGTTACTTAGCGATATTAATTGAGAAATTCTGGCACAGCATAGTCAATCTACGTTCATACTACAGTATGATAGTTAGTATCTGATCACGACTTAATTACTAGTTACGAAACCAATATTCCAGTTACTACAGACATTAGAATGGTGTTAAATAAATCGAATGATTAAATTGCTAGCTAACGCTTTCCTTAACGCGTCCGAAAACTGCGCCCGCGTCGGTCCGGTCGAAAATCTGAATGTACAATAAAAGTGAGCCTTTCCCCCGTAGACATATTTGGATATTACATCAGCCCAAACAAGCGTGCGGCGCCCCAGATGGTATATAAGCAGTTGCCGTAGCCTACGGACGCCTAATATGCAAATAAATTATATTCTATTCTATTCTATTCTAATTCTGGGAGAAGCGCATGCCATTTACCGATTTGAATTAAAATCAAATAAATTAATCAATTAAGTATTAATACATCAAGTAACAAAAATCTTTTTTTGCTTATAAACATGAAATTACCCATACCTACTAATATGTCTGTCTGTCTCTCCATTAAATTCTCACGCTTAAACCGCTGGACCGATTTAGATGAAATTTGTGGTTTATATCCCATATGGGATAAAATGGGGGGCGCAAGTTCATATGGAACTAATATATAAACGAGATAGTAAAAAAATAACCAGTGCCCTACCATCACGAATCAAGATATTTGGTCACCATGGCTAAAAGGCGCTATTAGTATCTACCACAAAAACTGGTTAAGAATTACGAAAGCGGCAAGTTAAATTTGCTACTGGCCAGCAACAATAGTCGAGCCATTATTGTAAACAAAACAAGCCAAGCGCTAGCATTGGCAAGACGAAAGGCCATAAGGCTTTGTCTTGTTATGACATGATCGGTTTCACTCCGAAGTCACTCAGCTCAGCGAGAGTGATATTGAACAGCACGTCTATCATGAGACGGCCGCGACATACTCTCGAATTTTCTCGCACTATACCTCTTATTCTAAGTGTTCTAATAAGAGAGAGACGGATAGTGCGAGAAAAATCGAGACAGCTCGCGCGCCGTCGCGTGAAATATAAATAATACGTGCTCCTCTTCATAAGCCCTGTTCTGACCATTAGCGTCGTCGATGAAGAACTCCAGGATAGTACAAAATCTTCTTTAATGTAGAAATATTACTGTACATGCATTTAGAAAGATAGGTAAAATTATATTAAGAAGCATGTGTTGCCGCTATGGCTGTACGGGGAAGTCTGAGGTGCTCGGAGCGGGGTCGTGACGTCACTATAGTACCGTTGCTAACAATACTCATTTGGCTTTATGATTCAAGTATACAATAACTATTACATACAACGCCTGAACCCGTAAACGGTGTACAATTAGAATCACAAAGCGTGGCATACAAAGCTATCAATAGAATAAGTGCTTGATTAGACCAATTAATACGATTTATATAAAACACATACGAACCAAACCTGTACCCAAAGTTTCAAATTTATTTTGATTTATACAGTAACCGTAATCATTCGTTCTTGGTAAGTATTGTCTTCTTCTTCTTCTTATTTAAGAGCGAGGCTCTTGTCGGTGGAGTAATTTCCAACTTATTCTACATTCCGCCTTTCTGTTTATTTCTCTATACGATGAAGCGTTTATTTTTTCTTTTATTTGCTCCATGTAAGATTCGGCCTTTCCTTCTTCGGTACTTGATATTGTAAGTACATAATTATATGAATGAACTTAGTACCTGCGTAATGTTATTAGTACAATGAAACAAGTATATAAATATGTAGGCTTGACCAGCAAAAGTAATTGCATTGATATGACATTTTTATCAAATACTTGATAGAATAAAGTAAATACTCTAACCTTAACAAAAGCTGTCATATTCGCTGCATCTGTGGCTCCAACTCTCGCCCTGAACACAACTGGCGAACATAAAGCAAAAGTAATTACTCGGTACTTCGTACTATGACAAATCGATGATTAACGTCGGTACGTAACAAGCAACATTAATTGCTATTAAACGGCGTAAACTTATAATTAAGCTGTGTAAACATCAAGTTGATACATTTCTCCTAAAGCTTAAAGCAATTGACTAGTTTATCTTACGTATTAATTGTGTAATTTCTACCATAAGGTACCGTTGTTGGCACGGTAACTATGTACATATATGTAAAAGTATGATCTGCTCATTGAAAAAAACTTTGAAGCAAAGAAGTTAAACTTGTGTTGGTATAAATACGTTACAATATTAAGAAGCTTTTCGCACTATAACTAAACCGGATGCTTCAACAGGTTGGAAGTGAGGATCATCGCTTTTTCAAGAAGTTGTATTATACTCTCTCAGTCACACGGATGTGGGAAGAAAAAATTTCTTACATTATTATTTTATTAAAGTCCCCTGCAATCCTACTAATATTATAAATGCGAAAGTTTAGATGTTTGGATGTTTATTACTCAATCTCGCTTAAACGGTTGAACCGATTTGAATAAAATTTTGCACGAAGATAGTTTATAGCCTGGATTAAAATATAGGATAGTTTTTATCCCGGGTCCACGCGGAAGAAGTTGCGGGCGGAAGCTAGCCTATAATAATGAAGACTAGAAATTTCATAAAAGTGAACATATGACTATGATTGTTTCTTACATACATTCGGGCTCGTACAACAAACTAGTCGTAGGAAGGAGTATGCAACCACCCCATAACCTGCAGTTATTATGACCACCGCTCCACCCATTTAATAGTTTTCTGTCTTTCGTATTTAACCCCCTTTTTCGGTTTTTATTACTCGGTGAGGTCACTTCGCATTTCTACAAATCTTTTTTTTGTATATACGAGTATAGTAACAATATTTTTATTTGATTATTTTTATGAAATTATGAATTAATTTCTAGAAATAATTGTTGCCTTTTCTCTCCTTGGAGTTGGAACACTTTAAACACTATGCAGCTTAAAGTTCAGTGTCGTGTACATGTCTTAACGTCTTATCAAGATAAATAAACAAACATATCTCAAAATGACCTTAAGCTATGCATAAACACTGCCACGCCTATTAAGCCTTACACAAAAAATACCGGTCAAGCGTGAGGCAGATTAACATGAAGTTCCGTACTATTTTGGGTACAAAATCTTGTATAAGCTTCTCTCTAGTCTTGCGTGAAATAAGCAGGCATCGCAGCAAAATATACTACTTATACTATATAAGCCTCAAAAAATGAACCAAATTAATTGCACTATAACGTTTGAACTTTAAATATAGTTTGCAGAAATTTACTAGAATGTATCAGGCAAAGTCAATAAAAAAATATAATAAACGCTTTCGTTGATGCAACAGTTAATAAAAAAACACTTAAACGAATCATTTTAAATGGAATAATAATTAAAAAAAAGAATCTTTGCAAACAGAATCTTTATTAAAGCAATTAGACGAGATCAAAGCCTCTGTTCAATTAAAGGAAAAGGGATTTACCAAAGACCTTATAAAAACGCAAAAAATCGTCTGGATAAACTTAACTGCGAATAATGCGACAATGCGATAGTGAAAGGAAATAAAAACATTTAAGTCCGGACACAGACGTTTCCCGCTAAATAAAATGTCAAGTACTTAAGGCCGCATTTTCAAATTCTCAGATGCAATGAATAATGCAAAAATAACATATTACGTATTCGTTACTATTTTATGAATTTTATGAATATTGCGGGAATGAGGTATGATTGATAAACTAAAACAATACATAGGTAATACTTAACACAAAAATGTTTTATAGAAAGTTCACGCTATCGTACCCCATTCAAGTGTACTGACATCGAAACAGGCATTGAGACAAACGCCAAATAATTTTATCAAGAAACAGCCGTACCTCAAAAAACAATCTCAGTCACGTATATTTCGCTAAGTATTTAGTTCCAGCCGGAGATAAGCCTGCTTTGTTCAATGTTTACCGTTACATTCAACTCCATTTGGGCAGTTGTTCGGCAAACACCACATCCGCAGAACAATGAGTGAGTAGAAATTCATGTTGCCCACACTTCAAAATAAATATGATACAATTGACACATGCCAATCAACCTGACGGGAATAAAGACTTCCTTGTATTGTGTAGAAATTACAATAGGAATGACAATTTTGATCATCTATAAAATAGTCGCACAAAAAAGTTTCGGAACACATCGAGCCTCCTTGTCGAAATGAGAAAAGCAATGCAATTTATTTATACTGTAAAAAGGACGACTGGCCATAGTATTTTCTTACTTAAAACATGCCACCTCGTTAAGACACTTTACCGAACACATTATTGTTCATGGTTTATAGACAAAATATAAGTACAAATTCCTATGCCAGCGAGCCAGTTTCAAAACAATTCTAGAGAATCTTAGCTAAGTAACCGTAACTTGTAGACTATGCATTAGTTCGCCTCAATATCTGAAAGCTAAGTAGGAGTGATGCCGCAATCTTGTGATCATCCTGATTGCATAACTGGCGTTTTACCGCAACAATGCGATGAACTGATGATGTCATTGGACTAATTTGGTCCACGTTGATCTGTGCTTTGGTATAAAAGCTCTAATCAATTGCGAGCAGTTGACGATCAGTTGACAAAGGATTCTGAAATTGTTGACTAAGAGCTGTATTCGTTGTTGCATCGTATTTGTTCCAGATTCACGATATGAAATGTGTTTTAACGTAGTATTTCTAACCAGCGAAAGATATATGCGTGTCGGGAAAGTGTAAATTAACCTCCCTAGATAAATTCCTCCTGTAAAATGACGTAAATTCATATACATATATAAACACATAAACAAGCTTGTCTGTAATTTTATTTTTGATGAAGAGGCGTTTAACTTATATTTTTGTAGTGTTTGGTACTATTATAAAATCTCAGTACAATTTTTATTAAAAAAATATATTTCTTAAAACGAAAAAGTGTTTATATCCGCCTGTCTGTTAGTTGTCTTTTCACGCTTCAACCTACATTTTGAACCTACTAAGACGATTTTTGGCATGGAAACATTTTGAGTCCCTGAGAAAGGACATTGAATGGTTCCCAGATAATATTCCCCAGGTGATGACAAGGAAGGAGGAAATTTGTAAAGAAGTGCGATTACCGAATTAGTTCTACAGTGACCAAGCCGCGGGAATATCCAATAGTATTATAAAATAAACGGTGAAAGGCTACGACATCTCGAGAATTTCCGAACCTGCTGAACATAGCTGTAAATTATCAAGATCTCTGGCTAAGCTGTCAGTCTTTCCGGCGAACATTTGCATCGACCTTGACGCGAGATAGCGGCGGGCGGTGGACAGGCCTGCTATCGGCGCATCTTGCATCATTCTTTCGCTCGCGAGGAAGTGGTGGTAATTGGCCAGTAGGATGCGTGTTTCAGTACGAACATGTCCAGAGACCTGAGTTGATACTTTTACAAATTTATCAGTAGCTACTAAGAAGGTACCCCGTTTTTGGTGTACTAACCTACCTGTAAATTATATCGCTTTATTAAATACCAAGTATTTTGGCAAATTGGTTACCTTTGGGTTAGACCAACAAAATAAAACAAGTTAAAATGTATTTTACAGCAAAGAGGTGGATATATCAAAACAAATCGAACCCTCGTTTAAATACCGAAAATAGTTTTTATTGGGATACAAGACTATGTCGACATAAAAAGAAAAATGTACGCAAACTGACACTCGTACAATAAATGGCAACTAGTGAGGAAGACAATATCATATTACACCGTACAGTTGAAAAGTAGCCCGTGCCAGACTAGTAGCGAAAAGGCAGCATTAGGGTTTAGGTATGCGCGTAGGCGGCACGCACGGGGGCACGCGCGACTCTCGCCGCACAGTACACGCCAAATCACGACATTCCCTTACTGATTCATAGGTAACGCTTACTAAGGTCAATATTTTATTCGTTTTCCTCTAGTCCGTTCAGCGGACTCAACCAAAGTTTTAAGGTCTAATTTTGTTGCTAGACTTATATGGTACAGTACCTTTCCCACTTGAGCCTTGTCCCTAAACTGTTGTATATAAATATCATACTTACAAGACGCTTGTTTTTGTTCCTGATTTTGACCAGACATTTTACATCAGGTGAAACAGTAACTATACGTCTGATTACCTACCTACGCATAGTAGTTATGTTATGAATTTTAGGTCAACTTATACCTATACTTACTAGAAATTAGTGATGGTGATGAATGTCTTAGATGGCCGTGGTTTACGTGATGGAAAAAATACGTTTATTTTAGACATTTACTTATATTGTAGCATCTTTAAAATTGAGTTTTAAAAGTAACAGTAAAGTTGTCGGAGGACAACTTTTATGAAACCGTCGCTATTTGAAAGAAAGTGATAGAATCTTGAGAAATCCATAGCACACCGCTTCTTTTAAAAAAAAACTTATAGCGCGTAGATATTATACCTACTACATACTTATGTTATAAATTCGATGAATTTAATGGCGATGAAATGAATGAAACAACATTCACAATCTAATTTTAGATTATACGCTAGTACATTTTAGCAAGGATTAAAACAATTTTGCTTTCGTAAAACATTATCTTTACTAAGAAATCGCTATTTACTACATCAAGATAGAAAGAAGTTACGAACCGATTTGAACTTTAAATTGCTCGATAACCCCAAGTCGGTGCTAAACTGTAAAGTGTCAGTTTATCTACTCTTAGTCCGCATATTGATTTACGTAATCAATTTTGATTCCGACTTTTATTGCATTGACATAGCTCCGTTATTTAGTTAAATATTTGACGCGCAAAATGAAAGAATCAAAACGGTCAGTGACCTAATTGTGAACTGCTAATAGGTTTAGTTTTAATCAAGTTACGTGAGTGATTATCATAATCAAGTATACTGTGACCTGCTTTACTTTGAAGGATTAAGTTCCTCCATAAAACACATTATACTACTTAATTAATGCAATAGTTGTTAGTTGTGTTTTGTACTTGTTATATTCGCAGAACGGATGATTGAATGATTAATAATGTAAAAATAATAAAGAAAAAGTAGCAGCATAAATTAAAAATATAAGATTTTAATATGACTTTATAAAAAGAACTACAAGACCAAAATAAATGTGCTCAAAGCAAACATCACGAGGTATTCGAAGATAATTAAGTACTTGTATTCATTATACAGTATCAATCTTACATCACATGACAGTTAGCGTATTGGATTTAAAGCAGCTTGAATGCTAAATGGCTTCTTACACTACACTTAGTACACAATACATGTTGCATGTACTTATATGAACAAATCACCTTACTCTTTAGCTCATGAATGGCAACACCAATGACAATAATGATCTGGCAACACCTCATATACTGCATGAGTCAGAGCCGACGCAACTGAAAGCTTTGCATATTACTTGGTGCCGAGCTTTCGCGGCATTATCTAGGCATCTGGGCGAAGACAATGGCGCGCGCATGCGTAATTCGTTATCTCAGATCTACCTCTTGCAACACCATGCTCTCCTAATGAGGAACGTTCCACTTCTGGTGTTAATTGAACATTGAGAGCACTGAAAACCGGGAAGCACATTTCACACTTACTAATTGTACCTAATTGAACAGCTTGCTCAGATTCTTAAGTCAACGTTTCTTTGTTGCAGGAATATAAACAGAAAGTGTCCGGCAAAGGATGAGGAGTAAATATTGGATGGGACGCTTCGAGCCAGATACAGTGAAACCAACAGGTAAGAGTCGCGACATTAGGCGCACAAGTTTGGACGATTGTACTTCTGACAAGCACTTTTAGAAGCAGGGTTTTAGGTTAGAACCTGAATTTGCACTTGGCTTTTACGAAGTATATGTAAAAAGCTTTAAATTAACATGAACCAATGCATATAATCTGCAGGACCGTCATCAACACTAACTTTGTATGGAATGATAAAATTTACAGACTTCAGAACTAATATTATAAATTTATGATGGAGCTTAAATATTCATTAGAATACATAAACGTACGTCCAATTCCCGCATATTTATTGGGCGCGATAGTCATTTTAGCGCCCGTTCTCGAACTACGGCTAGTGCTATTCTAGTACAAGCTCTTTGGCAGGTTATTGCACTCAAGGTATTTGATGCAAAATGCAGGAAAGAATCGTAGGTATTTAGTTGGTGTTGTTTCTCATGTCAAGGTTAATAAAATATGCACTGGTATTTCTAATATGCATTCATTGCTATAATAAAAACAGGGATTCCCGAATAGAGTACGAACTTTAAGAAAAAAAAATTGATCAATTTTCTTTCTGTTCAAATACTCTATTAATCCACATCTTGACAGTTCTGAGACGTATTCTGGTATCATGACAGCTCGCAATGAGCACGCGCCAGATAACGAGTTACATTTCAGCATCCGATACACAGAAGAGCCTATGTAAATATCCGTATGGAAGACACATACATCTTTTCACTTAGCAATTCAGATTTGCACATTGTCATAACACACCCACGTGGCGCCGTATAATTCTACGATTTCCCGCCTTTCGAAATACATCTAGTCGGTGACGATAAATAACCGACAAATTACTTCGTCGGCGCGAAACGTACACGTGCTCGGTGACATTTGCATGCCTGAGAAATGTTTGTTGGGTCTACATTCGGAACGGGCCTTGAGTAATGTATATTGGAATAACGGGATTATTTCAGAATATATGTGTTCTAAAATTGTCACTTCACTTAAGATGTTACAATTACTTAACTATTTACAATATTGATACTATACAAACTTAAAATGACTATCATTTGATACTGTGGGTGTAAAACTTAGAATACTGCCCTTATTATTTTTATTAGAATACTGTTCTTATTCTTTATTATGAATGATAAATGAACGCTCGTAGAGTTATATTACAACCCTGACCTTAAAAAGTAACAAACATTTTTTTCGAAGCCAGATAAAACCGAAGCACGCTCCTCTGCGCAGAAGGAACAATCGACGAAACATCCGTTCATAGTAACCAAAGTTATAAAAATAAGTTTGAACAATTTTAATGAGCAAGATCCAGTCGACACCGAGATTCTACTGCCAGAGATAAGTTCCGAGAAAAAACATCACGGCCTGTTATATTTCATAAACCAATAAACGTATTATATTATATGTAGCACTACCTTTGTTTAATATACTACTCAATGGAATGAAATAAACACGAATGCGCTACACAGTCTCATTGTCACCTTTAAAAGATCATCTAATAGAAAACAAACGATGATAATATCTGTATCCAAAAATGTGGTTCTGGATATTTTCTCTGCAAATGTATACAGTTGTATCCAACAAAAATTAGGGCTTTTAAAACGGATCCATGAATAGAATAATGGTTTTCGAGAACCCATTGACTAGGCATCCCTAAAAAGAGAATAGCTTGAACGAAATGAAACACATTTCATAAAATTATATTTACTAATTCCTAAACTAAACTAAAACTAACTAAACTAACTAAACTTCCGCCCGCGACTTTGTCTGCGTGGGCCCGGGATAAAAACTATCCTTTATTTCAATTTAGGCTATAAATTATCTTTGTGCGAAATTTCATCCTAATCGGTTGAGCCGTTTAATTGTGATTGAGTAAAATACATCCAAACATCCAAACATCTAAAGTTTCGCATGATAATATAAATATCAATCGAACTAGCCCCATAGTAAGCTCAATAAGGCTTGTGTTATGGGTACTAGACGACGATATATTAAATAGATATAAATACCTAAGATTACATAGAAAACATCCAAGACTTAAAAAACAAATATTACTTTACGTAAAGTACCCTGTGCAAAATACTACGTCTTTAAATTATCCAGAAATATCGTCGAGAAAATGCTTGCGAATGTGGTCATTCTTTAATGATTTAGTTGCAGTTAACATCTTCTCATCGCATCTTCGTCTGGAATAAGCATAATATGTTTATAACTTTGCGACTGAGTTATGACCCTCAACGTCGGCTTGCAGATTTCACATGAAATGTGGGCCTCGTCAGCACACCCGGTCCCCCCTGCGTGTTATTTACATGATCACTTGGTAATCACTTCACGCGCTTCACAAATTAATTAATCGTGCTTTTGTGGCGGAACTGTGTATTTAGCTGGGCTGCGTATTCAACTGTTTGTACAGTAGGTATGGTACGAGTATAATGTTTTTTTTTATCCGGAGTCAGTTACATGTCAAGATAGCGTGATTTAGATAGATGTCATATAAACGGCTGCTTTTTGTTTACATTTTGATCGAATAAGTAGTAGCTCACATAACTGGTAAGTAAATATCGTTAATTATTACAATATTTAAACGACATGATAACTTTGCGACTGAGTTATGACCCTCAACGGCGGCTTGCAAATTTCACATTAAATGTGGGCCTCGTCAGCACACCCGGTCCCCCCTGCGTGTTATTTACATGATCACTTGGTAATCACTTCACGCGCTTCACAAATTAATTAATCGTGCTTTTGTGGCGGAACTGTGTATTTAGCTGGGCTGCGTATTCAACTGTTTGTACAGTAGGTATGGTACGAGTATAATGTTTTTTTTTATCCGGAGTCAGTTACATGTCAAGATAGCGTGATTTAGATAGATGTCATATAAACGGCTGCTTTTTGTTTTCATTTTGATCGAATAAGTAGTAGCTCACATAACTGGTAAGTAAATATCGTTAATTATTACAATATTTAAACGACATGATAACTTTGCGACTGAGTTATGACCCTCAACGGCGGCTTGCAAATTTCACATTAAATGTGGGCCTCGTCAGCACACCCGGTCCCCCCTGCGTGTTATTTACAGGATCACTTGGTAATCACTTCACGCGCTTGACAAATTAATTAATCGTGCTTTTGTGGCGGAACTGGGATCAGATTTTTAAGAAGTGTCAAAATAGCAGCCACTTATACTTTACACCGAATTGAATACGAGTGGAATTAAAAACAAAAAGTTCAATACCTTTTCTCCGAATTTGTTATGTCCGAGTTTCACTTGCTTTTCACCGATGATCAACTTTGACAACTAATTAATGGCAAATTTTTGTATGACAACGTTTCATTTGGTCGAATTATTGTAAAGTCGATTATTTTAATGACTTAAAATATTTGGCATACCTATCATTTGGCAAATCTTTCAGTTGGACAAACAACGATTAACCGAATAACTTTTCTTCAGGGCAACAGTTCCCTTTTCATAAATTAGCCAACTTTTTACTTCAAAGAACAAGACAGCATAACATTCAGACTAATAGACTTTTATTCAAGATGTATATAAGTTACAAGGATGGGAGGGGGGATGGGGGTGCGAAGCCACCCACAAAGGGGGTCTCGGGGGTGAAACCTCCAGCAGTAAAAAAAACAACAAATAATCGCAACAGTGGTATTATTTGTAGGTTAGGTTAGGGTTAGCTTCTGTCCCTTAGAGCGGAAATAGGCACCCCGCGTAGCGGGGTGACGTTGACACGCTGGTGGTTAGTTTAGGTTAGGTTAAAATAATTGGCGGGTGTTTGATTAAAAAAAACACATACGGTATGTATACATTCCACCAAGCAACAGTCCAAAAGTAATGATGTAAACACTTATCTCCAATGATGCGATTCATTCGGGTATCTTCCTTGTTATAAAAACAAGTGAGCGGTTGCGCTTACGAGTACCTACTTTATAAATATGTTACAGTTACTAAATAAAACATTTGGTGAGCGTTATACTACGAAATGTATATTAGTCAAACTGAACCATTCTGCTACTCGAAAGGTGGCATTTTGAAAAGTCACTATAAAAAATTGTCCAAGCATACAGTTGGCAACCGTGAGGTTGGGAAATAAAACTAAACCTTTTGATAATTTGACACATGATCATTCGGCGAAATGAAATTATGCGAAAAGTTGGTTGCGAACTGATAATCGGCAATAGAAATTTCGGGGACAAATTAGAGAACCGACATAACAACATAATACGTATTAACATTTTTCTATCGCTATTTCAAAATAGCAGGTCATAATTTTTGGCAGTTTTTGAGTGAAAGAGTCAAGCGCTCGAAAGTCAAAAATCAGCCCCCTGAACGTACGGGAATTCGAATGAACATCAGAGGCTCTAGTATAAGTTTTACCGAAACAAAACTTTACGATCGCGTTTGCGTTTTACCCTCAATGTGTATGGGATTTGACAGCTAAACGCGAACGCGGTCGTAACGTTTTGTTTCGGTAAAACTTATACTAGACTAGAGCCTCAGGCAACTTCATAAACTTGTAGCTCTGTGAGCTATAAAACTCGCAAACCTGACTTTTTTTTTTTTAACTGAAACGATTATTTAGGAGTTAAGATGCCACAAACAGAAATACACGCACACTGTACATACAAATACACACAAACACACATGTTAAACTTATAACACACCTCGTTTGCTTCGGGGTAACAAATAAACATAAACCTCAATCTAATTCTTCTTTGAAACTGATGTCATTTCATTACTAACTTCAGCCATGTAGAAATACTAAGTTACTTAATAAATCTACACGAGTAAATAAGTATGTTAGTAGTAGTTAATGATAAAGTAATGATCATTACGTTACAGTCTATACTCAAGCCATTAAATCTTGTCGCCGCAATACATTTCAGATTATTCACACTAGTGCGAGTTCTACCGCCGTATCAATTATCCTCTACTTTATTGAACAGTTCTGCAAAGAACTGTACATGTTCATTCCTTTTAAGACAAATCCTAGCGTCTGCTGTAATAAATTCTAACTTCTGAGCACACCTATTATTAAATCGGCATTTTTACAAATAATAGAAATCATAAACTCCACTCAAGCCAACTGGTATTAAAGACACGACTTCTACCATAAAATATCTCTCAGGCTCCAAAGGAAATATCACAATTATTTCCACTGATTGTCCGGAATGGCATCCAAAAACAATGAATATCTACCCCGCGCGATGGACGGCGATATTAAAGCGTAGTCTAGAAATGCAATCGCGATAGCCTTTGAGAGCGCGGAATTGACTAATAAATCGAGGGTCGATGTAAGGCTGCGTCTTTTGCGACCACCATTAACATCTACTGTACAAAAAGGTTGGAAATCGTCTTTATTCTTTAAAAAATTACATGCTTGCGAGTAAAGTCGTCCTAGCCAAAGCTTGGATGTGCATTTTAAATAATAAAGCGCTGCAAACAAAGAACTTGCTTTAGTAGTCAAATTTCTAGAGGCTGCATCAAAAACGGAGTTCAAAGGTAAACTAGCTGAAGTGTCTTGCGAGAGCCCTTTTAACCGTTGCCGAGATGAAAGCTTGCAACTTTAATAAAAGAGATAGGTACGTGGGACGGGAGACAAGTTTCA
Organism: Epinotia bilunana; assembly: GCA_947049275.1. Taxonomy (NCBI): domain Eukaryota; kingdom Metazoa; phylum Arthropoda; class Insecta; order Lepidoptera; family Tortricidae; genus Epinotia; species Epinotia bilunana. The sequence goes on from OX346253.1 coordinate 23,362,494, forward strand.
TTATACGTTACTTTAACTTTACCTGTAGGTACATTGAAATAACACAACTGAAACTTCTACAAATAGTATCAGATAATGACAGTGAAATTGAATCAATCAATAATTGCATAATATGTATATAGTACGAGTAAGCAACAACTTAACTAAGACCAATAAAAAAACAGTTCGTATAGCATTCGTTACAAAAAGTATGGGAACCTGTTGAATACACCAAGACCTGGCGGCCACATTTTATTGGATTTGCTGCATCCCACAGTAATGCGAAATCTTGTTGCTTTATCTTTAAAATTTTAATATGTATAATAAAATAAAATACCAGTGAGTGCATTTATGCCGTTCATTTCATAGTATTTGCTCACTTCAATTTTATTTCTTTAATTAATTACACCATTTCGATTTGGGTTATTAATTAATTTATATATTTTAAATACTTATTAAAAATTAAATGATTGTTGAAGTGATGAATAAAAACTCGTCACTGGTAATTTAACAAAGGTGACATCTAATATTATAAGAACCCTATGACTATGACGTACCCTTTATAGGCATGCGAAGTTGTTGGCTTAGCAAGTAGGTATACTTTACTACACTAGAATTTAAATTCACATATATCAGCAAATACATACATACATTCACGCCTTTATTCCCAAGAGGGGTAGGCAGAGCACATGAAACGTATGTTCCAGCGCCACTTTTAGCATACATGTGGGTATAAAAGATCGACAAAATGTGATATTGCGGTGATAGGTTGCTAGCCCTAGTAGTTGCTAGCACAATTCAACCCTGGTCCCTTAGTCGACTTTTACGACACCCACGGGAAGAAAGGGGGTGGTGAAATACTAACCCGAAACCACATGGGTCAGCAAATAATCAATTCAAATATACCTTCATACTTAAATCCAATAAAAATTGTTCTGAGTATTACTTACTTGATTCATACATAGTTATATATGGAAGTAGATACACTTATAATATCTCTTTTATTATTATTCAGTAACTACTTATTATCTATTATGTTCATTTTTGCTTTTCGGCATCCTTCGGGCGTGCCGGGAGAAAGAAAACTCGTGATTCACACGACCTGTTTCCATCGCTTTTTAACGTTGCATAAGTTCGAAGCAAACGTTCATTCGCTCTTAATATTTTCTCTAAATACACTTTACTCGTAAGTTAGCAGTGAGTACGGAGATTATTTAACAGATTTTTTATTACATAATTGCTCTAAATACCGCTTTATAATTACTTAAACACATAGTTGCTCTGACAGCCCGCTCAGCTTAGTTAAAGGCGCGTCCCGAGCCAACCAATAAAGAGGTGCGGGTTATTCGCAAAGACACGCCGTCGACGGCGACATCCAGTCCCGCGGTAATGACGCCCGATAATCGGCGACATCCTTCCCGACTCACTTTAAAGACATTTTTTCGTTTTCATTGGCCTCTTTAACTGCTATTTTAAGAAAAAAACGAACGCTTAAAACGATTTTATAGGACTTGAAGGGAAACCGATCGAATCGAACACGTTCGGAATTGGTCAAACTTTAGGATCATTAGTTTCTTGGTGATCAAAAGAGCCATGCTGGCGAGTTGTAGTAAGTATGGATTGATTTTGAACAAAAACTCTTTATTGCACACCTCAGTAGTAATAGCACACCTTAGTAGTTTCTTGTCGTAGAGACAACAACAAATATAAGAGCAGAGGCAAACAACAGGCGGCCTTATCGCTAAGGAGCGATCTCTTCCAGACAACCTTTGTGTAGCTGACAGAAAATAAATAGTCATAACTAATATAATATCTATTATTATCTATGTAACATCTATCTATCAATATCTGGATGCGGGTGGCGCAGGGCCGGTCACTTTGGCACTCTTTGCCCCCAAAGGCATGTTCAGCAGTGGAGGTCAAAAATGACGTAATTTATGAATGGCCCCTTTCTGCTGATATGATGATGATGATAACTTCGAAAGTATACTTTAGTAAATGCTTTATTTAGTAGTAAATATCCTTTCGTTCGACATTCAATTTTGTCCTTTTTTCAAGTAAATATTAATAATATTTTAGTTACCTATATGTATTAATGTTTTTGGATTTTCATAAATCAAAGTATGTAGATGTAGGTACCTCTTCTTCATCTTATCGTGATATCAGTTGTATACGTATTCTGGGAGAATCCCGAAAGTAAAATAAACCGATACCGCGGAATAAAATTAATAGAAACTGAAATTACTTTTCACGGTTGAATTAAACTAACATGATAGACGGTTACTCGACGCGTGGGCATGCGGTTACCCGGCGAGTTCGATCACATAGCTTTCTGATTGATTGAATCCATTATAATCATAGCCATTTACGCAAACATCTGATTGAACATTATTGATTTATGGTGCGCGGAAACCAAATGCGATTGGTGAAACTAGACACTTTTTATTCCACCTCACATCAACATTGTTGTTATATTATTCATTTATTTCAACATTCTCGTTCACACATTGTTAAAAAAGCTATACTAAAGCTGTGTGTTTTTTTTTGTTTTAATTTTATCTCTACCTACCGTTAATACTCGCCAAATCAAACAGGCATAAACCAATATTTTCTAATTATTGTTTTTTTCCACTATCCGTACTTAGGGATTAGGGATTTAGGTCAGCCTGTATTTGACGGGTCGCTAATCTTTAAATTATGCGCCAGGGGCTGTCATCTCTTAACCAACTATCAAACTTCCCATAAGATGACAACATCAAAAAAAGGAAAAACATGTGTAAGATGGGAACGTAAAACATTAACAGTCATTATATTTAGGTAAAATTGACACAGTATCGCTTCAATACACGTCACACTCAAAACCACCTTTGCGCAAAACTTCCGTTTTATAAAATGTAAACTTGAATAGTGAGCGAGCAAATGTATAAGAGTACCTATATTTCACATCGTGTTGATATTTAAAGTCGTGACAAGTCTAATTGACCAACGCAACGCGTACGCATGCAAAGGCCCTGTCACAGCGAGCCGCATAAACCCAGCCGCCCCGTCCTTCCGCGTAAACTGGTTACCGACCCCTATTACGGGACCCAACTGTAGCCGTATGGCAAGTAATGCAACCATCCTACTCACGCGTTCTAACTATAGTAGAAGGATTGATACTGTAAGTCTAGGGCGACTCGATATTCCAGCTGGCTTGCAATTAGAAGGTAACTAGTTACACAAGACATAACTACTTAGTGGAGTAAAAAATGAACTTATATTGAAAGTAAAATCTAAGTAACACGTGTCCATTACATGGTATCAGCTTCAATATATTAGTTTAAAAGATTGATTAACTAACTATCATAAGTCTTGTGTAACACTTTGTAATACCCCCCCCCCCCCCCTATGTATTATTATTTAACGACGCGCCTATTTTATTTACCTAATATATATCTGCCTAGCTACACTACCTAGACGACCTAGAAATTCTAATAAGAATAGTCCAATAAGAAAATGCAAATGAATACCTAAAATATTTCTAAATTCTAATTAATGTAGTAAATAAGTTAATATCTTGAGTTGGATCAGTAAATTGGCCAAATGATCGTTAGTGTGTACGTAGAACCCCTAGTTATGTCCGGAAATAGTAAACCAAAGTCCTTTTCACATGAAGAAATGGAGTCATTTATCTATCTAATCTAATTGGAATAAATACCTACAAAATAATACAATTGAAATAAACATTTATATTTTTAAAATACGTAGTGAATAAACAGCTTCCCTATGGATGTTGAGTATTGAAATAGTCAAATGAAGTCATTGTCTCATGAATCGAATTCTTAGTTTACTGAAGTCAAAATGAATCAAATTAATCATAATTAATTAACAAAATTTGTTTTTGTGGTAAAGAAGGAGCCCCTCCTCGCTACCTTCAGTGTTTCTCATACCCGCTGCATGGACAAAACTCCTCCACATAGTCTGAAGGACTATTTATTCTTTTCATTATTTTATTTTGTTGTCACTTTAATAAATTTTGTGACTTCAGTCATTTTTGAGAGGACATTTGCAAAAAGGGCCATTTACGGAATAACAAAATACTGGTAGAAGTAGCTGCAAAAGATCTACTCCAGCTCTTAGTATTCTGCAATTTAATTTGAATTGTTTGAGTATTATTTTAATATCCGAAGAGATAGTATTTTGGAGCACCACATTTTCAGGATAGCCAAAAATACTAAGATCTTACTTTTAGATCTAGGCGAGATTTCAATTTTCAATGAAATATTTTATCCAGACTTTTAATGTAGCCTTTCGGATCACCCATATTTTCAGAATCACCTAAACAACTACGATCATATTTATCGATCTAGCCAAGATAAAAGAATCATCGTAAATTTTAGATCATTTTGAAGGTATGTTCATTTATATACAGAACCAAAGAAACTAGAATAAAATCAATCACAACTGCTAAGAGAGCAAGCAAATATTTTCATTCTTCATAATATACTGAATTTACAATTTTAATATACTGCGAGTTATTCATTTTAATTTTATCTCACAATATTAATCTACCAGTAGAAATTAAAAGGGAGCAAAAATATACTCAATATTGTACTTGTTTGTCAAGTAAGTTAGTCAGTGTCATATATAAATGTATATAAAATCCCTAGCCTATCAATAATTCCTAAACCCACTACAAAACTAGCTCACTAAAATAGTAAATCCCAATAGCCCTAAATCTACCTACAACTAAGCATCCACATCTACCCCAAAAGCCAAATGAGATAATTTCGTAAAATTAAACCTCGCTAGTTAATAAAATAAGTCAGTAAAGTGTAGGCTTTTCTAACAGAGCGACTTGAAATATAACCCCAATACGAAATATCATGACCTAAACAAATTTTCCCTAGCCCTAGCAGCTAAACTATCCATCTAATCTGCCGATATATAATGCAAACTAGAGACCCGAGTCTCACATTTAATTTAAACGTGTATAAAAATATCTCGGTGTGCAATGAGATATTTATTCCTAAGCTAAATCTAAACTAAGTCGGGTGAGGATCGCCCTGATACCCTAACACCCTAATTCCTCGTGTGCTTCTACAAGTCTGGACAGGGGATTGGGAAACCAAACTTGCAGATAAATAAATAGATATTTTATGAGGTCAGAGTAACTAGAGAATTTAAAACGTCTGGTGTGACATTCCAAATTATCAAGCGACTCGGGAGTTTTACCGTCTCTTCAGTAAAATACGGTAAGCAGTCAACAACTCCAGAATTGACAGTTAACTAACCACAATAATTAAAGACCCTTTTTAGAACGATTAAGACTATCGTTGACACCGTTGGGGTGACCTGTCTCAATCTCCCTAAAAAGTCCAAGTAAACTGTACTTGAATATCAGACAGAATTCTCCTGGACGAACTAACCCCATTAAAAACACTTATTTAAACTAAATGAAACTCCAATCTATTATGCTTTAGACAAGTTAACTCTAGTCAAAAATAGATACCTTAATCACTCAAACTTGAACACAAAATATGAATAGCAAAAGAATCACAAAAGAAAGCATCACTATAAACTTTTAAAATCTACAATAATAAATTAAAATGAAATCACTGAATTAAATAGAAATATCCCACACACTGAAAAACCCCATTTAATGTACCATAATATTATTTCCGAACAAAGATTAAACCAGAATAATGAAATACTAGTACAATCCATGTCCAGACACAACTTAGGTAACCTAGTTCATCTATTTACCCTGCTAAGAGAATTCGTCTGATACGTCCAACGTCCAAAATAAGAATCCCCGAATACCACGCTACCCTGACTCTCTGGAGTCCAAGAACACCCCCCCCCGTTCCCCGTGAAACAAGCGTCTGAAATTAAATGCAAAGTTATCAATAACGTTTAAGTATGACTATTTTAAACTCTATTTCCTACATCAAATATGACCTATGCTAAACAATCGATTTAAATTTGTAAAAAACAATCTCACGGTGCGAAAGACCACTATCGACTAGCTAGAGGCACTTGACACTTTTTCCAAACAGTTTTTGCTGTCATAAGCTAAGTAAACTATTTTGACCATTGTCATATTCCTTTAAGAGTAAGGTTCATTTTAGGTTAAATATTTATTGTTTATATGTGCTTCGACTGTAAAATTTAATTTGTTTTTGTAGTTCATATTTCAGTACTTAAGAAACGTTCTGTCGCCAAGGTATAATTTACAAAATAAAATGCTGTTGCTAAATAATGAATAAATGTTCTAAAGTCCTTAAAGCTTTGTAATAAAGTTCAATTTTGGGTAAAATATCTTTTGTTTACTAAGGTGCAATAACCAATTAAGTTTGTATTGTCATAAATTTAGGCTACTTCACTACTCGAGATATGTGTGAAATATTATTCTCTAGAATGCGTAATAATATAACCTGATTAAAAATAAAATAATATTTAAAATTATGTTTACATATTTTTGAAACAAAGCAGATGAAGTCTGATATGTTACAATCTTCCCCCAAAGTTCACTGAAGTTTAAATATATAAACATATATTTACGTAAGTTAACTTTCAAACAAAATCAATGATAATAAAACAAACTATTTATTGTAAAATAAAAATTAAAACTTGATTTTAAACTTCTTAACACTCATCCCTTCTGTGGTTGCCTTTTTTTTTGAACGGCAGTGTGTGGTGTGTGTTTAAACCTGACCAAAGAATGAAACTTATCTAAGAGAACAAGATTCTAAACTCAATATGTTAGAAATTAACAATCAATAGCCTAACAAGTTAATCTTGCCTCACAAGAGAACAGAAGTTGTGCTACTTTTCTATCGACCCTACTGGTGCATACGAAAGCATCCGACTCGAGTCTATATTTTAACGACCAAGAAAGGATTCAGACGCATCTCTACTTAAAACAAGATTGAAACCCTTTAACCATGTTGGATGCCAAGCATGGGTGTTAAACCATTAAAAGATTAAATTCCAACACAGAAATCTAGATCTTTTCCTCCTAAAAAGCCATCCTTAGCCTGGAGCATGTTGCAGCATTAACAAGACGTTATTAGGTTCGAATGATAAAACTAAGCCAGGATAAACCACATGTCTAGCTTATCACTCGTCAAAACAAAGAAAAATTGACTTAAATTATAGTTCCAAAAAATAATGAATTAATTAGATAGTACTGTCTAATAGAAAAGAATAACTAATCATAATTGATTAGAAGTAAGTTCAAGATTAAAATTTATTTAGAATCACAACGAACTCACTCTGTCAGTTATGCTTCTCATTTTAAAGAAAGCACTATACGCCTTGTTAACGATGACGTGTCTGGGTCAATCATAGTACCATCGACTGGCACGATATTGTGTAGTGAAGAAACATTACAGAAGGCAGTTAATAAATCTGCAGTATTGCTCTTTTTTTTTGTCGAGCCTAAACCTAGCATCTATCGACTGCATTGTTTCCATTGTGTAGTGTGAGTGTGATCAGGTCAGAATGTTAATAAAGTATTTCGCGTCAGTCTTGCTTCATATCAGAGCCTGCAAACTATTTAACTCTTTAAAAAAAAGTTAAAATTTAGTAACACTCATCAAGTATATTCATCGTCATTCTCATTTTCATACTACTCTGAATATGAAAACAACACTTTAAGTACGAATTTAAAAACAACAAACATAATAATAGTAACTGTTTAGTTGCGTAAGTTAAACGTCATTTATTTGAAAGGCAACTTGGCAAACATATGTTCTATTCATTGAATACAGATATATATATTTTTTTTGTATGTTAAAAAAAAACAAGATCAATGTATTCATTACCATACCCCATTATTTAATTTAATTTTTCAAATGTTGTTCTAATCCTTTCTACAGCAAACTAAACAAAATATCTTCTAATAGATATAAGAGCCATCTAGTGATTAGTTATTAATAGAATAAGATAATTAGTTTCCCCAACTGTTACTAGATATCATTCTCACACATATCTCTTGCATTGAAAGCACTACTCAAATAATTTAATATTTTGCTATTTATGTGTGTGCTATCTAATATTTTTATCATTAATCAGTATTAATAAAAAGAAATCTTGGCATAAAGTTTATTGCAATGGTCACACCATCTTGTTTTTTACAAAAGAATTTGTAATTAATATTTAAATCTTATGGCGCGTATTTAGCAATCTAAAATTCACAAAAAAAATTTTTTTACTATTTATATTTAAAACATACAAATGAAAATAATTAATTGTATAAACTTTGGTTTTAATAGAAAATTTGTACCTTTTTTTTTTTACTATTATGGCAACATTGACGTTTAAAATGGCGCGTTGATTAGGCGGGATCTTTACTAACACTTTAATTTTAAATTAAACAGTGCAGTGCATCAAGTCAGTGCGTCGCGTTGTAATTCAAGTAAGTGAAATTATTCTGTGTTTTAGTGTCAGAAATCCGGAATTAAATCATGTAAGTACTATTTATGCATTACTTTTACGTAGGAACATTGTTTGTGTTATTTTATACCAAAGTATATTATGAACTATAATTTTACTGCTACTATAAAGTTAAATATTTATATAATTTTAATTGTAAACCGTTTTAATTATTAGTGTACCAATTTAAATAGCTAATTGTAAAAAATACCACGGTAGACAGGCAGTTACGCTAATACTTAATTTTAAATAAATACGTATTATAATTTTATAAAAACAATGCATGGTCCTTTTTTTTAAAATCAATCTGTTTACCAAAAATATGAATATCGTGTAGGTATCTAAAAAAAATAACGATGCATGACTTCTGCAACAAATACACTATTACTATTCTGTAAAAATAAATACCAGAATGGCATAAGTAACAATTAACATCCAATCAAAATTTATTAATTTAAATAAGTACCTACTAATTTATGCATCATTCTACTATCCGTTTTAATGTCATGTATTTTGCATCTAAAACCAGAGACCATCTAGCTCTTAAAACAAACAACTAAATCATTTATTTCTTAAAGTTCATATCTTAATTGTTTCAATTCCAGACTTCACTTCAAATATAAAGGTATGTTTATATTTCATTAATCATTTACTTTTAAAACATAATACTCGTAATACGTATAACTATATTTTTGATATGAAGACGTGTTATATTTTCTACATACAAATATGTATTTGTATAAAATCCTGTTCTTATCATTTGTTATTTACATTTCAGGTTTGTGGTGAATTATCTACAGCAAGGCACGATTCTACACTAAACTATGATGAGTTTACATAAAATGGTAAGACATTTCTACTTTATTTATAACTGTGTCAATAGGTTGACAATAAAATAATCAAATTATTTATCTGTTATAATGAAAATAAAGATTATCTATAGTTGAACTAGTTTGCACAAAATAGCTATGATTCCAACATATCCGAACAAACTAATATTTAATGTAATTGCAAGACATATTTTCGAGTGATTGCAAAATACTTTTTTTTTTCTATTACATTACGCTCAAAACCCACGTCGGTTTATTATAACTAATTTGCTACCTATTTATTCTAAAATATTTCTAATGTTTTCATATTAATTTATAAACCTTATTATTATATTATACATAATAATACTTCAAGCTCTATCAAATCAATGCTATTATAATTCCTGCATCATAATTTCTAAATACATGTGAGTTATAAAACTAAAGCTCACGAAAGCCGATGACAAAGTCACATTTTTTTTTCCACAACTGAAGTGTTCTACCAACTACCTGATTCAATGGATAGCGTTCTCGACGCACTACTTCTAAACTACACAAAAAGCAAAGGCAATAAAATTGCACTCTTGGCGTCTTTATTTTACTTAACACCACGTTGGCGAGAAACATCTGTACGCTTACCTGAAATGCTAGGGTGTCACATGCCCGTTGCTGATTCTAAAATGCTATATGAGAATCTTAAAAGTTTTTTATTTCATGAACTTTCTTTTATATAAACCTTTTCTGTAATGTGAATAAAACTACTAAGTTTAGTTTTATTATTTGGATTTTTAAATGTCAAAACCATTATAAATAATTAAATCCTAAAGTACCGAATTTTAATTAAAAAACGTAATCATATATAAAATATTACACATCTATCAACGTGAATAAGTATCCTAACCAATGTCTAATAACCGCACATGTCAAGCGATATTCGACCTTAAAAACGTGAGTCGTGCTTCATTATGTTTTTATACTAATAAATATTTTATATAATTTCAGGTGCTAATTGATTGACTAAAATAGGAATGTCTACCTAATTATCAAATAGACCTCACGCAGATTTTCTACAAATACCCTAATTAAGCACCTGATATCAAGTAAGTATGAAAAACTATTTTGATACATAAAAATGTAAGAACTTAGTATTGTCTCCTATTATTCTGAAATTAAAATTATTTTCGTGAAAAGACTACTAAACTATATTATAATATTAACATTATGCACCCAAAAATTCACGTAATTTTCTGAATATCTTTTGAATACCGACAAAACTAGTGAAACTATTACCCGAACTCTAACTTTAAAATATGTGAATGTGAAAAGAAATGTCAAATCTATCCCTATATGACGTTTCTTCTACATTCAACAAATGACATAAGCAACGTAACTTATTTTCGTTTATTATTTTCAGATCGCTGAGCTACAAATATTGACTACAAACTACTCATCGAGTAAAACAGCACTTCATCGATTGATCGACCAACAATGCTACGATATTGAAAATCTTTACCTAGCATATTATATTAAGTTGGACCTCCAAGTAGATAACTGAATTATTTGTAAATGAAGTAAATAAAAGACAATTAAATATTCTATGTAAACCATGTATGTCTGACATTTTCACGACTAGAATACCTGACATCTATACACCAACCCTTTTTCTAATAAACTGTGTTAAAGACTATTATTTAACAAAAAAGTATACAGCATAAGTAACAATTAACATCCAATCAAAATTTATTAATTTAAATAAGTACCTACTAATTTATGCATCATTCTACTATCCGTTTTAATGTCATGTATTTTGCATCTAAAACCAGAGACCATCTAGCTCTTAAAACAAACAACTAAATCATTTATTTCTTAAAGTTCATATCTTAATTGTTTCAATTCCAGACTTCACTTCAAATATAAAGGTATGTTTATATTTCATTAATCATTTACTTTTAAAACATAATACTCGTAATACGTATAACTATATTTTTGATATGAAGACGTGTTATATTTTCTACATACAAATATGTATTTGTATAAAATCCTGTTCTTATCATTTGTTATTTACATTTCAGGTTTGTGGTGAATTATCTACAGCAAGGCACGATTCTACACTAAACTATGATGAGTTTACATAAAATGGTAAGACATTTCTACTTTATTTATAACTGTGTCAATAGGTTGACAATAAAATAATCAAATTATTTATCTGTTATAATGAAAATAAAGATTATCTATAGTTGAACTAGTTTGCACAAAATAGCTATGATTCCAACATATCCGAACAAACTAATATTTAATGTAATTGCAAGACATATTTTCGAGTGATTGCAAAATACTTTTTTTTTTCTATTACATTACGCTCAAAACCCACGTCGGTTTATTATAACTAATTTGCTACCTATTTATTCTAAAATATTTCTAATGTTTTCATATTAATTTATAAACCTTATTATTATATTATACATAATAATACTTCAAGCTCTATCAAATCAATGCTATTATAATTCCTGCATCATAATTTCTAAATACATGTGAGTTATAAAACTAAAGCTCACGAAAGCCGATGACAAAGTCACATTTTTTTTTCCACAACTGAAGTGTTCTACCAACTACCTGATTCAATGGATAGCGTTCTCGACGCACTACTTCTAAACTACACAAAAAGCAAAGGCAATAAAATTGCACTCTTGGCGTCTTTATTTTACTTAACACCACGTTGGCGAGAAACATCTGTACGCTTACCTGAAATGCTAGGGTGTCACATGCCCGTTGCTGATTCTAAAATGCTATATGAGAATCTTAAAAGTTTTTTATTTCATGAACTTTCTTTTATATAAACCTTTTCTGTAATGTGAATAAAACTACTAAGTTTAGTTTTATTATTTGGATTTTTAAATGTCAAAACCATTATAAATAATTAAATCCTAAAGTACCGAATTTTAATTAAAAAACGTAATCATATATAAAATATTACACATCTATCAACGTGAATAAGTATCCTAACCAATGTCTAATAACCGCACATGTCAAGCGATATTCGACCTTAAAAACGTGAGTCGTGCTTCATTATGTTTTTATACTAATAAATATTTTATATAATTTCAGGTGCTAATTGATTGACTAAAATAGGAATGTCTACCTAATTATCAAATAGACCTCACGCAGATTTTCTACAAATACCCTAATTAAGCACCTGATATCAAGTAAGTATGAAAAACTATTTTGATACATAAAAATGTAAGAACTTAGTATTGTCTCCTATTATTCTGAAATTAAAATTATTTTCGTGAAAAGACTACTAAACTATATTATAATATTAACATTATGCACCCAAAAATTCACGTAATTTTCTGAATATCTTTTGAATACCGACAAAACTAGTGAAACTATTACCCGAACTCTAACTTTAAAATATGTGAATGTGAAAAGAAATGTCAAATCTATCCCTATATGACGTTTCTTCTACATTCAACAAATGACATAAGCAACGTAACTTATTTTCGTTTATTATTTTCAGATCGCTGAGCTACAAATATTGACTACAAACTACTCATCGAGTAAAACAGCACTTCATCGATTGATCGACCAACAATGCTACGATATTGAAAATCTTTACCTAGCATATTATATTAAGTTGGACCTCCAAGTAGATAACTGAATTATTTGTAAATGAAGTAAATAAAAGACAATTAAATATTCTATGTAAACCATGTATGTCTGACATTTTCACGACTAGAATACCTGACATCTATACACCAACCCTTTTTCTAATAAACTGTGTTAAAGACTATTATTTAACAAAAAAGTATACAGCAATTTTCAAAATTCAGTTGACGTATATGCTTCCCCCATAATTAACAAATCTTAAAATAGAAAATAACCTATTCAACTATGGTAGAAATCTACTGCCCCCAATATTTGCAGAGATTATAATGTTATATACCTAATACGTCAATTAATCAAGTACTACATAAATTAATCAAACTATATAAATGTTAAACTAATTCCACTGTCAATAAGAAATGTTCTTCCCTATGATAGATGGCGTTACTACAAGTATTCCTATTTTGTTACGTCTCTAATTCTAATGCATCGAATCTGTTGTAAAAATGAATGAAAAGTATACTATTTCTGATCTCGTAATTATTTACTAATTGTTACCAAAACACAAAACTAATGATTAAAAATAAAATTTACTAATCAATAAATGAACTCCAATTCTATGATGCTATCCGTTTTTCACCGCAACAATTGTGTTGTCATTATCAAATGCCTAAGCGTATCAATAATAACAACGTATTTGATCCAAAACAAGACATATAACTTATTAACTGTGAAATAAACTGAACATTTATATGAATTACTATCCTACACCATAAAATATTATCAAAGGAATATTTTGATTTACTGTATTATGTATGAAATAATTACCAAAAATTTAAAACGCAAACTAAAATGAAACAACAATCAAATAATACTAATAACCTCCAATTATAAAATCCTGGTCACGGCGTCACCAATTGTAATACCCCCCCCCCCCCTATGTATTATTATTTAACGACGCGCCTATTTTATTTACCTAATATATATCTGCCTAGCTACACTACCTAGACGACCTAGAAATTCTAATAAGAATAGTCCAATAAGAAAATGCAAATGAATACCTAAAATATTTCTAAATTCTAATTAATGTAGTAAATAAGTTAATATCTTGAGTTGGATCAGTAAATTGGCCAAATGATCGTTAGTGTGTACGTAGAACCCCTAGTTATGTCCGGAAATAGTAAACCAAAGTCCTTTTCACATGAAGAAATGGAGTCATTTATCTATCTAATCTAATTGGAATAAATACCTACAAAATAATACAATTGAAATAAACATTTATATTTTTAAAATACGTAGTGAATAAACAGCTTCCCTATGGATGTTGAGTATTGAAATAGTCAAATGAAGTCATTGTCTCATGAATCGAATTCTTAGTTTACTGAAGTCAAAATGAATCAAATTAATCATAATTAATTAACAAAATTTGTTTTTGTGGTAAAGAAGGAGCCCCTCCTCGCTACCTTCAGTGTTTCTCATACCCGCTGCATGGACAAAACTCCTCCACATAGTCTGAAGGACTATTTATTCTTTTCATTATTTTATTTTGTTGTCACTTTAATAAATTTTGTGACTTCAGTCATTTTTGAGAGGACATTTGCAAAAAGGGCCATTTACGGAATAACAAAATACTGGTAGAAGTAGCTGCAAAAGATCTACTCCAGCTCTTAGTATTCTGCAATTTAATTTGAATTGTTTGAGTATTATTTTAATATCCGAAGAGATAGTATTTTGGAGCACCACATTTTCAGGATAGCCAAAAATACTAAGATCTTACTTTTAGATCTAGGCGAGATTTCAATTTTCAATGAAATATTTTATCCAGACTTTTAATGTAGCCTTTCGGATCACCCATATTTTCAGAATCACCTAAACAACTACGATCATATTTATCGATCTAGCCAAGATAAAAGAATCATCGTAAATTTTAGATCATTTTGAAGGTATGTTCATTTATATACAGAACCAAAGAAACTAGAATAAAATCAATCACAACTGCTAAGAGAGCAAGCAAATATTTTCATTCTTCATAATATACTGAATTTACAATTTTAATATACTGCGAGTTATTCATTTTAATTTTATCTCACAATATTAATCTACCAGTAGAAATTAAAAGGGAGCAAAAATATACTCAATATTGTACTTGTTTGTCAAGTAAGTTAGTCAGTGTCATATATAAATGTATATAAAATCCCTAGCCTATCAATAATTCCTAAACCCACTACAAAACTAGCTCACTAAAATAGTAAATCCCAATAGCCCTAAATCTACCTACAACTAAGCATCCACATCTACCCCAAAAGCCAAATGAGATAATTTCGTAAAATTAAACCTCGCTAGTTAATAAAATAAGTCAGTAAAGTGTAGGCTTTTCTAACAGAGCGACTTGAAATATAACCCCAATACGAAATATCATGACCTAAACAAATTTTCCCTAGCCCTAGCAGCTAAACTATCCATCTAATCTGCCGATATATAATGCAAACTAGAGACCCGAGTCTCACATTTAATTTAAACGTGTATAAAAATATCTCGGTGTGCAATGAGATATTTATTCCTAAGCTAAATCTAAACTAAGTCGGGTGAGGATCGCCCTGATACCCTAACACCCTAATTCCTCGTGTGCTTCTACAAGTCTGGACAGGGGATTGGGAAACCAAACTTGCAGATAAATAAATAGATATTTTATGAGGTCAGAGTAACTAGAGAATTTAAAACGTCTGGTGTGACATTCCAAATTATCAAGCGACTCGGGAGTTTTACCGTCTCTTCAGTAAAATACGGTAAGCAGTCAACAACTCCAGAATTGACAGTTAACTAACCACAATAATTAAAGACCCTTTTTAGAACGATTAAGACTATCGTTGACACCGTTGGGGTGACCTGTCTCAATCTCCCTAAAAAGTCCAAGTAAACTGTACTTGAATATCAGACAGAATTCTCCTGGACGAACTAACCCCATTAAAAACACTTATTTAAACTAAATGAAACTCCAATCTATTATGCTTTAGACAAGTTAACTCTAGTCAAAAATAGATACCTTAATCACTCAAACTTGAACACAAAATATGAATAGCAAAAGAATCACAAAAGAAAGCATCACTATAAACTTTTAAAATCTACAATAATAAATTAAAATGAAATCACTGAATTAAATAGAAATATCCCACACACTGAAAAACCCCATTTAATGTACCATAATATTATTTCCGAACAAAGATTAAACCAGAATAATGAAATACTAGTACAATCCATGTCCAGACACAACTTAGGTAACCTAGTTCATCTATTTACCCTGCTAAGAGAATTCGTCTGATACGTCCAACGTCCAAAATAAGAATCCCCGAATACCACGCTACCCTGACTCTCTGGAGTCCAAGAATACCCCCCCCCGTTCCCCGTGAAACAAGCGTCTGAAATTAAATGCAAAGTTATCAATAACGTTTAAGTATGACTATTTTAAACTCTATTTCCTACATCAAATATGACCTATGCTAAACAATCGATTTAAATTTGTAAAAAACAATCTCACGGTGCGAAAGACCACTATCGACTAGCTAGAGGCACTTGACACTTTTTCCAAACAGTTTTTGCTGTCATAAGCTAAGTAAACTATTTTGACCATTGTCATATTCCTTTAAGAGTAAGGTTCATTTTAGGTTAAATATTTATTGTTTATATGTGCTTCGACTGTAAAATTTAATTTGTTTTTGTAGTTCATATTTCAGTACTTAAGAAACGTTCTGTCGCCAAGGTATAATTTACAAAATAAAATGCTGTTGCTAAATAATGAATAAATGTTCTAAAGTCCTTAAAGCTTTGTAATAAAGTTCAATTTTGGGTAAAATATCTTTTGTTTACTAAGGTGCAATAACCAATTAAGTTTGTATTGTCATAAATTTAGGCTACTTCACTACTCGAGATATGTGTGAAATATTATTCTCTAGAATGCGTAATAATATAACCTGATTAAAAATAAAATAATATTTAAAATTATGTTTACATATTTTTGAAACAAAGCAGATGAAGTCTGATATGTTACAATTTGTATATTACTTCTATAACAACAATTGATGGTTTACACCATAGTTACATTAAAAACTCCCGAGGCCACTGTAACAGTCAATATTATATGTATAATCATAATCAAGTATTTATTTGCTCTAAACGCATAACAATGCATGCAAAAACATTTTTATAATTTAAATTTAGATATTAAAAAAACATAAAAACACATTTATAAATTGTACAGGAAATTAAAAACAGGCGAACAAGCAGCAAAGCAGCAAACAGCCAATATAAATAACAATAATAAATTATCAAATAAAAACATTAAAATTAAAGTCAATGGTATCAGGATCATTCGTCAAACTTTTTCACATAATATTCCTTAATAGAGTAAAACGGACGGGCCACAAAATATTCTTTTACTTTCATGTCAAATGTTTAGATTATCGCTATTTTTATATCATCTGTAAGAAGATTATATACCCTTATGGCAGTGTTATTTAAACTCTTGTCAAAATTAGCAAAATAATAAATAATAATAAGTACTCTTTATTGCACCACGACAGGAGAGAAATATCTTACAAAAAAAATTGCTTAATAAATAATGTACATCATTAAGAATTCACCTATTTCTCTGACGGAGATTGTGAATGTTAGCCTCGCCTTGCTGTAGGTATCAAAAAAAATCTTTATTCAACAAAAACACGTAAATAATGAACAAAGGGATGGAGCCTCCCTGCCAAAAAAATGCTTGTGTTGGGAGACACCGCTCTTCCTTACAGTAACATTTTGGTATCTACTGCATCGTTATTTACAAGTATAAATCTCAAGACAATTAAACCATACAGTCTATATAAACTGTTCAATTAAACTTCTAAACCCTTCTTTTAGGTATAGGTGTTTATTTGTGAAGACATAAACACAGATACCGTATAGATAGAGCGTAATGACGGGCAAGATTTTATTATCTACACCTCATCTTAATACCTACTCGTCAATACGTCGCATCATGAGTAGCGCCTTTGATTGAATCAAACAGTCGTAATGTGTCCGTAACAATATCAGCTGTTACGTTATGTGGTTTATGTTCAGGCCACCGGCAACAGCTCACTGTGAAATCAATAACTATTTGTATTCGTTCATGATTAAGATTTGAACAATATTTGTACTGATAAGCTTCTGATGTGACCAAGGAATGTGATCACATACTAAGGTACTTGCTTACCTACCTACTCCAACTTGAACAACACTTGGTGAATTAAAACTTATGCTGCAACATCTGTTTGGCTCAGTCCATTATGAACCTTATGCACCTTATCTCATATACCTTCCTTGGAACAGTCAATGCACATGTGCGCGAGGTGTCGCAATTACCTACTTTCCTTAAAAGCCAGTGAAAGTTGCGTACACGCAGATCTTTGCATTGTACCCTTGATAAGCATAAGGCCCACAAGGAACTTGTAGGAAGAGTAATCTGATTCTGCAATTTGATCCACGTTGAACATTTATAGGCTGTCGTAAAGTATTTATGCTCTCTAAAACAAGACGAATATAAGGCGACTAACTGAAATCAATTTCGTATATAAATAAATTACAGAATACGAGCAATAATATAATACGTTTACGACGCAAAACATGTTTCGATCCCTTGCGTAAAATAGCTTGGTTTATTTTGTTGCATTACGAAGTCGCAATTACTCATCCCACCCATTTTCAGTTATTATCACTAGTTACATGCAGAGGCAATTATATTAAGACTATAAAGATTATAATACGAGGTATATTATATATAAGTGTTTGTCTTAAACAATTCAGAAATGAAATCCGACGATTAACTTATTAAATTTGATTCTATGCTAATGTTGTCTCGTATAAAACCTTATAGTGTAAGTATAGCATTACAGTGGTATTACAGCTACACATGCAATCCGTGTAGATAGCAGATTTAATCGAGTGAGGCACTTATAGGTAGCCCTTCCAAGCGTGAGGCAGATGTCGACACAATCCGATGCGCGCTGTCTGCAGCAGCCGCGAGCTGGCATGAAATATGGATAAAAATACACCCAACATTATTTCTACTAACTGCTGCATAGGTTAATTGTGTTGACTAAGAAATTATGCTATAGTTTTAAAGATAAGAAAGATAGAAGAGAAGTAAGAAATATGTTCGGCTGCAGGACTATCTTCCCTAGCCTACGTATCCATCTGGAACGTTGAGGGTCTCTTTATAATTAAATTGATGGTATGCACATAATTAGATTGATGACGGACTTGAGGCCACAATGGAACTAGTGTAAGGGGAGTGTCCGAACAACTTGACGTAATTACACGTGCATAGATGAGGCTATTAGTCGCCCATTGAACTGATGAAGCCGACAAGTATCTAGAGAGACCTAAGTCGATATTCACGTCAATAACTAAACCACGTTTCGCGTGGCGAGACCCTGAGAAACGCATCCTAGATAATAACAACCTATAGACTGTTCCCACATAAAATTATGAAGGCAGGGAAGCGTGATTTTGCAATCTTCACCGGTCCACTAGTCCTCATTGACTTAATGGCTATGTAACTAGTAATTTGAAATATTTACATTTATAAATTACTGTTTATTACTTTTATACGGGAAATAAAATACAGGAATATTATTATTTTTGTTTCTTTACAAATACATTTGCATATTTCGGGAAAGCTTAAATCTCATTGAAGCATTTTGTGGTAATTATATTAAACTCGACAGATAGTTGCCTCTTGCGTTTAATATGGAAAATGAGACCACACACCGAGTGTAAAACATAAAATATTCACAAGGGTAATAAAGTGCTCGGTTTCACAATCGCGCTCCCGTCTCGTCACGATCGAAGAGGTTATTCAATCTAGACAGATATTTGCCACGAATCATTCGATAAGGACTGCATTAGTAGAACCCCAGTCAACCCGGCGAGGATTTATTAAACAATCACATCTGATAACAGTAGATACCTACAATGTGCATGAGCATTTCGGTGTTGCCTCACCATCCGGTGAACGCTACACTGTGGGGAGCGAATTTGATGATATGTTCACAGTTCAGACGTACAGTAAATAACAAATAGGAAACAGCATATGATTTATTATTAGTACAAATGGAAATACAAAGTGGACAAGAAATACTCGAAGATTAACCATAATCCGTTTTTATGTTACGACATTTATCTGACCGTATGGAGAGTTTCGAAATGCTTTGAAGCAAATTATGTAAGTTGGGTTGCTCTAAAATCACCTTCAGCATTGTTTAGCTGTCGACGAACCGGTCGGGCCGGCGCGAGCATATCGATACCTCACTCTGACACAATATTTTCTAACCAAACTAAAATAAAACAATCACAGCCGAACAGTAATTGTAAATAATGATCACGGTATATTGAAACAATTGGCGTTCGTTGAATCAATAAGAGATATGGAATTATATAAGATTGATGGTAAAATTGTAGTTGTTTCGAATCCAATTGTAGGAAGCATGCAATCATCGGGTTGTAAACTCGTGAACCGTGACCTGTCCTTTTCTTAGCAATCAATCTATGTGCAAATTACACTTATTCGCTATAGCGAAGTATACTTCATGAGCAATGGTGAAATGGTGCCTACATTGGCAAACATGGTGTGGCCAGAAAGATAATTTGAATCTGATGCCGTAGCCGCGTTTTATTTACTACAAGTTTTATTATACTGAACAACTTTATGCACTTAAGTAATCATAATTTACAAAGTTATGATATACCCTATTTTTTTGTTTCATTAATATACTATAGAAAATGATGATCGTGAAAAGGCAACTTATTCACTTGAAAGCTCTCTATAGTAGGTAGATACAGAACATGGAAGTCCTGGAGACTCGCTGGGAGCACCATAATCAAGTAATAAACCTGAACCGTCGCGTCTAAATCGCGGCGGAGGGAATCTCGGGCCAAATACGACGCGCCACAATAAAGCAATTAATTAAATATTTGTCGGCAACTGCGATTGAAAGAGCTACAAATCCGCGGGCGACCATCAAGCTTTCATCTTGCGCTAGGAAGCTCGCTACTGTAACAAATGCACTATAAATTCTTAAGATAAATGCACTTACGTCTCCACTCAAGAATTTACCTAAGGCATGTATATATTCTACGTGATTCATGTAATCTATCACTGGCTGACCTATGACGTGAGGCTGCGTAGATACTGGTCATTGTTCACAGTAAATTACAATTCTCTCGCGTAAACTTACGCTGAGCTAGCCCCGAGCGACTCCACCAATATACAGATAATATACTAAAATCAGGCGCAATAATTCATGCAGCAGTATCTTTAAATTCACGTTTGCACATTAAAACACGCAACACTAGGGCCATTAAGCGAGCCACATGATGGTCGTGTTTCTCACGCGAGCGAACCAAAACAGACACGTATGTGGTTCCGTCGGCCAGCGCTAACAGCTCAGAATAAATCCCATAAACAGATGCATTTACAAGTCGAACGCCTGCTTTTCACTTAGGACCCGATCGCTGTATAAGGTCTTAGTTTTTACCCTGTACCTTATGTCATAGGTAATTGCACATAAATTATACGTAACACCAATTGGGCTTCACCTACACGTCCAGTGCGCGCCATTTTCGATACTTTTACACTAAATAAACTGTAATTGAATGTTTCATATTTGCTAATAGTTCCGATAGACTTGTTATTCTGTGCACGCAGCTAACAAAGGAGCGCAGGCGCAGCGCAGATACCCTCGCGATACACGCTCCTGCGCGTCGCCGCCCGCCTCCCGTACGCATGCCGCATGATAACTGTATACTTCACCATCTAATTCGATGGATACTTTTTCTAGAAGAACATGAGTTTCCCTTTAAATTGCCGACTTACGCTGAATATGGTTTCGTAATCGCTGCAACCGACGAGCAGCCTGCAATCTTGATTATGTTTACTTTTCAATTTCCTAGTACCTAATCGCCAGTCACGATTTAACATGAACCGTTAGATTCAAAACTGTGTAATATCAGTACGCTTACCATGAGTTTAACAATGACGGCTTACGCTAACGAGTATCGAGTTTTCTATCTGTGCATCCCGCTCGTACTGTCAAAGTGCAAAAGAGATGCACCGATAGAAAACTCGATTCTCGTTAACGAAAAATGACAATGTCAAACTCATGGTAGCCGTACAGGGCTATGTCGACAAATAAAAATGTTGTTCAGTAACCCCCGGCGCCGTTAGGCGATCGGGTAACAGGCATTACCGGTGCGTAAATTTAGGTCACGTCTCATAGGCAAAAATATTTCGAAGTAATTCGCCGCCTCGCGCCCGTGCTGAGATGTCGCACATTCAGCCACAATAAATCTTTATTTATGTCTTCGGGTCGCGAATCGCGCCATCTCCAAATGAAACTTACCGCGCCGTCATTTACTCAGATATTTATTGCGTTAGGTTGTTCCGCAAACGCTCCTGCAAAACGTCGTCGCGTCGTTTATGTTAATTTATTCGCATTTCAATGAGACGCCTGTAAAATGGTATTATGCATTATCATGTCTTATTTTTACATTATAGGTAGCCATTAAGTTGTGACGAACATTAGTTGTTTTATTTTTCAGTATTATTATGGCGTGCTTACATTATTGGTATCGGGAGTGAAGTATGTGAAGGTGGGTTCAGTCCCGGCCCATTAAGGGACGATTGCAAGCATTATCGTGCACTGCGTTCCCACACAACAAGCCCACATGCCCGAATTGTGTAATTGAATCAAATGCGATGTATAATATGACAGCCCGTGAAATCTGAATACGAGTACGTTTGCGCAAATAAAACGCTCAGTATTTTTCACGGAGCGTCGCATAAAATGTATTATTTTGCGTTTTGTTGCTCATTTGTACGCAACATTTTCTCTGCCGCACGCTCACGCGGTTTTAATTTATTTTATTACAACTTGTGTACCATATGTACAGACAGACTACGTTTTATTGTATGCGCATTCTCAAAATTAGCTTATATCTATATTAAATCGACCTTAATAAAAAAGTATTAAGCTATTTTGACTTCAGAAGAACGACGGCGGAGGTAAAAACTAAGTATTAACATAACTAACTACGCACGTAATAAAATAACTAGGCATTGTCGTAATTTAAATATGTAAAAATACGTACCTCCTCAGATGGAAAGTCAGCAAATTGCAAGTCAGCTTTACGACATTAATTACCAAGGGCATAGCTTAAACAATCCAAACTAATTGATAAACAATAATTCGTAAATGGTTACAGTAGAGATTTCTCAAGGCGCAAACAAAGCATTCAAGCTTAACTTTGAGGCAGTGGAGCATAATTAATAACAGGAAAGTTTGGAGTTCAAAGCAGTTACGGCACAAGTTGCGCAAGACTTGGGGAACAATACTGCCCACTGTCATTAGCCATCCGAGTTAAATGATTAGCTCCTGACGTAAATCGGTCAAAGAGTTGTAGGGCTGCCACAACCGGCCGCTGCTTGCCGATAACCAATTCTAAGTAGTCGGTGTTGGAGTGCTCTAAACTCGAAACTATTTATCTATTCTGAAAATAATTACGACGACTTTATTCCAGTTAGGTATATAGTATTTAAGGCGAATACTTATATTACGATGGTGTTATTTGTCTATCGATAAAAAGTCAATTGGACGCGTCGGCACTATAATAACACTAAATTGTTCCCGAAAATTATCTTGTTAGCATTTGTGAAAAGGTAGATACATAAAAACACTATAACTGAAAATTCTCTGGAAGCGATAAGAGCATCAGTCTTATGCGCCTGGAACGAGTAAAATAGTTAAAGGGAATAGAATCAAAGAGGAAGGCAATTGAAATGCTTTAGCACCATATTAATGTAACAGATTTATTTTAACCCATTCATAAAAAGGCCTTCTTGATCTCGAATTAAATTTGCATGAGCGTCACCCTACACTTGTTAGCTGAGATGAACAATAGGTCTGCGCAGGTCTTCTGGCGATCGCGATTGCCCAAGCACCTTGTGGACCGCACGATCGCTCCAAATTAAAAGTGAGTCTTATCGGCCCGACCCACATCTCATGTTAATTGTAACTAGGCTATTGGTGATTTAGAGGCCCACTTTCTTTTAAAGGAAATTCATGTAATGTATTCATTTTATGAGTGGCGATGTTGATAATTAATGAAAACAAAGGTGAAGTTATGGACATGAGACGTCATCGACGTTGCAAGTAAATCAAAATTGATGAAAAAAAATGAATGTTTACCAATAAGCCATATCAAAGAATTGTCAATCGGTATGACGATAAAAGCACCTTTGCCAATTAGTAGAAAGTATTTTAGGATCTATTTTAAGAAATTTCCAAACGACAAATATGTTAATTAGTAGAACGTATTTCATTTCCAGGAAATCACCTATCCCAAAGAATAAAGTAAAAGAAGTTTTCCCAACCTATACGACTACACAATTCAACTGTGAATTGAATTCATGGTCTGTAAATTGGCCAAATTCCTTCTACATTATGGCCAGGCGACGAACAGCGACCTGCCCCGCTATTCCGTAACATGTATTAAGCACGCCTTATCACGCACCCCAAAATATATATCTTGACGCCGCGATTCGTAGTAACTAAACGTAGGTAGAGGTCTAGTTTTGTTATGCGTGACGGGTAGAGTAAGGCGAAATAACAGCCCTGCGACGGAACGGGGTATACAATTGTTGAGACTGGAAAGGACTGCGAGATTATGTATGTATTCAATCCTTACCCACACACCTAACTTTATCTCCTCATTCGAATGCAGACATGCTCATATGTAAACCCACATTTTCGACTTATCATCACATCACACAGAAGAGATCCCAATCATACCATGTCAGTGAATAAAGATCGTAAGTAGGCCATCGTGTGATGTCATCACAGATGCACTGATACCAGTAGTTGGCTACTTAAGTTTGATAATGTTGAAACGTGTTGGTATTAAGACGGATTGGTTCAACATTTCGTAAAGGTCGGCGAATCAAGGTGGCCGGCTTATAGGACAATTTATTTTTTCGTCAAAGTATCGATGCCTTTAATTGGTATCGGGCGGATTAAAGCAAGTAGGTATCAAGCGATGTCATCTCACATTAAATAAATCATTTTAATGATCGGTGGTATGCATGCGTCTATCAACTTTTCCTCGGAACAACAGTTTATTCAAAAGCAGATAAATTGAGGTTCTGATAATAAATTTGGTAAGCTTTATAGGAGTTTACAACAACCAAGTTCTTTTTTTAATACAAACAACCCCTCTAAGTAAATACGTTAGCAATAAAATCGAGAGCTGTAGCGACTTCGTACCTATTTACGCGTAAGCAACTACACAAGTTGGCTCTAAGTAGCCAAGAAGCGTTTGAAGTGAGGCAAAATAATTTTAATCTGATTGCGAGGTGAGGCTTTCCTCTAAGCGCCTTAGCCACTTGACCGCGATCGCGGCACCGCAGCACAAATATCGAAACCAGTAATTTGATTCCATAATATAACGCCTAATAAATCTTTTAATACTTAGAAGCTTAGTTACCACCAAATTGAAGGATTATCGCGTCAGTGCGCGGCATGTCGTTCACGATAATTCTCAAAGTCATATTTCCATCAAATGGTTGATATCTTTCGTATTTAGTACGCGTTGTCATAGTACTGTACAAAGTGCTTCTTCTGTGCCACGGCACCCGCATAATGCGCCGCGCTGTGCTTTAAATTGTGATTTAACAAAGGGGATGCTATAAAAGTAGGTTATGTCGCTGACGTTATGTACTCTAATGGAGCTGGGTCGATGTGCTGTCATCTACTGACGTCATAAAGTACTACGCTGCCATTGTAATGAAGATTTATCTGCTAAAACCGAATTACAACAGTCATAATGTTTTTTTTTAAATAATCAGCATTGCCACAGAAGTAGATATACCTGCACAAAAATTATTCAAATAAATTGAAAATTGTTACCTTTCGTTATTTAGCACAAACAGCGGCAGTCCCGGCTTAATTATGTTCTCTCATTCTATTAGCCTCAAAACGTGAGTAGAATATTTAATAACATTTAGTCATTTCAATGATATGATTGTTAAATTACGTCCAAACAATTTATAAATGTCTCATAAGAAAATCTGTTCAGATTATGGTCATGTTATTATGTAAAGCTCCTTAAGGCTGTCAAAGATGGCGTGGCAAATGGGCAATATAGTACCGACACCAAATACCACGGTAGCAGTTCATCTATCCAATCAGTTCCACTTAAACCGTAAAGCGCATTCGTATTTTATTACAGCCATAATTATCGCATCATTTTGACTCCAAAAAAGATCATTGTTATAAAATAACGTCATTTAATTATATTCATAAAACGTCATTACATTTTGTCAATCGTAGGCAGCTTGACAAAACATATATTTATAATTTAAGTCTGGTGTAAAATGCAAACCTAAATCTGATTTCTAATGGCGTTCATTTATTAATTTTTTTGTTATTATTTGAACCATTATTTGGCTAAGAATAACGATATCATCGTTATTCTTAGCGAAATAATGTTCATTGTAGATAAAAATAATAATAAAATAGCAGTGAAATTCAGACACGGTATTGAAAAAGAGTCAGCATCAACCCCCGAGTAAAGATGAAATAAAAGACAGGAAAAGAAAGATACTCATCTTCAATTTATGGAAAGGTCTCGAAGATAAACTTCCTGAGTATCAATATTTATGGATATTTGATAGACGCATTATGTTCCCAACGCCGGAAAACCTTTTTTGACAGCGACACATCAAGAAGCATAAGTTTAATAAGGTTACGGCTG
The DNA here is from genome assembly GCA_947049275.1 of Epinotia bilunana. Lineage (NCBI taxonomy): Eukaryota > Metazoa > Arthropoda > Insecta > Lepidoptera > Tortricidae > Epinotia > Epinotia bilunana. Next base: position 23,389,133 of record OX346253.1, read on the forward strand.
GATGTTATAAACTTCATTTTATACATACTTACTGACTTACTGTGTTGTGATGATTGTAGACAATACCTACTGTAATTATGTATAAGAACAACAACTGCAACTAGCTACCAATCTTTGATTATATGTCTGCCTTCGTTTTTTTAATAGCAAAGGACTAAGCTATTTACGAATTTCCAACATTCATCTACGTGGAAAATAATAGGTGCCTAAATGTAAAAAGCAAAGTACATTATTTCACAGTCACGCCTCGAACGTAAACAGGACTAGACTTTTCAAACCCCTAACACAAGAAACTCTGCTTTGCATAAAGGTGAAATAAAATATGAAACTTTGTTAGTACGTTTGTAAGTCAACCGTGCTTAAGAATAGTTGCTGTCGCATAGATAAAGACCGTTATACAATAAGGAACTCGAACCTTCTACTGCCTTTTTCCATTGGATGGCAGTGGAATGAAATAGTGACAGATTCGCACTACACAGAGCTTGGCAGATAGGAGCAGTGCCATCTGTCGGCTAAGCTGATTTACTGGAGCCCGGCGCAGTAAGACGTCGCTTTACATTCACAAGCTGATGGCAAAGTTTGTACAAACGTTAGTAACAAACATTCAAGCTTATAGGAGAGGATATGCTATAAACGGAAAAAAGGTCGTTTTTAGTAGTCAAGGTAGTCTTAAATAATGTTTCAAAAGAACGTCGATGGAAATAGATATTTGTGGAGCAATTAGTCAATCTATTTACTAGCATAGGCAAAAAGCTATTGGATCTCGGTCAATCTAATTGAGACCTGGCTGATAAGAAAATCTTAATTGAAGTGTTGACATTTAAATTAAGAGCTGGATTTCAATTCGACTTTACGTAGTATTTCCTGTCCACACTACACAGTGCCACGTCCAAGGCTCCAACCAAATGCGAACATGGGCCGACGAACAAACCACATTTACTAATGTCTATGGTTGCAGTCTCAACTAAAAGATGCCCGCTCTGTGCGACGGATTAAAATAATTCAGTTCTCATAGAAACGCTTCCCAGGAATGATTAAATACGGTCTCAGATAGATTTATAAGTGGTTATTCCTAGAAGAGAGATTTCGCAGTGCTGTTTCTTTGTTGTCCTTAATAAATAGTGCTTTTGAAGGCGTGCAGTGCATTCATGTAGTAACTGTTTCTTAGGTAGATTGAGCTACGTTACGAAGCACAAATTAAGACTCTTTAATGTACGTTTTTGTCACAAATGTAAAGAGTTTTACACTTTTCTGGCTGAGTTCATTGCAAGTGTGTATACTAAATTGGAGAATTCTAGCCGACTGTTAATAAAATAGTAGTAGTAGTAAGTGTAGCATTCACCAAGCCATTTAGCATTTACAGGAGCAGCGGTGCTTTGAATACCTACTAAGTATATCTCAAAGGCCGTCAGAGTCCATTGGTCATTAGATCAAGATTTATGCAGAAACTGCAAAAACAATTATCACAAAAGCCCTCAAGAACTTCAAGTGCCCCACACTCCATTTATCAAACTTACTAGTTCACAACAAGATTTCATAATATAATCTAGACTTGAAATTTATTTGACATTTAGCAACTTCAAACTGGATAAAAGTAAATGGTTGCCGCATAATTTGTCAATGAATACAAAGAGTTTAATCTACGGTTGTTGTACAGGTAATAAATCATGTAGCGTTGCGGAATATGTATAAGTATAATTACCAACAATACGTGTTGTGTAGTAGCCGCTATCAATTTAGGCTCTTATCATAACTTTAGTCAATTGATTTTGAGCCTTGTTAAAAACAAACAATGTTGTTTATAGCATGTTATTTGTTCGATCGAGCTTGATTTGACATTACTGGTTGTAATAGAATGGACGCGGAGCGGAGCGGGCTGACCACTGTTACGCGCAAGCTTTATAAGCTGTTGTTTACTACTAAGTGTGATCTGTTACGTAAGTCCAATTGTAATTGCAAAAAGAAAGCCCATTTTGGATGCCTTGACCACTGCGCACACAAAAAACAAGCGTGTTATAGGGGTAATGGCGTTGTTGTTCAGTACATATTGCATAATATTCTCTGAAACATATATACGTAGATATCTCAGCCGCAGAAGTAGTCACACAGGTGAAAAGCTCATATTACCTTAATGGCGCACCATATGAGGTGTCTTAAATATGTACTAAAATCTAAATCCAGAATATTTCTGAACAAGCTATCCAACGATATCCCACGCTATGGGGATATTGAATAAAATAAAAAAATCATCCCCATTTTAGGTGTTGGGGAGCTACCCTAAAAAAACTATTTCAAGATTTAATTGGACTGTTTTGTCGGCGTTATTGATTTATATACCCATGCCAAATTACAGTTTTCCAGTAGTATGGGTTACTGAGCTAAGCCGCAGACGGACAGACGGACATGGAGAAACTATAAGGGTTCCTTGTTTATGTCACTTGTTAAGTTTCCGTATGATAAACAAATAACTAGATATTAAACAATATCAATACCTTTCTAAAGAGTATTCTGGCGCAAAAACCTGAAAATACTTAAAACTAGTGTAGCTAGCCCAGTATTATTCCATTCAGTTCAAGACCTCGAGTTTGGCATAAATATTTAAAATAATAGCAACTAGTTCTGCGACCACATTGTGCGGCCGGCTTGTTCTCTTGCGAAACAACTGCTGAATGGCAAGCTCTAATTAACTGTCAACTAATTCGACATTATGGCGATCGATTATGTAGGTACTACATACAAAGTACGTATAGAAAATGAATTAAATTTTTATTTTATTTAGAAGGTAAGATAGATGTTATCACAAAAAATATCATAAGACGCTAAAGTCAGAGCAGTTTTTAAAAGCCACATGCACAAAAATATGTATCTAATCATTTACTTAAATGCTGGGATATGCCTATACACGTATTCTCATGATGTACAATTGCATGACTTGCATAGTTAATGCATAATTATTATTAACATATTCTTTAACTTTTGCATAGGCATCTTAATTTTACCCTTGGAGCTGCAAGCCCTAGCACAACGAAACTTATCAGTTTATCACACAATCTCCCCGGGAGACTCACAACAGTGTGATCTAATAAAGCAACAACAAGCTACACTACAAACTACAAACCATAACATAAAGGTTTGCAATCTCCATCATAAGCGTATTCAAATGCGTTACATGCGTTGGAACAAGTTACTCTTCACATCGATAAACGTGCATTATACGCTGACCGTTTCACGGTTGTTAGTACTGCTTCCAAGCTTTTAACGAAAATATGCCTTCCAAACGTCGGTACCGTACTCCAATGGTTTACCAGATCATTTTGGTTGAAGCGATTTACGACATTTCAGCTGCATGAGAGTTCGTGTATTATGTATTCCGTGGCTAGGAGATGTTGCGCAGAACCGGCGACGATCGGATCGCGTTCGCACGCATATTACCAGAGTGCAGCGCGGGCGCAGGCCGCGGGCTACAGCGACCTAACAGTACAACGGCCCGCGTGATTAGACGCCACACGATAGCGCCCATTGTCGGTACACGATCGCCTCTTGTACGTCTTGAAATTGCGGAAATGGACACAGCTCGCACCCACTCCGCTAGCGGGACATTTCAATTGCGGTCCCCTGCCCGGTGGGCAAATATCTTTAATAGAGAAATCCCTGCATTAGACACGGACGCAAAGGTTATCTTTATCTCCTAGCCAGTACTCCCGACATCTCCCGGATAAGATTAAGGAATGGTCAACGGTTTAGTAAACGGAACACATGGCATAATTAGTAGGTTATACAGATCATTCTAATAAAACAAATATTAAAAAAAACACTTGTAAAACTACACACACGACAACCTCCCAAGAATACTCGTACGACAGATCAAATCATGATTTTTATCTCCTCTTCGTAAAAGCTCATTCCTGAGTTTAAGCTTGTTTTCGTTAGTAGTATAATCAAAGTCCCAGTTGCATCTTCCCGTCCGGTAATTTATTACAACCCTATTACCTCCTTTGAGAACATCCCGCGTCTGAAAATTGTGGCCAATAGTCGTAAAACTGTGACGTGGGACATTAGTAAGCGTCGAAGAGTCCTTGTTTACGAGCTGCCTAATGAGAAATGCCATCGGGTGTGAGCTGACGCGTGGCTAACAGATGCGCCATCCCCTGACTCGCCTGCCTTAGGTGTACAATATATATATCAGGGAAAGAGTCGGGAACGCAATTTAGTTTTGCCGACTTGTGTAATCGTCCGGATTTTTATTTTCCCTTTAACAAAAATCGTATAGCTGCTCTGTATGTATATTTTCGGACCGATTTGAGGAAGTAAAGTAAAAGTTCGAAGGGAAAATCCTAGGATATTGAAAATTTGCGATGCGGGCGATCAGATGGTATCCTGGTTGTTAGCCTCGCCTGAGGCTATATTCCCGTAATTGTTTTTTCAGAAACATAGGCATGTCAAACACAATACCGTAACATTCCAGTTTCAATCATTCACCCCAACATTCCGTATAAACTGTGGTTAAAATATTTAACATCAAAGCAATCACGTTATAGATATTTCCTCTAGTCAACGGGTTATTTTTCAAAACGTAAAAAGAATGAGACTAAAATATTTACACTCAAACGCAATCAACAAAAACTCCCACACCATAAAGAACAATCCATCTTCGGGACTGTGAAAGAAGCCTCAATCAAAACAAAATACGGAGAAGCAGAGACCGGATAAAGGGCCCTATAAATCATAAAATCAAGGCTCCATTCAAAGCGGTTTATTCAGTTGAGGAAAAAATTTGACCCTCTCGGCGCATTGTTAACTATCTACCGGCGCGGCTGATACGGCCCGGGGTGCATCTTCAATTTGTCCTGTATTGGTATAATCGACGCTCTAAAGTTATTTATAGCCTCATTAAAATTTCGATAATCACACTTTTTTCATTGCATACGTAATATATTTTTTCGATGAGAAAAATGAATGCATGCACGCGAGCTCCACCTCGCGTAGGATGATTTTAATTAGGAGTTTATGTTTTTGTTTATTATAATGAGATTGTAGGTGATGATAGGCGTTATTTGTAAGCCGCATTACAAGTTAAAGATAAGAGACTTTATACTTACAGTTATATTAATAGAAAACTACATTGTTCACAAAACCAATGGGATTCTAAGAATAAAAGAGTTAATGCTCGTACACTATGTGGATTACTTAGATATTTAATGCATATGTTTGCTAGGTTCATTCTTGTATATTATTGTATTACAAAATCATTAACTTAAGTCGGTTTTCCAATTACAGATTACTATCTATTACTTTAAAATATCTATTGAAAAATCCTGGAACGCTCCAACATTCGATGCATTGTGTTATTGTGGTTGTTATCAAAGTCGGGAACGCTTCCGCGTCCAAAGCGGCCACAGAATACATAAAAGTAAACGTATAGAAGACCCACACTTATGAAATATTCTATAATGGCACAACTAACGCCAGCTTACTCAACGGAAAATCAACTCTAATCCTACGAAATGAAGTTTATATTTGGCTGTATATAGTGGCTCGTGAAGTGAGCCAGCCACACTCGATTAACCTCTGCTCCCGCGCCGATCGCCGCGCAGTGTAACCCTGGTCAATTACATTTTTGCCATGTAAACAAGTACAATGCACTTTGATTGATCTGCTTAGAAGGGACATGGTGTTGGCTGTACTAGTTTTATGGGTGTTATTCCAATGAGAAAATAAGTCAAGTTAGATAGTAAGAATTAGATTTAATTTTGACTGTCAAACATGAACGTTACCTATTATAAAATGATGTCCATTATTTTTCTAAATCCCTTTGCTTTGTAATTTGATTATGACTAGTTACTAAATTATCTATTTCTCGATACAATGTACAATGGTACCTACACAGATGTGAACAAAAACATACCTAATCAATATTATTTCCAATTAAATGATTGATGGGGCTTCCTCATTAGTTTTAACAGAAATCCTGTTCCTCTTTCAGTTCGTTTAACCGGTTTTTTGTATCGTTAAAATCAATGTAAGTTTTTGCCATAATCTCGTACTAAAACGGAGAGGTCAAAGTATAAAGCGTACATCATTGCGCGGCACAGCTCGCCGTTATTTCGTGCGCTCCATATCGAGTGAAGCTATCCCGCTAAGGATCGCACTCTAATGAACCTGTCACACGCTTAGGAAATATCATAAAATTTTCTGTCACTTAAACAAGTGTTTACGTCAAATAGCTTGCGTGCGGCACAGTGACAGACGGACCCTGTGAGGTGAATCCATAAGTATTTCGTTCATCATAGATGTAAGTGGGAGCTTATATTGTACTGTTATAGGTCACCAGGTACATACAGTCAGCAAAGTAGTTACATACACACTTATATCTATAAACTTATGTGCACTTTGCTGACTGTGCGTGCGTATAACTTCTATATTTCCAAAAGGTATGTGACCACACGTCCCTGGTAATAAAATCGTTAATCACCGTGATCAAAATGAAATTAAAATGTGTTTTTAAACGAATGTTACATTGAAATGGTTGCTGGCATGTTATCGCCTCGTTAGAAACTAATACCGATACTTCAAACATTTACATGCGTCCAATACTTAATTATTCATAGATTTGTTAATTTCTTTCAATGGGCTGATGTTTATACATATACATTCGCGGACAAAGAATACAGGTCTAGTGATGTGCCGGGGAATATTCCCTTGTTCCCGAAAATATTCCCCAAATAGGGGAATATTTAAATACAAATTAGGAAAATTAAAGTTGTAATAAAAGTAAATAAAATGAATAGTGCCCCGACAAATAAAGTGCCATTCGCCAAAAACTGCATTATTGTACTCATTCTGAGTTTTATCTCAATTACCATTTAATATGTAAATATTTTCATATTTTGTATTCGTATAATATTTTATTGTGGTTTTTTTATTAACTTTGTATCGCTTTTGTTACTTTCAGAAGTACTTTTGTAAAATTTGTTTTTTTCTGATAATAACTGGGAATATTCCCATTGTTCCCGGGAATATTCCCCGGAACAATGGGAATTTACTTTTGCGGGTAAATTACACTGGTTAATGTCCTGGTAAAATCAAGGGCTCAAGTTATCATGGAATCCCTAATAGCAAGATATATAACATACACAATTTCAATATTCCCGTATGTTCCCTTGTATGGGAATATTCCTGGGAACGGCACATCACTAGGTCGGTAAAATACCGTCATATTTCCCAAAAAAGGGCAAGGTTGTACAGTTTTTTTTAATCCTGACATGACTCTATTTAATTTTTATGCATCGGATGCACATTGGAGTAGTGCTTTTACTTAATCCATTTAGCGTTACTCCCAACACACTTGTGTCAGAAGGGTACAGACGCTTTTCGATACATACGGAGATTAAGTTGCTACGAACTACGGCGTAGCGCTACGAGCGTAGCTCACCAATTAATGAGTAAAAGACATAATTATTATTCACCTAATATTCATTTGCATATTGTAACAAAATATATTTTAATTAAAAAATATAAAAATTAAACAGATGCCTGAATCGGTAGTTAATTCGAACAACAAGTGGTCGTGGGTTCATAAGTTCATAGAGACATTGGCGCCATCTAAGAAGGATTTTATTCATTGTATTCATAGGTATGTAGTTAGTGCTAATAATAATAAGCAGAGATCTGTGCAGCGTTTGTAACTGGCTTAATATATTAAAGGAACGCGGCATTGTATAGACATTCGCTGTCTCTTTAGTTTTATATCGTACATGAAAGTTTTCATTATAGAAGGTAGTGTAGATACCTATTTATTTCGAATTAAAGTATTTAATGTTACTGGTTACTAAGACATTATAGACATCGTGTGTGCGTATATAACCGAAAAAAGTCTCGTAAAAGAACTCACATTTTAACGTATCTACCTACGGCAAAGTAGCTGATAGTTAAGCTTCTATGGCAATACAATAATAATCCCACCAAAAACATTACATATAGTGATTGCCAAGACTCCCTAGCTCATATATAGCTTTCAGCGTTAAAAAGATATCAGATCATAAGTAGCGCCAAGCTTCCTATCCTGCACAGCGTAACTCTACCACTACCAGCCACGCTCTACAAATTCTATATCTTGGCTAAAAATTAAAGACACGCGTGAGTCTATGCGGCGACCGGGAGGTGCCCAACAAAGCTATACTTTTTAGCCAAGACGTAGAATTTGTAGAGTGTGGCTGGTAGTGGTAGAGTTACGCTGTGTAGGATAGGAAGCTTGGCGCTACTTATAATCTGATATCTTTTTAACGCTGAAAGCTATATATGAGCTAGGGAGTCTTGGCAATCACTTTACATGTAATGTTTTTGGTGGGATCTCATTCCTTTTTGTAAGGTAATTTCTAAAGAAGTGTAAGGAAATATCTTGGCTAAAAAAATATAGAATTTGTAGAGCGTGGCTGATAGAGTTAAGCCGTGTGGAGTAGGAAGCTTGGCGCTACTGAAGTATCAGAAAACGATAAGAACTAGCGGAACAAGACCATAACGGAAACTAATACTATATCGTTTTTACATACCAAATTTCAGCTTTCTAGGACCTCAGGAAGTACCCTAGAGGTTTTGATGATCAACATAAGTCAATCTTTTCCGCTTTGCCTTATGGTTTGACTGGTAGAGAATGCCATTTGGCATTAAGTCCGCCTTTTGTACGATAAGTTTTATTTTGTGCAATAAAGTATAAATAAATAAATAATCAGTCAGTGAGTCAGTGATTCAGTGACGAAATCGGCGGTTTTTAGATATCAATAAAATCTTAAGTATAGGAGCTATGTTACTGAAACTTTATATGTTTAATAAGTCCACTATTGACATCATATCCCGAGAATTTTGTTTATCTGGTATAATCTAAACCCAAGTTACGAGGGCTCAAAAAAACGACGAACCGCTTCGAGAAAAGGTAGGTAGTGCCCTTGCGTTGCGCTTTGCTTGGCTCGTCTTGGCGGGGGCACTGCCGTGCCCCCAGATAACAAGATCAACTGTTTGTAGAATGGACTTTCTGATTTGGACATGTGCTACATCTTATCCCGTGACTTTACCTGCGTTCTTTGCAACCCGCAGGCAGAATCAGAAATATAATAATAATAATACTATACAGACTCACAGGTCTATTATACGCACGTGCTAGCCCCTCGCAGTAACTTCGTCTACAAGTTTATGGTGATTTGATATCGTTTTGTGCTGGTAAGTCATATGACGTGAAGCTGAGAACTTATCAAATTATATATACATACGATTGGAAATATTATATTATTTAATTTTTTCTGGTACAACTTAAACTTAGATGTTTTTTTTTACTAAACGCGTATAATTAACTTATTTGTTTAAAACCTCTCTAAGGTGCGATGTGTCGCAACATCCGTGGTCACGAGACGAGAACAACGAACGGGGGTTGACACATCCGAAACGTCGGTGTAGACTTTAGGGAGGTAAATAAATAAGTTAATTATACGCGATTAAATCCTGTTTAGTAAAAATTGTGTGTCAGAATCGTGTACGTTTAAATAATTATATGGATGTTCGTGATTTGATGTAGATTTAAAAATATATCAATTCCTCCTAATTTACCCATCTGTTTCAAATCTGTTTGTGCTTAGTTTGATTTGATAGCTCTCATATTTTGACGAAACCAATGTGGGTAAAATTGACATGTAAAACTACGTTTTATCAAGGAATAAATGAAATGAAATGAAATGAAATGAAATGGTACCATGTCACTTCGTGAGTTCGTGATATAAGAAAACAATATTTAATCAAATATGCAACTTTTAGCCATTCTCACAAGTCCTCTCTCACGGATAAAACCACACAGACAGACTAGACAATGGCTAATCTTTAATATTCCTCGTACTCGTAGCGACATATCCGACGGATGCGATGTTTGCATTGCATAAATGCAATAAGCCGGGACTGCGACCCTGACCCGAGGTCATTGAACCTGAGCGTGACACTTCGATTCTCCATCTATCACGACTAGAGATCGCGCCGTCGGAGTCGGCACAGCGCAAAACGGTTGGAACGCTCATAAAAAATATTAGTTGGCGACATAAAAACTAACATAACTTGAAAGCTTTTTTTATCAAATTTTAAATAAAGAAAGGAAACTTCATTTATCATTCCGTCGAATCTCTTGTTTGTATCTGTCTTAGACATTTTAAAAGTAGGGAACTGTGTTCCTATCACATTTTAAGCATTCTAGAGAAGACACCGCTCTACTACGAATTAAAATAACTTATCCATCCATCGTTTAATACTACACTCGCGGTCAAATATTTAGGTCACCCTAAATTAAATAACTGCAATAGGTTATTTAAAATATTGAACACTTGTTTTATTTACATAATATGCTATTCTTTACAATACCCAACTGTATTAGCAATTTCCTGGATCCTATCATAAAAATATCAATATCCAAAAATCACGATTTTTGCGATATCTCGCTCCGTTAACGTTGTTTTTTTCATGGGTTTTTACGAGTCCGATTTAAACCTGGTAACGTTATATTTTTTACTGTTATTTTAGCAGTTTAGATGTAAAATTAAATAAAGATCTTGACAGGATTAAACAAAACTACAACCTTGCACTATTTTAGGAAATATGACGGTATTTTACCAACCCGTATTCTTATCCCAGAGTGTATGCTGATGAAAGACCATAATTATGCCTGTAAGTATAAAACTAGTCTCATAACTGTCAGTGACGTCACTTGTTTATTCGCGTGCTGACAGTTTGACAGTAAATGGACAGGTTAGTTGTAAAAACGCTAGAGGCTTAGTGCCCTAGTTAGGTAATCAGCATAGTTTAATAATTGAATTACGCCAGTCGTATAACGTTTAATAGGTATTTATATATCAGCTCATTGAATGAAGATAAAATGATGAAGGTCCTTCATCTAAACATCCTCCGTGGTTACATTTTATAAAGATTCGTTAGTAGGTTTTTGCCACACTCACTCAATGCCACATAAGGTCTGATGGCTCTTTAAATCTGAGTCCGTTGTCGTTCCAACATAGCACCTGACATTATTCTAATCAGTAATATGCGCCATCAGTTCTGCGTTGTACAAAATACACGATCGAAGTTTCGGCTCAATATTTTTGTAGTAATGTTATCAGATCGGAATCAGCGTGACTTAACCGGACCCAACGCAATCAACAATGATTTAACAGTTAGCCAACGTATTGTTATTTTTTAGTACCATGTCATCTCTGGCAGGTGCTTTACGATGTAAACTGATAAGGCTGGTGAAGCTATAAAAAGTATACCCTGATAATAAAAACGTCCCACCTACCAAGTTGCAACAAAGTAATCCATCCCACACTTTAAACCGCTAAGGTACCAATTCCTATGGCAAGTGAAGGCAGCATCGTATATGTCGAAGTATACACGATACAATGAGAATTTTGCAATGCATTGTTGTTCGGAAAATTTCTTTGAGAATGAGCCGCTACATTTTCGACGTCCATGAAAGACAATACATACTACATAGTACTTACAGCAATAATTGGCGTTGCCAGCATTACGCTGAGTTGTGACCATTTCGTGGCAAATGTGTTTGTGCGTACGTGTCCACAGTTTGTCTTTTTGCCATGAATAAATGTTTTCTTTCTTCTTTCTTTCTTTCTTTCAATACATTTTATTTCTTGTTTTTTTATTGACTGCTGTCTGTACTTGTCTAACTCTTCATTTTTTCTCTCATCTTCTGAGAGTTTAACTGGAAAAATTGTTAGTTAGCCTTAGTACTTGCCCTTTCTTTTTATAAATTTAAATTTTTGTTATAGTGTAAATTAAAGCGTTTAAAAACGACCACCACTACTTCGCTTTCGAAACATTAAAAATAACTCTTATTGCATCTATTAGCATAATAGTAAAGTTATAATGATTTCCGTCGGATCTCTTGTTCGTTTGTCCGGTCATGTGGAATGGAAACTAGGTACTGGTAAATTTAGAACTGATTATATAGCAATTTAAAGACATAGACTTAATGCATAAATATAATGACATAATAATTGGTATTAATTTCAATTGTTTCTTTTTTTGCATAGATACAGCATATGTTTTTTAAACTATAAATAATATAAGATGATATTTTTGTTCACAGGTAAATCTCGCGTGTGCCAGCCACCGGTCAACATCCGACAGTTCATACCCAGATAAAAGGATCCAATTTATCATTTGTCGAACAGTAATAGTTACATCGTAATAAAAAACAAAAATAACTTCCCAATGGCAAAAGGTCAGGATTCCTACTAACAAATATCTGTTTAGTTACGGATTTATGAGTTTGAGTGATTTATTGTTTTTCTGATAACTTCCTTATTTGGTTTATTACTGTTTGTGTCCACATGAAGGTTATTTAGGAAGTTCTTTCAGTAAGGATAAATACACATATCTACACATAGAATGTTCTATATAGTTTACCGGATATTCTCTAAATAGGATATATTCAATCAATAGTCAATATTAGGGGCACACATAATGATAAACTATGTATGTTGGTATAAAAACGCCGATGTCGACTCAGATAAATAAAAATAATATTCGGGGACAATCTTACACAAATCGACCTAGCCCCAAACTAAGCAAAGCTTGTACTATGGGTACTAGACGACGATATACATACTTATATAGATAAATGAATACTTAAATACATAGAAAACATCCATGACTCAGGAACATATATTCGTGCTCATCATTTCGAACGCTCGGGATGTCTGGCTTCTTTTTTGAGATATAAACATTTATGGCGGACGGCGCACGTAGTAAAACAAACTACTTGAAAAATATGTTTATTAAGCTTCCATGTGCACTCTACATATAACGATAATGACAAGGTAAAATCTAGACATATTGAACTGCACCAAAAGCTCATTAAAAAAAACGTGGAGTAAGTACTCTTAATGTAAATGATATGATACAGAGAGAAAGAATATAATGGAAAAATAAACCATCTTCGTCTGTAGCCCCCGACAGGACTCGAACCTGCGACCCTGTTTAGAATATGATCGGGGTAACTTCCTCGTTAAAAACAACACAAAAACTAAAATATTGAAATAATTTTTTTTTTCGTTACGAATGTATAATCTTAATGTACTATACACAACACAGCTAACTGACCATCGGTGCACCTTAAGTGCATTGTAATAAGGTTCTATATAAACACAGGATGGTCAGTTAACAGTGTTGTCGTTTGTACCTAGTTAATCAGTGTTAATTTCAAATCAGTCTTTTTCTAAATTATTGTAAGCGTAACATGTCTTACCTCGTCTATTTAGTAAATCCTGTGAAACAAATGTATCTCTTAAATCTGTTGGCTAAACTAACTCAAGTCTAGATAGGTACCTTGTTAGTCTAGGTAGGTCTCGTGCTACATCGTATATAAATGTTTTTTTAACACATTTGCTTAACGTATTATTATGTCGCTTTTAGGTTCATAATCCTGGGTATTAAACACACTGTTTTATAACATTACGGCCCTCCCTCGTGTGTTATGGTTTTATTCTGATTAAGTCACGCTGGCACCTTGCAGCAAGATGTACGCATGAACACGGTGCATTCTTAAATTAACCGGGTTGTACAGAATGTACAGTTTTTTTAACTATCGGCAAATAGTGTTACTCGTCTAAACAAATTAAATCCTTTTTATTTACCTAATTGATTGTTTATTTTTGGACATGGTATAGAAACGTTTGATTTAGTAAAACTATTCACTTTTGATAACATTTTACATGAATTAATAAAGATAAAATTTTAAAACGAAAATATTTATTTTATTTTGTATTGGCTGATTAGAGATTTCATCTGAGTCAGGCTTAACAGGCCTATAAAACTGTCATCTTATGAAAAGGATTTTTTCCTCGCAAAATGTGTCTTTGATAATTACATCCTCGGCTCTCTTATCACGCTCACCTGCAGCTCGCGTGAACAATTCCGCCTCTGATGTAATTATCAACATACCTCACTTGTATCACAATGTACTATTATATTTAATAATGGAAACTATAGGTTTAGAGTTAAGAGAAAAATTGTAACAATGCTTTGTGTATGACCGTGTGTTTCATATTAACATAAATAAATGAATAACCTCAACCTCCAACATAAATACTAGACCTACTTTGATTATTCAGAAAAATAGTTAGTTGTTAAGTAAATATAATTGTCGTGCATTCAAAAATAATGACCTAAGATTATATTTCAAAACCAAGAAATTAACAACATTTCCTAGCACTATACCAGGGCCCGTAAACGCGTAGCGAGCCCTTGTAGGGTCTATCTGGGACGCTATCCCAACCGCCATCTTGCCGCAACTTGTAGCTTCGTACTTTTTATTATCTCTGACCATATGTTTTTCTACTATGTCCTTAACAGATTTTCCGTGAGCTGATACTAAAAAATCAAGTAACAATATTTTACGTTACAAAGACGACTAAAAGAATAACTAGAAATTTTACCCGTAGCGTACTTAATAAAAGTTAACATTTAGGTAGTAATAGAAATATCCCTCGGGAGGTAAGTTAGACGGTAAGTCTTTTGGTTGCCAAACATTTAGAATGCAACTAATATCTCTTCTATTTGGTCGTTATATTTTACTACAGATTACAAATGTAACCATCTAAGTAGCGAACATCACAACCTACACGTACAAAAGAATGTCGACACATAATGTAACAAACAAAACACGACAAGTATCAAATTCGGTCACGATTAATGTTCGAAACCGACTACTAGCTGAGATGAACAATGTGTACATGACAACTATCGATTCGAAATCCTTCGGGTTCCGTAACCAACGCCCACTCAATCTTTCGACACCCAACTAGTCGTAAATTATAATTTTAAAAGTGGTCGTTGCATAGCACGCATGCGTCACAGCTCTAATGAACGGACCCATGCGCCTAGTTATTTATTCGTATTCCAATCCTAATTTATTTCAGAACGTTGAAGCTAATTTTATGGCGCTGTTTATTGTAAATTATTGGTCGGGAATTCTTTTAAACTGTTTATTTTTACTGCAAACTTTCTACTAAAAATTGCAGACGAGAAAAGTTCATGAGAACAAACGTAGATATGTTTAACGCTTTGTTTTTTATTTAAAAATGTTTTGTAGGCTCAAATTTTATTCAAAGTAGGCCCTTGCAATCCTACGCAATATAAGTAAAACGAACATGGAGATATTCATTATGTTCTTTTATCATGTTCTTTCAATTCTCCTGCTAGCTTTGGCAGAGTATGAGAGTAGCCATGTAAATTGTTTAAATTCAATGTAGGTACCTATTTTCGAATTGATTTATATAACCAATTCATTTAAATTATTGTAGCAGGAACTAAGATAAATCCATCGCGTACCATCCGCACAAGCACCGGCATTACATCGTGATAACTAAAATCATCATTCAACCCGCGACCCGCTGGCATATCAGAGCATATCAAAGTCGCATTCAATAACCAGCAATTTACAATCATATGGAACACATTTATCAGTCGCAACACAGCGCGATATATGTAAGCCTTTAGTAAAGCAAATATAAACGCTAAAACACTATGGAACAATGCCCTGGGCAAACGTCTGACCGGCCGCCCCTTGTCCGCTGATTGTACCTTACGATGACAAGCTCACGCTATCGCAAATAAGTATTTATTGCAACTGCACGAATAGATTTATAACCTCTATGATATGATCCTTTGTTTGGCCTTGCCAACATTGTGGCATCAAGCAATTAAGTTAGATTTGCGGGTTTAACAGTGTACCTTGTGTGTCACCTCACCTACGCAATAATAAGATACTATGAAAGGAATTTAAATATGAGAAATTTCAATTTTAATACTTGAACAATGGACATTTACAATTGCATGAAGTTCATGTAGTTTTATGATTTAAATTAATGCATGACGCTGGTTCTTAGCAAAATTAAAAATAATATGGCGACAAAAACTTTATTTAATATAGATATGGGTTGCTATTTCATTCGAAAAATATCGATGACATGGATAAGAATGAGCGTGATAGTCTCTCGCAGCCGACTCGATGAGTTCGACACGATTATTAGCAGGCCAGAGGTCAGATCACTATCGATATACAGACTAATCCTACCACCTTACCAAATAAAATGAATATAAAGGCATTCTCTTTATAAACAGACGTGGACGGAGATTCATATCAAAAGATAAGTCGTGCCCTTTGGAAATAAAAATCTTATTGCGCCGCGATATCTCAGGAATCTTTAACAAGCCAAAGAAGAGTCATTATAAATTATAGTGATTTTTGTGATCATGAAAAATATATTCATGTATTGCTTCGAGAGCTGTTTTGTAGCGGAATGTAAGTGGAGGGTTCTGACCCTAGTGAGCATGTGGTGGCGACCCTATGTGAGACTAGCTAGATAGCTACCGGTACACTTCTGTCGGTGACCTCGGTTCAGCGGCGCATTCCTTCTTAGGCTTAATAATACACATGAGTTGGACGTAACGATCTGCTCCGTGCACGCTCATTAAATATCCTTCTGGATTCATGCCTGCCGTTCGTTATTATGCGCCCCTAGTGCATTCTGTGATATACTCGATTGCCATTCGACTTTCCGCGTTTGTGGTAACTGCTACGCGGTTCATTCACATGTGTTCTATATGAAGAACAGCAGTGTGGTTATTGAATAGTGTTGTCTAATATATTTACTATACTTACGTTGGAACAATAACGGTTCTGTGGTGGGTTCACGATGTTAGGTGGATTTATACTTACCTACCACAGCTGCCTACTTAGCTCTTTGCTCTCTGGCCTACATGTAATATTCAACTTTTAGCTTATTCAGTCCCTTTGAGTCAAAATGCGTAGGTACACTCCAGAAGCAACGACATAATTTTATTTAAGAGCTATCCCAAAAATTCCTCTCTTCTCGTCGTGAATTCCCTTAACTACAAAATAGTTCTTGGAGACATCGACTTAAGAGAAAAACTACGGGGTATGTGCTACATTTAAACTTTTCTAGCTGGCTTTCATACATAGTTAACTTTTGTCAGTGCTTGTATTTAAATGCTAATGCATCAATGACTATATATTATAAAGTCGAGTTAACGTAGCGATACGTAAGCCACTGAAACACAATTCGTCTCTCTGAGAGATGTGTCATACTCGAACGTGTATAATTATGATAATCTCGGCGATAACCAGCATCCGGCGCCACCCCGAACATTGTCGCGGGCGACGACACCGCCCAGCTATATCATTAAAATGTGTTTTTATTTTATTTTGAACCTCACCACCCTGGACAATATGGCTTTGTTAAAGCGTGGGATGACAAAGGACCGAGGCTTTTGAGCTAGATCAGACATCGTTCCTGCATATTGTACGAAGCATTCCTTTGGATATTAATATTTAAAAGATGCTACTTCATTGGACATTCAACGAAACCATGAATGTCATCTACCTGCGCTATCATTTACGAGTATATTAAGTACATTGATCGTATAAAAACCCTATCTAATTTCATCGGAATTAAGCATGAAATGACGACGATTGTGTTCTTTATTTGGAAATCAATTTGGGTCCTGAATAGATGAAATGTTTCTTTGCGTTAATTTAATCAGTTGCAGCTATAACTGTCGGTTGAGTGAAAAATGTCGTTCGTTTTGATCGTTGGTTCCCACGCATTCGAGTAGGTAGTGTTAAAAGCTTGTCGTCAACTGACTTTTAATGTATTGCTTCATTTAATCTTTGTTAAATAATTATTAGAAGATACATTTATATTCATTTTATCATTTTTATATTAGGAGTATGTTGTTTGTAAACAAGCTTTCTTAAAGAACGTTGATGTTAGAATCCCGTTTTATCGTGTGATGATATTCATCGTGAGTTTTTACTACAATCAAAGACACGTTTAGTCTTTTTACACAATGTACGTGATCTAATGTCCAGTTAACGGTAACAGTATTGATGCTCCAAAAAGCGTCCAGTGTAATCAAAGTAGCTATTCTGCATTTTTGTGCTATCTGGCTATCACCATAGAGTTTAAAATGGTTTGTGGTTAAACTAATAATTATGTTTGGAGGCTAGTACATTACAAGGTCTTGTTATCGGCAGGTAATTGAACACGTCAAAGTACAGTCAAGTGAATGGTACAGCGGCGTCTAATAAGGAGGTAACTGTTTACTAAAGACTCAGGTTTTGGCTCCAAATTGTATAGCCGTTTTGCCAAATGTGTCAACACATTTGTTTTTTTTTTCACGACTACCGTTAAACTTTGCCATAAATCTGCAAATGTACAAATTTAATGTAATTACGACAAAAAGTATAGTTTTTTATACACCGTACCGGACCTAATAAAATAAAATAGCCCTTTATTCAGAAAAATTATAAATAGGCATAATCCTATCGTTTAATTGATTGATGGCAGTTTTAAATTAAGTATTTCAAATTAGTTTGTTGTAATGTAAGTTTAATTAAGTTATTATTATTATATAAGGTTATTTATTGGTTTAAGTGTTATAAGTTTTTACTACTTTCTTATTAAATACATTATTACTATTATTGTCACTTTTTTACACATTATTACGGTAACTTTTTACTATACGTTACTTGTCTGTTTGCCTTTTGGCCTCCAACATTTTCTATTTATCTTTATCCATGACAAGTCTTGTCCAAGTTTTCCCAGCTACTTGGACGATTTCGTCTACCCATAACTTATACTGTCGTCCTTAATTACGACTGAATTTTTAATCTATTATTCTCGTTATATTTTGTTTTTTGACATTAGATTGTTTTTCTAGAAACATTCTAGACTAGTATTTTTTATACAATTTTTATTTCATATAATTTTTATTTTTTATGTTTAATAAATTACGCAAAAAAAATTGCTGACGATTTGAGTGCTTGTTACTAGGCCTACTTGAAATAAAGATCATTTTGAGTTTGAAGTGCCCATGTTTGGCATCCGTAGTACTGGAAGGACGCACGTATCGAAGAGCTTCATCACTTCCTTTAAGCCCTAATACCTTTTCCAGGCGTTGGCAATTTTTTGTTCGCAAGTACTGGACCGAACAGTTCTTTATTGTGACACATGTAATAGCTTAATCAATATAAAATCGCAGGAAACGTACAAACCCGTACTCTAAGAGCGGTTTACATAAGGTGATCAAAATCCTCATGACATTATTATATCTCAACTGAGCAAGTTTGTTAATAAATATAAAAATATGCTGTTACCTCGTTTGCAGGCCCTTGGGTACCAAAAGGATCCGCAACGCCACACTTTAGATCCCCAAATGATAGTTATTCGTAGCCATCAATGTTCTCAGTTTTATGATACAAAATTGTTAACCACCAGAATTTTTATAACTTAACATGATAAAAGGTGCAGTGAGAATAAAGAAAAGAAGAAGAAAATTGAGTCTTATATTCAGAGCAGCGTAACGTTACCCGAAAACGACTCGGGCCTACAATCTCGAATTATTGTCACGTCGGTCTCAAGTGTCGCAAAAGGACTTGTTACTTCATGCAATAAGTGCACAGTATTCAGATGGAACGTGACCGGAGAAAGTGGTCCGCAGAGTGCGAATTTATCAAGTGTACCGGATGGTAGCTCACCATTCCTTGCATAACATTGCGTGGGGAAACTAAAGCGAGCTGATATTAGCACCATTTGTCTAGAAATTGGGTCTTTTTATTTCGTTATAGGTACTGTTGTGGCGTCGCTTTACCTTAAGTTGGCGATGAACATTGTCAGGTTTTTTAAGCAAGTTATGTAGTATGCTTTTCCATAAGCAGGATACATAACATCAATAAGTTCCTAAAACAATAAAGAGAAAAAAAAACATCAATAAGCTGTTTGAAGTATGTTTTCATGAAACATAATATTATTCACACAAATATGAAGATACACTGTAACTGTTAAATAAGAAAGATACTTTTCATAAGTGCCTTGGCATTATTCCTCGCAAGAAAATATGAATTACTCTTACTTGTTTATTACACAAAGCTATGTTGATTTATCCTTTGGAATCCTTTAATTTGACGTTAAATCCGTTAGTAATTTTCATGACCCATCAGTGGAAACAAATTAATGTCAGACTATCTTCAACGTCGAGTATCTCCTTACCATTCTGGACTGTGGTAAGCCCATTGTCGTGAAATAACTATTTCTTCTCCATTGTGCCATGACGAATTCAGCAGATCATATCACCTTGAGAAAAACTACCTCCAATACAAAATAAACTACGTCAGTAATATTATGAGGTATTATGCATTTTATACGAGCTCTAAAACTATTGAGATAAAATGTGATGTAACTTATGTAATGTATAGGCTCTCGTGTTTGTCAATAAACCTCGTCGACACGACCGATACCATTTGAGAGTCATTTGTATTAGTTTATTAGTAACTTACGAGTCATACTGTAATGACTGACAACACCGTTTCGTTATTAATTGTCAGCCTCTATAGATTAACATATCGGCTCAAGATAAGACGATTGTAAATCGGACAACTAATTGAATACGAAGTGTTTTGAAATTGGGACCAAACTCTGTTGCAATGTTTAAACAATCGAGCTCGAGTTAAAATATTACTTAAACAATAAAAGCTAAACCTTAGTTTTTGTCAGAAATTAATGGCTTCGTTCGAAAACCGAAGCAAAAAGGCGAACACAAAAGTTAGTTATTTGACCTTAAATCCATCACAGTTGATTGCTAAGCCCGCCCCCGTTTCAATTTGCATTAATTTTCGTTCGGACTAACTCGCATGTTCCCAATATTGGGAAAAGCTAACAGGCTGTAAAAGTACGAACATTAAAATATAGCATGAGATTATTACGCCTAAACATTTAAGCATCGCTGCTACGGACTATGGCGTACCGCTACGAGCGTAGCGTGGCGGTCATTGAGTAAAAAATGTCTTGTACGGCTGACATGGTATCTAGAATATGTTCTTTATTTTATACCTTTGCAAGATAGGCACTAATTTAATAACATTTATTACAAAATATTGTATATAGTTATTCGTATTACCGGTGACCCGATGAGGAAATTAACCTAAAATTAATTGATGAACTTCACGTGTTCGACTACTTTAAGGTATATCAAGCGTACTCGTAGTGATTGTAATTTATATAAAATTCATTTTCTAGTACAAACGACAACACTGTTAACTGACCATCCTGTGTTTATGTAGAACCTTATTACAATACACTTTAGGTGCACCGATGGTCAGTTAGCTGTGTTGTCGATAGTACAATACTTACTAAGCTAATATTTATGAGCTGGTTTCAGTGAAAATATTAAATAATGTATTAAGATTACCTATGCAAATAATCATATTTTAAAGTCACGGCAAAGTCAAAGCTTACGAGCGTTTATTTGCTATTTATCTAAAACTTTTATTTACGGAACTTCGTACGCCGGCGGGCGCTGCCGGTCCTTAAGTGGAACTTTCGCAAACTAAACAAAAACACGGCTATAGTCAATTAATGTCACCGTGTGCCACTGGTCCCACCGCGCAACCGGGTCAAAGGGCCGGCAACTCGCGTGATCCTTGCCATAACGATAACTTGACCAGATTTACCGCGACCGCCTTAAAAATCTACTAGGTACCAGTGTACCTAGTAGATTTCAAATAGCTAAACGAAAGTCGGGTTCGCTGACAAATGGTTTATTAACAGGAAACGTAACAGGTTATTTGTATTAGTTACACTTCGTAAATGAAACCATATTAAAAACTATATATTACCTATGTAAAATCTAGTGTTAAAATATAGGTACCATACAACTTACTCAAAAATATCCATCGCTGTTACGACAGCAGATTAAGTTTTCGGTACATATTTATGGGAGGATTAAAGCTATACCTACATATTTTTACACTTGCCTGTACTTACTTAATTATTACAAAGTGCAATATTTATCTCTGATTGATTGGGATGATTCACGGTAAATAAAAGTTTTCTGCCACTTTTATTGCCTGACTGAGTGATGATTGAAGTAACTGCAGTTGTTTGGAATACGATAGTCTTCGTTCTTTCGATATCAACAGTGATAATTGCGATTTTAATATATATTCGGCTTTATAGGCTTCCACAGAGAGACTACTGAAAAGCATGATTTGTTGTAGAATTGAGGCCCTATTGCCATTTCATTTCGTGACATGCAAATGAAAGATTGTGCAGCGGTTCCATGTGATTTTAAATTTCAGCAAGAGATACCCGTAGGCATCGACTTGTTACGTCGAGGAAATGCACTGTCATTTATGAAATGATCACATCGCGGACAACTAACCACCGAAGACTTATCCGGTCACTTGTGATTGCGATGAACTTGATTTGAAAAGGTATTCAAGAATTCTTAAACATATTTGAAGACAGATATTATATTATATTGCAGTGAAACTTTTGACGCTGCGCTTCGATTGTGCGCTTGTTTCACTCTTTCCTAGAATATTTTCTTCTGGATGCACGATAAAATATTACATCGTCCAAAATAGCTTAGTGCGTGTAGCATCTTACAGTTGTACGCTTGGTACATATTTGGAACATGGAAATTAGTTATTTTATCAAAAAGCGCTTCATTGCCTATGAACGTCAAAAACTTTCATGATCAGTCCAGCAATATACTGCGTGGAACGGAACGATGGACTTTCCCGCAAGAGGGGGATTATTGAGCGCTAGTACGTCACATTTTCCAGATAAACTTTTTTTTTTGACGCGATTTTTTTTTTACATTTGTATGGAGCTCGTCACTCCAGTCGGCCAACGCTCCATACAAAGGTTAAAAAAAATCGCGTCAAAAAAAATTGTTTATCTGGAAAATGTGACGTACTAGCGCTCAATAATCCCCCTCTTGCGGGAAAGTCCATCGTTCCGTTCCACCTTGTATACAAGAAGAACAGTAAACCATTTATAGTGACACGGTTATAATAGACCCGCCTTGAGGTCACGATGTTAAACGAATGACATTAATAAGCCCTAATAAGTTTGCCTCCGTCTTAGATTGCACAGGTTCGCTTCCTTCTATTTAGAGGCCCTTATCTTCTTAATTATCTTTGTTAAATATCGACAATTACACCGTCCTATTTTATCAAGGAATGTATGTGCGAGTTATAGACACCGCCCATCTTTTTTTGTTAATAACGTGAAATAGTGATACGGCATAGGCCTAGTATACCCAACACATGTAATACAAAGGTTTTGAAACAGTAATTACAGATACCTATTGTAAATTTTAACAGCCAGTCTTTATTTGAATGAAAGAATTTTTAATTTTTCAGATTTATCTGCAATATCACAATATTAAGAACTTTACCATTGCTTTTAATGTTTGGATGGTCTAGGTTTATGTTTGAAAAAAAAAACAAAGTTTCAGTGAGGTTCTCATAACATAAAGTACATCTTTTGGTGGGTAATTTGACGACATAGTACCTATTAGGGCCATATTTACTAATTTTTCGCGAGCGAAGCATACCGTATTGACGTTTTATAATCTCTATGCTTTCATTGTCACATTAATACACCGTGTCAAGAATGTAATATTACTATCAACTTGATAACAATTTTGATTTCTCTATCGTATCGGTCACAGTTGCTAAGTAACTTGAAATTGAGGTTACGAAACATTTGTCCAAAGTTAACCTCGTTTAAGACTTAGATTGGACGTGTCCGGCATAGCCTAGATTACATACTGACTGCTTTTAGTACATATTAACTCCCGAAGGGCGGAAAATCGATACATGGTATTGACCAGCACATCGCTGCCGCGTGACCAGCGCATTTTATACATCAAATTAACAAAATCAATATGTACGAGGTGATCCATTAAGCAATTGGATTCGCCAATTCTTTAAGAACCGCTCCCAGAATACATCATCTTAAAAAACTCATTGCCTTTTGCCTACGTCCAAAGATTAGGATCAATATCCATTTGATAAAATCGTTATACACTACGAGTAATAGAGACTCGTATGAAATTACCTTACACGTGTCGATAAAGCAGTTATGAAAAACCAATGTCCCAGCTAGATATGGATTTAGTAATCCGTCCATAGTTTGAGATTATATAGATAATCCTATACAGACTTTAGCTGGCTTCCTTGGATTTGGGTTAAGCGTTTTTCTGAGGTAGGTATTACAAGAATATTAATAAAATTGTAACATTTATGAGTATATATTTAATTGCGCATGATGTAAATTAGTAGTAAAATAATACGTGGCGGTGCGTGAATAGGTTGGTTAGCCGACACCGTATCTTTACAAATCGATCGGCGTACAACTAACGTTGTTATGAGAAGGTGCTATCAGCGCACGTTGGCTCACACACTCGGTGTTATGCTTATGATAATGGGACCGCGTAGCTCTGAGGTCAGCGGCGACATCGTGCGCTGCCATTTTTGCAGTATCTCCCGCTGTTCCAGTCGGCTCATGCTGCCCCGCGGCCCGACCGCTTCCAACCCGAGAAATATTACTCATAAATAACTATGACAAATGATATTCCGCTGCGATCGTTGCGCTCTAACCATTTCTGGAGTAGACCGCGTCATGTTCCACCCTCATTACTTTTTATGGGGATGTGATAGAGCGTTTTAGCACGTTCTGCCATTTACACCGGTTCACGATTTCGGACGACTTGTTTCCGCTTATAATACCGCGGCTCCGTGTTATTATTAGCAGGTATGTTTATATGTATACAAAATATCAGTTCTATTTCCAGCCGTAAATTTGAGAGTAATAACAAAATGTCTTTTATGATTTAAGGTCGCGGGTCCCGGGATCATAATCCTTTAATTGCGTTTGCCTGCTTTGTCCGTTATTGATTGATCTTAATTGCTTTTCTGTCCGACCAAAACGGACGGAATTAAGCTTTTGAAAATAGGGAATTCAACGTAGACTTTGTTAATGTAAAGGATATTTAAAGATAAAAACATTTATTCACCGAAGCCAACACCACCAGATTTCGTGACTTGTTACGTATCTACATCATTTAAGTGCATGGATATTTGTTAAATGTTTACTCTTCTTCAAGACAGACTTACTCATAAAATATAATCAATACGAGGTATTTAATATGCAAGTTACAACTGTCTGACAGCCCTGCAACCATCTGCAAACTTATTCGTTCCAACGTTGGTGGCGCCAATGCCCAGGGCATATAGTATGTGGCAGTGCTAGTTCCAATTCTCGTCACGGGAGCACATAAGTTTGTAGCACGTACATTTAATCTGCTATCGAAGCGTCGATATCAGCGGCCGCACGCGACAAGATTTAAAGTTGCAGGCGAATGGCACGTCAGACAAATATTTCACCTTGGTTTGTAGCAAGCGGAAGCACTCCATCTAGTGCAACTTAGAAAATAACATAGCTGTCCGGAGGGTTATTATATTTTAGAATTTCTAAAAACTAAGATTTCCTTTAAAGATTTTTCAGCAGTGGTTGGTATTTATGAAATTTTACTAATCAACACGGTATTAAAACTTACTCCTAAATCCCAAACATAGATCTAAGTGAAGACCAAAAAAATACAAATGCACAAAAAGTGACGCGATTGATGTTTTAGTTTTTTCTTACTTTTGTTTTCTAATTTTTGAAAACAAAAATAAGAGAAAACTAAATCAGGCAATCGCATAATTCTTTCCCCAGGTTGTAGACATCAATGGAAACAATTTTGTTATGGGGATGTTATTGGGACAGAAATGTTGTTGTATGTTTCGTGATAATAATGTATCGGATCCATATGAGAAAAGCCAATGCAAGTTGAAATGTTAAGCAGTATGCAACCGTAGTGTAATAGTACATTACTATAGAGGCCGGGAAACGAAGGGTTGCAGCCCAAGTAGATATAGACGGCCGAGCGCAGCGAGGCCGGATAGGGATACGCGGCCGGCAACCCCGTTTCTCGCCGAGATTTGTATAGTGCTTTGCTCAAACTTGCAATGAAATAAAAATAAAAAGTAGCTAGTCAATGTTTTTTATTCGTAGGTTAACACAACTAAATAATACGTTTCTGAACTGCACCGCCTGCACCGCCGCCGCCGCGCCGCCAACTGGCCCGCGCCTTCCGTCGCGCCCCCACCCGTTTAAAAACAAAAGAAGGTTGCTTTACAGGCCTAGGTGTGTAAGGCTGTAGGAAATTCCTTTACGTATCATCTTCACTCATCGCACCTGATACGTAGTATTTCCGAACCTAATTTGAAGTAAGTCACGTCAACATTTCATTGCAAGTTTGAGAAAAATTAATTCTTTGCATACAATACATTTGTTGAGGTAGGGCACAGCGAAATGTTGAGGTAAAGCACAGCGAAATGTCATCCCGCTCGAATGTGGAGCAGCCCAATTGGGGAAGTACCTCCGCCTTACAGAAGACCACAGCCATAATAACACTACTACTTGCTCTGTAGTAGTGTTGTGTTCCTGGAGGTGAGCAAGGTCGCCAGAGCTCCCGAGGATGCGTTGTGTTGAGAGCGAGGGAATTTGTTCCTTCAGCTGTCAACACGGCGAATCCTCAAACATATCAAGGGTCGGCAACGCCCATGTTGCTCCTTTGGAGTTGCAAGCGTCTATAGGCTGCGGCGTCCGCTTACCATCAGGCGGGCCGTACGCTTGTTTGCCACCGTCGTTATATTAAAAATATATATATATATATTTTTGCACACCAAGGAGATACTAAAAGGTATAAAACACGAATTAGCGCAGGCAGTTAATTGGCAGATCTTGTAAAGCCTCAAACCTGCCAAGTGAAAAATGTCTGAAATAAATTTCAATCCGCTTTCAAAGTCGAGTTACGTTGGCACGATGATCCGTGTTGGCTACCAGAGAACTTGTAACTTGTCTGTGTTCTTCTGAGTCGAGGCAGATAGCACTTAAGACAAAAACATAGGACGCATTTTCTGTACACACTTCATTACGCAGAGAAAGACTTCAGTAAATTAGTGTATAATTTGTATAATAGCGTACGGAAATGACTCGATGTTTGAGATGCAATGAAACCATATTGTAAAAGCAGAGAGCGATAAAATGGGGAAAGGTCGTTTTAGAGCATTAGGTCTCTTTTTTAACTTTATCATCAGCTAATAGCCATGGCTAAGTTCGGACCAAGTAGTTACGAAATAATAGTACCACATAGTTGGTAAGATATTTATTTATTTATTTTACTTATTTTACTGGACGCTTAAAATTGCGAGTTTACCAACCACTGATAAATTTAATATTACTGACAGCATCGCTATCCGTTTGTCCAACTGTCCGATTTCGTCTTCTGGCCCAACGAAATTAACTCAAGCAAAAAAATTATGTCATCATCATCATCATCATATCAGCCGAAAGACGTCCACTGCTGGACATAGGCCTCCCCCAAAGAGTGCCAAGGTGACCGGTCCTGCGCCACCCGCATCCAGCGGACTCCAGCAACCTTTACCAAAAATTATGTAATCCTTTGATACTTCATTAATAATCTGAACGTTTGAATTTTTTCTTAATACATAAAGCACTATGTTAAAACATGAAATGAAGCTATATTTCAACTTTAATTTGCTAGTGTCTATAAAGCACAACTGGTATTTTCACGGTTCTGTACGAAAAATAATTCGGTATTGTTTGTTTGTTCGATATTTCGAAATAGGTAATCTCACCAACCAATATTTTTCACTCTTTTTTAAATTACAATTTGCAAGTTGCCTTATTCGCGGGTGAAGAGTGCAGCATATCGAGCACATGCAAGCGAGCGAGCGACGTACATTATTGAGGCTACTGTCGCCTTAAGCACCAACAATCATTACTGGACCGGCTCTCAGCCCTACAAGGTTACTCGCAGTAATATTAAAAAATAATCTTAACTCTTATGTATGAAACTGAATTGAAATTGAGTTATACTCAAACCAGTTATTACCCGCAAAGCTATAAAGCGTCGCTTCCTGCTCTCGGCGGACAGAAGCCGAGCTATGATTTCATAACAATTTTCCCTTTCGCAAGTCCGATTTCAAAAAGCTTAGTTTCTTGGCCGATATAACTTTTATTATATATTATTATTTTACACCGGTCTAACGGGTCGATTAAACTTTTTTTTTATGAACGTTCGAAACAAATTTCATTGGTTTCGATTCCTGAAGAAAACTGCCACTGCAAAGTCTTAACCATGGATACATTTTTTTCGTATATTGTGCAAAATTATGGTCCCTTACACATGTTTTTATTCAATGTGTAATTTTTATCAGGTATATGTACCTAATCAGGTCAGCTCATATTTATCAGTTAAATCTTAAGAAGATTAATCTTCAAAGCTAAAACAACGCCCTTATTACATAATAAGGGCCTTTTTTGCTACTTTCACATACATATGTGAAAGTAGCAAAAAAGGTTTCACACAAACGCCGGTAACACCTACTTATCTTTTCCAAAGTAGGAACGATTTCACTAACATTGCCAAACGATAAACAGTACTTTTATTGGCCAGTGTTGAATCAAAGCACAATCCGCATGTTTAGCTTGATAATCAACACGTCCACGTGAAGCGGAGATTGGTAATTCTGGTGCGATGCCGAGATCCATTGTGCAACTGAGTGTTGCAACGGTTAGCTTCTGACAAATGTAACGCAATCATAAAATAACAATGCATCTTTTACTACAGATAGTGGTGATCTGAATATACCAACCCTCTCATTCAAGTCTAGATTTGGATCGGATATTTTATGTAAACATTTACTGTTCTCGAAAGTTCTAAATGATAACATGACTGAATTAACAGAAATAAAAGCAGTGAACAGAGTTGCAAACATCGAGTTCTCAATAATGCTACGACAAACAACTCGATAACAAAATTGCAATAATATGCTAAGGGTTTGTTTGAGATCTCTTAGAACAATATATGGCATCTTATACTAAAAATAACTTTTGTAATTGAGGCTGTTCGAGTTGCTGATATACAATGGACTGAAGAACGGTAGGATAATCTTGTTTCCAATTCTGCGTTGTTGGCTCATGCAATGGAATTGATTTTCCTTGACTGAACGAAGAAATAAAGTCAATGAAATGAGAAGTAGAAAAGTAAATTGAGGTTCCGTTGGTTGAATAACAGTTTTTATCCTGAATACCTACTTTATATCGTTAATTAATGCGTACAATTTAAACAATGAAAGCTGTCAAACACAGGTTTTTCCCGACGGACTACAGTTCTTAGAAAGGAGTGTTTAAATTCTTAAAGGGTCGGCAACGCGCCTGTAACACCCCTGGAGTTGCAAGCGTCCAAAGGCTACGGTGACCAGTAGTATAAAAAAAGA
Source organism: Epinotia bilunana (assembly GCA_947049275.1). NCBI lineage: Eukaryota > Metazoa > Arthropoda > Insecta > Lepidoptera > Tortricidae > Epinotia > Epinotia bilunana. The sequence goes on from OX346253.1 coordinate 23,418,402, forward strand.
ACACGCACTTATAAAAAAAAATAGCTATTTAGTTTTACGACTACGACCTAAGACTATACCGGGTGTGGCCTGTAATAGGAGCAATTAATTTAAAGGATGACTCTATTGAGTCATCCTTTAAATTGAATATAAGCAGTTTAGTCCAGTAAATGAACTGACAACTCGTATGGAAAAAATGTCAATTTTGGAAATAATTTATAATAGCTTACGTTTTATGTGTAACGGATATATTATCAATTAAATAGTTACCCAGCGACAAAATCCGACAAAATTTCAGACATCAAAAAAATGATAAATGAACTAACTTCTGAAAAGTCAGAAAAAATATTAATAAATATTTTTGTCTTTATTTTGGTTTATTTACATTTGCTTTATAATATTCAAGATAAATCGTATAAAAAAAGACAATGCATGCTTCATTGAAATCTACATAATTACTTCCGGGTGGAAAGTTTGACGGATTCTTGAATATATCATCTTAGAATAACATTTTCAAATGAAATCAACAAAAAAAACGCTATTATAAATTAATGTTTTTCAAAACCGTATTTTGCCTGGAGTAGTTATGCTGTATCGGACCCACTGTTTCAAAATTATTGAATTCGGAAAAAAAAATTGAATTGTGATCCTAGTAATGAAACTTGATATCACGATATCGTTTGTAACTCATTAAATATCTTGGTAGAACACTGGGCACTTATGTCGTTGTGATTAATAGTGTCTTTGTACTCCATCAATTTCAGGAGGTTTTTTGTACATTTTGTATGATTTTTTGTATTTTAAATGTAAAATAATACTGATAGGATTCCAGCTAAGTAAAAGAAACCAGGCATGATGTTACTTCAAAACAAAAAGTTTGTTTTTTCTTGATTATTATGTTGTTAAACCACTTAGAACTGATTGCTGTTTAATAACCCACCGTTTCATTTATTGCTCCTATTACAGGCCACACTCTGTATATGAAATTCTTCCTTTAAGATTACGACACGTAATTTTTTTTAAGACCACTAATCTCATTAAAACGGCTGTTTTCAATGTATACGAGTATATCGTTTTAGTGTTTACAAAATGGCTTTAGTACGTATTTAACTTGGCGTTCGGTATTGTAACATTACCATATCTTTAGTAGTTGGGATCTATCAGACTTAACGTATTGTATTGAATTGTTAGTGTTCCGTACCAAAATTGGTCCAACGGAATACTTATTGCGATCACTCGGAGGCTGTCCGTCTGTCACAGCCAGTTTTCTCGAAGACCGTTTGACATAGGAAGCTGAAATTTGGTATAGATATAGAAATTTATGGCCGTAATTAGGCCATAATATTAATTAGGCAATAAATAAAGTCAAAAAGGTGTAAACCCCAATAAAGGGGGCAGTTTGAGGGGTAATAAGGGGTTTCGCAATTTTTTTTTTATTGTTAGGAACGTGTGGGGTATCGTTCGAAAGCTCGTAAAATTTTGAGACGGTATACACATTTTGAGGTATTTTTACGATAGCTCTTACTAGAGTAAAATATGACCAAAGTAACTTTTTTTATGCGCACTCGTTGCGATACGCGCGAAACGAGCGCACGCAGTCATATTGATTGATTCAAGCCACAATTCACACCATACATAATTCAAATTATTTATTAGTATTAATACTTAAACAAAATAAGGGAATAAATTATATACTACTTACGTACCTTAAGTAGTTCCCATAAGGAAAGACACGCATAAATCCATAACATATTTGAGAAATGTAATGTTTTGTTACCTTTTTTAACCAAACGGAAGTAAACAAAGTTTAATTAAGCCATTCAAACTGTTAAATATTCACTACATGGAATGAAAGAACCCTTTCTTTTAATCAGGGCAGTACAACAAAAGAATGCGCCATTCCTTGGAAGCGTTATAAATAATGGCAATTGGCACCCTAAATATTATCTCTTTTTCAAAGTGAAAAATTCAATTATTCATTGTTACATTGTTGATGATCATTTAGCTAAATTGGTAGTGACCCAGCCTGATGGCCCTGGGTTCGAATCCCGGCAGAACATTTGTGTAATGTGATGATGACGAGCACAAATATTGATTATTTTAGAAGTAGAGTTATGATCTTGGGTCATGTTATGTATCTCGATTCTCGGCACCCTGATTACAACGGCTCAATTACATAGTAGCATGACACAAGTTTGACCCTTTTTCCCTAGTGGCCATGATTTGGTTTCCGTATACGTTTCTATTATCTATCTAACTGTGTTTAACGTCATTTGGTAAATACTACTACCGCTGATTTATGAAATTGGTACTACGCGTTTTTATTAGTTACTAGCCTCTGCCCGCGATATCGTCCGCGTGGAACTCGTTTATATCGTAGCTCGATACAAACTTTCATCCCCCATTTCACCCCCCCAGGGGATGATTTCCGGGATAAAAACTATCCTATGTCCCTTCCCCGGGATTCAAATTATCTCCATACCAAATTTCATCTCAATCGGTTCAGCGGTTTAAGCGTGAAGAGGTAACAGACAGACATACATACAGACAGACAGACAGACAGACACACTTTCGCATTTATAATATTAGTATGGATAAGGACTAGGGTGAAGTCAAAGATCGTGATTGTAATGAAACCGTTTGTCACCAGGATGACCTGGCGCTGGGCGCTGGTGTTGACGTGCCTAGCATGGGGCGCGCTGGGCGGCGAGCCGGTGTTCGACCCGACGACGCTGATGCGGCTCGTGTTGGTGCCGGCGGACGCGGCCGTCGGCTCCGTCGTCTACAGGGTGCGCGCCTCCGACCCCGACTTCGACTACCCGCTGCATTTTGAGCTGATTGGTGAGCATTTGTTTATGTTGACGAAGATTGAAGGTTGATGCGTTACGCCTGGCAGCAGCAGCAACTTCGCGGATTTGGACACTCGTAAAAAGATCTCGGAAACGTATCTTTAGGTGCTAATTTGTCTTTCCTGTTTTCGGTACTCAAAAACATAGCAGCATTGCAACAGGTTAAAGAAAATGCAAACCTATCAATTATATCTAACAAAAATTAAGATTCAGTATTCTTCCATCAGAGGAACAGGAACAGACACACATACGCAACAACCTACCGAAAAATAGAATGTACATACATACATACATACATTCACGCCTTTATTCCCAAAAGGGGTAGGCAGAGCATATGAAACTTATGTTCCAGTGTCACTTTTAGCATAACTGTGGGTATAAAAGATCGACAAAATGTGATAAACAGAATGTGTATTAATATAAATGAGTGAAAACACTACCCCACAGGATATACGCATATTGCAAAACGAAAATGATCCGAAAACGTCAGCTGTTCTCAAACAAAGCACTTTCAATTATTATCAATGACACCTTTGTTTCCCGTTATTTGACATTCAATAGCTTTCTATTCAATTCAATTTATTCCTAATTGTGCTCGTTCTATCGATAAAAGCGTCAGCTCCACGGCTGAGTGGCGTTGTATCTCTTCCGTTGAAGCGGTTACACATGGTGACTTTTTGCACCGATACAAACGCGATACAAACGTGATGCATCTATGATGAAATTGATGACTAATGTCGCAATACAGTCGCGCATTCATCAAACGCGCGGTTGTAACGCAGCAAAAAGGTGCCGCGTGTAACCGCTCTTAGAGGCTTGATCACACAATTACCTATATTTATAATATCCTATTTTTTTCATAAATGAGTAAACCGCGGCTATCAATAGCACCGAGAGTAGCTGTAAAGACATCATCAATATTCAATTTCCAGCTTGTAGAATAGCTCGTCTCTCGTCATCTATCAATCATTCTGTGCAATCGCAGGTCAAATGGGTCGCCTGGACGTCGGCGTCGAGACGTTGCCGTGCACCCGCTACAACTCAGTGTGCCAAGCCAATGTGATCCTGCTCCGGAGGCTCGAGCCGGGCCGCTACGTGGACTACAGGCTGTCCGTGAGGAACACCAGAGGCCGGAGTAGCAGGATCGCTTGCTCCATCACTGGGACCAACGCTACCACCCCGCGGGACATGATATTTCCGCATCAGCCGCCCATCGTCTTGGTGCCTGAGGTATTTAACCTTTGAGTGTTGTGCATAATATGAGTGACGCTGAGATTCTCAGATTTTTTAATAAGTTCGGATTAATTAAGTTATTTATTGGTACCTACTTAATTATAATATACACGTCAACGATCTATATAATATTTATAAAGAAAATATTATAAAATATAATTAGGTATATTATTATCATATCCCCATCATCGCGACATTGTACAAGCCATGGCCATATGTAGGCATCATGTCGAATAGTTCTTTAGATCACAACCCGTTATACAAGCGATAGAACACGCACAAGGAGGCAAAGTCTCTCCTTAGACGACGACAACGGTGAGATATCGCTTGTAAGTTTGGGATCGTCCACGATTCGCACAGCGCGTCTTTGAAGCGAGTCGAAAGACCCAAACTGGTATCCAGGTGCCCAGAGATGACAGCAATACTCCATGTGGGGAGGAACTGGAGACTATATAATAAAAGTCTCTGTCCCGGGGAGAAGTAACGCTTTGCTCTGTTAAGTACACCGAGCTTTTTGGGTGCCAGCTTGGCCTTGCCCTCTAAGTGTCTTCGAAACTGGACGTCGCTGGAAATGTCAACACCAAGGATCCCAATAATCTTTGAAATCGAAAGAGGAGTGCCTTGGAACTGTGGGGCTAAAAGGGGGTTTTCTTGGCAGTGAACGCACATACTTGCGTCTTCGTGGGGTTGAATCGGACCAAATCATCCCTCCCCCACTCAGAGACTGGATAGTGTTCTCTATATTTTGGACACAAGTTGTTCGCGACTCTCTACCACAGCAGAACGAGGGATGTTTGTGCGGCCCGTATAATACGTATCTTCAGTACTGTCGTCCGCATGCAGCAGAAACAGCGTTGGAGACAGTACGGAGCCTTGTGGAACACCGGCATTTATGTCCATGCTTTCGGAGTAACTGCCGTCTACAACCTGCCAGCTTCTCACCAACTGGACCTCGAGACAGCGTTCAATTTGCTGAGTCTTCCCTAAAGAGCTATGTCCGATATTACTTATACCGATTTTTGCTGTGTCCCGATTTCAAGTTAAGTCCAAAGTTTATTTAATTTGGTCCCTGCTGGTGGTAACTTAAAAGAACCGCAAGCGGAGCGAATGATGAGAATATTAGGGTTACCCTAGATACAATTAAAATATACTCCTCGTACGTAAAGTATAAGCGATCTCTGAGAAAACGGTTCTCCCTGTACTATCATCACAATCGAAAAGAGTGTAACATCTCAAGGTCAAGATCGACCAGGGGACCGATTTTTGACTTTCGAGCGCTCGACTCTTTCACTCGAAAATGGTCAAAAACAATGAAATGCTATTTTTGAAATACGAGCGATAGAAAATTTAAAAACGAGTGGTATTGACCATTCGTATTCAAATCTATCGGTAGAAAATTTTGACACCTCACTTGTACCTATTTAATTTTGGACTGACTATTAATTTAAAAGATAGATATTTTTAAATAAAATATATCGATTCGATGCTAAGTGGTTGGCTGGTGTACGATTATATTTAATTTCTTGCCGAATTTTGTGGTTGAAAACCAAGATTGTTAGTCTATTGGCGGGAAAATAAGCGTTTCGTTTACTTATTACTCACTACTTACTTTCGTTTTTTTTCTGATATACGCATAATATATTTAAAATTAATAAATTTACTATATTATAGATACACAACTTCCAATAAAGTACTATTCTCTATATTAGGTATGTTGAAAATTCAAATTTGAAAAACCGGTAATTATTTACTTTTTGCATACAACGAAACGCAATAGTATCGATAGCTAATCACTAGCTGTCGAGTGATGATTTCAAAAATAGCTATTATTGGTTTCATGCGAAAATAATAGTGACAAATTTTCTTGTGCGAATATTTTCTACCGCTCGCTTTTGAATTCGAGCGCTCGAAAGTCAAAAATCGGTCCCCAGACCGTCAGGGCCCGTCAATGAAACTAATAAGATATTTTTGCGATAGGGGTGTAGACTCATGTTAAAATTGATAACGTAGTTTTATTGAATGGATACGAAACAATCAAATTATTGTAATCGTAGTAAAGTATAAATTAAAAAATATAAGTTATATTATAAAAAGATATGGACTGATAGATGGTTTTTGAAGTGAATACTTCTTTAGCGGCACTGTGCACTTTTTGTGATGGGGAAAAAAAATTAAACTCGCCGCAGGTCACGTGACCGTAAGATGTCACGTGACCGTAAGATTCGACAGATTGAAAATTCGTAAGACGGACACCGTGACCTGATCGAAAAACTGTTACAATGTCATTGAGTTTTCACTTCTCCCGGCACTCCCGGAGTGCAACCCGGTCTTTTTTTATCGTCCGGTGTTGAGTAAATTTGAAGCTACTTACCAATGGAATCCTCACGCTTTTACAGAAACAAAATTGTATGACAACTTTGGACCTAAACGCAGTATTTCGCAACCGAAACAGCAATTTAATTAATTTTCCATACTAAGATTAGTACAAATAGAAAGACGTTATACATTATGTCAATTAGTATGAAGCGTTTCGGCTGCCGCCAGCGAGGTCCATCTTTGACTAAGATTTTCGGGTATTTATGTTCTTTAATTGTAGTTCCTCCCATAAAAACATTTGTTCCTCTCCAAAAACTGGTTCAAATGGCATCATGAAAAATCTTACTAATTGCCGTTCAGTTATTGATAAACCAAATCCTAATATCGCATACAACGTACTTGTAGTGTTAAAGACACCTGGCGCGATTAGCGTATAAGAGCGTGCCTCAAATGAGCCGGCGTCAGCCTGGTGTGATGTGATTGATGATGATGGCAAACGCACCCTCCCCCTTGAATTAACTCTCTATTAACTGTCACGCATCTTGCAAAGCCGTTACGATTAAGAACACAATACATTTGATAAAAAATAATGTTTTGCTAACGTTGCAGATTGAATTGTCTTAAAGTCCGCACACATAGCATGAAATTTAAATTGGATTATCGAAATTCGATTGCATTACGAAAACGAAAAATTTTGCAAAACAAAAGAACGCATTATATTAAGTTAAGTCGCAATTAAAAAATAACTAAATAAAACGAAAAAAAAAGTGCTAAGTGGCGCTGGAACATAAGTTTCATGTGCGCTGCCTACCCCTTTTGGGAATAAAGGAGTGAACGTATGTATGTATATATGTAAATAAAACGAAACACTTGCAGCGCCCGGATCGAAAGCGATCCTGCATGTTAAACAACATTAGCCGCGATCTGATCTTAATGGATAACGCTGACGGCTTGGAGTAGTTACTTCCATCCCTGATATCAATTGTTGCTTTTGACAGCAGCTGTCCTTAAGCCGAGTAAGAGAGACCTAGAGAGACCGTCGGGTGGCTTGAGAACTTTTATCAGTCAGGGTACTAAGCCTAATCAAAAGGTTTAGTTTTTGCTCTGACTTGTAATGTCAGGTAGAAATTGCTTCTGCAAAAACTAATGCATAAGCTAACAACATTACGGTTAAGGTTGGGTGATCGACCCTGGTTGAAAACGGGATACCGCTAGGGGAATGATGATAAGATGAATACTTCCACTTCCATTATAGAGAACTGCTACTGTTTACCCAGATACGTATAACTAATCCTGAGCAAATTCCCTAGCACTGCATTTTTAATTTAATTCAGTAGAAAACATTTTTTTTACAGGACGCAAAGCGGGGTACGGACCTGGAGTTCGTGATCGCAAGGAAGAACCCCCTATCGCCGAAACCTTTGGAACTGGAATTATGGGTGAGTAAACGATTACTTTCATTTGTTTTAATTACATTCTTAAGTTTTTAACATAGTTATACTAATAATGGAACTTGCACAGTTGTCGTGTCCTGAATGCATTGACGGTTACCTAATTTGGAATGATTAAGTGGAATAAGGCACCATTCATAATCGATTAGTAAAGTGCGCCTAATCCTTACTAATATTATAATAATTAATATTATAATTACTAATATTATAAATGCGAAAGTGTGTGTTTGTTTGCCCTTCTTTCACGTCGCAACGGAGCGTCGTATTGATGTGATTTTTTGTATGGAGATAGTTTAGAAGCTGAAGAGTGACATAGGATACTTTTTCCAGCGGGAAAACATGTAATTCCCAAGGGTAAAAAGAATATGTTACATTTTCCTATAACCACGCGGGCGAAGCCGCGGGCATCAGCTAGTAGAATATATACGAAAAACGTTCGTATAAAAATAACGATTACTTGCGGATAGTTAACTTCCGGGCCGAAAACACTGTAACGCGGTTCATTACGCATATAATGAGCCGTGTTACGAGGCGATGATTAGGCGTCTAATGACGTTTTCGCAGCTCCGCAGTTCCGTGTTTGATACGCGTAGCTATGACCGCATAATGAAGTTTCGCGCGCACCGGAGGCCCGTTTGCACCAGGATAGCGCTGGCGGATCCCGCAAATTTCATTTTACCATTTAAGTAGCGTGGAGTGCGCTGACGTAAGGCAAATTAGGTATGCACCTGCATATATGTAATCAATTTACTCTTCTATGAATTATAGAACTGGATACTCGGATTACATGATCCGTATTAAACGTTTCGCCGTTAATTCGGATTTCCATTTTAAATATTTATGCAATCATTCACATGACATGATTTCATTAGCGCTTGCATAATGCGGATAAAGAGGCCGGGTATGGGTAGTATGTTACATTGCATGCAATTTTATACTTGGGTAGGCGCGTTTTATCCATAAAATTAGCATTGGCATGAAAAGAGGCTTTTGAAAAAACGCTGCTTTAAATATCCAGTCGTACAAGATAAAACAAATAGCTCCATATTACAGGTTAAGTGTTTAAAATTACCCTTATTTACATTAAATCATGGCAGTTCTTAGGATTTCGCTGGAATTCCAGGATTCCATTGTGTGCAATGAGAAGGGTCGGACAGCCGCGCGGCAGCCGCGCTGATGATGTTGCACAATTACCAGGCATTAAGAAGACTCGAGGCGTGTTAAATTTCTCACAGTCCGTGGAGAATGGCTAGGCACCCGTAACCTGAGGTCGCTTTATCGGCCACTTAAATGCTATAATAATGGAGAACGTGTCCTTACGTGTACGTACTGTAATTTTAAAGCGGTCCGTCTATTATCTGGGCAGGCTCCGGTTCGTTCTTTTGCTGCAATTACCTATTTTTTTCTTAATGATCTTTTTTCCCACAGGGATCACCTCTTTTCGCGATTCGACAGCGCCGCGTCTCCACCGAGAACACCGAGGGCCAGATATTCCTCGTCGGCCCGCTGGACTTCGAGGCGCAGTCCATGTACCACTTGACACTATTAGCCGTGGTAAGGAATGTGATTATGCGAAACATTCGGCTTAATCACCTGGTTGAACTTAATTACGTTTTAAATCCAATTGCGTTAAGTTTCTTTCGAACCTTTCGTGTCAAAATGAAATGTGGTTTGATGGTAATTGGTCGTAATCGAAATGTTGCAGGACCCATACGTGGAAATTGGGAAGGACACGCGGAACATAGCCAGTTTGGAAGTGGTGGTGGTAATCCAGGATGTTCAGGATATGCCTCCAGTGTTCACCTCGGCTCCTCCCATCACACACCTGCCACACCAGGTCACTCCTGGCGATGTAGTGGTGAAGGTGCGGGCTGAAGATGGGGATAAGGGGGCTCCAAGACAGATCAGATATGGTCTTGTATCAGAGGGCAACCCATTTACACCGTTCTTCAACATCAACGAAACTACAGGTAACCGAATAAACTCACTAATTGACTTTCCAATTCAGCAGCTCTGAACTTCTGCCTGACGCAATAGCCGCTCACTTGTATTCGGATTTTAAAAAAGGTAGCCTCAACTGCTTCTAATTTTTCATTATTAAAGCAGTTGCCACCATCAGTTTAGGGGTCTGCGAAATTGGCAACTGTTGTTGCCACAAGAAAGTGAGTGGATAAAGGGTATTGGTATCAACAGTTGTTTAACTCAGGTCGAAAGCTTCGCACTAAATCAGCAAAAATCCCGACGTCCATTAGTAAAATAGTGAAGGGAGGGAGCACGGCGTTTTGTAGGCAGGTAGTGCACGGCAGCTAAACAACGGATTTTGTATGGCATTGTAGCCATCTGCCTAATGGATGAGTCAAATAGGCAAAAGACAAGAGTTCAGACTGCATATGCAAAATAACGTAGATACTGAGCATTTTTTTCTGACCATACCAACTCATTTTTACATATTAGTAAGTTATATATTTTAAGCAAGAAACTTATAGAAAAATCATTCGTGTTGAACTCGCTGGGACAGTTCACTTTGTATAGTAAGTGTGGACTATGTTACTAAAATTTAAGTAAAGGGCAAATTTGCTAACTGAAAGTAGATGATTAAAATTTTGTCTTAAAGCCATGCGTTATTTAAATCGCTAGAACCTTTGCAAACACTTACTTTATTTGAGGCTAAGTGCACCGTTTTAAAACCCTCTTGGGGGTAAACATTTGCTTTACTGGCTAAGAGGAATTATTAACCCACGCGCTGCCCCCACTCGGACGTTGTACCTACTTTCGCACAAAGATTTTTCATTCACGCGAGCGTGGGGTTACTGCCTTTTTAACGACTTTACCTCTATATTTTCCTTGAATTTTCGTATAAAAAACGATGTGTTATTGTTACAGTTTGTTCCAAAAGAGAAAAATAAGCTGATGTTTGGCGGTGGTTATTTTATCGTTAAGCAAAAACCACAAGCAAGAATTATACAGTGGTTTAATATAGCACAGTTTTTTTTATCTAAATGAGTAAGGCTGTCTAAATTAAGATATATTATTTTATTAAATAATATATATATATACATATAATTTAGTATTCTAAACTCTGTTTTTGTCCTACCTTTTTTTTGTGTTATCCATATCACAAAATTTGCGTTACACGAATTACACGCAATACAAAATGTAACACAAAAGCTATCGGTAAAAAAATACTAGAGTTAGGATTCTGATGACAGTTTAGCACAAGTAAAGCAGTGGAGTCGCTATTGTATATTTTTTATTTGAATAAATGAATATCTGAACGATATCTATATTACAGTACCGGCCAATTATATATCACATTTGCGTTTTATTGTATGAACGTGAATAGAATAAACAATTTAGGTTTGTTGATACATCGCATATTTTACCAGTTACATATTTTACATACATTTTTGACGATAACTGCAATGTAATACTGTAAATTACAATGATAATGCTATAATATAACATTTAAATAAATTTTACTTGATTGCTAAAATGTGTATGTATTCTAGAGCATGAACAACATGCAACTGGAATTAAACTTTCAAAATCTTGCATATTATCTTCTTGTGATGTTAAACGGTTGTCAAGATTACGAAAAGCATATACTATGGCAATTGGTTCCATATTAGCTAGCGTTATACGGTTTCTCAACTTGTGAAAAATACATACTTGTATGAAACCAATAAATTTAATTATACATTATTAGTTTATCATTCATTTATTCATTCAATCAAAAAATATATAACAACGACTCCATTGCTCTTTGTTCACCCAATGCCACCAAACACCTCAAAACCTCAAAACTCTTTTTCAGTATTTCTGTGTCTCTCGAGTCCGTCAACTTCGCTCCTCTGGCAACGTTTCCTTATCTATTCCGCCTCACCGTACTGGTTTTATGTCCAATTCCTTCTCCGTCCAAGTAGCTCGCCTATGGAACCATCTCCCTGTCAAAATTCGGCAATCTCCAAACAGGCTTGTCTTCAAAAAGTCCTTACAAAATTTATTTGCTGGCAGAACTAAAAAATAATCTATCAGTTTTGTAAGTTTCATCTATATTCATATGTATGTATATGTATGTATTAATAGGTATATATTGTTATATCATATTATATTGTATTGTATCGTATTCTACTATATTATTATTCATCGCATCTTTAGACATGTTATAGAGATTTTGTTTTATATTAAGTTGCACTGCCCACATTTTATCTGCTTTGCCTTAAGGTTGACTGGTAGAGAATGCTTTATAGCATTAAGTCCGCCTTTTGTACTATAAGATATTCTTTTGCAATAAAGATTAAATAAATAAATAAATAAATAAACATCCCAACTCTAAAAATAACCCTTAATTTTGACGGCCTTAGTATTATCGTTTAATCAGTCCAGTCGTATCTGTTGAGCCGTAACTTAGCAGCTGCATTCCACCAGGGTACCAGCAGGCACGTAGAGTAGTTTTCATTTTTTAGCATGATAACATCAGCGCGTCCGTCTTACGTCCGACGGCTTCCGTAGGATATCCTACTTCGTTATCGCTACTCCCACAGCCTTTCTACTGCCCTGGCCACTCTGACCCAGTTTGCTGTTATTAAACACTATCAGATTTTAGTTCGCGCTCGTTAAACAAAAACTTCTTTACGATTTCAAACAAACTCGCAGGCAAACTTTCATCATTTAGTAAGACAATTAATATCTAAACAACGGTTGTTGTCATTATGGCAGAAACTTGGAAAGGATTAAGGGGGAGACCGGGAAAGCTATTTCAGAAACTACGCATTGCATTATAAGTTTCATTTGACTTCCTGCTTTCGTAATTAAAGCCAACGTGTTTATTCGGAAAGAGAGTTAACCCAGGCGCGTACTCTTAAATAAAAGCTCATGGTATATATTTAAGAGTACACGCCTGGGTTAGCCTATATGAATTAAACATTGTAGTACTGGAAGTCATTATACTTAGTTATAACAATGCTATTTCAATTAAATAATATAATAATAATAAATAATAAATCAGCCTATAGGTACACACATCCCACTGCTGGGCACAGGCCTCCTCTCATGGATGAGAGGGAACGGGCAGTAGGCCCCACGCTGGCCCAGTGCGGGTTGGGGACTTCACATACACCTTTGAATTTCTTCGCAGATGTATGCAGGTTTCCTCACGATGTTTTCCTTCACCGAAAAGCTAACGGTTAATATCAAATTATATTCCGTACATAAGTTCCGAAAAACTCATCGGTACGAGCTGGGATTCGAACTCACGACCGGCGCTTGACAGCCGCATGCCAGAACCACTGGGCTACCGTAGTAAATAATATAGTTATATAATCATACAAGTAAATATTTCGTCTACCGTGAGGTTCGATGTCTTGGTAAAATCTAGTATATATTATTGGATGATTCTATTGCGTGGAGCGGATATCTACATTTTCAACCTCTAGTTTTAAAATTAAGAATATTCATAATGGAATTTGCCTTTCGGCCAAATACGTACTTTGTTTTTGAGGCTAAAACATATCAAGGGTCAGCAACGCCCATGTTACTCCTTTGGAGTTGCATGCGTCTATAGGCCGCGGTGTCCACTTACCATCAGGCGGGCCGTACGCTTGTTTGCCACCGTCGTTGTATATTAAAAAAAAAACCTCAAGTAAGAAATCTTATTAAAGGAAATTAATGTAAAGGTAACAAACATGAAGCTCTGCTAATACTTCGTTATAAAAATAATGCTTTTTATTTCTTTTCATTTAATTATCATTCACCTACCGTTATTCCCGGTTGCGCCTTAAAAGAACCCGGGGTCCGCTTTTTCATTTAATTATCTTCACACAAATTATTAAATTAATTATTCCTAGGCGGAAGTAATTTAATTACGAGCTTTTACTGCATAGAAGGTTAAGACTGCATAACTGTTTCAACTAGTAGAGCTAAATAGGCAATCTAATAAACCTCATTTAGTGGTTACTAGGCGACGACAATACCAGGCGTCCAGAACCCTACAGGTAGTATCGACTAATGCTGAGATGGTGAACACCGCTAGGTGCCACAGCCTTGCAGCATAATGGCTCATTAGACCAAACCCGTCGTCTCGCCTTCAGCCATTGTTTGCCCTTACCTTAATTCATAATAAAGGGCCTTTGAACGTCCCTTCGCGTAGAGCACGACTGTCAGTGAACGTAGTTACAGCGTAGTTAGGATAATTAGATCGAAATCCTTTTGTAAACTTAGCTTTATCTTGCTTAAAATAGTGACCATGAACGCTGTAGAATAACCATCCGATTAAATAGGCTGTAGAATTTGCTTTTTAATATGGTTTATTAAATGTATGGTTAGGCCAAACTCGATCAAACAAAAAACATTGTGTTATCATGCATTATGTGAAACGGTGTTGTCAGAAACCCGACAATATCGTTTCACTGACCTTTACAGGGTGATTACACGGCTCGATTTTCAGCTAATGCTGCCGGCGGATCGCTCGAGTCGCCACGCTGTTTCGGTCGTTTTACTCGATTTTAGTGACCTCCGTGCCAGTCAAATGGAAGTGTGAACGCCCCATTAAAAATCACTCTAACAGAGGGGAGATTATGTAACGTTAGAACAACTCAACTGTCATTTTCCCGTACAAAAAATGATATTTAGACCTGCCAAAAGCGTATAAAGCGCTACGTAATCGACTAGTAGATCGAAAAGAGGATTTGTTTATCCTTTTAACTTCGGTATGTATTAAAGATCAATTCTGAAATGATGACACCAACAATGAACAGAACTCACTTTTTTTACACTCACTGTAAGCGCCCGGCGGTCTAACAATACACGCTGCTGACATTATCAAGTCGCTAACTATACCCGCCCGCGCAAACTTAGCGCTTGGCAGAACCGTTATTACTAGGGATGTGAATAGACCGCGTTTAGGCGACGACATAAAATGAAAAATACTGGAATTATAGTGTCAAAATGGAAGACAAACAGTGTCAAATCCTTACCCATAAGTAATAAGTCAGAGTATGTTTGTTTATTTTAAAGAAATGAAGTGATTAATATGGTACCAAATACAACAGTACGAATACATAACCTAGATTCAACATCGACTTAGTTGCCAATGAATAATTTCATTAATATCTTCCCAGAATTATCGTAAATCATGCCTTCCCATGAAACTAATCGGGCCATAATTACAGAGAGCATTACATTATAATAAATGAACACTCGGTGACAATTGCACTGACTGTCATAATTATAGGTTAGGAGTACTTAACAGTATCCGATCTGGCGCCGACAACATCGGATAGGAAAGTTAGGCGGCGACAAACCGACAATGGGTAGGCCCGCGGACCGCCCTATTGAAACTTACCCGATATTGGAAGAGGCATACTCGCGAATTTATCGCATTAATCAGAACACCTTATACGAACTGAATGGAATCGAGATTCAAAGCACTATGTCTGCCGTTCGCATAACGGTAATGGATTTAGGAAGTTTGCGTTCAAATTACCGTAGCTCTAATTATTAGTGTTGATTTACATTGTAGGTAAATAGTATTGTAGTACTAGGTTTTGTTCGTTCGATCAGTTATAATATTTGAATTATTCTTTATTAAATTGGCTTTATAAAACAAGTCATTCGCCTTTTCTCTTTTCTGCTAATTTAAGAGCTAAGCTCTTGTCGGTGTAGCTCAAAGTAGGCCCTCCATTTACTCCGATCCCAGGCAACCTCTATGACATCTCGATACGACCTAACACCAACTATTTTCTTTTAGCTGATCTATGTAGTTTATTCTAGGTCTTCCTCTTCCTCGCTTCCCCTCTATCTTTCCTTCAATTATTATGAGTATGAACTTGTCACGTCGTATGAGGTGCCCTATCATCTTCCCTCTTCTATTTTCAAAGTTTCTCATTAACTGCCTGGTTTGTCTCACTCTATTCAGCACTTCTTCATTGGTTACCCTTTCTCTCCAGCTAATTTTCTCCATTCGCCCTACAATTTCACTTTTAAGCTGGATGGCTCTTTAATCCAGCTTACAAGTGAAATTGTAAACAAACGTTTACAGCTTCACTATTAAGTGTGGTGCATAGGGTTCAGCTAATATTTGTTTATTGTAATATTGATTCAAACATAATTAACATTGAACTTGCAGTATAGGTTTGCGTTAAATTTTATTTTACCCTTAATTGGGTGCGCCAAAGTTGCACAATTTTTTTAATGTCGATTATCGGAAGTCCAAAAATGTTGTTCCTAAAAATGTATATCCTAATAATCACTACTCCTAACTACTCTGTTCCTAACGTTCCGAATTCTTAATAATTCAACTTCATAATGTCCGTTTCAATAAACATCTATCATAATAATATTTGTTTTCCTATATTTTTGCAACATAACCATCTGTTACACTATTATTCATCATCATATTTTTTTTATGTAGATTTGGTTTTATTCATAAAATTGATTAGGTTAAACCCAGACCCCAGAGACTTAAAAAATTCGTTAGCGCGTACTTATCGTGGCAAAACCGATTCGGATGGCGGATAGGTTAGAAGACGGCTGCGGGAGCTCTGCTATATAATTCTTGTTGATCCTTTATCCTCTCCAACTATTATTATAGTTTCCTGGTCCTTATACAATTTGAATGTGACCCTTCTATCCCTATAATCTAATCCTATTTAAGCCTCTTTAGCATTTTCTTCTAATCTACACTATCAAAAGCTTTTTCCAGATCTACAAAAGATATATATATGTTTAATCCTAGGTCCATTCTCCTGTCAATAGTTAGTGCCTTAGTGCAAGTATAGCTTCTCGAGTGCCCTTATTTTGACGGAATCCATATTGATAATCCCCCAAATGCCACTCGATTCCGTTTCTAATTCTATCTATTCGCGTTTTAAAGGTCACGCAAGATTTGAATTATGAAGAAAACACGATTATTTTTAGATTTTTATTTCCTTATTGGATCATAAAGTACCTACAGAACATAGGGTTATGCATAGAGTAGCACATGGAGTATAGGGCATCTACGGCTTTTCTGAGACGTACGCACTCTTTTGTCTGTGTTTCTGAATTTCGTTGAATTTGTTCGTTCTGGTTCAATAAATTTATATTAATATTAATAATATTCCCAGCAACACTGTTAATATACGCGTGTGCAATTGAGTGCCAACCGCGATCAGGTGAATTGTCTGCTCAGAGCAGTGCGATGCGATAAACCAAGTACTTACCTTCGTAGCGGCAAGTGGGACTGGCCTGGCACAGCGGCGATCTTTGTGTACTTCGTTCGTTCTAATTACTTATCACGGTATGCAAATAGGAAGGTATTGTACGGGCCCACTCAGTATCAAATTAGCGACGTACGATCGTCAGTTGTCAAGAAACGACATCGAAAGGTTATCGCGGGAACACTACTTTTGTATGCTAATTGCGAACTACATTCTTTCTCTCGCTGACAACTTGTTGGGATAATGAAACACAAGACGAACGAAGAATAGCTTTGTACTAGTTAGCTACTTTCCTAAGGGTTTTCTGTGATAGTGCTGGCAAATGTAGCTCTTTTTGATTGTTAAGATTCATGTATATATCAAACCTCTAACTGCCGCCTATAGATATCAAATCTAGATATACATTCTGTATGTGCAGGTACATTGATGATTTATAAAGTGCTGAAACAAAATGTAACCATAATGTGGTCCTTAGCTAACTTCCTTATTCATGGTGATAAAACGGAACATTATGTAAAATGTATTTATTATGTCTTGTTAATAAAAATGACAATTTGACACGAAAAAACAAAAGAATTTATTTGAACTTAAATAGTTACTTATGAAAGTAAAGAATAAATAAAATTGTATCATATTTCCCCTGATATACAGAAACAAAATAGAAAACGGTGCTGCCATCTATTAATTATTTTGATAACTTTCACATCGGTAAGGCAGGGTTCCAGAGCGCACAAAAGGGGACTCGTAGGGATGTGTTGAATGGCGTGCTACTTACACTCTGTAATAGATGGCGCGCGTTACACTACCCAAGTATGATCTTGTATAATGTAAAAAAACTATTACAAACTGGCTGTTAAGCCAAGATTACAATGAGACTGAAGAGATTCTAAGCATACTAGCTTGAATTGAATGCAAATAAGCATGTTATGTAATACGCATGAGCACGCACACGCGCACACACACACTCACACACACACTCACACACACACAAACACGCACGCGCGCGCGCGCACACACACACACACACGCACACACACACCCTTCAACAATAGTTAAGATTTACTTTAAGTTAATGTTATTGTGTTGAACACTGCTCCTTTTGCATCTAACATTGTAAGGAGAGGAGCGCTGCTTATCCTGAAGTACAGGTTTTACCTATTCAGGGAGCACAATCCTAGTTTTCAGAATATTACCTACTGTAAAATGTTACTGTAAAATATGCTTGTTTTTATGTCTTTTGGTAAACAATAATTTTCAGATTAGCCAAGATACCTTATGTTAACGGATTGAAATGGCACATGTTAAGTTTTATTATATTAGTTAGCTTTAAATACGAAGTTACAACTACACGGCAGCGTATATTTGCACACTTCGTTACATTTTGTTTCGTTGTAGGGGAGGGCCCTTTGAATATTCGCATAACAATTTATCAAAGTATGTGAAAGAGGTGTAAAGTATGTAAATAAATAACCTTGAATTTTTTCTACTTTCCGACAAATGGCGCTGTGCATAGGTAATAGATAAAAATAACTAATGTGATCCTATGATTCGTTGTGTATAAATATTCTACTCATATAAATGGTATAAATATTCAACTTAATCCATAAAAAAGTTTTCTTTAGAATCCAAAGGATGCATGAGTTGTAATTTATTAATAAAATACTATAATATACTTATATACTTAAATATAACATTGGCACTCTAAAAGCTAAGACAAAAATGTTTTTAAATCATAAGCATTCTCAGGTTTTGTATTGTTACCATTTTTCATGCACAATCAAATCCAATTAGTCCATTACATAATTCATTAATATTTCCAGGTGAAGTGTCCTTGGAGCGTCCAATCGAGGAGATAGCAGCGATCTCTCACGCAGGCGCCCCCATCCTGCTGACCGTGGTGGCCGAGGAGGTCCGGCTGTCCAGAGAGGAGCCCGAGGCCATGTCCTCCACCGTGCAGCTGGCCTTCATACTGCCGGAGCGCGAGAACTCCCCGCCCTACTTTGAAAACCAGTTGTAAGCATTCAGATCTAATTATTCGAATTGTAATTTAGACTAATACGTCTATATTGGCAACTTCATTAAATTACATTAAAACCGAAAATCTTCCCATGTTGCTTAATAATTTTGTAAATGATTTATTATTATTGCAAATAAAGTGAAGTAATGTTTAGATTAATGAATTGATATAATTTACGAACTCTTTTTCACATGATATTATTTTTATGCTATTTGTTTCCAGTTATATCACGTACTTGGATGAGAACGCACCCCAAGGCACAGCGCTAACCTTTAGCGACCCGTACATTCCGCAAGTGAACGACAACGACGCTGGTAAAAACGGCGTCTTCTCACTATCGTTGATCAATAACAACGGAACTTTCGAGATCTCGCCGACGGTCGCTGAGCGACACGCGCCCTTTATCATCAAAGTCCGGGACAACACTATGTTGGACTTTGAGGCTCGCAAGTCTGTTGTGTTTCAGGTATGGCCATCCCCAATTAAACTACAGCGTACGCGATTATGAGGCTTAAAATGTGAGAATCGATTTCTCAAATTTACCTACTTTTCGTCTACAACTTTTGAAAATATTTCAATTCGTATAAGTAATTAGTTTGAGTTCTAAACCACTTTAAACAAGCTATGTTACAATCCCACTGATTTTAAAATTGTTAAATCAGTGGCATTTGCAGCGAAACAGGCGATTGTTTTGTTGTACCTGGGACGTACATTGTAAATACTATTTCGTTTGTATGAATAAATAAAATGTGCTGCTGCTGCTGCTGATAATAAATAGGTAGGCAGAAACTGATTATGTTTTTATTTTCAGATTGTAGCACAGGAACTTGGTCCAGCTACAAATTTATCAGCGACAGCGAACGTAACCGTCTATTTAAATGACGTAAACGATAACCCTCCTGTTTTCTTAGCGGCATCATATGATGTGGAGCTCTACGAAAATGTGACCGCTGGGACAAGTGTTGTACAGGTCGCTGCTGATGACGTGGACACAGGAGCCTTTGGAAAGATCCAATACACTGCCATATTAGGATATTTAAATACGTCGTTAAACCTAGATCCCATGTCAGGGATGATAACGGTAGCGACGAACAACCACGGCTTCGATCGCGAAGCGATGCCAGAATTGCATTTTTTAGTAGAGGCTAGAGATAATGAAGGCGTAGGTTTAAGAATAACAGTGCCATTAATTATTAAGTTACTAGATGTAAATGACAACCCACCAGAATTCGAGAGGTCGTTATATGAATTCGTACTATCGCCAAGTTTAAATAACTTCACATCGGCGGCGTTCGTCAAGGCAGTTGATAAAGATGCGGAACCACCAAATAATGTAGTCAGATATGAAATTTTACAAGGAAATAATGATGGGATATTTTCTGTCAATGAAGAAACAGGTAAAAACTACATCAAGTATAAATAAGTCACTATTGTGTGTTAATCCTTGATTGGTCATAGCTAAAACTTTTCTATGGTATTTTATAGGTGAACTTTATTTACTTGGAGTATTAAAGAGAACCAAGAAGCAAAACGTTCTAAGACAAAAACGCCAAATCAGTGATGAACCAGAGAGTGAGAATTACGTCCTAACAATCGGAGCTCACGACTTAGGTGTCCCAAGATTATCTTCAACCACAACAGTAAAAGTGTATCCACCAGAAAGCAAGACTAAGACAATGTCGTTCATAGTTCCTGGAGCAAATCCCGATAGGCAAAAATTAGAAGAGCTTTTGAGTACTCTGTCTGGGGGAAAAGTTACTATTATTGAAATAAAACCTTATAAAGGTAATGACAATGGTGCGCCAGATTCAAACGGTCAAGAATCTAGTCAAGAAAAGTAAGTAAACGCATATGTTGTCTAAGTTATGTACTTTTACAAATTGTTATATAGAAGGAGATTATATGGTACAAAATAGAACATCATGATTTACTTAAAAAATATGTAAAGTAATATTCGCTTTAACATTTTCAGGAGTGAAGTTATAGCTGTAGTACGTATGACAGGAAATACAGCCATTAATGTCGCCAAGCTCGAGGAACAACTAGCAAAAAGCAAAACAATGTACAATACTGGGTCAGCAACTAGTACAGGCTCGGGTTCAAACACAAACTCGGGCATGAATTCAGGCTCAAATACAGGAACTAACTCAGGAAGTCACCCAGGTTCGAACGTACAAGGTTCTAACTCTAATGTGGGTGGAAATATTGGGCAAGGACATAAAGGCCAAACTTCATCTGATGATGAGGAGTCTGTGAGTATAAAATAAAACACATTATCTCCTGTACTAAAATATTCAGTTAACGTTATTCGGTACTTGTATACATTGTTTTGATTTAAGTTTTTAGTACTTTCACAATTTCACCGTTTAAAGAAGGCGGTTAGAAGCCTTACTATTATCTCTTTAATGTTAAATTTGCATTGATCAATTATGTTTTAAAACTTTCGCAATAATACTAATAATTTAAGGAGTACTTAATACGTTCGCAGGGACTTCAAACTTACCTTATTGTTTGTTACAGATTTACAAAGCTGAGAGCCGTCTTTTATTTTGGTTATTAATTTTGCTAGCAATATTGGTAGCTTTAGTGCTACTGTTATTAATATGTTGCTGTATTTGTGAGGGATGCCCCCTTTACATGCCACCAAGGTAAAGATCTACGTTTCAAGTAAATCCTTAGTAAATGACATTGATATCAGCTTTAGTATCACCGAATTGCTCATTTTATTTTCTTACTTCTATCATTTAATTCTATTTATTTTCTTAAAATGCACCAACTAATCCGAGCATGTTTTCACCTGAGCTTTTGGTAGGTACATGCCCTTCGTTTACTCATCACATCGTACTTAACTCACGGCTTCTTATAATGTTGTAGTTGTTATGTTATTCACATAAAACCAAAACCAGGCATGTCAATTTTTTTGATAAATAATTATAAAACTATTTAGGATATAACAGAACAGCTAGGTACATAGATATCTATTAATAAATTCTAGGAAAAGAGTGATACGTGTCAACTCCACAGAGGACGACGTGCATTTAGTGGTGCGCGACAAAGGACTTGGGAGAGAAAACAAGTCGACGCAAAATGTAGAAAATAAATCCATACAAGCGACCGAATGGAGGAGAAGGGAAGCGTGGAGTGCAGAACAAGCAGACTTGAGGACAAAACCGACTCAGTGGAAATTTAATAAGAGACAATATAGAGGATCTAAGGAACAGTCTAAACCAGCGTCAACGCCGGGGGACATGCGTCAAGAATTCATTCAAGCCGCAACTGACAATGACTATAAATACAATGACGGTAGACAATCCTTCAGACAAAGGTAATTTAAATTTATCTGAAATACTTGCTTAATAATAAAATGTGTTTAAATTTAACCAAAACACTCGTAGATGTCACAACCTGGAACTTCCTGAACCTAAACTAAAAATATATAAAAATGAACCATATTACGGAGCAATAAAAATATATAATAAAATTCCCAACCAGATAAAAGATTTAACAACTGACATATCCTTCGTACACAGTCTAAAATCTAAACTGATTAAAAATATACCTATATTCAAGATTTTATTGTACTGTTTTGTCGGGGTGATTGATTTATATACCCATGCCGAATCACAGTTTTCTAGTAGTAATGGTTACTGAGCTAAGCCGAAAACGGAGGGACGGACGGACAGACGGACATCGCGAAACTATAAGGGTTCCTTGTTGACTGCGGAACCTTAAAAATTAACTATTTGTACCTAGTATAAGTTACCTGATTGTTGCTACACCCTTCCAGGGTATTCAGGGCTTCCATATATCTTAGTTTTAAGTACTTGGTTGCAAATAAATATCTTATCTTATGTGTGATTTATATTCATCATAAAAGAAATATTTTCCTTCAAACAACCCTACAAGTAAAATAATATTTTCTGTTTACAGGGATGGTCCTAACATAATCTATACAAAAGAAATGCAGCTTCAGGAAGCATTTGCCAATAAACACAAGGAATACATTGAAGATTTAGAGAACGGGTATGACAGAATAGCAACTTTACATTACCAGCGACGTGAAGAAGACAACGATTCAATTCGCAGGCATGAAATAGATCGTGGTTCCGAAGTCGGCGTTTTCCTTAAGGCTGATGATAGAAAAATGCATGAAAAATCTGATGGCAAGGGTAAAAACCGCGCTCAATCTTCACTCGGTCGAGATCAGTATTTTATAAAGGAGGGCAATACCGAAATTCTACGATTGGTAACTCGAGGAAAAAACGAAGAAGAACGATACGTCAATCTCCCTACACATCAACAACGACCTGTTACTTTGATTCCGCATACACAATATGTGGTAGTTGACAGTGGAAAAGATTTACTGATGGAAAGATTTATTAGAGAACAAGGGGAAGAGGCGAAAAATATAAGAGAGAGAATGGAAAAAGTCACGGATTTAGACATGCCACACGACAAAGATGGTAAAAGCTTTGGTCAAAGGTCACAAGCGGGAAGTGATGTGCCTAATCAATTTCATGATTACTCCAACATTCCAACACTTGATGTACCTGGAGCCATTCCATTAAAAGCCAATTACTTGCAATCTGCTCTTTTAGAGATGCAAAACAAATCGACAATACATCAAGAACTTTTAGAATCTTCTCTTAGGAAACAGAATGAATTATTACATCAGATATTAATAGAACGAGAAAGGTTGATGCAAAATCACGAAACAGCATCGCAAGTAGAAAGTAAATTGGAAACACAAAGCTTGCCTGGGCATTCGGTAATGGCCACTCAAACTGAATGTCATATTGGTACCCAGACAGAACCAGACATTTCCAAACCAACCAGAAGAAAAGCCAGAAGTGACAATGATTCTTATAGTGAAGACGATTCAGAAATGGTAGTTGAAGACGATACTAAAAAAGTAGCATGGGTTAAAAGAAAAAAAACGAAAAAGAAAATCAAGTATAAAGACCCCAGGCGAAGCATGCGGGTATACGACATAAAAAGAAAAATTAAAACACCTATAATAGAGGAAAGTGAAGTGTCACCATCCTTAGAAAGCGAAAAACATGTAAAAATAAGTAAAACCAACGAAAGAGAGGAACGCATAAAGAACTACGGTGACATGACTAAAAGCACGGTAACGACATCAAAAAACGAAACTGTGAGTTCGACTCGAATAAAAATGTCTGAAAATGATAAGAAATCTGGCCTAAGAAAAGAATTGCTAATGGAGATATCAGACTCGTTAGATGAAAGAGTAGACTCTGCGTTGCTTGATAAACGGCAGCGATTCAATAGACAATCATCAATTGCTATTGAGAGTTCAAATGACGTAAACGATCTGCTCGCTTTGGAACATGAAAGCAATGAGAGTAAAAGCAGAGCCAGCTCAGCATCAAAAAAACATCATAATTTGATATTTTCTAGACAAGGATCTTCAACTGAAGCTAGAGAGATAGCTGGAGTATCACCAGTAAAATTAAAATCACCCGAGATGGAAGAATCTCCATTCAAAAAAGATAGTTCGAGTAACACGGAATCAACCAGTAAAAAAACTGATGCCGAATCATCTAAGGGAGAATCATCTAAACCAGCCCAAAAGAGTTTACCAAGATATATGCAGTGGTATGGTAATAAAAAATCGTCGAATACAGCTTCAAAAACAGAGTCTAAACCTTCAGAAACAAATATCCCAAGCAAACCAAAACGTCCTTCTAAAACCAAAAAAGAAACTGAAAAAGAAACAAAAGATGATAAGGACAAGACGGGTAGATATGGAAAAATAATTAACAAAGATCCAGAGGTAAAAAAAAACTCCAAAGCAAAAGAAAATGAATTCATTCACCCTCGTTTACTAAAGGAAGAAAAAGTGACACCTGTTCCGGAAGGACCATTACCAGACGTACACCCATTATTACAACATTCGGAGCATAGATACGAACATCAATATGAAAATAAAAATCCCCTGTGTTACATTCAGCCTACTCATATTCCCAAATATCTAGGACAACCAGATGCAATGCCACGAAGGCAGTCCATTGAGCAGCAGCCTATTTATGTCAATCAAGATGATGTTAAGCAGAACGATACAAAACAGGAACTTTCCGAAAGCGCCTTAACTCACAGCATATCTATATCCACGAATTATGAGGAAAAACTAAAAAATGCAGGAGAAGTTCATGTGTCTAAAATTAATATTGGTGGAGATAATGTCCCTGACGTAGGTCAGAGAATCGTAAGTAAGATAGACGATAATGATTCTGGAATAGCTATGAATACGCTTGTTCAACAGACTGGCAATATAAAAAGGTTACCAATAACCGAGAAGAAAAGCATTTTTACAATTGCGTACGATGACGTGCAAACGAAGCAATTACGACCGGACAGCAGTTCAACTTCCCACTAATCATGTTTCGTCTGACAGATTGTCAATGTGCCTTATTGTGATAAGATTTCTATTAATCAACTTCAAAGACTATTTGAAACCGTCCAACTATCATTTTATTAATGAATAAGTAAGTATTATGTGTACAAAGTCAATTTAATTTTGTTTTTTAAGTACATTTGTAATGTATATTTATATAAATCAACTGCCTTTATTTTGACGACTGGTATACTTTAATTATTGATTTAATTTAGCGTAAAATGTAAATATCACATACTATATTGAAATTATAGTTATAAAGAATACATTATTTAAATTACTCTTAGCTTTATTCAATGTACATAATAATTGTATTTCGTCCCACATTTGTGCAACATACTGATTCAGTGTGTAATTCTATATTTGTTAAAAATATAAAGTTATATACTTATTAACCTCTTGTTTTAATGACACATCGCTACAAACTAAATACGCCAAAACTATGAATGTCGGTAAAAAGGTACAGACAGAAGGCAAGATCAGCAGTGAGATGGTTTTAAGCACAAATCGATACCAGGGAAACATATAGCTACAAGAGCACATCACAGCCTTAATATAGCATGTTTGAAGAAGTGGCAAGTTTTCTATGTTGCAAGTACTGAAAAATGTGTAACAATTTTAATAACATGCAATCATGATAAAGAAGTAAATTAATAAGTACTGTTGTTTGCAATGCAGTAAAGTGAGTGAATGAAATTGAAAGGACTGGCACATATGAAGTAAATATATACACTGTGTCCAACTATTACGCCGTGTTCAAAATTATGCCCATTAGACACTTACATTATGCCAACACTTTAAATCAATAATCACTATTTGATACTCGTACATAAATAACTTACGTAAAATCTTATTATACTTAAATTTAAACGTAGGTAAATTAAGGTCAAAATTTCAGTGTGGGATTCCATTTTCAAAATAAAGGACTGTAGAGTACCTAAAAAGACACTGGTATGTTTACAGATAGCGAAGGTAATTTTAACTATAAAAAAGTAAATACATACTAAAAAGAAAGTAAAAGTATTGGCAATTTATACTAGATGGCATTGTAATCAAAAGTTCTCAAGGTTTGAATCTGCGCTACATGGTTCTAGTTTTGCGGCGGCTACCAGGCTAGCAGAAGGATGTAGAAGTTATAATTTGGCCGACAGTGCTGCCATCTAGTATACGGCTACGCAATCCGTTACCTATCCTAGCCAGTTAGCTTTCAATGGCATTTGGAACCAAGCGCATAGTCATAGTCAAACTCGCATAGACTCACAGGTCTTAAATACTAACCAACAGATGCCAGCATCAGTACGTTGTGTAACTTGTGTGCGGTTTATTATTTGTCTTGGTGCGTCCTATTTATAGGTACTGGGTATATTTAGTTAAGCAGGCGTTAATCTGAAGTTTGTTTTATATTATCATATTACGGTAACTTATAGTTTTTACTATTTAATGAGGTGTGCAAGACTGTCTACAGACCAATGTGTAAGATCACGCCAACGACGTATGTACTATAAATACACGTAAGTACCTTATGAGCACGGCCTTTATGTTTGTTGTTAGTTATAGCTACTTTCTAAAAATGTAACTTTCCTCCATTTTGCAACAAAAAAAATCGATCTCGGTAAATTAAAAATATAATTTTTAATTTACTGAGATCTGCTCACTGCCTCGGAAAGCCCTCTTTTATACTTTAAAACCAGTGGGCAAAAACGCATTTTATACACTAGTGGGGAAAGTAATTTGACCTAGGAGTGAGCTTTTGATAGATAAAAAAAACGTAACACCCTCATATAGTACAAAAATTTCACAGATTATGTATTTCTTTTGCCGCTATAACAACAAATACTAAAAAACGGAATAGAATAAATATATAAGGACTTCAAAAAAATTGCTTGTTGCCTTGATCAGGCGCTGGGTATCAAAATGTATGGGAAAACTAAAATCCGACTCGCTTGGCCAAAATTCTACTAGATATTACTTAACGTATTATTACTGTTAAAAAAATTAAAAATATTATTTGTTTAAATGAAATAAAGTTGTTTTGCATGTTGCACTTTCCTCGCTACAGTGAGGTGAAAAGTTTTGTGTTACACACGGGTGCAAATTTATTTTACTTCTCGTGTGTTGAAACACTCGCGGGTAAAATACAACTTTGCACCCTTGTATAACTCAAATATTCAAATATACTATAGGTAAGTTCAAGTATGATATATCGAGCGTGCTTCCGAAATTAGGCCCCGACAGCCTGCTCTAGTATATATATCGGACAAATTGCAAATCTCTGAATAAAGCCGAAATTATAAATAGGTACAGATCCCTAAAAAACACAAAAAATAATTAAAGTTCGAATTCCAATGAAACCTCGAACCAAATGCGGCCGTAAAACATTTTTTTTTCGGTGTTAATGTTTTGCGCACAAACTTATTCTGCCAAGTCTCGGCGTGCGTGTATGCGCAACCCCACAGAATAAGTAATAGTACGTGCAACATATTTAAATCTAATTGGCATATACCGCAGACATCCCCGCTTGAAGCGATTAATTTATCCTTTGAATTAAAAAAGAGTTCGTTACTTATACTTAATACTCATCGATGCCTTATCACAGGTACATGAAGCGATGAATTTATCCTTTGAATTAAAAAAGAGTTCGTTACTTATACTTAATACTCATCGATGCCTTATCACAGGGATATGAAACGATGAATTTATCCTTTGAAATCAAAGAGTTCGTTACTTATACTTAATACTCATCGATGCCTTATCACAGGGATATGAAACGATGAATTTATCCTTTGAAATAAAAGAGTTCGTTACTTATACTTAATACTCATCGAGGCCTTATCACAGGGATATGAAGCGATGAATTTATCCTTTGAATTAAAAAAGAGTTCGTTACTTATACTTAATACTCATCGATGCCTTATCACAGGGATATGAAGCGATGAATTTATCCTTTGAATTAAAAAAGAGTTCGTTACTTATACTTAATACGCATCGATGCCTTATCACAGGGATACATGAGACGCAAACGATTATTGTTTCGCCGTCGCAAAACTTCACGAGCACTCAATCATCCGCTTGAGCTAGCTCATTCAGCTCATTTGCACAGACGACTCGCGCGGAAAATCATTTCTTTTCATTTCATTTTTCACGTCTTACTTAAAGTTTCCCGAGTGACTGGGGAAAACCGGTCTGTTTATTTTTCTTTTTCTCCTGGTGCCTAATTATACCTTCGATTCGTGTTTATCTTGCATAGGTAGCTGGTTAGGTACGTTTACTTTTTTGATTGGCACTATACGAGAACGTAAGGAATAAATTGTAGGAGGCATTCAACTTCGATCGCTGGTTGATTGCCATTAAAAAAAACTGCATACCTATAGTATAGGTCTCAAAGACTATTCACAAAATTCAAAGACACCTACCGACTGAATTTTTTTGTGAGAAAGAGCGCCGCATATATACAGCATGAGAAGTAATGTGGGATTAAATACCTACCTAGTACTTATTGCAAGGGAGACAATATTGTCACCCTTGCAATAGAGTATTTTTTAAGAGCAATTATTGTTTTTAATGCGAGTATAGAGTCGCACTAAACACTTATTAGAATGTATTCAGTTACAGGCCATAAGTGTCTACGAAGTTCCGGTTCTCTCCGTATATTCCATACATTACTGGCCAATCTTGTTCCTTAAGATATGACGTAGGTAGATGATCCTCTTTGGATGCTAACCTCGATGTGTGTACTGCAATTTCCAAAATAACTGCGCATTAAACTTAGCTTGACAACATGCTACGTCGATGGAAATAAATTTACATTACATTGCTACCAATCCAGCCAAAAATTCAAACAAAAAGTCAACTTTTATTAAGAAAGTACCAAGGCGACAGAACAGACATGAGGTGGGTATGGAAATTACGCTTCCCCGCGGCACTTGCTTTCACGGTCCACTGGTCTGATCATAATAAAAACTCGCGCCGTCGCCTTCTCACAGAAGTTTGACCATAAATTCGGTGGCCTCGTAATCGCCCGCTCGCCGTCGGCGTTCCGACCCTAGATCTGCTTTTAATATAATAATAAATATTATATACACACTACTACTTTTTCTGGGAAAAGTTTTTCTGCTTTTTGTTTTCCCTGAGGGTGCGAAACCATTAAAAAGGTTAGGGCGGACAATGTTTTATGCGGTTTTAAGTGCGTAACAGAGCTAAATGCCCTATGCGTTTCTTATTTAGCACAAGAAACGTGAATTATCCGTAATTGGAACATGTGTGCCTATTCAATAGTGGTTGTTTGATTTGTGCAATCTAAGAGAATCGTTTAACGCTTTAGCGACGATCATGTAGTATGGTCTTATTATAAAGATATCACTTTTGAATCCTCATTTGTGTGGTGACTGAAATAAGACTTCATATTATAACTTTTGAGCTGAAAATCAGAGCACAACTTTTTAATAATCCTTAACCCCCTTCAATTGCATCTTGAACGATGTTGCCGTCAGCTTAGCTGCACGAGTGGTGGCTGATATCGCCCATTATTTGTCGGCTGAAGGGTTAACTTTGAAGTATCATTCCCATTTATTAATGGTCAAGTTGAACCCCAATTTAGAACCGATTGCTGTAACTGAATTATTAAATTGGTATCATTTGTCCTTGGCGGTTTTAATAACTTGCAATTTTAGGGTTGATCAATAATAATGTTTTTCGTTTCGTTCATTTATTTTAAAGAAACGTCGTTTGTTTCGTATTCATCACAGCGTCGTCTACACATCGCGATATCGGGGTGGTTTTGATGTAGGATTTCAGACATGCCCTACTATGTATGCCATAAATAAATGAAGATCTTGAAACTTCTCGGCTCTGTAATTTTTGTATGGTCACGAATGGCCAAATCAGTTAGTTACTCTTAAATAGTACACAACTCTTCAACAACAACAAGAAATATATTGCCTATAAAAAACAAATCTGGATATTACATTATTGAACGAAATAATCAATGAATATTTAATATATTTCAAACATCACAACCATGGAGACCTTTTTCATTACAACATAATTTTGAAAACAAATTTCTCGGACGCACTAAATGACACTTATTGCTTTTCGGTGGATTTATTCCCAAGAAACAATTAATCACGTTGACTCTCCAAAAATCCCCTTACGGATTTTAATTATTTTCTTATGATTTTAATTTCTTCTTACCTATTCTGATTCATGGTTCACGTTGAATATTTTAACAAAGATCTACCCGTCTCTGTCGTCCCTCAAAGATAGGAAAGAAACAACAGACAGTAATTCGCAGGGTAAGATTCCGATACCTTTTGAATGTAATAGGTACCTCGGCTAAATCTCGGATTGCCGAACAACTGTCTCCACTCTGATTTTTTCAACCAAACTTTGCGACTTTTATTAATAAAGGAGGGAGATAATTAATACTACTTAAATTTTGTTTAAGAATTTTTTAACTTTATTAGATTTTTTCTTAATCTTAATGAAAACATTGGGAAACGAAACAAATGATGAATGAATTAAGCAATTTACGTTCTTGGCCTCTATTTTTTTACTTTAATATAGCACACAGTGTAAACTAATCAATTTAGTTATTAATACTAATATTATAAAGAGGAAAAGTCTGTGAGATGTATGCAGCTTTGTTATGGGCAATGTCTGGACCTGCTGATTTCAAACATTATTTCCTCTAGAATGGATTTTTTGGATGGACATAGGCTATATTTTATACCGCAGATTTGCCCAAGTTTATTTTTAATACTCAGGCGAAGCCACGCGGGCAGCTAGTAGGTATGTATATTAATTTGGAAAACCTTAAAATAAATAAAAATAAAAAGAGTATAAATAATTTATACTGTAGTTGCCTATTTCACTTGTAAAAATAAATCTTTAAACTTCAGCCAAATATTACGCACCTAATCCATATTGATTCACTTTTGATTTTCAATAACAATATGTGAACACTCACGAAAAATCATTTTTGATTTATATTATAATTTATAAGGTTAAGTGAAATATACCTATATATTTCTTTTGAGTAAAATAAATGTCTCTAACCAGAATAACCTGAAAATCGCTATGAAAAGTAGTGAAGAGTAGTTACCACAGAAATATTCGAGAGTTAGTCAGAATCAACTGAAATGAATACCTACAACAGATGATTTTTGCGCACTTATACCTATATTCACACCCCGTCTGAGAAAATTTAAATAAATGCCAATGGAAATGCCAAGCAGGGATGAGGCTTTCTTTGCAAGTTAATCACCACACATTTGCAAAAAAGTATAATTAATTCGTAATCGCGCGACAGGCGATTATTCCAAAATTGTAGAACCCAAAAACCGAGCAATTAGACCACCATTTATGCACAACAAAAGCGGTCTTTCGGGCCCCTTCTGTCGAAATTAGTGATGACTTCAATAAAAATAATTCTTGTCTTTTAGGCAAATTGCATCGCGAAAAGTCCGAGAAAGCCTTTAATTAAGGGTGGCCCGCCCCGGCCCGTAAACAGCGCCGCGGCCGTCACCTTTTATTTTTGTTAATTCCCTTTCTTCGCCGCATAAGTTACTTCACCCCTTCCCCCGTGATTCTTTACGCCTTTTTGTCACCGTTAGAATTCTTTTGAAGAAACCCCTTTCTTCCCATCTGCTACGCCCGTCAATATTAACTCCGCAAAGACGAGTTAAACTTTTTAATATCCGTTAAATTTTGTTACGCTCAGCGTAATACAATTTAAGATTTTTTTCTGAATTAAAATGCTGACACTTAGGGTGTTACACTCTTGAGTGCTGACTTCTCAAACTTTAACTGAACATTAAAAAAGCTGATACCTACTGAGTATTTCTCTTAAACCACCCCCATCTTACCAGGGCGCCTATTTCTTTAGCATGCTCACTCGCGCAAACACCGATGTATGTATCTTCTTATAAAAATATAACCCCAGGTTAATAATATACTGTGTGGAAACGTCCCTTTCTTAACCGCAGAAGAAAGCGATATTTCTTAAGATTCATTAAATTATTCACGAGGGAAATAAAAAAATAATGCAAATGAGGATTGGAATGTTTAAAAAAAAGTTGTTTGAAAACACAAGAGATCGTGATGGGGCCGCAGTTGTCGAGACACGGAATTTTTAATCCATTTCCCGAAGTCGATTAATATTCAGGGCTCGGCCGGTCTGGTTCATCTCCTTCGCCATTATTACTCGGACGCCATCTTCGGAATGTTACTTTGATTTCGCCGTAACTAATTACCTTCCCCCGGCAACTAATTACAACACAACTGACTGAAATGATAATCGAAATACTCATTTACATACGTAACCATAACATCGTGGGGACTAGGAGACCACCAATTATATGGATGTCGTTTTGCATCAGACGGCAATGTTGGCTTAATATATTCAATATCCGGCAAGATGATAATTTACCAAGTTGGGTAGAATCCATTATGGGTGTTTACTTGACCTGCGTTTAGTGCTTACTAAGACAACAGGGGTGACCGTTCTCGACTTATGCACTCCCGATGTTGAGGGACTTCATTCGGAGAAAGTCCTTGAGAAGCTCCATGGGGATTTTAGTGGAAATTATAACAATAACATCAAATGCTTGTTTGCACAACACAAACTAATGTTAGATAATTCGAAGTATTTTGATAGGTAGGTACTGAGGTATGTAACATCTCACAAAACTATGGACACTTGGCATACTTAATCAAGTTATCGGCCTTATTCGTTGCAGTGTTTATGATAAAAGTGCCACAGTTACGAATTGTTCAATGCACAATGTTCAATTCACAATGAAGCATTGAACTCCCTTTCATTGCGAATTATGTAGTTTGTAGGTATTTTGTCCAAGCTTTTACAAGAAGCAGGGCGGCTTCAACAATGATTTGCATGTATAACAGCGTAAAATATATTGTACAAGCCAATGTGCAGTGAGACATAAACAATTCATCTCTTCACCGCAAATGAAATCAAGCAACCGATTTCATAAAACTCAAAACAACTTTGGATGTCAGAACAAAAAATATCGTCCTTATATGCATAACCAAACATTTCACCCCGGGTGCCGCCGATAACAATATAAAAGAAAGAAGATAAACAATATGAAGAAAAACAGAAAGGTGAATTGGAAATAACCAGGACTTTGAATTTGGGATTCAAATCTCGCGCGTTGACTTACGTACTGGCTTTAGAAACACTGCGTCGTCTCTTGGTGAGTATCAATAGATTTGTTGAATGTACTTACCTAGCAAACCTTACGTGGTTTATCCTTGACCCGAGACAAGTACCTTTACCTCACAGTGCGCGGATGGATAACATTTTCGTATCACAAATGCAACACATATGGAAATATGAAATCACAAACGTAGAAAAATTGTTATTCTAGATTTTAGTATATCACTTATAGTTTCTATTGATTTTCAGTTTTTTTACATCAAATTGATGCCTTAGGTAATTACACAATCTTTACCCGGATGTACATCTCATAATTGTCAGATTCATTATATATTTTTCAAAAGGCATAAGAGTGCTTCGTCAATTCTAAATTATTCAAACGTCAATATCACTTTTTTGGCAATATGGTTTTTCTAACTAGCAAGTCCGTCGATGTTTCTATAATAATAAAAGTAATCAAATCTTAATAAAACCTTCACAAATTCGTAAAAACTGTATGTTTGCGAAAGTTTCTCCAAAACAAGTATAAAATAAATAAGAGTCTCAATATAACTTACTATTTTATGCCAAGCATGCGAAATATGTTTACGGCCTTACATCGAATATTTCAAGTAGAAAATCCAGGATAATCTATAAATATCGCCCCTACGTTGCCCGCAAATTCTAAAGTGACAATATTCCTTATTGTATGCCGGTGAAAAATGTATGCACACCCCTCGCTACGTGCATTAGCGGGGTTATTAAAATTATAAACAAATAGAATTACTCTTCAAGGATACACGCCTTTGTATTGTCCATGTATGCGGTGAGTAGAGTGTTGAAACAAAATATATGCATTTTTACATATTTTACAATACTAATTTTAACGCAGTGATAAACTACAAATGATAAGGTTAAATTAAAATCAATCTGAGACGTACATTTTTGGAACTTTACGAGTAGATACATCATGTGGAAGTGAGAATGTGAAAAACATTAAATTCAAGTTGAAATTTGAATGAAAATGGAAATATTACGATTCACATTGACCCCAAGTAGCTCTACACTAGTGATAGCATTTATATATGTTGATTATTATACATAAACTACTATATGATGGTGTCTTGATGAAGTGTTAATCCAGCAAAAAATATTTCATAACAAACCCCTACCATACAATCCACACATGTCTGTCTGTATCAACCAAATTCTTAAGCACTGAAGCAAAAACGAATACAATTTCCCGTCCTCCGATCACATGTCGACGTTTTTCATCTATCGATATAACGTTAACCCTATATTCCCTTTATTTTATATTAAAGCGATAAACATGTCGATTGCTAGAGCCACGCGTGGTCGCGTTTCCTCTGGGGAGTAGGGTTGTCAGCAAGGATACATTAATCTAAGACAAGTACGAATATGGTAATCGTTCAGTATGGTGGTTGTTGAGGACTCATAGTGTTACATTTACAATTAACGAAACAGCTTATTTCATCAAATTTAACGGGAAATATATAAATGTAACTGTATTAATCCGTTGACATTAGACATGAACCTATGGAACTTTATGAATAACAATTGCCGTAGTCTCTTCCTTAACCTCAACTATACATAGTTATGTATACTTGAGGTTAAGGAAGAGACTACGGCAATTCACGCAGTTCCATTACTCTACTTTTGTGCAGTTGTTTATTTAAATTTCACTGCACAAAATAAATAAGTCAAATGGCGGGCTTAATGTCAGCTAACAGGGCATTATCTACGAATGAACCTGAAATTTGCACTCGTGCAATTTGTATTTATTTAAATAAATTATGATTTGATTACAAACGATCCGTATTCGATAGGAGAACAAATTGCTTCCCATTTTTTCATCATTTCCAAGTAGCAGCCCTGCGGCAGGGCGTCGAATATGCAAGTCATGAGAAAACGCTTATCACGAGGCTTAGATAGCGCCCGAAGATCGACGGGATGAGTTATGGGGCAGCATATTGCCGTGAGATCTGTAAGTTTGTAATTTGCATCAACGGCCGTATTACTTTTCACACTTAATAACTTT
Source organism: Epinotia bilunana (assembly GCA_947049275.1). Lineage (NCBI taxonomy): Eukaryota > Metazoa > Arthropoda > Insecta > Lepidoptera > Tortricidae > Epinotia > Epinotia bilunana. The sequence continues at coordinate 23,454,076 of OX346253.1, forward strand.
ACGCGCACAAATAACTTTTTCTAATTTTATCATTTTATTAAGGGTATGAGGGTAGGGTAACCAATGAAGAAGTGTGTAGAGTGAGACAAACCAGGCAGTTAGTGAGAAACTTAGAAAATAGAAGAGGGCAGATGACAGGGCACCTCATGTGACATGACAAGTTCATACTCAATATAATTGAAGGAAAGATAAAGGGAAAGCGAGGAAGAGGAAGACCTCGAATAAACTACATAGAGCAGCTCCAAAAAAATGTTATTAGGTCACATAGAGATGTCAAAGAGGTTGCCATCGGAGTAAATGGAGGGCCACTTTGAGCTACACCGACAAGAGCTTAGCTCTTAAATAAGCAGAAGAACACCATTTTATTACTTATTGAAATCAAACTTTTAAAGGTTTCTTATTTTACATCACCAGCATTATTAATAAGTATAGGTATAATATAATCTAACAACAACAGACTTGTTAGACTGCACTGACTGTGTGACATGTCCTAAATGTTCTAAAAATTGAGTCGTGTGAAATTATTTATACGCGCTTTGTTGTGGCCGATATAAGTTCGTTGTGGCGAATAATAGCCAAATTATATCACGTCTTTATTACCATAGGGGTACCTATAGAGATGGTTTACGATATATATGAGACTTTAATTACTACAATACTTGTATTTGTGACGCTGACTGTATATTGGTAAACATTTACATCTGCACAAAATGCGGGTCAAACCGAACTGAACTTCATACTTTTGACAATAGTCATGTTTTATGATATTTTTGACACGGGATCTGTCAAAGTCAAAGTCAAAATTAAAATCTTGGTGTTGAAGGATATTACATGTGCAACATATTCTGCCCGCAGAGGCGTAGAAATAGAAATAGAGCTGGAAATAAAGTAACATGTCTGCTCAGATATAAATGTTTTCAACTGCACCAATGTCAACCATAGGGTGCTGTTATAATAAAAAACCTATCCATAAGCCAAGTGAAATTCAAGGTCATAAGGCTGAGAAGTAAAATCATTTCTCACTTTATCTGTAACAGCCGGTTTTTTTAATCAACTAGTACAAAAGACCATTTTGCAAAGTGAAATTTGCACTGTCCAGTTATTCCCCAACTATCAACTAGCGAATCACCACATTAAGTGCATTAGCCGCATTCCTGCCCATCATAAATTATAGTTCGATTACAGCGCGCCTCGAGGGTCGGCGCAGACACTTCAACAATGCCGTTAAAAATGACCGCTGTCTGTCAGCGCAGACGAATCACTTCGCTGCACCTTTAAGAAAATGTTCACTCACTCACTATACTTCAAATTCTACCCTGCAACAGGCACTCAGAGCCTCGTAAAACGACTGAAATCTTAAACAAGCAAACTTTCTTAATAAGACAAGCGCCAAATTAAATAGTTCAAAGTTACACATCGCCGTTACATGAAACAATATGGCAAGGGTTTAACAACATAGGTAACGAGGCACATCTCGGAGGTATTTTCTTCAATGGCAGACCCATAAAGCCCGTGTTGAACAAGCGATTGTGTGAACAAGCGGCCGCCTGGGACGAACTACGCAAATTCCCCGTCGGCTTGTCGCGAGCAGAGTTTTACGGCGAAATTAATATGGCAAATTAATGCGTTCCACCGCCGTATAATTTTCACATACCCCTCTTCTTGCGACATCGAAGCACATATTGCGATGGGGAGTCCCAAGTAGGGCGAGATTCGAATCATTTTTCCATATGGAAATGATGTAACAAACCGGGCGTACAAGACAACAGTGATATGCTAATTAAAGGAAAACATGCAAACGTGCTTCCGTGTTTATTTTCGGTACAGGACGAGATGCGAGACGCCGTTTGCTTTTTAATTGCTTCGGTAGCGGCGGAGGCTAGAAAAATCGTAAAAGGCTGACTCAACCCAGGCAACTACTTGTACAGACAGATTAATTCAAAACAAGCTGATCAAACAGAATAGACACGGACTATTTTCTCGGATTACTTTTAAGAATCTTTCAATGACTGAAGAGTTCACAGTAATAATGTAACCCTCTGATATGACTAGCCATAACACCTACTATTTTACACCATAAACTAAATACGAAAATTAGACAAACTCATTTAAGGGAAGTTCGTCTCGCATTATGTTCATACAATGACAATTCTTACTAGCGTGCAATAAATTGAGATGCCAAGTACAAACTTCGTTACTACAACGAAGCATGTAGGTATACAATGTAGCTAAACGTATTTCCTCTTAATTACGCGAAAAGTTTATAAGAAGCAGTTACTCGGGTACGTAGGACGTGTAGAAGATGATGGCACTTTATGACTCGATTCGTCACGACAATTGAGCAGGAGGGGTAATGAGGAAAGGAACACCTCGGCGTAAGCAGCTACATGCAATAAAACTCGACGGAGCTAAGAATTCCGTTTAACTTTGGACGTGTGTTAATAAGAAAGGATATATTGTGAGAGGTAGGTACTATGAGTATATTGGACTGGTAGACTATACAGATGTGTTTGATAAATAAGATTCAATCGTATTGTAAGAAGACATATAAATATTCAATTCAGCAATATGCGAGAACAATTAATTAGTGAATAGTTTAAATAGGAATATAAACAGGTATCCAAATTGGATTGTGTTCTCTTGTAGGTAAATGGTATATATTAACCATAACAAGAGACCGTCGACAATATCGAGAGCAAACAATTAGAGGCAAGCTATGGGGAAGGGGTGTCGATTAAGTTATACACATGCGGGTTAGAGGGTAACCTGACTCAGGAAGATTAAGATTCATCGAAAGGCCCTTACACGGAAGCAAACATTGTATTACGGACCGGTGTCTTGGCGATGTTTGCTAAAGGTACGGGCGTATGTTAATTTGGTGTTCGTAGATTCGTACCCCTTGCACGCGGAGCAAATATTAATATTTTGAAGGCGGGGTAGGAAAAGATTCCACGCTGGTTTTCTTAGCAAGTTAATTTGCGGTTACAGAGTAGGGGAGGGTTCTGTATGCCACTAATGTCCTCGGAACGCCTCCGAGCTGTCCTCGTGGCTTGACCGCCGCCTGGGGACCGTTCGCACTATTTAAGTGCTAACGGCCATTTGTCCACCCTCTTGGGGACTGTCAGCTGAATAATTTAACCTCTTAATTGCTTCGTTTTTGCAAGATCAACAGTTTGGGGTGAAGATTGTCTTGTCATGATCCATGTTATAAAAAAGAAACACTGAAGGAATCCTGACTTTAATTTATATGTGAAAGTAAATATGTATTGTATTGAAATATTTTTAAGGAATGTGAACATACTTCAATAACGATTTTCTTTATGCAAATACAATTGTTGTTAAATAAATAACTGCCTTGTCCTAGATAAATAATTATTATTCTCGAATTTTACAGCCTACAGTTGTGTGTGATTTTTTTATAGGATAGACTTATATTGGGAACATGGTAATTTAAGATAATAATAGGTCTTTCTTTGCATAATCTTAATGTGGCAGTAAACTCAAAAGCAACGCACGATCCAAGATAATAAGCCCAGCGTCCTTTGAAACCAATATCTTAAATTCGATAAGCAAGTTAATCCGGGAGATAAATAGCGGGGTATGATCATTGTGCCGAATGTCCACCGGACAGGGGCACTGGGCAGTGAGTGATGCGATTCTTTTGTCTACCCCCGGACAGCGAGACAATGTGGGAAAGGCCGAACGTCAGCAGTCAATGTCTCTAAGAATATTTGAGTCAGAGACCTACGGTTTGTAGATGCTTTGACTTTAGCATTTGCCGTTTGAAATCTGTTTGTATTAAAATAATAAAGCGTATTTGGATTTCTCACCAGTACCTATGCACGTACCAAAGCAAAGGCAGACAGATACTTGCCTTCAGGAAGTAGCTATAAATGTGCATCAATTTAGTCGATAGTTAATTTAATGCTGCAAAATCTAGTGCCAGGCAGACAAAAAATGCATCTGCATTCATTATCTTAATTTCAGTAGTGTGATGCTCAATCGTACTAATTAATATGTACCTAGCTACTAACGCGCAATGTGCTCCAAGCCATCGCTTTTTACATAAAAAGTTTCATGGAATATCTAATACTGCAAGTTAATTTACAGTACTGCCTCCTGTATTTCTTCCGATGTCTCTGGAGTGCGAAATCAGCTTTTCCTGCACATTAGCTACAGGCAGGGGTGTCTCATTTAAACCGGCCATTGTGTTTCACTACTGCCCATTGGTAAGCGTAAGATTTGTGGGAAACCACAAGATCTCCGGTGGATCCGATCTTTTATATAAAAAAGATTGTGAAGTCAACTTTGAATAATATCATGCTTCATCAACTGATTACTTCTTTCTCTGCTCAGCAGTCGGTGAAACGGAGTTCGATAGCTGAGATAGGAAAATGTAGTAAAACCAAGTCTTGTTTACGAAAGCAATGTATGACAACTAAAACAACAAAAAAACAAAAGCATTCTAAAAATATAAAAGACGGCAAAATAATAGACAAAAGTATGTACAAAAAAGGTTGCATCCGCAACATCCCACCCCCTTGTGTGCGAAAGCACACAAAGCTAGCCGGGCCAGCCAAGGAGCCCTACGCGTCTAGCCTGATCAATTTTTTAGAGGGCCGACGAAGAAGGCCTCCTTGTGTTGCTACGTCCACCACCCTGACTACGCCATCTCGGCCAGGAAATGTTGCAATGATGCGGCCTCGTGGCCAAGTCCCTCTTGGAAGATTTTCATCCACGATGAGCACTAGGTCGCCGATGTTCAAGTTGCGTTCCCTGTTTTCGCCTGTCTGTCGTGGTTGCATTGTGGGTAGGATCTCTTTCACCCAACGGTTCCAAAAGTGGTCGGCCAATCTCAAGGCCTTCCTCCAATCCACTCGTCGAAGAAGGTCTCGGTCGTCCAGGGTTGCGGGTAGGACCTGGTTCGAGGATGTTCCAATCAGAAAGTGGAAGGGTGTCAGAGTCTCCTGATCATCCTGACTCACAGAGACGTGACTTAGGGGCCGGGAATTGACAACGGCCTCGGCTTCCAGCAGGAGGGTCACAAGCACTTCTGGGTTAGGTGCCCTTTCGCGTAGGGTGGCGTTCAATGCCACTTTTACGGTGCGAACTAGCCGTTCCCAGCATCCACCAAAGAAAGGAGCAGCGGGAGGAATAAAGCTCCATTTGATTCCTTGGCTGGCCGCAAAATCGTTGATCTCTGACTTATAAAACTCCCGTAATATTCGATCAGCGCCGACAAAACAAGTTCCGTTGTCGGAGAATATGGTTTCGGGAGCACCTCTCCTTGCAATAAATCGACGCAAACTCATTATCGCTGAATCAGCCGACAAGGAATGTACCAGTTCCAAATGGACGGCTCTGGATGTCAGGCAAGTAAATAGGGCTACGTATCGTTTCTCCTGTTTGCGACCGATCGTGGAGTTAATTGGGCCAAAGTAATCAAGTCCGGTGAAATTAAATGCCCGGCGATGGTGAGCAAGCCGCTGCGGAGGAAGGTTTCCAGTCATTGGATTCATCGGTTTTGACTTCCTGATTCGACAAAACAAACATTTGCTAGTGACGCATCGTACGGTGCTGCGCAAGGGAAGAAGCCAGTATTTCTGTCTCAGCTCATTGACGACCATCTCATTATTAGCATGTCCAGCCTTGCGATGATAAAAGAGAACCAAAAGGCGCACGACTGGGTGATGACCATCTAACAGTATGGGCGATTTGACTTCGGTACCGACATCTTCTACAGCCACAATTCTGCCGACCAAATGTAGCAAATTGTCCGCTCCCATCTTGGGTGATAGCTTTGCTAAGCGACTGCTCTTAGACAACAACTCTCCTCTTTCAATACGCTGAATTTCTTCTCCAAATGTCTCGGACTGTACTTTCTGCAGGACGTGCCGTTCTGCGGCTTGCATAAATTCCGCTGTCAGGGGTAATAGAGTGGTGGACGTAGGCGCGTTTGTACGTTGACGAACCCTAAAATCGGTGTTAGGATCAATGTGTCTAACTCGGTCCAAAAGTGAGCGAAATTTAGAAGCAGCCTGTAAAACGCGAGCAGTGGCGCGCAGTAAGCGCAACCAGTCACTAAAACGACTGAAATCCGCGGTGATAACCAAATGCCCAACCACAAGTCTAGGAGTTTGCTTAAACTCTTCATGAACTGGAGGCTGGCCAGCTGGTTCCAGAGGCCAATCTTCCGGGGAAGCCAGAAGAAATGAGGGGCCGGTGAACCATCGGTGATTAGGATTGAGATGGAGAGGTTTGATTCGCGTGGCATCGTCCGCGACGTTCAAGTCAGTTGGGACCCATCTCCAGTCTTGAACGCATGAATTTTCGGTTATTTCGCCGACCCGATGAGCCACAAATGGCTTGAACGTTCGTGCGTCGCTTCTTAGCCAGCTAAGGACAGTTCTCGAATCTGTCCAAAAAAACGTTCGAATAGGCTTTTTCTTATGAAATTCCTTGATGGTCATAGCAAGGCGTGAAGCTATTAAAGCACCCTGCAATTCCAGGCGTGGAATTGAAGTGGGCTTCAATGGCGATACTCTTGCTTTACTGGCTATGAGAGCAAGCTTGACTATACCGCCTGCATACAAAAAACGCCAATAAGCGACTGTCGCATAGGCAAGCTCGCTCGCGTCCGCAAAAATGTGTAGCTCTCTGTGCAGAGGCTCGCCGTTCAACTTAGCGTACCAACGTGGAATTCTAATATTAGATATATCTGACAGTTCTTTAAACCATTCGTTCCACCTTAAAACCTGTGGAGGTGGGAAAGCTGTGTCCCAGTCAATGTTGGATCTCCATGCCTTCTGAAGCAGTATACGGCCTTTGACCACTATAGGGCCAAGCAAACCTAATGGGTCGTACACTTTCATGAGGTGGGACAAAACCTTACGTTTAGTAAAAACACCATGTAACTTGAGCCCTTCTAAACCAGTCCTAAAACCAATGGTATCTGACATAGGATCCCATGAGACGCCTAAGGCTCTGATGTTACTTGATTCACTACAAAGAGACACTTCAGTAGGCTGTGCGGCGCGCAATTCAGTTGGAACAAGGCGTAATGCTTCCTGACTGTTAGAAATCCAACCACACATTTCAAAACAGGCGTTACGGTGGATAGTCACCACATCGGATGCTAGTTGCGCAGCTTCAGTTACCTTATCGAGACTGTCTAAAAAATCATCCATGTAGGAGCTGTGGATGCTTGCATTGGCTGCTTTAGGATACAAATCCTGATGTGTCATTGCATTTTTATTTTTGACATACAGCGCAGTAAATGGACTGGACGACGCCCCGAAAATAACAGCTGTCATTCGAAACTCTTTTATGGGCGTTGTGTTTTTTGACCTAACGTCGCGCCATAAAAAGCGCAATGCGTCCCTATCTTGATCACGGATTCGTATTTGGGGAAACATCTCCTTAATATCAGCTGTCACTGCGACAGCGCCCTCTCTGAAACGCCAAAGAATGCCTAATAAGTTTTCTAAGAGATCTGGTCCTTGAAGAAGCAACGAATTTAAGGAAACTCCTTGATTCATTGCGGCTGCATCATGGACGACACGGAGTTTACGCTTTTGTGGGTGATACACCCCAAAATGTGGCAAATACCACCTTATTTTTGTGTTGGTGTCACTTTGAGTTGTATCATAAGTAGTTTTTGAGTTTATTATATCTGTGTGTGGGGTTGACATGTAGTCATGACATTTTGGTCGCACTTTATTCGGACTGACTGTACCATGTTGGATGTAACCTGACGAAGTGTTATTATTGTCTGAACAATCCCCTAAATTATGTTTACTGTTGACATTATTGGTACCGTCCCTAGTGCTGACAGAATGACCATTGTAGGTGACAGGATCACACTCCTCAGCATAACCTTTGGCAATCATATTGTCAATAAACCTTTGGTACACTTCAGCGAAATCGGACTCTCGTAACATACGTCTCTCTAAACTTAAGAAGCGAGATAGGGCTTGCGGATAACTGTCAGGAATGCACTGAATATTATCCCGCCATGGAAGTCCTACCTCATACCTACCAGTTGGCAAACGTGTGGTAGTATTATTTAAGATCTCAACAGCTCGAGCATCCAGTTTACTATGAAGGTTATCATGCTTAGAAATACCCAGTGAGTCCAATTTGTACTGCTCCTTTATAAGTAGTTCTAAACGTTCATGTTCAGTAAGCTCAATGCGGTTTAGGTGACAGTGGTTGACAAACTCAACCGGTTTAGTTTTCCTAGAAGCCACTCCATACAATGTCCAACCAAGCCAGGTGTGACAAGCTACCGGCTCATTACGACTACCAGCACGCACATCACGAGATATTGACAGATGCCAGTGCTCGGCACCGATCAGCACGGTTGGCGTAGCGTCAGTGTACGTCAAATAATTGGTTAAGTCGCTCAAATAATCGTAAGACTGTACGGTGTGTTTGGACAACGTTTGCGTGCTCAAGCTGAGTGAGGGCATCGCCCTGGCACGGTTGACTAAAAACCTGTCAGATTCATGTTTACCCTGTATGTAAAAATCAACATAAGAAATCTTCGTAGTTTTGTGTAAGCCACCTACAGCGTTGAGAGTAATAACTTCCTCAGGCCCTGACACCCCGATACGGGCAGCCACTTTAGAATCAATTAACGACGCTGTACTGCCGTCGTCTAGGAGTGCGAAGGTTTCGTAACTACCAGCTGGACCAGACACAATAACTGGTACCACTTTTAATAATGTGCTGTGTGGGTGTGTTTTGGTTGACGTTGCAACATGTTGACGCAAAATACCTGTGTTAGAAACCATGACGTTTTCTTTTGACAGCTCTTGTGTAGTCGTGGAGCAGCACGACGCGTGTTTGGTACCACTTTCAGACGCAGCTGCATACCCACTATTATTGAACGCAGTACACTCAGTTTTGTTCGGCGGAGCCGTACACCCCGTTTTGTTTAAATTGCGCAGTTCTTTTTCCCACTCTGTATGGTTGAGCGCAGCTGTACACACTGTATTATGGAACGCTTGTGTATGGGGTGTTTGCGATGGTGTAAACGTATTCTGCCTACCGTGTAAAAGTGGATGGTGACGGAAAGTACAGCCGTCGACACCACAAGAGTTCACTTTACATAACTTCCACTGATGTGATTTACTCTTTAGGCATTTGTAGCATATTTTGTGTTCACGCAACCAATATCACCTGTTTTCGACTGATAACCTTGTGAACTCGGAACAGTTTTTTATATCATGGCACTTTTTACAATAAACGCATTCAGTTTTGTAACCTGTTTTAGTTTTGTCATGTGTCACAGCGTGAATAATTTCACGTTTGAATTGTTTATTGACAGGCCACATGCCGTGTTGTTGTGTAGCAATAAGACCTATTTCAGGCGATAATGCGAATTTAATATAACGCTCGTGTTCACGTGTTAGAAAATCAGATAAAAGTTCTAACTTTGAAGTGAGAGGGTTTGACATTTCTGACGCATAATCAGACCACCTCATCTTCATTAGTGGGTTAAATTTGCCCAAAATACTATGAAATAATTCAGGTGACTGTAAGTACTCTTGTAGGCCGAGTAATTTCATAGTAGAAAGGCTGTTTCGTACCTTGTTGGCAAAAATACCAATTTCTTTAAGGTCTGCGCCGAGCCGCGGCAGCGCTTTTAACACTTGTACCTCGCCAAAGACGATCATTTCTGGGCACGCAAATGTTCGCTCGAGTGCGTGCATGATCTCGTCGGGGGCTGCTACGGTGTGGAGCAGCGACGCGACCGCCTCGCGCGCGGGTCCGCGGAGCGCGTTCTGTAAACGCGCAACGTTCTCTGCGGGGGAATAAGAAGACTCAGTACTACTAAATTGACGTTTAAATTGTAGCCATTGCGAACCATTCCCGAAGAATGTAGAGAGTTCTATATTAGCTCTACGACCTGAAGCTAAAGCTTTTGCTGCAGCTGCAGTGTCAGCAATCGCTTTGAGTATAATTCCATCGTTTCCTGTATTGCGATGCAATTCGACAGTTGGCTCATTCGTTGGCCGACCCTGGTTTAAATCACGAACCCAAGATGCCGTTCGGGAGTGAACGTCACTGGCCGACCGTGCGGAACGTTCCTCGGCTTCTTGAGCGGCCACAACAGCTTCCATCTCTAATTGTTCCACTTTTTTTACCTGCTCAAGTAGTTTTCTTTGTCGAACAATTTCTTGTTCACGGATCAACAAATCTTGCTCTCGCTCCATACTTCTGCGGGCCAACTCGGCCTCCGCGGAAAGCCTCCGTGCTTTTATGGTGGCTGACGACCGCGAAGACCCTGATACGTGCGACCTGCAACTAGGAGAAACGTGAAAATGTTCGGCCGCAGCAGCGGAGCCGCCGCTGCCGGTGCTAGTCACTGGACACGGGTGAACGAAATCGAGAGCTGCGGGTGTTTCTGTGGCATCAGTCTTTGCGAGATCCTGACTTTTGGACCGACCGACCCCACCCACAGCGGGTTCACCTGGTTCCGAGCGTGTCACTTTACTACTTTTAGCCGGCGTTGCCAGCTGCTTGGTTTTACTTCGCGTATTCATTATAAGACGGGAGAAGGACCAAATGAAACGGAGTTCGATAGCTGAGATAGGAAAATGTAGTAAAACCAAGTCTTGTTTACGAAAGCAATGTATGACAACTAAAACAACAAAAAAACAAAAGCATTCTAAAAATATAAAAGACGGCAAAATAATAGACAAAAGTATGTACAAAAAAGGTTGCATCCGCAACAGTCGGCGATCACAGGCTGAAATGATAATGATGGAGTTTCTTGAACACAATATCCAAATCGAAACACCTATTTAAAATGTACCTATACCCTAACACCCGACGAAATCATAAATCGCTAGCTTAGAACTCATAGTAAACTTACGAACAGACAAAGCCCCTGTTTTATATCCTTGGTCAGTCTCCAGCTTTCTTATCGTTAAATCTACTAGGCAAACATGAGTCCGCAGGATTTGCTGAGATTTGCGAACACCAAATAGTATCGGATAAATTGACCGGTAATAATAAAATGTAAGGGGTAAGAATGTAGATGGCTATTTAGATAATTGTTAGCTGTGTTTGCAGAGGGAGCCAGCATCCATAACAATGTCATGGGAGTAATAACGCTGTCCTTTGTAAACTGTATTAAGTAAAAAGAAACAGCAACAAAACACGATATATGTAATGTTATGGTCAGTTTCATACTTCGAAGCTGACCAGTGTATTGGAAAAGTCCATAGATAACAGGGGGTTTTATTGCTATAGCCCGAGGTGATCGTTTATGGGAAAACTATCAACGGAATAGAATAGTCACAGAAAATGTATGACGTCACATTTTCGTAGTGATTACTTAGGGCGGTAAAAACGTTAAACGATTTAGGACAACGTTAAGGTCGAGTTATGTTTAGTGTTTGCTTTCGTTAAGTATATAGGTATACCTAATAGTAATATACTATTTTGGTAGTATGTTCGCTAATTATGTACAGTGGGCGTAGCATGGTTGCCATTTTATCACTTATCGTTGTGGTAAAGACGCCCATCACGCTCTGACAAGTATGCGAGTGCGGGAGTGACGGATGCCTTATCCACAACGATAAGTGATAAAATGGCAACCGTGCTACGCCCGCAGTACAAAAATATACACGGCAATAAAAAATATTCTTGACCAAACTTGTCTTGTACAGTCAGCAGCTACCCAATCCTTATACTATTGACACTAGAATCGTGTCATTGTCCATTTTGAGCATTAGGTCCGCGTAGCCACTTCTGATACCGACTGTACCAAACAACTTTTGTCAATCAAAAACATTTTATTGCAGTCCATTTATTTTCACTGTCATAGATTATTAAACTTAATCAAGTAATGTTCAGAGTTTTCATGTTCACCTTCGGGCGTCTTCCACCAACCAATTTTTATTATGCCTCATGAATGCTGGAAATAGATTGAAAAGCTTGCACGACTTGAACTAAAGACATGAAATTATTTACATAATAATTGTAAAAAAGTCTACAATGAAAATGCTACATAACAACGTCCTCGTGTCTCATTTCAAAAGGCAATATTTACATATTTTCTGCCATTCCTTTTGCTAAAGGACTGACCAGCAGGTGAGAAGTGTAATGGCGTGCGATTCTCCCTTTTGCGCTTTCCACGTCGCTTGTTTGTCGTTCCAACTCCTAACCTATATTTTCTAAACAGAATGAATTATTCGAAATATAATGTTGTCCTTTTCAAATTGCCTTATTCCAGAGTAGGACCGAGTTATGATTTTCAGAATTGCCAGTATTTGGTAATGTTGAAGGAGGGTGAAATATTTTATGCACCAATGAGCGCATTCAGTCCGGCCGGGTCCGAATTATCTCGGACAGCTGACCACGGCGGAGCCCGCTGTAATCAGATCGACAAACATACCTTTGATAGAGACTAATCTTTGTATACGGCTTTAGTTTCAGTTATCTTTTGATTTTTGAAGACAAGACACTCCTAAATATAACTTTATATAAAGACAATCAGGATCATAATACAAATTAAATTGATTTAGACATGGATATGACATGCAATTATCTATAGTTAAAGAATTATCTATGTAACGATTACACTATTGCAAAAAAAAAGGATTTTTTGTAACTGTTAAAGTGGCTCATTAAAACTTCTTTCACTAAACATGTGTATAATACACATGTTTAGTGAAAGTCAAACGCTGAGGTATTGGCTTTCTCTTTATAACCATACTGATATGATATCGATTGTTGGATATGGCGGTTGGGAAATAATTGATCAATGAATTATTTTTATGACAGGTGCCCAGAAGAGGTGACACTTCATAACTGTCATTCTTCAACATTAATATTATATGTATATCTACTTTAAGCAGAACTGCAAAGATATGACCATCGACTTACATCGTTATCTGATCTGACTGCAGTCTAAACTTTAGCTCGCACTTGGTTTTGCAAAAACTATACGTGCAACAGTACATTTTCCCAGTCTTTCGCAATGTTGAAAACGTAAACACTCCAAACTCCTACATTTTCTTGGTTTTGTTGACCCAATGCTTGATCAAACGTTTGTTACGTTTATTCTTTATGCACGTTTCACAAATATTTGGCAAACGCAAGTGGGATGTTTAGCGGCACCTGTGTCGGCGATCGACTCATAATATTCGGCTTAACGTCCCTCGCCCGCATCTTATACGAAACGTTTTGTATTGAACGACTTGAACTTAGGGAAAATACATGTGCAAATACTTATGGGATAAATATCGAAAAGTTTCTTGGTTTGTACAGATGTCTTCGAAGATTTTAAACACTGAATTCGCATCGTGATTAATGAAAAAGTAAAACTGTAATTAAAAGGAAGGTTAAATTCCGCAATTGATTAATACTTTTTTAAATTTGTGTGAGTAGAGTCCGGATCCAACTACAGTTAAGGGATCAGTGATATTACGTAACAAAACAACATGTACGTACAAAACGTATAAAACTGACTGATTCACAGAAAAAACTTACTTGGATCAAGAAAAAAAATCCGAAAATGGTCAATATCTTGAATGATACAGATATCATCTTGGTATACTCTTGGCTCGTCTCAGTCGTTTTTTGTCATATTCTTAAATTCGTCGATTTCTGCTTTCGTCACCCATTCTTCATTCGTCACTTTCGATATTTGGCTATTTCTTCTTCCGGCTTAGTTCGGTATTCGTCAACATCGTCTTTAGGCATGTTCAATGTTAGTCTGTTGTTTTCAGACTCACTCGTTATTCGTAATTTTTAATTTTCAAAAATCGAAAAGGACCAATAACGAACGTGCCGTGAAAACGACTGAGACGAGCCAAGAGTGTACCATCAATCATCATTTTGAATTAAGATAATTTTCTTAAAGGAACAAAAATACCTTATTTAATTTCGTTGTTCAAGAAATGTTGAATCAACAAGTATTTATTTTCTATGTTTACTTTAATAGTGTTTTATATGAACACTACGTCGTTATTAGCGGTAAATCGTTTTAAAGCGAAGTCGTAATAAACGGACTTATATATGTATCAAAGAAATACTTTTTACCAATGTAAAGGACTAGTGTCATATATCACTTCATTATAATTCCTCGCGTGTCCCTCAACTCCGTGGAAGGAGTTGAAATCAGTGCGATGGTAAAAATCAAATTGAGTGGCCGATAAACACCCCGGCCGGAGGGGCCGCCAAATTTTGATTACACCGAAAAGTGTTACTTATTCTCAAATAAAAAATGCCTCGAAAAATTTTCGCTGATGTCGATATTGTTATGGCGGGTTTATGTTGGAAATTGGGGGTACGGTTATTGCATGTCATTAGGAATTATGGGCTTGCGGTGCGACGGAGAAAAATTTGCTAGCGGTGAGGTGTTTTTTCGATAATGTAATTATTGGGAATTTATTCCCTACCTTTTAGCCGAGTAGATAGACAAATTCTCCGTTTCGTACTTTCACTTGGGAAACAGGTGAATCAAATAACAAAACAGCCTAAGGAATAAAACATACCCACATTCAAAAGTAACTTTGCATAGATTTGCAGTAAAATCATCTTAACTCCAACTTTTCTATGAGTGCTGTGTATTCGCAACAAATAACTCAAAAATTATGCCGCGTACGTGCCCCCATGTCCCATAAAGAGGCACCGGGACTTATTTCATATAGTTACAGTCCCATAAAGCATAAAAGGCATTCAAATGTGATGTTATTTTGCCGCCAACACGGGGTAATTTATTTTCGCGCGATTCATAATTTTCTTTTATTCACTTTATGTTGATTTTCCTTAGAGTAAGTACTCGGTAACGATAATATTATTTCAACGGCCCCATGCATCAACGTGTACTTAGGACCCGTTTTATTTCTTTGTTTTCATTACGTGTAGCGCTTTCTCTTCTGAACGCTTTAGGCTCTGCATGCATACAATGAACGCTTATTATTACTACAATTTTATACGAAGCATGTTAAATTAATTAAGTTACAACACCTCAAAAATTCATAGGTAGGCCTCAACAGTGACATCGCATAACTCGTAGGCTCTTGTCTTCATTAGAATATGTTTTTTCATCACTGTAACTGCAATCTTTCAGGGCTCGGCCATGACTTCTAGCGGCGGCGGCCGCGGCAGCGGTGGGCCATACCCGTGCGTAGGAGCCAGATTGTAACTGCAATCTTTCAGGGCTCGGCCACGACTTCTAGCGGCGGCGGCCGCGGCAGCGGCAGCGGTGGGCCATACCCGCGCGTAGGAGCGAGATTGTAACTGCAATCTTTCAGGGCTCGGCCACGACTCCTAGCGGCGGCGGCCGCGGCAGCGGTGGGCCATACCCGTGCGTAGGAGCTAGATTGTAACTACAATCTTTCAGGGCTCGGCCATGACTTCTAGCGGCGGCGGCCGCGGCAGCGGTGGACCATACCCGCGCGTAGGAGCGAGATTGTAACTGCAATCTTTCAGGGCTCGGCCACGACTTCCAGCGGTGGCGGCCGCGGCAGCGGTGGGCCATACCCGTGCGTAGGAGCCAGATTGTAACTGCAATCTTTCAGGGCTCGGCCACGACTTCTAGCGGCGGCGGCCGCGGCAGCGGTGGGCCATACCCGTGCGTAAGAGCGAGAGGCCACGGTTCCGATCCATCTCCCCCACGAACACGCTCAAAGCAGAGGCCGAGGCGTCCTGTCTAACAGTGTGACATCCAGGATGTAAAAAATATATATAAAAAAACAACAGTTACCAGTGGGGCAGCCACCATCCCTAGGGTTTACTCCGCGTGTCCACACAAATCCGACAAATTTGATGCTCATCTAAATAACCGCCAAGATTCGTGACCACTCATGCATGCGCCTCGTATATTTAAATTTAGTCCGGTCCGGTCCTGTGCGATGTTTCAATTGTCACTCTCTTTACCTCCGTAATCCAGTTATTGGATTGAGGTGCCTTAATTTTTGTGTTTTTTTATGTTTCTTTGTGGTAAAATATTTATATCTACCGAGAGGTTTCTTTATTTTCAATGCCCATTAAAGGATATTCCAAAATGTACATGAGTAAGTATTCAATCTTTGTGAATGTATACGTGCTTATTTTTAAATAATTTCGTAATTTTATAGCCCTTATCAATTAATAACGGTCGTTATAAATCATTTAATTGACTTTCAGCATGTAACTAAACCAAACGAACAAAATATATACACCTCAAGTGAGCACACTTTTATAGTAAGTATCATTCAAGTTTCAACCTTATTTTGAAGGAAAGCATAGAACTCGTACAACGAAAAGCGCCTATTTTTCCCGAACCTAAAACAAAAGCCATCAACGCCACGTGTGCGTCATTGCCACCTAAGTGCATACGCATCGGGACCCTGGTCACGTCTGCCAGAATCCTTGGCTGATGACTAATGACGGGCTCACATGCCCTCAGCCACACCTCATGAACTCCCTTTATATATATTCAAATCATACGGCTTCCGGACCCTGATGGATGCTGTTTTCTTTATATATGTATATTTCTTAGCGCCTGAAGACGTTCTCACGTAATACGATACTATTTCTTGTGTAATTAATATTGTATATTCTACTTTGAAATCGTAATACGTAAATTGACATTCGTTTATTTTTGTTCAAAATTAATTATCCATTAGTTGTTTATGACAATCCGTAATCAGAGTTACTATTTCCACTTTTTATATTGACATTTTGAATATTATTTAATTTTTATTTCTTATTACCGACGATCGTGATAAGGATTCTTATAATTTTGACGTTGTATGCGAATGTATATTGTTAATTTATCTCGAAATAAATAAATTTAAATCTAAATCTACGACTCTTAACAACTAATATTTTTAATTAAGTCATAAACAATAAAGGTGCTTATCATTACCATACTGTATAAAATTAGTATGTGTTGTTACCTAATTAATTAAGATAATAGTTATAAGGCAGGCTCCTTAACTCAAAAAATCTTTTAAATTTAAGATTAGTAGTTAAGACTGTCATTTAACCCCTATTCTTTATTTAAATCATCATCATCGTCATATCAGCCGAAAGACGTCCATTGCTGGACATAGGCCTCCCCCAAAGAGTGCCAAAGTGACCGGTCCTGCGCCACCCGCATTTATTTAAATAAACAGTTCAAATAAAAAAAAATATGTAAAAGTTTTGATGAGCAAAAACATTAAGTGGATTTAAGTAAAATTTGGAACCTACACATGTAGTTTATAACCTGAAAATCATTTGCTAAGGGCTTAAAGACGGAAATGACAAATCACGCGGGCAAAAACATGTAAAATAAAATATTTAATTGGCTATTTTTATCTCTTATCTTAACTGATTAATATCTCTAGTACCAAGTTCAAAGTGTACAATAACGAAGCTAGCTTGATTGAATTAAGTGAATCGGTTGGCTTTATACAAATATTTGCCGCACTCTCATTTGTAAGACGTCTGGCTGCCGTTGCCTTAGACGAATTAATAACGAGATAAAGAAACTCGTCGGGTTAATTCATTAATTTACTTCATTGTACTTCCCACAGAGGTGGTTTTACAACTGTGTTTATATACTTACATATAAAAGATCTATCCCTCCTTCTAGACCCGTTTAGGAAAAGCAAAGGAGAAACCTCATGGAGAAAAACTTCGTAAAGATATAATTTGTTATCAATTTTGTTGTTAAAGTTTATAGTTGGCCTTTTTTTATAAACGGCTTTCAAATTTTTGTTTTATAAAAAGCCGTTAGAATGTGTTTGACTTCTGTCACTTTTACATTTGTGCTTGTAAGCAAACGCAAGGGACAAACCACATTTTAGTTAACAGAAGCTAGTTTAGTTTTATGATAAGTAGGTGACAAAGACACGAGCAAAAAAGACCAAGGTTTAATCTCTAGTATACTTATTCTTTTTTTTTATCGGCAGATAAGGTAACGGCGCCTATTACCGTGGTATTTAGGTAGTTTTCAAATGATTATAAAAAATGATGGGTATGAAAGCTCCTTAACATCCTAGTTTTTTATTTTTATTTAAGGGTGTTTATTGAACTTTCAGAATCGTAACTTTTTGAACCAATTTTAGTTTATTATATTTGATAAAATAATTATTGAAACCAGGAAAGGAGATTCTTCTATTACCGAGGTAATGGATAGGATGTGATTCTATTACCGCGAATTTAGCTTTTATTACCGAGGGTACAAAAAGCAGCAATTTTCTACCATCGGTAATAGTAACCTAATACACAATTCGGTACCCAATATCGAGGATTAAAATAATATTTCTGACTTTGGTAATAACATAAAAATAGGAGAGACCTTTGCCCATCAGTGGGACACCAAACTGGCAGGGGTGTAGGCGTATGTGTATATAAAAAAAACCATAAATCTACAAATGATGTCAACTGATTATAAGAATAACTACTACTTACATACATAGCAGGTAAAGCCTACCTTTTATTAAATCACTGTTACATTACATATAGTATGGATTCGGTATTTTGTATACAAAGAAAAAAAAAATGTAAAAAGTTTTATCGAATTTAACCAAGCCTATGTCTAATACTTTTCGAACAATTTAGTATTCTGGGCCAGACTCTAATTAAATAGTTAAAGGGGAGTTTCGTAACATTCTGTATGTGTAATATTATGGTGTCTTTATTTGATTTTAAAATTTTGCTGTGATATGTTATTATCTCAGTTCACCTTATATCTTAATAATGCGTTCTAGAGATATTTTCAATTGTAATTGTACGAATGGAACCCTAGATGTGATTTATTTTAATAGAAGACTAAAATATCACTCGGTAATAGATACTTATTGTTAACCTATTACCGACCCAAACAAATATTGAATGGGTCAGTAAAAGATTCCTTTAGTTACTATTACCGAGTGGTATGGGATCATACCATCGGTAATAGACTTAATTTGGAATTTTGTAAAAACTAATTCCGACCCATAGAAACTTTAGGATATAATTGTATTTTCATTACAAATCAAACATATATATTACAAGCTTGGTATAAAACCAAAATCACATAACTGGTGAGTAAATATAGTTAATTATTACAATATTTAAACGACATGACAAAATAAGGGTTTCCATAGAAACTGCAGATTCAGTACTAAAGTTTTGGTTAAAAATTAAGGGTTTGTTGAATACTTTCCATACCACGGAAATAGTTCTTTAATAGCGTCAATAGATCAAGATTCGAATAACTGTAAGAGATTATATAATCGATAACATATTAAAAAGATAAAGTATAAAGAAGCAAATCGCCGACTTAACTATTACCGTGGGATGCCACGGTATTAGTTACCCCAACTAAAAATGGCGTCTATCACCGCTGTATTTTATATTCTATTTTAAATGCATTTCCAGGCCAAAAAATATATAAAGAGTACGCACAAGACGCGCAGAAAACTATAAATAATCATTTAAAATCCATAGCATTAGTTCAATTGTCATAGCTATTACGTGAAATAATAAATAAGATTCAGGTATACTTACCAGTGACGCCACGCGTTTGTATGACGCGACCTCTTCCTACGCCGCCGTCGCAGAAACTGACGAATTGCGAGCTTGTTATTTCATCCACACACATTTGCGTAAACAGAACCGTTAGTCAACTAAATTAGGCTTCATTTGTGTAAAATATGTTTTATTGTAAATCGAACGGTTTGCTTTTAAAATGCGTATTTTGAAATGCCGCGGTAATGGTAGACGAATTTGATACCCCCGGTAATAGGCGCCGTTACCTTATCTTCCTGGCGACTTATCGCGAAAGTGCTGGACGACTTGATTAATGCACAACTTTGCAAGCATATCAAATTGAATGACGCACAATTTGGCTTTAGGCCGGGGCTGTCAACGGAAAATGCAATCTTGTACCTTAAGCAAGCTGTCCTGTACTATAAGGACAGAAACACACCCATTTATGGGTGTTTTATGGATTTATCAAAAGCGTTTGACCTGGTTGTCTACCTATGATGTAATGTGGGACAAATTGGCAAAAACGGGTCTACCAGTGGAGTATGTTGCTTTGCTCAAATATTGGTAAACAACCAGGTTAATCGTGTGAGATGGGCAGGTGAAGTCGGACGAGTATAGGCTCCAGTGTGCGGTTAGACAGGGGGGGCTATCTATCGCCTATCCTGTTTAACCTGTAAACAAGTTGATTGATGGGTTCAGCAGCACGCGTGTCGGTTGCCACCTAGGTGATAGCTTCAACAATATAAGCTACGCGGACGCGGACCACATGGTGCTGTTGGAGCCATCAATTAATCATAAGGCAGCTTTTGAAGATGTGTGAGGGGTACGCTGAACAGCATGGTCTCTGATATACCGCGTTAAAAAGTGAGCTTGTCGTGTTCAAGGCACGCCAGTACAACATTAAAAACTGTTCCCGAGAATGATCTCATCATGATCCGAGAATGATCATGGTGGTACTCCACCCAGCATGAGCTGGGTGGAGTACCCTTAAAAGTAGTGGATAAGGTGAAATATCTGGGTCATATGCTTACGGCAGACCTGAGCGATGACCTTGACCTAGAGAGAGAGAGAGAAGAGCGAAGGCAGTAAGAGGCAATATGCTTGTCCGCAGATTTGCACGTTGTAGTAACGAAGTCAAACTGACGCTTTTCAAAGCCTGCTGTCAGACGTTCTACACGTGCGGTCTGTGGGTGAGCTTTACACAAAAGGCATATAACGCATTACGCGTTCAGTACAACAACATCCTTGGAACGCTGTTGAGGCTGCCGAGGCATTGCAGTCCATCCGGAATGTTCGCGGAGGCGAGAGCGGATGACTTTTTGCCATTAGGCGAAAAAGAGTTGGGTCACTGCTTAGGCGGGTGCGCGGGAGCAGCAACAGCCTTCTAAGGACGTTAGCTGAGCGCCTCGACTGTCCGCTCATGAAGTATTGTGTGAAGGTAGCTATTGGCAGGGCCAAGTAGAGAACTTGCTTGGCACTACGAACAGCTAACCTAAACCGCGAAATGTTTTATATCTTTTTTTTTTTGTTTCGTTATTTATTTTTGAATGCCTCAGCTTATATTCCAACATAGTTCTTAAGGTTATCTGTACTAACAAAATATGGATCAGTGGTAAATTTAAAAACAAACATTTTTTTAATATATCGTTTTATTAAATTAGTAATAAAGGCCTAGCCGTAAGTGCCAATGAAAGGCAAAGTACAATAGGAATAAAATTGTGTTGTTGTTTTATTTATACGCTCCCATATAAATGTATCTGCATACTGCATATCAAAACTAATTATCTAGAGGTAGCAAGAGGACCTTGAAGCATTAATTTTATTAACAATTTTTTTTCTCAAATTGTTCCTTTAAATTATGACTGAAAATAATTACCTAGATCTAACACCACGTCAACGTTCGAACTGCCTAAGCTTTGATTAAAATGTATTACTTATGTTTATGGTGGGATGGCTCCTGGAGATAACTCATTAGACTTCAAAAATTAATTAGTCTCCATACAGGAAATTAAATTGTGAGTTCTCAGCAGTGTGTTCGATATGGTCACCCTTCTTAGAAATGGACTCAATTAAGTAATTTTATTTCCCACAGCTGAGGGGCTAAGCTGAGGCACATCTCTTTCAGCAAAATAGGAGTGGGTTAGGCTTTACTTTACTTTAGTTCGTGCCGCGTTTTGTAACTAAATGCAATTTCTGCTCGATAAAAAATCTAAAATCGAAGAGCTATAAATACTCATAACTAACAAGTATAGATATTGAGCAAGCAATGTTGGTGATATAACAACAGATTAAGATAAGCCATGTACTACAAGCTCCATTTTAGTTGGCTAACGCTATTAAGATTATGGCACCTCAAACTGTTCAATACTTATCAACTATATGTTGCCATACACTGCTTTAAACGTTATCTTGATCAAATAAAGCAACATAAAATGGTTAACAATCTTTTAAAATGTTGTCAATCTGTGCAAGGGCGGACAATTGTGGGTTTCCAAAGTAAGGGGTTGAATCAAAAGTTTCCCGATGAAAAATTTGCCAATTTAAAGGCCAGCAATAAGAACCCCGGGAAGTTTTCCGAAGATTTTTCACTTTCAACGCTAATTGCTACCAAAAGTAAAATAAATCTTTGCTACTTTGCTTTTCTTGAGGCTTGTTTTAGAAAAGCCTTTAGCTAATCAATTAATTAAATTGTTTGTGTTGCTGGCGTGGAAACCGTGCCCCCGTTTTTTTATCGAGTTACAAATCTGCTCGCAAGTTACCAAAAGTCAGTTGTAGGTATGCCGATTTATGGAATAGGAGAAGGGGATAAAATTGGTTTTGTGATAGTGCTGTATTATCATCATAACCAAAGTTTGTAAATAAAATAGAAAACAAATATTTTTGGCTCTCCCCGTTGGGCCGTACCTTTCCTTTTTGTGCTCGTAACATTTTATCATAGGTGTAATAGAAATATCAAACGACAATAAAAAGTTGATGTTTCACAGATACAGTTATTTGTAAAGTTAGCTCGTTATGCACATTGCTTGTTTTTTAGGGTTCCATAGTCAACAAGGAATCCTTATAGTTTCGCCATGTCCGTCCGTCCGTCTGTCCGTCTGCGGCTTAGCTCAGTGACCCTTACTACTAGAAAGCTGATGTAATTCGGTATGGGTATATAAATCAATCATGCCGAAAAAACGGTACAATAATATTTTTTTAGGGTACCTCCCCTATACGTAAAGTGGGGGGTGTATAATGAATGGCTATGTTAATAACCTATAAGCTTATTTTAACTCGTAACTATGTATAATATTAACGTAATTTTTTACTATCAATAACGTATGAGTATGAGTACTATTTTTTATTTTCCTATTGCGTGTTTTTTGGATCCGTGTAGGTACGTGATATTGGGCTTTAAGCCCTAATTTTTGTTCGAGTAAAGTGTCCCCCCAAGCTGGCTAAATGGCTACTACTGAAAATGTGAAATAAATCGTTCATATGGACTTAAAAGGAAAACTATCGCGGCTAAGTAGGCATAAATAGCTACCGAGTAATAGTCGACTAAATGTCTTATGTGTACTTGGAAAGGCCGACTTTCGTACAAATTCGGCCGACAAAAACGCACCATTTAGTTGGCACGCGCGTTTTGAATGTATCAAAATAGACAGGCAACTATGGAACCCTACACTGCCCGACACGCACTTGGCCGGTTTTTATGAATAGAGTTGTAATGGAGCAATATTCTATTGGATATCCTACTAATATTATAAATGCGAAAGTTTAGATGTTTGGATGTTTGTTACTCAATCACGCTTAAACGGCTGAAGCGATTTGAATGAAATTTTGCACGAAGATAGTTTTTCCCATAAAAAACATTCCATGCAAAAAAGGGGCCAAGTCTCGAAACTCTTCCACCGCAAAAAGTTGTGAGATATTTGGTAGTACCAAGTCTCAGGCATTCTTATTATTCTTTATTTGCTAGCTAAATAAAATTCTGCAACTTGGCAATCACACAACTTTACTGCATTTATGGACTTTTGCATACCTAAAACTATGTAGTAGTATTGTGCGATTGCCAAGTCACAAAATTTTATTTAGCTAGCATATAAAGAATAATAAGAATGCCTGAGACTTGGTACTACCAAATATCTCACAACTTTTTGCGGTGGAAGAGTTTCGAGACTTGGCCTCTTTTTTATGGGATCTCACTTTTTTTGTAGGTTATTGTGTCAATATCCCATTCTTGATTTTTTGTCCCATTTACTGCAAATTTAACTTTGTAATCCTATATGTTTATATGGGATTACAAAGTTATTTATGCAGCGGTGTATCTAGAAAACTGGACTTAAATTGCAATTTTATTTAGCGTCCCCTTGATTTATACACTAAACCCTAATTGTATTCTAAATTAGAAGCTTCTATGTCTGCTAGAAGTGCCTTAGACTTTTGATGATCGGTGAGGCAGTCAGTGAGTGAAAATTAAGAAACTTTGACTAGTTATAAATCTTAAACCGCTGGTACAAATTGAATGAAATTTGAAATATATCGTGTTTATATAAACTGTGCTTGGTTAATGAAAATGCAGGCTTCTAGTTTTATCCACAACGAAGTTATAGGGGGGTCGAAAATGGCCTGAACTGCTTCGAGAAAAGGATGGTACGGCCGTGCCGCTGTTTTGCTCGACTTGGCGGGGGCACTACCGTGCCCCCAGATAGCCTGGATTAAAATATAGGATAGTTTTTATCCCGAGTCCACGCAGACGAAGTCGCGGGCGGAAGCTAGTACATAATAAAAATATATCAACGATAAATCATACTTACTACGTTACTCATATTCTTTTCCAAAGTAAGTATTCAATTACGACACTTAAAGTGTTTAAAAGACTTTCAGCTAAGAAAATATTAACACAGGACTACAGGTAGCCCTAAGCAACACAGTTGGCAAAGATCAACATGTTGCCAACACTTCGTGGACGTTCAATTTAAAAGTTCTCCTTCTTTGTTTTGTCCTGAACAAACTCAATTAAGTGCCCTTTGACTTTGAAATGTTTAATTTTACGTGTGCACGGCTACTTCTGTAAAAGCGTTTAGTACCTACAACACAGAAAGCTTTCTTACTTTTTACCAAATATCAACTTGTCTCAGGAAACTATCCTTGTATTTATAACGCCATAGGTGCATCTTATAAAAGCGCTCTATATATGACGAAAAAGTGTAGAATTTGCCAGTTATCCTTAAAAATATAATACAAAGAAATTATAAATCTCGCAATCACATCTATTATTCAATTTCATAGTCACAGAGATACAGTCTAACCCATACTGTTCAATCAATTAAACAAGGAGGTACTGCTTAAAACACGTTCATCATGTAGCATTAAAGAGGATCTCTGGCTAAATTTTAATCAACGACGACAAGTACCGGGCAATCAGAGCAGAGTAGGAGCGGGCCTGAATTAGAATTGAATGTAAATGTGCGGGCTTTATCGGGGATTATAGTGTTCGTGTCTGCAAGTGGGAGATAGTTGCGGGCCGAGCCTAGCCGTCCGCGGATACTTGCATGATATTCCTATCACCACCTTAAAAAGATCCACAGTGCCTGCCACAAAGCAGTTTGTAGAAGACGGCTTTAACCACGATGGTTGTTTTTGCAAGGGTCAACATTATTTTGGCCACCTTGTATAGCCGTGAGGCACCCGTATCCTACGTTCCTCTTTAACAAATTTTACTGCTGACTTAATCCGCCCTTTTCGCAACACACGGACAGCCGAACCCTCTACATGTCTTGTTCTCTGCAACCAGTTATGAGGTTATTATCCGAAAATAAATGTGGGTTATATGGGGTAGCTTAACTCTGTTTGGACAGAACAAATTAATTTAAGGCAATATGCAAAGACAATAACCGAAGTTATACTTATTAATTATTATATCAATAAGACATTATAGTTTATGTAAGCAATTTGTGTTCAAATTCAAATGTAAGCAATCCGTGTTAAGTAATAAATTTAAATAGACGTAATTAAAACGCATATTGTTCGAGTATAAATTCAAACTATCGTTAAGGCCCTGGTAGTTAGTGGAGCGGGCTGTCAATCCGAACAAACCGCGCATTACGCTAAATGGTTCGGGTAACGGGATGCAACCCGGATAACGGATGGGGAGGAAATAGTAACGGTAGTAACCTAGTCACATGCGAGAGGATATTCGGCTACTTATGGACAATAAAGCAATGTTACGGACCCGGGAAATGAGGCTTGTTATTTGATGAACATTTGCATTTGTAATTTAGATCTCCGATACACGCTATTATACAAATACGTTTATTAACATAAGTTTAAACAACTGGGGTGCCGTCCGGTAAATACATTCAGTCGAAAGTCACATTATCGCCGTTTGAGTTCACATTAAATCTTAGAGGCGTCCCATAAATAACGTAACTTTTATCCCACTCGAAATAAGCACTCAAAAATGCAAAGAGCAGAACGGCATAGAGCACGTTCAGTAAATTTATTTTGTTTCGCACAATTCAAATAACCATAACTCACCGCGGAACCGGCCTAAGCCTATCTAGCGATATAATGAAACGCCATTAAGTTTCGAAGTGAGCCTAAGTTTAGGGAAATGCGTATTTACTTTCCACAGTTACTTTCCTACCTTTGCGAATTTGCGATAAAGAGCTACTTTTCGATTTATTGATCTGGGTTTGTTTTAGATAAGCTCGAAAACTCAATTTAGTACTACCTTCAGCCATTTAGTTTGGAAATACAGTCATAGACATCTTTTATTTATTCGATCTCATCAATTAGGTACCCAAATTTTAATTTCGTGGCGTATTTTATACAAGCGAGAAAGCCGTAGCAAAATTGAAGTGAAAATATATATTGCGGAATCTTCTGCGTCTGTATCGTTAAAACTTTTATAAGAAACCCATTTAACTGTGATCACAAACCGAAAGTACAATTTGAAGCAGGAACTGCAAGCAACGCCGCCATCTTGGTATTCCTGGCGATTATATAATTAGGCTGTTTGTATTCAACGCGCGCGGTCCGTATGAATGCTACCTATTGTCTGACATTGGACCTTAGAAGCTATATCATTTCCTCGCACCTCCTGCACTCCCAGTACCGGCGCCCGAGGGTTTAGAGAAACGACGCGAAAAAACGTGTTATGTAATTTTAAAAGAAAATGATTTCGGTCCCGTTTAGAAACAATCCAAAAACCTTGAGGGTGTTTATTAATGAAGATAAACACAAACCAAAATCTCCATTTTATCATTTACTAGCCCGTCTTAAACAACCCTTGTTTGCCAAGGAGCCGTATTTGTTCTCAGACATCACAATTGCTTTATTTAGAAACGCTTCCATTGAAAAATGTAGCTCACTGCGGCTTAATAGATATTTATGCTTGGTCGGATGCAATTTCAACGAAGGCTTGCTAAAGAGAATACATTTTATAACAACGTATCGTTAATAAATTTAATCAGCTGATGCTGTTTACTGCAGATAAAATTATACGCTTCAATTTAGCCCTTAGTCGAAAAACTTGTAGACCGAGATAAAATAGTAGCGATTTAAAAAAATATCAAGAAAGGGATTCAGACAGGTTCAAAAATTAATGTACTTAAAAATGCAATACAAAAGGACGTAGTAACATCGATCGCAGTATCTGAAATAATTGATGAATCTAAAAATGTCAATTCTAGTTATTCTCGGGTATAGGTTTTGAATATAGCAAAAGAATTAGAGAGTCTGGGATGGGCTCGTGTGTTGAATCGTCTAGACGCGGCAGGGCGAACATAAATTTCCATTGTGCGAGGAACGACGATGTATATTTGATTATTTAAAGAGATCAAATAGTGGGACCGTTTCCGTCACTTCCGAATATATGAGGACTGGAATATGATGAACATTGTCAATTTGTCTTTCACCATCGTAAGTACCGTTGTCTAAAACTACTTATGGTTAGAACAGGTCTTCTGTATATGTATTAATTGAACTGGCTACACATGAGAATGATAGTTCTCATTGACATCCGTAAATGTAAAACAATTATTCAAGCACCCACACCCGACGATTTTCATCATTGAACACCGCCGGAAGCGTGAAGAAACAAAACCGAAACAGCGCAAATTAAAAATGGTGCGAAAAAGAAGCAGTCGCAACAAGACCGGGACAGGTTATGACAAATATGTGAGTTGATGGCGTTAATGAAAATGAACCTTTCTGTAAAAAATGACGCAAATTCCTGAGCATTGCCGTATATTCGTGTAGGTAAACTGAACGGTTTTGATCGTTACAGTGGATATAGTAATTTGAATAAAATATATGTTGTATTAATAATTATAGTGTATATAAAAAACATAGTATATAAAAAACGGACGTCTTGTAATTGGAGACTACATAATTATTATTTTTCCTACTCTCGCGTTTCGCCCTTTTGGACGGACAAAATTATGAAAAAAAATGTGCTCAACTTGATTGAGTTATTAGACATACAGATGTCGTTAAAAACGAAAAATCGCATGTTAGCCCTATAATGTATACGCCCCTTTAGCTCGAAGCCCTCGATATAAAAATCGGTCGACAATTTTCCACGAAATGCGCCAACATTACTCACGATTGGCGAAAAAATTGCACATCAGTATGAAAATTTTCAACTAACGAGACAAATGGTTTAATTAACCGGATGGCGTTGTGACTGATCGCCTTGGATTTGCGAATTTTCAACGCAATTAGAAACACTTGGAAATCTCATACCAATTAGGCAGGCACCCAAATTTCGCGCCCTCGTAATTGTTTTTGAATGCGTGCCGTAGTTTGTTGTTGCGGGTGATTTATCTGCGATTTAGCGACATGTCATAACTTTACAGTATTACGTATTCTCGCCACCATTTTGTTAATGGTTTTTACTACAAGTATATACCCTCTGCTCTTATTATCGGTAGGTACACACTAAAATATTACAAATTACGATTTAAAATATTGGTATAACTTACCAGTCCTCATTTAAAGGTATGACATCGGTAGCAGTATAGTATCATTACTATAGGCTTAGGACTTTTGGATGCTCGCCGTGGCTAGAATCCAGGGAGTCGCCATTATGTTAAAATATTTTTGTCGAAGTCAGTGTAAAAATATATATTAGATGTCATGATTTATGCGGACATATCAGTAATAAACACGTTATTATGACCGCAATTAATTTGATCATAACTCATAGTTATGAACTGTGACTTGTGTAGTAGAGTTCTACTACACAAGTCACAGTTCATAGGTGACGCGATATGCATAATTATAATTACATATATGATTTACTTGTGCATCCTCTTTGATACTTGTGTTGTGATTGTGACCGACTACTGACTTTTCAAATAAAAAGTAAAAGAAAAACACTTGAGTTTGACATTTTTGATTAGACGGTTTAAGCAATTTCTGATATAATTTAAAATGAATAGTTTTACAACTTGTGAAATTGAGTGCTGGTTAGAGCCTTATAGCGAGTTAAAATATGATGAAAAAAAGTCCTCTTTATTTTGTTCTTTATGTCATGTTTATATATATGTACTTTGATTTTGACTTCGAAAAAAAACTTATTTCAAATTTTAACATATGGCGACTCCCTGGATTCTAGAACCACGGCGAGCATCCAAAAGTCCTAAGCCTAATCATTACTATTATTCGACGACTATTAGTTTGGGAATGGAATAGCCGTCATTTCATACCAACTGTGTCGTAACCATATGGCAAAACTATTACCTCCAATCCCATTCTAATCGAAGTTTGTCAGACTTTTTGACATGAAGATTCACCAACAGAGGTAACTACGTAACTTTCCGAACGAGCGTTACGACAAATTGACTGTCAATTTTTTCGAACAAAAAATTACATTGTGATGTACCTGACATACAGTCTGCATCAGAAGTAGCTAAGCAAAATAACACGCTCAAAATGACCTACACAGATCCTTAAGCCAGGTTTAGAGGAAGCCTGGCTTGTTATTGTGTGTAAGGCACTGGCTGCCAGCACTAGCGCGCAGAGAGCGCCGGCCTATTTTTCAAGCCAGTGAGCCAGCACTGGGTTTTGTCTAAACCTAGCTTTATTCCCTTGACATTAGAGTTCGTGTGTACATCATTTTGAGCACTAGAACTGCTTAGCAACTTCTGCTGCTGACTGTACGTATGAAGCGTTACGCAAACGAACAGCTAGTCGGCTGTCATTTTTACCGTCATCAGTCGTAATAATAGTATACATACATATATGTATATTGTCAGTTATAATATTGTAAAAGTATATACAAATTGGGAACCTCCTCCTTTATGAAAGTCGGGTGAAAAGAAGGAATACATTACAAATTATTCTCCCACCGAAATCATTGTTCTAAAGAAAAAACTGTAAAAACATCGTTTGAATAATTTGTTCTTCAGAGACCGACATTGGACGCACGTTGCGCTGAAGTCTGCAGCCGTGACAGCTAATTAGAGCCTTCATTGTTAAACGAATCTGGCCGCACTTTTCTATTCTTACATTCAAATAAACCCAGATGTTTCTGAATTAGAGTCTAAAATTCTATAGCCAAGAAACTCGTAGACTCATTAATTCCTTTCTTAAAAATTGGAGTGCTGGAAAAATACAATAATCCAGTGTGAATGGCGGCCATTGTATTGAGTCAGTGTCCAGGAAGGATGTTTTCGGGGTGTTCTTTTTATTGCCGTATTTGTGTTTTATGGGCGGACAAAGGGAGCGGTAAGGGAATGTGACAAACCAACACAGTTGTTGAGACATTTCGTTTTTGAATTATTTAAATTTGCAGCTAATAATGTACCAATGTCCGTAAAACGTAATTTCTTGATAACTTCAAACTATCAAATATTAAATACAACCTAGCGCTCGCCACCGATCAATACGATTTTTATCACAATTTATTTTTAACTAGCTGATGCCCGCGGCTTCGCTCCCGTGGTTATAGGAGAATGTAACATATTGCATTTTCCCGTGGGAATTAGATGTTTTCCCGCTGGAAAAAGTAGCATATGTCACTCTCCAGCTTCTAAACTATCTCCAAACAAAAAATCTCATCAATTCGACGCTCCGTTGCGACGTGAAAGAAGGTCAAACAAACACACACACTTTCGCATTGACAATATTAGTAAGGATTTATTCGTTATAATATACAGAACGACTATAAAGGTTAAGTAAAAAGGTCCCCCAATTAGTTCCAAAGTAAAGCCCTATCTTAATAGCCGTTGTCCAGAACGTCCAACCAGATGCAAACGACTTTGAAATATGGATGATATTAGTAACCATCTAACGCGTGAGGAAGGGTGACAGAATTCAACGAGAATGTTTATATCGTCCTTTTACAATTAAGTTCATTAGGGTTCCGTACCTCAAAAGGAAAAAACTGAACCCTTATAGGATCACTTTGTTGTCCGTCCGTCTGTCAAGACCCATTTTCTCGGGATTGCGTGGAAGTATCAAGCTAAAATTTATACCAAATATTCAGGTCTACTGTACCCAGCTGTGAAAAAAAAACCTTCTAAGCCAACGCAATCAAAAGATACAGCCGTTTATGCCGCAAATCTCTGCAAATTTTCGAAACTCGCAAGGGAATCAAAACCTACAGGGTACTTCCCGTGAACTCAGAATCTTGAAATTTGGTACGAAGCAACGTCTTATTAACACAGATAAAGGAAAAATTGCGAAAACCGTAAAGTTTTAGTTAAGTACATAACAAAAATATTTTTAATAATTTTAAAGTTATTACTTATATACCTACAGGTTTGTACGGAACCCTCGGTGCGTGAGTCCGACTCGCACTTGGCCGGTTTTTTTTAAGCTTCCGTAGCTCAAAGAAAACACTTAAAGTATGTACTCTATGATAAAATCTTTAAAAAAAATCGTAAAATGCGATGTGTGTACAAAAACTAAAACACTTGTCACTGTAAGAATATTTTTATATATATTTTTGAAGTCTGCAATGGTTGCCAAATAAATGAGCGTAGCAAGCCGAAACCGGTGCCGTCGAATCATTTTCACTTTCGAACACACAAAATGTCACTGGGAGTGCAAAAACCGCAAGAGTCAATAAAAGTGATTCGCGCGCAAACGAGGGTTTCACCAGTCGCAGCGGTCGGACGTGACGCAGCGCTTGACAAAGGTCACTTTATTGCTGACCTCTGTCTGCTTCTCTGCTCCTAATCGCCGATTCCGATACTTTGCCTGTGCCTATCAAGCAGTTTTATTTGCGTCCCCTTCCAATATTTCACAATTAGTCCATTTCAGCATTCCATGCAGATGTATCATTGTTTGTAAATGAAAACACATATATTTTTGTCCAACCTTCTAATCCCTCAATCACTGAGGGTGTATGGGATCATCGCTTAATGCGTATACACTGGACAGATCGTGTCGCTGAATATTGAGTAACAATTTGGTGCAGATATAACCTCACATTAGAAAAGAGAACTGATCGAAACGGATCCTTGTTAAAACCTTTGTTCCCGCGGATTTGCACGGTCGTCTAGAACGCTTTCATCTCGCAAACACTGCTTCAATATTTAATAATCCTCCAGTAACGAGCTGGGCTCAGAAAAGTTTAAATGGCCAGACGTCTACCAACACGAGAATAATTTCCGGTATCATGGTAAAACGTACTCCGTTTTAAAAGTTTAGACACATGTGTGCTTGATTCAAATAGATTTGATGTATTAAAGGAATTCTATCTAATTGAGAAGCTTACATCCCCTTTGGGTTGACGAGAGATTATAATAACTGCCCGCTTGGACCTCTTGTTTATCTTTCGTCTAATGGAGCGCTGTTTACAGCATATACGACCTTAATTAATAACAGAGATGAACACAAACAATAATATTTCTAAAATTGGTATTGATATCAAAAAACTTCAGATAATAAAGTATACACAAATAAGTTGGAAGTTGGAATACATGGAACTCAAAGTAGGGTTAAATAAATACCAGTGTCAAATTAAATATTTTTATCTTGCGCTCCATTGACAGTTTAATATCGTAACGAACGTTATTGCACTTCGAGTTGCATACAAAAGTAATATCGTTACGGAATGCGTTAGGCATTTTAAAAACAGAGAAACAAATAGCTAAGCCCAATCGGCGCGGTTATCAGCACCCAACACCAAGCCAGGGGTGGTTAATTGTGAAAAGAAATCTTTGCTCTTTGTCAGCCGGTGAGGGGAGCCGCTATTGATTTCTTTTGTTTTATGCTGATTGAGACACCTTCGCGGATCGCGACCCACCCCAGGTTTAGAACGCCTGACAAAACACTTATTTTAAAAGGGATAAAAAACGGCCTGCTTTCTAATGTATGCCTGCGTTTTCACCCGGACGGATTTAGGCGCTATAGGATTCGAAACAAAATTAGGAACATTACAATTTTATTACAAAGATTGTTTTTATTCCGTTTATATTACCATTCATATCTAGACTTAATTTTTACAAATCTATAAGTAAGTGAAGTACACTTATTGGTTGTAATGTAATTAAAAAAAAGAAGTTAAATTTTTATCCCTTCTCGATCAGATCTACTATACATATAATTACTTTACTCGACATAATACCTTTTTAAAGGTATCCTTTCTCTTTTTTTTACCATATACTATTTCCTATTTGTCTAACATTAACAACTATAAACTATTATTTGCTTAGGTACACAAAAACACATCAATCTTCATCACATTGAAGCGTTTGACAGTTGCAGACCACCTTAACGCCTACCACAACTTGGCCTTTTCAAAAACAAACTTATTCGCTCTGAAATAAGGTACATATTTATTATCTTTAAAACACATGGTAAGCCAATCAACATTAGTCCCTTTGACGATTACTTGTAGGCTCATTTCTCTCGTGATTGACTGCGATTTCAAAAAAAAATTAGATTGCCACCTCAAGCTGATAGCATCGACGATTTTTTTCGAGGACTTTGCTAATGGGGGTCTGTTTTATCTCGAGCCCCTTAATGTCTTTATGCGGGCGACAATAATAAGATTTTGACACTCGTGAAATAAAGACCGATTAGAGCTGAAGGCTACTAACTGGTAGGCGTCGCATAAAAAAAAAGGTAATATGACTTACGGTAATATGACTTATCAGTAAAGAAGTGTGTGTATGACTTTGTAGTGTTTTGTGTTCGCAGTAAATTACATGTTCGCAATAACTTAAAATATTACTATACCTACGGATTATGACATT
Organism: Epinotia bilunana; assembly: GCA_947049275.1. Taxonomy (NCBI): domain Eukaryota; kingdom Metazoa; phylum Arthropoda; class Insecta; order Lepidoptera; family Tortricidae; genus Epinotia; species Epinotia bilunana. Next base: position 23,487,741 of record OX346253.1, read on the forward strand.
CTCAACAATGTGTTTACTTACAACAAGTTGAATTCTGGGGGAAGATGGTTTTAATGTTTAATAAGTCTACATTCAACATGAACGCTATTCAGGCCCACGGTCAGTATTATCCACCTATGTAACATTGATTCCTGTCTACTTCTTTCATCTATCACGAATCAATTTTTCCATTCCATCTCAAGGTGTCCTCCTACAGGAAGAGACCCTCAAGATGCTCCAAGGGCCGAGGGTGTGACGTCAGCAGCCTTAATTGCGCACCACTTCGTTAACGGCCGACTTGATGGCATTTTTAATGAACACCCGATTTAATGTAGTGGGCGAAATCGAAAATCGAAGTGGTGTGGACACCCCTGGAACGGTCGCAATTCAAAATGTTGTTTACTTAGGATTGGTTTTCGATTACGTATCGGAGTGTGTTTGAGGAGGCAAAAACGCTTTTGTCTAGATGTTTAAGTCACTTCGTAGGTAGTGTGGAATATGCTGACATACCGACAGACTTCAGTCATCACTTAGCTCTGCTGGTCTAAAAAAGATACAAACAATTGTTGCAGGACTGTTACATTCCCAATGACCTACCTAAACGTATTCCATTTCGTAGAAGGCTTCCACGAAATGTTATTAAAATTAAACTACTTACTTTAATAATTATATCATTGGGATCATAACGACACATCCTGTAAATTATATTTTAGCAAATCATAAATACATTGACGATACAACTGTGTGAATCATCAGTACATAGTTGAACTATTATCAGAATTATTTTATTTAATCGTATGATACTAATACAAGACAGATCTGTTCTCTTATTTCATATTATTTGCCAAATGACCAAAATAAGAATAACAGAGATATTTAACATTGAGAAGTATCAAGCGGATGAAACTGAATAGATAATTACATTTGCATAGACCCATCAGGCTACATAAATGAAACGACCTTTTATTTTCCTACAGTCCTAAACAAATATGCCAAAACAAGAGTTAGTAGAAATGGCTCAATGCCCACTCCAGTGGGAGGGACGAAATAAAAAATTGGAAAGATTGACAGGTGCGTCTTAATAAGCACGGCGACATCTGGACACGGACGAAATGAGAAAAGGTAAATTGACTTTATGAATTGAAATCGTTGAGGAATTTATTTTTCTTCATCAATATTACGAGCATCAAGAAAGAGGAGTAACTCGGAATTGGAGATGTCTGTATTTTCCTTGTGATTAATGTAAGGATTGCAGTCAACAATTCACCGACTCGTATTTATGTTTAGGATGTTTCATGTGACTCTTCGACTTATAATTACATTTTAGCATACTTACTTAAATTACTGTCAAAAGATTTTAAAGCTTCCCAATTTATTTATTTAAACTTAATTGCACAAATATAAAAATAAAGGTATAATTGGCGGCCTTAATGCCCATTCACTTAAATCCACACATAATCCTCTAAAACCAGACAAAGCACCGTCCACGTCTAGCTCAGCTCATTTCGCTAGCCTAAGCAAACCGCTCGCATCTGTTGGTTTTTACCCAATTCTGTTTCTTCACATCTGATTATATTATTCCATACTTTGTGTAAACAGCGGCTGCCCCAACCCTTCTATGTTCTACACTATTACGGACCTAGAACGTGTTAGGCTCGGATGTGGAGAGACGGCTTCGGCTGGACCCTTATTCTAATGGTAATTTTAAAAATAACTCTTTTTGCAGTGAAGCTAATCTATATAAATATTACTACATTATCAATCCATGACTCATAATCTCTCTTATTCTATTTAATATGTTATTGTTGTATTATTGTATTTTTCGTGAAAAAAAAACATAATTTACGAAATCAATATCTTTCGGCATTCGTTTTGTTTAAAAACCCTATTTTTTCTCTCAGATAAGGGTCAATTTAAACAGTACACGTTTTGTGCATCATTCCGGTGCGATCCTTTGTTTAGGTTTTTTTCGTGGATTTTTTAATGTCTACAGATAGTTCAGACAGTATTATGCAAATCCTCTAAAAGGGCACTTGATATCTTAAATAGTTTTTGAGATAGAGGGTGAGAAATGAAACTCACAACGGAATGATAAATATACACCGGCATGATAAAAACGTACGCGGTAACGAAATATCGTACACCGGAATTAAAAAAACGGTTTTAAAATTATTTAATTATTTATTTTTACACCTTCACTTAGTTAAATACAAGTTTAGTCTGTATTAACTTTTTTATACTAAAAATATTTATGGGTAAAATAAACCAATACTTTTAATCTCAAATGATTTTTTATTTGATTATTCTTTATGGAATAATAAAACAACTAGCACAAAAATTATTGCTTTAAATGTTAAAAGTATGACAGCAAATATCATAATTTAAACGTTTGTTCAAAATGAGTTATAAAATAAACTTAAAAAAACATAATCATAATCTTTCTAGTAAACAAAACCAACATAATTAGATTCAGACACTGATTCACCAGGAAACTTAATAATCATACAACAAAAAATGTCCTACAACAATCAGTCACATATAAAAAAAACTAATATGTATTTTTAAGTTATTCCGTCTTTAAATTTCAGACATATTTTTATATTTATAGGTACATAAATATAACCATAAGATCTAAGTACCATTGTTGCAATATGATTCAAAATGTTCATATGGATACTGCCTAGGTCTCATCATTCAATATATATTTTTTAATTAGAAAAATTGACTTTTTCTTTTTAGACACATTAAAACAACACGAAAACAGTTTACATCGAAATAATTCATTTTATACTTATTTTATAATTGTTAAATCTTCGTATTGTTTCTGAATATTTTTTCCAATATGAATATACGCGGTTAAGTCCAGTTTTGTTAAAGTAATGAGCGATTGCGAAAGTTATAATCAGTATAATTTCATATAACTCTAAATTGAATTTAAACCCTGTTTCATTACAAAGGTCACATTTGCGACATTCTTCAGATTGAAGCTATTTCTAGGATTAGTATTCGAGGAAAAAACATTTTGTATAAAAAAAATACTAGGAAGAGTTGAGGCACTTTAATTAAGTATTTCATATTTTTTCTTAGTCTTCTTATATTGTTTTGCCTCTATTTTTCAAATTCATCATAGTTCCCTATTTATATGATGTTAAAATGGAGGCAAAAGGTTTTTATAGTCACACATAGTTTTCGACTTAGGCGGCATTTTCCAAACAAAACTGGGTTCCGGACAACCCACCTTGATGAGAAATTAGTCCTTCATTAATTTTTTTAAATTATTAACTGAAAGAATATATGAATTTTAGCTATTGCCCGAGATAGCCAACTGGGAGATGTTTCCCAAAAAAAAATAGTACTTTATTATTTAAGCTTTCTGCACCTGCGTTTTCAGTCTTGCCATCAAAATTTATTGCTTGGGAAATTGACCCATAAATTGATCTGGAAGTAAAAATTTCATTGTCAGAGACAATTAACATTTTTAATTATATAACTGTACTATTTAGAATGAAAGCTCTTCTCGTGAAAATTTCAATATGTATGTGGGATTGGTACTTTGTGATGATTTTGTATGGTGTTACCTGTTAGTGTGGTGTATTACTGTTAGCAGAAAAGGTAAGGAAATAATTTGTACCCGGGACCTCCTCTGTATTCCAATACATTTTAGGACTAGACTTGAACTTAAAATTAAGAAGCGCTCTCCATGCACTCGAAAGAATTTATAAATATTTTTGCAAAGCTCAAACTGCCGTAAAAGGTTTTTGTATACGTTGCTTTTTGGCTCCTTTTGGCTGCTAATCTAATATTGACCGGCTTCTAGCTATTGACTTATGTTTGTGTTATTCATAATAATTCCGACTTCCGCTTTGCCTTTTATTATTCAAAATATCAATTTGCTTTTCTTTAGCGAAAGAGCCATTAATTTTATTAAGTATTCGGCCGGCGTGGATAAAACAAGTGTTGATTTAGGTGTAACGAGAAGAGAAATAATCTAATGTTTGGTGTTTTGAGACTGGGACGAATGCTCAAGTGAATGCATCAAACAAAAATACTGGTTTGGCTGTTTCTAACTTGGTCTGGTCTGGCCACATGGCCACATCACATGACCCTCATGGATGCATGGCCTTTTAGTACTGCTACTAAAACATACATTTATATTGTGACCTATTCTGGTCACGAAAACGCTCTGGATTTGTCTTTGATATTGTCGAAGTGTCAATGTATTTACTTAAGGCTTTCTTACTCGAATGAAGCTACATGTAACGCACACCACTACATTTCATGCACACTATCTAACTTTACTGTGACAGGTCACTCACCTAGGATTCATTATTTTTTTGGTTTGGTTATATTAAGAGAAACTGAAATTGTCAAAACATCTTACTGGAAAATGACAGAAACTTGTTTACATTTAGTATTTTATCCCAAGTATGTTTCTTAGATACCTACATTTCGGTGGGTGACATAGAATTGAAAAGTCAATAGTACCTATGTTAGATTGACAACGTTTAGTAACTCTATGCGGTTTCCACTAAGGTGCAAAATCGCATGAATATAAGCAGGAGAACAGACTACATTTTGGTCCATCTACGAACACATGAATTACTGGATAACCGTTTCAAATTCTACCTTCTGCAATTGCCGGTTTACTAATATGTGGCCGAAAATTATGTGGCAATTATTGACTTCCCAAACAACTTATCCCATAGTTTCATTTGGCAAACTTTTAGGTAGCATACCAATGGTTCGTATATATAACATGTCCCAAATGATTGTTTTAGCAAAATGTTAGTTGGCAAAATATTTAGTTGGTCATGTTTTAAAAAGACTTTATTTGTTATGTCGAATGTTTTGATTGGCATGTATATTTTTTCCATATTATTGTGATACATATTACTAACATACCCTAACCATGTAGTTAATATGGTACAAATTACATTAGCATCATATTTTACTACGTAGGTAGTTTCTCGAGCTATTCAATGTAATTTTATGAAGGTAGAGATCGAAGTCAGTCATTTTAAACAGAAAATTTCGGTTTGCAAACAAGTTTGTCCGCTCTTTTATAAAAAAAATAACCTCGAAGACGAAAGCGGGAGCAAAGCTCCCGCTTTCATCTTCTAACCTATCCGTGATCCGAGTCGGTTTTGCCACTAAGTCCCCGGTTCCCTACTGTCGTGTAATAACAGGTCGTATCTGTGGGTGTCGCAATTTTAACCTGACCTAACACTTTGCTCCGGCGTTCCTGTTTTGACTGTTTCAATTGCTAATTTAATCATAAAACTTTTTGTTTTAGGCAAGTTCAAGCTCAAAACTCTGTGAAAAAGTACTCATCCGATATGCTATTTAATAAGCAAGTGAAATGTTTACTAGCACTCAGCTATTTACCTGAAGATGAACGTAGTATTAATTGTCAAATATAAATTATGCGCAGTTAAAATTTGGTCAAAGGTTATTTGACAATAAATAGTAAGCTCAAATAAAACATTTGCCTATTAACCATTTTCCGAAATTATTCTTGGTAAAATGAATATCTGCAAAATATGATTGTGATCAAATAAAAAGTATGCTAACATTATGCCAAGCATTGGTTTGCCAACTAAAAATGTTGCAATCAGTTGGTTGGGAAGTGAAATTAGGCGAAAAGTATTTCGGCCAGATGGCAGTACACCGCAATTGCCATATCACTTTCTTTTTTAGCAGCGGATTCCATTTCCATACACTCACTTGCAGTTTTTCCCATTTTTTATATACTTCATTTTGTGAATTATTATAAAAAATTGGAGAAAATATAGGAACATCCATGGAAGAACACAATTCTTCGAATTGAGAAAATCCAATACCAGAAGCTGCGATGCCAGAGGTTGCAGCGATATTCAAATTCACCCGCTTTGTAGATACTGCCTGGTCCATTCTGAGGATCCTGCAGATAGGATCCTCAGAATGGACCAGGCAGGTTGCCTGGCACATTTCGAATTTTAATTGAAAAACAGAAGTTAGTCCTAATCGTTTTCACCAATCGAACGGAAATTACTGGCTTTGCAATCAAATAGATCAATGTGGACATAACGCTGAGGAATTGTATCAGGTCCAGGTGGCCCAGGTAAAATATTTGCATTTTTTGGCACTTATTCGTCATGAATGACCAAAATAAAACTTCTTATTAACATACATATTTCTTTATATATTTATTGTATATATATACATATTTATTATAATACTGTAACATACTCATACACTTATTTATTTGAAAGTCAACAGGTTCTAATGTAATATAAGACGTATCACTATCTCCAGATACACCTAAATAAGAACTGGCTGTTGCTTCGAAGGATCTGCAACACAAAAAAACATTACCTTTTTGGGAGCTAGACAAAAAGTAGGAAGGTCATAAAGTGTATTTTATAAAAGCTTCCACACGATATGTCCAAAAAGAAAATAAATTTAATTTATTGATGTCGATTTATATAAAAATAACAAGATATTGATTACCTAGCGTACATTCAATGCTATTAAATAAAACCAATAGTAATACCCATCCAAAGTATCACGCTTCATATTTTCCATATAGTAAATTCCTACCCGAGTCATATCAAACATCATGTTTCAACTAAGGGTTTGATTTTTTGTTGTTCTGTGGTGTTCACAAACACTCCGCAGTATTCATTGTGAATATCAGACAACAACTAATGTGTTTACCAACTTACTACAAAAGGATCATGTTGTATGTGAAGTTAGTATAAGAATAAGAAGTGTTTACTGGACCCGATTCTACAGTGGCCTCTAAACTTCCTAATTTTATTTAGGTGTCGCTAAAACACTTTGCTATTCTATAAGCAGCTGTCATAATCAAATGACAGCGCTAATTTGAATCTGACGTTTCATATTTTAGGCGGTCTATACAACTTACTTAGCTGTCTAAATGCTATTCTAAATATGTCGTTTTTAATCTGCCGCCTAAATTATGTTAGTTAAGCCATGTGCATGTAGAATCAGGTCCATTGAAAACTTATTTAACAGACATAATTATGACTAAATGCTAAAACTTAATATTAAGGGATAATTACAAGAATCAGAACTAGGATTCCCTGTTTCAGGCAAAAAGAGGTTCAATTTCACTATTTTGAACTATAAACTTACAAACTATCATTACACAATTAGTTTATTTATTTCTTTTTAGTTCAAGGTTGTTTTAGTTATTTTAATTTAATAGTAGTTTTAATCTTGTATTTACACTTTAAGTATCTTTGTTTTATTATCAACAAATAAACTTATTCATTACACATATTAATAAAGATCGAATATTGTCAACTACACATAATATTTACGAAGGCTATGTAAGTACTTACGAGTAGTTACTTACCGTTGCTGTCGTTTATCTGTGCATGTGTTTGTAAATCGACTTTTAGATTTTGCTATTGACGAACTGCAAAAGTAAACAGAACTTACTCAATTCCTGAGCGCGCTATCGACTTATTGAAATCAGATATTGGTTGTGGATTTAGCAAATATATAGTCAACGGTGGTGGCAAGCGTATGGTAAGCGGAAATCTATACCTAATTTCTACCAGGAACTACATACCTACCTGTATTCATACAGTGTTGTTAATGTTGCGGTCTTTTGTAAGGTGAAGGTATTTAATTAATACCGCGTCAGTTGAGCTAAACCAAAAGCTACGCTATTAGCGCATTCCGGAACAGAAAGCCAAGGTGAGCATGCGCATTATTTTGCTGGTTATAAAAACCTACACCGAAAACTTACCACAAGTTTCCTTAGTTCAAATTTGGGCAACCTTTTCCGTTTGTTTTATTTCCCATACCTAATTATGATAAAGTCCGGCTCCATAAAACATTTTACAAATAAAAAAATGTACACAGGCTGCTTTTAAACGATATTCGAAAAAGATAAAATGAATTGGTTATTTTCTATATTCTTTACGTGTTTAAGTAGGTACCTAAATGTTTGTTAACTGTCTTCTTCTTCGTAACTAGGGCAACAGATTTACATAAAGTAAAAAAAATGAAACGAAGGAGTTACCAGAGTTATTGAATTGGCATAAAAATTATGGGTTCCGCACAAATTCTATTAAAATTAATACTTGGATGAAGTTGTAGTTGTGTCACACACATAACTAGGCAGGATATGTAGAGAAGTCCGGGAGAGATGAACTACATTTCACTTAAAGGCGCTTAAAAGTTTAGGTATTAATCGTAGCGACTAGATTTTGCGCCCATATGTGTCAAACTTAATTAAGTATCAATTGGTATCATTAGATTGTTGATTAAGTTAATAATTTATTTTTAATAATTTTATTTTCAAAAACAGAATATTTATTCAAATCTGCCACCTCTTCGAGAGAGATGACCAATGCACTCTGGGAAGACTTGATCATAGATCTAACAAATCTATCTTACGAAGTAACCAGTGAATAAAATGAACTACCTACCTATTAAAAGGAAAAATCAACAAATTTTGTGCCATTTCAGAACAAAACTTCACTAACAGTCTCTCTTCCTTGATTTTTTTTCCGCTGTATATGGCGATTATGGCGAAGTGAGATCCTGTTGATACCACATTTATTTGCTGTGCTCCGTAAAGTTGCTCTATTTTAATGTATGGTATTTTGAGGTCGTATGTCGTAGTATATAGATTTATGGCGAGCCACTGTCGCTTTGTATAAAAATGGCACAAATTGCTAAAACCAAAATAAAAATGGGTATGAATGTTAAATAATAATATAATAAAGAACACAACGGGAGATTTGCACCACTGATCAACTGATCATGTCTTCTGCTACCGGAGTGGTCAAGCCTCCCAAAAATACCATAACATATAGTTTGAGTGCATGCTTATCCAACCACATCACATCCTATATTTTGTCCCTAAAATAATATTATTATCTGGTTGCTGGTATTAAATTTACGGAAAAATACCGTTGTCAAAATGAAAAATCGCTACAGACTTCCGTCCAGTCCGAGGCCGCATGGCCATCTGCCTACTAAAATGGGACGAGCAGGTCAATTACCTAGATAAATTGTGTATAAATAAATATAAAGCCATTTTTAAAGAAAGTGTTCGTAAAAATATCTTCTTTACACCATTGCCTGTTTTTGACATTGTTCACTTGAGCCAATTTTGCGCCTACTTTATGTACGACTCGATATATGATCGAGCGAAGCTTAAAATATCATGTTTTGGGTCCGTTAAAATTAACACGGGCGACTAAAACATATCTCAAGAACCCATCAAAAAACTCAGTATTTCATTGTTTATTATTGAATGTAAAACAGGTCGATTTCGAATAAGTGGTCTTAATCATTTTCAAATGAATTGTTATGTCCAAAAATAGATGTGCCGTATTAAAATTACGTATTAGCAAATATATATATAGGTATAACACCTATGTTACATGTAAAACATGTACCGGATGTTGGGTGTTTGATGATTTTTTTATATATTCATCTAAAAAGTATATGTGTACCTACGAGTATATTTATATAACAGTTTATCATACATATAAATAAATCATTATTTCAAATGAATTGCAAAGAGTTTCTCTGCGAGATCGCATCAGAAATGAGGCAATCCACAGCAGAACCAAGGTAACCAAACCAATATAGCCCACCATATCGCTAAACTTAATTGGCTTAACGGAGAACCGATGGCCATTGTGGCGGAAAGGTTCTCGACCGGCGACCACGTACAGGAAGGCGCAGCGTGGGTAGACCCCCCACAAGGTGGACTGATGACCTGCTAAAGATCGCGGGACTCCGATGCGCAGGACCTGTCATTGTGACACTCTTTGGGCCCTTTGGGGGAGGCCTAAGTCCAGCAGTGGAGGTCTTTCGGCTGATATGATGAATTGCAAAGATTAAACGCAAAACTTGGTTCCTTTACAGGTATCTATATACTTTGGGGATAAAAAACTGTTCTACATGTTTTTGGTAAAACTATACGTACGGTACAGTAGGTAAATTGAAATCTGCTCCCAATTTACTAAATATACCTCTAACCTTATCATGAAATACTTAGGGCTATCCCCACAGTATATGTAATCCATAAAAAATTGTCCTACCCTGGTTGTGTGTAACCGAGCATACACGTATTCATTAAATCATCAGATTGTCCGTTAACAACAGTGCGGTGTGCAAAGGAACAGTTTCCGCTTAGCACAAAGTCCGCTGCGGTATCTAAATGTTAATCTTTGGTCACTCGCGCAAAAATTATGTTTTTCGGACTCGGCCGAACTTGTTCGGGTGGAAACGTGCGAGCTTCATTTAATTTAGTCCACATTCATCGTATTCATTTTATATTTTAATAAGTTGATACTGTAACATTATTCTGTACAAAACCTTTGTCCTAAAATTTCTGGTTAAATTTTAATAGTCTGCATGTCGATCACGTAACGCATTGTAGGTACGTACATTAGGTAGATCTACATGTCAATTTTTATATGGAAAAATGACATTTGGATCTACCTAACGCGCGTTTAAAACGTTACGTGATTACCCCTCAAAAGTCACTTAAAATTACATAATGTCATCCCGAAAGCCCCGAAATGACCTTAATGTCTCTGAAAAATCTCATTACCACCATCTTAATGCAAGGAACGCTTTCAAAGGCTTCATTTTATTTCGCGTCAATTCTTACAAAGCAAAATGACTTCAATTTGAATATGTAATGGTGGCTTAAGATAATCGTCCCTGGCTTATACTAATAACGGCTCTTACTTTAAAACGAGACGACTCAAAAGAATCGAACAATCGTTCGATTCGAATCGGGGTGGGATAATTTATTCGAGTGTGGACCGCCATTTTGCGGCGGGGCGTACAGCTATCGCGCGCCGGAAGACGCTGCAAGACATTGATGCTGATTCTTTTTATATTATGCCCCCCTGGTCCAAAAGACGCTAATACAAAGCGGCCATATAAATAAGCCTCCTTTGTAAGGATTTCTAGACAGGATGAGCGACCCCCAAAGGCGGAAAACAATCTAAATTACATTTTCACGCAACTTCAAATGTCTTATTAATTACGTTCGACTTTTCAATGCTATAAATTTTCTTTTAACGCTTCCTCCTCGGAATCGGCTTAATACACAACGCTGGCTTTGCATACTGATCGCTCTATTGTACCCTCACAATCTTCTGTTACAGTTTATAACTGTGGTGCTCTTTTATTTACAGTTCAATATTTTTGTTTAGGTATTTTATTAAACATTGCCTTTTATTCATTTTAGACATCATGTTCCATAGAAACATTTACTGCTTAAGACCTACACAATCGATATCTAAATAGAAATAGTGTTAGTTTTTTTTTTTCAAAACGATTGGGTTCGATTCCCGAGCTGAGAACAAGTTTTTTTTAAATGTATGAATGCAGTTTTTCTTGTTAATAAAATCGATGACATGGTTCCTAAGAACAGATCTTCGTATATCGTATAGTTTCAGCCTTTCCCATACTGACCGCTCTGAATGAGCCACCCTGTATAAGTAGGTAAAGAATATCAAATCACACAATACTTTTATCAATTAGTAGTCATTTGGGTTTTCTATCGGAAATGAACTAGGTACCAAGATTATTAAGATAGCAAGTATAAACAAATTTAAACTAAGTAAGTATTTAACACTATGATTTGGATGCAAAGTTTTTAAATTTTCTTTTTCATGGAAAATAATTCTTATGACCCCTTGAATCTATAAATAACCCAAATCCTTACTATTTATTCTGATAGTTTCAACATTTTCACTTTCAAGAAAATACCTGTCCATGATTTAAGAGGGCCTTCAGATGCCTTCGCCACCTCGAGAATGACCCCATCCCTCAAGCTGCAGATAATACGGGGGATAGTGTCGCTTATTCCCCAGGGATTTGTCAAACAAATACGTCGGATGTATCGGAAAAAATCGCCGTCTCGATGGTCGTTAGGGCTATTTATGGGCGATTGGGCGAAGCTTTTTTATTAATAAAACGTATATTATGCGCGCAAGTGCGTTTTATCGCGTCCCCGCGGATATTATCGTCCGTCTTCGGACATCCAATAATATCGATTCACGAATACATACTGTACGATAATTTTCTTTTCTATTCAACCATAATATATTAGATAGATTTCACATCACAAATATTTCCTATGATTATGGTAAAATATACTCTTGTAACTTTAATGTTAAATATCATTCAATATCAAAATCTTGTTTTCGTCTTCAGACAGGTAAACATGAATGCATGTTTACCGCACTCGGGCTGTTATGCAAAGATATTGGGAACTTTGAGACGAAAAACAAAACTCGCATCACGTAAATACACGCGTAAGCATTGTTCCCAAATGTGTTTGACTTCTAGACATGTTTGTCTTTGGTCTTATCTAGGGTAAAATATATTTCATCCTTTTGTTAGACTAAGAGAATTGTGACGCCAAGAAATGTAAAAAAATCTCTTATAGTAGTCTTAAAGTATTTCCATAGCTAGTTATAGTTAACTACCTATGGAAATACTTTAGTAGGTACTTTGTATAACTAAGGTGCCTGATGTTACTGTTTATTGGTATTTATTATTTTGGTTTTGTATTCTAATATACAAATGCGGGTGGGCGGGGCGATATAGGCGATATTCTAGCATCGAATTTAAACTTTCGTGAGACGTGTTGAAATAATGCTAATAATTGCCGATTCAACTCACGCATTTATCACTCATCCTGAAGAAGAAGTCCCGAATAGTTCGAAACGTGTCGCCCGTGGTGACATTTAATACGTTAGTTGAACCGTGTAATTATTAGCATGATATCAGTTTATGTTTAAGGTGGTTCGCTTTCCATACAAAACGTAATTTGACATTCGCAGGCTAACCGGCTATAATATATAAACTAGAGTAATATGAGATACATAGTTTTCCCAAAATATGACGTCTCAAACTAATTTCTACAATTATTCTAGTTTATACAAGTTTTTTCTAGGAAAGGGGTAATTTCGCGCAAATAGAAAGCCAATTTATGTAAGTTTGTTACATAAGTTTCTTAAAATATCACGCCGTTAGCCTGCAATGTCAAATAACGTTTTGTATGGAAAGGTGTATAATTTGTTTCGTTTTTTTTAATCGAAGCAAATAAATTATCTTATTTATTTTTAAAAGTCTACTTCCATATTATTATTTTTTGATGACAAGCAAAAGAAGGATCAAAAAACTTATCTGTTTAGAATTTCTCTCGCCTCCCGCAATCACTGTTAATTGCCAAGAATAAAATCATTAATTCTAAACCGAATAACGCATTAAAAGTAACAGCTTGTACCTACGGGAAGGGAATCTCTGAAAATTATACAACCACCGCAATAAAATAAAACGATTATTATAAACCTGCAGGTTTTACGCGACGTGAAACCGTACATTTTCATATTGATTAAAGCGAGAAGCTTGAAATCATTTTATATTAAGTAATTAAAGCGAAGTTAGGACACTGCACGTAATTCGAACAAACCTAACGTAAATGCGCTCGTATGAGTCGAGAAGACCAAAAGCGACTCCTAAAGTACCAATGTATTTTTAAAGTAGCTTTCATTTTTCTGTCACGGTCTACAACTCTATCAAATACTAAAAAAACACACGGACGAGTAAATCCTGACCAGAAATATACGAGTATGATCATTGTCAAGAGAGACTTACTTTCATTCACCATAATGAATGTAGGTCACACATAGATCAAAATCTTTCAATTGTATGTTCTTTTTTGTTTTCTTTGGCGACCTAACACCTGAGGAGGAACGCCATTGTCTCTCTTAGGACTATAATAATACTGCAGATACTTATATTTAGTTTAGTCGCATCATCGTAATTAAGAGGAAACACTAAGGTCAGGATAATTGAGAAATAGGTATTTGTAAAATGTATTGCTGTCGCGCCAACCACAAGCCTCCCGCCGCAGACCGCGATAGAGACAACTGCAGCTTGGACCGTAAATACCTATTCAATTACATAAAATCAACGTTTCGTAGTCCCCTGATTTCTTCTAGTCAACATTGTTTTCTGGATGTTTGAACACAGCGGAAAATCTGGCATTTTTTTAGGGTTAATATCTCTTTTAAGAATAAATTTATTAAAAAAAGGAAAACATAGGAACATGTCAATAGTAGCCATAGATTTATGGAAAAAAAATTATTGCTCTATCCATGGAGAAAACAGGGGACTACGTTTCTATGGCAAAACGGCCGTTGTGTTTCCTCTTAAACTTTCGTGAAACACGTTTAAAACCGCGCGACACCGTGCACCGCCGCGAAAACACTCCTCCTGAAGAACTCCGGAAGAGTTCGAAACATGCCGCCCGTAGTGACATTTAATGAGTTGAACCGTGTAATTATTAGCACTAGTATTAGTCGTATCATATCAGATGAGTTTGGTGTTACTAGATATATCCCAAAACCTATGGACGCTTACTACTAAGATTGATCGTCTCCAAAGCCCATAATAAATATTTGTCAAACACAAGCTCATATTTTGACTGTGGGTATTTCCTCGCTTGTATAACATAACACGACAATAACCAATTATTAATAACCAGTCCATAATGATATCTTGATTTGTTTACCTGTCAGCTCTGACGTTAATTTGGAAATGTTTTCTAGCGAAATTGTTTTCATTTCCCGAGCGTTTTTCAAGCAGGTTATGATGTATGTACATTATTTACAATGCTTCGCTCTTGACTGAATAGTTTTGGGCACTTTTTTTATTTATTATACCATTCAATATATTCAAGACTTTACTATTATTCAAGTACTGTCATTAAACAATTTGCCATTAAAATAATTGCCAGTGTAAGAAATTACTTCCAATGAAATTCCGCAACATGGCGCTTGATCATAATTATATTTCTGGTCAGACCTTAAATATATCCTATTGTAATGTAATGTATCTTTATACGGTGAAATTAAACTAATAACGCATTTGAGTCGGAAAAAGACAATACAACATTGTTAATTAACAAGGCACTCAATTCAAATACATACCATTTTTTACTTTTACCTACTTGATTTACAGTTCACCGTGCCGAGACCGGGCCATATCGGAGCCGTGGCCGGGCCGACGTCGGAGCGTAAGTATAATCTGATTTTGACGGGTGTCAGCGCTTGCAGGCCGGCGTTCGGACGCGGTATAGTCCGGACGGACGCATATACGAAAAACGCGGTGACCGCGGTGAAATTACTCGGCGCGGTGTACTGTGTATCATGCTTTATTGTCCATGAATTCAGTGATATCAACATCTGTAATACTAGTCTTTACTCCCTATACGAGTCTACTAAACCTCCATTGAAATGACCACGAACGAAATCACAACATTGCACCTTAATAACAATCTCATAACCCCCTAATCCACCATAACGTTCCATTCCGGCGGCGTATCTCCCGCCATATTCTTATAAATTAATTACTTGTAATCTACTCATGAAACGAGTCTTAGAGAAATGAAGTTACAACGTCCCGTAATACCTTTGGAAGGGTTCCGACTTAACGTGGAACAGCCCTGAATTAGAAATGAGGTAACATGAATGTGTCATTTCGAAATAGCTTTGTTTTAGTCATTTTAAGATGGGCTTTTATTGAAATTAGTATCGTATGTGACTAAAGAAATATTATAGAGTACGGACGTAAAAAACAACTACATATACTCGTAGGTACCTATTTGTAACAACAGTTAAATATGTAGGTGTGATGCGCAGTGTATAATATATATAGTTTTCTTCAAGCTTAGGTACAACTAAGGATACTTAATCTTCGTTCGCTTGCAACGAATATACTTTGAAAATTTTGATAAAGAGGAAGGAACTATGTACAATTTTCATTGATTTTATTTTTAATGACATCTCAATGGTGTCATGGATAATAGTTTCTGATTTTCTTTGTTACTAAGTATTTAAATTTAAACTTCTGGTAACTCATTTCCAATCAATCGTCAATTACTCGCTATAGAAATCAGTTTTAAAAGTCTCCAAAAATAAAGATAAGTCGATAATCAAAATTACGACACCACACACTAATAATTTTGACTATATGAATAAGCTACATTTGACAGTACAGTGCGAATAGACGCCACGTAGTAAAACGCAGTTTTAATTTCTCGCCGGCACTCGGCCCGACACAGGGGGAGGTGTCCCCATGATCGCGTCTTATCCACTATGCAAACATTTCTTACAAGGGCTTTTCTCTTCCATTCACTCCTATTCACTCTAGAGGTTATCTTTTATTATTTCTCTTGCATCCTCTTTTTATTGCCACTCATATTGCCTTTTTATGCGGGGAATAAATACATTTTGATTTTCGCCTTAGCGAGTTCGCAGTTCATCAGACGGTGTCAAATTAGTACGGTTGAGGTGTTGTAAAATGTTTTACGATTTTCGTTACATATACGTGACTTTATTGTTTAAATAAAAATATACTTATGAACGACTTCTTCGAAGCATGACGACCTGCTTGTTTTGCAGTAAATAAAACAACAAATCAGGTCACTCGTAATAACTTCACTTGAAGGCATTCAAAAACTACAACATGTACCGTCAGCATCAATTCAGCTCTTATTCCCTTTTAATAAAGACTTTTGACGTCTTCGTTTGCGCAGTTACTTTTGATGCTGACTGTACAATCTTACACCTCGTTCGTAGTAGATATAAATATAACAATTGAATAAATCAAATTATTATATATAGATACGTGAACAAGTAAATAGAATCTCAGTTTTGTGCTTCACTTTTCTACTCCTAAGCCATATGAGTGCATGGAAGTCGCTTGAATGTATGTACGAACTGCGGCTCGTCGACCCGCTCGCTGCCCGCTTCGTCCAGTCCGCGGCCTTAAACATCAGCTATCACACGTTCCTGACCGTTTTTTCTTCTTATTTCATACAAGTTATTAAGATTAGACGAGACTTCATGTTTTTAGAATTCAATTAATATATCACATGCGTACAACGATAATACGGATCATTTCTAAAAACCTTAAAGGTGTTATGCGGTCTAGTAAAATGCTCCCGTCCTATTTGAAGATATTGATTAGGTATATAATTCTCATGCCGGATAAGAGCCAAGACGGTAAGCTCTTACACAAACATTACTGAGGGTTGGAAAACTTTTACCGCCTCAAGAAAAACAAAGGTAAGCCCAACTCGTAAGATTCGACAAATATTCAAGATTTGTAGACCCTTACAGCAATAAACGTTTACGTAATGTCAGCTAATAATCCTAAAGTAAATTGTCCGGAAAAAGTAGTAGCGATGTACATCAATTTCAACTAAAATATGAACTATGACCGACCATGGAATCTTAAGATAATTACTAGGGTATCACAACAAAGAGACACAGAGAATTAAACTTTAAAAATAACTCCTATACACACTTATCTACCTTCGCCGCGAGCCGATTGCGAAGTCGCTGCGTCCCCCAAGGAGCGATTAAACATGTACAAGTTACCGAATAACAAAGTGTCTAAGAGACGTTTGGAAAAAGCTGTGCCATTTAGCACGTACGGAGATTGCCGTAACACGTTTGGTGGGACTTAACGACCCTGAACCTGCTCGCCGGAATGGTGACTCGGCTGTTCTCTTCTTTATTAGTTACATTGTCTTTAACGCTGGCAAGTGGAAATTGAGGATTCGCTACGTAAGTAAAGTATGAGTTTGCAGGTTTTCATTAACGTTTACTTTTTGGCGGTTTTGGGGAAAGATGTTCAGTTTATGGCACAGGTAACCTGAGTCCACAGACACGGTTAAATTCAAATAGAACATGTCAATATAAACATAAACAATGCCAAGTATATACATTTGCATCTGTACAAATTGCTCTAAGGAAGAAAGGCAAACGGAAACACATTTCCACATTTAAAATACTATTAGCAAGGATATTATGATAGTGTAATGTGTCGTTGAAGTATTTTATCGGTCATTTGGAATTCTCAATGAATGCTAGATTTATTACCAGTAGTAGGTACTTTATGGTTAAAAATATTGCGGGGGAGCATTCTTGGAGCATTATCAACTTTTTTAATGAATTAACGACTTTTGTTGGAAACAGCTATTATAGTAATTAAAAGTGTCATTATAAGAGACATTAATTCGATCTCTGAGGAGGCATCAGTGTTTTTACGGGTAACTTCAGTGTAATAAATGGTAGTTTACTATCCATGGATCTTTTGAATGTACATTTGTAAAATGTTTACAACTGTTTTTAATAAACCTTAAAACTTAGGCAGCGTACGTCTTCATAATATGAAGTCGTTTTAGCCACGGAACTTATCAAAAATATATATATTAACAATAATTTAATTTTAATTTTACTTGTATTTCATAACTTATTTTTTATTTTACATTTAATTTATTTGATATGTAATCTTTATGTCTATCTTGTAGGTATCTACAAAATATCAAAAGCACCGTAGGTACTTAAGCGAAAACTTTACAATACAAAAAGCAATCTAACAAACGCAACACTTGGCGAGGCCTCACAACAATAATTGTCGGCGTTCATCCGCTTTTTAATTGATCCTCGAGGGCTGCAGATAAAACTCGGCTGTCTCAACTTTCTCTATTACAGTTTAAGAAAACCACCATTTTGGTTGGCCGATAACGAAATTTTCATTGCGCCGCGCGTAATAGCGTGACGGTTTAATTTGCGTAAGTATTTAGGTACAGCAATGAGGTTTTATGTTTTAATGTTTCATAAATATTTTATGTTATCAACGTTTAACTTGTGATATTTTTACCGAATGACTGGTGGTTTTATAACTAAATCACCTGAACAAAATCTAACAAGACATCTGCACGAACACAGCCCATCAGGCCGCGGTCTGGACGTCAGTGAGCAGCGGAGCAACGAGCGATAGTTTATACATTGTATCGAATTCGATCTAAGTATATGAGCGCATCGCCTTATAGGTTTGGAGCACGTCAAATATATGCGTGCCTTGTCGTACAATATATTATTGCAGGTGTTTTTACATAAATTGGTATAGTATATTTCCCCCCATTCCATCCCCATCTCATCTCAAAACAATAACCGGCGCCGTATTTATAATAAAACGTTTAGTGTTACAACAAACTTCCATATTTTATTATGATCGTTATCGTAAACCCCGGAATCTCGCGTTTTAAAGTTGTGCGTTCCCCTTCCGCCCAAGATTTCATTACGAAATTAAACTAAAACTTAGAGCTACAAATCGTTAAAGGATTGAGAAAGTTTGTTTTATTTGTCTGTTTTTGCGCTGAAATGTTTTTTAGAATGGGGTTTCTACTTATGTAGCTTTAGTATGTATGACATTTGCACCTGTAAGGAAATAAAGTATTGTATTTTTTTATTGTGTTAATTAATAATATATATTTTGTAACAAATCTCGAACATATATATATGATGGAAATTTTAAAAGAGATTTTATAAGAATTTTCAAATAAACACACGTATGAAACAATATTAGATAACAATGGTGGTATATTTCGAAGTGTAAATACAATTAATTCTTAAGAGCTCTTCTTCATTATAGAATGTGTTGATAATATTAGGTCATACCTGAAGTTTTATTTAGCCAGTTTTAAATGCTTTCCTGAAACGAAATACCCGTTATTACAAGTAAAATCTGTCGGTGTGTAATAATTGACACAATTATGTAATATATATTTTTACCACACAAGCTATTCTCATCGGAACGAAAGAAGTTACCGCCGCATTTTATCTCATCTCTCAAGCAAAACAAATAAATAAGGGGTAGGTATAATTGGGTATCGGGAGCGAGTTAGACAATTAGGCCCTCCGATTTATGTGTTTACATTCACCGTAAGTAATGGTTGAACTTCTGTGCTGACGTGGCCGGCTGTTGATGCGAGAACAAAGGGACACTAATCTTGTTTACCTGCTCGTGTCAAATAAACTGTGTCCCAGCAAGTCAAACGCATGTCTAATTAATTCAATGCAGTGGGTTAACTATACTAAGGGCAATTTTGTAGAGTTCATTATCGAGCCTCGACTCGGATTTGCGACCTTATGGCTGACCAGGTCGATGGCTCTAACCAACTCATCTATCGAAACCGAGCCAGGTTCAGTAGATTTTTCAACCAGCTCTCTCTTTTTAGCCTTGGGAGACTTGCTGTGACATCTTCGTTGGAGAGTTGGAGAAATGGGACATCATATCAGCGGAAAGACGTCCACTGCTGGACATAGGCCTCCCCCAAAGAGTGCCACAATGACCGGTCCTGCGCCACCCGCATCCAGCGGACTCCCGCGACCTTTACCAGGTTATCAGTCCACCTTGTGGGGGGCCTACCCACGCTGCGCCTTCCGGTACGTGGTCGCCACTCGAGAACCTTTCCGCCCCAACGGCCATCGGTTCTACGTGCAATGTGCCTATATGTGTCTATAAATTTATTTATTGCCATTAAACTATTCTTAATAGTAGTACACCTTGAGGATTATTCAAATACAATAAGAGAAAATAAAAAAATACAACGACGAACGTCGTTGCCATTTTCTACTAAATAGTTGAATGGACAAAAATCCGGTGTCGTCCTACAGAAGTTTTAAAAAGTAGATGCTCAAGCCACCGTGCACGTTTGAAAATTTCAAGGGCTGCCCAAAATGGATCTGAAACCAATTAAAAGGATAGCAGAGGGAAATTGGTATGAACGGACGGACTAATCGCTTTCTATTGTCCTTAGGACCACTATCTGCTCGCTTTTGTCACGCACGCCGCCCGCCGAGAACTAAAAAGTGGGCAATTTATAATTCAAACGAAGGGCAAGCAGAACGGAGGCTAGTCTAGTTAGCAGAGGACAGACATGCAGATACTGTGAAGCGATTTACAAACTTCGCAAGTACCTATTCAAAACCCAATATTTAATGTTCAAGGGTTTTGCGGACTGCAACAAGATGTCTATAGTATTTGACACGTTCGATCCAAGTGTTCAATCAAGTTATCATTCCATTCCATACATTACCTACCTGCAACTCCTGGAAGCACACCACTCTGCATCGTCTGCATCAAGTTAAGGCAGTTCTTAGTGTATGGAACTAACTTTTTTTAAGTTCTGCAAAGACGTTTCTAAGTGCGTGAGTACAAATATTAACAATTTCGTCTCTCTCAGACTTACACTTGAGTCTGTTGCACTAAAAAGTGTAGACTTAAAACCCAAATACGAATATTAAACCATCAATGCGCTCCACGCGCACTTTGCCAATGGAATCCAATGAAAAGCGTATTCAGATAATTTAAAATTAGGCCGTCCTCTTCTTTTTGCGCACATCTCGGCCTTTCGGTCTCGCAGATAGTGGCCAAAACACACACACTGACCGTTGGGCAGTTCGTGACAATGACAGCTATGCCGCTCGGGAGTTTTACTCCTTTTTACATCCCCCTGCACGCTTCTGACGACGTTATTTTTTAATCAAATATATCCGTGAAACGGGTGACGGACGAACGGGTCACAGCGACAATGTAAAACTAAAAAGAATAAGTCTTTTAAGCAAATATAGGCGAGACGAAGTTGATTGGTTTTGTTAGCGCGCCTGTTGATTGGGCGGGCGTAAACAATACGATCCCAATGTTTAAGTTCGGAACGACAATTGAGAGTCTCGACGATATATACTGGATGTGAACAACGCTTCGGCCGTATTTGTTTTCCACGGACTGCCGAGGTACCGATGCTTGAAAGGCTTTTTACATCGTTTGGGTTGCACGTTGAAACTGGGCTCGTACACCTGCGTGTACGAGCCCAGTTTCAACAACAATGAAATACATCAATATTTTCTGTACTGTGTACCTGTGTACACAGTACAGAAAATATTGATGTATTTCATTTGTTTTCGCTAAAACAATTGCCTGAACTATATATTTCGAGCGAAAAGACGACCGTCTTTCAAATATCTCGTATTATGTGGAAAAGCTAACGGCTCTCACCACCATAAACAATTAATGTTATGACTATAATATACTCACAGATGGTGAAGATCAAGACTGCGACGCGATATAAAGATACCATTTATACACAACACCTGAAGATTGCACACCCGCATTGGGCTATCAGTCCCGCGACGCGACGCACCCAAGCCAGAGTCCATAAATCGCTACAAATTATTCACGGCGAGTTGCAGCCGCCATAAATCAGCGCAGACGCTATCCGCTGCCATTAGTGGCTCTCGCAACACTCCTAGCCCTACCTCTTCTGTTTTTAAGGAAACTAGAGACCAGTAACTTTAGTAATGAATGACTGAGGTGATGTCGAAAAATGTGAATCTTATAGAACTTGATTCAATATTATCTTAAAAAGAAAAAGTATCTTTTCATCACGTTTTAAGCTTTTCCTGTAAAGTTAGGTGTTGTGTAGATACGCAGTATTTACCAGTGCTAGTTACGCGGTTTTGCACTATGGGTGTTGTGTAGATACGCACTATTTACCAGTGCTAGTTACGCGGTATTGCACTATCCCCGACGATATGTCTTCAGGTCTATGTTTGTTCGCCCCTACCGATCCTTTTCCATGTGTTTCGCACTCTTGCTTGCCAATTTTCGTTTGTCAATTACAAAATGTAGGTCTGAAAAAGATCTGAAAAAGGTCTAAAAAATATACAGGTTTACGCAAGTATACAGACAGTGTGTAATTAAATACATAAACCTCGTAAAAATCACCTATTTCGTATGTCAATTTCTAGCAAATAAATAAGTGTTCGAATTACTAAAGCAATGGCTATCGCCACGCCATAGGAAATTGTAAGAAAAAGGCCATTTCCTGGGAGAGGATATCACGCGAGAACCTTCGCCCTCTGTTAAAGACTCCGTGGCCACGAGGGTCGCAGGTTATCGAGGTTAAATTATTGCAATCTCAAATGAGAGAAGAAGATAGATGTAGTCATAAACTAGACGAATCTTTCAAATGGGCGATTTTACGTCTTCTCGCTTTCATATGGCATAACTTAGGAAGTAAAAGTCGTAAAATACATTTCATAAATTACTAGCTTCCACGCGCGACTTCGTCTGCCTAGACCCGTGATGAAAACTATCCTACATTTGAATCCTATCATCGTGCAAAATTTCATCTAATTCGGTTTTTTTTTTATTCTTAGGATCTACTAACTGCTTGTAATGTATTAAAAATGGATTGAATTTCGATTTGTTTTAGTGACAGTTTTGGATATGGCTAACATAAGATGTCACCGGTCACCTGTCCAATCCTGTTCAAAACTAGCTTCACTCATGATAAATAATTAGGTGGACATGGCAAATACCATTGATATAAAACAAATATCGGTCTACATACAACAGCATCTCTAATCTCAATAAAACGTGCTACTATATACATAATACAAAAGGTATCAAATATACAGCTATCCAGATAGATACCGATGCCTTCTAAGTCGGCAGGACCATCCACAGAATTAATAGGGGTTTTAATAACACTCGTAGATTATTTTTGTATCAAAATTATGCACACTCGAGTGGGTGGGCAGACTTGAATAAATTTATAACGGGCAGAATTCCGGGCTCTCATTACCGCGTATTTATGTGAGGAGATAAAAATATTAGGGACACAATTTAATCGGAAACGGATGAACGGGGGCTACCCCAAACTTGCTGGCCAGCTCCCAACAATTTTAATTAATTTAAAAAAATGTATGACGTTGATTACGTCTGGGATTCAAACTTTAATTTATAGGTTTTTTAACTGAGCTCATATGAAAACCACCACGTATTTACTTACAAAAATCAATTGATTGATAGCAGTAAAAGTTATTCGTTTTTCATCACATGTTATAATCAAAATTGCTTCAATGAAAACTTTAAAGCCACACAAGGTTTCTATTTTCTTTTTAAGATGGGATTTCAAGTAATTTTTTTATTTTTATGTTCTGTATATAACTAAAATTATGGCAACTCTTGACATCCCAAGGAAAAATATGGTATTTATTTTCCGAGCTAGGTAGGTATACGCCTTCTAACTGCTTTGAAACAGCACAAAGTCAGGGTGTCCGGGACAGTTTTAAACGCTTAAATTAATTTCCCCTGATTTCCTTTAAGAAGTTGTAACTCTCCAAGTAGGGATAATGCGATGATATATAAAAAAAGGTCCCCGTGAGCCGGCGCCCCTAATAAATTATACCCCCGATAACAATGGGATTTTTCTACGGCCCTTTGTTGCAACTTTTGATATCACCTGAATGTATTTAGAGAGAAAATGTGCCGAAAAATTTGAATCGTGTTTTGTGTTAAATAGCCACTTAAAAAAATGGACAACTTGTCACCAGCAGTTAAATGAGACTCCAATTGAAGATGAGTAATATTTTAAGAGAATTCAAATGCTAAGTAAGGACGACTAAGCACCAGACCATTTCCAAATTACCTTCCACCACCACCTACCAAAACAATTCTACTACTCATTGACAGCTTGTTTGACAAATCCATTAATAGATGTTTTATGCTGTTGTATATTGCCAGTAACAATTTAAAGAAACAACAGGATACAATTGTACATTACTAGGCCGGATACAATACTATAGAGGCCGGGAAAATAGGGATTGCCGGCCAAGTAGATATAGATGAACGAGCGGAGGCTGGATTGGGATACGAGGCTGGCAATTCATTTTTACGCCGAGGTATGTATGGTATTTTTCTAAAAGATACAATGAAAAAAAACCACCCGTTTTTTAAAAGGCTGAACGGTCACGAATCCATAAAGAAAGAAGGTACCTTTGCAGGTCTAGGCCTCCAATTTTGTATAAAATTCCATTACGGATCTCTGGACTTAAGAACACGACGTCAATATTTCATTGCATGTTTGAGAAAAATATTTCTTCATTTTACTGTATTTCTGGACCTGCACAACAAGGCACATCGCGTACAGTATACGACCTATACTCGTACATAACGGGTATCCCTTCGATTCACAAATACCGTCATTCAGGCGAAAACCTACATAGATATAAGTTTAATTATTATTTATGTACTAGATCTAATACAACACATTATAATAATACAGATAAACTGCGTGTGTCACGTGAGGGCTGTTGTGCGCAAGGCGACGCGGCTGCGACACTGCTCATCCTGAAAAAAATTAATGAAATGAATAAAATTAAAATTAATTAAGAAGTATTTTAATTCAACATACAAAAGTACATCATACTTAAATTAGAAATTTAATGAGGTAATCTTAATTGCCCAATAATATTATTAAAAATAAAGTGTAATAGGAAACGTGAAAGTTTAAATAAGCATTTAAATGTCTGCATTAGAGTCCTTTCCATTTCCCCAGGGCACTGATCCGTTAAAGTGAATATGACAAACAAAATGGAAAAATTGCCACTTCCTTAAATATACCGGCCGAGTTGTGTCCCGAACTATAAAAAATAAAGCCCTAATATCGTTAAATGTTCCTTCGGGGACTGACCAAAGCGGAAAATTCGGACGTAGGGCTGCCCAAGCCGAGATTAACCATTGACAGTTGATCGTTTATCTTCTTTTTTTCAAAGTCAGTGTTGTCAGTATTGGTTTAAATTGAATGAAACCGTACTTTTCTTGCAGTAAGTTTCTTTTGAGAAATAAAAGAAAACTTACTGAATACTATAATTTACTGGTCTGACGAATTGCAATATGTATTATTTACGCAAGTTGACTATGCCTTCTTGTGCAGGATTGATAGCCTGTATAATGGGTTCTGCTCGGAAACCATATCCATGGCTATTTTTTACCATCGTACCGCTCGACATCGGTAGGGTGTACATTCTTACAACCTGGATCCAGAGTGGTCGCGTAGCGTAGGTACGATTTAGAAGAATTTCCTCCTAGAGCGACAATAGAATGTGCTCACTGCTGAAAATCGTCCATGGGGTTCTTTAAAAAAGAAGTGTACAGATTTTCAAGTGTCATCAAAGCATTTATGATGGCTCGCAGGTAGGTTCGTTTGCCTCCGACGTGTCATTTTTTTTTGTTACGAAAACGTCGAAAAAAAGTACATTTAAATAGAAAAAAAAACAGTGATCAGGCAGTGCCACCCCTTGCCAATCGAATGGGCAACTGTGGACAATTTATATAGCAATAATCCGCTAGGACATTACGGCGGGAAAAGTCGCACACTGCCGATATTATCGGTGGTAAAAAGCGTCGCTAGTTCCGCAAAAAACGAGCTCTCATTTATCCGGCCACTTCGCGGCGACAGGCCATCGCTTTACCACCCACCCTCAGCTTTGTGGTATGGGCTTCAGCGAGTTATGTTTTCCTGGTCGCTGAGGAGCATAATTAAGTGCAGATATTTTAAACGCACCGAAATAGCCAATTATTTATGGTGTAAAATTAATGTACTTACTTTATAATTTACATTAATTAGAGGTAGATAATAAAATGTCTGACAGATATTTTATACAGAAAATTGTAACGAACCAAAAGTATTTTTTTTAAAACCATGGTAATCATTTTCAGAGCGCTTAAGTGAAGTTGACATCTGGAAAACAACGATCGCATTGAAAAAACGCATTTAAACTCGCGATACAAACAACGTGAAACTCATCGGGATCGTTTTTGTCATACCTTCGCCAAACATTGTACCGCATTGTGAGGTAATTGAAAAATCTGAACTACCATTCGCAAGGTCTATATTATTCAAGGGACAATCACGTGAATTCCGAAAACGACGTGAAAAACATTCGCCGATTGTTTCTCGACGATCTGCGACATAAAAAATTCAGCAACTTAATCGCAACTGCGACTAAACAAACGGACGAAATTGCCGCGATAGTTTTCCGGATTCGTTCGCCAATAAAAGGTTAATGATGTGTAATGCTAACCGTTAGGTTCGGATTTTGCAGTCAAGGTAAGCAAATTAAACGGAATCATTTAACAAGCTTAAACGTCTGACCTTAGTTGGAATGTCGGGGTAAAGTTGAACATCGCCTGAATTAATTAACAGAGCAAACCACCTCAGATTCTTCTAGCTCAATAATTAGCAATAAGGGTCAAACCAAAGCGAATCAAATTTTGGAAATTGGAACCTTGCCACTAATATAAAGGTTGAATTTCCTACGGCAATTTTCGGACGGACTACGGATCGTTTTCCTTAAACTACTGGGAAAATGCATTACATTCACGTAGGTAAACATACATTACTAGCTGTTGCCCGCGACTTCGTCCGCGTAGAACTTATAACCGTCTTAGGAAAATGATTGCTATTAAATTATTGTGGGCGGAACCTTAATTATCACCGACCCAAACAAAGTTCTACCATCTTAAGGGATGATTTCCGAGATAAAAACTATCCTATATCATTACAAGGGTCTCAAATTATCTGTACAAAAAATTTCATCTAAATCCGTTCAGGGATTAAGCGTAAAAGGTAACAGTGCGATGAGTTCATTAGTTTATATTGAAAATTTTTTTACAATTATAATATCTTAAGAATCATCAACAGACGTTTCTGCTTAAATTGTATATTTTTCATAATGTATTAAAGAAAGCTACATTACTGATTTTTATTTGCCTAAATCCGTCCAGTAGGCTACCTGTAGTTTTGAAAGCAAACTAATCTAATGCTAAAAGATGTAGAACTTTCCATCTCCATCTACCGTCCCCATTTCACAGTGTTAGAGATTAATTTATTTTGATTAAGTATCCAAGATAAACTTTTTCAATAACAAAATAATCCACAAGTTAAATGAAACATTACCTTCTTTTCGGTTCTAGGAGAATCGCAGTTCGAACCTAACCTAAACTAAATTTCTGGTAGCTGTTCGGTTCTGTAAGGGTCGTGGTGCCAACTGAACATAACCTACTTTTCTGCTAGCAGTTGGATTATGTATTGTAACTAATAAATGGCTTACCATATAGTATATGTATGACCTAAAAATTCCCTTATTTCAAATATTACTTCTTCCTCATACATACTCCCAACCCTTTTTAACCACCTTAGAGGATGAATTTTAAGAAACTACATTAGTTTCCTAGTCTTTAACCGAAGTTACAGATATCTTACTTTAAAATTGTCTTGTTCCCCGCACAAACATCCAACTCCTTTTAGCCCATTTAGGGGATGATTGTTTTGAACCCTCTTATGTAATCAATTTCAAACAGTCTAAAACAGAAGTTAAAAATCTCTTAATTTAAAAATGTCTTGCTCTGCATACAAACTTTGAACCCCCTTTAACCCCTATCGGGGATGAATTTCAAAAAACTCTGAAATCATTTTTGTAGTCTTTTAACATACAGGCTAAGACCGAAGTTACAAATCTCTTATATTAACATTTTCTTAGTCTCCATATGAACCTTGAATCCCGTTTTAACTCCTTAACATGTAAACTTTGATGTACCCAGTTAATTCTATTATGAATAATGTACTCATACTATTTAGTCTATAGATAGGCATTTTGACTTGTACAAGTGCCCTCGTGGCCTATTTGCTGAATAAATATTTTGATTTGATTTGATTTGACTTAAGGGTGTAATTTTTCCAAAAAGATGAAAGATTGCACCCCTTTTTAACCCCCTTAAGAATATAATTTTCTAAAACGCTGGAAGTACTTGTTTATATTTTAATAAGTAATCTTTCTACAACCTTTCAAGTATCTAGCTCAAAAAAAGTTTCCTATACAAACCTTGCACCCCTTTTAACCCCCTTCGGGGTGGATTTTTTTTAAACGCTGATATTACTTTATTGAATTACAATATAATTATTATCTTTCTACAAAGTTTCAAGTCTCTAGCTTAATAAAATAAGATTCCCCATACAAACCTTGCACCCCCTTTTGATCCTCTTAGGGGTAGAATTTTCTTAAACGCTGAAAATACTTTATTTGTATTTTAATAAGTCATCTTTCTCTTCTTCTTCTTCTTCTTAGGGGGCAAGTTTAAAAAAAAAATCTGAAAAGATTTACATGTTATAAAAGAAACCTGCTGTCCTGCTTTCATGTTTCTAGCCACAGTTTATCATTAAAAATCACATATTACTTATGTGAACTTTAACCCCTTTTAGGGATAAATTAGAAAAAAAACCCTTATCAATGTTTTTGACTGTACATTAGGAGCTTGTGACCGAAGTTTTAAACGGCTAACTTTAAAAACTACATGTTTCCTATACAAACTTTCAACTCTTTTTTAAACCCCTTAGGGGACGAATTTTTATAGCAAAGCTAAATCATTTGTTTTGCTTTTTAGTAAGAAACCTTCATACAAAGATTCAAGTCTATAACTTTCCAAATGAACGATTTCCATACAACGGTTCGACCCCTATTTCAAACCCTTAAGGATTGAATTTCGAAAAATCCTTTCTAAGTACACGTTCACGTACTGTAAAGAATATATGTTCCTTTCATGCTTATATCGTTTGCGGTTTAGGCTGTGCGCTGTCTGTCAATAGATTAGTAAGGCAAGTTTTAAATACATATGTATATTAGATACGAGTACTTACTCGTTCAGGTGCGTAGTAAGTATCTTCTGCGTTGTAGTTACATTGGCAGATCTCGTTATAAAAATTTGTTTCATCCTAGTTTAAAGAAACGCGAACAGAGAGCTTAACTTCATTCTTCCACATTACATTACAACTATGCAAATAAGACTCCTAGCTCAATATAACTTCAGATTTTCGGCGAGCTACAGAGCAGGTTTACCAAAATTAGTTAATAAACTTTTTCTTTTGCAAATACCTCGCACTCGAGAACTCTTTTCCTTCTTATTTTTCTAGCATATGCGGGCACATTCCGGGCTAATGCAGGGGGAGAAAAGGCCGACTCATCAAAACAATAAACAAAGTATCGGGCCCTATTTTATTATATTATTATGCACGAGGGATGATTTACGCTGCACAACGCTGCATGCTGACAGACAATATTATACATCGTAATTTTTCTGGGATTTCTTAGATATGGTAAAACTTACAGAAAATGTTGCAATAATTCAAATTACTTTCAAACTGTTGGTTAGTATCTAATCTACGGTCGGCATCAGGATCCGTATTTTAAGATAAATACTAATAAGTAACCTTTCTACAACTTTTACAAGTCGCCTATTGAGATATTTGACGCAACGCCATTGTTTGGTCAGCACATAAATTCACATAATGTTCGTTGAATTTTTTGCCCTAGAGTTGCCGGGTACATTATATAGGTACATTAATTTCAGATATACGTATTTATTACGCCAACAAACTGTTATGCAGTTTGGCGGTGTGCCTTGATTGCTATAAAATATAAAGAATTGTGCAATTGTTGAACAATCCTACTAATATTATAAATGCGAAAGTTTAGATGTTTGGATGTTTGTTACTCAATCACGCTTAAACGGCTGAACCGATTTGAATGAAATTTTTGCACGAAGATAGTTTATAGCCTGGATTAAAATATAAGATAGTTTTTATCCCGGGTCCACGCGGACGAAGTCGCGGGCGGAAGCTAGTAAATAATATTTTTTATTATCATTAAGTGTATCAAAAATCTATAAATACCTACAGTTGTATGAGTAAAACAGGAATAATAAATGGTAAAGTTTGTTTTCACCAAAAGTGAGAATAGCACCTAAAGTGACGTTAATTCCCGCGATCTCGTCGACAGCCGGCTATCAATCAAGCATCCGGGTACAAATTCATCACCGGCTCATTGTAGCTGTATCCACCGGATATCCGGAGGGGCGCCCAACATCATATTTTTATCATTAGAAGAAAAATGTACGTTGGCTCAACGTGGATACGCAGTTCTTGTTGTTTGTAATTTAGCGCCAGAATAAAAAAGGTTACCTATTGGTTAGAGCGGGCTCAGAGGAAACCTAATGTATACATTCTTCATAACATAACTCAATAGTCTGCATGTGACCCTAATAAGGTTACTCTTTTTTTTGGATCTCTTGGTGAACTTACCAAATGTTTAACAAAAAGACCAGTAAGTAATGAATGTAGGAATAGTAAATAATTGTAGGTAGTGATTAAAGCTTAAATTAAATAAGATTGTAGTTCTATAAGGATACCATACACTCATGTACTAATGTAACCTTTTTCCTCAATTTATTTGAGGTTGACAGCTGACGTCTGACAGCTCTTACTGCGACATTGTATTGAAGAGATATTTTTTAAATTGTGTGTTATTTTTTATTAAAAGACCTAAAATTAAAGTCTTTAAATGTTGTTTCATATTCTTTACAGGAAAGTGATTTTTTGTTTTAGGTCACTATTGGTTTTAAAAGTGTAAATGTTATTTTTCTTTAACAAAACGCAATTAAATACGTTAATTTTATTATTGTGATCATTTAGAAGAAAGAGTTATTATATAGGTGTACCAAAAATGGGATGTGAACCGATCAAGGTCTCAACAGGTATCGTGTTCCGATAAGAAAAAACAGGATAGATTTTTTTTATTTTTTTTTATTAGGGAGCGTTGGCCGACTGGGGCGACAAGCTCCATAGAAATGTAAAAAAAAAATCGCGTCAAATTTTTTTTCAAGTTAATATAAAGCTTGTAAAAACAACATTTTCTGCACATATTTCAAAAAACACGGAAAATTTATGGTTTGATTTTATTGTAAAATCAAACATCATACATATGTGTAAGCTTAATACTAATAGCTTTGCATTGAGTAATTACGAAAACTCCCGACTATGTTATGGTAAAGCAATCATTGAATAAGTAAATGTTAATTAAGCAGAAACGAGCGCTAACGAAATTCCAAATTTCGATCAGTGGAAAATTTAAAAATATTCGCCACGAGCGGGATTTGAACCCACAACCTCTTTTTCAATTTTTCACTGATCGAAATCAATGAATAAGCCTTACAAGGAAAATATTTATTTATTTATTTTTACTTTATTGCACAAATATAAAAATAAAAGTACAATTGGCAGACTTAATGCCTTACGGCATTCTCTACTAAGTTCCCCTTCTCTAAACAAAAACTTTAGTGGTGCAGGATCCTAAATACTGAGACTCGAATGGAAACAAAAATCAATTAATTATATACTCGTAATGCATACAATATAAACGTACTTATACATACTATTATATGTAGTCGTACCCGAACAAAAATATCATGATGATCATCAATCTTTAATAGTTAAAAAGAGATGCACGCAACTTGCGTTTAAAGGAGAACTTGCTCTGAGCTTGCCTGACGGTAAGAGGGAGATCATTCCACAGACGAATAGCCTGAACAGCGAAGTAATTTGAGAGGAAACCAGTACGGCGAAATAGGACAGACAGTTAAATGTCAGGACGGGGTGTAACAAATTCAAGAATTCAGATATTCCGGTGTCCAGCTGGTCAAATAGGGAAGATGGTTTTAAGTGTGCACAGAATCCTCCTGGGTCCTGAATGACCCAAATAATTCCAAATATGGATAGTTTTGACCGACGAAACATCAAAGAAATACTTCGATGTAGAACAAAACTTGCAGTTTCATGATTTTTACCTGGAGGAAATAGTGGAACAAACAAATAGTGCCGAAACCATGCCTAGTAGCTCGAATCAACCGTTAGAAAAAATGCAAAAATAAATTACTTGAAAAACACCAAGTCTGAATCTCAAAATGTTGGAAAAATTGTAAAACATTTCATGTTCGGGAAGTTTACTGACAGTCTATAGACACATATAAACCAGTGCATAACAAAATTAATGACAACTTCATTTGGTACGTTGTATCCACACTATTCTTTGCTTTAAATGCTTTCGTCTTGGCGGTGTTTTTAAGTTGCATATTATTGGCTGATTAATGATGCTCTCATCGCGCCATCTAAAACATACGAACGAAAATATGTTTTGTTTATATCAACATTACGTTATAGTTATTCTTTAATTTTGATTTTGACCCAAAAATAAGAAACTTTAAATGCATTCTTTTATTAAGATTTTTTTGATGAGAGGGGGCCCTGCTTTTCCTGCTCGTCCTTTACTGATCGTTCCAACAACTCCATCTTGAAAAATGTACTGTTTAAAAAATTGCATCGCGCTATCGAAAATATACAAAAAAAATATTTTTTTAAAATATAAACAAAGTTATTCTTTACTTTTGTTTTAGACCCGAATATAAGAAACTTAGAATGTATTCTTTTATTATTATTATTTTGATATGTGGAGGCCTGTTTTTCCTTCTTTATCGAAAAGTGTTTCGTCGGCATCTGTCATTCCCCTACATTTTATTAGTTTTCTATTGCCGTTAGCGCTTGTCGATTGTAACCTTGTCTACGGCCCCAGGTCGTTCCAAAAACTACCTTGGAAAATGTACTGTTTAAACAAAATGCATTTTGTTCGAAGATTTCATATACTGTATAAGTATGATGGTAGGTGGACCAAAAAGGTGTCAGATTCTAGGTAAAAGGACCGTCGGCCGTCAACCAGCTCGATGGGTGGACGATATTAGGAAGATCGCGGGGCACTTCTGGATAAGATAAGCTCAGGATAGGGACGGGTGGCCTATTCGAAGAGATACCTATGCTCACCAGTGGGCGATTACGGGTTGAAAATGGTGATGATGATGAGAATATGATCTATAGCAACATGAAAGCTTAATAAATTCCACACTATAATGTAGTAGGTACTCGACCATCCAACAATTTCGTGGAGAAAACGCTTTAACGTGTGAGATTGACATCAACAACCTTTCAATGGCAACTCTTAATTTGCAGCTTGGGGGAATTAGAATTCCACTTTTATTTACATAAAAGACTACGGGCTATAACATAAAACGATGAGTACTAAGTAATAATAAAGAAGAGAAATCACGGAAATCAAAGAATATAAGGGGCCATTTTTAAATTTAGTGTAGTTATATTCTATTTTATTTTTAATTTAGTTTTTAAATTATTACTTTCGTTTATATTCATTATTGTTTTCCTATTGTTTGTATTTAATGCTATTTTCTGTGTATATTGACATGCGCTTTTTATGCTTAAACAATTCGAATCTAATTGAATAGAAATTTTAGGTAGATCGAAATGTATTTTTTTGTCCTTATTTTCTGTGTATATTGGCATGTGCCTTTTAATGCATTAAATAATTTGATATGAGCTACTTTGATTTTAACATTCCGACTAACCCAAAAATGAGGGTAAAGGATCTAACCGATCGTTAAGCAATAATAAGTAGCTACTTACTAGTTAGATTCCCTTTAATTCTGACTAAGTATGTCTTTAAGGTGGTTCGACAACTATACAAAACGTTTTTTGACATTCGCAGGCTAACAGCGTGATATTTAAGAAACTTATGTAACACACTTTCATAAATTGGCTTTCCATTTGCCCGAAATTACCCCTATCCTAGAATAAACTTGTATAAACTAGAATAATTTGAGAAATTAGTTTGTCACGTGATACTTTGGGAAAACGAGTATTCTCGTTTATACAAGTTTATTCTAGGAAATGGAGAATTTCACGCAAATAGAAAGCCAATTTATGAAAGATAGTTACTTAAGTTTCATACAATATCACGCCGTTAGCCTGCGAATGTCAAAAGACGTTTTGTATGGTCGTCGAACCACCTTAAGCCAATTGCATTTGGGAAAATTAATACAGGCTTTCATGCTAGTGCCAACATTATCGGCTGGAGTTCAAGTAACGCGACATCAATCGATGGATAACAAACTGATGGACATATTGCTGGGCCTAATAAAGTCAAAATATACTTTAGGTCATATTTTATTTTCAAATTCGTTCAATTCAGACATTGCTCCAGACCGAGACGAGAACAAGTCAAGGGGGGAGACCTTTGTCCAGAAGAGGGACAATTTGTAGGCTTAGAAAAAAAGTTACATACCTTTTTATTATATATACACATGTCCCTTGAGTGAAATTCGTAAACAACACGCACGGAAAGAGTGAATTATTCCAAATAAAAACATGCCTGTTATATACCATTTGGCATTAAGCTCGCCATTTGTGTGTTGTGCAATAGAGTAGGTATAATATTAATATTATATAAATCAGTATGTATAATATAAGAAGTTAAAAACGTATTCGTATAAAGCCATCTTTTGGGAATAAAGGCGAGAATCTATGTATCATACGTATACTGACAGTTTCTAAAATTTACCATGTAGGTAGGTACACTTAAAATTTACCTTACTGCAGGTACCTACCTAAATAAGTATAGGTACTATTGACTTGAGTGCATAATTTCACAAAGGTAGCCTCTTAACATAGAATCTCCTCTCTGTCAGCACAATTACACGTCAAGGCAAATCCCTGCAATTTAATCAATCGTCTAGAAAGTTCGGGATCGATATAGGAATCGCGATGTCGCGAATAACCCGGCCAAATTCGAAAACCTTCATTTTTCCTTACACCTCCCCTCAGAGGATGGCATTTCAAATCGGTGCCGTTTCACATTGTCTCTTAAAAGAGGATGTGAGATGGCTAA
Source organism: Epinotia bilunana (assembly GCA_947049275.1). Lineage (NCBI taxonomy): Eukaryota > Metazoa > Arthropoda > Insecta > Lepidoptera > Tortricidae > Epinotia > Epinotia bilunana. The sequence continues at coordinate 23,523,044 of OX346253.1, forward strand.
GGCTCAAGTAATGTAAGAGGCGGTGGGCGTGGTCGGGGCACGCCCATTCGATAGGCGTGGTTTAACGCGGATATTAAAATTATAAGTTAACATAGTATGAGTTACTTTGTAATGGAGACCTTTTGATTCAAGTGTTAAAGCCACAGTGGACGTAACTTCATGTGCTTAGCCAGGCAGTAAGAAGAACCGAACCGAATCCGGTAGTGTTTACCTAAAGGCAGATTCAGATAAAGCCGATGCCGGTACTAGATAATTGGTATCTGAAGCAACACACGGGAAAGCTAACAAAGGAAATAAAGAAAAAAAGTCGGCCAAGTGCGTGTCGGGCCACGCGCAGTGTAGGGTTCCCTAGTTGCATGTCTGGCTTAGTTACATCGACACGCGCGCGCCAACTAAATGGTGAGGTTGCGTCGGCCGAATTTGTACGAAAGTTAGCCTTTCTAAGTACATTTTAAGTTGGTGGACTATTACTCGGTAACTAGTTAGGCCTAGTTAGCCGTGATAGTTTTTCTTTTCAATTCTTCATATGTACTAATGCTACGATTTTTTCACATCCCCAGTAGCCATTTAGCCGGCAGGGGGTGGAGACACATGACTCTAACAAAATTTTGGGCTTCAAAGCCCAATATCCCACAAAATGAGCACTATGTTGAAAAATGGTTTTTAAAAACTCATAATTTTTTTAAACAAGCTATTCAACGATACCCCACACCATGGGGTTAACGAGGAAAAACAATACATCCCCATTTTTCGTGTAGGGGAGGTAACAGATATATATTTTTTTCAAAATGTTATTCTACCATTTTGTGGGCGTGATTGATTTATATACCCATGCCGAATTCCAGCTTTCTAGTAGAAAGAGTTACTGAGCTAAGCCGCCGACGGACAGACGGGCAGACGGACATGGCGAAACAATAAAAGGATTACGTTTTTGCCAGTTTGGCTCCGGAACCCTGAAAAGCCGCAATGTTCACAGTATCCATAAGACCCACTTGCGTCGCTCTCGCATATCCTAATAAAAATCATTTCCAGGTGCGGGTCGACCAAGGCTCACGGAAGGGTTCCGTTACAATAGAAAGTACCTTTGGAAACGCATGTCACTTATATTTTTCGGTTATGCTTTACCCTTTTCCTGTAGGAATCATCACGCGCTATTGTTAGATTTTTTCCAACATTTTGATGCCACGGTTTAAAAGTTAGAGGGTCATAATAGAAATGTTGGCTGATAATAGTTTATCAGACAGCAATTTTTTATGAAACGTCAAAAACATTGTATTCATATGAAATTTGTAGGTAAGTTACCTCACGATTTCCTATGGTCAAACATCGTCCCTTTTATGATCTTTATGGAATTCAAAATCTTTAATTTTGAAAAAAAGTTAAAGTGGAATGTTTTTATTGGTTAATATGTAACAATAATTAATGTTTACTGTAGTCAACTACCGTTATTCTTCGAGCGATTGACTACTGACATACATACCCAATTACACTTACTGAAACAGCGAACCTGTCTTTTTTTTTAAAAAAACGAGAATATTTAACCTGCTCGCAAAATTTCACGAGCATCGGTTGAGAAATGTGACCTGTAAAGGAGACCAGCTGGACAGAGGTTCTGACCTCTGTCCAGCTGGTCTGGACATACGAAATAATTTTTGCCCAAGCTGTAACGGAAAACTTTGCTCGCTTCGCTCGCTTGTCATAAATAAATGAAATAAATGAATTTTATTCTGCAAGTAGGCCGTAATGGCACTCTTACAAGTCAACATTCTACCAGCCTTTCTAAAAAAGAAGATCACTGTTAAGAAGAAAAGCCGAAACAAAGTCAACAACCAGTCATGTTTTGCCAAAAAAAGCTTATTACAATGATTGTTCTTAACCGAATTACAGTAAGTCAAACTGAATATAAATAAAAAGAAAAAAAAACATCATAATGCGTTGTTCTACAAGAACACATGTCCGAATAAGCTATTTTGGGCTCGAGTTTGGGCCATGATGCATTTCTGTCAGTGAGATAGTCCTCAACCCTGTAATAAGCCTTTGACATCAATGTTTTTAGAGCTGGAAAGGGTAGAGTCAAAATTTCTTTAGGTAATTTATTATAAAAATGGATACATTGACCCGAAAAAGACTTGTACATACTTTACGAACACGAATCTTTTTGGTTGCTATTTTATTTTTATTTCGTGTATCAAAATTATGGCTATCGGATTTTTTACAGAATGAATCTATGTTCTTAAGACGCTGTCAACACCAAATTGCCCTTGAAGATTCAGGATACGGCGCGTGGATTATTTGTAAAATATGACTCGTTAGCGGTTTAGGTATGACTTTGTTGACTTCATGTTTTTAATTGCAGACTGTCTTTATTTTTTTGACGTATAGTCAAAAAAATAAAGACAGAACCATTTAATGATGATTTTAAGGATATTCCTTCATTTGTCCGAATTTAATTTGCCCGAAATTCATTTGCCATCCTATTCACAGGCCATAATTTTGTTTACCATAATTTCATGTGCCATAACTGTTATTTACCATAATATTCATAAGACAGAATTGTTATTTTCCATAATATCATATGCCATAATATCATTTGCCAGAAACTTCATAATCCATAATATTCATATGCAATAAAATCATTTGCCATACCTTTCAAAAGCCATACTATATGTAAAATAACTAGTTTTCTCTCAGATCGATATTTGGGTTCAAAGGACAGTCCGACTCGGATGGCGGATAGGTTAGAAGACAGCGGCGGGAGCTCTGCTCCCGCCGCCGTCTTCGTGGTTTTTTTATTTTTAAAAGAGCGGAATAAGACTTCTGTAGATAAAAGTTTTTCAAGTAAAAGATGCTTATTTTGACTTGTTCTGTAAGTAACAATCTAACAATCATTCAAAATAGGTGTTATAATGACATATAAGCGCCAGAACCGAACATTCGTAGCATTTGAACGGCTCGCAGAAATGTAGTTTCTTTTGGCAAATGAATATTCTGTCAAGTAAAATTATTGCATATAAAATTAAGGCAAATAAAGTTTATGGCATATGAATGATTCGGGCATACAACATTAGGGAAAATAATAATATTTCAAATGAATATTACGTAAAATGAAACGTTATGGAATATAAAATTCGGGCAAATGAAATTCGGGAAAATAAAAAAAGGGCAAATGAAATTCGGGGAAACGATAGATAACCAATTTTCAGACCAATCTTTGAAAATATTCTATCGAGCCGATTTCGTCCAACTATGTATCGAGTCCGTCTACGGTCTTTGAAATATGATGAATATTAAACATCTTTTTTTTGTGCTAGAACAAATAGTTTTTCTTACAAAACTGCTTAATTAACATCAATTTCAACAAAATTAGGCCTTGTCAGCTTCTTAATGACATAAACAATATTTTCATAAATGTATTGGGACGCTACTGTTAAAATGCTAATTTCTTTGAAGAGTTCTCTCACGGATTCTCCTGCTCTCAGGTTATATATAGAACGAATGGCTCTTTAAGGGTTCCGTAGCCAAATGGCAAAAAACGGAACCCTTATGGATTCGTCATCTGTCTGTCTGTCTGTCCGTCCGTATGTCACAGCCACTTTTTTCCGAAACTATAAGAACTACACTGTTGAAACTTGGTATTATCGCATTATCGCATCGAATTAAGATTTCTACACAAAAATAGAAAATAACAATAAATTTTGGGGGTTCCCCATATTTAGAACTGAAACTCAAAAAAATTTTTTCGTCAAACCCATATATGTGTGGTATCTATGGATAGGTCTTCAAAAATGATATTGAGGTTTCTAATATCATTATTTTCTAAACTGAATAGTTTGCACGAGTGACACTTCCAAAGTGGTAAAATGTGTGTGTGTCCCCTGTAACTTCTAAAATAAGAGAACGATAAAACTAAAAAAAATATATGATGTATTACCATGCAAACTTCCACCGAAAATTGATTTGAACGAGATCTAGTAAGTTGTTTTAATACGTCATAAATCGTAAACCGCAATTTACCTTTCATTCAACGGATAATGGTACGGAACCCTTTGTGCGTGAGTCCGACTCGCATTTGGCCGGTTTATTTGTAATACAAAGATTGTCTGTATGTCAGCTGCTTTACCCCAAACCAGAACACCGTACGACATAATATTATGAAAATAACTATGATAAACTAGGTCAGCTGTTTCAACACTCAGTTGTCTAATTTTTCTAATATAATAGCATATACGGATGAACTTAGTTTACGCGCCAACACGGCTGTATGGGCACTCCATTGTAGATTTTTGTCTAATGTTATACCCAAGAATATTGTTTTATCGACTATTTCTAAACATTAGGCAAAGAAAATCTAACACATTTCGTTTTCTTGGCATTTAATATCAGATTGTTAACAGTAAACCAATCGGCAAATAATACTATAGATAGAGAGATTGCTTACTATAGATGGCAAGTCATTTATATAAAACAAAAATAGAAATGGTAAATCCTAAGATAGAGCCCTGCAGCTCCCCTAGACTGGGTTCCATATACAAAAACTTTTCCGTTAACTATAAATTACCCATTTTTTTCAGTAATTAAACTGCATATATGTAAATAGCAACACACAAAATACATCTTGCAAAAACAGACATACCCATTCCCTCGATTATTTTATGAAAATAGTTTCATATAATTGAAATACAAGATAAATAATTTACTAAAAAAATATTGTTATTACTTATATGAGCAATTTTTACTTTTATGGCGGCAAATGATGTTTTAAACTAATGAATACCTAAAAAAAAAATCAATTCGTTTTAGAACGGATCACTGACGTCACTTTGTTAGCACTCTGCAATGTAATTTTTATTTATTTATTAATAGATACATACATTTAAAATATGCATTTATCGTCGACGGTCAATCCGTTTTTTAAAATTGACTTTCGACTTTGTTAAATCTTCAACAACAAAGCTCACATTATTCAATCAACGCCTAAACCGAAGGTAACTAATATAATCTCACAAATTCCACTAGAAGGCGCAATGCAGCGTCCTGCCCTGAAAATCCTCAGAACAGAATAGCAGGCGGAGCCTCTCTCCGGAATCACCCGAAGTTTTCCGGACGCTCACGACAGGTTCGCTGACTATTCGCAAAATCAAGAAGCAACCAATGTAAGAAGAACCGTCACGATTGCTTATGGTGCCCATACGCTTTAAGTAGTAGAATATAAGTGAAGGAGGGAGAGGAGGTCTTAGTAAAATGGTTGATTTGGAGAGAAAATGCGTGGAAATCGGCGAAGGAATTCCGCCAGGATTTGTGTTACGTAACAGCAGTAGAGTGACGGCAGCACCGGTGGCCGCTCGTCTGCGCTTGTGTACCAGGAAAACATAAATAACAACAGCGTGTTTACGGTCGTCAACAACGCGAAACTTTGTTGGCTGTTCTTTAATTGGATTTCAGTAAGTACTTAGTACTATTTTATTTTTAAGTTGTTTATTGTTGTTTTGTTTATGTACATTGAAAAGTAGAACGACATTAGCGAAGGGTAAAATAGTAATAAAATACACTTGTAGTACTAAATTTAATGAATGACTCGTAAATTATTAAATATTAAAGCGTAATTACCGAATATATTTCAGTAGTTTACTTTCATAACTAAAGTTTAAGTGATTTATTGATATCAGTAAAACACGGTATTTTATTTCAATTAAATGAGGCAGTCAAGACAAATCTCGCCAAGAATAAATTTCATTACTCCACCGGAAAAAATACAGTTTTATTATAGTAGAAATACATTATTTTGCTTTAAATAAATGACTTTGTGTTTTTTTTACTTACGGACCTGAGAAACACGGTTTTGTCAAATAATATTAAAGTACAATCAATGACTTTACGTTTACATTGGAATATACTTAATTAAACAACTCGCAAAAACATCGAATAAATAATTATTAGAGGCCTTTTTAAGTAACGATTATAACGTGACTTGACGTGTTGAAAAAAGTATAAACCGATTTTATAATAGGTAGGTACATAATGTGTGATGCAGTGTTAAATTTATGATGAACTCTGTTTTATACTTTAACAGATCTTTCATACTTAATTGTGTATGGATTACATTCGATTTAGATGTATTTATTTTGCTGCCCGTTTAGTGCACAGAACGCAAGCAAACTCGTGGGATAAAATATAAGATAAAACCATCCAGAACGTCTATTCTAGACACAGGTGAAAGATTTTTTGAAATCGGATAAACGATTCTGGAGGTTACCCAAAACATACAAACAAAGTTACAATCTCACAGACTTTTCCTCTTTATGATATTAGTATTGATAAGAAAAAGTTACAATATCTATTTGCATACATGTCAAAACTAAAAGAATGCTTATCACTTTTATCGCGTCAACAGTGACAGCTAATGTAAGTAAACAATTCCGCACCCGTGTGCGCGAAAGAAAGCGTTCATTTTTTACAAATAGGGGTGTAGACTAATAATATCTTAAATAATGTAGTGTTGCTAAATGGATAGTAAACATCAAATTATTTGTTAAATTATTGTAATAAAGTATAAATTAAAAAATATAATTATAATCATAAAACGATATGGATCTTTAAAGTTGCCTATGCAATATGCATTTTTATTGCCCAAGAGTAAATTTAAAGCCTCCAATAGAATCCTTACGCTTTTATAATATAATTAAACACTACCCATTTCAATGTATTAACATTTCAATATATATATTAAAATATTGAGTGTAGATTGTACAGTCAAGGGCACCAATATGTATTCACTCAAAGTTTCATCAATATGTATACTTCGACCTCATTGTTGCCGAAATAAGGTCTGCCTACATATTTTTGAGACGTTGTGTCTATACATATTGGTGCCATTGACTGTACTATCATTACAGTATCTAACCGTTACCGTCGCAACTGAAACACAAAAATAACATTCAAACCTATTTTCACTGCAATCTCCATTGAACGCGAGTCTGGGCGTGTCCACCAACTGCGCTGGATTGAAATCGACTTTATATTTATAGCGCTAGTTCTTCTCCATGCACTCAACCCTTCGTGTCAAAAAGAGCGCGCGAGACTAATCCAAAAATAATTCCTACTAAATTCGTTTAGTGGAAATAGGCCCCTGGTTGCATTTCCCTGCATTGTTGTTTAAAACGCACCCCTGTTTACCGCGCTACCCCCGTGACGTCACTGGGGCGGAGGCTAATTGAGAAGTATAATTGTTCACTCGAAGAAGACGCATGGCATAATAGTCGACACGTTAGTCAGGAAATAGTTATCTATACTAAAGTCTTTGAGGTAGTCGCATTGTAAGTTAATAAGTTTGTATGTAAGGGGTAATCTCCGGAACCGCCACCCCGATTTCAAAAATTGTGTGGAATTAAGTTTTTGGATGATTACAGGCTATAGGTATTATTAGTTAAATCACGCGGGATTGCCTGCGTTCTTTAGCGGGTAACAAATATATTTTCTTAAACATACAATGAAATGCCGTCATTACGTGCGTAAACAGGCTTCCAAGTAGGTATCGGGCGGAACAACTCGAAAGAACTGTAAGGGAATTTCATACAAAATTGAAGGCCTATGCCTATGCTATGGAGGTATTTTTTAATTATTTGCGGCACAGCATCACCATGGCCATGAAAAATTGATTTCTTGGAGTTTTTATTTATTATTCTATTGCATGTTTGAGAAAAGCACTATACATACCTCGGCGTGAAGTTACTAACACGAGTCCAAGGGTAGGTAGATACAGCGAGAATAACCCACCAGCAGTGCAGTAGGTCCAGTAGGTCCTAGTGAGTGTAAACATATATGGGTCCATACAACTTACTCATAAATATGTCACATCGCTCTAATATCAGTAGATTAAGGTTTCGGTACATAATTATGGGAGGATTAAATCGATACATATTTTGCTGATGGCCAAATCAGCAACTTTTTATAAATCGTCAAAAACGCTCTCTTATTATGAATTTTGTAGGGAAACAAGAACAAGTGACATCACTATTATCTGTAGAAAAAGTATTTTTTTTATCTTTATATAGCAAACATAAGTTCAAGCTTGATGTTTTTAGAGTATTGGTACCGAATATAACATTTAGTTTTACCGTGAACTACCATATTAAAGACGACCGGCGACCAGCTAAGGCATGGATTCTAGTAAAAGAAGCCTAAAGCCGATGCCGTACCGGAGGGGCGATTGGCGAGTGGCGACGCGACTACGATTTCAGTCCAACTTGGGCGACTTGATGTATGAAGATCGCCGTCGCCTAAGACGAGCACTGACAGTCAGCTTAGACGGTATGATGCAAGCATGGGCGGATTCAGCAACGTGCTGACGGCCGCGTACGTTCAACCAACAAGAACCACCGGTTGAGAACGCCAGCACCGTTATCACAGGACGGTCTATCTCGCCGCGACGCGATACAGCTCGCGGGCCGTGTTGTGGCGTGCACGTCAGTTGGCTGACATCCTCAATGATCAGAAGAAGGAAGAAGATATTCGAACGACCGGAATGGATATCAGCGGAAGATTGGGATAACGCAAGCCTGGCGCTTGTTTCGCCGCCAAAGGTTGCTGACGATCGGGACCAATCTAAGTCTGCTTAATTTTACATCATCATCATCGAAAGACTCACTGCCGATCCCGGCGAGGTATCTCTGCTAAGTAGCGAAAAGCGCCCACGGGGTAGGCGCTCGCTAGGTAGGTTCCTAGCAGTGAAAGTATTAACGAGGGTCTGAGTCATCGAAATTAGGTTGCCAATATTGCAATTTTCCATAATCCAATTTTTTTCCCACGACCCTTCAAAATAAATCTTTTTAAAAAATCGCTTCGAAACTACTTTACAATGCCAATCGTTGCAGTAGCCTCATCATCATTATCATCATATCAGCCGAAAGACGTCCAGTGCTGGACATGGGCCTCCCCCAAAGAGTGCCAAAGTGACCGGTCCTGTGCCACCCGCATCCAGTGGACTCCCGCGACCTTTACCAGGTCATCAGGCCACCTTGTGGGGGGCCTACCCACGCCGCGCCTTCCGGTACGTGGTCGCCACTCGACCAGTGCAGTAGCCTACCTATAGCAAACGTGTTTGGTGCATCAGCGACGAGCTGAATGGCAATGTCCTTCGGTTATGTGACTTTGCTGCGTGTGTTGATTTTTAACGCGAGGGTTTCACTCGCTTTTATTGTAAAGATAAAAAGAAAAAATCGACCACGTGCGTGTGGGGCTACGCGCAGTGTAGGGTTCCGTAGTTGCCTGTCTGTCTTAGTTACATCGACATGCGCGCGCCAACTAAATGGGGCGGTTGCGTCGGCCGAATTTGTACAAAAACTTGCCTTTCCAAACACACATTAAGTTTCCCTTTTAAATTCATTATACGAGTATGTACAACTGCCACGGTCATTTTCTCATATAAAGCCCAATATCACGCAAACAAATTGAACAAGCAAGCTATCCAACGATACACCACACAAGATTTTATTTCCTTTTTGTATGGAAATAAGCAAATAAGCCCACCCCATAGTTTTTTTTAGTAGTAAGGGTTACTGAGCTAAGCCACAGACGGACAGACGTTGTTGACTACGGAACCCTAAAAAGACTACACGCAATACTAACAACCTGCTTTCTTGGGTATCAAGAGTATTTATGAGATAGTTCATGAGGTGATAAATTACGATTACTATATGCTCTGTCAAGAAGGGAGACGACTCTCATGGTTGTGATTACTATAATGTTAGAAGGAGTGCACTCGGGCTGGACTAACAAGCTCTGGAAATCCAGTAGGAAGCAACTCAGAATCATATCTGGGGTGTTCACAGGTCACTTCGGGGTCAAGGATCTCTTGGCCAAGATGGGACTGTCGGACAGTTTAGACTGTAGAATGTGTGGCGAGGAGGGTGAGACCATGGAACACTTACTGTGTGAATGTCATGCCCTTGCCAGACAAAGAATGAATTACTTTGGTAGCGACTATCCGCAACCAAAGGAATTCAAGGTGCTCCCGCTGAGCTGCATCATCCGCTTTGTGGAAATGATGGAGCGAGCTTGGGAGTAGGCATAAAGGAGAGGGCAAATGCACAAAAGATCCCGCTGGGTCGAAGTGCATCCGAAAGGGCCCTCATCTAGATAAGATTACTATAATGTTAGTCATATCACCTAAATGAAAAATTAAAACTTCGGATTTACACGCTGAAGCGCTGACGCTTGGGGTTACGTGTTCGCGTAGCGTCGTTGCCTCTCTTTCATTTGCCGTACGAAGGAAAAAGATGCAACACGAATATTTGGGAAAATACCGCCAAGTGGAGTGCCACCATTATATGTATGCACAGTTACCAGGTTTTGGACATGAATCCAGGAGTGCGTTGGGAATATGTTTTTCACATCTCAAGCTCGAAAAGTGTGTCATATTAGGCTTGTCCAGTGACCCTTCGAGGGTGACCGCCTTGTCAGTGCGGGAGGGCTTAGTAACCGTGGACTGGTCACCTACGATGGCCACAGGGCCGGCCTGAGGGGTAATCACGTAACGTTTCGAACGCGCGTAAATACGTAATTTCTCGATACAAAAAGGGACATTTAGATCTACCTGACGTCCGTAGGTTACGTGATCGACCTGCTGCTGTTTTTGCAGCCGGCTGTGCTCCCGGGGAGGGCGCTGCTCCTAGTGAGCTTGGCTAAGCCCGCTTAATTCTGCACATAAACCAGCAACACATAGTCCCGAACACAGAAGTTTGAGGCGATGTAGTAGCAACTACGTCGCCTCAGAATGCCTGGTATTGAGGCTCTGATTATGAAACACCAAATGAGGTGGTGTGGCCACGTCGAGCGCATGGTTGACCAAAGACTGCCCGAAGCCTAAATGGAGACAGGGGGGTCAGTACCTGCGGCATAAAGACGTCCTCAAATGCCACCTGACCGCCTGCGGCCTACCGAGTGATCGCTGGGAGGAAAGGCACAACGTCGATCGAAATGGCGCTCTTATTGTTCACAGAAAAATAGACCAATATGAGCAGCGGCGTCTAGAAGACCTGGGCTGTTATTCACTTAATGCGACTCACCCCGCCGGTCACCCCTCACGAAACTAGACCTCTACCTACGCTTAGTTACTACGCATCGCGGTGTCTTGTCTATATCTTGATATATTGTGGGTGAGCCCTGAGGTGAGCTTAAAACAAGTTACAGAATAGGGGGGCTGGACGCTAAGCGGTATACAGGGCGTCCCAAACTTATGGGACATGAAGGGGAAGTACCTTAAATATCGTAGATAGTGAATTTTGCTCAAAGAAGACTTTATGTTATTTTTAAAAGTTAGTAATTCTGCCTGTGCACAAGACGAGGAGGACTATAGGTAGGACACAGTAGGTACAAGAAATCAAGGAATTTTCATGCAAACCGATTTGATTCGCTAGTGCATGGAGGCATATTTTTGTCTACCTGTGCATCATATTAAAGGGTTAAAATAATTTAAATAATAACCCTTCAAAAACGACAGATATACTTTCCAAAGTTTGCACAGAGCTAATTAAAGAATAGATCTGAATATTTGATTAAAACAAAGCCAGAGGGTAATAAGCGTTCGCGGCACGGATTTATAATTCACGGCTTAAACAATTGAATCTGCTACGATACCTGTTATTAAATATGTAAATTAGTTATTTATTCAAGCCGCCACTTCGGCCCACGAAAGGGGAGTTTGTGCCTTAATATTTCCGTGACACTTCTGTCATAAAGATTAGCATGTTACAAGACTTGTGTAATCTTTGGTTTATTAGAGTAACTTTGTTTGTGCAAATGATTCTGTAACCCTTCAGGTATTATTAAAGTAAGTCAGCATCGTATAGTTAGTAGCAGAGCCGGAGTAGCCAAATATATCCTGACACACCCTTAATCTTACAGTAATAAAGACGTGGTCCGAAATATTTGGATAATTTTGCTGCTACTGGCTATATGATGCTGACTGTACTTACCTACCCGCCAGGTACCTTATTTTATTAGCAAGCTGTTGAATTTATTAGTCTATTTCTTAGTTTGAGTTTGAATTGACCACGGCGTAATACAATACTTTGTCTCAAAAATGCTATGTAATGTTGCCATAACATCGCTAAAAAGACTACCTCTACAGTAAGTTGAACACACCGAAGACTTAATAGAAGTGTCCAGTAAAACGCGAGATTTTAAACTTGGAATCAATATTTGTCCAGTAAGTAAGCATGTAATTCCTATTAGGTATCATGCGTCACCCACCTATAGAAAAACTAAGGATGTGAGGGCAATGACGTCGTATAGGAATTTAAAAAGATAATTAATTATCTTGAACGCTATTTTATTTCAAATATATTCTTATTTAAAGTATAGTTTTTAATATGCGTACGACTAACTGTTTTAATTATAAGTACACTTGCAAATTATTCCCAGAATAAATTTAAATGAAAAAAAGGTCAGCGCTGTTGGCAGTACGAGTAATAAAGAAACCGAGGAACTCATGATGCTTATAAATAAAGTACGCATATAAGGACATAAGTTAAGATAATTGTTGATATTCTGAATTCTTTTATCATCATCATCATCATATCAGCCGAAAGACGTCCACTGCTGGACATAAGCCTCCCCCAAAGAAAAAAAAAAGGTCAAGGGTCGCGGGAGTCCGCTGGATGCGGGTGGCGCAGGACCGGTCATTGTGGAATTCTTTTATTGCGTTGTTAAAAAAAAACGTCTGAATCCAAATTAAAAGTATGAACATTAGTTATGAAACATAAAAAAAGCAACGTAATTAAGGCGGGAGTTAAAAGGCTTAATTTTTTTGTGTGATTTATTACAATTCTGCAAAAAATTGTTAAGACTAGTTTGATTCCGAAATAGACGGCACTTAAAAGCAGAGGCGGAGTTAGCTAAATATAGCTTATACTTCCACCTAAATCCAAGGATAGATATTGAAAAAATTACGAGTTATTCATTAAGTGGAAGGAAGAAAATTAAGCTAATAATTGATCAGAGAATGTGATTCTGGCTTGTTTCAACCATCTGCGCCAAATAATGCAGTCGATATACTCAACAAAGAGAACATCAAAATAAAGAACTATACAAATACAAATTTAATAGCATAATTAAAGAGACATTCGGATGGCTTCAAAGGAAAGAAATCACACGTATTCAGCAGCGATGAATGTAAATGCATGCTGCCAGTATTTGATAACATAACGATATTTAAGAATTAGATTATACAGAATGTCTGTACATTCACTTCCTCCTAAGAGTCAAATTCAGACATACAAGAAACGTATATAAATGTCCCCGAGAAATCAACAAAAATATCCTTTAACAAATGCACGAATATGAATGGTACCATTAATGTTTCTTAAATATGTTTTTTATTTTATTTTCTTGTTTCATTTTTGAGAAAAGAGCTATACTTGCTTCGACCGTAATAGCATCCTGGCCTCGTATTGTAACCGGACCTCGCCTGCGGCTCGGTCCGTCTAATTCATACTCGGCCAGTATGGCTTCCTTACTGGTCTCTGTCGTAATGTACTAATACCTACTAGCATAATAGTGCCAGTGGCATAATAGTGAGAGTGGGATGCCAGCCCGCTGCATCAGCGATGGCGGGAGTACCACAAGCCTTACACTGCGGCCTTGGGGTAGCCGTGTGTAGTAAGGCAACTAGTATATTTACTTATTATTATTATTATTATTATTTGAGGTTTTTATTTTTATTTATTATTATTATTTGACATTCTTAAATTGTGTAATCATATTGTTATTTAACTTAATTTGCACCTATGGACTCTGTCTGGAATAAATAATTTTCATTTCATTTCATTTCATAGTATTCTCTCTAGGTATTTTGTTTTTAAAGCCTAAAGGGAATAAATAATAAGCTTTAGGTACTTAACAAACGGAATACCTACTCTCTATATGAATATGCCCACAATTTAATAACCACATTAATAAGTAAATAAAAATGAAATTATTAAAAAGTGAAATTACCTATTCCAAAACCATGAAACAAAGTTATCAAATTAATAGCACGAAACAATAACAAGATACGAAACAGGCCGCAAAATCCCCGGGGAATCGTTTAATTTATATTATTTATAATCGCGAGCGGCCAAGACGACGCAATACAAGCTAATTTCCAAAATAAATATTAGCTCAATCAGACCCGCCCTCACTCGCCTATGTTACCCTAGTCATTGTTTCATTTTACATTCTAACAACTTCTAATAAATTCTGGCTAAGAAAGCGGTTTGATATTAGGGCAGCATTTCATTGGTTTTGGCTTAAAATAAATAAGTAAGTAATCAAAGAAGCCATTGATTGCAATGGAATTACTGTTATCGTTTGTATATAATTTCATGTATTTTTAACAATATTGTGGAGTTTTGGTATATTTACTTACTAGGTCGATGACGCACGAGGAATTGATGAATAATACCTACCTACATAGGCCACACTGAAAGTTTTGCACTCCTGGCTATTCGCACTCATTCCAATTTCGAATTGATTATTAAAAAAAATATAGACCTTTGTTTATGGAATGTACTAAATATTGGCGGGAAATCGATAGTCATTTGTTTTTTTTGTCAGTTCGAAATAAACCGATTGCATTCAAAATGGATTTGACGCGTAAAGATTTTAGAGCAATGATTTTTTATGATTTTAAAAGTTCTCTTTCTCCGCATGAGTGTAGTACTCGCCTTCAAAATGCATTTGGTGTTGAAGCACCACATCTGAGCACCGTGAGACGTTGGTACGCTGAATTTAATAGGGGCCGTGTTAGTCTCGATGACGAGTTTCGTGAAGGTCGACCGTCAACCGCGGTCACTGAAGAAAACGTTGCTGCTGTGAGACGACTGGTAGAAGAAAACCGACGAATCACTTACGACGAAATTCGAGGACAATTAGGGATTGGTATGAGTCAAATACAAAAGATTTTACACGAAAATTTAAAAGTCAGGAAACTTTGTTGTCGGTGGATTCCTCATGAACTAACTTCAGGCCAAAAACGGGCACGTGTCGACTGGTGCCAAGAAATGCTGCGGAAATATAAGAACGGATGTTCAAATGGTGTATATAACATCGTAACAGGAGATGAAACATGGATTTATTGTTACGATCCAGAAAAGAAACAACAGTCTAGTGAATGGGTCTTTGAAGGTGACAGTAGGCCAACAAAAATTCAACAAGCCAAAAGCGTTGCCAAACAAATGATCGCTTGTTTTTTTTCAAAAAGTGGCCATGTCTGCACAGTCCTTCTAAATAATAAAAGAACTGTAAATGCCGAGTGGTACACCACAACTTGTTTGCCCACAGTCTTTGAAAAAGTTCGCGAGACACGACCACGAAGCCGCATACTCCTGCATCATGATAATGCGTCCCCCCACACTGCAAAAAAAACAAAAGCGTTTTTGAGTTCCGAAAATGTGGAGACCGTGGCTCATCCGCCTTATAGTCCAGATCTTGCACCCTGTGACTTTTACCTTTTCCCGAAAATCAAGGATTTGATGAGAGGTTTAACATTTAAGACGCCCGAAGATGCAGTGGCGACATTTAACCAACACGTCGAAAACATGCAGTCAAGCGACTGGGTATCATGCTTTGAAAAATGGTTCGAGCGGATGAATAAATGTATAAAATGCAAGGGAGAATATTTTGAGAAGCAGTAAATGTATTAGTTTTGTTTTAAATTGTTTTATTTAAAAGTTACGCAAAACTTTCAGTGTGGCCCTCGTACAATATTTAAAAAAAAATGTTACTCTCAACAGTTACTACTCCTGTGAGTGCCTCCGGTTAGTTGAATACGATATAATCGTGAAAGTTGCTTTGAAAAACTCTTGATCAAATACGCTAATATCTTTTAGATATATCTCTACTGACTAAAAGTGCCATTAACCAATGGAATATGGGTCCTTGATTAACTGGCACACACATAACCGACACCTATCCATTCAGAATATTTATTTATTAGCTACCAATAACCTATTTAGGTTATTGGTAGCTAATAAAACCATCCTGTCCGACTGTCGAGGACTGTGGATATAATGTCCAATGTCCACAAATTCCCTACTAAAACAACTTGACGAAGCCAAGACACTGGCAGAGCCGACCGTCGCAAGACCGTATTGTTTTCAATAAATTAACCGTAGGACAAGAGGCCCGGGCTCCACAAACAGCCCCGGGGCTCCGTCAACACAATTATTATACTCGGACAGCCACCCTTGCGTCAATAAACACCCTCTAAATAAATTAACTGGACTTTGGAAAACATTTGTGTTGTCTAGGTTTGTGGAAGTCCATTAGACAGTGCGATTTCGATTGCTAATTATGCGATCGATCGTGTAAAAATGATGACTAAAATATGTGTGCAACTAAAGATGTACTAAAAAAATAGGACCTATACCCATTTTCTTTAAAGAGTATTAAGTAGGTAATCTTAGTCTTACAACAAGTTAAGACTTCGAATACAAGATTAAGTCCCATTTAGTGTTATGGAGCGAACAATATGCTTAAAATTATCTGTACAGTATGCTATAAAGGCGCTAGAGTGCATATTTAAATAAGGAGGGATATATTACAATGATGGCGGCAGGACTAGCAGCGCACTTGGCGTATTACGTGAAAGTGTGCGCGTTTTCGTGCACGCTTCCCACGCCGCGCCAGTACACGCTTCACCCATGCCTAAACTAGCACTAACAAAGGGTACTTAAGTAATATAAGTATATATATATTTAATCTGTAGGGGTACCTTTTGACTTCTTTATTCATGTTTTGATGTACATTCATTCAACGATCGACTGTCTTCCACAACAGAATGCACTTCACTTCACTTAATTGTGCCACTGATTTATTTATTGTTATTTTGTTTATTATACCCGTATTAATATACTAAACAATTCGCTTATAATTATATTACGAGACATCAAGTTTTATTATCTTCCTTATATTTATAATATATAAATAATAATAAAGACCTCTGACACGCGCAGCTGTCAAATTCCTTCTTTATTAAGTTTGACATAAACAATACCTACAGAGGTTGTAATATTCTGAGTATTTTTTTACTTATAATTACTTCAATGACGGTATTGACGATGAAATAATAATTGACTGAAACCATGGATATGTATCGTTCTGTATTAACCCTTTTTCAAAGGCGTTATATACATATATCGGATACTAATATTATAAATGCGAAAGTTTGGATATTTGGATCGTTTGGACGTTTAGATGTTTGGAGGTTTGGTACTCAATCACGCTATACACGCTTAAACGGCTTAACCGATTTGGATGAAATTTTGCAGGAAGATACTCTATAGCCTGGATTAAAATACAGGATAGTTTTATCCCGGGTCCAGCAGACGAAGTCGCGGGCGGAAGCTACTTATTAATATATATAATATATCGACCACCACTTAGGCACTTGTTTGCCTTGCCTTATCGTGTTCGGCGCCGCCATCGACGCGGCCTGCCGCGCGCGCAACGCGCTCTGCGGCAGCCTCGCAGTTTGTGACGTCACAAACTGTTTGCGTTTTCTCTCTCTAACAAGCAATATCAAAACGGTTGTAGCTTCGTTATTCTTTGAGATATCTGAAGGGGATTTTCGTCACTAGGCATATTTTTTTGCCTTCTTTCTTTTGAAGTGATAATAATTTTCGAGTCTACACCCGTATTAATGTCATGTAAAGGACATGAGATGCAATTATCCGCCGCCTGATAGATTCAACTCTTTTTTTTTGGTTTTTACAGAAATTCTTTCAACGATGGCCGCACGACCAGCTCCGCCGCGGACAAAGAAACAAAATCACGCGAACATACCCTGTCCCATAGAGAACTGCGCCCGCTTCACCTACGGGAAACTCCCCGACCACCTGACCAAGATCCACGGCCTGACAGGCGCGGAACGTGACACCCTCAACGAGCAGCAAAGAAAACGCTTCTTCAACGGCGAATTGTGCCAAGTCCGATATCTCAAAGAATCAGCAATCAGAGATCTTTGGGGAAGTGATTATGATGACCCCAGGATCAGAGCGAAAATACAACAGAGCTATGCACTCGTTAAGATACGGATTATTCCGCTGGCAGCTACACAAAGGTCTCGCCCGTTGACGGAGCAAGACGCTAACGTTCTGACTGCATATAATGCCAGAACTGCTCCCAGGCCAGCGAGAGTACAGCGGACCAGAACGCGTGCTCGACCGTATATAGTACCAGAAACTAAGCAAGTCGATCGCAGGGCATCAAGTGAGTCCAGCGAAGAAGAAAATACTAGAACTAATCCCTTGCCTCCGTCACCGCCGCCGTCATCTCCTTCGCTTCCGCCGTCTCCAGCCCCTTATGAACTTCAGCCAGTCGAAACCCGTTTACAAGACATATTCGACTCCAAAAGCGACGCTGGCTACAAGGCAGTCATAGACAATATGAAGAAATCTATGACGATGGGAAGGACGCTCGGAACTCGAAAACGAAAGGCCTACCGGACTTACCGCCGCTACGCTAAGAGACTGATAGAGTATCTTCATAGACAGCATTCACCTCTAGCATATGACGTAGACGTTCTCCTATGTGGTGAAAGGCAGGTGTGTGCGTTTTTGGAGCATATTAGTAGCCAGCATAAAACGAAAACCTTAAGGAATTACATCGTAGCAGCGATCAAGTTGTTAGATTCTAGGCTGTTCGCTATAGAAACCGACCCGTCGTGTAAAGAGAAAGTGGCATCCATGACCCACGTGTACGATGTCTTGCACGGTAAGCTAAACGAATGTCACAAGCTGCTTGCGCAGAAGGAACCGTGTCAGAAAACTGCAGCATTTGACAGTGACGAGTTGGATCAAACTTTTAATGATGGATATGAATTAGTTTAGATATGAAGGGGTCTTTAGAATAGTTCAGATATGGTAACTGCAGTAAGAATAAAAAAAATCTCACATACCTATATAGGTATGTGAGAAAAAGAATATTCTTAACAAAAGGTAGGCGGTTAGCGCGAGCACTAATTGCCGACGGTGAACGCAGAAAGGAACAAGGCTGCAAGGGTCGAGTTATACAAACATTGAAGTGCATTTAAGTAATGTTTTGACCAATAAGTTTCGTGTTTCTAGTCATTCTAGTTATATTATGTTATCGGGGTAGCTATGCCTACCCTCGAACAACTATTAGGTATATTAATACCTAATAGTTGTTCGAGGGTAGGCATATATTTATTACTACGTTATTACGTAGATTCACAGCGTCACCGATGAGGTTTTCCGAAGAGCTAGAACAGCCACAGCGACATACCTACCTACTCTACAGTTCATTGAGTAGGTTCCAACTCCAACTCACTCGTATTTTTATATTATCTAAGTAGGTATTGTTTATAAAACTTCAATCGAAAACAGGTGTAATATAAAACTGTCCTTAGCATCGTAGACGCACGGTCAATGAAGAATGACGGTGTAATTGACTGTGCTTATTAATAATTTATTGATGTAAATAATTCAATACGTGTTTCAAGCAATAAGCTTTACATACCTTATTATGATAGTATGTAAATTAGTGTGTAGTGTGTAGGTGCATTAAATGTTTTAAAATACCTAATGGTTGTAAATATTGTAGAAAGTGACACTTTCAAAATGTGCAATAAATAGTACCTACCAAAATAATTAATTAGGTGTTTAAGATAAGTTACTATGTTACTTTTTACCAACGGTATAATTCGCACTGAATGAGTTTTAAGCTAGGTGTAAAAATATTGCTATAATACGATACTTGTAATAAAATCTGGCGTTCTCGGTATATTTACCCCACTAAAATCGATGCGACACTCCCTTTCGCCAAAATTAAATTTTATTGAAAATAAATGTACCGACCTAGTGAATGTAGACCCAGATCCCTCATATATTGCATTTGTATTCATTTTTACATTTTCTCTGTGTAAATAAAAAATTAACGGAACATGTCACAAATTACATTTGCTGTTTCATTATATACCTACATGCACCCGCGTGGCTCTGCCCGCCTATTAGGCAGAACACAAGCAAAGCCGCGGGAAATAAGCCTATCTCCAATCCTCCACCCCGGAGTTCCATTCTTCAATGCATAATGAAATTGTCCAAACATGGTACAGAATCACAAACACTTCGAAACTACCCGCTTTTATCCAACTCCGACGAATAATATAAATTAACAATCGCCTCAGAAATGAGAATTGTGTAATTTTCATGTAAAAGAGGTCCTGGGGACCGATTTTTGACTTACGAGCGCTCGACTCTTTCACTCCAAAACTGTCCAAAATTATGCAATGCTATTCTGAAATAGCGATAGAAAATTTTAAAACGGGTGGTATTCACCACTCCTATTGAATTCTATTGGTAGAAAGTAAGTGCCTGCCATTTTGACACTACAAACGTATTTACTTATATTTGATTTACGAGCGCTCGAAAGTCAAAAATCGGTCCCCAAACAGTACTGTGTCGTTTACGAAAGATTCATACATGAAGTGCATAGCAATGCCATCTATAGTTCAGCAGCGAAAGTACTTACTAACACTACCGAACTCTGTGAGAGGCGGAGCTATGGCCCATATCACTGACAAAAGTATACTGCACTCACTCTACCAAACCAGAACAGTAACCAAAAAGAAAGAGATAACGACTAAGCCAAACGCCAGAAGTTCTGCTATTCGCTTTTAGATGGCGCTAAATACAAAGTAAACAATCACCTCTTCAAAAGCTATGCTATCCTAGTACATGGCGATCGTAACTGCCTGCTCCAGATTCTCCACCAGCGGGACGCCCACGTTCCAAACGTTCCATTCTATTCCAACGTATGGCGCCACTCGACCGAAGAAACGTCAAAGCGACTCTTGGAATATCAAATGCCATAGAGTAAGAATATACTAGGAAAACTTGCCGCTTACGCAGTGCGCTTCTTTGCGGCAATGTATGAAAAAAACTGCTTTAAGTTTCAGATTGGATTTTTGTCTAGAACTTTTCATTGCACTTCCACTACCCATGAAATAAAAATAACTAATACTGAACTAAAGTAACCACCTAATTAAACTTGGGTGTTAGAAGATCATTCGACACATTTTATTTTTATTACACTTTTGCTTTAAGAAAATAGCTTTGGAGTTTGTATTTTTTTTTTATATTATTGTATCGTTCTAGTTGTGTAGGCATGCAATGCAATCCAATTTGAGTATTTTCTCAACGTCACTGAGTTGATATCTAATGTCTAATGTAATGGATACATCCCCATCGAAGTGTGACTGAAGGGCCAAAGTGCTAACAGATGACGTGAGCTTGTCGAAGGAAACCACTGGAAGTCGACGTTATTTTAAGCGCGTTACTCAGGAGCTATTCTTACATCCCCGCGGACCTACCTTGAACCATAAATGTATGTTACATGAAGTAAGGCAGTTACACGGTGACTAGGAGGATAGAAATGTAATAGGTATTTATAAAACAAATGGAAAATACCAGTGGTAGAATTTGATTTAGTGATTGAACATAATGAAATAAGGTGAACATTTTGGCATAATAAATCTCGGCTATAGTATAGAGCATTATATATTTAATACATCTCATATATTTTTAAACTAATTAATCTAATTATACTCAGCCGGTCAGCCGTTCAAGTTTTATCAAGGAAAGGGAGAATTTCGCGCAAATGGAAAGCCAATTTATGAAAGTTAGGCGGATGTCACACTGCGCCGCATCTCCGGACGGAGGTGCGGAGCTGCTTACAAATTTCGCCGGATGGAGGTGCGGTGCAGTGTGTCGTACCACACGGAATGTATATACAAACTGAGGTACTTGCATACAACGAGCTCCGCATCTCCGTCCGGAGATGCGGCGCAGTGTGACATCCACCTTAGTTACATAAGTTTCTTAAAGAATCACGCCGTTAGCCTGTGAATGTCAAATAACGTTTTGTATGGAAAGCGAACCAGAAGATGACATGAACCAATTTGACATGTCTTGCAAAAATGATTATACAATCCATTTTGCTTACATAATACGAGGGCCACACTGAAAGTTTTGCGTAACTTTTAAATAAAACAATTTAAAACAAAACTAATACATTTACTGCTTCTCAAAATATTCTCCCTTGCATTTTATACATTTATTCATCCGCTCGAACCATTTTTCAAAGCATGATACCCAGTCGCTTGACTGCATGTTTTCGACGTGTTGGTTAAATGTCGCCACTGCATCTTCGGGCGTCTTAAATGTTAAACCTCTCATCAAATCCTTGATTTTCGGGAAAAGGTAAAAGTCACAGGGTGCAAGATCTGGACTATAAGGCGGATGAGCCACGGTCTCCACATTTTCGGAACTCAAAAACGCTTTTGTTTTTTTTGCAGTGTGGGGGGACGCATTATCATGATGCAGGAGTATGCGGCTTCGTGGTCGTGTCTCGCGAACTTTTTCAAAGACTGTGGGCAAACAAGTTGTGGTGTACCACTCGGCATTTACAGTACTTTTATTATTTAGAAGGACTGTGCAGACATGGCCACTTTTTGAAAAAAAAACAAGCGATCATTTGTTTGGCAACGCTTTTGGCTTGTTGAATTTTTGTTGGCCTACTGTCACCTTCAAAGACCCATTCACTAGACTGTTGTTTCTTTTCTGGATCGTAACCATAAATCCATGTTTCATCTCCTGTTACGATGTTATATACACCATTTGAACATCCGTTCTTATATTTCCGCAGCATTTCTTGGCACCAGTCGACACGTGCCCGTTTTTGGCCTGAAGTTAGTTCATGAGGAATCCACCGACAACAAAGTTTCCTGACTTTTAAATTTTCGTGTAAAATCTTTTGTATTTGACTCATACCAATCCCTAATTGTCCTCGAATTTCGTCGTAAGTGATTCGTCGGTTTTCTTCTATCAGTCGTCTCTCAGCAGCAACGTTTTCTTCAGTGACCGCGGTTGACGGTCGACCTTCACGAAACTCGTCATCGAGACTAACACGGCCCCTATTAAATTCAGCGTACCAACGTCTCACGGTGCTCAGATGTGGTGCTTCAACACCAAATGCATTTTGAAGGCGAGTACTACACTCATGCGGAGAAAGAGAACTTTTAAAATCATAAAAAATCATTGCTCTAAAATCTTTACGCGTCAAATCCATTTTGAATGCAATCGGTTTATTTCGAACTGACAAAAAAAACAAATGACTATCGATTTCCCGCCAATATTTAGTACATTCCATAAACAAAGGTCTATATTTTTTTAAATAATCAATTCGAAATTGGAATGAGTGCGAATAGCCAGGAGCGCAAAACTTTCAGTGTGGCCTTTGTAGTTATTGTAATTTATACGTTACAATTTCGTTTGTGTAATATACATATAATATAATATAAATCAGCCTATATACGTCCTACTGCTGGGCACAGGCCTCCTCTCATGGATTTGTAATAGGCATGGTTTATTAGTATACTTTTGTTGAGATATTTATTAACAAATGATGCGAAAAAGTTGGCGTTCAAAATGCCACTATGAACACAGTGAGTCACAGTGACCTTAGCTTAGAATTCCAATATACTGTGGATATGGAAAACACTACGGCAACCTCCAGGGTTGTGATTGATTTGTGTTCAGATAAGTTCCAGGAGAGTACTTATAGAGTCTGGCCAGGGAAAGATGATCCTAGAAAACCGCAGCAAATTAAAAAAAAAACAGCGTGTTGCAACACTGTGTATAACGCGATGAAATAATCCTACTAATATTATAAATGCGAAAGTTTAGATGTTTGGATGTTTGTTACTCAATTACGCTTAAACGGCTGAACCGATTTGAATGAAATATTGCACGAAGATAGTTTATAGCCTGGATTAAAATATAGGATAGTTTTTATCTCGACTCCACGCAGACGAAGTCGCGGGCGGAAGCTAGTACTGAATAAATGATACTTGCACAATTATTATTTTTCTTCATTTCTCAATATGCAAATGATCAAACAGAAGGAAGTAAAGTTCTATGAAATAATACTCTTTAAATTCATTCTAATTTATATTTAAGAAGATTATTCAAAGCCACTCCAAAATTTAAATTTGGCGAGACATGATAAATTGAACTTTTTATGATATTCTTCAATGTGAATAATAGTAGCAGTAAGCCACCCTTTAATTCTCTTAGAAAGCAAAAGCGGTCAAGTGCGTGTAGGGCCACGCGCAGGGTAGGGTTCCGTAGTTGCCCGTCTGTCACAGGTGTCAAAGGTTCAAATTCCAGTGAGTATTTGCACCCGAAATTAAGTGCATTTCTTACCAGTTAACTAGTTATGTCTACTACTCGTTAACTAGTTATGTCTACTTAACTGTGATAGTTTTCCTTTTAAATTCATTATATGTACTACTACCACGAATTTTTTCACGTCCCCAGTAGTAGCCATTTAGCCGGCAGGGGGAGAGGGAGAAAGGGCTTTAAATCCCATTATCTCGCAAACGCATAACTGATTTGAAAAATAGTTTTAGAAAACCCACAATATTTTTGAACAAGCTATCCAACGATACCCCACACTATAGGTTTAACGAGAAAAAAAATACATCACCAATTTACATAATACGAGAAAAAAAAACAGGATTTTATTCTACTGTTTTGTCGGCGTGATTGGTTTATATACCCACGCCGAATTGCAGTTTTCTAGTTGTAAGGGTTACTGAGCTAAGCCGAAGACGGACGGACGGTTCCTTGTTAACTACGGAACCCTAAAAACAGACCAATTTATTATGGAATAATTAGTTTCTTAGTTACCATATCAAGTATCAAGATTAGGACATCATACTAATTTAAAGCGTTTGACACATTTGACAATCATATTACTGTTGCCATATAAATCTCAGTATCACGTTTCGATGGCCAGACTAGCATCACGATAAGGGGTAAGTTGTTGTTATTGGCAGGGCCGAGTAAAGAACTTGCTTAGCACTGCGAAGGGCTAGCCTAAACCGTGTAATGTTTATCTTTTTTTTTGTAATTTATTTTTGTATACCTTAGCTTATATTCCTAACATAGTTCTTAAGGTTCTCTGTACTAACAAAATATGGATCAGTGGTCTGAAATAAACGGTTTTTTTAAAACCTATAGAAAGCCGTCCGAGTCATGTTATGGTCACTGGATCGCATTATAATGCATTGTTCTCTAATTCCAAGTGTTGTTAGTAAGACATGTAGGTATATTCATAAAAACGTATCATAAAATTAAAGGGATGAATCTGGTGGATCTGGGTAACAAGAACGTGGCGTTAATATAAAACAATATTAGTACTACCACGGTTATCACCAGACGGCGCGCGAGCTGTCTAGCGGCTTGATAAATATCCTTCTCTTCCAAAGTGTTCTAATTAGAAAGAGACGGATAGTCTATCTCGCCACGCACGACACACCATGCGCGCCGTCTTGTGATAACAATGCAGTAATACAATCGAGTTCTCCGATAACTATACAGACAACCCTTCATAAATATCTGCACATGCATCCTATGTCAGTAACAATTTGATTGAGTTTAGATATTTTTTAAAGTTTATTTTTATAAATATTGAGAACACGATTGCACATTCGAAGTCATGAAAATTACTCTTCAAACTTTTGGTGTGGTCTTTGTTTCGTCTTTTTTAAATAAACTTTTTGAACTAACTTCGTACAGCGTTTCAAAAAAAATTTGTTTCTATTTATAAATATACCACGACGTTAGCAAACAAGCATACGGCCTGCTTGATGTTAAGCAGACACCTACGGAATATTTTTATGGCATCGAGTAGGGAAATAATCATAATAAGCATATGGATGACCCGACCGACCGACGATGATGTTGCATGGTCTCTGAGTTTCATAAACATCCGCATTTTAAAGATTGCAAATACGTTGATAACTGTTATGTTTGGAATGATGTTTGACTTGTGTACTTAGTATTTAATACTGAAAAAACGATCCAGATGGCTGGCCTTTCCCTCCACCTCCCTATCACCCTCAGCACCCTCAGCACTTCATTAGTAAACATTTTAGATATTTTGGCATAAAATATAACAATTAGTTACGTGTTCGTGTAGGATGGATGGACGTCAATCGTCATTGTCAGTCAGTGACTCAACAATAGTAGTAAGGTTAAAAATAAAGTATATTTAAACTTGGAAAGAGAATAACGACCTTTTCTATTTTTGGCCGCGGCACTTTGCGCGTGTTGGCAATAACATGTTATTACAGTTAGTGTAAGTGGCTTTCAACATTTATGCAACCACTTCAATATTATTAAATATATAATTTTTCAAAATTCTAGCTAGTGAATGTGAAATAGCACTTGATTTTTTTCTCGCCATTTTTTCTATTCTTGTCATTCCGATGACATTAATGACTTCTCGATCAGTGCAGCGACAAACAATGCAGCGCAAAGCGGGTGACGTCATCATTCGGTGCAAAGTGCATGTATGCAGCCCACCTCTTCACGTTCATGCCGCCTTAGTGATCGTTCCTTTTGTGAGCGACACCAAAGGGGCCCTATCCCCTTCGAGCACCCTTCTCTGGGTCACTGCTCGTGTCTCGGTCACTGGCCCAACCTTCATAGTCTTTTGTTTTGCGCTTATTATGATTACGCTACAACAACAAAAATATATCGAAATAATAAGAAAATTACAAACGTAAAGAAAATGTAATTAAAATTCTCAAGGACCTAATTTCTGAGCGATTTGACAAGACCTAATGCTTAGTACATTTTAGGACTGGAATCTGATTCAAGATAATCTGATTAGTATATATCTTTAATTAAAAAACCGGATATGTTATATGTTTCATAATACGTTTTACGATAAATATGTGTAGGTGTAAGCAATAAAAACCGAATACTTGAAATTATAACTATCTACTAACAATAAAATATGCCCTCTTCATGTGACCGAGATCGGTCGAGATAACCCGTTTGGAAAAGTCGAACAACGACTCGTTGTACCAGGAACTTCAGGACAAGGATTGCAGAATGCAAAAGTAGTTTGATGCAGTTTTCCATATATTATGAACAGAGGTGTCGCTTTGGACGCACATCGTTCTAATTTCGTCATAGATTAGTAATCGATTATGTCCTAACTGTCAAGCGAGAATAACATGTGAAAATTCATTTTACTTATAATTTTTTTGTACAGTAAGTCCTCCATTTTTTTAAAGGTAAGTGTAATGTTTATAACCCAACTACCTCGTTCCAGTTACCTCACATACCGGTGGAAGGTATTCTAAAAACAGCACAGACACAGTAATTCAATATTAGAGCAACATAGTGGAACATGGATATCAAATGCGAAAAATGCATTCACATAATTATTAAATGCACCTGTATTGTTAATTTAAAGAAACTTATTGCAAATGAACGAGTTATTTAAAGAGTAAATCAGTATGTGAGTAACTCATACTCGTCATGTATATTTCTGTATCTGAAACAACTCTATATCCATAACGACCAGTAGGGGTATATTTTAAACCCCTCTGCGTTGGATCCGTTAGCGCCTTGGTTTATTTACACTCGCGCTTTTCCCCGTATAAAACAGGTTATTTTCGCGCGCTGGCGCTTATTTAGTCCTCAACTTTGGTGAGAGAGCCATCTAGTGGAAACTGCGAGAAATAAGTGCGTGTAAACGATTTGTGTGTGCAGTGATTTGGAACAATTATCAAATATGCCTGGACGTCCAATTTGGCAGGTAAATTATCATGTTTCTGAAGTTGAAGTATGCCTGTATAAATTAAATAATTATCAGCAGACGGGCAGATAGTATTTGGAATTCTGTAACGTCTCGTTTTTACATAGAGCAGTGCAATTATTTCAAGATAATTTTAATAGTACGTCGATAATATCTGTGAATACTTGATATTAATCATAAAATAATATTACATGAAAAAAAATACAATGAATTGTGCTCAACTGTCAATTAAGCAGTTAGTTAAGCTGTATAAGATTTTCAAGACAAGGTAACGGTACGTACCGTGGGTACGTATAAACTGACTGATACAGACTACTCTAATTCGCACCTTAAATTCGTATCAACTGTGCACATTATTTAGGTCATCCTAATCTTCATATAGTGGATAATACTGAACAGAGAGGCCGGTCAGTAAATTGACGCGACCAGGACAACCTGTTACGGAACTAAAATCTAATTATGGTAGTCCACTGCACTCCACACTATTGCGTCGATATCATAATTAATTATTTAGAATACTTTCGAGATAAAGTCTCATGGAGGCTTGATGTTACTTGTAGAAAAATACTGATTATTACATATACGGAACATGCTTAATAGTGTTTTTCTAAATGGCCCCAAAAGCAGTCAGTTGCGTCTTTCGTTGAACACTGACATAATGGTAGATGACTCACGCTATACCTTGACTTACCTACCTGAAAATACAAGGCATGTAAACAACGTGGTATAATTTGGCTCTCTCCCAAGCATTTCAGTCTATCCTACGCTTCGGAAAAGAAGAATGTGATAACTAAACTGCTGTGATGATATATAGTACAGTCGATATTGCGTAACCTCGAAATCCCGGGATTTCGTCGAAATTTGGTAAGAATGTTCGTTGGAAGCCCTGTTTTCGTCTCCCAAAGGACCTCGTGGAACGGCCGCTATCTTGGAAAATGTACTCCATTCGTAAGAGATTCAGGTTTTGTTCGAAAACTACGTACTCTATGAGAACATGGTGTAGAGCAACATTAAAGCTGAATAAAATTTTCACAAGCTTGTAGTACACAACCTTGATGAAAAGGTGTCTTCACGACGAAAAATGCATCCGCATGTTAGATTTTCCTCAATGTCCTTCCAGGGAAGATTCTCCTAAACTAAGCTCCCTAGGATTTCAAATCTATGACAGAGAAGGTAAAAATACCTACATCAATACTTACATTTAAAAAAACTTTGCTGAATCCAGCTTATTTTGACTTGTTTTTTTCTAAACATAAGCGGAAATGCACTGGTAAAAACATATTGGTTCCTCCCGAGCACCTTGTATGTAATGTACAGAATAAATATAAATATGTAAGTATAACAAATGTTGTAAACAACTAGTAGTCGGAAAGTTTTTCACTATCCAGAGATAGTGAAAAACTTTCCGACTACTAGTTGTTTACAACATTTTTTATACTTCATTCAGAAATGACATTGGGATTACCTCACAGACACCACTCGTACTTAGCTCAAGATTTCGATCGAAGTTTAGGTATATTTTTCAGTCCCTAAGACCAAATATTTCCCGTGTCGAAACTATAATATTATAAATGAAAAAGTAACTTTGTTTTGTGCGTGTTACCTTTCACGCTGTAACATCGTAACCTATTGATTTATTTTGGTGTGGAGACAGTCTGCGTTTCCTATGGCCTTCTCCAGGAAGACATATGCAACTTTTTTTTTCCGGAAATCATCCCCAAAGTGTGTAAAAGTGTGCGTTGTGCTCCGAAGAACTGTTCGACATGATGCCTACGGCTGCTTTTTACCACCGAACCGCTCGACGTCGGCAGGGCATTCATTCTCACAACCTAGAACCTAAATGGTCGCGTACCGTACGGTTTCAGAGTTTCCTCCCTCGGACCCTCCGGTTGTGAAATGAGCTCCCGGACGAGGTTTTCCCCCGAAGGACTACAGTATGGGGTTCTTCAAAAAAGGAGTGTATACATTCTTAAAGGGTCGGCAACGCGCATGTAACAACCCTGGAGTTGTAAGGGTCCATAGGCTACGGTAACTACTTACCATCAGGTGGGCCGTAAGCTTGTTTGCCACCGATGTGGTAATAAAAAAACAAAAAATATACAATAGGAGGCAGGAGATTCGATAGGAGAGCGATAATTAGGACTACGCCTGCAAGTATTTAATATTAAATAACCTTCCATTAACTAGTTCTATGCGGACAAAGTCGCGGGCAATAGCTAGTAGGCTATATTTTAACCCGTGGGTCCATCTGGGTCCTTTGCAATACGCGGGCGGAGCATGTCGCTTTTTCTCCGTGTGGTCCAGTAATTATTTTAATAGTCTGGCCAGTAAAATATGAGCCTGAGATTTATTTAAAACTTTTTATATGGCAACACTTCTAACATTTTCAAATGTGTCAAACGTTTTGTAGGTATGATGTCCTAATATTGATACTTATTATGCCAATTAAGAAAGTAACTGATCCATACTATAAATGGGACTGTATTTGCTTTTTAAGAGATTTAAAGAGTGACAATATGTTAATATTATTTACATTCTAGAATATCATAAAAAATTACAATTATTACGTTTCATATGCATTTACTTCCTTCTGCTTAATTAGTTGCATTGAGTAAGTTTGTGTATAAAAAAAACCGGGTTGCACTCCGGGAGTGCCGGCAGAAGTGAAAACTCAATGACACTGAAATAGTTTTTCGATCAGGTAACGTGACCGTAAGACGGTCTCGAATCTTACGGTCAAGTGACCTGTGGCGAGGTTTTTCAATTTTTCCCCATCACAAAAAGTGAATAGCGCTGCTAAAGAAGTTTTCACTTCAAAAATTGTTCAAGTATGTTTTATAGGCTCATCTTTTACGCCAGGCTCTAGCAGATTTTTTCAGTGTGACGGAGACTGATATAATTTCATGTTTTTAAAACAGTATTTTTACTGGAGTAGGTATTGAAAGTGTAAGGTGAATGTTTACCAGAGACACCACCTCGCATGCTTTGAGCCTTCGACAGCTAGGTGTCAAATATAAAAACACAGCATCGCGCATCGCTGGTGGGTGGTCTGTACGTACTACGCTACGTTGTCGTCACCTTACAATTTGTGTTAACATTTTTCTTGACATACTCACGAGTCGCCCGCCCGATATTGTTATTATATCGTTATGTACTTGTACTAAAGGATATTATTAAATTATATACTCGTAAGCAGGAATTTAAAATACACACAGCTTATTAATTCAAAAATTTATGTAGGTATCAAGGTCATCAACCCGCTTCTAAATTGTGATGCAAACAAAATTGGAAGTTATTATGTACTATGTAAATGACACACAAGTTGCTTTACATTATAGGTTAACTTCAAAAGTAAAGAAAAAGAGATAATCCTTATTTTCACGTCTAAATTTAATTAATATACAACGTTAGACACACGCATCTTGACGTAAAATAAATAAGATATTTCAAGAATTCAATAATGATACTAAAATATTTTGTAGTCTGGCCAACCATTTGGGTCAAGAAGAGCTGGGAGATTAGGCCTTTTTTTTACTTGCACTATTATTAAAAAAAAGTATTAAGTGGAGTTCAATAGAAATGGCAAAAATGTAAACACACCAATTTACCATATCACCCCATAAGTATTTCTAAAGATAAAACATGATCCTTTTCACGATTGATAGGTTCACTTGATTCTGCTCATATGATTTTTTTTGTGGAAAGAACTAAATATTTATATTCACATTATTTTTAATAAAGTACATTTTGAGGTTATGTGCCAATACAAAGGTTTGTTTACCCACATTTTTGCCATTTCTATTGAATTCCATTTTATATCATGTCTGCGTTTTCTATAACAATAGGTACCTTAAAGTAGTTAAAAATACTTAAAAAATAGTCGGCAGGTAGTGATACCAATAAGCTTATCTAATAATGAAAGGTTTTGGCTATTTTAGTTATAAATTAAGGTTTCTTTACAGATAAATGTTATTTAGAATCAGGGGATGTACTATCTCCGCAATATCGAAGTTCCTTCTTTATAAGAGATGAATAAGAGAAGTGCTACAAAAATGGAGATATCCGAAATCGATCTTTGATTTTCGGTGTTTCAGCCCTTATTACAAATTACAATTTATTTTCTTTTTTATTAACAACATTATTTTTAACATCCCCGATCATGAAGTTGCCTGGCAGATTGTGGAATAATTGTTGCATAAATTCCAATAGAATGTCTTCAATTGTCTTCGTCAGGATAGGTCGTAGAGATTCAGATACTGGTCGCCAATTAGCGTTGAGATAAGAGTTGGTACTATCCTCTGAAAAAATATGTAAAATAATATAATTTTCAAGAAATAACATTAGTTTGAGCTTTAAATATCTCCTTCAAAATAAAATCGAATGAATATATTTTACTCTGTGGCGTTATGTCGTGACGTAAGGAAAACCTTGAAAATTCGCAATAACAATTCGTTCATCGTCGCTATTCAACGTCTCAACGTTGCAATTTTGCAACACCACAATAACAGGACGACATAAAACAAAGAAGCATATAGCAAACTGTATTGACAACAGCGGCATCTATGTTCGACTATGAAAGTAGGTTCGTTATTCTACTCTATAACAGATGGCGCTAAAACTAAAATCTTATGATGTAAAATTTATTATCATAATTATATTATTGGTACTTTACCTAAAGATTTAATGCCGTCAAATAAATTATTCATTCGCAATTTCATTCCTCCAATGTTGTATTTTACATGTGCAGCTGTGACATTAAAAAACACAAACCCATCCTTGTCGTACGTTTTGACATCGCTCACTATGTCAATTGTCATGTTTGCTGAAAACAACGTAAACGTGTTACCATTAAAAATTGGTATTATATATATTTTTTTTTTGTAAATTAGGTAACTAAGGAATTTAAGAACTTACTAGGTTCGAACCAACAGACACCTCGTCCTACCAAAGGTATCAATAAAATCTTTCCTTTGAGATCATAAGTGCCTTCTATTCTGATATTTGGGACTCTTACTCTAGTATAAAAGTCATATGTTTTGCCATCCACTCTGAAAAAAAATAGAGATGTAAGATGTTGGACGCAATGAATGGGACAAATTATAATGTGTCACGTGAATTGGGACATAAATTTAATTAATTTGCTAGAAATTACAATAACTAATAAATGACATTTCCAAAAAAGTAAATAAAAATCAGGCGTTTTATTTATACAAGCAGTATATTTTGTTTTTGAGAATATGCAACTTGATTTCCGTCCCAACCGCGCGTCACTCACTGGACTCAGTCGATCAAACAGTCGCGTACAGTACTAGGAGTAAATAAGATTAAGGCGGTATCTCACTGGCTCAATAAAACCTCTGTTTTGCCGAATCCTGTCACAGTGACGTTATCCAGAGCAGCATTAACGTTAACGGGGCCATCACCTTGTAAAATTCTTATTTTTGGAATTTTAAGCGGGTCCAAAGGCGACATTCCTATTTCTGAAAGCCCTGCAATGTAAAGATAAACGTTTAATACCTGTTGTGACTACTAGATGGAGCTACTTGTTATCTCACTAATGCTCTTATGCTTATTTAAGTCATTATGATAATTTATCATGAAAATGTTCTAACTAAGTACGTAGTGAACATACTAAGCGTAGTTAAGAAATAACGCTTTCGCTTTACGCTACTAGGTACTTACATACCGAGTATGAACGAGTACCTGCATGTCGTAATTGAGGCTATGTGAGACTAACCTAGTGCGTCGTGGGTCGTGAATCTACCTTAAAACCTCGAGAGGAATGTTGGTTTGCTAGGTTTTCAAATATTACTTTTCTTCTAATACTTACTTATTGTAAAAAAAAACAAAATTCTGTTTTCCACGCTTTTAAAAATTACAGGAAAAGTGCATAATGTGCTGTACTAGACCTTTCATCTCACTTTGACCTTTCAAATCAAAAAAGTGAAAATAGTGACGTACAAAAATAATTGCGTTGTGTTTGTCGTTTTTTTCGTAACGAATTAGTAATTAGCCAAAAAGCATGCAAGCTGATTATGGTGTAACTTGGAAGCTCGTACTGTTAATTTAAGATTTTGTTACATTTCAAAAAGCTCCGATTGTTAAAACAAAAGACGAGGTGCTATTTTTAACAACGTCGTAAACCGGTTTAACCATTTTTTTACTGTTACCGTTAAATAAAACACGAATGAGGGAATAAATACACAGGAGCGCAGCGTCGAGAAGAGCAATTTGTTTTACACAAAACTCCAGTGCAGTAGCTTGCGCGCTGCACGGTTGTGCAACTGTGGCAAACCAGGCGCACAGAGTTCGCAAGTGACATGAAATGCAAGCCATAGCTACATTTTGAAATTGTAATATTTGTAATGTAACACATTGTAAGTGTAAAACTCAAAACTGTCGCATATTTTATAAGTACTAATGTCACGACAATACGTGTATTTAGTAGGATATGTCGGAAAACGCATGAATGTATTCAATATACATACTTAGCTAAATTGTTAGTGCTGAATGTTGTGAACCATCATTCCACTGAAAATCATGGGAGTAGGTATAATATAACCTACCACATCCTACAGTCAGACAAGTCCTACAAAATCCTACAAACTCACAAAAAATGTCTACTCGTGGTTTGACACAATAAACCTATGGACAACTAGATTTAACAAACCTAGGGCTTGTAAACTAGCTAATCACATTTTGAATTGAATTCTAAAAGGATATTTGGTACAGGGCCAACAGGGGTCATAATTTACGGTATGTTACTTATAATTAGAATTATAAGTTGGATGCTCAAAGCGTACCTAGTTATTGTTGCAGTAAGATAAGTAAAATATATATTAAAAATCACTGATTTTACAACACTCCATATACTATTATACTAACAGCTTAAAATATCTTAAGTTTTGTAAGCAACTCATCCAAACACCATAGACTAGTAGTAGGTAACTATAAACAGTTCGATATAACGGAAATTAAATGTCAAGTTTAATTTACCTGGGCCTAAAGCATTGAAAAGTTGTTGGACAGCGATCTTAGAACAGTCGTCAAATTCAGGGTCACTCTTGAAGCAAGTCTTTACAAAATCCGCTGAAATTAAATACAATACAAAATGTTAGAGATACCGTATATGCGTTAGAGTCAATTACCTACTGTGTGAACTATTGCAGCAGGCTCAAGAGCCCTAAATTATAAAGGAATGCAATGGCACGTGTGAAACTCCTGGTATCGCCCGCTCATTTTCCAAATGAAGAAACTGGGTGCTGTAAATTGGAAATTTCTAGATGGGGTAGGGACGATATTAGTTTTTTCTATCTCTCGATCGAATGCGGTCATCATCATCATCATCATCATCATCCTCCTAGGGTTATTCCCGGTTGTGCCCCTAAAGAACTAGACATAAACAAAGTAGGTGCAGTACACAGCGTTGAAGCCGGCAATAATAACAAGTTTTCATATTAGGGATATTTTGTGTCTTACCTCTCAATTAAAGTCTTGATGATTTATACAAACTCGTTATCTAACACATATTTCTACAAATTTGATTTTTTTCCAGGAAATTAAGCATTACGAATAACCAGTAAAAAAAATTCAAAATGCAGCTGCCATGACATTGGCATTTAGTGCTGCGTTAAATAACCAACTTTACGTAACGAAGTGTCACGTAACAGCATGCAGTTTTTACGAAACTGGTTTATTCTTATTTACTTCACCCACCTCATTCTCCGCTATCTTATACAGTTGCACAGTTACGTAGCTATGCAAGTAACTAATGCAATGCCATTTTATTAAGGCATAAAATAAATTACTTATATTATAATAAATTCATTTACCTATGTATAAATTTATTTGATTAAATTACATTATAATTCTCTCATTTAATTAGAAAGTTACGAAAAAACAAATGGGTTTCTAAATTGGTTAAAAAGATATAATTGTGTTTAGGAATATTTTATAAAAAAACTCATATTAACGGGGATCCCAAAACACTAAATGAATTCATTTACAAATTATATTTTACCATGTCTAAGTTCCCCTTTCAAATATATGTGAACCATTCAATAATGGACCTTTTGGATTTATAGGTAGGCTCCAGCATAACTTGGATTCCACACGAGTACCATTTATTGATAATACCGTAATAAAAATAAGTTCAAATTCATAAAAAAAGATTATTGAAGTCTTTTAGTTTTAAGTCTCACATGGTAGTTTAAAGGTCAGACTACTTGCTTTGCAATCTACAACTGCATAAACCTACTTGAGTTTCATCAATTTGAATGTTATGCTCCCGATAAAGTAATATAATTTAAGATCAATCAACAGAAATCAGATCAGACCGAACACCCAGCTTTCATAAGCATAGAGGTTATCCAAAAATACTTACGTTTCGTTTTGTAATGTGCCGCTGCTGAACTGTGGTATAACACAAACGTCACTGTGACCAGTTTCAACAGCATGTTTTTCTCAGTTCGTAACGAACTTTCCGCAATTTTCTCGTCAACCTTAAGTTGACTTGCTATCCCTGCGGTGTAAGCTTAAGACTAAATTCAAGACAAGCCTTTAGCCTGCAGTAAAGTAGGAAAGTGGGGAGACATACGCAATTCTAAAGTATGTAAATAAAGCTTGAACTTTACTTATTTCATTGTTTATTGCGCTGGGTTCTTATGAATTTTATTAACACCAGTATTACCAACCATGAGTAGGCACCTAACATATGAACATTTCAAATTATCTTGAACAAACAATAATCATTCCTAATAAAATGCTGGTAGTAAAAAAATATTGTCATAGTAATTTATTAATATAACAATATGCCTTGCAATATTCTTTGATTGAAATTCGTTATTTTAAATTATTTTCGAATAATTATTATTTTCGAAAAAAAACGACTGCAGTATATCATACCCATTATCTTATCCACATACTCATTATCTTCATACGATATCTATATACGGTTTCATGAATGGATTGTAATCTAACGTATAAAGAGTCCCTCAGAGAGCCCGACCTAAATCTATGCGTCTTTCACAATGGGAGAGCTGGAAAGCGAAACACCCTCAGTTCCTGTAAAACCCGTATTACCACTCATTCGTAATCGACCTCACATGCGGCAAACTGTTACATTCGTTCCGTAACATCGATCGTCTTCCACGCGCCATGCGTGTGCGCAATCGGTAGTGCAATCAAGGTAATTATTGGAAAAGTTACCCTCTTTTCGATGTAGTGGCAGAACAGACGTGTCATTATTTATATATTTAGTAATGAATTACATATTTATTTAGTAATGAATATTTTCTTGTAAATTATTACTAAACACTTTTCACGTTACCCATTATTCAAAGCCAACTCCTTCGTTTACTGTCCTCCACTATAGTCAACTTCAATATGTCGTATGCAATAATACATCATCCTTGTGCATACATGGACTTTGACTCCATGTGGACACTATGAATCAATAGGAAACCTGCCAAAAAGTTTAGATTTATTCGATTTGACAAAATAATTGAATTTTTATCGTCTGTAAAATAGATTTTTCGCAACACGCGCAATCTACAAAAATAACTTAAGATTTATTATGTTTATCATAAACTGATATGCTGGTTAGGCAACGATAAATGCACCAGAATGCGTTCACTGACAGAACCTATTAGGTAGACGTCACATGCCCGTCTATTTAAACGTCAGATCCCAAAACCGCTGTTTTCAAATCTGTGCAAGCCCTTGACGACCTATTTGTCTGGCTGGCAGTGTGCCAACAAAGGACTATCGCTTATTAAACTGGTTTCATCTGACCTATAGCCCGCTGCATTAATAATTTCATAATGCCCCCAATAGTGGCTTCAATCGCTATCAGCCAAGTGTTTAGGCCTGGCGGAAACAGTAAATAATCAATTCAATATATCAGTGACGGTATTTTGAGACTTCATTTCCATCGACGTCACGACACGTAAATAAAGATGGCATAATCTAAACGCCAACTACTCTCCCAGCACTGTAGCATACAGGAATTAAATCCTCCTAATTTGCTAATGTTCCGACGCATGAGTCATCTGTGGCTTAATTGTTTTTATATAATGATTATGGTTCTCAAAAATGAGAAGCTGTAATTTTGCAAAATATTGTAGTATTCCGAGGAATACAGAGAATAGTGGAGGGTAAAGAAAGATAAGCATACAGGAATTAAATCCTCCTAATTTGCTAATGTTCCGACGCATGAGTCATCTGTGGCTTAATTGTTTTTACATAATGATTATGGTTCTCAAAAATGAGAAGCTGTAATTTTGCAAAATATTGTAGTATTCCGAGGAATACAAGATGGAAATTAATGAGGACTGATAGATGGGTCTGATATAACGCATACCTACGTAACCAAATTTCCTACTCCTATTCCTCCACTTCCGAAGAAGCACTGGGGCCCGATTTTTGACTTTCGAGCGCTCGAAAATTAAATAAAAGTAAATGCTACTGTATTGTCATCACAGGCATTTACTTTCTACCGATAGAATTGAATACGGGTGGTCAATAGCGCACGTTTTTAAATTTTCTATCGTCATTTCAAAATAGCATTTCATAATTTTTTACAGTTTTCGAGTGAAAGAGTGGGGCGCTCGAAAGTCAGAAATCGGTCCCCTGAGCTAATACCCTAACGGTGATCGTAGACGGACATGGGCAACAATATTAGAAGCTAAAAAAATACGACGACGGCGTTAGCACTTAAAACAAAATTTAAGAAACAGTTGAAACTAAACTAAAAACTAAAGAACAAAGTTGTGTTCATTAAAGAAACACCAGTTTATAAAATATCTATAAGTTTTAAAAATATAAATTAATCATAATGCCTAATTAGCTGTTAAAATATTTCCTGTGTCAAGGTTTTTATGTCACGTATAAGAATACATTTTACGCACATCCCCCATTTGTTGGCGACTGGTCAAGATAAACAGAACTGGTCATAGACAAGTACTAACGGCGAACCCACACTCCTCTTGGCCTACAGAACGAACTTTGGAGATGAACATGAAGAAATATTCCAGTACGCTATAGGCCGTCGTAAATACAAACAGGATTCATTCATTTAGTATTTTTTACTTGGGTACTTTAAAAAATACCAATGAACTACTATCAAAAAATAAAATGTATTTGAAATATCATTATATCGATCATTATAATGTTATTGAGGAAAACACACCAGTTAATAAAGTAAGTTTAGTAACTATGGGCAATTGGGCATTGACAGAGTAGTAGGTAGTGATTTTAGCAAGGGAGATAAAAGTCCAATAAATCCATTAACTAATACAAAACGTTTTGGCTTTAGCAAATTTTGGCACAAAACGCAAAATATACCGGTTAGCAGTCCTTTAACAAAACCGCAAGAAGCACTCAGTTCCGCGACTATTTTTATCGCTGTAAACCGAGTCATGGCTAACATGACATATTAACAGCCTGTTACTTTGTCACAAGAGTGAATGAAACGGTTCAACGACCTCAGCACGCATGAAATTTTTGAACTATTCTTGTCCTTCCTTCTTCAAAGATTTATTCCTCGTAAATCTTTCTAATCATGTTCTTGAGAGAATGCTAAAATAAAGTCAACCATTTCTAAAACGAGATTCACTTCTGAAGAAGATAACGACATTCCTGCGCTCCGACGCAAAAAGTGTAGGTACTTTTTACCCGAGTTGATAAAATTCTAAAACTTTTCACTCTATCTATCTATATACATTATCTATTTAGAGTGACTACAGTTGTGCCATTGACATTCTGTGTTACAATAATTAACAGCTACCTATTTGTCATAGAATTAAATAGTAATTCAATTACACTTGAATGTTAATTGAGCGGACAGAACGTGTCTTGGCATTGGGTGAACCAGTCGGTAAAATTAATTTCTACCAGGACAGAAGTTAAATTGGCACAAGGGTGTCTCGTCATTACAGGTCTTTAATTAAATTCATACATATAACTCATTTATCATTTTCTAGGTTTATTTCTTAAGTCTCTTGAGATCCAGAGTACGGTCTTATGATTTTTTTATTAGGAAGT
The DNA here is from genome assembly GCA_947049275.1 of Epinotia bilunana. Lineage (NCBI taxonomy): Eukaryota > Metazoa > Arthropoda > Insecta > Lepidoptera > Tortricidae > Epinotia > Epinotia bilunana. The sequence goes on from OX346253.1 coordinate 23,562,758, forward strand.
TTTTGACATTCAATTAAGTTCCATATTCATTTTGTGTACGCGGGATCTTAGGAGGTTAATGTTTTTATCATATATTTATCACATGTAAAAGAAAACAACTTATTAGAAACAATATTTATTTATAAATACTATTAAATATTTACATATACTTGTAAAAATCTTAACAAAAATAAAACTCGTTAGATTATTAATTTCTAATAATAACCATACATTTAACCTACACAATGTTCGGCGTTGTTAATGTAAAACACTCACATATCAAGTATGTTTCATTTAATTTATAGAGAATGCCATTTACATTAGTAAATTAATTGAGTCAATAATTAAAATTACAATGAAACATCGTGAAAGAGCACAGAAACTACACCTAAGTAAGCAAAGAGTACAAAAATCATCCAACCCAAACGCACAAGAATGCAAATAGGCTTTTCCCGTTTCAAAAATACTGATTGTGACCGAATACCGGTTTTAAAATGTAACGTTGGTCTCAGATACCCATTAAGAAAGCATAATTTTAAGGAGGTAATTTACATGTGGCGGGTGTTGCCGAAGCCACCGTGGCCGGACTGGGAGGCGCCCTTGTTGAAGCCCATTTGAAGGTTCAGCTCGGAGTTGTGAGCACGAAGCTGCTCTTCCGTGAAAGTCCGTTCATTCTTGTCAGCCATTTTGGGGCCAAGTTGAGGGCCGGTCCATTCAGGATGCTTTTGCGTCTGAAAGAAAAACCTATGCTTATTTCTATGTTTGATGTTATATAAAAACCCTTGTACCTTAATTACTTTTTAATGGTAAACCAAAGAAAGGACATGGCCACCGCTTTTAATGATATCAAACTTTCATTCCGATATAGATAATGACGAGTACGTAACACTAAAAGAGACGAAGGATATCAGTAGAGTATCCTACTTTAAAATATATGAAATGTATTGTAGTAAAACGTCACGATCTACATAAAATAATATCAGTTTGAGGAACTTACAATTCTACCAAGAGCATATAAGCATAGGGTAACTTGGGGAATGTTACGCCTCTCGAACAAGTCAGCAGTTTGGAAGATTTCTTCTTCAGGGACTCCGTACTTCTTAATAGCAGCTTGGAACCTGAAATGTGATTATTTGTTTACGGGTATATTCCAATTAGATATCCTTGCATTTGAAGTTTGAAAATTAACTTAATTAGTAAATTATTATTATTACCGTTGGATGTTTTCCATCAGCTGGAAATTAGTTCCTTTCTCCTGGATCTTTTTGACCGAGCCAGGTAACAGCTTATTGGCTAATTTACATAAAACAACGCCATTCTTCAAAATATCTTCGTAGTCGCCACCAGGGAGAGGTTCTCCGATGACCGCTTGAATCCAGGTCAGGACTTCCTGCTCCTGTTCCTTATTCCTTGGCTGAAATTGGTATAATTATCATTAGCGATGTCGTAAACGTTTTGAACGCTGGCCATAAAACGCTAGCTCCAGTGCCAACTCGTTTGATGGCCGTTCCAGCATCATCTCCGAAAATAACGTCTTAAGTAACTGTGTTTAAAGAGTCCTGGAGTTTAGGGAGGGATGTAAAAGATCGTATGCGTCCACCGATGACGCGCGCGCGCAGCTGCCGTACGTCTGGCTCGTTAATCCATCGCCATTGACGTCAGGGATCACTTACAAAACTTACGCAGAGAATAGTATCAAATAACTTTCATTTTAGTGTAACTAACACACTGAAAGCGCGACCAGAGGTCAAGACAATGTCGAAAGAGCAGCAATTTTCTTGAAGTAATTTCAAAAGTTACACTAGTCAACGTTGATATAAATAAAAGAAGATAATCGTTCTTCGTTCTTAAATATCACTAAAGACACTAAGTCTTCGCCAAGAATTGAAAAAAAAACTTACAGCCATGTTGTGATATAAAACACTGATCAGTGGAGCGAGCTTTCACGACGGTACCAGCGGCTGGACTGGCGCACTGTTGCCGCCCGCCCAGCAGCGCGTCGCGGGGGCGGGCTGACGCCCAAATGTTTTCTACACCGCTGTAAACATATCATAATGTATCATCAGTCAAGTGCCAACTCAGCAGAAAGCTGGGTTCTGTAGGCCACTAAATGAAATTGATTAGGGAGGGAGGTTTCGGATAACCCTCCGACTGGCAACAGTTTCAAAAATATTTAATGGCAATAGATATATATGTAAGCATAAAAACAAGCTCAAGTCTGCTATGTAGCTCCTGAAATGGGAGCTTGTCTGCGGACATCATACAATTTGCAAGAACTTCATTGATGCCTTTGTGATGAAATCGCTATAGACAGTTCTTAGGGTTCCGTAGTCAAATGGCAAAAAACGGAACCCTTATGGATTCGTCATGTCTGTCTGTCTGTCCGTCTGTTTTTCCGAAACTATAAGAACTATACTATTAAAACTTGGTAAGTAGATGTATTATGTGAACCGCATTAAGATTTTAACACAAAAATAGAAAAAAAACATTACATTTTGGGGGTTCCCCTTTTAGAATTGAAACTCTATTTTTTTTCATCAAACCCATACGTGTCGGGTATTATGGATAGGTCTTCAAAAATGATATTGAGGTTTCTAATAATATTTTATTTTTTCTAAACTGAATAGTTTGCGCGAGAGACACTTGCCCCCTGTGACTTCTAAAATAAGAGAATGATAAAACTAAAAAAAATATATGATGTACATTACTATGCAAATTTCCAGCGAAAATTGGTCTGAGCGAGATATGTATTTTTTTTAATACGTCATAAAATTTAAACCGCAATTTACCTTTCATTCATCGGATAATGGTACGGAACCCTTTGTGCGCGAATCCGACTCGCACTTGGCCGGTATTTTGTGAATAACCTTAATATTAACTTGAATTCACCATTTCCATAACAAATATGCTAAAAAAGTACGATTACTGTTAGTTAAGACCTGACAGATGGATTGCCTTCATTTAATTTTCAACTTTAATCTTATACAAATAAAATAGTTATTACTAAATCGGTAGATGTGGATAACAGTATTCTGAAAAATGCTTTATCTATATGAAATTAAAGTTGAAAATTAAATGAAGGCAATCCATCTGTCAGGTCTTAACTAACAGTAATCGTACTGTACTGGTTTTTTGATTCCGTTATTTTCATTACAGTAGATGATCATTGATTTGTTGCTACAGAACCCTATTCAAACTAACAACAAGATCGTCAGTGCCCATTTATTTTTTATTTCCAACACACTGACCACGAAGTCGAGCTCTCTCCGGATGTAGGGAATAAATCTCTTTTGATATCCAGATTTATCGAGTATATAAAAAATACCAATATTATCTTTTATATATATATAGAGGAGTTTTATACCTAATTAGGTGCCTAATATTTAGTTGCATTGTTACATTTATTACACCAGACCCCTATTTCACCAACTTGACAATTGTCACCTGACAACGACAATTCCCCGTACAATAATCAATGGAACATGAACATAGTCGCTGGCCAGATATAAAAAGAATTGTTGAAAGATTAGAAAAATAAACTAGCCATTACGTAAGAGATAAAGAAAACTTCGTTGTTTCCGGTTGTGACGTATTAGCGTAATTTATAGATGTGGGCCAGTTTGAAAAAATAACAGACTGTCTAAAAGAGGAAGAGTTAAATTGGTAAAATCTAACACGGATTCTGACTCGTTGCAAATTGAATTGAAAGGCTCACAGTGTTCTGTAGGTATTTTATTTATAATGCGTAGGACTTCATACTCAAGTCCTTTTTTTATTTATCTAGTGTAACACTTTTTACGAGATTGTTTAGGGTATTATTACCTACTCTCTTTATTTATTGGACTGTACTTCAAGCACTAAAAATAAAATTAGTGTGTGTTTTTCGGTGTCTCACGATTAATCTGTAGACCAGGTAGATAGTTTAATTTAGCTGCATCTAATGTACGAGACTTATGATTGAACATATGAAAACGAGCATTACGAATTCCAGGAAAATCTTACTAGATAAAGAGTAATAACGAAAATGTTTCGATTCTATTTATATTTTAGATTTGTAAAACAGCTGCGTGAATTTTTAAGAGCGTGTAAAGAATTCTGTCGAAAATTTGCTGCAGATCCAATGCCGCTTGAGCGTGGTTTTTGTAGTTTTAACCTAGTCATTTTATTATAACTATCTTTCTCGTCACCTATTAAAAGTTTATTCAACAACAAACAATTAACTAAAGCGATGCGAGTAAGCATATACAATACTGGCTGTCTGTGTATTGAAATGGTTTGAGACTTAGCGAGACCGCTGGTTTTCAGTCTCTAACCACAAACTTAAAACAAACCTAATATGCGTTAAATTAAATTAACGGGCTACCTACAAAATTAGAGAGATTACTCACACTAAAAACAAAACTTAAAAAAAAACAAATGTAAGTATATTTAATGTATCCAGTTACTTTAATTTTTTTGCTGTGACAGAAGCAAACTTTTACATTGTTTTTTTAAACATGTAGAGAGTTTTTAACATTTATTTGTTACCGATTTATACACATTTACTAGATTACGAATTTTTAAATATTTATTCATTTTAGCCATTTTTTAATAATGTTCAGGTACAGGCAAGGAGTTTTATATTCATACTAGCTGATGCCCGCGACTTCGTCCGCGGAGAACTTGCTACCGTCTTAGAAAAATGATTGCTATAAAATGATTGTAGGCGGAACCTTAATTATTGCCGACCCAAACAAAGTTCTACCATCGTAAGGTATGATTTCCGAGATTAAATAGTACATTACTGCAAAGGCCGTGAAATAGCAATTCGTGGATGAGTTGATTTAGTCGGATGAAGCGAAGCTGAATCCGACAATAGATACGAATTTTCTCCAAAAATGCGAGGAAATCAAATAATATTTTCAATCAACAATAATGTTTTCAAACAGCCTACGTATGTCAATAACCTATCAAGGTCCCGCCCAACTTATTTTTTAAAGTAGGTACACGGCACGACTCATGGTGCCAGTTTCAATTGACATAAATAAAAATAAATAAAACATCAAAATCGATCACAATTTTAAATGTTTTGTGTTTTTTAAATTATTAATGAGTAAACAGGATTGAAATTTAATTCGTTATGAATTTTATTTCGTTAATATTTTTATTTCGTAATTTTAAACGATTTGAGACATTTTTAAAAACGTCGCTTCGATCAATTACTAAATTGTCTATGACAATTTAAAAAAGAAAACGCGGGAAAACTTTAGGCCCACTACAAACGGGCGCAATTTGTCACACCAACTTGCAATAGTTCGAAAGAGACAGCTATACAATACTAACCAGTCTAACTAAAGCAAGTTGTTGTGACAAATTGTTAGTCCTTTAAACGTACGAGCATTTGGCTGTTTGAAGTAATTTGTCTTAGTCAAAACATATGGTTAAAAGGTAAAAAAGTATACAGTAATGGAATTTCATACATTTTCCTGGCCGCTAAACCTGTACAGTAATGACTTAACTTTTTAAATTTGCGCTTGTCAGTAACGAGGAACTTCACGTACTATTTTTGCTACAGTAAGGCGCACATTTCCGAGCATATTGGAGAAAACTATATTATATTTATATCCTTCCAAGGGTCTCAAATTGTGTGTACGGAAAATTTCATCAAAATCCGTTCAGGGATCACGCGTAAAAGGTGGGTGGTTAAATTGCTAAATTTAAATATAAAACTCCGTTTTTACAAATATAAATATATTTTTTAATCGTATGGAATACATTATTTTGCCCTTTAATATCTTAATAATCATCAACAGACGTTTCTTCTTAAATTGTATTTTTTTTTCATAATGTAAGAAAGGTACATTTACTGGAAAATTTTGTGTAAATCTGGCCAGTAGTTTTACGCACGTTAGTCCGGGCAACCTGTATAGTTATGAAAGCAAACTTATCTAATGCTAAAAGACATAGAATTTTCCTTCCATTCCAACTCTATACGCCGTCCCCGTTTAACGGTTTTAGAGAATAAATTATTTTGATTATCCAAAATGAACTTTTTAAATTAACAAAATATTCCGCAGGTTAAATTAAACATTACCTTATTTTCGGTTCTTGGAGCATCGCAGTTCTAAGTAACCTAACCTACATTTCTGGTAGAGCTGTTCGGTTCTGTAAGGGTCGTGGATCTAAGTTAACCTAACCTACCTTTCTGCTAGTAGTCGGATTATGTATTTTGACTTGGTTCACTAAGGTTTCGCAAACGTTTGGCAACCTGATTCATTTCGCAACTGTTAAATTCTGAAATTGTAAATATATTAGGAGTTTTATAAAAATAACCTAACCTAACCTAAAGGGTTCTTCTACTCTACACGATGGCCCTGGAATAAATCCTGAAATATTTACAGTTTCAAAGTTTGCGAAATGAAAAGTTCAAATCAAATCAGGTTGCCAAATGTTAGTTGCGACAAGAACGGATCCCATTTTGACTTATAAATGGCTTACCATATAGTATACTAGCTCCTGCCCGCAACCTCGTTTGCGTTGACCCGGGATAAAAACTATCCTATATTTTAATCCAAGCTATAAACTATCTCCGTGCAAAATTTCATTCAAATCGGTTGAGCCGTTGAAGCGTGATTAAGTAACAAACATTCAAACATCCAAACATCTAAACTTTCACATCCTACTAATATTATAAATGCGAAAGTTTAGATGTTTGGATGTTTGTTACTCAATCACGCTTAAACGGCTGAACCGATATGAATGCCATTTTGCACGAAGATAGTTTATAGCCTGGATTAAAATATAGGATAGTTTTTATCACGGGTCCACGCGTACGAAGTCGCGGGCGGAAGCCAGTTTATAATATTAGTAGGACTAGCTTCCGCCCGCGACTTCGTCCGCGTGGACCCGGGATAAAAACTATCCTATATTTTAATCAAGGCTATAAACTATCTTCGTGTAAAATTTAATTCAAATCGGTTCAGCCGTTTAAGCGTGATTGAGTAACAAAAATGCAAACATCTAAACTTTCGCATTTATAATATTAGTAGGATTAGTAGGATGTATGACCTAAGAATTCCCTTACTTCAAAAATTACTTGTTTCTAATACATACTTCCAACCCTTTTTAAACTCCTTAGGGGATGAATTTGAAAAAAACTTAAATCAGTTTTGTAGTTTTTTTAACATACCTACAAGCTAATAAGACCGAAGATACAAATCTCTTACTATAACATTTTTTGGTCTCCATATAAACCTTGAATCCCGTTTTCCCTTAGGAGTGCAATTTTTCCAAAATGCTGATAAAAAGAGTATTTCTCATCCAAACCTTGCACCCCTTTTTAAGCCCCTTAGGGATAGAATTTTCTATAACGCTGGGAGTACTTTTTTATATTTTAATAAGTCATCTTTACAACGTTTTTAGTGTCTAGCTCAAAAAAAAGTATTTCTCATACAAACCTTGCACCCTTTTTACACCCCCTTAGGGATGGAATTTCCAAAAATTCCTTCTTATCCCTTGCCTACGTCATAAAAGAAAGTTCCGGTGTAAATTTAAAGTTTCTAGTCCCAGTAGTTTCGGCTGTGCGTTGATGATCTGCCAGGAAGTCTTCTTTTATATAAATATCAGTACTTTTTTATTTATTTATAAATTTTAATAAACGAAATAATCAAAACCATATTGTAAGGAGTGTGTACACGTTCCTATAGTTAGAAAAATAAAATTGTCAAGTTATGCCGCTCGCAATAGGCACTGAATGAAAAGATATCATATTTAGAAATCAAACATGCTGCAGAATGTGCTCGTTACAGTATATTTAAATTGTAATTGCTATACGATAAATAAGTATTTTTTTAATACAGTTGCTCAAAAAGTGGTACTTTACGTAGCTGCTTAGCGTGCGGAAAGTTGGTTTTCGCGAACTAGTGCTTTTCACTTTTCCCACTCAATAATTGTACAAATTGTACCATTCATTATTATTTCAATAAAAATAAATAAGATAGAAATAATAAATGTATGTTTGCACAACTTCATTATTTTTCATCTGTATTACAATGATGTTACAGAATTAATAATATAAAACTTTCAAATTCCTTACTTGTTGTTTTTCTTATTTTTTCGCAACTGTATTAAAAACGGCGTTCAATACACGTGCGGAGATGTCATTCTTCACTCGTCCCAAGTCTTGCCACTCGCCTACGGCTCGTGGTAAGAAATCTCTGTACTCGTGACGTAATGACATTCTTTCCGCACTAGCATCCAAATGGACTATTTCCATATGAAATGATTTTTAATTCAAATAATTATTTTTTGCCCGCGTCATTTCTCGAGACACCTAATTTCAAAGTTGGCAACAAAAAAGAATTTTCCAATAATATGGTGCACAAATTACTCAGCGAGTCAATAAAAAAATGTCTATGGTACGCCACTTGTCGTAGAGTCCAAGTAATTTACTGTTGTTGTTTTTCATTTTCAGTTATACGTAAATGTTGTATGATACGCGTGTTTTGATGATTTCCAACTTGTATCGGATTGTATTAAAACGATACTCGTCGGAAATCGCCTACGATCCGCACTTCTTTCTTTGGCAGTAGTATGTACATTCTAAAAACGATTGTTGACGATTCATAGTTTACATGAATATAACAGAAACATATTTAAGCACTGGTATGTATTAAGAAATATTGTTCATACCTACATTTTAATTTCAGTGTAGTTTTTAGTCTTAATGCATTTTGATTTTGGTGGCATCATCATGTATTCTATAAATGATCCAGTTTGGCTGCTAGCCAAGCAGAAACAACCAACCCGACACGTGGGTGGGGAAGCCCAAACATTTAAAAATTAATATTTATTAATATACTTAATTTATATGTATAAATTAAAAATATCTACATTCTAGCTTTTACTTTATAAATAAGTCAAGTCTTGTATTTTATGTATTTTTTTTATTTACAACGTACACGTCTTTTATCTAGGTAAGTCTCACCTATGCCTTTGTCTTATGAACACCTTCTATTGAGAAATGTACTCAAATTGCTACTAAACTATGATGAGATGAGATGAGATGACTATCAAACAATGTCGGGAACTCTGAAACTGACATTACTTCGTAGTATATAATAGAGTCACCTATAATGAGTGTCAAAGTCAAACTCCCTGATTTTGCTAGTATTCCCGTATAAATGAAGAGGAGGGAGACATACTACATTCGTTAACATAAATATTTGGAACGTTATGAATGATACTTACGATTATGAAAAGGTAGGTTATTTCTAGATACCTTCTATCCTTAAATATTACGAAAATACAAAATAGCAATTACGTTTAGTTAGCTTAACTAGACACGTAATAATTGCTTTTAACATAGATCAAGCTGCCTAGATTGTTTGTGTTGCAAATGTTGCAATGCACTCAGCTAAGTGACGGTTAGTAGGTGAACATAAATTGCTTGTTACTCCAGGCAAAATACGGTTTTGAAAAACATTAATTTATAATAGCGTTTTTTTTGTTGATTTTATTTGAAAATGTTATTCTAAGATGATATATTCAAGAATCCGACAAACTTTCCACCCGGAACTAATTATGTAGATTTCAATGAAGCATGCATTGTCTTTTTTTATACGATTTATCTTGAATATTATAGGGCAAATGTAAATGAACCAAAATAAAGACAAAAATATTTATTAATATTTTTTCTGACTTTTCAGAAGTTAGTTAACTTATCATTTTTTTGATGTTTGAAATTTTGTCGGATTTTGTCGCTGGGTAACTATGTAATTGATAATATATCCGTTACACATAAAAAATAAGCTATTATAAATTATTTCCAAAATTGTCATTTTTTCCATACGAGTTGTCAGTTCATTTACTGGACTATGTCCTTTACAAAGCGCGTAGTATGGGAATATCCCACGAGAACACCTCCGCTTCCTCGGACATTGTGTGGAACATTAGAAAGTTATGTAATAATCGTACAAGATTCATTTCTAGGAATCTGAAGTGGCTCGCTCCTACATACTCGTAATTATAAGTACCTATTCTAGAAATCTCTCAATGAAAGTCGATGCTTCATTTTGTAAGTTTATTTAGAGCGTTTATTCAGAGCGTTTTCTCTCATTTGTGAAAAATCGAATAAAACGTTTTAACCTACTTAAGGTTAAAACGTTTATTCTGTGGTCCACTAATATTGGAAAAACGAAATTCATAAAATGTAAAAAAGAAACTACATTTACAAAATACCATCCATAATAATATAAATGCGAAAGTGTGTCTGTCTGTCTGTCTGTCTGTCTGTTACCTCTTCAAGCTTAAACCGCTGAACCGATTTAGATGAATTTTGGTACAGAGATAGTTTAAGTCCCGGGGAAGGACATAGGATAGTTTTTATCCCGGAAATCATCCCCTAAGGGGGTGGAAATGGGGGGTGAATTTGTATGGAGCTGCGATATAAACGAGTTCCACGCGGACGGAGTCGCGGGCAGAACGATGCACGACTTGTAAGATTCCTCATTTCAATACCACATTTGAAACTACGTACAAAATTCTTGACTTACCAGATTCCAACTGTATAGTTAGCGAGAATTTAGTAGTTTTAAATGTAGAATCTCGAAAACAAGTGTTTACTATACAATAACATTCTTCTTTGCTCCAATTCCAGTGCGCTGGCAAACGGGAGCCGGAGAAGGAGATGGAAGCCCAGCGATGGGTCGAAGCCGTGATCGGAGAGCGGTTCCCAGCTATGCCATACGAGCTGGCGCTGCGCGACGGTATCATCCTCTGCAAGCTGATGAACAGGCTGCAGCCCGGCATCATCACCAAGGTCAACATCTCCGGCGGGGACTACAAGTTCATGGACAACATTAGCCAGTGAGTACTCACAGATGTAGATCGGTTCCCGAGTAAATCATACGAGCTAGCACCGCAGCATCATCCCCAGCAAGCTGATGGACAGGCTGCAGCCCGGCATCATCACCAAGGTCAACATCTCCGGCGGGGACTACAAGTTCATGGACAACATTAGCCAGTGAGTACTCACAGATGTAGACCGGTTCCCGAGTAAATCATACGAGCTAGCACCGCAGCCTCATCCCCAGCAAGCTGATGGACAGGCTGCAGCCCGGCATCATCACCAAGGTCAACATCTCCGGCGGGGACTACAAGTTCATGGACAACATTAGCCAGTGAGTACTCACAGATGTAGACCGGATCCCGAGTAAATCATACGAGCTAGCACCGCAGCCTCATCCCCAGCAAGCTGATGGACAGGCTGCAGCCCGGCATCATCACCAAGGTCAACATCTCCGGCGGGGACTACAAATTCATGGACAACATTAGCCAGTGAGTACTCACAGATGTAGACCGGTTCCCGAGTAAATCATACGAGCTAGCACCGCAGCATCATCCCCAGCAAGCTGATGGACAGGCTGCAGCCCGGCATCATCACCAAGGTCAACATCTCCGGCGGGGACTACAAGTTCATGGACAACATTAGCCAGTGAGTACTCACAGATGTAGACCGGTTCCCGAGTAAATCATACGAGCTAGCACCGCAGCATCATCCCCAGCAAGCTGATGGACAGGCTGCAGCCCGGGATCATCACCAAGGTCAACATCTCCGGCGGGGACTACAAGTTCATGGACAACATTAGCCAGTGAGTACTCACAGATGTAGACCGGTTCCCGAGTAAATCATACGAGCTAGCACCGCAGCATCATCCCCAGCAAGCTGATGGACAGGCTGCAGCCCAGCATCATCACCAAGGTCAACATCTCCGGCGGGGACTACAAGTTCATGGACAACATTAGCCAGTGAGTACTCACAGATGTAGACCGGTTCCCGAGTAAATCATACGAGCTAGCACCGCAGCATCATCCCCAGCAAGCTGATGGACAGGCTGCAGCCCGGCATCATCACCAAGGTCAACATCTCCGGCGGGGACTACAAGTTCATGGACAACATTAGCCAGTGAGTACTCACAGATGTAGACCGGTTCCCGAGTAAATCATACGAGCTAGCACCGCAGCATCATCCCCAGCAAGCTGATGGACAGGCTGCAGCCCAGCATCATCACCAAGGTCAACATCTCCGGCGGGGACTACAAGTTCATGGACAACATTAGCCAGTGAGTACTCACAGATGTAGACCGGTTCCCGAGTAAATCATACGAGCTAGCACCGCAGCATCATCCCCAGCAAGCTGATGGACAGGCTGCAGCCCGGCATCATCACCAAGGTCAACATCTCCGGCGGGGACTACAAGTTCATGGACAACATTAGCCAGTGAGTACTCACAGATGTAGACCGGTTCCCGAGTAAATCATACGAGCTAGCACCGCAGCATCATCCCCAGCAAGCTGATGGACAGGCTGCAGCCCGGCATCATCACCAAGGTCAACATCTCCGGCGGGGACTACAAGTTCATGGACAACATTAGCCAGTGAGTACTCACAGATGTAGACCGGTTCCCGAGTAAATCATACGAGCTAGCACCGCAGCATCATCCCCAGCAAGCTGATGGACAGGCTGCAGCCCGGGATCATCACCAAGGTCAACATCTCCGGCGGGGACTACAAGTTCATGGACAACATTAGCCAGTGAGTACTCACAGATGTAGACCGGTTCCCGAGTAAATCATACGAGCTAGCACCGCAGCATCATCCCCAGCAAGCTGATGGACAGGCTGCAGCCCAGCATCATCACCAAGGTCAACATCTCCGGCGGGGACTACAAGTTCATGGACAACATTAGCCAGTGAGTACTCACAGATGTAGACCGGTTCCCGAGTAAATCATACGAGCTAGCACCGCAGCATCATCCCCAGCAAGCTGATGGACAGGCTGCAGCCCGGCATCATCACCAAGGTCAACATCTCCGGCGGGGACTACAAGTTCATGGACAACATTAGCCAGTGAGTACTCACAGATGTAGACCGGTTCCCGAGTAAATCATACGAGCTAGCACCGCAGCATCATCCCCAGCAAGCTGATGGACAGGCTGCAGCCCAGCATCATCACCAAGGTCAACATCTCCGGCGGGGACTACAAGTTCATGGACAACATTAGCCAGTGAGTACTCACAGATGTAGACCGGTTCCCGAGTAAATCATACGAGCTAGCACCGCAGCATCATCCCCAGCAAGCTGATGGACAGGCTGCAGCCCGGCATCATCACCAAGGTCAACATCTCCGGCGGGGACTACAAGTTCATGGACAACATTAGCCAGTGAGTACTCACAGATGTAGACCGGTTCCCGAGTAAATCATACGAGCTAGCACCGCAGCATCATCCCCAGCAAGCTGATGGACAGGCTGCAGCCCGGCATCATCACCAAGGTCAACATCTCCGGCGGGGACTACAAGTTCATGGACAACATTAGCCAGTGAGTACTCACAGATGTAGACCGGTTCCCGAGTAAATCATACGAGCTAGCACCGCAGCATCATCCCCAGCAAGCTGATGGACAGGCTGCAGCCCGGGATCATCACCAAGGTCAACATCTCCGGCGGGGACTACAAGTTCATGGACAACATTAGCCAGTGAGTACTCACAGATGTAGACCGGTTCCCGAGTAAATCATACGAGCTAGCACCGCAGCATCATCCCCAGCAAGCTGATGGACAGGCTGCAGCCCGGGATCATCACCAAGGTCAACATCTCCGGCGGGGACTACAAGTTCATGGACAACATTAGCCAGTGAGTACTCACAGATGTAGACCGGTTCCCGAGTAAATCATACGAGCTAGCACCGCAGCATCATCCTCAGCAAGCTGATGGACAGGCTGCAGCCCGGCATCATCACCAAGGTCAACATCTCCGGCGGGGACTACAAGTTCATGGACAACATTAGCCAGTGAGTACTCACAGATGTAGACCGGTTCCCGAGTAAATCATACGAGCTAGCACCGCAGCATCATCCCCAGCAAGCTGATGGACAGGCTGCAGCCCGGGATCATCACCAAGGTCAACATCTCCGGCGGGGACTACAAGTTCATGGACAACATTAGCCAGTGAGTACTCACAGATGTAGACCGGTTCCCGAGTAAATCATACGAGCTAGCACCGCAGCATCATCCTCAGCAACTGATGGACAGGCTGCAGCCCGGGATCACCAAGGTCAACATCTCCGGTGGGAACTACAAGTTCATGGACAACATTAGCCAGTGAGTACTCACAGATGTAGACCGGTTCCCGAGTAAATCATACGAGCTAGCACCGCAGCATCATCCTCAGCCACTGATGGACAGGCTGCAGCCCGGGATCATCACCAAGGTCAACATCTCCGGCGGGGACTACAAGTTCATGGACAACATTAGCCAGTGAATTTTCACAAATATAGACCGGTTCCCGAAAATATCATACGAACTAGCACCGCGTGCAGCGTTATCCTCAGCAAGAACGATTGCAGCCCGGGATCATCAACAAGGTCAACATTTCCGGTGGGGTCTACAGGTTCACGGACAACATTGGCCAGTTAGTATGCAGTATGCACAGATGTAGACCAATTCCCGGACATGCCTTACCAACTAGCACAGCGCGGCACAAGCTGATGAATCGGCTGCAGCCTGGGGACCGATTTTTGACTTACGAGCGCTCGACTCTTTCACTCGAAAACTGACAAAAATTACGCAATGCTATTTTGAAATAGTGATAGAAAATTTAAAAACGAGTGGTATTCATCACTCCTATTCAATTCTATCGGTAGAAAGTAAGTGCCTGCCATTTTGACACTACAAACGTATTTACTTATATTTGATTTACGAGCGCTCGAAAGTCAAAAATCGGTCCCCTGGCATCATCATTGAGGTCATCATCTCTGGCGGGGACGGGGACTAAAAGTTAACTAACTGGCGCTGAGGCTCTAGTATAAGTTTTACCGAAACCAAACGTTACGATCGCGTGTGCGTTTTACCCTCAATTTGTATGGGATTTGACAGCTAAACGCAAACGCGGTCGTAACGTTTTGTTTCGGTAAAACTTATACTGGAGCCTCTGGATTGAGGCATCGTCCTCTGCAATCTGACGAATCATGCTTAGAGTACCTAGAGCACCAACTAAGTACTCCGACGTTGAGCAAATGTTGCCTGATATAGGTATAGGTACATACAATACTCGTAATACCCTGTGAACCTGTGAAGTGTGATGTAATGTATAGCGGCGGACCAAAAAGTCTGACGCCGGGTATAAAGCGATTATGATATACTATCATATCATATAAGGCATCAGCCCGCGGCTTCGCCCGCATGGTTACAGGAAAATCTAACATATTGGATTTTCCCGTGGGAATTAGATGTTTTCCCGCTGGAAAAAGTAGCCTATGTCACTCTCCAGCCTATAAACTATCTCCATACAAAAAATCACATTAATACGAGATACGACGCTCCGCGACGTGAAAGAAGGACAAACAAACACACACACACACTTTCGCATTTATAATAGTAAGGATTTTAGTTCCTGTATTATTCCGCATTATAATTTCGGTGTTCATATTTGCAGGTTCCAAAAGGCTTGCATCAAATACGGCGTGCCCGACGTAGACCTATTCCAGACTACTGACCTATGGGACCAGAAGAATATAGTTCTTGTCACGCAGACAATCTTCGCTATCGGCAGGACTGTAAGTTTACCAAGAATAGTTACTTACTTGTTTACTACATGTTATCGAGTCTCGAACTCACGATTTAGGTATGTGCTTAAAATTTAGTAGGGAAAAATAATTTAACAGTGTCCTTACTACAAATTCGATATCGTATCCTACGTTATAGAATTTGTAGTAAGGTCACCACCAAACATTAACCCCATGCGCCCATTACACTTGACCCGAGACACTAAACAAATGTGTCTAAATTCAATTTCTACTTAGAATAGAATAGAATAGAATAGAAAATGTTTATTTGCAAGAATACTTATTTCTAGTTACAGGGGTGTTCTTGTGAATAGTGGTAATGTATTCTATCGTAATTAAACGACATGCAAATATTATTATAAAACGTAGCACGCGCATGCAATTACTCAATTAAAATGTAATCTAAATATCCTCCACAGTTTTTCTTTTTTTTTATGTCCATTTTGTTTATTTTTTTTGGTAATTTCCTTAACGCTATAAAAACAATTATCTAATAAATAAGTATTTAAATTTCTCCTAAAATCAGTTGATGTCATTACTTTGATATTATCGGGTAAAGTATTATATAAAATAATGCACATATTATAAGAATTTTTCCTATAAATTGCTGATCGACATCGAGGCTGATGTAATAAATTTTGATATTGCGCTCTTTGTTTCAATGTATGAAATTCCGATCTCATTTTGAATAAGCCAGGGGACCGATTTTTGACTTTCGAGCGCTCGTAAATCAAATATAAGTAAATATGTTTGTAGTGTCAAAATGGCAGGCACTTACCAATAGAATTGAATAGGAGTGATGAATACCACTCGTTTTTCAATTTTCTATCGCTATTTCAAAATAGCATTGCATAATTTTTGACAGTTTTCGAGTGAAAGAGTCGAGCGCTTGTAAGTCAAAAATCGGTCCCCTGGGTGGTATTTTACAAGTAAGCAGACTTTTCTTATATACATGCATGCCAACGGCAGAATTCGTAACTTATTAAAGAGTGGTCGACAGGTATCCATTACCCACGCCTTAGTTATGACTCGGATACACTTTTTTTGCAATAAAAATGCCCTATCTATATGTCCGTAGAATTTTCCCACAGTAACAATCCATAATTTAGAACTGTGATAGGCCGTGATCGCAGCTTCCAAGTTAATGGTGTTTCTCAATCTCCTCAACGCAAATACAAACCTATCTATCTAGCCTAGCGCAAACGTAATTTATATGTTCCTTCCAATTTAGATGCTGATCAATATATCCTACTCGTAAAAACTTACGGCCGTATTCATAAACGTACTACAAGTTTGTCCTAATCTGTCACTTTGACATTTGTGTTCGTAAGAAAGGGACAAAGCACACTTTATTTAGCAGAGGCATTTTAAATTTTATGAATAAGAGGGTTAATATTTTCACATTTCAGTACAGGCAAATTATTATGATTGATATTTAATGGAATTGTATTATTATATGAATTAAATTGAATGTAAAATGTCTATGTCATATTTATATTTAAACTAGCTTCTGCCCGCGACTCCGTCCGCGTAGAACTCGTTTATATCGAAGCTCGATTCAAACTTTCATCCCCCATTTCATTCCCTCAGGTGATGATTTTCGGGATAAAAACTATCCTATGTCCTTCCCTGGGATTCAAACTATCTCCATACCAAATTTCATGTCAATCGGTTCAGCGGTTTAAGTGTGAAGAGGTAACAGACAGACAGACAGACACACTTTCACATTTATAATATTAGTATGGATTGTTATTATATGTCCAATTATTAATGTCCACTAATGCATCATTTATATTATTAACCGACTTCAAAAAAAAGGAGGAGGTTCTCAATTCGGTTGTTTTTTTTTTTTTTTTTTCAATGTTTGTTACCTCAGAACTCCGATGATTGATGAGCCGATTCATAAAATTTTTTTTTGTTTGTAAGTATATGCTTCCAGGTGGGTCCCATTTTTTTGAAATTCAATTGGATGATGGGATCCATGAGGAATTGAGGGAACTCCTCAATTATATTAGAGGCACGCGTGTAGTGATTTTGGTATTTTCTATTATAACTCGTGTATTTACATCCGGAAATCATAAATTGGTGGAGTGGAATTGATGATGAAGACCACAGATGACTTATGGAATTCCTCAATTATGTACTTAAAAGTACAAAAGTATATCACAGATTCTGATAAGATTCCGTTGAAATAGCAACTAATGAAGTGCCAAGGGTGATCCTTGTGGAATTGACGGAAGTCCTCAAATATTATCGGGTCACATACAGCGATTGGGTTTTTTTCTATAATAATCAACGCATTTGCTCTCGGAAATCAGTTCATGAGGTAAATTGGAAAAGAAATGTTCTCGTGGCTTGGCGGAGTACTAAATTGAAGTCGGTTAAAACTTTGTTTTTAAAGTAAATTATTTTCGTATGAATCATTACCGCCACCCTTCACTAACAATGTTGTGTCATTCGCAAAAAGTATACATTTGTGTGAGGTTGCTAGAGGGAGATCATTGATGTATACCAAAAATAGTAGAGGTAGATTTTTAGACAGACACGTAATCTACCTGATATTTCGTTTATTCTTAAAACACTATCTTAATCCACTACTATCCAATTCAACGACCATCCGGCACACCATTGACGAAATAAGCATCATCTCGGCCCGCCTGGATAATAAAGTGTTAATTTCCATGGACTTTTGAACTATTCACCAAGATCATTTTACTTCCAGGCATACAAACACCCTGAATGGCGCGGTCCTTTCCTCGGCCCTAAGCCAGCTGAGGAGAATAAACGCGAATTCAGCGAAGACGTTGTTCGCGCAGGACAAGCTGTAATTGGTCTGCAAGCCGGTACGAACAAGCATGCGACGCAATCCGGACAAAGCTTTGGCGCGTCCCGCAAGATCATCCTCGGCAAGTGAAGTACCAAGGCGACAGGAGCCTTGAGAAGCTTTTTTACCGTATACCTAGTCAATGTTAGATAATAAATTATACTGTAATGTATTTATTCGTAAAAATAAATGTTATATTCTTACATTAAAAATTCAGTGACCTAATGAACTTTTTTTTATAATTTCTAAGTACTGGTGACAGTGTAACAAGAAATAAATAAATATAGTCTTTTCATTTATGGTTTCACTACATACACTACAAGTCACGAAAATGCACCCTGCGTATTAATACATAGAGGTACTTGTATAACCAGATGAATCCCTGTTTGTACTGTCTAAACTGTCTTGCATTGCATGACGATATGACTTGTAACTTGGGAGGTTTTTGAGTCGTTTAGCGCCATCTAGTGATGAATAGTTGAACGAAGTAACACACGTATTTCTATTTTAGTTCTTCGCAGCATTGGTGGCGCCATTGGTGTTACCTTTCATGATTCATGCGGGCCTGGTATAAAAGGCAGCAAATGTGTCGAAAACCATTTAGTGGCGAATTAATATGATCGCAACAATAATCAACCGCATGTAGTGGCGAATAAGGTCTCATTTTGATTGCTTCGAATGCGGCAATGATATGATTTTTCATGGCTTTTGCTTTACAAAGGGAATGTAAGACCTCTACAGAGACTGCCCGTCGTAGCATTCTGTTGTAAAATCAACCAATTGAGACGCACCTTTCTATAAGAACGGGACCTACTTAGATAAACAGATTTTTTTATTGCTATTTAATTCTAATTTATGATTCTAACTAGGTATAATACCTCCGTCCGTATCGGTTGTTTATTACAAGAGGTTGCTGCGGCTGTACAATTCTACATGCCTTTTATTTCTCCCGCCAGTTTTAATATTGAATTTCCTTACTCCTATCCTATGTTATGTATGCCTGCACGGCTATCACAATTTTCTCTTATTAGAAAACTTAGAAAGAGACGAATAGTGCGAGAAAAACCGAGAGAGCTCGCGCGCCGTCTTGTGGCAGTGGCACCACCGCTTCGATCACTCCGGAGGAGCTGCGCTGAAGAGGGAAGCATAGACCTGAAATACCCTGGCGCGGCCCGCAGTGGCTGTCAATAGTAAATACAGCTAATGACAAGATTACTATTGACTGCCGCGGCCTGGCCACACCAGTCTGCCGGGCCGACTGACCAGACGGTTATTTGGTTTTTGTGTGAATGTTTCATTTGTATTAAGGTCATTTTTAATTCTTTCTCTTTCTGCACTCGATCGTAACGGATATAAATTCGTCAGTCGATTCGCAGTGTCTCACGAAGACAGCTGTTCCAAAATGTGATTTACTTAATCTAATCAGTCCAATGCGAACTGCACAAGACTGCGCGCGAGTTTTCTCGAGCTCTCTCGCACTATCCATCTCTCTCTTATTTTTCTCGCACTATACCTCTTGTTCTAAGTGTTCTAATAAGAAAAAGACGTATAGTGCGAGAAAAATCGAGAGTAGGTATGTCGCGGCCGTCTCATAATAGACGTGCAGAAAACTTGAAAGAGACGGATAGTGCAAGATACTTCGAGAGAACTCACGTGCCGTCTTGTGCTAACCGTGGTGTAGTTAGAAAGTAATATTCTATTATTATAATCTAAAATATTAAAAAGAAACGAAAAAATATTGTAGTCGTTAAGCCAGTAGCGACATCTATAAACACGTGAAGTAATAGTTTGACAACTGTAACGTGCCATTTGACAAGTAGAGATATTTTAATGTAGATGGCGCTGAAAACAAAAATATTCAAGGGCAAACTAGTGATGTTAACACAATTTATGTTGAATATTATGTTGTAAATTCGACAAGAAAGTTTTATTCAAAAATTATTTAATTTCGCCACGCTAAACGGTGCGCGCCTATCGAAACAAAAAAATTCAATGTAATTTGTTCATAACTGTTACGATTATCTTGACTGTTTTATAGCGATAGCTGATAGCGATGTATGTACTACATTATACTAATATTATAAAGAGGAAAATTCTGTGAGATTGAAGCTTTGTAAGTTTGTAGGTTTTGGGTAATCTCTGGAATCGGTTATCCGATGTAATAAAATATTTCACCTGCGTATAGAATGGATGGTTATAGGCTACATTTTTTCCCGCGGATTTGCCTGCACTCTGCAAGCTTTCGAGGCCAAGACATACTTCCGGTTGTTGCGCCTGGGGACTAAGTAAGTAAGGTCAATAGCATTATTAAAGAGTAGATAAAATTGAGAATCCAACAAGAGGAGATTTCCTTTCTTCGACCGTCGAAGACGTTTCTTGATTATTATCAAAGGAACGTGTTGCCTGATCTTGTTTTTTTTTGTAGTTTTCTAGTCACAAATAGCCACCCAGCTGGGTACTCTATTTCATTTTCAAGAATTTCAAGCTTCTATGAATTTCGTTCTTTCTAAGTCTTTTTCGGGCCAATGTATCCATTTTATAATAAATTACCGAAGGAATATTTGTCTCTACCCTTTCCAGCTCTTTTTTTTACGCATCCCGGCCACCACGGTGAGGGGGTCAGGGCGACTATGGCTTAGTCCGCGGGAAAAGCCTTGGACTGCTGTCTAAAAACCCAACGAGTACCAGCTCCGTCTTAACCTCCTAAGACCCCGTGTACAAAATTTTGTACAAATTTCAAAATTGAATAAACTTTTACTGAATGTCAAAAAGTTCCTAATTCGAAAGCACTAAAGCGTACCCTGGGTCTCAGGAGGTTAAGGGAGAGGCGCTGCGGGATCAGTTTCCACATTCGACCGCGGGTAACCTTTCCAGCTCTTAAAAATTAATAAAAAAAGTCAAAGGCTTATTACAGAGTTGAGGACTATCTTACTGACAGAAATGCATGGCCCAAACCAGAGCGTAAAATAGCTTAATCATTCATAATTTTATGGTCATTGCATCACTCCTAGCCAGCCAGCTAGATGATACAGTTCCTACAATAAAACATACGCAAGGATTTAGGTGTCGATTTTTCCCCCTTTTTTTATCTATGCCTTGTATTATGCAGCACAGTTTCGGACATGTTTTCTTGTAGAGCAACATATTATGATTTTATTTCTTAGTATTTATATTCAGTTCTACTTATGTTAAGGTCATTGTAATAAGCTTTTCGGAAAAATAAAATACAGGCTGTTGAGTTTGTTTCTTTTTAACAGTGGTCTTCTTTTTCAGAAGCGCTGGTAGAATTTTGACTTGTTAAAGTGCCATTACGGCCTACTTGCGGAATATAATTCATTTATTTTATTTATTTACTTAATCGTACCGATTTAATTTCGATTTTCTTTATGATTAAAAACATTAATTGCGTGTCTTTAACCCATTGTCATACCGATAGCATTTCATTAATTTTAGCAAATAAAAAACAACAAAAATAATTACATTTTCAAAATCCACCACTGATGTTTCGAAAGTTTATGAATGTTGTTCTCACAAATGTTGTGGCTAGCACATCACTAGTGTTAAATAACAAGCTAAAACCAAACTACTTGCTGTGGGAATTTACACTCGACTTATACTGCGTTCCGTAAATTAAGACTGAAATGAATGTTAGTAACTGTCCAAATGCTTATGGGAACATGAGAAAATGATAACATTTGGTGCTGCGAGCAGTTCCACGGCGCTGGAGGACACAGGTGCGACGTCGTGAACTTTGTTCAACTGTTTTCATAAAGTTTATCGTTGGTGTTATTATTGTGTTATTATTTTAGGTGAAGTGCGAAGTATATGCGAGAGTGTGTGCAGTGATGGGTCGAACGCTACAGTCCAGGCCGGGGGCCCCAACGCGAGGCCGCGGATGGACATCGCGTGTGTTGTGGATGTTACGCAGAGCACCAACATAGGGCATAGGAAACGGGCTTTGGAAGAAGTCAGGTTGGCTGCTGATCTCGTCAATGGGAATCTACACCATATCCATGTAAGTAGCTGGTGACAGTACTGGATAGCTACGCAATTATCTTGCTTATTTCTTGTTGGAAATATAAAGCTTTAGAAAGCTTTTAAATTCATGTTGTTGTACTGTACATTCATATTATAATGGTAGACCCCTTACAAACGCATTGTAGATTCTATAGATCACACTTCTAGAATAGCAGGGTTAAGGTGTTTACAGTTGTCTAGCTGTGCTTGAGGTTCCGCCCATGAATTACAAAAAAACAAGCAATGCTGTATGTACTTGTAATATGTTTTTACCACTACATACAGACTTACTGAGCAGTAGCGGATCCAGGGTGAGAGCTAGGGGGTCAAGCCCCTTCAAAACCATCTTAGTCCTTTCCGGGACAAAAAAGAGTCAAGCATTGAAGCCCCCTCCAAACCAATATAATAGTATAGACAGTTATGAAGGCTGAGCAAACATATTGCCAAATGCTCATCACAATTGAGTTAAGGGCTTATTGAATATTGTTTGTTTGTATGTATATACTAGTTATGCACACAGCTCTTCTTAAGTGTTATAAAGAAGGCAGGCAGTGCCATGGGATTAAATTTAGCCTATGTATGTTCGGAAGGTGCATTCTGCAGATTGGTAAAAGATTTTTTGAAATGGGAGCAGTTGTACCGGAAATTACTTGATAGATCATCATCATCATATCAGCTGAAAGATGTCCACTGCTGGACATAGGCCGTGGACCGGTCCTGCGCCACCTGCATCCAACGAACTCCCGCGACCTTTACCAGGTCATCAGTCCACCTTGTGGGGGGAGTATGGGACAAGTACGGGAAGGGGGGCCCATGCTGCCCCTTCCCATACTTGTTAGATACAGAATTACGATCTCACAAACTTTACCGCCTTATTAAGTATATAATATGCCATAACAAGCAATTATCAACTGAAATTATCAGGATACTAATCATAAAAAATATCCCTTTGAACCCTGATTTGTAGATAATGATACATTCATTTAAAACGAGAGAGATTTAGAGTTGTTTCTACATACAAAATTCTGCAGCTGATATAAACTTTCCATATCCTCTTCCGGGACTCCAACTATCTCCATAGCTTCAACTCATCCAGTGGTTTAGGCAATAGACAGACAGACCAAGTTACTGTCGCAATTGTAGTATTAAGTATGGATCTCTGGCCCCTATTTCACCATCTTGACAATTGTCACCTGACAACGACAATTCTCTGGACATTGGTGGAGCCACAAGTACCCTAGCGACCACCTTAACTTCTAGAACAAGCAACGTATGTCGAATTATCAGTGTCAGGTGACAATTGTCAAGTTGGTGAAATAGGGGCCTGGTCTTGGCCATATCCCACTGTTTAAAAGCATACTTTTAAGGCAAAAAGGAGTGAAACAGTGAAAAGTGTGAGATAGTTGTCTTATCACATGCTCATAGGTGATTAAAAATAAGACAGTGCTGATTAAAAATAATCATTTTGCTCTTTGGTTAACATGTTCCCAACCAAGAACCGCCTAGCGGGCACTCGTAATGTTTGCTCAGATGCTGCGGCTGAGCCCGCTAGGCGGGCAGTAGTATGAACTTACCAGCCTAGCGAATTCTGTCGGTTTCTGGTGAATTGCTCCATTTTTAGTCCGGTGGCGAAAGTGTTAATCAGTTAGTTAGTATTACTGTGCATTTTCCGCAAATCGACATCCAATGTGCCTATTTTGCGTGAAATCGGTGGGGTAGCCGCGAGCTGTGTCACAGCGACATAGACTATATGTCTCTTTCTAATTATAATAATAAAAAAAAGCCTAAGCTTTGATAAGTACCAAAATAGTTTTTTTTATATATCTTTATTTTACAAATGCCACCCTCATAGTGGCTCTCTTTTTCTAATCATTCCTTAATTTCAACACAGTCTTAACTAAATTGTATACTAATTCCGCCTCTTCGGAGGTCGGATTGGATAAAATACTATTTATCCTACCGAGATCAAAATTAATTACATTAAGTAGACGTTACTGCGCGTCGCCATGGCCACATTCCACTGACTAAAACAGTTAAAAGACAATTAACACTTAACTGTCTAACACTGTTTTCAGTTTGAGAAACTGGACTTCGGTGAAACCAGTGTTCTGGACACATTCTACAATGCAGACGTTGCGCTGGTGGACCTCAGCATACAGGTGCAGCAGAGTTCCCTGCTCTACCACCTCGGGGTGCGAGAAAGCTTCGACATGAAGGAGAATGTGCTGCTATATAATGATGTAGATCCGGACTCTACGTTGCGGCTAAAGGTATTTTTTTTTTAATGATTTTCAACCTTCTTACCCGACTGCCAAAGGAGAGGAGGGTTATGTTTTTCGAGCGTATGTATGTGACCTTATTCTTGGGCACGCCCTGCAGCCTAAACCGTTTGACGGATTGCGACATATGAGGTGTCGTTGGATTCCTCTTAATCGTGGGAGTGACATAGGCTATAAAATTTGAAAAAAGTAGTTGGGTTTTGAAAAATCTTTTAATTTCACTTGTTAAGGCACTGGTCCCACCGCCGGCTAGTAAGCTAGAAAAGTTGGGCGAGTAGCATTACATTGCGGATCTGTAAAGGTCGATTGATCACACTGTGCCTGGTCAGCACGCAATGAACCGTTACTCGCCCAACTTTTCTAGCTTACTAGCCGGCGGTGGGACCAGTGCCTTATGGTGTTTCCTCTTAGCATAAAAATATTTCGCGAACCCTCCATACGCTGTTTTTAATTTATCATCATCATCATTATCATCATCATCATCATATCAGCCGAAAGACGTCCACTGCTGGACATAGGCCTCCCCCAAAGAGTGCCACAATGACCATCCGCTGCATCCAGCGGACTCCCGCGACCTTTACCAGGTCATCAGTCTACCTTGTGGTGGGGTATACCCACGCTGCGCCTTCTGGTACGTAGTTGCCATTCGTCAACCTTTCGGCCCCAACGGCCATCGTTACGTGCAATGTGCTTTACTGAATTTATATGTCAGTCAGCACACTATGAAAACAATTACTTCGAAATACAAGTAGCAATGTGTAATACATTTGTAGTCAATGGGACGTTTATGAATTAAATGATTAGTTATTGTGACTTGTATGTATATATAGTCGGTTTCTCGGTAGTCTGTGGCATTACTTTGTTTTCAATATTTACTAGCAATGGATCAATAAATTGAATACCGTAAACGGTACTCTCATGTATTTTCCTGAATGAATGAAATGGGTTCCGAGAATGGTGAGACAAACATTAATGAATGACTGAAATATTTTTGTGTATAATTATAATTACCTACTATTACCCCGTGTGGTGTCGGGTAAGAATAGCACCACCCCCTTTCTTCCTCTGGGTGTCGTAAGAGTCGAATAAGAGGACAGGGTTGAAGTTGTGGGCGATGGGCTAGCAACCTGTCACTGCGATATCACATTTTGTCGATCTTTTATACCCACATTGATGCTAAAAGTGGCACAGGAACACAAGTTTCATGTGCTCTGCCCTTTAGGGATAAAGGCGTAAATGTATGTATCTATGTACCTACTATTAATTTAATAAATTAATTGTTCCTAAGTTTGCTGACCTTGATTGTTAAAGGATAAGCAAAATGGTAAAATGTGCTAAACAATCTGACTTCCGGATTTGAGACAGCACAACGATAAACATTAATGAACTGTGTATACGTTGTTTGTTTCTTATGCAGTCTGTAATTAGTGATAGATTAGATTCCCGCTGTGCCCGTCCTTGGAGATAACATCTCAATAGCTATTACTCTCAATTTATCAATTGGCCTACGAGAGCAATCATCACATGCGACGACACCTTTATTACCTTGCTTATTGAATTATAGCTACAATGTATATGGTATGTCTAAGCTCTTTTGTGTCGTACGAATGTCGATGTACCGTTCGGTTTATAGCTATGTGCATATATTATTACGATTATTATGAGATATGAAGCCTATTCGTATGTCAGTTACGTATTATTTCAGCTGGCATATAAATTGAACACTATTCTCATATAGAAGATTGGCTGGCACAATGTGAAATGTTGACTTCGTTGTGCCAAACTACAGATACATATTTTTTGGGGTTATGGTATATATTATTAGGAATAGGGACTACTTTGTCATACTATGTTGCGCGATAGCTTCGTTCAATTATAAACTTACTCAACACATGTTAGGAGAGTTGTTTTTCGTGCTATGTTTGTCAAATATTAATACTACAACAGCGTTTGAAGAACATAAAGAAACGCTACTGTTTATAAATAATTAGAATAATCATCACTTCTTAGAATATTAAATTGTATCTCAAGGCAGTAAAATTATATATTTACGGCGAGAATTTATTTAAGACGGAAATAACCTTTTTTGCTACCGAGTGGCACAAATTCCTTATTACGCCATCTATGAAGAATAAACAATAATATGCAACTAAACAGGGAACATCAGGGAAGAAGAGTACTTTGATGCAGTAATGACTCTTTTCTGGATAGCAGGTATGAAAACGTAACGTAACGTAAATTCCTATATGGTGAATGGTTACCCTGATACCACCAATCCATATAACAATATATAGCGAAAATTTTAATAATTTAAGGTGACCGACATGTTGTAAAATTGTCATTGGAATTTGAATCTTAAGCTTGGATGGTAGAATCGCCTTTTCAACGGATTACTATGGTGCAACTCGGTCAACACAAAGAATTCCTAGTATACCTACATATGTGCTGTACAATGACGCCAGTTAGCGTTCAAAGTTCTCACAGATACCGCAACATTACGCGTCAATACAACTCACAGTTGAAAATTAAATGAAGGCAATCCATCTGTCAGCGGTTAACTAACAGTAATCGTCCTGTACATCTTAATTATATAACCCCGGTATTCCTTGCAGGCGTCACTGCCGAACTTCCTCTTCGTGTCATACAAGCTGACGGACGCCGGGACGTGCGTGACGACGAACCCTGCGGCCACCAAGTTCAAAGGGGAGGAGGCCGCTGACCCTAAACAGCACCTGACGCTGCGGCTTAGGAATATACTGCAGGATGTCGAAGTGCAGACCAAGTAAGCGTTATGAATTCATGATGTCCTAGTCTAGTCTCAGCCGGTCTTGTAGAGGTAGAGTTAGTCTGGCCAAACAAAAGCCAGCTAGCACAGAGGACATGGCTCTGTATCTTTATTAAATAATAGTGTTGGCGCTTGGTATCCTTGGTATAGAATAGATGCTCTACTGCCAGTTGAGGATGCTTCATCTATGGCCGGTTCCAATAATCAATCCGCCGATAGTTTCCTTACCGGCAGTTATATTTTGACAGATTACCCATAGAAAATGTGTCAAAATGTAACTGTTGGTAAGGAAAACTATAGGTGGATTGATTATTGGAACCGGCCACTAGTCTACATGGCCAGATTGGCCAGTAGTAGTAAAGATATCTCATTCCAACAGACTCCATTGTCATTGCAATATTTAAGCGTGTTAGTTATTGTCAGTGATCGGAATAGGCAGAGTATATTTACCTACACTTGGTAGAACAAAGTCATGAAGTGGAGACTTCCTTGCGATAAAAAATTTTTCCGGGACTTCCCGGATTTAAAAATCAGTAAAATAAATAAAATCTCACAATGTATCCCCAATGTACGTTAAATTAAATAGTAACCATAACACTACAAGTTTGTACTAGTTTACAGGTGATAATATAACATTATTGTATTTATATTATTTCAAACTTGTCCGTCTCTTTTACACCAATACCAGCTGTGTTTAAGTGAAAGAGATAGAAATAACAGTATTACTATCAACTATGTTAATTGTACTTTCCATTGTTATCGTCTAAAAGACAAAGCAGATGTCGTTATCACTTATCGCTGTTACCTGCTACCCTTTTTATGCATTACTTAAATAGAAAGTTGACATCAGTTTCTTACTATCCCTTGTCGAGTACGTACGGAAGTGTAGATACTGTGTTTTTTCGATATTTGACATTTGCTTGTTTACTGGAATTTCGCCTGCTATACTTGATTAGACACGGCCTGAACTCGGACACCG
Organism: Epinotia bilunana; assembly: GCA_947049275.1. Lineage (NCBI taxonomy): Eukaryota > Metazoa > Arthropoda > Insecta > Lepidoptera > Tortricidae > Epinotia > Epinotia bilunana. Next base: position 23,591,222 of record OX346253.1, read on the forward strand.
ATTTTGCTTTGATTGGATTTGGCGATTACTGGACACTGAAAACACCACGGATACTGCAAAACTACCAAGTTTCAAGATAAGATTAAGTCCCGTTTTCATTTAATAATAGGTATGTGTGAAAATGGTGTTAGTTTAAATCAATATAATAATTTTGTATTTGTAGATTAAGTTGCAATGTTATTTATATTTAGATTTAGTAAAATAATAATAATTTTGTACATAAAGAGAGTTTATTAAAAATAAATATAGAAGAATTCGTTTATATATTGGTTGTTTTATTTTATGCCTATTTATTGTATTGAAGCAGTTTGTATTGTTTTTTGTACTATTCAGAACAATATTAATTATTCGGTAAATTCCCGGGACTTTATCCCGCAAAAAAATTTAGTCGTAAGGAAGTCTCCACTTTTTATCTATGTTCTACCAAGTGTAGGTAAATATACTCTGCCTATTCCGATCACTGGTTATTGTAGATAAAATTGCGCTCGACTACCATGTACATTGTACAAAATACATAACTTCCCTATCTATACTCCATGTCATTCAAAAATGGTCTAAATTAAATCTACTATGACTTGTATAGGAATGACTATTACTATGACAGGTAATATAACTGCACAAATTCATATAAAACCATCTAAAATCGCTTATACAAAATTGGTATTCATAAAAAGGAATTAGTTAATTGGGAGGTTTACGGTAACGTCTTGATAGTTTGCACTTGAATTTGCCATTTTTTTATTTTATTTATTACCCAAATAATTACACAGCTTTGGTACATACACAAATCATCGCCAAACTGCAAGGCAGTTTGTTGGCGAATTCACTCTTTACACACCCTTTATACCTGCTGTGTTTTCTTTTTACAAGCTTTTATTTAGTTTCACCTGTCCCGATGTCTGTAATGAAATCTTGCAAGTTAAATCTGACTTACTTCCCGTGACCGATTGAGCTGAAATTTTGGGTATAAGTATACCATCAAGCTGATCTATCATGAAGACAGAAGGTGGCCATGGGAATTCAGTACTTAACCGACGTAACCCTGTTAAGTAAGGGCTCGTTAGAATCGTCTCAATGCGCAGTTGATGACGGTATACAGAAAAGTACTGTCGGCAATAAAAGCTTGTACCAATAATGTCATTTTTGACAGAAACCTATTAGAGTACAATTTTATTTTCCCAGAGCCCATCTCCAAGAGAAATTCCTCTCAGACCTGCGCAAAGCCCGCGAGCTGTACAGCGGCGTGGAGCTCGCGGGCGTGCTGCACGCGATGCGCAGGCGCCTCGACGACCCGGCCGTGCTCTCCGGCGACACCGTGCTCAACATGCTGATATCCTACCGGGAGACACAGGACTACGACGCCATAGTACAGGTCGTGGATGACCTGAAGACCGTCAGGAACGGGAAGATCTACATTAACATGCCGGTTATAAGGTTTTTGTACGCTTTCGCTATGAACAGGTGAGTTTGTGGACGTGAGACACGTTTTTCTCCCATTAAGCTGAATAGGATTTTCGATTCTAAGTCGGGATAAACTAAAATTTCATAATATCTTTCATATTTTCATAAAATGGCCCTTACGTCGATACATTTGTCATTTGTTGAGTACGAATTTCATTAAGTATAATAACGCGCCAATTAACTTAAATCGTGATATATGTATAGATGGACACTGGGCTCCGCCCGCGTATTACAAGGAAGGCAATCGAAGCCGCAGGATAAGATATAGCCTATATCCATCCCGACGCTCCGTTTTATACATTAGTGATGTGTTTTTTTTTATTAGATGAGTTGTTCCGGGCATGACCCCCTATATACAAACTTACAAAGCTACACATTCACTAACTTTACCTGTTTATGTATACTAATATTATAAAGAGGAGAAGTCTGTCAGATTGTAGCTTTCTAAATTTCCTGAACCATAGGACCGATTTCAACAATACAGGTGTAGACTCGAAAATTATTATTACTCCAAAAGAAAGAAGGCAATAAATATGCCTAGTGACGATAATCCCATTCAGATGCACGCGGCACGTTGCCGTCTATAGTGACATCACAATCTACAAGCGTCATCGTTTCATATGAAGTTACGTTTTGCAAAAAAGGCACAGAACATACCCCTCTTAAAACTTTGGACACTTATATCTTCGTGATTATTTAACCTTTTGCGTTGATTTTTTCTCCATTTGACTACATTTAATCCTTTTTCGAGAAAATATGGCTTTATTGATTATTTTATTTAGTGTCTACACCCCTATTCTTTGACCTGTGTATACTATGTACTTTCGGTATGGACATAGGCTGTTTTATCCCGTAGGGTTATCCGCGTTCTTCGAAGCTGCGCGGGCACTGCGCATTTCTGCTGCAGTTAGCTAGTTTTAGTATAAATAGTATGCAATGTGCATAATCCGTCTAGAACGTTTATTCAAGGAAATGCCTCCTATATTTATGATAATGTAACAGTATTTAATTGCGATAATAGTTGATGATGATTAGCTTTAGTATATTAATTAATGCGTGGGTGGTGTTTCTAATGGTTGTATATAGAGGTTCACGTTGATCGCAAATGCTTACGTAACCATGAGCTGTATCTTCAAGTTCCGCCCGTGGTAACATGAGATGATTAAGAGATGCTAGTTTGTTTTTTTTTTTTTTTTTATAATATTGGAGGCAAACGGGCAGTCGAATCACCTGATGGTAAGCGATAATCTAATTGAAATCGTGTCAAGTTTACTTTCATTGCTCAGTAGCTAGTAGTATTGCTCAGTAGTATGCTACTGAGCAATAAACAAATTAAGTCCTTATCGTTAGGGTAGAAAAGAAAAATTAATATGAGTTGTTTATGGTGAACTACAATGTACAAAAAATAACAACACTAACAAATCTTAATGCTATTGAACAATTTGTAATTACGTTACATGAAATGTTTGTAGTGGAATAGTATAGATCTGATGTGTGATGTAATCACTTTTACTTCGAGATTACATACGATACCATAGTTCACAATCGTACTAGATACGGAGAAAAAAGTGGTGTAATTAGTATGATAGTGCTCAAATCATAAAGTTACAATTTCAGTGACAAAAAAATGTTATTAGTGCGACTGTGAACAAGGGTATCGAGTCAATTATTTACTGTTCATGTTTGTTTTAGGAGAAACAAAGAAGGCGATAGAGAAAACGCTCTGAAGGTGTGCGTAAAAGCCTTGGAAAAGAAAGAGAACCGTTTCCCCGATATGTTGTGCTTGTGTGGCCGTATTTATAAGGATAAGTTTGTGGAATCTCAGCACTCGGATATCGAGAGCTTGAATAATGCTATACATTGGTAAGTCTATGGAATATATAATCATACCAGTGTAGCTTATCACGAAGGTACAAGGTACAGACTTAACATAGGTAACATAGGTCAAATGTATTGATTTAAACTTTCACGATTCTCACACATTATTTTTACTAAACGGTACTTAATCGCGTGTAAGTAACTTATGTATTCACCTCTTTGAGGCTTCCCGACGTTTCGGATGTGTCACAACATCCTTGGTCGCGGGACGAACTGGCTTAAGCGGGTTTTCCGAACTACCCGCACTTGGTCTTTATTGAAATCAGAAAACATTAGTTTCAAACAGTAATTTGGACCGGGACGACGGTTTTAAGATTTCATCTTCGTGGAATCCGGTCATTAGTAAATGCAAGCGTCAAAAAACATCGTCCATTATATCGCCGCACGTTGTTAGTGTTGTTTGTGCAGGGCGACAACCCCAGAGAACAAGTCGTTAATAAAGACCTAGTGCGGGTGGTTGGGAAACCCGCGCAGCAAGATGTTGATACCCGCTTAAGAGCCTGACAAGACCTAATTTTGTTGAAATTGATGTTTTTAAGCAATTTTTTAAGAAATACTATTGGTTCTACCACTTCAAAAAAAAAAAGTTAATATTCACCATATTTCAAAGACCGTGGACGGGCTCGATACATAATTGGACGAAATCGGCTCGATAGAAAATAATTGCAAAGATTGGTCTTAAAATCATCTTAAACGGTTCTATGTCTTTATTTTTTTGACGCATGGGTCTGCAATCAAAAACATGAAGTCAACATATTCATACCTAAACCGCTAACGAGTCACATTTCACAAATATTGTAAACTTTTTTTTATTTCAATATTTATGTAGGGTCATTACGCTGGTTACGTGACCACCTTCGGTTAGCGACCACCTGAAGGAGAAGGTTTTTTATATTGAAGATAACATCAATTCTACAGACCCAATTGAGACAATTCGTTGTACATGCATCTTAGTTGTTGTTTTAGAATAGAAATCTACTAAAAAACCGAGGAAATATCCTTTCAGTTCACCAACTCAGCTAAGTGGTCTCCAACCGGCACATAAAATTGGGTGGTCGCTAACCGGCGAAATGACCCTATTATTATCTTCAAAAACCGGGCCGACCGGGTGACACTCGCTCTCGTTTACTCCGATACAAATAGACAGTGTGCGCGCTATCCCAAATCCTCAAGGGCATTTTGGTGTTGACACATCCGAAACGTCGGGATGCCTCAAAGAGGTAAATAAATAAGTTAATTACACGCGATGAAGTCCCGTTCAGTAAAAATAATAGGTCAAATGGCCAGTTGGTTCTCTTAAAACCTGAGATCGATGAGTTTTGTTTCTACAGGTACAGACAGGGTTTTGAAGTGCAACCAAACGAATATGCAGGCATAAATCTAGCAACGCTACTCGTCATCGCTGGCAATGACTTTAAGAATTCTCAGGAGCTACAGCACATCGGTAAGAAAGATAACTACAACTTAGAAAAGTTGAAAAACCCCCGACATTTTCATTTCAATGTCCAATATCTCAAAAACGGCTCAACAGATTTTCATGAAACATGGCTAAGAACACTCGGTATAAAATTATCTATGACACAGAAAAAACTAAACGAAAATCGGTTCATCCGTTTGGGAGCTACGGTACCACAGACAGATACACAGACAGACACGTTAAACTTATAACACCCCTCTCTTTGCGTCGGGGGTTAAAAATATACACATTTTGTCATCATCTGATGATAAAATGCCCCTGTGCCCAGGGGTAGGACGTATATAGGCTGATGTCTATATACGTCCCACCCCTGGGCACAGGCCTCCTCTCATGAATGGGAGGGAACGGGCAGTAGTCCCCACGCTGGCCCAGTGCGGGTTGGGGACTTCACACATCTTTGAATTTCTTCGCAGATTATTCTTTTATCCTAACTCAGCGACCGAAAAAACCTTACAAATATCTACCCAAACACATGCCTTAAACCCGGTATGCGCATGTTCGAACTAAACGGCTGCCTGGCATCGTTTTGACACCCCGCCCCCAACCCCGCATAATGGCAATGGCACCTATTCTTTGGCGCCATTTTGCGGCGCTACTTAGACTTCTATGGTTTTTTCGTTCGCTGTCTTAAATAGTTTTGTTTTGTATACAATCAGTGTCTTTTGCTTGGTTTTTTGTAATGCTAAATAATCTATATAGTAGTTATATACATTGAAACTTTTATTTCGTAGGTATGGTACTAAACCATCTAATAGGCAAGAAGGGCAGTTTATCGTCGCTCAAAGACTACTGGGACGTGGCGACGTTCTTCGAGATATCTGTGCTGGCGCAGGATTACGTGAAAGCCATCCAAGCGGCCGAGTGCATGTTCAAACTTAAGCCGCCAAACTGGTACCTGAAGAGCACAATAGGGAATATCGAACTTATTGACAGGTACTGCTTCCTAGTTACTGGGTACTTGATGAGCGTGGTCGTTCACTTTGTCAGCACGGCCGTGTCGTTTGGATGATAAACTTGGTTGACCATCTCTGCCGGGATTTCACGACTCGTTTTTGTTTGTTTTTTAAACAACGACGGTGGCAAACAAGCGTACGGCCCGCCTGATGGTAAGCGGACACCGCAGCCTATAGACGCATGCAACTCCTAAGGAGTAACATGGGCGTTGCCGACCCTAGATATGTTTGAGGATTCGCCGTGTTGACAGCTGAAGGAACAAAATCCCTCGCTCTCAACACAACGCATTCTCGGGAGCTCTGGCGACCTTGCTCACCACCAGGAACACAACACTACTACAGAGCGTCGTTCCTTCGCGATGTTTCTACTTCCTGAACACTTACCTACAAAATTTACTGACTACCCTGATGATGTGATAGTCAGTAACCACACACAAAGTCAAATTTGATAGTCAGTAACCACTAACAAGTCCATCGGGTGGGTTTACGGGCATGAGTCTATCAGTGGATTAGATTTTTAGTAATAATAGTTACCGCAATTATAATTTCTCAGTCTCTTGTTGTTTCGAACTGTCACTGATTATGATACATTTTATGATTAGTGTAAATTGTACCTATTTTGTGGTTTTCAGGTTTAGGAAAAAGAATGAAGAAACTTCACCAGAGCAACAAGTATTCTCGTTTTGGATGGAATACTTCGTCGAAGCCACTAATACTGGCAGCTGCGATAATTTAATTAGGTTTCCTGTGAGTATATCTTACTTTTTCAACATCTTCACTATTGAAGTGTTATCGTTTTAAATTCTTAGTTGCAATGTCACTTCACGCGTCACACAAATTTTCTTCGAGAAATTGAAAGAATTTGTTTACTTACAAGATTTTATATTTTAGGTTCTAATTTTGGAGACCACAAAAGAGTTCATGCCCTCATATTTGAACGTAAACATGGGAGCGGAAGAAAAGTCTGTAGAAATACTCAACATTTGCCTGAGCTCTATACGGGGTCAGTGCAGGCAAGTCCATCGGTGGCTGTTCACATCGGACATGATTAGGACCTACAGGTCAGCTATGGTATCCTGATGTCTTGTCAATTAAAACATGTCTTCCAAGAAAGTCTTCATTGAGGATATTTCTCTTTCAGTTTATACAAACGCGATGAGCGCTGTCTTTTTCTGTACGTGAGCGAGAATTCAGATGACTTCCAAATATTCCTACCTTCACAAGCGTGTAGACAACGTCTATATGACCAGTTGGGAGAGCTGACGGCTGATCACGAGAAAGTCACGGACTTGGATACCAGTGTGATGCAAGATCAGTTGAAGGTAAATATTGCTTATTTTTTCTAGCGCCTTTACTGATTGGTGTTTTTTGAGAATCGATATCTCCCGTTTTTATGATGGCCTAATTTTCACTTTTCAATATATAATAACGGTCTTGATATTATCGTATATTGACTTATTGTTGGATCACACTTTTGTCGTTTGATATACAAATAAGTATTTCTCAAACATGCTCGGAAATGTATGCGTTTATGGCTCCCTACATTACTTCTTGGCCTTACGCCAAGAAGTAATGTATGAAAACCCTAAGTAAAACCATTATTGTCCGCTACTCTAACTTTTTAAATTTGCTTACTAATATTAAACTGACAAAGGAAAAAAGACATTCTGCCAACCACCTTAGACTGTAAGCATCCTTGCGACATAAAAAAAACAAAATCTATGGTAGGTACTATATTTATGTGCGGTTAAACTTAGTGTTCGAACGGCTTCTTCAAATGGCATGTTTAAAAAATAAAAAAGGCGGCAAATTACACAATTGTTTTCTGATCTTTCGTTCCGATTGTAATTATTTTTATTTTTATATTTCCTCACATCGTTTGAGAAAAGCACTATACAATCCTCGGCCGGAACAGGGATTGCTGGACTCGTTGTATCCGGCCTCGTCTACGACTCGGCCGTCTACCCCAATCTCGTCCAGCAATCCCTTACTTCACGGCCTCTGCAGTAATGTACTATACATAGTGTGTTCATTATTTGTAGACGAGTCTTTGGGGTTGTCAGGTACAAGTATGCAGGACTTACGCGTGTAAAAATGGCCCGCTCCTGTCCATGTGCTCGGCATACCTGTTTGCCTTATAAAATCATTATTATCACTGCTGGACATAGGCCTCCCCCAAAGAGTGCCACTATGACCACTCCTGTGTCACCCGCATCCAGCAGACGCCCGCGACCTTTACCAGGTCACATCAAGCTGCGCCTTCCGTTACGTGGGCACTCGAGAAACTTTCCGCTCCAAAGGCTACGTTCTACGTGTAATGTACCTCGCCACTTAAGTTTAACGACTCCGATAAAGCCTTATACGTACTACATAAAGCGCAATCGAATTTCAGTTTGAATACGAGCTAGACGACTGCAACAAGCGCGTGGTGCTCGGCAAGGGCACGTACGGCGTGGTGTACGCGGCGCGCGACCTCAACACGCAGGTGCGGATCGCCATCAAGGAGATCCCGGAGAAGAACCTCGGCGACGTGCAGCCGCTGCACGAGGAGATCCTGCTGCACTCGCAGCTGAGGCACAGGAACATCGTGCAGGTGAGCACCCACCACCACCATCAACACCACTGCTGGCCACAGGCCTCCTCTCATGGATAGGAGGGAATGGGCAGTAGGCCCCACGGACTTCACATGCACCTTTGATTTACGCAGATGTATCCCAGCTATATGGGGTAAACAACCTAAGAACCCTTTTCTATGTACAGTCGAGTTTTCCAATATCTACACCTAGACAACTTTTCAAAAATATCTATACAGAGACTTTATTGTTGCTGACATAAGACACATACATAGATATTTTTGGAAGTTTGTCTTTATAGACAGATATTGGAGAACTCGACTGTACCTGGGGGTTTGTGACCTCGGATAACCATTACACAATTAAAGTTCGTAATACATTCAAAACAAATGCCTATTCGACAACTATATGCAAGAGGGGATTTAGTTGTGATATTCTTGAGGTGTCCTTAGAGCGAGGTTGGGATAGTTAGAGAGGCATCGCACAGTGGAATGTAATCTCACTCATATTTGGAGCAACCCAACTGGGACAGTACCTCCACCTCACAGAAAACCGCAGCCTTATTTACACTACTTGTTCTGTAGGTATGTGGTGGTGTATTCCTGCTATGCCATTCTCACCCCAGAATAATTCACCACTCACCTTAGAATGTTTTGGTCCTGTTGGTGAGTAAGACCGCCAGAGCTCCCATCGATGCGTTGTGTTGAGGTTTGCAGATGTCAGAAATGACGACCCAAACCAGCTTCTAAAACCTACAACTTTATTTGTTTCAGTACCTTGGATCAATATCAGAAAACAACTACTTTAAAATATTTATGGAGCAAGTGCCAGGAGGCTCATTGTCCGCCCTGCTCCGCTCTAAGTGGGGACCCCTAAAGGAAAACGAAGCCACAATCGCCTACTACACAAAGCAGATTTTAGAAGGTATAATAAATCATGAACAATTTTATTACATATGGAAATCATATCTAGTGTAGCATGCAAAAGAGTTGGTTTACATTCTCAGAATATGCTATTTTTTAAAATATATTTTAAAATATTCGTATACATTTAATAGTCAAATAGTATTTTTATTTCCTTAAAATAATATCGCTTTATGCATAGAAATAATGGTAAAAAAAATACGATAAGTATATATTCGCGCCAAAAAGGCAGCCGTCATCGTGACGTCATAAAAGCAGAAATATAGAATCGTCAAATGTGCATACTGCATGTCCTATAGCAGAGTCCTACTGACGTCACTCACAAGAAAAAAAAACGCGGTCGCCGTTTTCAGTCACGTGACATACAGATAATAAAAGAACGGTTTTCATATTCAAAAGACATCCTGTGTTATTATAACAAAAAAATTAGTTATATTTGTAGTTCTTGCTATACTATAAAAAATACCTTGATAATTTAAAATTGATACATGAAAATGCCCTATTGTATAATTGAGTGTTTTCTTCAATTAAGTCACTATCCAAACAAAAATTTGTTCCAGGTTTAAAATACCTCCACGATCAAAAAATCGTCCACCGCGACATAAAGGGCGACAATGTCCTTGTAAACACGTACAGTGGGGTGGTAAAGATTTCTGACTTCGGGACATCCAAGCGGTTAGCGGGACTGTGCCCGTCAACAGAGACCTTCGCGGGCACCCTACAGTACATGGCGCCTGAAGTCATAGATAAGGGGCAGAGAGGTTATGGTGCACCCGTGAGTATTGCGGAATAATATCCCATAGTGTTGTTCACTACAGTTTTATTACTAGGTACTCCAAGAGAAGGATGGCAATATGCCTAATAACGAAAATCATCTAAAAAATTCGAAGCTACGACCTATGTTTTAATGTTGCTTGTTGGAATCAGGAAACGCTCGATGTCCGTGACGTCATGGAGATCAAGCGTCATAGTAAATGGCAATCGTTTTGCGGAAAAGGGACAGAATACACCCCCTCTTAAAACTTTGGACACTTACGACTTTATGATTATTTACTATCTTCATTTGGTGTCAGCATCCCTATTCTAATATGAAACGGATGTGGTTTGAACACGTGTAATGGAATTTAAGAATGCGATAATAACAATGGTTTTGATTTGTAGGCGGACATCTGGTCCCTTGGATGTACAGTTGTGGAGATGGCTACAGGAAATCCACCTTTTATTGAGCTGGGGTCACCTCAAGCGGCAGTTTTTAAAGTGAGTAATTTTATTTCAATGTTTAGGCACTTATGCACCCGTATGTTCTTATGGAGATATACGGTCAAGGTCTTTAATTGTCGGGCCATTTAGGTGTCAACTAATTTTGGTTTTCAATAGTAGCCTTGAAGTGTCCAGTATAAAGTGAGCTCTAAATGGCTCAACAATTAAAATCCTTGACTGTACGGTCAATTTTACACTGTTCTAGGTTGGATATTACAAAGTGCATCCAGAGATTCCCAGCGAGATGTCACCCAGAGCCAAGAGCTTTATAAAGCGGTGTTTCATACCGGACCCAGAGAATCGCGCCACAGCATCTGAGCTACTCGAGGATTCGTTCTTGTGCGAGTAAGTACAAATATAAATAACCACTTTTCATTCATTTAACCTAACGAGATAAGAAGGCAAGGTAAAAGTACACAACTAAGAAAGTTGAGCAAAATGGTTACCCACAAAGGCTTAATAGTCTGTTCTAATAAAAATGCGGTTTCTTTTTTGTCCACAGGAAAAAGAAAACATCTAGTCGACTAGGCAGTAATGTAGACTATAGTAGAAGCATCTCAGTCCCCGCCGACAAAATCCGGCCGCCGCAGAAGAAAATATCCGAGCCTTGTCTGCCCAGTTCACCCGAAATAGAGTAAGCTCCTTTATTCCTGTTAACTTAGTTCATTAGTTTGCGCAAATTCATAGTCGCATGGATTTAAACAATTAATCTTCGAATTTCCTCGTAATGCAGGGATTTCTGCATGGCTCGTAGTTATAATACGCGCCACAAAGGTTTGCGCCTCTGAAGTTAGCTTCAAGTCGACTCCCGCAGACCCCTCGAACCCCTCTGACACCTCTGCGACGCTACTGGTAGCTAACATCACAGACGCAAACCAATGTGGCGCGTATTTTAAAAGTAACTATTTTTCACGTATTTTTTCGTATGTTCCGTTCTGCATGTGTGACGTTTCCCTCACAATCATGCCGTGTGGTGAAAGATGGGTGAAAGGGCTTATCGTGGGCCGCCAATGTTCAGTTTAATCGTTGATTGGCATTTTCGTGTATCCTTTCCACCAACATCAGTCACCCGTATTACAAATATAAACGATTAGATGGGAGATTTAGAGGTTTAGCGCTTTGTTTACCAAAATTACTACATTAATTGATGACATCACGGTGTGGAATGGCTTCAAATAACAATTTTCGTTTCAATAGGGACTATAAATATTTATGTTTAACAAACATGAGTTAACTGGGATTTATTAACACTAGTTTCTAATATCTGATGATTAAGTGAAATAATTATCTTTGATTTAATGTCATTGTATTGGCGTTGTTTTTTGTATATAAACCAGGAAAATCCTCCATAAATTATGGGACTAAACTTCTGATTTTAACCGTAATCACTTAGTACCCGTATGTACCATTTGTCGATTGCTTTGCACCTAAGGCTGTGTTTGTTTGACCGTCAAGGGTGAAAACGATCCGGTCTAACCCGACCATCACTAGGACGGCTTCGTCGTTGCTCTCACCGATACTGATATACCCACCGGACTTGTCCAATAGCAGGTAACCATAACCATTTTGTTTAGTTACATACATTCCCGGTTTGAGCGCGTGCTTTTGAAGAATGAAAAAAAAAAGAACTACTATGCAAAGTTTAAAAGTTTAAAGCAAACACGTGTAATGTATTAATTAAAAGAAACTTTGAACTTATACGCTTCATTTACCTTCCTTGTGTATTCAAATCTAAGTGTGTTCGACATACCAAAATCACGCGTGCAGACCACTGTTATAGGTTTCATTTTGATAATTTATTTCATAAAATCTCTCCATCTACTTGGTGTAGAGAGGTTATATGAAATTTTAATCAAAACTCTTATCACAGTTGCATGTCTTCGGACTAAATAGGACAATATATTTGCACTAAATATTGACATGATTTCAAGCTCGCTTTTCACTCTTTTCTTTTCACAGCACACAAACATTGAATTCTATAAATTATTTGATTACTCTACAAATAACTCTTCTAATAATGCTATTTAATAATCTTACTAATTTTAAGCGAGTTCTAATTAATTTAATCTGCGTACTAATGATATTTGAATTTGAAAATGTACCACTAGAATTGTTTAAAATGCTACTGATACTCTGGCAGTTGAAACGCAATGAATTATTTACTAAATTATGGAGTTAATGCTGACTCTAATTAGTGTTGGCCGTTTATTTTACAGCACTATGCCGAATACGCCGTCCACAGACGAGATGGACACCAGCGACACTCTGCTGAATCGACGGAGTTCATCAGGCGGGTTGCTCTCACCTGAGGTACATTACCTTATTATATTATTGTGTTGATGTGGGTGCTAATGAAAATAACGAATAACATACATTTTAGAGCAGCTGGCGCCATATTGAAAGCTAATTTATCCGCTGAATGTGGTCGATAGAATGGGTGCAGTTAATGTACGGCTCAATAATCCGCGTCCGCAAATTCTCTGTCTCTTTTCAACCCATACATAAAGAGAGAGACAGAGAGATAAGTGGACGCGGATTATCGGGCCGTACATACAACCGGACCCGATACAATCTGCCCTTACATCAAGAAAGTGTGTATATTCTTATTGTATAAAAAAAAATTTGGTTGCATTGTAAACTTTTGTGTCTACTACTAATTAAACAGTCACATCCCCTCTTGTAGTTCAACGCTTTCCTGGTGTGAAAGGTACCAACCTTACACACCATTAATGTAGAGTACATTGTAACGAAATTCTCAAAATAAGATATAAAATACCATTCAGCGCCAATCACCACACACGCGTGAAAGCGCCCCGGAGGCTTTTGACTACATATGGAGTTTAAACAGCTACGGACTACGGCGCAGTGCTAGGAGCGTAAGAGCCCGTTCACACAGGGTCTCCGTTTTACTGTTCTGATTTTTTTTCATTGATGGCGTATGGAGTTGTATGAGCGACTTCGCATATGACACAGTATTCAGTATACAGTAAATAGTTGCAATTATATCCGTTAAAACGGGTACCGTAAATACGGAGACTGTGTGAACGGGCGGTAAGGTGGCGGTGAATGAGTTAAAACACACTCACACAATACAAGAAGTACTTTTTTACAGGTTGATATGACAAACGTGCAGCGCTCCTCAATAGATGTAGAGCAAGATGGTTTCTATTTGCTGAAGAAGGACTCGCAACGCCGTCTCACTCTCTCGCGTGTGTTAGAACAGGACAGCGAACAAATCTGCTCCAAGTGGATGCACAGCATACAACAAGATTTTGGCAGTACTGTGCTAACAATGGTAAGGAAACATACATACACACTGACAGGCTCAGAAAAAGAACTGACAGACGATTATTGGGTTACTGAAGGTCCATGGAGAAGTACTGAAAAAATCAAGTAAAAAAAAATGTGCATCGTTTTAGGTAAATCCAGTAGATTAAGGTTTTGTTTAGCAATTCAGGGCATAGCTATATTCCAGTTTATTTAGTTTATAATGTTCTTATTCGTTACCTTTATAGAATCATTTGGAATCTCTTCGCTGTGCGTTAAAAGACTACATAATGGACCAGAACAGAAGCATAATCGAGCAAGCCATAACCAGCCTTAAAGAAGACTTAGATTTCGATTCGAACGCCATCAATGAGCTGAATGCAGCTACGTACATGTTCCAAGAGGCTGTGAATGTTGTCCTAAGAATGCACAGTATCAAGCCTCATTGGATGTTCGCGCTGGACAACTTAGTGAGGAATGCTGTACAGGCTGCTATCACCGTCTTAACACCCGGTAAGGATAAGTTACACACTGGTAACTTTTTGCAGCGATACAAACGCGATACAGGCGATCTATGGCTAGTGTCGTGCTACAGTCGTGCGTTTGTGTCGCTGCTAACAGTCGCCGTGTGTAAGCTCTTAACTCTTTCGACATCCACTGGTTTTTTGTGCAATATATCTACAGTGTACAAAATACCAATGGAGTGGTGTCTAACCAATCGATGGGCAAGCCTTAAAGAACTAGTTCTTCCTACATCTTAGAGGATAAATAAATAAAATAAATAAATAACGTGACTCGATCGGTCAGACGGTCTTACGATACGGTGGGAATCCAGGTTCCATGGACGCCTAAACCCTTGAAGACACTATAACAGTAGCAGTCTGCTACCCTTTTTCGTCCCCCCTCATCTCGCCCGTGTCCCAGGCAACAGGCTCCTCAGTGCGACGGTGTACATTGTCGACAGAGTTGGGAGCGAACCTGGCCGGGCAGGAGCACCGGCGCGGCGGCGGGCGCTCGCCCGGCGCCGCGGCCGACGCGGCCACGCCGTCCGCGCTCTCCACCGCCACCTCCACCAGGGACAGGGACCACAGCATGCTGCAGCTCAGACAGGAGAACCAAAAGTTATTACTATTCTGACACAACACTATCTATCTACCGATGGCCAAAATCTGTCTGCATCATCTAATTTTCGGCATCATTGTTTTCAAGTTAACACTAGTTTTTGGCGAAGCGATAGCGTATCTAGCTTCCAACCAAGAGGAGATACTGACTTAGGAATATGCTTTGTAGCTGAGCAGCCAACCTGACTAATAGAAGTTCTCGGCTTAATGCCTGCTATCTTCGGAACATGCCTCTTTCGTGCTACGCTATTAAAATTGATCCCGGTCTGCTCATCTGCCGTAGAAGCGACAGTCGTTGGAGCAGATGCTCCTGTTAAATGCTGGAGAGTAGCTAGAGGCCTCGTTTGGACACTAACACAAGGTTAAAATAATGATTATCTATTAACTCAACCTGATTCTTCTTTTGTTCAGATTACACCAAGATCTGCTAGAAAGCTACCACCAGTACCAGTCTTTACTGAGAGAAATGTTGGAAGAGCAAAGACTACAAACGCAAATTCTCCGAGATTTCGTCGGCAGCAGAAATAGGTAAACGGCAAATTTAATGAAAATAGAGTTAATCACTTACAATGTGAAGTTTACAACGACATAATTTGATTTCAGAAACAGTAGTCGCGAAGAAAATTTAGATGTAACAGATGAAGCCAAATGTCCAACACCGTTGCCTTCAAACAGTCCTGACCTGACGCAGCCAATGTCGGGCTCTGAGGATGACGTCAAACCATCCCCGCTTCGGGATTGGTTGACAGATCGAGGGGTGCCCGCATCCGTTACGCAAGTTCTGATCGATCAGGAGTATACGTTGGAAGACTTATTACAACACGTTCAAAGAGAGGATTTGGCGAGGTTGAAATTCAAGTGAGTGCAGATTGAATATTGTAACACTTGAATATCCTATTTTAGTCGACGATATGGTATATATGCGACAATGCATTTAACTAAATTGTACACAGAGGTGGCGTTGAGCTTCGACTATGGCGAGCGATACTAGAACACCGTATGCAGACGAACGGGTCAGAGAGACTGCGACGCACCAGCAGCACAGAAACCGACATAGACAACAACTCCATAGTGGTAGTTGAATGTCAGAGGTATGTAAAACTATTCATTTATTCATACTTTACTAGCTTTAGTATGCCGCTTTAACTGCTGACCAAGTTAATAAAAAAAAAACAGTATACAAATTTTGTTAGTAATATTACAAGCTTTTATTTAGTTTCACCTGTCCCGTTGTCTGTCTGTCTGTCTGTAGTCAAATCTTGCAAGTTAAATTTGATCCACTTCCCGGTTTCCGATTGAGTTGAAATTTTGCACGAATATGCAAATCGCGTGACAATGCAATATTATGATGTCGTGGAGCTGATCTGATGATGGAGGTGGAAGGTGGCCATAACAACTCCGTAATAAAACCACATAACCCCATCGAGTTTGGGCTCGTTTCAATCGTCTCAATGAGTAGTTGATGACGGTATACAGAAAAGTACAGTCGGCAATAATAGCTTGTACCAAAAATTAAATTTTTCCCAGAACTTATTTAAGATCTTTAATGTTTTATATATAAAAATATACGTGTTTTTATATGTCTTAGTTGGCCTACCTCTAACCCTCTTGCTATCTACTAAAGTAGATTCCCTTTAAATAAACCCTTCATGATGGTTTGCATAGATTCTTGATTTTAATCGTATGCATGGAGGCTCGCATTTGGTACTCAATAAGAATATTCAGTATCTTTGTTATACAAGGTGTAACAAAAATGGGGTATGAACCGATCAAGGGTTTAACAGGTTTCGTGTTCTGATAAGAAAAAACAAAAAAAAATTTTTATGCGATTTATTTTTATTTTTTGACGCGATTTTTTCTTACTTTAGTATGGAGCGTTGGCCGACTGGGGCGACAAGCTCCATAAAAATGTAAAAAAAAATCGCGTCAAAAAAAAGTTTTTTCTGTTTTTTCTTATCAGAACACGATACCTGTTAAGCCCTTGATCGGTTCATATCCCATTTTTGTTACACCTTGTATTTTTGGGTTGATTAACACAGATTTACTAACAAAACTAACCTTAAACGTCGGTTGGGCCAGTGCGACGGTGGCGAGCTGACGTCGCTAGCCGCCGGGATTACCCTGTTTATGTGCAGAGTACATACCTTATTACGCCAGGTTAACAAGCTATGCTAATCTTGCCTTAATCGGGCAGTAATAAAACTGCTGCTTACACCTATATATACTGTTTTGGCAACAAAAATATTCTGCTATATTGTCACATGCTTACATTATTACTCTAAATGAACTGGGCACTTCTTTTTGATGCTGCTTATGGTGATGGTTCAATGTTGTTCGTTATAAAATAGGTTCTATCCACTCTACTTTGAAAAGTAGCTTATACGAATTACTACCTTTCTATTAAGGGGGTGAATTGGAAATTATCCCGTGCTTTGAAACGCCGTTCTGACTAGATTAAGAAACAATAAGGTCTGATTTTCAGATATATGATTCTTGACTATATGATTGTTTATCTGATTTAATCGATACACGATTGCCTAAAAGTTCCTCGATAGAAAAAAATCCAAAGTTGGGTCTTTATTTTTCTTTTTTACTCAGCCTACTCAAACAATACATTATTTTACGACAGAATCAAGTTAATACTAAAGTATTTTATCGCATCTAAAATCTCACTTTATTAAATATAAATAAAACTTCACAAAGTTAGGTATTTATCGAATGTCCGCAATGCATCTCTTTTTCTCGTGCGCGGAAGACATAAGCGTGTCTCTGTCAAGGAGGCGTGGTCGACTCGAATCAAGGCATCCCCTCAACACGTTGATTTTTATTTCTATATCATGAAATCGATAAACAATTGAATTTTGCATGTTCATACGTGTGTGTCATACGACCTGCAACACAGAAATTATAGAGCAGTCAAGTAACTTAAAAAAAACTTTGATAAATGAGTAACCAACGACTATAATTATTGTCATATACTATTAAACAACTATTATGCGAATATTTTAATGGAACTTGAAATAACTACTTCCATAAAAGATAAGTGAAACTGACCGATTACATAGAATATAACAGCACATTTTATACATACACGTAAACGCACTCTTATTTAGTTTCATACAACTCGATCTTATCGTTGATTTAGGGCGGGTTGCTCTTCTTGCGATTACTGATCGATCAACCTCAAATATGTATAGAAACTTGTAAAACTTTCCATAGATAGAGGCTAACACCTCATACAATTACAGAAGGTTTGGTGCAAAAATTAAAATTAAAATCGCAACTAACCATAAAACCTGTCCAGGTGTAAATCCACGCGGCGCACCACATCGAACAACTCCAACTGTTCCAACAACCCGACGCTGGTGATCCGACAGAACGGGGAGGAGTCCGCCGAGTACTACGGCGACAACGGGATTGTCAACCTCTGACAATTGCGAGGGTGGTGCACTCTGCAGTAGCGGCTTCGAGGCAGCGTCGATAAATTAGACGGCTCCCTGTATGTAAAGAATATTAGTGATGATATAAAGATTTAGTATGTAATCGGATCCGATTTAGCTGTGGCGAACAATTATAAAACGAGGGCTGCATGAATTCAGAGCTGGTCTCGATTGCTTCAAATAGTCTGGTTGGGGCGGCCCTAATGCATCTTTTAAATCCTTACTTAGGAGCGCGCAGAGCGCTATTAATGTAGGTTTTTTTTGTCGTGTTTTGCGTTATATTTTTCGTCATTAGCAGAGCTGGAAACGCTGATTTTGTATTAAATCATTTGATTCACTAGCACAGTGTTAGTCTTGTGAATCATACGCTTATTAAAAAGCGACACTGTCACGGATTGTCATGGACCATAGTCGAGTATTTTGGGGGTTCTATTTATCGACGAGAAGCTGTCAATAAGGTTGAGTCAGAATTGGAGAAATCTTGATACAATTTAAGGAACGTAATAATTTGATATCCTTACGTCTGACTGCCTTATCTTTCGAGTATGTATAACATTTCACGCGTGACAAGGAAAGCAATATGATGACAATATTGTAGCAAAGTATCGTATCAAAGTGTTGTTGTCTATTCACTGATGCCCATTTTGGTGCTACTCTTGTTTGAGCGTGTTCTACAACTATTTTGGCCTAAAGAAAAAAGCGCTTGAATAAACATTATTTTTCGATTGTAATCGAGGGGATCAGTGAAGCAACTAAATTGCCAGTAACTAATAACCGGCTGAAAGTATTGTACTGTCAATATTAATAAAATTTACTAACTAGTTGTGTAACATTTTACATTTTCTAATAGCTTGAGAAATTTACCAGGGACGGATCATTTAACAATTATTTTTATTGAAGTTTTTGCAGCTTGTGTGCGATGGGCTACCGTCCGCCCTTATGGCAGTGGTGCCCCCTCTGGCAATGAGTCATTTTGTGAGAGTTGCATTATTGCGTCGTTTTAATTCGCTTGTCTGTTAGTTTGATGTCATAAACATGCTTTGGTTTGAAGCCTTGAGTGTATCACCCGCAAAATAACACAATGTAAATATATTTGTATGTATGTAGATATAGCGAAGATATATATATCGATATGGTAATGGATCCATTGTAAATAATATATATACTTATATATACATTTTTATGTTATTATAAGAATATTTAATTGTAATGAAGATATTACGAAACTACTATATGTTAATTCTACTTCGTTATGTAAGGTCATCGGCCGCTTTAAAATGTTCAAATTAATTAATTGGCCGTTCAAAATATATTTTTGTATAATTCTAATCAGATCTTTATACGAAAAGGTATAGTTATAATGAGGCAAATACTTCAAATAATACTTATAATATGTATAAAAGTCGAGTCATAATAATGTGTCAAGGCTCAACACGGCTCGCACAAGTGTGCATACGAATAGTAACTGATCGTAAAATATTAGTTTGCCGCGGCTTTTCTCGCAACGCGCTTACTAAAGCACGCAGTGCTGTACGTGCAATACAACACCCGCGCGACTAACGCTGAAAGTGAGAAAAGCCAACACATACTAATATGTATCGGTCTTGTGCTAGCCGTGCTGGGGAGCAGTAGCTCCTAAAGTGGTTACTATTTGGGGAAAATAATAACCCATTAATACCATATTACCAACCAGTGTCTTAACTTTATATACGGTAGATCTTAGTTATAATCATGGCTGTGTACCATACACAACACATATTTTTTAAAGTTGCGCTTACCTCATCTTTGAAACAAAGTAACGAATGCACACAAGTGATGGTGCTACAGTAGTGATATATGTATAACTATGATATAAGTAACACAGTGCCTTTGTTTAATCATACGCTTGTTAATATAAATCTAGGTTACATATCTAATTACACGTATACCTTGGAAAGTTCTCAATTATAAGCATTGCTGTAGTCCATGAACAGTGGCGGAACCAGGATTTTGGTTTGGAGGGGGGTTGACTCCGCTGAGGTTAGATTTTAGTTAAAGCTTCAATGATTTTTGGAGTGCTTGATCCTCCTAGACCACCTCCCCCTTGGATCCCCTAGTGTCCATGACCAGTGTCATTAAACATAGAATTATTTTCGTGCTGTTTGCACATTGTTAGTTTGTAATTGGGAAAATATTTTCTAAAATTTATAAATACCTAATTCAAATGTTAATAAATTAATAAATATTGACATTTGCAATGAAGGAGCGGATACGTAATTTATTTTAGCAGTGCCATATGTTAATACTAGATTAGACAGCAATAGCGTTATAATTACCTTATTTACCAATTAACAAAACGAAAAAGATATTTAATTACTCGTGAATTAAGTAGTTTCTCTTGACGTACATCTAGTCTAGTATCTACGGTGCAACAAAGATTATTAAAAAAAAAAAATTATACTCACTTGACATGAAATTATACACCTTCGCAACCCGTAGCGCGTAGGACCTATCAATAGCGGAAAATCTGGCGTAGTTTGACGCGCTTTAGAGTCTTGTGCGCTGAAGAGGTTAATAAACGAACGGACAGCTATAAAGGACGCAGCAATCCACGAAAAGCCCGTCCCACATCTCATTGCGAACTAATTTGTGTTTTGTCCATAACGTTGGTAGGAGTGGAGTGTGGGGCCACTGCCAGTCAAGTCAGTACAGTATTCGCTGCGTATTAATGTGTGCTTTTTGATGGGCGCGAGATGTGCGGAAGCGGGGCAGTACTAATGCAGTACTGCACGCGTACCGCCCCGCTTACGCGTCAGTAAAACTACTGCGCAAATCTGCTCAAAGGGACGGCTGACACTGACAGCTTACTGATACGGTACTGACTGCATCACCAAACGGAAGTCGGCTTAGTTTGTCTTTTACGTAGAGTTGGAGTGTTTCTTCGTGGATTGAACGATTTTATAATTTTGGCGGATTTGATTAATTATTATATGGTTACCATACCATACCATACTATTATACTACTATACATAGCTTTCATTGTTCATGAAAAGTTAATTATTTCGTTTCTAATGTTAGATGTGAGCATTATTATTAAGAAACAGTTCAAATGAAGTTCACGTATACGTAATCTATTAACTTGTGCTAACTGAATATTTTGTAATTCGTAAACGTTCGAACTAATGTTTAAATTGTAATCAGTTTTAGTAGTTTTTCAGGTACTCTTTAAGACCTATGTGTTAAAATAACTATACCTTCTGATGTGACATTTCTATACACTCTATTTTTGTTTAAGCTACACACAACACACCAAAGTTAATGGTAATACGGAAAAATGCAATTAAATGTCGTCATTACGTGCGTTATAGCAGGATTCAAAGCATCACGTTTCGGGCGAAACAACTCGAGAGAACTTTAACTTTAACTTTTCATACAAAATTGACGGCCTAGGCCGGGAAGTTTTTTTTTAATTTACTTGTGGCACGGCATCACGGCGTTCAGCCATGAAAATTAAAGTTAGATTTCTTGGACTTTTTTTATTTATTTAATTGCATGATTGAGAAAAGCAATATATACATACCTCGGCGTGAAAAGGGGTTGCCAGACTCATAATTATCCGGCCTATGTAGTAATGTACTATTATTTGCCGCACCTTCGCGTCGCGATCCTTTTTTTGCTAGTCTTAATGTGCTTGGTGGAAAAACATCGGTCAGTCTCTTAATACAAGTTACCTACTGAGCGGAATCTACGTAAATGCACATTTCAAATAAAGATATAGAAACGTCACATATTTCGGTTGTTTTATTCTTATTACAAGCTATTAGGAGATTTAGGAGCATAAAGAAAAACTTAATAATAGGTACCTACTCATCTCACCTCGATATCTTTGGTTTTATAATTTGTAAAACATTATCTACACACCTGTCTGAATTTATTTCTCCAGTGTTTAAAAATGATGAAATAGTTTTTCAAAGGAAATATTACCCTTAAGTTTTGCTTTGAGTCCCGTTATTTTTTTGTCAGATTATTGTGAACAATTCAAATTAACACTGAGTTTTTTTTCATAGCCAATAAATATTAATTGATCTACTACTTATCTTATTTATTTAATCCCTTAATCTACCTCTTAGAAATTTTTACTGACCCAAAACTACCTAGTAAGTAGGTATCTACTTACCAACCTTTTGAGAGCACTTGAGCAAAAAGCGTGTACTATGGTACGTAAAATATAGCTTGATCCCTATGACAGCTGTCATCTCAGTACAATTTTACGTTTTAAGGTTATAAATTGTACTGAGATGACAGCTGTCGCAGGGCTCAAGCTATATTTTACGTACCATAAAAGGCTCAAACAGACAGCACCGTCGCAGGCAGCGCGATATTTCCCTACAAACCGCTAGCGTGGTCAACAGGCTGCGCCCCGACGGCAACGCGCCCCGCTTCTGTAGCGTCCCGCCACCAGCCCGCCGTGCGCAGGCCGCGCGCCCTCGACGGGTGCCGTCTGTTTGAGCCTTTAAGTACACACTTTTTGCTCAAGTGCTCTTAACGATTAGGTACGCTGCATGTGGGAAGGGTGCCCATAAGGCTGGCCACATTTGCGTTGACCGAGGAGTAGCCAGCCCTATGGTCAGCCGTGTTCATAACATTTTTTTTCCTAATTACAGACAGAGTTTCTGCGGCGAAGGCCGCAATTATGCTCATATCTAAAGAATCCCTTTTTATAAATATTTAAAATCTCCAAACGAAAGTATATTTTCACTTCTAATGCTCAAAAAGTGCGTCATATTAGGCTTAGCAAGCGGGGCTAAAGTAGTACATTTAGCCCCTAGGGAAAATATGTATACATATTTATGATTTATAAAACATTTTAATTTGACCAATCAAAACAGTTCACCGTATTACATTACATTTAAAAATCATTTGTACCTACCTTTTTGCTATCAACTAACCAGAATACAGCTAGATAATAAAAACGAGCAATCACGAAACAGAATTCATTTCAAACATTAGGTGTTCTTTATTCCCTAATCCACCTTGACAAGGGTCTAAAATAAGCCATATTACCATGAGATATGTATAATATTCAAGATAAATCCTACAAAAAAAGACAATGCATATGCTTCATTTAAATCTACTTACATAATTACTGCCGGGTGGAAAGTTTGTCGGATTCTTGAATAAATCATCTTAGAATAACATTTTCAAATCAAAGCAGTTTATTTAAAAAAAACATTGTACATAACCAAAGGCCAAATTGAAGAATCCTTTCGCCGCCTTGGAATTTATTGTTGATTTTAGATGGATAATCCTTGTTTTTTACTATTTTCTCTTAGTCGAAGTGAAAAGTAGAGTGGAAAACTGTAGTCTATAAACCATATTACCCCTCGAACTATTTCCCCTCACTTCGTTTGGGAAAATAACCATCTCGTTGTGATATGGCTTATTTTACACCCTTGTCATATAACCTACTATTTAACGGGTCTTTACTTTAGCGCCAACACTTGTGTCCAATTAACGTCAGTATACGTTCCGCAATCATGTTTAACACTACCAACTCGTACTTGTTTGATGTGGTCCGAGAACTAAAAAAGAAAATCGCGACTATATTTAGTTAAAAGCTTTTACGCGTACATGCACGCATCCCTGATAATTTCAAGTAGGTACTTATTCGGAAGTAGGCACATAATTTAATATGAACTTGAGATAACCCGTCACGTTACCCCCGCGGCTTTGTTTCCAATTTTAAATAGAAACTTATAATGACTGCGTATGGATGTGTTGTTATAATTTAAGTTGTTCACCCCCGGGACTGAGACGTTGGTAAGACATAAATTCACCCTGTGTTTGCGGGCTAACGTCTGCTTTAATTTGCATATTATACGGTGCCGTCTTCGCACAGTGCATAGATCTGAACAGTGAGGCCCTACCTAAAATTACCATAGGTAGGCACTTGGTGAGAATATCAGGCGAATGTTCAATGAGTAAATTTTTTTGAACTCCTTTTGGTACTTATAACATTTTTGAACACTTAAGGCTGGTTTCCACTTTGATTAGTGCGAGTGCAGGTGTGTAGTGCGAGTAGTGTCCGATTCACTGCGAGTGCAGGTGATTAGTGCGAGTGCAGGTGTGTAGTGCGAGTAGTGTCCACACGTGTTTAGTGGCAGGCACGCTGCGAGTGAGGGAGGGAGGGCGCGCGGGGCGTGGCTACTCGCAGTCCAC
Organism: Epinotia bilunana; assembly: GCA_947049275.1. NCBI lineage: Eukaryota > Metazoa > Arthropoda > Insecta > Lepidoptera > Tortricidae > Epinotia > Epinotia bilunana. The sequence continues at coordinate 23,615,773 of OX346253.1, forward strand.
TCGCAAAAAAATAGAACGCGCTTCTATTCACTTTACTACACAGCCAACTAATCACTTGTACTAATCAGTCGCTGTCCACACCTAGTCACTAATCACCTGCACTACGCACCTGCACTCGCACTAATCAAAGTGGAAACCAGCCTTTAGAGCTGAATATTTAGTTCAATTCTCAGTTTTCGAAAAACTTGGTAGGTAATGAGTAGTAATTTTGTAGTAAGCTTGCGATTGCGTATCGCTTCGTACTTAGATTAGGTAGATCTAAATCTGACGACCGATTTAGGCTAGTGGGTAGTGAGTAGTGACATTACCTACGAATGTGACGGTCCTTAGTTCGAATCCCGGTTAGAGCAAATATTTGTGTGATAAGCATTAATATTTGTTTCTGAGCCTCGGCTGTTTTGCATGCATTTAAGTGCCTATTTAAATCGATTAAATATATCTTCGTCTAGTACCGAACCCATAACAAAAGTCTTATTGAGGATTATATGAGGCTAGTTCGATTTGGGTAAGATTGTCCGTAATCTTTTGTTCGTAACGTACCTCTTATTAGGTTGCTTTTAGGCTCATAATCCTGGGTGTTTTATACGCGTGCTTTATAATATTACGACACTCGTGTGTTATGGTTATATCCCAGTAGTCGCGTTGGCACCCTGCTGCAAGATGTACCTATGCATGAACACGGTGCATTCTTAAATTAACCGAGTTGTACAGAATGTACCGTTTTTTCTTAATTCTCGGCATATGGATTCTTACTCGACTACTTAAACATATTAAATATTTTTTGTTAATTAATTGACTATTTCTTTTTGGATGTGATATAGAAACGTTTAATTTAATTTAGTAAAACTAATTACTTTTGATAACATTTTACATGAATAAGATAAGATTTTATAACGACAATATTTATTTTATTTTGTCTTGGCTGTTTAGAGATTTCATCTATGTATGGCTTAACACATGCGAGCGCACTGCGCAAACTTCACGAAAAAAAACTGTTGCACGCCGTTATAGGTTACCTAGGTATTTCACAAATATTTGTAAACATTGTTAATGCGTTTTTGGTTATTTTCAAAAATGTTGACTCGTGACTAGAAAAGTGATAAATAGAATGGATGCCACTGGCGTTCTTGGCGATGTTCAATTATGTGAGTAAAAACCGACCGAAAAAACCGAAAAAAAAATATTAAAAGGATTTTATCCTTGCAAAAGGTGTTGAAAAACGTCGTATGAGCAATTCCGCCTCTGATGTAATTATCAACATAGCTCACTTGTATCACAATGTACTAATGTACTTATTTTATTACGCTCGTTCGAAAATTTACGCAACTATAATGACAAATGAAATACAGTGTTCAATGATTAAGTCTCGTCAAAATAAAGAGGTTCCAAAAGTGGACATAAAATATATCCCTATACCGGCAGATTCCGTTCGACCGTCCAGCCTAAAGTTGGGTTTCCACCGGCGAGGCGAGGCGGGGCGTGGATGGGCGAAAATTGAAATTAGTATGGGACTTACTATCTATTTCCACCGCGCGCGCGCGCGCGCGCTCAGTGTAAATAGGTAGTAAGTCCCATACTAATTTCAATTCTCGCCGGTGGAAAACCACCTTAAGTATCCGAGTTTCTCGCCGGAGCATTCTAGAATAGTTTAGGGTACTTAGTTACGGCACCAGCCATAAAACTTTCATTGGCTCGATTCACTAGTAACACCAGATCAAGTTGAACTGCCTAAACCCCTAACTACCCTAACTGGTTACCATTTACCAGAGTTATTAAGAGTCCGCAGTAAGCTCGGCCGAATTTCACCTTCCCATACAAACGTAGTTACGCTCTCATTTTAAAAATATGAGTTGGATTGTGACGAAACTTTGCATATACAATGACATGAGGTATATCTATGTCTGTAATTAGTTTATATGGTTCCAGTTTATAAAACGAACGAAATACAGCAAAAACAAGTTTTGTATGAAAAACTTAAATTCGCTATATTTTACTTGCTTACTATGGTATCTGAAGCTACATAAACTAATTACAGACATAGATATACCTCATGTCATTGTACATGCAAAGTATCGTTACAATCCATCACGTAGTTTTAAGATGAGAGCGTAACTACGTTTGTATGGAGAATCGAGCTTACTTCAGACTCTTAACCCCAGGTTAAAGCCAGCCATACATTGTAGTCATACTGTTTCCAGTCTGTCTAGCTTGCCACAACTTACGTATCTCTAATGGCATTCCCATTGGATTGTTTGTTACTATGCGTTGACGTCGTGACGTGCGGTGTACGTACGTATTAAATCTCAGACTAATGTTTACTGACAAAGCCATTTTGGCTAAAGTAGATTTCGTAGTGTAATGTTATTAGTACGTTACCGAGGTCGCGCTTCACGGGAATAAATTGAAATAGCAGGTAGGTACGTAGTTATAGTACCTATTAGGGTAGGTACCATCGAACTTTACTAGATATACTGGGTGTAACAAAAATGGATTGGTATCGCACTAGAAATAAGTAGGTTAACATTTTTTTTTGACTTTTTTTTACATGTTCAGAAGTAAATTAGTATGTATATTTTTATAACCTACTCTTTGTGCTGTAGATAAAGGTATATCAACTTTTGTATCGTTTCTAGGTAATTACCTAGTTGAATTGGTATTGGACATCTCAATTGCATCGGTTGATCAAGGTGTGGCGTTATTTAAATATCTGCGCCCTGGGCCAATAATTTTCGCCGCTCTATAAGTTGAGGAAATAAAAAGCTTATATTCGGGACATGTGGTATTGGTGAAACTTAATTGTGTGTTTTCTACCAAACCACGAGTTTATAGATTCATTGTTATTTTTCTTCATTTCTTTAAGATGGAGAGACTAGATTTTACGAATGCCGCACCTGGTGGTTTGCTGCCCTTGGCCATGGGGCCCACACAATACTAATACGCCCCTGATTAAGGCTAATATATACCCACCTATTGCTTACTTAGCGTACCTACTTAAAAACTCACCATAAAAATATGTGCCTTGGCGAATTAAAATGCGAAATCATAAGCATCCAACAAATTAAAGCCGAATTTTGTACGCAGTACCTAAACTAAATTTATGTTTTTTTATATATAATGCTACGATTACTTCTATTGACTAGATTTGTGTTTATTTTTTATAGGCGGTCACAAGACCCCTAAAAGTTCATTCGAGGCCACATATCGTATGCTACGCCGCCGTAGCGCGTAGCAGTATTTTTCCATCTAGTACTGTAAATGGCTCGTAGAGCCATGATGCATACATGTCGTCAATTTGTTGTGCCGTCGTTAAAATTAAATACCGGATAGAGATATTTTTAGCAACAGAAAGTTTTCCGAATAACAGTAAGGATGTCTTCTCCATTACCTACTAGGGTGGCAAATTACATTAGATATGCTCGAGACTTGGGATTTGAATTTCAATCGTCCCCCCTCCAAATTCTGAGACAGGCGAAAAGAATCGTTAATTATATTAGAACCGCCCGAAGGCTCTTTAATGTAAATCGAGTCTTAATCTGATTAGTGCAGTTCATTATTAAGACATTTTATTGTTTATAAATTGATCATTGTAAAAAAAAATTGTAATAATCTTTTGTCTACAACAGTAAACTAAGCGTTACTAGACGTAGCGTTTAATATAATGCAGTTGTGTAAGTACTTAGTTTCTTATATGGTGCGTTACGTTTTAAGTACTATCTATTGAATTATTTGCTCGTAACGTAGCTCGTATTACGACATTTTTAGGCTCTTATGGCAGAATATTTAAAACGTATATTATACATCTCTATTAAGACAAGTTTGCACCACGAAACAAGACGTATGTATGAACACGGTGCATTATTAGTTTAACATGTGTATATGTGTGTCCGTCTGTTCTATATGTCAGACATCACGTCCACGCATTTATGTGCATTTATTTCTGAAATCGTTACAGGACTTCTTAAAACATCAAAGTATATTCGGTTCGGTTTTTCTTATAAAAAATGTGATTAGTAACTGTATAAAAAAGCTTTCGGCAAATTAATTAATTGGTCTAGGAAAAATTCTAACACGTTTGAACTGCGATTTTTTGTAAGATGTTTCTATCTTGTGGTGCAATAATAGTACATTGTGATACACGTGAGGTATGTTGATAATCACATCAGAGGCAGGTGAGCGTGATAAGAGAGCCGAGGATGTAATTATCAAAGCTCACGCGTTTCATACGACGTTTTTCAACACATTTTGCGAGGAAAAAAACCTTTTCATAAGATGAAACTTTATAGGCCTGCCAAGTTATTTTCTTTACTTATTTATGGCAACAGGTTTTTACTCACATGTTGTATACATCGCCAAGAATTTCCAGTGGCATCCATTCTTTTTATCACTTTTCTAGTCACCACGAGTCAATATTTTTGTTAATAACCAAACACGCATTAACAATGTCTACAAATATCTGTGAAATAATTTTTTTCGTGAAGTTTGCGCAGTGCGCGAGCATTAGATGAAATCTCTAAACAGCTAATACAAAATAAAATAAATATTTTCGTTTTAAAATGTTATCTTTATTAATTCATGTAAAATGTTATCAAAAGTGAATAGTTTTACTAAATTAAACGTTTGTATGTCATATCCAAAAAGAAATAGTCAATTAATTAACAAAAAGGAATCAATTTCTTTAGTCGAGTAAGAATCCATTTGCCGAGAATTAAAAAAAAAGCTGTACATTCTGTACAACCCGGTTAATTTAAGAATGCACCGTGTGCATGCATACATCTTGCTGCAAGGTGCCAACGTGACTTAATCGGGATATAACCATAACACACAAGTGTCGTAATGTTATAAAACACGCGTGTTTAATATCCAGGATTATGAGCCTAAAAGCGACACAATAAGAGGTACGTTACGAGCAATTGTGTTGAAAATAGAATTTATTATTATTTTTACCGTACTTTCAAATTCCTCTTCAATAACATGATAATCATAAAACAAGGGATCACCGCGTGACATTTTTTAGACTCAAGTTTTATGATTACATCAATTGCCTAGAACGGAAACGGAATTAAGAAAAATACTTAGATTTGGTAGGTACTTCAAACTATAATAATGTCTTCATATAGCAAACTATCCTATCTTCAATATTAAATGTACTTTCCCTTTATGTCGCATAGCATAGCCGTGGGACACCCTAATAAAAGTAATAAATCATCGTGATATTAGTAACGTTAAAACTAAAAATGTATGAAAGTGAAACCTTATCCATTGATTAATTGGATTAGGTTTTTGTATCGTAACGCCTAGCACTTAAACCGCAAGAGACGAGTAACATGCATATGTGCTCGTCTGCTGGCAGGGAACCAAAACGTTGTTACTGCATAATGCGGATTTATATGAAGCGCGAGATCGCTGAGCGGAACCTCTCGTCTGAGCCCTGAGCAATTTTCGCGAAAGTGATGCCCTAACTCCTCCTTAAGCATGCACTCCCAGTAACTTAGTATACATATTTGTCGTAGGTAGATCAATTAATGTCAATATACTGATGCGAAAGTGGCTAAGTTAAAGTCAACAGTACATAATTATTTACTTAGCAACATTATAAGTAAACTAGGGTTTACAGCAAAAGCATTACACAAATCGACGTCGTCTCACAAAAATAGTGTTGTGCCAATAGGTAGGTACTAGACGTCGGCAAATTGTGTTAGTATTTATGAAACATCCTCAACTAGACTTGGAACAAATATTCGTGGTCATCATACTAATATTTGCTTTAATTGAGGGAGAGAACCGCTGGCTTCGGGAGCGGCGTTATTCCAATTATAGCTAGGATAGGATATCTTCTCCTATTTGATACTAGGGCATATGTATAATACTTTATAATTTTCTGATACTTATTACACGACTGCACAACGACAAGGAGTGTAATGTTTTTCCTGTTTTATATCTCGAAACTGTTCTTCTATAAAAACAAAATTATATCTTATGTATTCACATATATTTTTGTTTTTCAAGTATACATTACGCTATAAAGAAATGAGCGCTATTTACTATGGCCAGCACTTTAGAGTAAAAAAAGAGTATGGAGGTCGATAGTACGGGGGCGATCGTGAGCACCTCGCAAATTTATTTAAGCCGTCTCGATATCACCTGCTTTGGTGTAGCAAGCACTTTGCTCTTTACCCATGAGGCGAGAATCTAAATCGATAGATCGCTTCGACAGACGGTTGCCACGTGTTGAAAGGTCTTAGATAATATAATATAAAAGCTTTCAAGAGAATAGCACTTCAAGGGATGTCTGAAGTATCAATTCAGCTTGTAAGATGACTAGCTCTCGGATGTACCAGCTCTGATGGCTGTATTGGAAAATTGCTCAAGTCACGCCTCGGGGGGATTCAGACTTGATTTTTATTTAAACTTTGTGAAGAGGTGCTCAGCGATACGTAGTGATTCCACGTTTACGTTGTAGTTATTAGTGGCAAGAAAATGAATTTCAATTTAGAGTAGCTTGAATTTTATCTCCTTAAATGAGCTTTAGAAAATTGTTATTTCTTTACACAACACCAAGACTTAGGATTTCTTCGGCTCAGAGGGAAAAATAACGAACAGAAACTTGTTACGAAAAATAACGGAAGTAGATACTTGTTATGCGGCGGCAGGAAAAACCGCCCATATTCTGGAGATTGCGTGCGTGAGATTTATTCGAGAAAAGTTTTAAAATGTGGTTTACTATTGAGGTATCTTTGAAGGTAAAGGATGATTTCCAGCCCGGCGAGCCGCGGCAGGAATGCGCAACTGCCTCGCGATATTTTATCGCGAATAGAAAGGAACTTGAGGATTCCACCGACAAACGAGAAACAAATGCATTGCGGAAATGTAAACTCGTGTTTGTTCTGTAACGAAACGAATCAAAGGAATACTAAGTTCAAAGTAACAAAGGGGAAGCAATAGTTGCAGTGTCCATCCAGATGTAGGTTTATAGTCGGAAACGTAAATAACATTCATTTATTTATTTTGTAATACCTATTTACTAACATAGCAGGTAGTAGAGCCGTATCTAATATTTTATAAACAACTTCATTATCATCATATTAGAAAATAAAAGATGTCCACTGCTGGATATAACTTAAATTATTCTAATGAAATGTGATTTGTAAGGTGTCAAGGCAAACGCAGAATATATTTTTCTATTTAAAGAAAATAAACTAAGTCAATAAACTGCAAGCCGAAATAAAATTCTAAATACACTTTCTGAGAGCGAAACTGTGGGCTCGAGCCAGAAAGTAATATTTTCATTAATGCCGTCTATTTACAGAAATGTTGCTTTTGACGCGGGTACTTTGTTATAAACAATATTTGTTTAGGCTCGGAACACTCGGTACATGTGTCGGTACACAGAATTTGCATATTGGTAGCGCAAGCTGTCTTAATTTCGCTCTAATGGTGTCGGGTAGGGAGCGGCTTTGTAGGGCTGCCAACCTACGTATGGGGCAACATTAGGTAGGCACGAGAGTTTGATCGAGGCGAGAACTATAGATTTTAAAGATAGTGTGAGGCATGTTAAATTTCATAATATTTAGTAGTTCGATTTGTGGTTCAATTTGGCACTAAGAGCGAGAAATTTTGGATAGATATCATTGCCAACCCTACTTTCGAATTGCTGTAGGTTGCGTGTCGCCACATGTTACTGTTACTTGCAATTTATTGTTTCAATCTCTGCACTCACTAAAGTTACAATTACATTGCCGAAGACATGAATATTGAACGAGAATGGAAATGTATAAAGATAGGGACCACGTGTGGATAACGTTCTAATGTTTCCGCCTGACAGTTCATTTTTATTCGTATCTGCAATTTTCCAACATATGTACTGTATAGCAACGAATAAGGTTGCCCTGCTAGTGAAATCCAGAGAATAACTCGAGAAGTTCGTGTGTAAAAAGCTCAAATTAAATACACTAACGAAACTGAATACAGTCAGTAATACCGTATAAATATCAAAGTTCATTACACTTTTAAACATCAAGATACTCACTTACCTATCCAAATAAAACTCCTCTCAAATAAATAGCGAAAGCATTTTTATAGAAAAACGCTGGAGGGAACGAATGCACGCAGAAGTGTCCTCCTGAGGCCGAAACACCGGCGACTTGAGATGCAATAAAAATACCAGCCGGGGGTCAATCAGGTTAAGTGTTTTGTCCGTCGCATGTCCACCCAAACAATATGTTTTATTTGAGATTTATATTTGAGTGGGGCTAAATGGAGAAATTGCTGGCATAAGCGGAGCGGGCTTCGGAAGGTTGCCGCCGTGTTTATGGCGAGGCTGCGTGCCGCAGATAGAGCACGAACAAGATTTAGCACTTTTACCTAAAATCCAATAAGTTTACCTAATCGTACGATTGTAAATGCACACTCGTTATGATTTAATCGGCCCGGGGCAGGTTTCGGAATAGTCTCTTGGAAGATACTAATTGATTCTGTCATTCACGAGTTTTTTTGGTATTCGCATGAGTACCTACGCTTTTTCCCCTGCCATAACCGGAGCACAACAGTTTTGATTATGCCCTTGCTACTATATTTTAAGTGAAATTTGTTGAGTTTGTTAGGACATAGTGATTTCTACATATAATGCATGACCCAACGATTTGATTGATGTTATGTTTCATTTTACCTACAAATTCAGACAGTAAACAAATATTCCGATTCAACGTTCAAAAGCCGTACTATTTTATGTTAATGATTTATAATAGTCTATAAAGATCATGGAAAAATAAATAATAATAACCTTAATATTTTCACACATAATTGTCATGCTAATAATATTTCATTGAATGTCCACTAATATTGGATTAGTAGACACAGTGTCTTTATTTTTAACACATTTACCTCAAGTTTATATTTAAGTTATCGTTAAGTTATTCCAATGCAAATAATAATTATTGATTATATTTTTCAACAATAATAATCCATTTGCAATTTAGTTTTAAGGAATAACATTTAAAAAAGAAAGTGTACTGGTGCTGTCATGCCTGTTCTTTGTTCTGTTGCTACAAAAAGGGAGGGAGCCCAGTTGACAGACACATTCAGTGGTAGACTAGCAACGTGTTAACAGCAGGTATGATGGCACTTAAATTACTCCATTTTATTTATAGCTGAAAAATAATTTCAAATAAAATATTTATTTGAAATTATTTTATCATTTTGGTTTAAATATGGAATAATATGATGATATTTTTATTTGCTTTAGTGTTGATGGATATTTAATGGCTTGCTCCGCTTGTTGTTTTAATAAGTATATACCTGATTTACTTGATTACTTCTTGGAGGATTACCTCAAAACCATGTTTTAGTGTTGAATTGAATATTGATTGGGTACAATATCATGGTTACTCCTTATTCGTATTTTTATCATTAGTCATTACTGTCAGGAACCAGGTATGTACAATACCAATACTAAATAAGATTGTAGTGTGTACCTTTTACAATTCAAGTAACCTGATTAAATAAAATAATGGATTTCTAGTTGGTTTTCTTCATTTCGTAAAAAGTGACCCCAAAAAGGATTATCGGGTTTATTTAGTACCCTTGTTTATTAACCCTTAACCTTCATAAATGAGTTCATTATTTGACAGTAGTAGCTGTGATCTTTCTTCATTTACTTCTTATGATCTTCGATAGGATTTCAAAGTTAATTAATTATATTAGCCAACTAGTAATTGACTGTTCCTTATTTACTTAATAACTTTCAATCTAAGAAGGATTTCCGAGTACATGCTACGTGGTGTCCAAGTAGGTTTGACAATAATATAATAGCTTACCATTGTGCTACCTTCTGTTATACCAAAAAGATTAAGTACCGGATCATTATTTATTGATACTTTGATAATTGCTTTTCTTTAGTGTTATCTCAATTAACACACTCATATATTAATTTATCAAGTTCATCGTTTTCATTCTTGTCATTTTAAAAGGTAAGTAAAACTTGGTGGTATAAGAAAATTTACAATGATTGATATTAATGCCATTTTGTCGAAGGTGCCGAGTGGTCGCGCTTTCCATGTTTGGTTTTTGTCACGGTATTCGGGATCTTCGCTACGCATTCCTAGTCTCCTAGTATGCTATAAGGCATTTATTTCAGGCATTTTTCACCAAATTTATTTGAGTGGCAAACATAAATATTTGGTTTATTCGAGCAATTCACGTGCTTCGATTATGTGAGACGTGTTAGCGCATCATGCCATTCCAAGAATACTATAGAATAGTATAAATTTCACCGGAAATCCAAAAAATAGGAAGACTATAGCAGAATTGTATAATTCTAGTCGTAGTAACGATTTTTTTATAACTAGTAGGTAGTAACCAGAATAAAAAATAAAAGGGTTTCTAAACGTATAAATAAAAACTGGAGGGAAGTGGTTTCAGGCACTAATATCACATAATAGCTCCCAAAAGTTCCAAATAGCAAAATAATCCATACTAATATTATAAATGCGAAACTGTGTCTGTCTGTCTGTTACCTCTTCACGCTTAAACCGCTGAACCGATTTGTATGAAATTTGGTATAGAGATAGTTTGCGTCCTGGAGAAGGACATAGAATAGTTTTTATCCCGGAAATCATCCCCTGAGGTGGTGACATGGGGGATGAAAGTTTGTATCGAGCTTCAATATAAACGAGTTCCACGCGGACGGCGGGCTGAAGCTAGTTAACTATAAGATCAAAATCGATGCAGAACCACGACCTCAAGGCGGAATTTTCCTTTGTATTCCGCCCAATGACGCTGCAACAGGTCGGGGCATTTGAGCTAAAGGATTCCCTGACTTTATAGATGCTCTCATCGCTCCGGTCTTCTAAGTTACATTCTTGATTCATGTTTTACCAAACGATGTGCATTTGTTTAAATAAAATGATTGGAGCTGATTTTATCGCGTATATTATGTAAAATGGTTGTTGAAATCGTATTATTTAATAATAATCGTGGAACACGAAGACAACATTTTGTTTATTTTAAGTTTATTTGGTACGACAGACGACAGTTACACCGTAGCGAGAGTTCGGTGCATGTGCATTATGCGCATTTAAAGGGTTTTTAACGTAAAATTGTTAAATAGGTGTTTTTGTAGTCGGTGAAGTGTGATTTTCGAAAGGAAACTAGTAGATATACCCCTGTACAGTCGAGTCCAATATCTACAAAGACAACCATTCAAAAATATCTATACAGTGACTTTATTGTTACTGACATAAGACACATGTGTAGATATTTTTGAAAGGTTGTTTGGAGAGCTCGACTCTAATACGAAAGAGTGTGTACCGATTTAGTGCATATACCGTAGCGCATTGCGACTGAAAATCATTTCCTTTATTTGTATTTGAGCAACCATTTTTATGAATTTTGCGAGTGATTTTTTTTTACTTAAAAAAAAAACCGGCCAAGTGCGTGTCCGGCCACGCGCAATGTATTCCGTAGTTGCCTGTCTGTACCTATTTGTTACATCGACACGCGTTAAGTAAATGATGTGATCGCGTCGGCCTAATTTGTACGTAAGTTGGCCTTTTCTACTATATTTTAAGTTGGTCGACTATACCTCGGTAACTAGTAATGATACTTAGCCATGATAGTTTTACATTATATTCATAATATTATGTACGGCTGCCACGAAATTTTTCATATTCCCTGTAGTAGGCATTTAGCCGGCAGGGGGTGGGGACACATGACTCTAACAAAAACCAGCTAAGTGCGAGTCGGACTTGCGCACGAAGGGTTCCGTACCATCATCTATAAAAACGGCGAAAAAATTATGTCTTTTGTATGGGAGCCCCACTCCGACTCGCACTTGGCCGGTTTTTTAGTATGTTTAGTTATAGCGGCAACAGAAATACATCATCTGTGAAAATTTTAACTGTCTAACTATCGCGGTTCTTGAGATACAGCCTGGTGACAGACAGACGGACGGACAGACAGCGAAGTCTTAGTAATAGGGTCCCGTTTTTACCCTTTGGGTACGGAGCCCTAAAAAACAGTGTTTAAGGCGGTGCATTGGAAATTACCGCGTGCTTTGAAACGTCCTTCTGACTAGATTAAAAAAAACAATAAGGTCTGATTTTCAGATATATGATTCTTGACTGTATGATCGTTTATCTGATTTGATCAAACTTAATTGTAGAGTAACACTGAACCAGTTCAGAGATTTGATCAAATCACCTACAATATGTTACAGTAGAGACTTTATCATTTCACTAAACGTGTCTAGTGAAATGATAAAACGAGTTGACTCTGCGAGTTTGTTTCGTCAACTCACTGACGCGTTTCAGGGATTTCATCAAATCACTAAACAAATCTAGTGAAATGAAAAAACGAGTTGCCTTTTTTGGCCGATTTCGTCATTTCACTAAACAGATTCAGAGATTTGATCAAATGACTGATTTTTTCTAGGCAAATGAAAAAATGGATTCGCCATTTTAACATCCTGCGTGATTATACCCTTAGAGATTTGTTGAAATCTATCTCTGTTTTGGCCATTTCCCTGCGACATATACATGATTGCTTAAAATTTCATCGATAGAAAAAATCCAAAGTGGGGTCTGTATTTTTCGTTTTTTACTCAGCCTTCTCAAACGATACATTATTTTACGACACAATCAAGTACTTACTTATATAGTATTTTATCTCATCTAAAATCTCACTTGATGTTTAAATAAAACTTCCTAAGTTAGGTACCTATTTATCGAAATTTGTCCAAAAAAGCCATTCCCGAAGACCGCGCCGTTTTTCTCGTGCGCGGAAGGCATAAGCGTGTCTTTGTCTAGGGGGCGTGTTCGACTCAAATCGAGACATCCCCTTAAAAAGCCAAAATATTTTTGAAAAAGCTATATCTACAACGACTGCTAGCTAATACTATGGGGTTAACGAAAAAAAAAACCGGCCAAGTGCATGTCGGGCCACGCGCAGTGTAGGGTTCCGTAGTTGCCTGTCTGTCTTAGTTACATCGATTCGATGTAATAATCGTTAGCTAAATTAACACTTGACAAATAATTCTTTAGCAAACCTAATGTTTGGCATGTTCATGTTTAAGCAATTTCTCGTTTACCAACTAGTACTATGATCAAATTTCATTCAGTCAAATATGTTAGTTAGCATAAAATGTTTTAACCAAAACAAAATAAGACAAATTATTTGTATCGTCAATATTTAATTTACCATTTCTATTCCCTCGGTTAATCAGCAGAGGAACTCTTCAATGACAAATCATTTGCATCTTTATTTCAATGGTGTATAAGATACTTACACAATAAAATAACAACTTTTTTTGTTATGTGGGTAGGGAGTATAAATGTATTTGTGTAGAGGTCGCAATTCTAACCTAACCGCCAGCGTGTCGACGTCACCCCGATTGGAGGGGTGCCTATTTCCGCTCTAAGGGACACAAGCTAACCCTAACCTAACCTACTAAATGATATAATTGTTACGATCGTGTGCTTTTTTAGTGCGGGGGGCTTCGCCCCCCGAGCCCCCTCCGTGGCGGACTGCGACCCCCACCCCCCCTCTTTGACTGCCCTGACCTAATTTACCGCCCTTGCCTACCGACCTACCTAACGGTGCATTTTTTATTTAAGGGACCGTGCCGTTTTATTAATATTATTTTGGTAAAATTTCATAACCCAATTAAATGTGAATTTTTGTCTATTTATAGTTTGCCTTATTATTAACTTGACTAAATGTTTATTGTCTAATGTTTTTTTGCCTTATTAAAGCATTTGCTAAAAGACCAAATGTCATAATGTAAATTTTCGTAGTAATATTTTGCTGAATGAAAAATTGACGTAATGAAAATATTCGTATTAAAATAGTGCCAAAGTTTGCATTGGCAAACAAAATAGTTGCTAAACTTTGTTTGGGAAATGAGACTAAAATAAATTTGGTAAAACAACAGGATCCCGTAGGGGACGTACTCTAAAAAAATCTTTTTCCAAATTGTATTGTACTGTTTTGTCGGCGTGATTGATTCATATATCCATGCCAAATCACAGTTTTCTAGTAGTATGGTTACTGAGCTAAGCCGAAGACGGACAGACAGACGGACGGATATGGCGAAACTATAAGGGTTTCTTGTTGACTACGGAACCCTAATTACATCCCCACTTTACGTGTAGCGGAAGTACCACAATTTTTTTTATCAAACTTTTATTGTACTCTGGTACTTTACAACATATATATGTAGGTATTGTTTTACCAATTTTGTTATCCCAACACTCAAAATTTATGACTTTTCACAAAAATAATGAAAATAGAATTAAAGCCCATTATTAGTTATTACGTATAAAATATAATATCGCATATAAAATAGTATAGGTATACTTACTTAACAAGTTGAAAGGACGTTCATAGAAAGCTTTTAAGTACTTGAAATATAATTTAAGCCAATTATAAATATCTCTGAAGTAGGTAACATTAGTATTTTGTTGAAAAATTTGTACTTAGGTCTTATAATTCTCTTTAATTAAGATCTTTACGCAAGTTGTTTGCTAGCCGTAGATTCTTAGTTTTTCTGTTCTCAATTTTTGTCTGTATATATATATATATATATATATATATATACTTTATATGTAGGTATTTATATTTCTATGTATTTTTATTTATCTGTCTATTGTTGTTATTTTTTATGTATGTATATCCACTGTGTGTTTATATCTGTAGTTGGACCGCCCACAATTTGTCTGCTTTGCCCAAAGGTTGACTGGTAGAGAATACTTACGGCATTAAGTCCGCCCTTAGTACAAGTTGTTCTCTTGTGCAATGAAGATTAAATAAATAAATAAATAATTATCGCCATTATGCCGGTTACGCGACCTTCACAAGGTTTTTTTCAAGTGAAGATAACAACATTTCTACAGACACTGTGGAAACAGTTAGCCGTATGCATATTTTTAGTTGTTATTGAATAGGTAACTACAAAAAAAACAGAAATCATCCCTATAAGCAGTAATGTACACCAAACATAATCTGAATGGTCGCTAACCGGCACATGAAATTAGGTGGTCGCTAACTGCCGAAATGTTACTTAGAGTTCGTGACAAGCGAACACTAACACGGCTCCGTTGACAATAACATGGTTAGCTACAATAACGACTACTTAACGAATTAGCTTGCATCAGTTGCATCTCACCAGAAATTGTGGTTGAAAAAACAACCTTTCGTCATCTACATATAAATGCCTATGTCCTGACTCACTCACTCACTCATCAACGCACAGCCGGAACTACTGGGACTAGAAACTTGAAATTCACACCAGAACTTCCTTTTGTGACGTAGCCAAGGCAAGACGGGATTTTGGGAAATTCCACCCCTAAGGGGGTTAAATAAGGGTGCAATGTTTGTATGGGGAAACATTATTTTTTGAACTAGACTTGAATCTTCGTAGAAAGATTACCTACTTATTAAGATACAAAACAAGTGCGTTCAGCGTTTTAGAAAATTCCACCCCTAAGAGGGTTAAATAGGGGTGCAATGTTTGTATGGAGGAAACATTATTTTTTGAACTAGATACTTGAAACTTTGTAGAAAGATTACTTATTAGAATACAAAAAAGTACTTTCTGCGTTTTATAAAACTCCACCCCTAAGGAGGTTAAATAGGGGTGCAAAGTTTGTATGGAGGGAATTTTATTTTTTGAGCTAGAAACTTGAAACTTCGTAAAAAGATTACTTATTAGAATACAAAAAAGAACTGTCAGCGTTTTAGAAAATTCTACCCCTAAGAAAACTGCTTAAGGGTAGAATTTTCTAAAACGCGAATAGGGGTGCAAAATTTGTATGAGGGAAACTTTTCCTTTTGAGCTAGAGATTTGAAAGTACTTTTTGAAGTAAGGAAATTCTTCGGTCAGACATGTATACTATTTGGTAAGCCATTAATTCAGAATACATAATCCTACTGCTCGCAGAAAAGTAGGTTAGGTTAAGTTAGAACTGCGACCCTTACAAAACCGAACAGCTACCAGAGGAGTAGGTTAGGTTAGAACTGCGGATCATTTTGTTAAGTTAAGAAGTTAATTTTGGGTAAATATTATAATTTATTCTCTAACACCGTTAAATGGGGACTGGGGATGGAGATGGAAAGTTCAACGTCTTTTGGCATATGATAATTTTACTTTCAAAACTTTACAGGCAGCCAGGAGTAGTTAGAAACGTGTGATATACTTAAAATATGTACCTATATTTTAAAAAACGGACATTTCAATTTAGGTTTAGCAATTTAAACCTTAAACCAGGACGGAATTACATGAACATTGGCATAGAGATAATTTGATACCCTTGGAAGGATTTAAGATCTTATCTCGAAAATCAGCCCTTAAGATGGTAGAAGTTTGTTTGGGACAACGATAATTAAGGATACGCCTAAAATAATTTAATAGCAATATTTTTTCTCAAGTTCTACACGGACGAAGTCGCGGGCAACAGCTAGTTTAATATACAGTCTTAGATTTAAAACAAGAATACTTGCTACTTATGAGCTTGCGAAAATTATCGTTGCTAATAGAGGAGACACTTCAATTTAATTTCTCGTCATTACACGACGCCTTGAGACGAACTTATCTTTTTGGTCTTGGACTCAAACATAAATGGAATTCCATAGTTCATGAAAACACAAGACTGCAGATGTTTTGAACTAATTAAAAGTACTTTCGTTTTAGGTATATATTTTTTCCTTATTATTACATTTAAATCTTGAGATGTGATGTGTAAGTTTCTATCTAGGGAAGAAAAGATAGTGATACATTATTGTAAAGTATATTTGTAGCATTTTTATTGTTTCCTTTAAGTCTATTTCGTTTCCATTTTTTAGAGCGTAAAACAATTTAAGTACGTACTTAACTACAGATACAATACAATACAATGCAATACAATTATTAATTGATAACATAAGTTACAGGTCATTTGTTATGTTATAAACACTTTAAATTAAGGTAATCAAAATATTTACGTTAGATTTAAATACAAAAAATTACAATAATTACAGGTGGTCAGTTCAGAAGGCAAATAAAATACAATTACGATTCAAATGCAATGTCAATTTTTGAAAACAAATTAATTTACGTAAAGATACTAGGTAATAAAATCATAGAAATAGAGTTATTACTTATTATTACATAAGAATTCATCAAGGCTATAATAAGCTTTTTCTGTTAGGACGTTCCTCAGTTGGTTGACAAATGCACTCTCACACATTTTAGCCTCTTTTACATTACTCGGTAGGCGATTATAAATTTTAGGACCCATGTACCAGAAACACTGCTCAGATTTTTAAAGTTTGTGTCTGTTAACCAAAAGGTTTCCTGCATGACGTTGATCAGGGCCACGTGCTTTAAATTGATTTAAGGTTTTACGGACAATTGTAGATATTTCCAATATGTACAGGGATGGGACTGTTAATATTTTCATTGTCCTGAAAAGATCACGGGCTGGCGTATCCCATGGCACCCTAGCCATTATTCTTATTACCTTTTTTTGCAAGATAAAAATCCTTTGTCTATCTGCTGCCTGTCCCCACATATCAATACCATAAATAACAAGAGACTGGAAGTAGGCAAAGTACGACATTCTTACTGAATTGTCGTCAAGCATTTTGGTCAGTCTGGAAATCGTATAGCAAACTTTTCCTAATTTATTACAAAGGTTCTCTATATGGTTTTCCCAGGTAAGTCGAGAATCTAGCGTGAAACCTAAATATTTTGCATTTTTACGAAAGGAACCTGAGCGTTATTTAGATTTGGTATTGTTGGTAAGCTTCTCAGTCCCATTTGCATAATATTGGTCTTCTCTAGATTAAGTAGCATACCATTGGCGGTGAACCAAGTTTTGAGGTCAAGAAGAAGTTGATTTATTCTAGACTGCAGTTCCATATAATCAGACCCAGAGATAACAAAGGCACTGTCATCTGCGTAAGCAATTAATTTTCCATAACGCGTATTTGATGCTAAATCATTAACTAATATGATAAAAAGGTAGTTTCCAATAACGGACCCTTGTGGGACGGAAATAGCATCCAGAGTTTGCGAGTTAGATTGCCCTTTCTTACTATTTGCAGAGATTTCACACACCTGTACTCTGTTTTTCAAGAATGACCTAAATAGGTCTAGAAAATTCTCTCGTATGCCATAGTGATGCAATTTTCGTATTATAAGCTTATGGTCAACCAAATCAAACGCTTTAGATAGATCGCATAAAACAACCGCTACTTTGCATCCCATTTCTAACTTATCGAAGACTTCTTTTAGTAATGCCCTAGTGGCGTCTATCGTTGATTTATGGGATTGATATGCGTACTGTTCTTTAGCTAAGAGCTCTTGACCAGTCAGATACTTCATCAACCTTTTGCCAATCCCTAATTCAAAAACTTTTGACAGAGCTGGTATCAGTGATATGGGTCGATAATTTTTATAATCCGATTTAAGACCTTTGCCCTTATAGATAGGTACTACTTTGATTTTCTTTAACGTTTCAGGGTATGTTCCATCCTTATCATGTGCCTTAGCACATGTTCATTGTGTGGCATAGTATATCAATAAACGACGGAGGAAGTTTTGACAAGAAATCTGTTGGAATTTCATAGATGTCCTTAGTAGATTTAGACTTGATTTGCTTTATAAGTTTGTAGATCTCTCCAATCGAAAATATATAGCAAGCCAATAAAGAGTTGGGTAGGATAATATTATTAGTATTTTACAAGCTTTTATTTACTTTCACCTGTCCCATTGTCTGTCTGTCATCAAACCTTGCAAGTTAAAATTGATCCAGTTCCCGGTTTCCGATTGAGTTAAAATTTTGCACGAATATGCAAATCGCGTGACACTGCAATATTATTATGACGTGGAGCTGATCTGATGATGGAGCTGGAAGGTGGCTATAGGAACTCGGTAATAAAACCACATAACCCTATCGAGTTTGGGCTCGTTAGAATCGTCTCAATGAGTAGTTGATGATGGTATACAGAAAAGTACAGTCGGCAATAAAAGCTTGTTTCAAAAATGTTTTTTTTTGACAGAAACTTGTTAAGACTTAAGGCTTAAAAGTGGCAGACCACTTTTCGGCTAATTATATACCTACCTAACCTATCGATTGGTTCCCCAAAGTCACAAACGGTTGAGAAATAGTTAACCTACCATCCATTATTAAAATTGTTAAGATCCGGAACCCAAAAAAAAATGTAGAGGTACAAGTAACTATGGCGCCCACATGCAACGTCTCATTAAAATTAACTCCATCTAAGAACAGCTGACGCACGTTAAAATAAGTGACAAGACAAGACTCTTAGGTTCAAAGGTGAAACGCTAACAGATAAATATACTTCCACAATTCTAAAGTGCATCTTTCAAGCAGTGAGAGTCCGTAGAAGGATTAAAATGTATTATTTATAAAGACGACGTCTCCAAGAGTAGGCATTGTCGCCCGCGGCTCAAGTAGTCTGTACATTGGATGTATAAAGCGACCGTGAGATATTAAGATTTCAACAGACAGGTACAACCTACCGTGGAAAACGTTGTTCATTCACGTATGATGAACTATACGCGTATATTTATTTATTTCAACTTTATTGTACCAAGAATGTACAAATGGCGGGCTTAATGTCACATGGCATTAAGGCTTGGCATGGCATGGTGTAAAATACATTTTGTGAGCTAGTTAGGTATATTTTTTTATACCATAACATTAATTATTTATTTATCGTCTGGCAAATCAGTGTATTTATAACCTGAAATCTTCGAAAAGACAGTACGGTTGCCAGGTTGGTGCACTTTTAGCACCGCCCATAAAACTAATCAACATATTTTGCATCTATAGGTGGACTAGCATTTTCTCCGGTTTTTTTTTCATATCTCATGCTCTGAAAGTGGGTCGTTATTGTTCTAAAAAGTGTGCAGAAACTGCAGAAAGTGATACTTGATCTAGTGCAGAAAAGTAGTGTATATTCCAATTAGTCCTCGCCTTATAAGCATTATGCGGGGACTAATTCTAATAAATATCAATACTTACCCCGCCACCGACAAAGGGATTTTTTTTTTTCATATCTCATGCTCTGAAAGTGGCTCATTGTTGTTTTAAAAAGTGTGCAGAATGTGATACGTTTCTGCTCTAGTGCAGAAAAGTAGTGTATTCCAATTACTCCTCGCCTTATAAGCATTATGCGGGAACTAATTCTAATAAATATCAACCCTTACTCCGCCACTGACAAAGGGAAATAATTGTATTCTTATTAGTTCATGGAATTTATTTTATTAAATATAAAATAAGTTTATGTTGTAAATTCATTACTTTTATTTTAGCTAAAATATTCACTAGGGTCTAGGTATGAGATGGTGACAAATGAAATACACCCACAAACCTTTGTTAACTTAAAGTTGTGCATATGAGCTAAGGCAGAAACGCATACAGCCACTCTTTAACTAATACTAAAAATGAATACAAATATTTTGAAAATATTTGTATTGGCTATTTTCGTCTATCACAATTAAATTATGAAAGTAATTTATATAGTTTTGACTTTAGGAAATACGAATATAATACCATTTGGTTATAAAAACATAAAAAATATTTTTAACTTCAAAATTAAAATCGTAATTTTATTATCTGTATGTCACGTGACTAAAAACGCCGACCACCATTTTTTTCTCGTGAGTCGAGCGTAAAGATATTTTTGCTCTTTCTTTTGGACAGGTGAGATGGGACTATTCTTTCTGCTCTGATGACGTCACGATAACGCCGGCTGCCGTTATTGAATTGTATACTTTGAATAAACATATTGCGTAATTTTCCGTCTGCGTTATCTTTTTACTTTCCTCGTATTCAATATGAAAAGTAGTGTTTAACTCGGGTGAAAGTCACCCATTTCTGGCTCGAACGATTGGCGAAATATCTCGTCAGGCATGCCTATGCCTTTCAATCCTTGGTTAACAATCAACTATTTTCACAACATATCCTCAAAAAGTGCGTCCTTATCCTCAAAAAGTGCGTCATATTAGGCTTACCAAGCGGGGCTAAAGTAATACATTTAGGCACTAGGGAAAATATGTATACATATTTTGATTTATAAAACATTTTAATTTGACCAATCAAAACAGTTCACCGTATTATCCTTCAATCACAACTCTTTAAAAAACATTTACGTACCTATTTGCTATCAACTGACCAGAATCCAGCTAGATTTAAAATCGACCAATCCGAAAACAGAATTCATTTCAAACATTAGGTGCTTTTTATTAAAAAAATAAACGCACCTGACCGTCTATAGCCGCGTCCAAACGTTCAAGCAGGGTTGACTGCATACATGGCATAAGCTATGAAGATTGAGCGGGATAGACTGCTGTTTATCTCACTTTATTGTATGCCCCGTATGCTGTCCGCCGCGCTCGGCTGTTTGGACCAAAGAGAATATAATCACTACGTGATATAGACGGTCAGAGGCGTTTATTCGTGGTGTCAATATTTAGTAGGTATCTATGTCAAAGCAGGTTATTAAAAAAATAATGGCGCCAACCGGACTGATCCTTCCCCAAAAAACCGTCAAAATTAAACCGAACATTCTCCTCGTGTGAAAATATGTCAAAAAACTGATATTGGCAAATCCACCTTGCTCAAACAGCAAGAGGTAAAAGCCATACTTGAAAAAAAATGGCGCCAAATTGAACAATCTTTTCGCCGTGGTATTTATTATTGACTGTGGATGGATAGTCTTTGTTTTTACTATTTTCTCGCAGTCGAAGTGAAAAGTAGAGTGTATAACTCTGGTCTAAAAGCATATTGCCCCTCGAACTATTTCCCCTCACTTCGTTCGGGAAAATAACCATCTCATGGTAATATGGCTTATTTAAGACCCTTGTCATACAATACTATTTTTCACAATTCGTTTGTTTGTGTTACTTTTAGTCAGAATCCTTAGTCTTGATTCTGATGAAGAAAACAATGAACAAAATACCCCCTATTTATCATAGTGGTACACTATACATTAAACCATTATGGTAAACGTGTCAGTACTCGACACTGGCCCAATACTGAACACTTTAAATCTTAATTCATAACAATAGAGGTGAATAGATGTCAACTAATAGGAATTATCAGTTATTTCGAATGGTAGCATTACCATCGTTCTTATTACTTGCAGCCGACGGCGCTAATTGGTAATACATGAAGATTTGCATTTTACTTTGTCTGTCGAACTCCGCTCGTCGCGGATTCCCTTTACTTCGCCGCGGCACTTAGATGTCTTAGATGCCGACACAGACAATTTACAAGTCAATAAATGAAGTGGAGGCCGTTGCCATAATGTCTCGCAAAGCCTTTTACATGTTTCCCAGAATCTTTAGGCTACACTCAACACTAGGAGCGGCGACAAAGTTATTGTAGGTACCTACGTAAAAATAGCTTAGCTTAGTCTTAACTAAGTTCTGAGTTATTAATTGACTTAACCAAATCGAGCATGTACCTAACTATTGTTTTTGCAAGCTGTGTAAATGAGCGTTTTTAATATGGAACTGGCTGAAAGTTTTGAATCGAATTCATAGCGTTGAAGGCAGTTTTGGTGTGTTAACTATCTAACTACCCCGTATCATGGTCGGCCTTATCACGCGATAAGTGACAAGATAGAGCGTCCGTCTCGTTCCATCGAACGGTGTCAGGCAGTGACGGACGCTCTATCCTGTCACTTATCGTGTGATAAGGCCGTCCATGCTACGGGGTCTGCACTAGCTTTCTATTTCGCAGTAGGAGTAGGTATATTCTACGTAAAGTATTTGGTATACGCACTCGTTTATATATTCGATTGGCTTGCGAGAAAACGAGCGCACGCAAAACCGATTACAATGCAATTAATTAGATCCCCACTTAAATTACAGACAGACTTTTCTAGATCGTTCAATGTACGTACACGTGCTATGCTCATATCGAATCTTCAGACAAAAGACTGGAGCTCAATAAGAAAGAGAGGGTCGCTTGCTCGTGAAATTATCTAAATACTAGTGTTTTGCATAGTTGGGGCATTTCAAATAACTAGTCCTGTTTAGTTACGACACAGAATTTTGTACGCTTCCTTTCCCTTTGACATCAAATGCGACTGTTAAATTTGCAAGCCGGGCGAACAAAGCAGGCCCTTTATTTTCGGCTCCATCGGAATTAAGTTACGTATCGGACATATCCAAAATAGATTTAGTACACGCATGACTGATGGCACGTCGACAGTAACGACACAATGATGTGGCGCGACCCTGTAGCGCATTTTTTTATCGCAAGAACAAATTAGTGACGTGCGGGAGAACTTCGATAGAAATGAAATGAAATGGTTTATTTCGCTGGAGATATGGTACATTAGATGGTAGAATAATTTCATAATAATAACGGCCCTTAATATCTGACCAACGATATCGGCATGCAAAAATATTAAAGGACATAACAACCGTCATTTTCACTGTCAAAGAATCACAGATGATAGGTATTGTATGTCCTATGTACGTCCAAGAACTTACGCAATTCGATTACCCTGCGGTAGGTATCGCATTGATGATCGATTGATGTGTCCATTCAATAAAGTAAACGTTTTTTATTAAAAACTTATGCTCCAAGGCCCGAGCAACGCAAGCCTTAAGTCAAGAAGCAGCTCGTGTGGTGCTGCTATTAGTAGCACCAAATTCAGTTAGTAGTGCTCCAAAACTCCAATAGTATTTGTTTTCAAACCACCTACCTACCTTTTATTATGTACCTGTCACTTGGCAACTATATCAAGCCATTAAGTTTGTTTTACTGGTCAATCAGATGAAATATCAGCCAATTATTTACATTGGTAGTAGTGTCATCCATCACACTTAAAATACAGTTTATTTTGTATTTTCGTATTTCCGTTTTCTTAAATCGTCGACTAGGATCACACCACTACGGGCAATAGGACCATTAATCCATGTGCAGACGCGTCGCAGTAAGTGAAATTAGGTAAAAAATTGAATATTAAGCACTCCCCATTAGAGGGCGCGTGCAAGATGGATGGTTACCCATGTCGGGATACATTCGAATATGACAGGTGAGCAATGTTGGACCCTCACACTTGACTCTGACGGCCGCCATTTGTTTGGGTGCCAGGAAAATTATACTTAATTCTAACTGTTCTGTTTTTACGCTGCATCTACCCGGGATTAAATATTGGATTTAAGGAAAACGACTTAGGAAAATCTGATTATGATTTGAGAATTTGAGGGTGCAAGTTATAGATATTCGTTTTTATCACCGAATTCAAATAATACGACTCGCAGTGAGTCCTACGAGTACAGCAGGTGTCATGAATGACTTCAATATCGCAAACACATTTTTGTCGAAACAAAGATAATAGTTTTTTTCTTTTGTCTATTTCAATTGTCATTCCCTACGTCTTGGCGTCACCCATACGGCCTTTTAGTGTTCCATTACGTTCGGATCCAAGCAAGCAACGGTTGTATACTATCCGTAATTCAGTCTCGGGGGAGTCTGGCAATCAGAGGCAACACTCGCGGCTCGTTCCAAAACCATTACGGGTAAATTAAGGCGGATTCCAACACTCGTATGCAAATTCAGGTGCTATGACACCTTGGGTGACGCTTCGCCGAATAAAATTCCTCTGAGAACGTTCCTCAGGCATAAATATTCTGTAAGGGTTCGCAAAGATTGTGTCTATAGATTTGGGGAGGTGTTTTGTCAGGGTTTTGGTTATTTATTTAGCTGTCGCATCACCCGTCTCACAAGACTATCTATTCTACATTTTAAGATGTTTTAAGTAAATAAATCCTCAATTCGATTAAATATAATTTACAAGAGCCAGAAAAACTTTGCCTGTTACAGTCATAAGTCTTACTATGTAAAACTGGGACTATTGGCAACAACACAAAAGTTAAGTTTAAATTAGTTATTTTTAAGTTCTGTCAAGAAATTATTGCTATAGTCCAATTTTGTGTTCATAATGAATAATGAGTGTATAAATATTTTCACTCTGCACTCCTTTATATTTAGGATGGAATTATTTGAATACCGTCGAAGCCCATGTACTTTAATGTCGAGAATTTGCTTTCCAGAATTTTATTAAGTTACTTTTCTTTGTTTATATTTACTTTGTTTACGGGGTGGGGTGGCAGTTAATGAATGCTACACAAGTTAATTCTTAAATTAGATGCTTTTGCTGGTTAGACCTGCAGGTCGATCACGTAACGCATTGTACGCGCGTCAGGTAGATCTAAATGGCACTTTTTATATGGAAAAATGACAGTTAAATTGTCCTTACGCGCGTTCGAAACGTTACGTCATTATCTCTCTGTAACAAAGTAACTATGTAGGTGTTAAAATATATTATATTTCAAGAAACATTTCATGTGTCGAGCGTATATATATCCGAACTAGCAAAATTTCGTCATATAATGGTTGCGGCAACGTTTCTGCGGCAACCTTTTAGCTCTTACCATTATTCATATAAACGTAATCAGCACGTTTATATAACGCGATTTGGGCCCATTTTATTCAGCATTTCAGTCATATAAAAGTTGTATAACTGCAACCACTGCCACTTATAGATCTTATAATAATCACCGACGTCTATCTTATGACAATTTAGCTGTATATTACATGTATATTACTGTATATTATATACGACTTTTATATGACTGATTTGATCTATAACTTCCACTTATATGACATATTTGTGGAGTAATCGCCTCGTATAATAAATAAGCCTCGTATAAAAGTGACTTATTCTGCATTTCTTATATGACTTATTAGTCATATAAGCAAGTCGAGTAAATGTTTACTCAGCACCATAGTATGACTGATATGCTGAGTAACTAAAAAGCTGCATAAGCTGGCTTTATACGACAGGTGCTGTATAATTCACGTTTACATGACTTTTATATGATTTATTAGCTGAATAAGCTCAATCTTATGTGACTACTTTGCTAGAGTGGATACGACAGCTTACCTACTACCTCCCTACAGCTATTTTGGATGAGATAGTTATTCTGAAGGGCAAGGCGGGTGAAATGTCACTGCCTTTTACCCGCGATAATAAAACAAAACTAAGACCGAACCACCAAATTTTAAACCTTAATAATATCACGATGATATCTGGAATAGGCTGATTCTGTGGTACGAGTAATAAATGGGTTGGTACTTTTTATAGTTCCTTAGTCAACAAGGAACCCTTATAGTTTCGCCATGTCCGTCCGTGTATCTGTCCGTCTATCCGTCTTCGGCTTAGCTCAGCAACCCTTCCAACTAGAAAACTGTAAGTCGGCATGGATATATATAAACCAATCACGCCGACAAAACAGTAGAATAAAATTCTGAAAATGTTTAGGGTACCTACCGCTCCTACATGTAAAGTGCATGGAGATGGCATATTTTTTTCTCGTTAAAACTATAGTGTGGGGTATTGTTGGATAACTCGATAAAAATATTATGGGTTTCTTAAAACTATTTTTCATCTCAGTTATGCGTTTGCGAGATATTGGGCTTTAAAACCCTAATTTTTGTTCCAGTCATGTATTGTAAGTTTTTTAACGATCGAGCCTTCGCTCTCAAATGAAGTTTCAGTTTAGGCAAAAATGCTTTTTTGGCGATTCAGTATTTTAAAATTAAAAATAAATAAATCTAAAGAAACACATTGATGCTCTTGTCTTCCAGCTCGCAGACTCACGTTGTAGGGGATCTGTAATTTTGCCATGTATGTAATTTTATAACTTAACACGGGGCAAAGAAACACTCCAATTTTATTTAAAATTGAAGAGATCCTGCTAAAATTATAAATGCGAAAGTTTGTATGTTTATTCCTCAAGCACGTTTAAACGGCTCTACCGATTTGGATGACATTTTGCACGAATATTGTTTATAGCCTGGATTAAAATATAGGACAGTTTTTATCCTGGATCCACGCAGACGAAGTCGCGAGCGGAAGCTAGTTTTAATTAAATGTTTGTTTGAAGATGCATACTCGTGCAGTGCTGGGGGGCGCCGCACGGCCGCGGTGCATTTTACTTTTTGCACTCGAGCATAATAGTACATTACGTACCTAGGGAAGAACTCGTGAATGTCACAGGTGGTGCAAATATGCGATCGGGCACAATTTTACGTCTTCTCCTGGGTGTGAAGTGAGATTTGCCGCTGCGCCCGTGGGCGGTAAATCCCACTTACTGCCCAGAGTGACGTAAAAACCATTTTATGCAGCCTTCACACAACAAATACGAGCTTAAAGGTCAGTGCCCAGTAGACTGTATCATACCATGACCATAACCGTACCGTCACATGCAAGAAAATATTCTTTGTATGAGGCATTATGAGATGACGCCCACTAGAACGTTCCGGCAACGGCACTTTTTAATACGAAGAATATTTTTTTGCCTGACACGTTCATAAGTACGGTCATGGTATGATACGGTGTCATGGGTAGTGGAGTGAAATATAATAAATAACTGGACTTCACGAAACAAAACCTAAGCAATTAAGGCTAAAATACCAATTAGCGCACCAGGCGTCCATCAGCGGTAGGGGTCGGATCCGCCGCAATCAATCAAGGGCCGTCGGCGACCCAAAACGGAGCCCGGGCCCGTATGCATAATGCATGAGCCTTCACACGACTCTTAACCGCTGAGATATCAAATTCTACGTAATACTGCATATGGGCAGGAAAAGCCACTGTTACTTAATTTCCATAATTATTATTTTATGACCAACATATATTAAGTACTTGTTTATTTTCAGTTGGCTTTTAAAAAAGTAGAGGTTTTCGTCCCGTTCGATGCGTTGGGACCGTTTAGAACCGCAAGTTTAAAAAACGCGATCAAGTAGAAATCGACGCAAACTCCTCATGAATTACAGATACTCGCATATTATTATTTTTATTGGGCGTTAGGTTGCTTATACCCAGGAAAAAACACCTAGGGTAAGAAAAGCGGCATATTTTGCCATTTTTGACTTTTTAAATGTGAGGCCTGAACGTTGAATGCCGAATAAGGAGTTATCTAAACAGCAGCGTTATTGGATGAGGCACGCATGGATGCGCCACGGCCCAGCGGGCGGAGATACGCGGCTTATAATAAAACAATATTAATTATCAAACGACGCTCCAGTAGCTCCTTTGTTCCACTCAGTCTGCAGCTAGGGTTACCGATTTTGGACAGTTTAATTTGACCAACTAAATTACCAAATAAGTAAATTTTTCTACTTATTCAAATACATGGGTGTGTAATGGTGGTTATAAAAATAAATAATATAATTTCATTCGCTATAACAACATTTGATATATTTTCAAGGTACCTACATAATCACTCATTGTATATAATAAACGTTGATTATCATTTCAAAATATATATGTTTATTTTGTATAACTTTTATCGGGTAGAACACTTATTTTGTATAATCATTATAATAATATGGTATAATGCTCATGTTATATACAAGTTCTATCTCATAACTATCAAGTAGAATAATATTTTATTATCAAAAGAAAATGTAGCAAACGCAACGGTTTAGGGAGTAAAAAATTGTTCGGTTCTGGCGCTTCGCCGGCCGCTGCCGCGGCACGCTCGCTTCGCTCGCTCGGCTCGCGCGCTGTAGGGTCGCAGTTCAACCTAACACTCCTCCTCGCTTCGCTCGTCGTCGTACCTACACCGACCTGCTTTACCTGCGACCTGTCTACCAATAAATATTATGCTAACTGTGCATTAGAAGAAATTAGCGTTATATCATTTGTTCATGGTAGGAAATATGCATTATATTTAAAGTATGTTATATATATGTTACTACATCAAATGATCATTATATAAACTGATAATTATATCGTATGTAAATATATTAAGTGTTGTTATATGACTCAAGAATTATATGAAAAGAGTGTTATTGCGAATAATATTATTTCAAAAAAAAATATAGGCATCGTTACGCACCCCAAATACACACTAATGTCCGTTCACTAGCACTAAACACGAAATTTGGTAGTAATTTTCAGATTCGTAATTATTTTCCGTTTTAAAAATTACAGTTTCCCATTTGAAGTAACCAGAATCAGTAAGTGATTGCCTATTTAAAATGGGAATGCGATGACAGTCATAATTTAAAAAAAAAAATTGATATAAATAAAGATTACTACAAGGAAACTATGAATATTTTGTAGTTGCATTGCAGCTGTTTGCAAATACTTCTAAAGTATCATAATTACTCTTAGTATAATTAAAAGTATAAGTATTAGCAAAGCAAAAAAGTAAGTAAGTATAATCTTTTTTTTATAAAATAGTGCCTACTTAGGTGACTCATGAAAGCGCTCGGCGGCCCTGGCCGTGGCAGCCCGCAGCGGCAAGTCGTTTAATAACAGAGGAATGCGTGCATTAAACCCGTCGTTTCGCAGCATCCAGTTTAAATAATAATAATATTGGATTGCTATAAACGCTTCAAAGAAAATGCTTTCCATAATGAAATATTCTTAGACTAAAATGCTTCAGCTGGAGGCTATGGTAATGAAAAGGAAAAAAGTTTAATTCTTCAAACGCACTAAAATAATTGCAATAAATCATTACATAACCTAATTGTAATCGAAAGTGACGTACATTACAATTGAATAATATCAGGCAGTTATTGAATTGGTAAATTATTTATTATTTTTAACTACGTATATTGAAATATACGTAGGTTTGTATTGTGTTGTGGTGCAGGTACAACCTAAGATGTCACATTTACCTTAATTATTTTTGTACGCACTGATGCATTGCTCGAAGTCGTTAAATTGAATTTACATCTAAATGACGGGAACACCCAAATACTCCGAAATATTTTATTCTGAATTTGCTAATTCCGATTTTCAAAACTCCGAATTTCATAATTCCTAAGACTTATAATTTGGATTACTAAAAAACACGAATTTTAATTTACCGAATTACAAAAGTTCGATAGTTTGTTTTCCCGATTTTTATAACTCCGAACAATCAAAGGCGCGAAGTGTCATTGGCCCGAAAAACAGTATTCCGATGTTTTATTTATTACAATGATATAACATGAAACTTACAGACCGAGAGGGCGCCGTCGGTAATCATAAGTAATCGAGTACCGACAAGAGGCCGCTGCTGCTCATCCGTATTCCGATTATCAATTTTCCAAAATTTCATTGCTAATTCGGAAATCTGATATTCGGGATAATGAACTTCGTGTTATTGAAAAATAATCGGAATTTTAATTCTACGGAATAACGAAATTCAGAATTTGGAAAGGGTTCCCTCTATTTGGCAAAACTGACTGTCCGACTTTGAACGGGGTACGTACCCCGTTTTAAGTATGCTCACGAGATATAACAACAATATAATTATATGATTTCGATAAGGATTATAATATAGTAGATTAGGTTAGGGCACCGAGATGAAGGGGGGACGGGGGGCGAAGCCCCCCGCAGTAACAAAAACACTAGACAAACGTAACAATGATATTATTAGTACTTTAGGTTAGCGTTCGCTTGTGTCCCTTAGAGCGGAAATAGGCACCCCGCGAAGCGGGGTGATGTCGACACGCTGGCGGTTAGGTTAGGTTTAGGTTAGGTTAAAATAATTGGCGTGTGTCCCTGGCTCCTGTATAGGAAATGCTTGTCATTAGTTTTCCAACTACCCCATCTTCTTATAAATAGGGTACTTGTTCCTTATTAATGAAGTCGATTAATTGTGTATTCATTTGATTTGCTATTCAGTTTCTCAAGGCGTTAAAAAAGGGGAACTTCGGTACTTAATTCGTGTTTGTTAGCTGCGGTAGGGATCTTAGACGTTGGGGGTTGTTTTCATGATTAATTTAATACCTAGTTTTTAAAAAGAATTCGTCATTCTGATTTTTCAGATTTTAGTTTAGTCAAATTTATAATTGGTCGGTGTAATGATATTCGGATTTTTTAAAATCGGTATTTTAATAATCGGAATTCGTATTTTTGATATTTCGGATTATTATTCAGTCGGACTTCTTATTATTCGGGATATTGGAATTCAGAATTTTGATAATCGGAATTGTAACCTTTTGAAATTGCGTATTTATAAAAATCGGATTTATGAAAAATCGGAATACTTATATTAGGAGTTTTAAAACATTCGGAATTATGAAAATCGGTATTATGAAATTCGTGATTCCGACTATCGGAATTTAGTTTTTCGTATTTATGTAGTGTACCCCTACATGACTCAATTATACCTAGTAATTCCATTCCATATCTTTATTACGCGTAAAATGCCACGGTTTCAATGTTATAGAATGATGTGATTTGTGGTTGTACCTACTCAATTTACTTACTATAATAATACTTCAAAAACTTGTGTGCACAAAGTAAAAAATCTAAGATTCCACGAAAAAAGTATATAATCGACGAAACTTTGATAATTGGTGTTTTTATTAGGGCTAAACCATTAAATAGAAATTCAATCAAACTCCATTTTGTTCCCCCAAAATTGTCAAAGTGGGCGGAGTCAAATCTGTTCGTTAATAAATTTAAATTTATTCGCTATCGCCGCGCCGCGCGTTAACGCGTTTAAAAAGCGATTAGAACTTATATTGACACAATATGAACTTTTTGCCTCCTTCCCCGGCTGTAATCAAAAACGAGATTATTCAATTTGCAAAGTAATAGAGATACAAAGGCGCCGAATTTATTACTTTGCTGTCATTCAATTGGTAGCTTTCAAAATGGCGGACGTTAAAAAAGCTATATCTGCGGGATAAAAAGCTTGGTCTGGCTCCTTGAAGCGTTATTTACTATGAAAATTAAGATTAAATTTACATTGTTGCTTTTATAGCGTAGGTTCGCAGCGTCTGCTATGGTAAGGTATTCATGAAAGCAAATGTTTAGTCCCAGGGGGCGCGCTGCGAAGCGGGAAGCGAGTGCAGTGCGCGGGCCAACTTATGATAATTACGTTTAGAATAATCTCCCCGAAGCCATCTCGGCTGATACACAACCAACATGAACTTAATAGAACCCATTAATAAATTGATTGGTTACAGTAGCTGAATAACGTTTCACAAACTTAAAAAAAAAACACGTACATATATGGCCAAAATATTCATATTAAGAGTAAAAATAATATAACGAAGATTGCTGCGAAATGTTTTGTTAATAGTCTACACCAAAGAGTATGCAAATACTCGCACTGCAGTTTTCCAGGGCGTATTTCCTTTTGTTGTGGGTAGTTAAGAATTGCATGAGATGTACCCACATTGATATTTAATAAATCAGTTGTTGTTTGCATCTACGTGTTTCACTTGGTATACTACATGGTGGCAGCGGTGCTCAGTTTTTATTGGCTGGAAGTTCGTTATAAGTGATATTACAGAGGACACATACCTGTGCGAATCGAGAATAAAAGAATTGGTAACTTAGTTTCGTGCAGTGAGTTTTTTTTTGAAGCAATGGAACACGCCAGGCCACCGCCTGAGTTAAACATGGAGGGCGGTCCCGTTACTCGGGCCGACGCGTGGAAACGGTGGAAACAACAATTCCTGTTATTTGTGAAGGCATCTGGGGTGAGCAGCGAGTCACCAGAAGTGCAAGCCAGTTTGCTGGTTAACCTCATCGGTCCAGAGGGGTTTGACGTGTATCAAACGTTTGCCTTCGATGCGGAGACCGAAAAGGATGACATCAACGCAGTATTAAAAAAATTTGATGCCTATTTCGGTGCAAAAGTGAATACAACATTATTAAGATATAAATTCTTTACGCGTAATCAGGAAGAAGGCGAATCGATCCAGGCTTACGTAACAGCGCTGAGGTTGTTAAGTAACAATTGCAAATTCGGCAATTTAGGCGATGATCTACTTAAAGATCGCATAGTATGTGGCGTTCGGAACGTCACCGTGCGGGACAGGCTGTTGAGATGCGACGACCTTGACCTTGACAAAGCGATCAAGATGTGTCAAGCCGAAGAAGCGTCAAAGGAAAGTGGTCATCAATTGGGTGTTGCGGGTGAGTGCTCGAGTGGCGTGCAGGTGCACGCGGTGGAGCGCCGTGCGCGAGGCGGCGCGCGAGTCGGCCACCGCGGCGGCGGCGGCGGCGCGAGCGGCGCGCGGCGCGGTCGCGGCGACGGCGCCCGCTCGGCTCCCGGCCAGGCCGGCCCGGCGCCGGCGGCAGCGCAACGGCAGTGTGGCGGCTGCGGCGGCACGCGCTGCGCCAACCGAGAATGTCCGGCACAGTACGTAACATGTTTTTCTTGTGGCAATCGTGGACATTTTGCTAGAATGTGTAAATCCCGGTTTGTTAAAAATGATAATGAGGTGAGAAGAGTGTATGAAATAGAAAAAAGTGGCTTATTTGACAGTAATTCCGATGAAAATGAACCATTTTATATGGACATGGTTTCTTGTTCGAGTAAAAGAGGTCAGTGGACGGAAACCTTGTTTTGCGAACGTGGAGCAGAACAATTTAAGCTTGACACGGGAGCAGACATTAATGTTATATCTTTTGAGAGATTTTTATCATTGGGTTTTGATGTAAATTTGTTACAAATGACAAAAATAACACTCGAATCATATACGGGGGATATAATTCCTGTGAAAGGCGTTTGTAATTTATTGTGGCAGTATAAAGACAAAAGTTTTAACCTGTACTTTGCTGTAGCTAACACAAAATGTCAAAGCGTGTTGGGACGGCAGTCGTGTGAGGATATAGGGTTAATAAAAAGGATTAATATAATAAAATTAGAACAGTATTCAGACTTGTTCAGGGGCTTAGGATGTCTTCCGGGTAAGTATCATATCGTTATAGACAAATCGGTGCCGCCAGTCATAAGCGCTACTAGGAAAATTCCGTTAGGCTTGAGAGATAGATTGCTGGATGAGCTTAGGAACATGGAAAAGTTGGGAGTCATAAGAAAAGAGTCACATCCTACTCAATGGGTGCATCCTTTAGTATTGGTTGCTAAAAAGAACGGCGGGATCCGCATTTGCCTGGACCCGCGCGAGTTGAACGTGGCGGTGCGGCGCGCGCACTACCAGCTGCCCTCGCTGACCGAGCTGGCCACGCGCTTGCACGGCGCCACCTGCTTCTCCGTACTGGATGCAAACTCGGGTTTTTGGGTTGTACAGCTCGATGATGAGAGTGCTGATTTATGTACCTTTTCGAGTCCATTTGGTAGGTACCAGTTCCTACGTTTGCCTTTTGGCATTAATTGCGCTTCAGAAGTATTTCATGGTAAAATGCGTCAACTTCTAGAAGATTTAGAAGGGGTAGACAGTTTTGTGGACGACATCATTGTATGGGGGAAAACTAAAAGTGAGCATGATGAGAGGCTAGGTGCGCTTTTGAACAGAGCTAGGGAGATTAATATTAAATTTAATAAGGAGAAATGTAAAATAGGGGTACAGTCGGTAACATATCTAGGACATATATTTGATGCCAACGGCATGAGACCAGACGATAATAAGGTAAGGGCAATAAAAAGAGATGCCAGCACCACACGACAGGAAAAGTTTAGAAAGATTTTTAGGAGCAGTTAATTACCTGTCTAAATTCATTCCGAACCATTCTCAACGCGCGGCACCGTTGACAAATCTCTTAAAAAAAGACAATGAATGGCGGTGGGAGCAAAGTGAGCAAAAGGCTTTCAATGAGTTAAAAGAGGTCGTGTGTGGCGCTGGCGTACTGGCTCTGTACGACGTGGACGCGCCGGTGCTGCTCTCGGTTGACGCGTCGCGCGACGCGCTGGGCGCCGTGATCATGCAGGGCGAGCGGCCCGTGGAGTTTGCCTCGCGCACGCTCACCGACGCGCAGCGCCGGTACGCGCAAGTGGAAAAAGAGCTTTTAGCAATTGTCTTTGCATGTGAGCATTTCCACCAATACATATTTGGTAAAGAAAAAGTCGTCGTGGAATCGGATCATAAGCCCTTGGAAAGTATCTTTAAAAAACCCTTAATGTCCGTTCCAGCACGCTTGCAGCGCATGATGCTGCGTTTGCAGCACTATGACTTACATGTCACCTACAAACCGGGAAAATACATGTATATACCAGATGCCTTGTCTCGTGCGTCCCTGCCCGATCTATACAACGATGCCGTGCATAAAAATAATATGTATCAGGTACAATTGGTCGTGAGCAATTTGCCAATGTCAAATGACAAACTATCACTCATCAAAAAAGAATCAAAACGCGATTCAGAATACCTAAAACTAAGCGAGTATATAAATCAGGGTTGGCCAGACCACAAATCTGAAGTAGTGAGTGATTTAAGATTATATTGGGCGTTTAGAGAAAATCTATTTATAGTAGATGATGTAATATTTAAAAACAATTTAGTTTTGATTCCGCGAGCCTTACGAGCAGAGATGCTTAACATTATACATGAAGGTCACATGGGCATGGACCGGTGCAAGCGACGCGCGAGGCAGGTTGTGTTCTGGCCCGGCATCACGCAGGATATTGAGGCATGTGTAAGGCGTTGCCGCACCTGCCAGGAGAGTTTAAATGTACCCGCCAGAGAACCTTTAATGCCAATTGAGATTCCTGGGCTGCCATGGCAAAAAGTAGGTACAGATATTTTTGAGTTGAGAAAGAAATATTTCCTAATAATAGTAGACTACTATTCCAACTTTGTCGAAGTGTGTAACTTACCAAACATAACATCTAACGTAGTCATAGTAAAAATGAAAGAAGTATTTTCACGCCATGGCATCCCAGAAACACTTGTGAGTGACAACGGAACACAATACAGTAGTCGGGAATTTAAAATGTTTTCTAGGGACTGGGGATTCAATCACGTGACATCATCACCGAACTATGCCCAGGCAAACGGCAAAAGTGAGCGAGCGGTACAGACAGTTAAATCACTTCTTAAAAAATCAATAAACAGTAACGAGGATTTTCAATTAGCTTTGCTAAACTATCGTAATACTCCTAGGGACGGCTTGAGCTCTCCTGCGCAGCTACTAATGGGTCGTCAGCTCAGATGTAAGTTACCTGTACACCCCGAGTTGTTGTCCCCGCGCCCCGTCGATCCATCGGAACACGCGACTATGTTACGCAATCAAATGCGAGCAAAAGAGTTCTATGACAAACATAGTAAAACATTACCATCGCTAAGAGCGGGCGACGAAGTCGTATGTGTTGATGGAAAAACGAGGACTCGAGCAACCATTATAAGAAATGCCTGTACACCTCGCTCGTACATAATAGAAAGTAAGTTAGGTGGTAAATTTAGGCGTAATCGGCGCCATTTAATCAAATGCGAATCTAGTACCAATGCCCCGTCAGCATCTCTGGGCTCACTCGAGCCGGCATCAGCTGATGTGGACGACGAGTTCAAGGACGCTTGCGACGAAGTAGGTCAGGCAAAAAAATGTAAACTTCGACCTAATGATTCCAAGAATAAAGTCGAAAATAGCTCTGATCCTACCACTCGTGAAATCATGACTCGTAGGCGAGCCAAATTGCTAACAGAAAAGATTAATAGTAAACAAAACGAACAAGAATAAAACATAAGGTTTAAAATAGTGTAACATCAAAATGTTTTGTTTTTGTTTACGTGTTAACGGGGCAGATGAATCTAAATACTTATCTGTACTTACTAAAAACTACTATTTTTTTTTTATTATAATAAATATGCGTATTTGGTTAATAACATTTAAAATCTTATACGTTGTAGTAATCATAGGTACATTACCATATAAGTTTCATTTACCTAACCGTCTGTGAACCTTATGGCATTGAAATAAGGTCTCTTCATGATTGGCTAGCAGTATCCTTCCTTCGCTTTGTGATGATTAAGAATTGCAATGAAAACTCGTATTTAAACATCATATCAAGTCGTATTTTGGGGAAGGATAGGATTATATAGTAAATTGTTAAATAATGATAATACCAACATACAATAGTGTGGTATTGGATATGTCATTGATTAAATACGAAACCATGCTATTTAAGAATAGTTCCAGGTTTTATATATATAAGAAATGTTACTTGTTATTGTTAGCGATTGCTTTTGGGGGAGATGTTGTGGGTAGTTAAGAATTGCATGAGATGTACCCACATTGATATTTAATAAATCAGTTGTTGTTTGCATCTACGTGTTTCACTTGGTATACTACACCTTTGAACAAATTAAGCATACAAACTTCGTTTGGAAAACTGAAAAATCTACCCAGCGATATTTTGATACTTTTCACCAGTTTGGTTATCTATTATTCTACCTTGAGCCCCAACTGCTATCCTTCTGCTGCTTGAAAATGTAGCTGTTTTCCCAAACTGCCAGTATCATACAAGGCTGGGCAGTACAAAGCGTATAATATCAAAGTTCATACTCCAAAACCATTGTAATACATACGTCACTTGCAAAAGCATAGTTATACCGAAGCCCTGAGGGACCGCCGGGTGTTTAGTGCGGCTGTCACTCAATTTGACACCAGGGCTGACCGCCCTCGTGTCTGAAGCGAACATTTTCTCAATGACCACTGGGGAAGTGTGAGCTTTGGACACCTCGCTCTTGGAACAAGTTATTAGTGAAGGGCGGTTTTTAGCGGCAAAGCCTGCAATATTGCTTTTCGACGCGGTGATGGTAACTGAAACACTTACCTTTATAGCCCTTATTGTAAAAAAAAATCTTTGAATATCCATCAGATGAATATAGGTGCGAAGATCTTCATTTTTTCAGTACAAATTTCATGTTTAATTCATGTCTAAAGTGCGAAACGGTATTCGTCGCGTTATAAGATCAACTTTGTAATGTTTTAGGGTAAATTCCAAGAAGCCAAGAACCCGCTAGCCGTGTATCTCTGTTCGTAGCGAGTTTTTGCGATAAATAGGAAACTATGCTATTGGCAAAGAACGTTATACTACTAGAAGGTTGGCAGTTGCAAGTGAATGTGTGTATTATTTTTAAATCCGATGAGTTGATAATTCCCTAATTACTCCTGTTTATGGCCCTCGCCAAGAAGTTTGCAGCTAGTCATATAGTAAGCCGATTAATGAAAGTAAAATTTCGTCATATGCGCTTAGTTAACCGCCTCCCCGGGGACCGACTTAAAAAAAAACAAGTTTTAAAAATTATGAAACTAGGTTAATATATCTTGGAGTTTTTTTACCAGTGTTTTTATATAGGTACCATGCTACTAACCAACCTCTTCGCCCGCCTGAAGTATTATACTTAAATTGTACTTACAAAGTTGAGAAATCTTAAAGTGAAAGTGTGAAGCAGTTCAACTATGCGTAAAATTGGACTACGAAGTTGTTAATTAAATTTATGCTCTTTTGTGTGATGTGAACTACGTATATATTCTGACGATCGTTCTCAGAAATGTTCACATTCCGAAAAATGTAGGTACTTAGATAAGTTCGGTTGCTCAAAAAAGTTGCGCATTCATATTAAAATTATAATAAATATGTAGTTGCCAAAGTCGCAAGTTTCTCTAACCATGTTTATTTAGATCGTAGGTACACCCTTTTCTAGCTGCCGTAATTTGATATACAGTTTAACTCGCTGAATTTCCACATTATGTATACTGGTTAATGTGCAAAATTAATGTTTAGTTTCACGAATAACCGCTGCCTACAAAATTTATCAGCTCCGGGCGATTATGCAAATGTACTCGAATCGACGGATTTACCTCATTCAAATTAGGATTAGCGCTGACTGGTGAACTACGTTCTACTCGTATTTACTAATTACGCCACTCGCAAATGTACCTATATTTAACGGTAGGTATAATAAACGAATGTTCAAAATCAAAATATATGTCCAGTAGTGGACGTATTTCGGTTGATATATGATGAAGTAATATAACAAAGAACACGACAAGCGGTGTGAAAGTGTTAACACTTTAACTTAACTCAAACTAAGAGCGTAGGGCATAGCGACTCCTGCCCAGCTAGCACGATAGGTATCATCATCCCGTTTTACCGCGAAAATGTACGTACAACGTGACGATAAAACCTATCATGCTAGGGCCTCTGGCAGTGAATGCGTTAGGTAAGTATAGTATGGTAGATCAGAATCAGAAGGACTATGGCCAATCATTTATTGTGTATGGTAACCACGTATATTTATGCGACTACACAAGTGGGTTGCACCAAACCGTCTGTAATCATAAGCGGTGTTCGTTACAATCTGAACGTGTGGAAAGTTTGACAAGTTTATATGGAATGACAGCTGCCGGCGCCATATTTAACGTTGATCGGTCTTTAATCGTATGTTGTTGCAACCCGCCCTAAAACACACAACACATATCTAAGATGGTACCATCTTAGATATGTGTTTGCCTTTATTAGCTGGCGAGCAAGGGGTGGCCAAGTATAAATGTAGGACCCTCGTTGCGGGGCAGCGGTCAAGGATGTAGGTACAGACCGATTGTCCTCCGTCTTAGTTGGTTGTAACTAATATCTGTTGGTACAATTTATTCTAGTTTTGTTACTGTAAGCACCTTGTATGCATCCAGATAATTACTACTTTGTATTATTGAAGTACAAAGTAGAGGAACAAATCACAATAAATAACCGACTATTCTACTTCATAAAATTGTAGTTTTATAATATTCTTGAATAAGGTAAACGTCCTCGACCTCGACGGTGCACTAGTGTATGGCATGAGCATTTTTTGTCTAAGCAATACAAATACGGGTTAAATTTGAAATAAGATTTTTCTTCCTTCGAATTTAAGCCATGTCACTTTGACATAAAGTGCCCTTGTCATGCATTGTGTGGAGGTCTAGGACTTTTACCGTACCTACCTACCGTCAGTTAGGGTCATTACGCTGGTTACGCGACCACCTTCGTTTAGCGACCAGATGAAAGAGAAGGTTTTTCTATTGAAGATAACACCAGACAATTAGTTGTACATGCATTTTTTTTGGTGTTTTAGAATAGAAATCTACTAAAAAACCGAGAAAATATCCTTTCAGTTCACCAACTCAGCTCAGTGGCCGCCAACCGGAACATTAAATTAGGTGGTCGCTAGCCGGCTAAATGAACCTTTTTCTTTAATAAAAGCTCTCTGCGTTAATTGTCAGCGAAATTATATATAATTATATACATATATATATTCAAGTATATATTGGAATCTTGCGTCAGGAGCCAAGCTTCCAGAGTAGGTACTTCCTTACTAATATTATAAATGCGAAAGTGTGTGTGTGTGTTTGTTTGTCCTTCTTTCACGTCGCAACGGAGTGTTGTATTAATGTGATTTTTTGTATGGAGATACTTTAGAGGCTGGAGAGTGACATAGGCTACTTTTTCCAGCGGGAAAACATCTAATTTCCACGGGAAAATTTCAATATGTTACATTTTCCTATAACCACGCGGGCGAAGCCGCGGGCATCAGCTAGTATTATATAATTATTATGTAAAAATACCTAGTTCAATTATCTATTTGCAATGTAACTCTTTCGGTACAGATTGTGAATCCACTGACGGCCAACCGTTTCTGCGCCGGTCTTATGTAAAGAATAATTGGACGATCTCGGAGCGATGTCTGCGGTAAGAGCGCGGGCAGTTACTAATTAGAATAGAAAGGTGCTTCCTTGGAAACCACTTATTAATTAACTATGGAAGTTTGTTGAGCAGGCAGATACCATGGGTTGTTTTGCATTAGTAAAGTTTCAAAATAAATTGGTGATGCAAAAAAACGCGTCGTACGAAAGTACGTAACGGGACACACGGGATACAGAGTCTATAGACCAGAGAATAAGTACGTAGCTACCACCACCCACCACCACCACCACCACTTAAAAACTTAAAATTTTATTTGGGCTTCACACAACACTTTTATGCCCTCTAAACGTTTCATTACTTTCAAGCTAACTGATTAATAAACTGAAGGTGAAGACTCATTTCAATGAAATGTACCTATTTATTTGTTTAAATTTCTAATTTTATTCCGCTACATGAACCATCGGCCTTGGGTGTTTAGTAATATTGTACCATAAACACGGTAAAATGTATCGCTAAAAGTGTCCGAGAGAGATCATAAAGGGTATCAGAAACGACCCTTTATGCATTGATCTAATACAATCGACTTTCAATGTGCAACAAAATTGCACCGATAGTTTGACGACGCCATCAGACTGCAGCCAACCAATCCCTGTCGATAAAAAAGTAAATAAAAACACTTCTGATTCGTCGAGGATGTGCTTTTATATTGAATTTGAAACCTTTTTGATGTTAGTGTTATGTTTATACCGGCGCGATCGCTATGAATATTGTCACTGTAGTAAATATTATTTTATTTATATTTATATTATATTATATCGACGGTGGAAAGGCAAAACCACTGAAGCGACATTTTTTGAATTTTACAGGAGAGCGTTTTAAAGTTTTTTTTTTCACTATAAAAATCATAACTTTTTTTCTAGTATCTTAGAGAGTTGGGTTCTATGCACGGGATATTTCATTTTTTTTTGCTATATAATTAAATTAATGTTATTTCCTAAAACTTGCTGGATTCGAAAATAAACGTCGCTTAAGTGAAAGCAGCCCCAAAAAATTCCCGGAAGAACCATTGAAGCGACACCATCATGCCGTAGACAGACCCTCGAAAATCGAATGAAGCAACTACTTATGTTTAATTTGTTCCCGGATTAACCATTTAACCAACTATAGTAACAGCAACTGTTTTGAAAGAAATTAAAATATTTATCCAGTATTTCAGATTGCCA
This sequence comes from Epinotia bilunana, assembly GCA_947049275.1. Lineage (NCBI taxonomy): Eukaryota > Metazoa > Arthropoda > Insecta > Lepidoptera > Tortricidae > Epinotia > Epinotia bilunana. Next base: position 23,657,401 of record OX346253.1, read on the forward strand.
AAGTGATATCTGTCCAGCATAACTACTTTATTGTTTTTCATTTATTCTAAAGAGTACTTTAAAATTTAAATTCCAATAGGTATAAAGTTTAAATAAGCATAAACAAAATAAAAAATATCCGAATAGACTTTAAATAACAGAAAAACATAAACAATTAACTTTTACCAAACTACTTTCCACTTGTTTCAAGATGGGGGAGACTGGGGAGATCAGATGCCACGAGAAATGAATAAATGCACTCCTGTGAAATTGCGTGAGTAGCAAAAGAAAGAATAAAAAACTTGTTGCGTGAAAATTCTCAACAATGCCACTTATTTAAAATTTGTCGTAGATAAAGTATTGTATGCAACGGTGTATAACTGGTCTAAAAACGCTCGTGGTGTCTTTAATGCGCAACCCACGACACTCGCGTTTTAAGATCTTTGTTATACAACAGTTGCATATAATACTAATTAATTATCCAACTTACAGATAAATAATAGATTGTGTCTCAAAGGAGCAACATGATAATAATATACGTCTTAACGGCGAGGGTGCTATATTGCATCTTGAGCGTAACGAGGGATTTTGCAACAGACGCAAGTGGCACATATTGCTTTTGACACCACTTAGCTTCCTCATTTGAGGGCAACGATGACTCTTTTCTGAATAGCAGGTGTGAGAAATATAACTATATCAGCCTATGTACGTCACACTGCTGGGCACAGGCCTCTCAAGCTCTCTACTGTAGGACATAGGCCTCCCCCAAAGAGTGCCATAGTGACCGGGCTTGCGCCACCCGCATCCAACGGACTCCCGCGACCTTTACCAGGTCATCATGACTGCAGTCCGCCTAACCACGCTGCGTCTTCTGGTACGTGGTCGCCACTCGAGAACCTTTCCGCCCAGATGGCCATCGTTTCTGCGTGCAATCTGCCCCGCCCACTGCCATTTAAGCTTAGCGATGCGCAGGGCTATATCGGCTGCCTTGGTTCTGCTGCGGATAGCCTCATTTCTGATGCGATCACGCAGAGACACTCCCAACGTAGCCCCCTCCATTGCTCTTTGGGTGACTTTGAGCCATTTAAATAAAGCGATTTAACTCGTAATTAACCCCCAAATTCATCCGTTTACGTTTCATACGTCTAGTTCATAGTTGCATATCAACCTTTACGGGCTGCAGGCACAGCCAATTCTCGTGCTCGCCAAAGAGCCGTGGCACGCCGCCAGGCGGGCAACCGTAATCCTCGACCCCTAAACTCGCGTTTTAATATGACATACTCGTAAAACGAATGGCACGGAGTAATCTGGACGGAATTGTTTTTGAATAAATTAGCAATCCTGTTACCTTTTATAGACGAGAAGGATAACTGGTAGCTCCACTTGTGTGCTGATGCCTTGGTAGAAGTAGGGAATTAGTGAGACTGTTCCGAATAAAGTAAAGCAAATAAAAATATCTCCTGTGCCGTATCGTTTCGTATACAATTTTACAGAATGTTGAGATGAATCTGACTAACGTTTGTGTAACGATTTATGCAATGGAATATTTGATAAACTGTTAAAAAAAATTATGTGTTTAATTGAAGGTGGTGCTGAATATTTTATAAGACCATAACAACCCTTTGTCTTACAAAATAAACTAGCTATTTGTATTCGTACAATTAATTTATATTGCAAGTAAGATAGAGTTGATGCTGTGCAGTAGGTACAGTCCGACATACATTAAGTACCTAAGCTAATCAATCTATTTTCATAAACCCGTAAATTAGTATTGAAGTAATAGATGGAAATTGTTGTGGGTAGTTAAGAATTGCATGAGATGTACCCACATTGATATTTAATAAATCAGTTGTTGTTTGCATCTACGTGTTTCACTTGGTATACTACATGGTGGCAGCGGTGCTCAGTTTTTATTGGCTGGAAGTTCGTTATAAGTGATATTACAGAGGACACATACCTGTGCGAATCGAGAATAAAAGAATTGGTAACTTAGTTTCGTGCAGTGAGTTTTTTTTTGAAGCAATGGAACACGCCAGGCCACCGCCTGAGTTAAACATGGAGGGCGGTCCCGTTACTCGGGCCGACGCGTGGAAACGGTGGAAACAACAATTCCTGTTATTTGTGAAGGCATCTCGGGTGAGCAGCGAGTCACCAGAAGTGCAAGCCAGTTTGCTGGTTAACCTCATCGGTCCAGAGGGGTTTGACGTGTATCAAACGTTTGCCTTCGATGCGGAGACCGAAAAGGATGACATCAACGCAGTATTAAAAAGTGCTGGAATAACATACCTCCTCCTAAGTGCTGGAATAACATACCTCCGCCACTCAAGAAATGTAATACCATCGGCAATTTCAAATTACATCTGAAACGATACCTTATGCAAATACAGCAGGCACTTCCTCCTGGCAGTCGAGCTGTGCCTTCATATATGTAATGAACCTAAGATTTAAATTCATATGTGAATTTACATTAGAGTACCTAGTAAATTAAAGTAATTTATTAATAATAATATTTGATTTTAATTTTTTTTTTTTGGCCAAATACGTTTACAGTGCATATCCAAACATACAATATTATTACCTACTCAAACATTCCTACGGCACAATATCACACATATTCCGTCAAGTCAAACACACACACACACACACTCATACAAATACGCACACACTCACACACACGCGCGCACACAAACTGAGACATTTCGTTCCCGACAAACAACGAGCAATGTAAAATGGATTAATATAGTTACCAGGGTCTGGCTGAAAACCAGCGTTGCAGTGGCCTTACTACTGTAACATTATGCTGAGGCAAGCCCCTTTTTAACATCACATAAGGATAACTGTAGGATTTATTTTAAATTTTATATGTTGTCTACTTTTAAGGTTCCCATGTTAACTAGAAATGTCATGTGATGTTGAATAAAGTTTTTCTATTCTATTCTATTCTATTCTAAAAAAAATTGATGCCTATTTCGGTGCAAAAGTGAATACAACATTATTAAGATATAAATTCTTTACGCGTAATCAGGAAGAAGGCGAATCGATCCAGGCTTACGTAACAGCGCTGAGGTTGTTAAGTAACAATTGCAAATTCGGCAATTTAGGCGATGATCTACTTAAAGATCGCATAGTATGTGGCGTTCGGAACGTCACCGTGCGGGACAGGCTGTTGAGATGCGACGACCTTGACCTTGACAAAGCGATCAAGATGTGTCAAGCCGAAGAAGCGTCAAAGGAAAGTGGTCATCAATTGGGTGTTGCGGGTGAGTGCTCGAGTGGTGTGCAGGTGCACGCGGTGGAGCGCCGTGCGCGAGGCGGCGCGCGAGTCGGCCACCGCGGCGGCGGCGGCGGCGCGGACGCGGCGACGGCGCCCGCTCGGCTCCCGGCCGGGCCGGCCCGGCGCCGGCGGCAGCGCAACGGCAGTGTGGCGGCTGCGGCGGCACGCGCTGCGCCAACCGAGAATGTCCGGCACAGAACGTAACATGTTTTTCTTGTGGCAATCGTGGACATTTTGCTAGAATGTGTAAATCCCGGTTTGTTAAAAATGATAATGAGGTGAGAAGAGTGTATGAAATAGAAAAAAGTGGCTTATTTGACAGTAATTCCGATGAAAATGAACCATTTTATATGGACATGGTTTCTTGTTCGAGTAAAAGAGGTCAGTGGACGGAAACCTTGTTTTGCGAACGTGGAGCAGAACAATTTAAGCTTGACACGGGAGCAGACATTAATGTTATATCTTTTTAATAAATCAGTTGTTGTTTGCATCTACGTGTTTCACTTGGTATACCACAGAAATATAAACCCGGAAAATGAAGTGAGTAGTGGGTTGCAAGGCAGGTGTGGGTAATTTTTCTTAAACAGCCAGTCCTCGACGGCGAGCAGGGGCAAGCAGGCTGAACGAGAGCCCTTTGTTAATTACGGGACGGCGTAAACACCCGGTAGCGCGGGGCTGACACAGAAATACAGTAGACTCCTTTTCAGTTTTTTTTAAGTAATCACGTTTACAATGCATATGTTATCCATACTAATATTATAAATGTGAAAGTGTGTCTGTCTGTCTGTCTCTGTCTGTCTGTCTGTCTGCCTGTCTATCTGTCCGTCTGTCTGTTACCTCTTCACGCTTAAACCGCTGAACCGATTGAGATGAAATTTGGTATGAAGATAGTTTGAATCCCGGGGAAGGACATTGGATAGTTTTTATCCCGGAAACTATCCCCGGAGGGGGTGAAATTGGGGACGAAAGTTTGTATGGTGCTACGATATAAACGAGTTCCACGCGGACGGAGTCGCGGGCAGAAGCTAGTATAAAATAATTTAAACGGATTTTATAAAGCTTACCTATCTTATGTAAGTAATAAAAACACCCCGATGGTTCGGGCCCTTCGCAGCGTTCGCGATCACGCAGGTAGACTGAGAATAACGATTTATATTTCCTCTACCAAATTACAATACGTTTTTTTTAATGCTGACGGGATGGTTGGATGGGCTTTTAAGGTATGGCCAACTAATACTGACTATTTTATTTATTTATTTAATTAGTAATAATCGCGGAAAACGAAAACAATGTTAAATATATTACACGGCATACAGATAACAGTTACCCAACGCCACTCATCGTAAAACGATACGATGTCAATCTATCTGTTGATGCTGTATGATGTTCCAATATTTATTTTCGATGGAGACTAAGGTAACTGACAACGATTGATTAACTTACTACTTACTAATAGCTACTTTTACTCCCACTTCACACATTAAATAACATGAAAAGTAATTTTTAACCAATAAGTCCAAGTTATTTGGACAGAAATAGTGTGGGAAGCTATTTGATACAAGAATAACGCAGATCAAACACGGCGCAGAGGTCCAGAAAGAAAAAAAAAAAATGAATGGGACCGCAATCGGTTTGATTTATTTTGCTGGTTGACGTGACTCCTTGCAGTGGATACTCGCCGAGCCTCTCAGCCTACTGTATGTCAGTGTTATCTGCTCTGCAAGCCTTTGCCTCTTGAATCCTTAATCGCGACCCTACGACGTCACCGTCGATCTCCCGTCCTCTAATTACGAGAAAAACGTTTGAATTATCTTTTATTTCTCTAATTAGATGTTCACGAGCCCCCGTGCGCTCGAGGGCGTCAATAGACGGGCAATTTCGCAAGTGTCGCGACTTCAATGAAAGGATTTAAACGTTGAGTGATTTATTTAATTCCGTAGAGTAAGATTTTTGTTTCAAATTAGTAATTTAGGTCGGGTTTTAAACCGATACACGAATAAAATCGACCAAGTGCGTGTCGGGCCACGCGCAGTGTAGGGTTCCGTAGTTGTCTGTCTATCTTGGTTACATCGACACGCGCGCGCCAACTAAATGGTTGCATCGGCCGAATTTGTATGAAAGTTGGCCTGGCCTTTCTGACTACACTTTAAGTTGGTCGACTACTACTCGTTAGATACCTACTACTCCAAAAACTAGGGCTTTAAAGCCCAATATCTCGCAAACGAATCACTGACTTGAAAAATGGTTTTAAAAAACCCATCATATTTTTAACAAACTATCCAACGATACCCCTCACTATGGGTTTAACGAAAAAAAAATCAATACATCCCCATTTTAGGTGTAGGTAGTACCTACCCAAAAAAAAATGTTTTCAAGATTTTATTCTACTGTGTTGTGGGCGTCATTGATTTTCTAGTAGTAAGGGAAGACGGACGGACAGGCAGACGGACATGGCGAAACTATAAGGGTTCCTTGTTGACTACGGAACCCTAAAGAGGGAATATGGCTTATTTTGGCTTGGAATCGATAGGAAGCTCAATTAAAATACATACCTCAAAAAATACTAAGGCAGTACGGTTTTAATGTTGCTTCTTATAGAGAGAAAATGCTCAGGGTTCGTGACATCATGAACATCGAGTGTCATAATAAATGACAATTGTTTCATATGAAGGTACGTTTTGCGAAAAAGGGACATAATATACTCCCTCTAAAAAACATTCACTGCCAAGAATAAACGCGCGACGTTAGTAGCCATTCCCGTGGTTTTCCTCCTATGTAACGGGAAGCGACTACGGCGTAGGCGCCCGCTAGGTAGGTTTCTGGCTGTGAAAGTGGTAAAACCTTGGACACTTATAACTTAGTGATAATTTTTCTTGTGTTACTTTTTCGGTAAATCAACATTATTGATTATTTTATTTTGTGTTAATAATATCATCAATCATCATCATCCCTATTCAATACGTTTACTTGAATGCATCCCCTGTGTAGACGACGCGCTCACCCACTTCTGCGGTGTAGGCGCGTTGTAAGGCTGGCCGGCGCGGCCGCCGCTGCGCGCTGCCCGCGCGCGGCTTTTGTTTATATATCTACTATTGTTTTTTTTCAGAGGCTTGTTCTATTTTTGTAAATTTTACTATTTAAGTAAGAGTCCCTACTCCTATACAGACGAGCGTATTTTTCAAAATGCTTCCTTTTTAATTCAAAATTACGACGTAACTATTAGTATTCATTCAAAAACTGATAACGTACTTAAATATATATTTTTTTAACTAGGGACCAAAAGAGTTCAATTTTTCATTTTATCTTTCTTAACCTAAAATAAATGAGTTTTCTTGTGTCTTTTTCAAAATTTTGCAGTGAGAAGTGCCGTTTCGGTTTTCAACTTTGCAGTAATAAAGAATCATTTGGTACAAGAATGATTACAATTCAATTCAATAGGGGAAAATCAGATTCATAAAAAAAAATACCTTCCGAGTTTTCTTCACTTTTTTAATGAAAACAGGATTACATTATAGTTTTTACTGTACTTATATTTTGCCCTAAAATAATATTATATTTTTAGGGTTCCGTAGTCAACAAGGAACCCTTATAGTTTCGCCATGTCCGTCTGTCCGTCCGTCCGTCTTCGGCTTAGCTCAGTAACCATTACTACTAGAAAACTGTGATTCGGCATGGGTATATAAATCAATCACGTCGACAAAACAGTACAATTAAGTGTAGAAAAAATAATTTCTTAGGGTATCTCCCCTATACCTAAAGCGGGGATGTTTTTTTTTTCTCGTTCAATCCATAGTGTGGAGCATCGTTGGATAGCTCGTACAAAAATATTATGGGTTTTCTAGAACCATGTTTCAAATCAGTGATTCATTTGGGAGATATTGGGTTTTAAAGCCCTAATTTTTGGTGCAGTCATGTATCCCCTCCCTGCCGGCTAAATGGCTACTACTGGGATGTGAAAAAAATCGTACATATAATGAATTTAAAAGGAAAACTATCACGGACAAGTAGGCATAAGTAGTTACCGAGTAATAGTCAACCAAGGGTACCTCCCCTACTCCTAAAGCGGGGCTGTAACTTTTTTTCTCGCTAAACCCATGGTGTGGGGTATCGTCGAATAGCTCGTTTAAAACTATTATGGGTTTCCTAAAACCATTTTTCAAATCAGTGATTAGTTTGCGAGATATTGGGCTTTAAAGCTCTCATTTTTGTTCGAGTTATGTGCTAAAACCGGCTAAGTGCACTGCGCGTGGCCCGACACGCACTTGGCCGGTTTTTTTAAATGACGTATTAATCACGCTGCACCGACGCCGCGCGATGTCTCCACCTATTTTTTTATTTAAGAAATGATTAGAGTTATTTAAGTACGTTATGATTTTTTGAATAAATATTAATAGTTCGTCGTAAACTTGAACGAAAAATTAAGAATTTTACAAAATACGCTCGTCTTTACGAGTATGTGGACTCTTAATGCTTATTTAATGCAAATAGGAAAACTTGTTAGTACCTATTGTGTGCTTGTGCCGTGGTTCTAAATAGTTAACTTGTACCCATACCTATTTATAGTGCTACTCTTAATACTTATCCAGAACTGTAGTGTGTTGTCAACGTCGTCGGCTCACTATCTACAAAGTTGCACAAACAAATGTATACCCAAAATAGGGGTAAGTATTTTGGAGTAAGAAGTATATTGTCAATGGTAGTGAAAAAATTTCTTCATGTCAGTTCATATATTTTGGCGGTGAAGTTCTGCATAGCGCAATCAACATGGTTTCTGTAGGAAAAGTATACAAACCAAACAAACGCATGTTTCACTGTTTAAAACTACACCATAAAAACAGAAAATGGAGAGAATTCGCTCAGAATTACCTGGCAGTTTTATAAGTTTATTGGCAACGGACCGTTTTCCAATGGACGACCATTCCATTCCGAAGGACTGGACCGAGCTATTTTTAAATATTCCAAGTGCGGTCAAGCATAAAATCTACAAAGTAAATGGATTACCTATCTTTTATTGGGCGGGTCGGGCGGTCGCAGATAGTAAGGTTTACGTTCTTTTTATCAATAACATAAATTCATCACGTACGGTACATAAATAAATGAGAGTTATGTTATTGCTCTCTATTGAAATTATTTTGGAATGTTTATGGCCAGTTTGTGGAGAGAGTGTATAATACGAGTTTTAGAACGAAATATTACTTTACTTATATATGAGACTTTATTCAACTCAGTTTTATAAGTACCTACTTAAGTATAAAAAAATACTTGCAACGTTACTTTGGAAACGTGAGTCTGAATCCCTTAGTACCTATGAATTTATGTGGTCCTTCGGCAGATAAGGTAAACATGTAAGTACACCTGCGTTACAATGCATTAAAACAAACGAATTACAATGAATGGATTCTTAAAAAAAAAGAGTTCTTATACTCGATAGAACCGATCATTAGCCGCTTCTTTCAAAATATTTACGTTAAAGCAAAAGGCGTGATTACAATAAAATCATTCAAAATAAATACTCAATTACGCCGCTTACGTTAATTACGAGGTTCAAAGGCTGTAAGGTGCTTAAGTGTCCTCTTAGTCGAATATCCTTTAAGAAAACCCTTTTTCTCAGATGTCAAGCCTCTCGTGTCAATCGCAGCGAGGGAGGCTACTAATTGAAATAAATATTTGCGCTTCGAATTTTCTTTCGCAAGTTACTCGAATTGTTTGCTCTCAATTAGATTGCGTATAATGTCTGGGGGAACCAATTATTTTAGGATGTAAAATGACGAGTTTCAAGCTCTTTTGAAACTTGTTAGTTTACAACCAATTCATTTTTATTACTCTAGATACCCGACAAAATTCTATCAGCTTTATCCAAGCCAATGGCAATCGTAGGAGCTAATGTGATCGCAATTGAAAGTGCATTGCAGAAAATTGTGCAATAAGTATGCATGACATCCCCGCCCGCGGTGCAGGAGTCTGGAGTCTGGACTGCTGTGGTATCATTATTGCCTTCATTTCTATTTCTAATAATTGTAAACCTATATAGCCAAGTTAAATGAGATTGTATTTGACTCTTATAACTGCTGTTATGATAGGTTATATGACATTTTGCTCGTTGGTCGATGTTTATCAATTTTATCATTTATCTTAAATGGTTTTGCTCTACATGACATTCTGTTTATGTGCTTTTAAAACTATTTTCGTCAACTAAGGACAAATAAAAATTAATATTATGCTGTGGTCCTTTGCCTATAATATAAACGTGGTCCGGCTAATCCGGACCGGATCGCATCAGTGAAGATGTTATTGACTATGGAATATCTGTGTGACGTAACTAATGCACGGGACTGGAGGGAATTGCAATTACGAGTATCTATATTACAGTTGCAGTGGTAAGCAAAAGCTATTCGAGAACTATTCGAGACTATTCGAGATTCACCCATAAATAAACGTACCCTTGTCCCGAAATTATTATCATTTTACCAAAGAAACCCGACAATATGCCGAGTAGGTACGGGCAGTGTAGGTCTGCACAAGTGTGCGGCACGAGCGCGGTTTACGATTATTTGAGTGCGCGAGAACACTAACGTCCTAATTTATAACGTTAATACAGCATGACTGCAGCCCGGCTGTACATTACGGGCTGGCACATGAGGACGTGACAATGGGTTGCGCACCTACGAATGTTATTGTAGGCATAATATGTAGCACCTACTTGTGAAGCCCGATTGCGTTATTAGACTGTTTCTGAATGTGCCCTTTTAATCAATAGTGATGCGGTTTGATTAGTCTCACACCTTCTGAGATTGAGCAGACTAATCCCCGGTTTCACAAGAGATCCGTTTTACCTTATGTCGGTAAGTACTAAGTAGAGTCAAAAATGTACTCTACAATAACTAAAATGTGATCCAGCATCTTCCTAACGCATCTTTATAAACCGGACCTAAGTGAAATAGGTACCTACGTACTTACCGGTGGGTAAATCAGGCAAGCGCTGATGATAAACATTAACACTAACTTATGCAAAAAACATTTCACGTCATTGAATATTATACGTATTATACGAGGATCATGCCAAAAGAAATTCGATACTCAAAAGTTACAGAGTTTATTCTTTATTAGAGTTATCTATTTTTTCGAAGTATTCACCGTTGAACACGTTTACACTTTTCCATCCGTCTAAACCACTTAAAAATATATTAAATACTGATGACCACTCTTCTTTAGACGCCTCAGATTTTCATAAGTATACGCAGCCAGGGCATCTTCTTTGTTCTGAAATAGCTTTCCTTTTAATTTTTCTTAAATTTTTGGAAATAGGTAAAAATTACAGGGTGCTAAATCAGGGGTATATGGCGGGTGGGGCAGAATAGTAACATTTTTTGAACTGAAATAGTCAAGTGTTCTATCAGAAGTGTGCGGGGCAGCGTTGTCGTGGTGCCAGAGCATGTGCTGGGTTCCTGTCTTAGGCCGCTTGTCACACCAAGCTGACAATACTTTTGGGGCACAAACTGCCACATACCATTCTGAATTAACTGGCGTTTGATCTTCTAGCGCTATCGTAGCAATATGTCCCGTCTTGCAGAAAAATTAGGCAACCATTTTGTTTCTGTGTACTGTGTAAGTACTTCGTGCTCAGCGACATTTTGTTAGAGTCGGCTCATCTTCACAGCACCATACTGTGGACTGTCGCTTTGTTTCAGGATTGTAGTTATATAGCCATGTTTCGTCACCTGTCAGTATATCATAAACGTTTTTTTTCTCGCCAGCGTCGAATTTATTTATCATTTTGCACCAATCCACGCGAGTCTTTCTGCAAATCGGTGAGTTTGTGCGGGGTGCCGCACAAACTCACCGTGCCGTGTCGTGCCTTGCCGTGCCGTGCCGTGCCGTGCCGTGCCGTGCCGTGCCGTGCTGTTCCTTCTTAAGCGTTGTTCAAGATGGGTGCATCTTGAACAACGCTTATGAAGGAACAGTTGATCATGAATGATAGTTCTGATCCAATGCCCAGATCACGCTCGAGTAATTCGTCGGTTCGCACGAATATTTTTTTCCACAGCTTGCACATTTTCTTGAGTGACTGCGGTCAGCGGCCGTCCTGTCTTCGCCTCATCTTCAAAGCTCTCCCGTCCTCTTTTAAATTCAGCAAACCAATTAAAAACAGTTGCACGTGAACACGCAGACTCACCAAAAGTCGTGACTAAAAGTTCAAAACTCTTGAGGTTTTAAACCTTTTTTAACGTCATAATAAATCATAACACGAAAATCACGTCGAGTGAGCTCCATTGTTGCAGCAAATTCCCCCCAAATTCAACCAGAAAAAAAATATAAAAAAATAATACTATGATTTTGGTGTTTCATTTTTGAATTTATAAGCAAAGCCAGTATCAATCAAATGACCATGGAGTATCTAACTTCTTTTGGCATGACCCTCGTAACCATAAGTTTAATTCCCATTTTTGTAGAGGAAGAGATAAAGTAACAAGTTGTAGCCGTCTAGCTACATACATGTTGCGTCTAGCCTTTGTTCAAAGATAACCTTTTACTGTCATCAAAGACATTGTATTCACAAACAAAACTAGACAAGAAAATATACTTCAAGTGGATACACAGCAACTGCAAAAAATAGTAAATAAATACTATGGAAATAAACAGACAACTCTGGAATGCGTATATTTAAAAACGTTTGAACGAAAATCTTAACGATATCTTTTCTTTTTTGTTTTCGACTGAATTATACTCTTTGTGAATTTTGTGATATTATATTAAGAACTCCATTAATCTCCAAAGTAGGAAAATACTATTTTTGTTTTTGGCTAGTGCAATGGATATGTATTGAGTTTTTAGGTGCACCTAATGTGCTCGATTGAGTTAGATGCGAGTTTATCATAAAAAATCGGCCACGTGCGTGTCGGGCCACGCGCAGTGTAGGGTTCCGTAGTTGCCTGTCTATCTTAGTTACATCGACACGCGCGCGCCAACTAAAGGCCTCCACCCACCGAACGCGTGTCGTGCGCGGCGCGTGTCGGGGGCGGTTGAAGCGGTATATTCACGCAAGCGGGCGGCGTGTAGCAACGCAGGGGTACGCGGCGGGCTCTCTCACTACCAACACATTTAATATGTATCTCACTGTCTCTACCACACTTAGTAGCGCGGGCCCGCGCGTCATATCTCTCTCACTACCAAGACATTTAATATGTATCTCACTATCTCTATCACACTCAGCAGCGCGGGCCCGCACTACACACGCGACGCGCACGACACGCGGCCGCGCTGCCGAGTCGTAACTTTATAGCCGCGGGCCCGCGTCCGGACCGCGTTCGATGTGTGTTTGAAGTGTAGTTTCAATGCTTTACAACTTGCGCGGGCCAGCGCAGCACACGCGCCGCGCACGACACGCGTTCGGTGGGTGGAGGCCTTAAATGGTGCGGTTGTGTCGGCCGAATTGGTACGAAAGTTGGCCTTGCTATGTACATTTTAAGTTGGTCGACTAGTTATGCCTACTTAGGCGTGATAGTTTTCCTCTTAAATTCATTATATGTACTACCGCCACGAATTCACATCCCCAGTAGTAGCCATTTAAGGGGCTGTATTGAAAAATATCGAGTTGTTTGAAACGCCATTCTGACCATATTAAAAGACAATGAGGCCTGATTTTCAGATATATGATTCTTGATTATATGTTTGTTTTTCAACTTTATCGATACACGATTGCTTAAAATTTCCTCGATAGAAAAATATAAAGTTGCGTCCTAATTTTTAGATTTTTAACCAGTGTACGTAAGCAACAAGCAATGACTCGAACAAAAATTAGGGCTTTAAAGCCCAATACCTCGCAAACGAATCACTGTGTTGAAAAATAGTTTTAGAAACCCACAATAATTTTGAAGGAGCTATTCAACGATAACTCACACTATGGGTTTAAAGTTAGGTAAGTAAAGTTACATCCCCACTTTAGGTGTAGGAGGGAGGTACCCTAAAAAAATATTTTTTCAAGTTTTTATTCTTTTGTTTTGTCGGCGTGATTGATTTATATTATATACCCATGCCAAATTACAGTTTTCTAGTACCTAGTAGTAAGGGTTACTGAGCTAACCCGAAGACGGACGAACGGACATTACCTTCTGCACCCAGCAAGAATAATTGTTACATTTTACTTAAGTACATAAATTCTGTATAACCCGATTTGATTTGATTGTTTTGGCAATGGAGCTAACGTACACCGACGCTACGTCACATGCATCTATCTAACTAGAATATTCAACACGATTTCATCAAAATGGCCATTATTTCTTACAGTGTAACACGACATTTTCCAATCCAATAACATGTTAAGAAGTACCTAAAGTAAATATCACCCTTTTTCAGCGTTCGCGGCACAAAATTGCTTCGCTAAAACTATCTGTTAAGCTGCAGACAGCCCGAACTAGCAATAAAGGGAATGAGTTGCAAACGCCTCGTTTCGAATTAAAATTTGTAGCAATCAGGAGTCGCGGGGGATGGTCGCGGCAATTGCTATGGATATTTGATTGTTTGCAAGTCGTGGTCGTAGTGAGCGTGCTGTGGGCAGTAGAGAAAGATAACAGTGTTTAAACTACTATTACCTCCATGCGTAGGGTCACGGAGTTTTCGGTGGAGTATCAAAACTGTTACTACCGATAACGCTACTTTTTACAGTGTAAGGGAATGGATTTTTTCAGTAGTAATAACGCGGTAGTAGGTACTTTTACTGAACATTTGCGTCATACAAAACTCAAAATGTATCCTATTAATAAATAAATAAACTTCACATACTATAAAAAAAATCCTATCAAAAAACGCAAGCAAAAAATCTACTTCAAAGTCAGAGCACGAAGTCGTTTCTTGCTTGCGTTTTTTTGACAGAATTTTCTCTTACACTTTCGGATAGAGTTTACGAGAAGGTTAAAAAAAATCCTGGTCCTAATAATGCAACAATAGAAGGTGTTTACTGCTGTTCGGCGGACTGCGGCGTTAACGAACCTGACCGCCGGTGTACGCCAGCCGAATTGCGAGCGAACGCTTTGGACCGATAGCCAATCCGAGCGGAGTCAATCCGAGACACACGAGTTCACATTTACATTCGATCCCAATGTGTTTGCGCTGGATCCCTAGCTAATGTCAGAATTACCGCGCGATACACATTAAAATTAAATTCCATGTAATACTCGTTGTAGGTACAACTTAGAAAAATTGAAAAACCCCCGACATTTTCATTTCAAAGTCCAATATCCATCCATCCAATAGTTTTAAGATCCAAATGACGTGAGCAATGGTCTCTAATATTAATTTAATTAAAATGATTAATAGTAATGAAAAAAATTGTTTCCAATAACGTGTTTTTTTTATGTAATTTGCTTATTTAATCAATGTAGCAGTATTATTATTATTATATTCAATGAAATGTGTAATTATTAGTTATTAATGTAAATGAACATTTGTTCAAGATATAAATTAGCACGTAAGGTTTATCTGTTAGTGTTAATTTTTTATAAATGAATAAATAAATAAATATCTCAAAATGGCTGAACAGATTTTCATGAAACATGGCTAAGAACACTCAGGATAAAATTATCTATGACACAAAAATAACCGCATTCAAATTGGTCCATCCGTTTAGGAACTACGATACCACAGATGGACACGTTAAACTTATAACACCCCTCTCTTTGCATCGGGGGTTAAAAATAGGCCAAGTCTCAAAACTCTTCCACCGTAAAAAGTTGCAAGATATTACTTAGAGCCAAGTCAGGCATTCTTATCAATCTTTATTTGCTTACTAAATAAATATCACAACTTTTAACGGTCTAAGACTTTCGAGACTTAGCCTATTTTTTATACGGAAGGTTTTTTATGGGATGTCATTTCTTTTTGTAGGTTAATGTGTCATCAATCAATACATACAAATGTATGAATGCAGCTGGAAATAATGTTTTTGCACAGACGTTGTATGGACATGTTATTTATCCAAGCGCAAATAACGTTTGTATAGTTTTCTAGTGCATTGTACACCTAATAATGCAATATTTCAAGTTTGTAAGTCTGCTAGAAATACCTTAGAATTTTGATGATGATGATTAATTGTACAAAGGTTTTACCTTTCTGCGTATTCTTCGTATTTCATTTCCCATTCCCACATCCACCTTTTGTGAATGTTTATGTATAACCCATTCAGGGCTCATGACGACACATATGCGTCCGCCGTAGTCGCTTTCCGCTACATACGAGGAAAACCACGGGATCGGCTACGAGCGTAGCGCGTAGCGATTCTGGGCAATAAATGTGTTAATACGTAGTCCTGAAAGTTTATCGAAAAACTTTGCATTATAAGAAATTAATGAAACGTTAGTTTTTTATATAAACAGCTTACATTAGGGTAGAAAATGAATTGGTCTAAATAAAGTTTATAGTACAGTACCATTTGATTAGAATAATCTGTCTTTCATCGTTTGTGCCCAAAAACATTGCCTTTGACTATTTTCAGTCAGTTTCCCCACTTAAAGTTGAGACTAAAAAAGTATAATACACCATTAAATCATCAAATCATCATTAAAACCGCCAAGGCTGGTGACTCAACATGATTCACATATAGTTGAGTTACTCAGCGTACTCTGTTGGCTGTATTTTCACTTGTTTCGTAACGGGCACGATGACTCATCAATGATACAAAGAACTGAAATAAAGTGACACGAAAAGCGACGTTTACTGTTGATGTACCGTGTCTATTTAAATAAGACAGCCAGAGTTATTGCTTTTACAGTCATAAAAATAAATACACCAATAGTTTTGCTCTTCCGCTAAATAATGTGTCTAGGTCGATTGTCATATGTTTGCTATATATTATATTTTTTTGTTTGTTATATATTTTTACATTCTTTATCTCTCCATCACCTTATAGGGAATGCCATCCGTTCACAGGTGCTTCGCGTCTCTACAAAGCATCTCTTGGCGATGCTGAGATATGTTAATAACCACTCTATTCTACCACTGAAGAGGAGTTTTTTAATACTCGTACATAGAGTATTCAATACTCTTCTTTACTAAAAGATTAGCAGAATTGCAGATCAATAGTTTTCTAGTGACGAGTAATTGAAATCCGCTCAGATATTGAAAAACAAGAGTAATTTTTAGTAAGCAGGTATACCTCTTCTTCTATGTTTTCATACAAGCGCGCTAATGCCAGGTCTCAACCCTACACATAGTTTTCCGCAGCGATGGATGCCCGGAATAACTTAAACAATGCGTCTGAAATCTTGTCCAACTGCCTGACATACCGACTGTTCAATCCCCCGGCTGCGTTCCGTATTGCGAAAGTTTTCCCCATCGTCTCTGAAGAGCAATGCTTATCTATCGAAACATTGTGAAACTGTAGGTATTCCTTATTTTTAATAATACACAGATATTTTATAAATGCGATCCTAAGTTACGAGTAAATCGCTGTAAAGAAATGTCTGAGCCTTTTTGAGTCACCAGCCTTAATGTAGTTTGTTATTTTTAAAGATTACTTAGTTTTGCTTCTAGATGATACAGTAAAAACAAATATAAGTACAATATCAAAACAGTTATTAACTGGTTTTCCTTAGGGCTTTTAATCAAGCACTTTCTGTAAAGTCAAAAACTTGCTAATCGGTTAGATCTAATATATTTTGCGTTCGCTCTTTATACTGGGATATTAACGGTTCTGTTTCTACCGGTGTGTTTTCTACAATTCTCTTTGTAAGTGTACGTGGAAAAATACGCAAATAGACCCTACCGTACTCATCCCTCTCACTACAAAAATGGTACAAAATAACAAATCAGAACAAGTGTAATTTTCGCATAGAATATTTAAAGGAACTGTAAATGGATTGAAAAAAATATGATCTGGTTGAATTAAATATTGAAGATTTAACGAGAATGATAATCATGACTATAATAAAGAGCAACATATTTTTACTTATCTTAGGGAGTAGACATGAATTTTCTGTAGATTGCTGACAGTGAAAATAGCACGGAACAACTTTTTTATTGGAATAATTTTGTTTGGAATATTCACTTGCACAATGAAGGTGCATGAAAAAATGTAATACACAAGTGCTAGACTGGGCTGTGGAAAATAATATAATAAGTAACTCTATTATACCAAAAGGAAACCTTTCAAAATAATAAGTTCTTTATCATGTTTCAAATACATGTTTTTATTGAAACAGAATATATGCTACCCAACCAAACTTTCTCTGACAAGAAGCTGTAGTAAATAAAAATAGTTTTAACCAGTTATCGTATAGAGCACTTAAAGACTAAAATCATAATAAATGTAGATGCCACTTACCTCCTCGCAGGCTGTAGATATTACGACCATTTGCCACCATCCCTCAATAAATATAAAACATTGCTCACAAACTGTCTTTCCTCCTTGATTTTCATTTCAAATTTCAAGTCACGTCACTTCATCGTTTCACATCAAGTAGAATGGTCGTCCATTAGGCAAAAGTTAATCTTTAAATTTCCGTTGGCAACGTGGCGGGTGATTTTCATAAAAACCTCTGAAATATGAAAAGCACTCCTTTAGGAGCTTTATTAATATACTGTAATGTACTGGGCTATATGAAAATAGAGGAGACACGGGCACAGGCGGCCGCTGTGGGGGGTTAACGATGAATGTTGTGTTAGAAGAACCTACAATATGTTTAGGTACGTATCTCTAGAAGTATTATGGTGGAGTATAAAAAGGGTAGTAATGAACGAATTTAATATAATAATTAACAGCATATTGTGTATTAAGATTCGTAAAAAAAAATTAAAAATGAGAATCCATTGGCCAGCTATTGATGACTGTGTGAGATGAAGTCTCACATGTCATACATGTACATGTACACAATGGCTACCGTGATAACTTAGACCATTTACACAAAATACACGTATTTTCTCTCTTTATACTTACTGGATACAATCCTGAAGACTCGTGCATTAGCCAAAAGTGCTTCATGCTATGATGCACATTTATTTCATATAAATATTTAACAACCGCAAAGTATGAGTACACTAACATTAAAGTGCTGGAGAGTGATGGAAATACTCGGCCGTAATTTGATTCTCGGAAAGCCTGGACGAGCCACAAAATAATACCACGGGAAAAAAATATGTTTCGTAGTATACTCGTTATAATTTGATAGCTTTTTGCTTGCTCCGTCACGAACAAAAACGACTTGCCATAGCTGTAATTATCGATTTGAACTGAAACTTTTACGTTTCAGACGTAGACCATAATTATAAATAAATAAATAAACACGTATAATGCGTGTAATCCAATTTCCATAGACGTAATAGATAATTTATCACTATTCAAGCTATTCGTTTTATACGGACCTGATTTCGCTTGGGTTTACCCTTTAACTATTTAGTAAACTTTCAGGTTATGGTTATATTAAAGACTTTCTTAACTATTACATACAGACATACGTAGCTTTTTAAGTTTGTATGTACGGGCATGAACGGGGTAATCTCTGGAACAAGGATTCAGGATGGACATATTTTATCCCACGGCTGCTCCTGGGTTCTCTATAATACGCGGCTGGAGCCGCGCGGCCAGCTAGTCAATAAATTAAGCACTATAATGACGTCTAGCTAATAGTGTTATTTTGGAGAGGGGTGAGGAATATATATTTGTGAACAAAGGAAAAACCTAGTATATCATTTTTGCTACGACTATAAATCATGCCTTGTTATTAATTAAGTATGAAGTAGTGTTTTCTGACGAGTGCGCAGCGCACAGCACCTAACAGTATATGTACATTTTTCTATTTTTGCATCGTTGTATGCACACAATAATACTTTTCAGTTATTCGCTATGATATTGCCTTCGTCTTGCGCGAATTTCATTAAATTAAACGTATATTTTGTATTAAATACACCCTTCCTTACGTTTCGAGCCCTTTTCAGCATTTGTAGTCAAACGGGTAGACACTGTTATTCACTATGTTGTTTCATTAAATTTGTACAGTACATAGGTACCCTCACAGGTCACAATAATGTTTTGTTTACCCCAACAAAACAGCCATCAGTTATCAACGACGTCAGTTATCCTATATTCTAACACATTTCTAAACAGTTGACACAACAAAGTGTATTAAAGAACTTCACAACCTGTAACAGACATTGTCCTTCGCTCACAATGCAGTACAAGTACAGCTGTTCCCTCACAAAGCTTGTCTTATTGCCGGCTACTTTGTACACTTTGCGGATACCTTGAAACGTGGACATTGTAAAGAAAAGCTGGGAAAAATATTGTTTGAGTTTCTTGAACGCTTTAAAAGTCGGACATGTAATAAACGAAAAACCGACTGGCTTTTTGTATAACGTTGAAACAAAAGACGTGAGAATGTCTAGGTTGTATGATATTTGCTGTATGAAAGGCAGCATTTACAACAGAATAAAGAAAGGGAAACGTAAAATTTATGCAATTGGATTTGAGTCTTTTCGTGGTTGGGTCAAATATGCCTTTTTGGTAATAAATGGATTTAGGTTTTTACTTTTTTTTCCTTTTGGATGCTCATGTTTGTAACTATTGGATTTGTTTTGTTTTTCCAACCGAGTATCAGCCATGTCGCTTCATATATTAGTTACAGCAATGACGCGTAGTTTCATTTCAATGTCCGAGAGGCAACCGGATGGCTCGCGGTATTTTAGCTGCCGAAGAGTTGTGGAACCGCCCTGTGCAACCCAAACTGA
This sequence comes from Epinotia bilunana, assembly GCA_947049275.1. Lineage (NCBI taxonomy): Eukaryota > Metazoa > Arthropoda > Insecta > Lepidoptera > Tortricidae > Epinotia > Epinotia bilunana. The sequence continues at coordinate 23,677,367 of OX346253.1, forward strand.
GCCAACTTGGACTGGGCGTAATGGTATGCATAAGTGTCTAATATATATCTACGCAGGTAATCAAATTAAACATTGTTACCATTTTAACTTTTTAAGTTACATTAGTTTTCATTTTTTAAATGAAGACACCTTAAAATTCTTATTTTTAATCAAACCAACAGCTACCGAATGATAATAAGAAATTCAAAGTAGAGATAAGCACAATTCTTCAAAGTCTACCCGATATTGACGAATGGAATATCAGGAACATGTTAGTCTATTTAGAAAAGATGCTTTTCAAATCGGTGCCCCGTGGATTTTTGCACACTTCGTGTTGTTTTTCCAAGTTGCGAGACCTGAGAGCCTTTTTGTGGGTCTATTTAAAGCTGTATAAATGCAAACGTGAATAGATGCTGTATGCATGTATCAATAGATTCAGACGAACGACGCCGGAAACCCGTGAGACTCCTACCTACGGCAACGGAATATATATTACACATGCGTAACTACAGGTCTATACCTAATGTCTCTCCATATTGCTAGAAAATTCAACGTTCGTAAGATTGTAAGGTCGTTCCAATGTTTCACTCTAATCTTACTTCACTATAATTGACACTATATTGTTCATGCCTATTGGCCAGTCTCGAGCACTGCGTCGTTTACCTTATGAAGTTAATACAGTAAAGAGAGTTTATCTAATGCACATGTGAGATAACCACATATTAAGTGAATGTGAGACTAGAAATTGATCTTTGATTATACATACGCCAAAAGATGTTAACGCTACGAATACTTATAAAATGAACTAATTGTGCATTATTAACCATAAATAGGTGCGTGCGCTCGTACTCGCTATTATTCGATTAGATCTGAATTGTCACTCCTCATCTTTTGTGGGATCTTAACATTTGTAATAAATAACAGCAATTTTAATTTAGGTATTTTAAATAAAGTTCGAAAGTTTATTCACTTTACGAATCTAGAATTAATAATTGCATTTTGTATATTCTAAATTACTGGCTAGCCACAGAGGCGTCGCAAAGTTATTTCAAACTTTTGTATAGCTGAAACGTGTTAGAATTTTAAATTTAATCTTTTAAAATTTCACCTTCAAAAATAAAGCAAAAGCGAGGTACGAAACAAAACACTTCGCGGTATTCTTATGACAGTTTAACTCGAAAAAATTCGTGGTACTAACATTACGAGAAGTTTGGGGAATTAACCGCACGGAATGGCTTTCGGCGTGTGTTTGGAAAAAGGAGCGAAAGTGGCAAGTGTCACGAACAGCATTTGGCATTCAGCCACCAGTGGTATTGATGCGGCAGACGGGAGCTACTTATTTATTCATAAACGTTCAAAAACATGTCAGTGCTTCCCGGCGGGGCTGCGCCGCTCGCCGCCGCACACGTTTCCACGAGCACTAGGTATCCTGTATTAGTGCACTCCCTGTTTATTTTATTCTTCAAACATATTCGGCTGCATCGCCGCTAGACACTCTGAACTCCAGCTCTTTTTGCGAATAATCAGAAAAGACGTCAGGTGGCTCGTCCCTGCGTTGCATTTTATTTTCGGCTATACCGTGTACGAACGTAAATTGTTAACCGTTTGAAACTGACGTTCGGCGGTCTCGTGTTACGTAGCCTTTATGAAAACCTAATCTGCTTTATGTTTCGGTGTACGTTTCAATAACAATGGCCAGCCAGTTTCTGATTTATGACGTTTTACACGAAAGTGGAATTGTTGGTGGAAATATTGTTCATGAAATCTGGTCGCGTACGGGCGGTTACGGGATTACAAGCTCGTGGCCGGTCAAGCGGCGCTCTTACTTGTATTAAGTTGGTTTATATAAAATTAATAACTGTTTCGTGACCAAGACCAGTTTGGGATAGGGAGAGTTTTATGCTCTCGTTATCCCTGTTCGCTAATCGGTCGAGTGGCCGCCGTCGTTAATGGGATAGCGGATACGTAACGCCATGAACTGTTGAAAGCAATCTGTTTGATAATGATAATGTGGCTTTAGCGCCCGAGGGAGTATTCTCGATGAGTTAACATGTTCGAGAATGTTATCCGAGAATATGATTATGACACGTTGGTGGCTGTTACGTTACGCCCATCGAAATCAATTTGCAGTGTAAATGAAGAAGTCTAACTTCGACACTCTGACGGTGGCGTCAGCTTGCTTTTGACCCTCCTCCTCAATTTAGCGTTATCCCGGTTGCATCTTTGAGGAGCCTGTGTTGGACCCGCCCAGTATTGGGGTAGGCACCAGTTTTTGCGAATGGGAACGCCGTCTAACCTTCCAACCCAAAAGGGTAACTAGTAGCCAAATGAGTGCTTGCTGGTGGCTGCCGCTCGGAAGACGTACTAAGCCTTGGCGACGCATGCCTAGTTAGCATGATCACGTTTATGTCGGACGTAAAGCAATGTATGATCACGTTAGCCATGATGGTATCCATCGTAAGACATTATCAATATCAATAACGTCTTGTTAATACTGATACAGACCTTATATCGAATGTTATGGAAATGTTTAATATTTTGCAATTTAGTTTTGTTTTCATTTAGTGACATTTAGTAATCACATTATTACTATTTTATTGTAGATGGATAGATATCATTTATTGTCAAAAGGTATCAACAGTTTGCCCATTCCGGACGTACAATATTATTGAACTTAAAATTCAACTTAATCATTTGTAGACCTAATATATGAAATATTCATTAAGATTGTAAAAGGTTTGGTTCGGTTCCTTTTTGAAATTAGTAATCTCGATTCTGGCAAGTTATTAAAGATTTTGATTCCAGTAGCATTAGGTACTCTTGCTAATTATGTAACTAGAAGGCCTAATTGTACACACATCATATTTATATTGGGATCTTTAAAACAAATTTTAGTCACATTTTTATTAAAAATATCATGTCGTTCCTTAACAAATAAACGAATGTCTAGTATATACACGTCAGAGTTAAAATGTTATTGCTTCTAAAGATGGCCCTTAACGATTCCCCGTTTTTAAGGTTGAATATTATTCGAAGGCTTTTTTTAAAGAATAAACACTCAATTCTTCACACCAACAAATTAATTCGTAATTTGGTACAAAATACTATTTACGTCACACCTGGCCACAATGTGAGTTTTACTGCACGCTACGCGTACGGTAAAGCTCGCATTATGGCCAGGTGAAGACGTAAAATTATGTACTCACCGCGGGCAGTAAAAAAAAACCCCCTATCGCATATTTACCACCCCTCGCCTGCGGCTCGGTTCACAAATACCTGCAATTTCGGACTTTCTTTCTTTTACAGTCCTTGGTACCGTACGTTGCACTATTACCACATCTCAGAACATTCGTTATTTACTAATAGCACATTTTACACATTTAATACATTTGCGAGAAAAAGACATAAAAAAGAACAAAATTAATACTTTATTAATTCTTTGTCAGGTAATAATTTACAGTACAATTAGAACAGTTATTAAGAGTAACATTAAACCTTTTTTCAGGTAAGTTTAGGGTTTGATTTATAGTGTTATTAGTTTCGCTTATTTGAGACGATTCTGGCTCCGAATCTTGCCTACTAAGCTGCGTCACAGAGTTAGAGGGGCCTGGCTGAGGTTCAAATTTGTCGTAAGTATGGGAGGGACCTGGTTGAGGTTCAAAACCAACGTTAGTTTTGGATAGATGTTGCTTCGTCTGAAAGTCTTCCGTGGCTGGCCTTATATGGATCGACTGTGCTATTTGTTTCCCTATTTTTAGTTTGTTGTCAACGGAGTTTTCTATATATCCTTCTGCGTCGTTACTCGATCTCCAACCGCCATGCCTTTTCAATGTTGTGATATCTGCGCCAGAATTAGCGAGTAACGCGGCAGAGGTTCTTCTAAAAGTATGACCAGTATATAGGTCAGCATCTGGCAAATTTAAAAATCTGGCGATTTTTTGGGCATATTCCCAAAATGAATGCCGATTGCTTGAGGAGTGCACTTTCCCTTGTGATAATTTTGGAGAAACTTGTTATTTTTGCCTTTCGGTGAACGTTGACGTTGGTATTTTTTTATGATTTCGGCAAACGGCCCGTAAAGCAATGTATGATCACGTTAGCCGTTGACGTTAGAACGTTGACGTTGGTATTTTTTTATGATTTCGGCAAACGATCTACGGTGAAAGATCTGGGAATGTTGCTTTTTGTATTGGGTATTTTAACTAACAGCATATTTCCGTGAGTTTCCACGTCTTTTAGTGTTATATTTGCAAGTTCTTCACGCCTGCATGCGCCGGAAATCCCGAATATAAGAGCAACCTACGAACAAGATCACACGTTAATTATAAATATATCATCCAGTCATTGTAATGAATATAACAAAGATGAACAATGGTATTGTTCAGTTAGTACCTACCTTAGTAGCAAAATATTTCTGATCTGGAGCATCGTTAATGAATTGTTCAACGTTGTCAGCTGTTAAAACTTTCAATTTTTTACTCCGATATCCAACATATAGTCTCTTTAAAAATGCAGTCCATTTTATATAATTCTTAATATCGACGTCGTTTTTTGTGTTCATCATCGCTTTTAGCATCGAATACTTTGACCACAAGGTAGACGATTTCTTCGAGAGTTCAAGAAAAAAGGCCATAACTACGTTTTCTGAGAACGAATTAGCTTTATGCTCCATTTTCCACTCAATAAAATGTACGTACACGGCAATATATTTTTCCTTGGATTTTTCCGGCAAAATGCTGTTTCTTGCAATTCTAGCTTTCGCGCGTATGTCTGGTGGTGTTAAATCCATTTCCAATTCTTGTAATTCACTCATTCTACAATTTAATATAAAACAGCCTCGATCTTGAAAACTACTAAGTTCAAAGTGAAAACTTTATGAAAAAGGCGGGACATCTGTTTTTAAATTGGCTCGCTTTTACTAACAAGAGGCAATCATTTCTCTATTCAGCCAATCCGAAGAAAGTTATTTTGCAAAACTTAATAAGCACTAAATAAGATATTAACAAAATAAATAATAATTAATACCTTTTTGTATATATTTGCGTAATTAATGTAGGTATTGGAATACTTAGAAACATAAAAGCAAAAACGCTTATGTTCAAATAAACTTCATGATTGCAGTTAGTAAAAACGCCTCTGTTTACTGAGGCGTTTTTGGTAGCTTAAATTAGCCTTGTGAGCTTTGAGTCAAATCAAAAACTATATTGGGAAGCGATTTAATGTCTCATGGTAAATCATTTTCATTTAAACTTGAAAAATCAAATTATTTATATTCGATTTATTCCGAAACAAATGTTAATGTATTGGTGTAAAAAGCAAGCGACCATACATCCCGCGCCGTAATAGGTACTCTTTCAACAGGCGGTCTCGAGTAATACTCATATCCTGTCATTGGTAATACTCAATCAATCAATATTATCAAATCCGTCGGGGATTTTTTAATATTGATAAAGATTAAAATTTATTAGAGGTAATTTTCAATGCCAAATGACGTAATCTAAAAAAAATGTAAGGTAATTGAATGGACAACTCTTTGGTGGGATGTATGGCTTGGAACAACAATAAATAAATAAAAATGAAAAGTAAAAAGCACTAGTGCGCAAAATACAACTTTGCGCACGATTTGCAGCTACAAAAAGTACCACTTTTTGAGCAACTGTATTAAAAAATTGATAACAGAACTAATAGTAGATTGTATGACCATAATACCACGAGCTGTATCTTCACTTCGCTCGGGAAAATAGTTCGAGTGGTAATATGGCTTTTAGACAAGAGTTATATACTCTAATTTTCACATAGACTGCGAGAAAATAGTAAAAACAAAGATTATATCTACTCGTACAATATATACTAAATCCACGGCATGTTTTTTCAATAAACCGTTTTGTCACAGATACAAAATATTGACACCACGAATAAGCGCTCCTTACCGTTTACAGGCGTGTACTGACGGCCGAGCGCGGCGGACAGCATACTTTGCATAAGATGAAGCGAGATAGGCAGCAGTCTATCCCGCTCAATCTAATAGCTTATGCCATGTATAGGTACAGTCATCCACGCTTGAACCTTTGGACGTGGCTATAGACTGTCAGAGGCGTTTTTTTTTTATAATTGTGTCTGAATAAAAAACACCTAACGTTTGGAATGAATTCTGTTTCCCGATTGGTCGATTTTAATATCTATCTGTGTTCTGGTTAGTTGATAGCAAATACAAATGGTTTTTTTTTTATGAGTTGTGATTGGTGGATTTAATACGGTGAAGTTTGAATTGGTCAATTAAAAATGTTTTAAAAATTGAAAATATATAGGCATATTTTCCCTACATGTACTACTTTAACCCCGCTTTCCCCCCCCCGCCTTTCGGAGCGTGAGAAGTGAAAAACTATTTATACTGTGCTGAAATGCTATAGTGTAGAATTGCGAACAGAACAGAACGCTTTTGTGTAAAAGATCTCTCGGCTGTCCCTGGTAGATACAGTGAACTTACACCTGCACAGTAGGTTAATTACGTAACCTCATGCACCAGGATCAGTGCCAGTGCAACGCTACTGAAATTATAAAGCCGAAGAAATTGATTTATTTTTACAAGTACCTAGTCTGGCTCTGGAACAAAGTTTTAAGAACTAAAAAGTAAATTCTCATCAAGGCACAGCGAGGTCGCGGCAGGCGCCTCTATTTGTCATCTTGCGTCTAGACAACGCGCGAGTCGTGACTTTCCCTATATCTTCCCACGGCGATCGCAACCATTACGATTAAAAATGAAATATTAGACACGTAATATAGAAATACGTAATATGTCTCTTAGCTTATTATAAAAGATTTTCACTTGGCAGGACACGATGTCAAGAGCATTCACACCGGTATACTATGCATGGAAATATAGGCATATTTGCCACCTAAATGTTTTTGATGATTTAACTGTAAACCCCCTACTTATATTTGAAGAACTTGTAGTTCGGAGTGGTAATCACGTAACGTTTCAAACGCGCACTAGGACAATTTTAACTGTAGTTTTTTCGTATAAAAAATACATTAAGATCTACCTAACGTAAGTTAAATGCGTTACGTGATCGACCTGCAGATATTACTATTTATCGCCCTAAAATAGTGTACAAGTATTTACCTCTGGGACTAAAATATGATAGATATTATTATTGCATTTCGCTCGGATGTCTCAGACGTCGCGATCCATCACAAAAGACATCGAAATTAAAGATCCTATGTCCGTCTCTTATAAAATGATGGAGATAAAATTGACAAAATACCCTCGAGTATCTTCAGGGACGAAAAAATGAAGAGGACCGCCTATTGTGGCGTTATTTTAACCAAATCAGCGCTTATGACGACACACATGCGTCCGAGCGCTACGGGCGGTTTTTGCTACATATAGGCATTTATCTACTACGGACTACGGCGTAGCGCTACGATGAGCCTGTAGCTAGTTTCAGTATTGGGCCGTTCATTTCGTATGTCATGATACATTAGTGCCATTTATTGTATTTGCTTTTTCATTGATTTCATAGATGGCTTTTTCATTGATTTCATTGTTCAATATATGAGCACGGGTATGACCTGTGGATAGTGTGCATAGATTCTCGCCATTTCCAGTGTGTAACGACTTGTCCAGAGTGTTGGGAACATCTCACATGCATGGCTGTGATCTTTACAAAAAAAAATAAAAAAAAATAGGGTAGGTTGACTGACCATTTTGACGTGCAAGATTTATATAGGTCATTTCGAACATGAATTTTGACAGATTGTGTCAGATAACATTTGCATTGTATTTTTTAAAGTAGGTACTTTTGTTTGTTTCCCCTTTTAACGTTAGCTGGGGATAATGTTAATGTATTTATTCTGGAATTTTGGCATTTTGCATATTATAGTAGCTGAGTGAATTAAAATTAAAATGTAGGTATGACTTAAGCATTGTGGAAATAAATAAGTACTTATTCGTTTTCCTTAATTTGCGAGAATGATTTCATGAAATTGCAATATTTGTTCAGTGAAAACAAATATTGAAAATTTTCATAAAACTACAATTTCAATAAATAAAATGTAGCTCTACAGTCACTAGCATAGGTACTATCGAACCAACTGAATCATGACCCACCATAGAACCTTGTTACAATTAACGAACATACGTAAGATCATATGACGTAAATATGTCAGTTAATTGTAACAAGGTTCCATGGTGGGTCAGGATTCAATTTTGTCGATAGTACCTATGCCACAAAAAACCGCCCATAAATATAAGACGCGAACTCCATTTCTAGTGCCGTCAGAACGTGTCTGATATTTTTGTTTGCTTTGTAATAAATGACAAATAATAATGCTGGTAACTGTACCTTGGATATAGATTTAATCAAGTGCGAAACAGACTCGAGCACTAGGATCTTGTAAACGCTTAATATTTTGAGCCGACTTCAATAAAGCAGGGTTCTCAATTCGTCGTAAATTTAATTTTTTTTAGGTATGGGGAGCATGATTACTACTCGTAGTACTCGAAGAGGCCTAGACCGATTTTGAAAATTTTATGATCGTTACAATAAAACATATGAGTGTAAACAATTACACGATTTTTAATACTCTTTTTCCATGTTTTCACAGCCATTTTATTTGCTCTACAATTTGCAAGCGAGGCTTGATCTCGAGGTTTTCTATTTATTGCGATGTTAAAGGACTATAATGCTGTGAACACGGTCCCTGTTAACGGCCGCAAACGCAAAAATAATCTTGAATTCAAGCCTCGCTTGCGAATATTAGAGCAAAACAAATTGGAAAAGTACCGTCAAAACTGTGTATCTTATTCGTTACATTGCGAAGTAAAGGAGCGATAAGGCCCATGATGTATTGGATTTTATTTTGTTATTTACTAGACAAATGTCGCCACTCAAAGCGATGACGATACATCATATGACCGTCACCTCACGCCCCGTTATTAATGTCGTAAGACGTGAATGGTATTACAAAAAGATAATATAATATGAATATGACAATGAGATACTAAGATGGTATTTGTATTTACCTACGAGTACACATGGCGTTAACTCAGAGCTAAATACACTCCAACACTTAGTTAATACGTTTCTCTCGAATACGTCCTAAATAAGGTAAAAAACATCGAGATTAAAGCACTTCAAGTGCGAAGTGAGGGTGCATCATACATAAAGTCAACAGGCAAAAAATAACTTATCGGAATAATATGAAGAAATGACATTTTTGGCAATCACTTTAGGCACAGCATAGTCGTAAGTTAGCCAGACGATTTGTACAGTCAAAGTCAAAGATGTGTTTGTGAAATACTTTTGCATCTTATTCGACTGTAATATGACGAAAGATGTTAAAGTGCATATGCACAAAGATATATATCTTCTATGAAATGATGATGTCAACGGTGCAATATTGCAGTTTACAAACGCGATCGCCGAGACCGTTCCATTCAATTTCCGCATCGAACGTAGGAACTATTGAAATTCCATGTAACACAATATTTTCACCGCTGCTGAAAATATAATAATGTCTTTTGAGTAAAAGCTTGTACTTATATAGGAATCACATTGTGACGAGTATAGGTACTGTATGTGTATACGTATAAGGTCCCTATGAATAACTATAAATCAATTAAACTACTAGCAAAAGACTATCCACAGGGTGAAACATAAGTCGTAAACAGAAATTGGTTGTTTCTATCGCAGTATTTTAAGGTAAACTCATTGCATTCACTCTAGAAACAAACAATTAAACTTTATTGATAATAATTTTAAATAGCAAAAACACCAATCTTATAGTCACTCTATTCAACAACTCTTGGGTTGTAGCTTAAAATGACAGTTTACCGTAGCAATTAGGGTGACCATGAGACTCAATAAATATTAACGAATTAACAAACAACGTTTACATATTTTTGCCTGATGTCACGTCCACGTGTTTAAACTAAAGTTAAACAGTAAGAAACATATATTTCTGTTCACGACTTAGGATTCACCCTGTATAATCTCACAATGTTAAGGAAATTTCGGCCGGCTTTATGGCCGGCGTTCGTTCCTCAATATAAGGCGTTGTCCCCGTCCTGTCGCCTCGCCTTTTTCATGTCTGCTATGCTTATCTTGTAAGACAGAGATATAAGGTGGGGACATTCGTATGACATGTCACATTTTGTAAGTCAAATCGCACCCTCGGTGCAACTGTCACTAGCTCCATAGAGGTAACAGTGCACATGCTCGGCCTGGGTTTCCCAGCCCGATACGTGACGTGACAGCCGATACGGCCGCCGGAACCAGCCGGGCCGCATTGATATTGGAAATGATACTAGAAATTACGTGCGAATTTAGTTCGGCTCTCATAAATATTTACTGGAACTAGTATTGCCACGTTATTATAAAATACTTATATGAAATCAGTTTTGCAAGTTTACATTTGACGGAGAAAATAGGTTGCTATACGGCGGCTCAAAAATCAAGTTTTTGTTTGTTTGTTTTGCGCCAGTTCGTATTTCCTTTGAACGATCACACGTACCTAGGTAAAGTTAACCGTGTAATTGGTTTACGATAAAAGAACTCATATAATAATGTTCTTTGTAATAAATTCTCATGTGAATTGTAAATATTCTTATCAGAAATAAATTTATTTAAACACAAATGTAATCAATCATTTATGATATGTATTTTGTATTGCCTATTTCCATTTGTTTGAGAAACAAACTGCGTTAACCGTCTTAGAAGAATCAAATTATAAAATTTCAAGGAATGGTTTCTCAAATTCTACACTCCTGCAACTATTAGGACGGCATACGAGTAGGTACCTAAACAATGGGCATGGATCATACCTACACCCAATAGTCAAATTGTAAGGCGATTCACAATTCCTAGGCCGGCCACTCACGGGCGTAATCTCTCGTCATGCGTCGGATATTGTGTTTGCTCCGGGCACTGGACGCCATTGTCCGGCGCGCGGACACTAATATCCCGTAGGGTGCAGCTGGATTGCGGGCGGTGTAATTGGAATATGTTTTTATTAAACTAGTGTAGTGCACATACTAGCCAAACTCCATGAGCTTCATATAGTTTCTAGGAATACTTCCCATTTGCTGTATAGTACTGGGACATCCTTAAACCATTGAATTTACTGAATTTTGAGCCAAAAGTGCGAGGTCTAATGAACTTCTGGGAAGTACCCAAAACTAATTCACATTACAGAAATAACCGAGAACAATTCAATATCGAGTATCGATAGTAACCTTTCTCCGTACTACCTTCATCAGACGAACATATCTTTTAAAATACCTCAATTAGTTATGTATGTGAATTATATACTTCACGACTACTTTTGACGACCGCTTTAGCCTAGTCGGTAGTGACCCTGCCTACGAAGCAAGAGGTCCCGGGTTCGAATCCCGGTAAGGGCATTTATTTGTGTGATGAGCACGAATATTTGTTCCTGAGTCATGGATGGTTTATATTTTTTAAGTATTTATTTATCTATTTAAGTATGTTTATCGTCGTCTAGTACCCATATTACAAGCTTTGCTTAGTTTAGGACTAGGTCGATTTGTGTAAGATTTTCCCGTAATATTTATTATTATTTATTATTTATTCACTTTCTTCTTCTTCTTCTTCTTCTTCTTTATCGTTACACTCTTGACAGAATGATCGTGGTCATCATTCCAGGTGTTGGTAGCAAGCTTCACAACACGCCGCCATTCCTCTCTGACAGTCGCCTTCCTTATGCTCCACACATTAGGCGCTCTTAAATCAACGGGAAAAAATATTGCGGGTTCGGATTTATATTGCAATGATAAATATTGGCTTTGCCGAGAGAACCACCAAGCAAAAGCGTGTCGCTGATGTTATAAGACTGTGGAATTTGCTAATACTTAGCTTACGCAAATAACAAATATGCTAATTTTCAATTGTAAGCATTGTCTAACCGCGTTGTGTTATCTGAGCATTTTCCATGTACGAATAAATAATAATGTTTCCACTATCTCTAGGAAAATAAACATCGTTAGTAATAGGTAATTTAGGAAAAAATGTCATATCACGACGGGAGCGAAGTGCTCTGAAAGTGTATAAATAATTTTTATCGGAGACGGCGCCCGGCGTCCCCTGCCTCCCCTATATAGATATTGTTTTACTAAAATTGTAAATGCAGACATGTTAAAAAAGTCTTTGCGATGTTTGCTTGCTGTGGACGAAAATATACAGGCTGTGTATGTATTTTTTTGTGTTGATACGCTCTGCGGTAAACTTATTAAGAACGAAAAAGAAATACAATAATTTACCCTACAAAATTATCATCATCTTCATCTATATATATAAAATAAGACTTCCTGACTGATTCATCACCGCACAGCCGAAACTACTGGGACTAGAAACTTGAAATTTACACCAGAACTTCCTTTTATGACATAGGCAAGGGATAAGATGGGATTTTTGGAAATTCCATCCCTAAGAGGATTAAATAGGGGTGCAAAGTATGTATAAGTAATTTTTTTTTTTTAGTAAGAGACGAAACTTTGTAGAAAGATTACTTATTAAAAATACAAAAAAACTTTCAGCGTTTCAGAAAATTCCACCCCTAAGGTGGTTAAATAGGGGTGCAAAGTTTGTAAGGGGGAAACCTATTTTTTTAAACTAGAGACTTGAATCTTTCTAGAAATATAACTTATTAGAATATAAAAAAAGTATTTTCTGCGTTTTAGTAAATTCCACCCCTAAGCGGGTTAAATAGGGGTGCAAAGTTTGTATGGAGGGAACTTTATTTTTCAGCTAGAAAATTGAAACTTTGTAGAAAGATTACTTATATGACTACATCAAAATAATATTAGCGTTTTAGAAAATTCTACCCCTAAGGGGGTTAAAATAGGGGTGCAAAAGTTGTATGAGGGAAACTTTTCCGTTTGAGCTAGAAACTTGAAACTTTGTAGCCAAATTACGTATTTGAACACAAAAAGAACATTAATCGTTTTGGAAACATCCACCCCCAAGAGGTTAAAAAAGTTTGCAAGGTTTGTATGGGAAACACGTTTTTTGAGGTAGAAATTTGAAACTTTGTAGAAAGATTACTTATTAAAATATAAACAATTACTTCCAGCGTTTTAGAAAATTCTATCCCTAAGAGGGTTAAGAAGGGGTACAAGCTTTGGATGAGATACACTCATTTTTGAGCTGGAGACTTAAAGCGTTGTATAAAGATTTCTTATCAGAATAAATAAAAGATCTTACAGCGTTTTGGAAAATTTCCACACCTAAGGGGTTAAAATGGGATTCAAGGCCTATTATATGGAAACCAAGAAAATGTTATAGTAAGAGATTTTTTACTTCGGTCTTAGCCTGTATGTTAAAAGACTACAAAACTGATTTCAGAGTTTTTTGAAATTCATTACCTATAGGGGTTAAAGTTTGTATGGAGAGCAAAACATTTTTAAAGTAAGGGATTTGTAACTTCTGTTTTAGACTATTTTAAATTGATTCCATAAGGGGGGCACATTCATCCCCTAAATGGCCTAAAAGGAGTTGGATGTTTGTACGGGGAACAAGACAATTTTAAAGTAAGGGATCTGTAACTTCAGTTAAAAACTAGGAAACTAATTACAGCGTTTCTTAAAATTCATCCTCTACGGAGGTTAAAAAGGGTTGGAAGAATGTATAGGTCATACATAATCCGACTGCAAGCAGAAAAATAGGCTAGGTTAAGTTAGAACCACGACCCTTACAGAACCGAACAGCTACCAGAAATGTAGGTTAAGTTAGTTTAGAACTGGGATGCTCCCAGAACCGAAAGGTAGGTTAGGTTATGTTAGGTTAGTAGTAGTAAGTAGGTGCGGATTATTTTGTTAATTTAAAAAAATATTTGGTTAATCAGAATAATATTATTCTCTAAAACCATTAAATGGAGACGGCGGATGGAGATGGAAAGTTCTACGTCTTTTAGCATTAGATTACATTTGCTTTCAAAACTATTTTCAGTAATGTAGTTTTCTTTAATACATTATGAAAAATATACAATTTAAGCTGAAACGTCTGTTGATGATTTTTAAGATATTTATATGTGTATAAACAGAGTTTTCAATTTAAACTAATGAACTCATCGCAGTGTTACCTTTTACGCTTAATCCCTGAACGGATTTAGATGCAATTTTCCGTACAGATAATTTGAGACCCTAATTTGAGGATATAGGATAGTTTTTATCTCGGAAATCATCCCTTAAGATGGTAGAACTTTGTTAAGGGCAGGTATAATGAAGGTTCCGCCTACAATCATTTAATAGCTCATTTTTCTAAGACGGTAACAAGTTCCTCGCGGACGAAGTAGCGGGCAACAGCTAGTTAATGTATAAGTATAATACTTTATACCTCTCACGTGTGACTCTCGTTAGTATCCATTTTAGCCACTAATATATTTTTATAATCATCATCATCATCATCAGCCGAAAGACGTCCACTGCTGGACATAGGGCCGTCCCCAAAGAGTGCCACAATGACCGGTCCTACGCCACCCGCATCCAGCGGACTCCCGGATTTTTATAATACATTACAATATTTATCTCCCAAGTCCCAAACAAAATGATCAGGGCTACTTTTAATAACTAAGCTCTCTTTTTTGTTGCTTTCTGAAAAATTACTAATAAAATGTTGCGGATGTGAAATTCAAAATTTCTTGAAAATCGTCCGTAACTGTATGTATTTAGGGGTCAAAAGGTAACTAGAAAGGGTTAGTGTAAAAAATAATTAGCGCAAGCGGATGGCGGCGGGACAGCTGACAGCGCCACCTGCGGCCGGTGGCGAGGGACCGACGGAAGATGATTCCGAAAAAGAAGGAATTGATTTAAAAAAAGTTTAGTTGTGTTACTAACAGTACCTATACCTGTATATTGAACAGGGCTGTTATTCTGTACGCGGCAGTTCGCTTCACCTCACCCGTCACGGCTAAATGAATACTTATTTTGAGATTGGCAGCGGCGGTGACGTTTCTGTCATATCATAAGCCGGGCTGATATTGAATGAATTAATGAATTAATTAATTTATTAATGATGATTTATTTGAAACACACCACAACAACAAACTTGCTTTAAACTATATTGACTACCGACCATTCACATCAAAGTAAACCAGTGAAACTCTGACCTCCGAACATGCATAGATGTTATGGCTCTCGGAATATATTGGTTGAATGGCGAGGTGAATCCAGGTTGTGAATATAATGACTGTCACATTGATTATTAAAAATCGTTCATTAGACGTTTTTTTTTCAATGGCGGCATCGCAAGTTGTCATTGTAGTAAATTACTTTTTTACCTGATCTCACATTTCCCTTTTCGTATGTAGCTATAATACAGACAGATTGGGTAAAAATAATAATAAAGGTTTATGTTATGAAGCGTGTTAAGTTGATGTGGCACAAACGAAAAGTTGGTACAGAATGTCCTTTGTTTTCGGCTATTTGGTTACAAAAGATTGTTATTACCTGAATGTCGAAGGACAGGAGGGTTATTTTAATTATAAATCCTAAATGGTTCTTTAATCAGAAATAATTACTCCAAAAGAAAGAAGGCAAAAAAATATGCCTAGTGACGAAAATCCCATTCAGATATCTCAAAGAATTACGAAGCTACAGCCGTATTAATGTTGCTTGTTAGAGAGAGAAAACGCTCGCGGTTGGTGACGTCACAATCTGCGAGCGTCATAGTAAATGACAAATTGGTTCATATGAACTTGCGTTTGGCAGAAAAGGAACAGAACATATCCCTTCTTAAAACTTGGGACACTTATAACTTTGTGATTATTTAACCTCTTGCTTTACTTTTTTCTCCAGTTGACTACATTATTAATCCTTTTTCGAGAAAATACGACATTATTGATTATTTTATTTAGTATTTACTCCCCTATTGCCATGCTAATGCGTTGCGCGAGAAAACCGCCAGCTCTTCGGTCACACGTTAATGTATGCCTTAAATAGTCCAAATATGCCATGTGTGATTTTAGTTTCCAGATGCCAAGACATAGCACGTAATTTGAGAGACATATTATATCTACTAAGATAAACACAACTATAATCTTCCATTAGGCTCTCTAGACGGGAAATACGATGTCACGTATGTTCCGTATGTCACCCGAATCTACCCATCTACATTTGTACGACCTGACTGCGGAGGGGAACACTCGAACGCTTATCAGCTAAATCACATTATAGGAACACTTGGCTAATTTTGGAAATGAAGAACAAATGAAGTTATCTTTAAAGTTTTCGATTAGGCTTGCAATACGCTAACAGGGTCCCATGTTGTACTGTTAATATTGTAAGACCACCTGTATGCCAACATGAAAGCAATAAAGTCATTATTATCCATATCCATACTAATATTATAAATAGGAAAGTGTATGTGTGTGTTTGTTTGTCCGTCTTTCACGGCAAAACGGAGCGACGAATTGACGTGATTTTTAAGTGGAGATAGTTGAAGGGATGGAGAGTGACATAGGCTACTTTTTGTCTCTTTCTAACCCCCCCCCCCCCCCTACTTCCCTAAAATGGGGGGTGGTAGTTTGTATGGAGCTGCGATATAAACGAGTCCCACGCGGACGGAGTCGCGGGCAGAAGCTAGTTATTTTATAAGTAAGTGGTACCTACTCATGAAAGGCGAAAAAAGTACTTGAGATACTTGCTGTTATCATTATCGCAGTATACCTACATACTGCCTAACCAGTGATTATTAATGGAGCAAACAGCAAAAAAATTATGAAAGAGGTGTCGGTCCGACTTATTGGCGTTTCAGGCGACCACAGGGCCGGTTCTTTCTTTGCCCAGCGTCTAAGCCTAGCGGTGCAAAGAGGCAATGCAGCCAGTATCCTAGGGTCCATGCCTCAAGCGGGTGAACTGGGTGGGGTATTTTATATTTAGTTTATAAGTCTAGTTCGTAGTTCTTTTATAGTATCAAAATGTCGTTTTGTTTTTTATAATTGAAAATGGAAATAGTTACAAAAATATAAGTACCGTAAAATGGGGTGAGTAGGGTGAAAACTGACATTCAAACCTCGATAACATTTTATTTTTATTTATACAAACTGAATGGTGTATATAATAAGTGTTCCGGACGTTTGTATTTTAGTTCTTATTTTATTTTGGGTAGTTCCATTTCATAACTTTCGATAAACAGGAAAACCGGTGGGTTTTCCTGTTTATCGTGGTGAGGTGTCACCCCGTAGTCCCTCGTAATTGGGGTGATGGGTTTTCATACAAAGGTGATTTTGGAAGATTGTTGGATCGTTTTTTTTTTATTATGAGTATTATTATAGCTCCATTTTAAATTGGAATACATTATTTTTGTAGCAGCCTTAAAAAACCATCTCACCCCCCTTTCATACCTTCTCTCCCCATTCATAACCCAAGTCTCCCCGCGAACCCTACTCACCCCATTTTACGGTAAGTTTTTAATTATGCACATGGTGATAAAATATTGCTTTTCAATTTATTTTTGTATCTCAACAGCAAATTTCTTCTTACATTTCTTTAAAGTCCTTTTAATAAGACACTGTTATTGAGTCTAGAGAATCTAACATAGACCTTTACTGTTCAGGAAGTTCCTTTATGGTTTACTATTTTAGTGATTGATTTAACTACTTATTAAACTCGATTTATTTAACCCCGAACGGCCATCTAGCTAACATAACAAATTAATAAGGGATTTGTTCGTTATCAGCACTATACTTGAACTTAAAACCTGTCTATTGTTCCGGGTACCAGGTTCCATACACTTTTGCCCATTGTCCTTTTCAGCCTCCTCCTGCCAAAGTCAAGTTACTTACTTCATATTTTGTCATGTATTTATTTCATTGACATTTGAAAAATACTTTATTAAAACCTAAATATATTGCAAGTGTTCGTCTGATACCTATTATAAACAGGAACATATTTCCGCCAAGTACCCGTTTAGGTGACAAAGGGTTTAATTTTTTCGCAACGTTTCAATTCGCGCTATTGGCAGCGATGGCACTTTCAACTCATATTGGAAGAATCGGAGCGAAGGCAATGGAGTAGAGCTTGTCATACAGCGAAAGTAATTGGTTTAATAACTTCAGCGATAAGACCTGCGCTTGTGGGCTTCTCCCCGAGTTTAGCTTGATTCTTCTTTTCAAACGATTTAAAATAAAGGTTTGGGTGTGGCTAAATGTACAGGCTGGATTTTTATCCCTGGCAGCACTAGCTTTCACTACGGGACAAAACACAACATCGAATGAAGATATGCTACCTATTTCTTTTTTTGAAGTGAAAAGTTCTTTAGCGGCGCTGTGCACTTTTTGTGATGGGGAAAAATTGTTGAACTCGCCACAGGTGTAGGAGCGTAGGAAGTCACGTGACTGTAAGATGGTGAGAGATTCGGGACGAGGCTTGGGGGCAGGGGAGGGGACCGATGCCGTACGTAGCACGAGACTGGCTGCGCCATTCGAGTTAGCGAGAAAAAGGGCGCAAACGCCATGCACTCCGCGGCGATTACCCGTTCGGCCGACACACAATAAGTTCTCACGCGCTAATTTGCAAGTGAAATAGTTTACTTCTGTCCCTACGGTATTCGTCGATTCGAAATGTCAAAATATTCAAGTTTTCACTTCTGCCGGCACTCCCGGAGTGCAACCCGGTCTTTTTTCAGATACTGAGTTCTCGATGCTTTTTATGGAATAGTCCATGTTTTAATTCAACATCTGTTCTTAATTCGGTTGATGGCTAAGTAGTAAATTATTACGCTTAACACAATCAAATAAAATGCGATAGGTACAGTCATCAAAAGTAGCTGCGCAATCGAAGCCGTCAAAAGCTCTTATTCCCTTTAAAAAAAGACTTTTGACGTCTTCGTTTACGCAGTTACTTTTGATGCTGACTGTACACCATATATGTTTTGTGTAGAGGAAGCACTTACGCGCAGAACACATCCAGAAGGCTCCTACTGGCACTGAAAGTGTGAACTATTCAAAATGTAAACTAAAATTCATTTAAATAAAACTACTTCTACATAGGTACTGTTAGCAATTCTTGATTATAAATAGACGAATCTTAAAGGCTCGTAAAACTTAGTGTAGAGATTAAGTTAAATGAACCAATAAACAAAGAATACTAAGGTCTTCATTTTCTTCATCCTCTTTTGCGAAAAAAAGCCGATCCCTTGCAACATTTTCTGTTCGCAAAAAATCTAAAGAAATACGATAAGAGGCATCAAATTATAATTTAACAAAGCTACGTACGGCCTTCTTTTGTGGCACATTACAATGAAAACTGTTCAGGGAGTCTAATCATTTATTAATGTCAATGGGCTATACCGGAGCTGTGTTTTTCTCCGCAAATTGGTTATTGTTCGAGTAAACTTCTTTTATTACAACATTATTAGTAAAATGAGCAGGTAGATCTTTTTTCAATTTCACCCCCTCTGTATAATAAAGGCGGAGTTTACAGGCTAATCTGAGATTTTTATGGACCTTTTCAACGTCAGGTTCTATTGTGCTTGGAAAATCATAGAAATAATCGTAGGCATTATCGCTCGTGCCAGATGAAAATGTTAGCGTTATCCTACCAATATTATAAATGCGAAAGTTTGGATGTTTGTCACTAAATCCCGCAAAAACTGCTGAACCGATTGATATGAATTTTAGTATACTTACAAAAAGAATATAGCCTAGCAGCCAACAAAAGGAAGTCAACGCGAACGATGTCGCAGGCATAAGCTAGTTAGGCATAAATACGCAAATCGCACTAGCCCCACATTGTAAGCACAATAATGCTTGTTTTATGGGTACGGGAGGTCTATTACTCGTATTTAATAGATATACATACTTAAATACATGAAAACATTTAAGAATCAGAAAAAATATTCACTTATAATTATTGGTCCCTACCGGGATTTGAACCCAGGGTCGTTAATCCCCTACGCTGTTCGGCGTCGGAAATAACCTACATATTACTATACGATCCATTCCCCTATATGAGGTACGAGGGCTGTTTGATAAGTCCTTTTAAAAACTATTTATAAATCCTTTTTTCTGGTAAATGGCAGGCAAAATCTTTCAAATAAAGACTGTCAAAAATTCAGCAAAAAAGAACAAGTTTTTGTCAGTTTAAACATTGTTTGACTGTGATCACTCGCAAATTTTCGAACAAAAACGCGAACGAAAGCGAATTTCAAAACTATGTTTGGATAAGAGGAAGCGTAATCCTCGGAATTTTTTGAGTCGATTTGTCACTGTGGACGAAACTTGGGTCCATAATTATACACCTGAATCAAAACAGCAATCAAAACAATGGATGGCGACTGGTGAGCGTGCCCCAAAGAAGGCCAAGACTGTTTTGTCGGCTGGGAAGGTGATAGCGACAGTTCTGGGATGGCGAAGGAATCATTATGATTGATTACTTGGAAAAGGGAAAGACTATCACTGGCCGTTATAACGCAGAGTTATTGGACCGTTTTTATGCCGAATTGTTGGAAGAACGACCAAAATTGTCCCCCAAGAAAGTCCCCTTTCATCAAGACAATGCCCCAGTGCACACGTCAGCTATTGCAATGGCCAAAATCCACGAGTTGGGCTTCGAGCTGGTTCCGCATGCTCCGTATTCGCCGGACCTAGCTCCGTGCGATTATTACCTATTCCCAAATCTGAAAATATGGCTTGGAGGGCAAACATTTTTGACAAATGAGGACTGCATCGCAGGTGTAAACGGCTATTTTGAAGACCTCGACGAAACGTATTTTTTGGAGGGGACCAAAAAATTTGAAACTCGCTGGAACAAGTGTTTGGCCCTCAAAGGAGACTCGGTTGAGAAATAAATGTAAATTGTTTAAAAAATATATATATTTTTTACTTTTTAAAAATGACTTATCAAACAGCCCTCGTATACACCCTAGTCCTTGACGTTGCACTAGTGTATGACATGGGCGATTTATGTCAATGTAAAAATTTAATTCGAAGTAAAAGGATTTTTCTTCATTCGGATTAAAGCCATGTCACTTTGACATGAAGTGCTCATATTACCTAATTTAGATGTAAAAGTGCCGTCGACACGGTAACGAACTTGGCGCACCATTACCCGTTTCTCACGCAATTACCTAAACAGAACGATAAATAATATGTCTCGCCACAACGAGCCGCGCGGGTACTCGTGCAACCGCTATGGTTGCACAAAGGATAATATAGATAGATAATATGGATATTCTAGTGAAGCGAATAGGTTATCAAGTGTCCTGGCTGCATTTTTCAGCCATTGGGTAACGAGCTGTTTCTTTCTGTAGGTAAGTAGGTATCTTGCACGATACATTTATCTCTACATAGTGTCAACACAACGAATCCTCGTATCAATTAAAGATCGGCAACGCGCTTCTATCTCCTTTAGATGGAGTCCCAAGCATTTATACGATGTATGCTTATATACCATCAGGCAGGCCGTATGCGTATTTGAGCGTTTCTCAAAAAAAATGCCACTATTATTAATTGTACTTCTAGGAATTTTATGTTAACTATTTCCACTCAGAATCAGGAGCTCTTTCGACCCTGGTAGGACAAAAAACTGTCCCAAAGATATTTTTCCTATTGTGTTACCATTTACCATACACTTTGTATGGTGGTAACACAATAGGAAAGTTCAAAAATGTATGAACATTTTGGGACACTTTTTTTCTCCTATTGGGATAGAAAGACATCGTGATTTTGAGGAGAAATAACATAAAAGTTGCAGAAAATCTCCGAAAAAATGTAGTGGCATTTTTTTTGAGAAACGCTCATTTGCCAACATCCTAACCGTATATAATAAAAAAATCTTTGTCTTTGCGTGAATGCGTGAGGTGATTATCAAACGGCGTAAATAGCATGTCACACGAAGATTTTTTCACAGCGTTTTACTTTGGGAATCTTCAAGATATTTTGTAAATCAACGTCAGCATTTGCGGTAGGTACGTGAACGTCTTTTCTGAGCATGTGTGAAGACGTTAGTACAAAGACATATCGTCGTCTAGACTTGTGTGGAATAACCTGGCGAATTGTACACCCACTAATAAACCTTAAACGTAGCACATAAAACTAATAGCCAGCGTCACTCTGTCGTAAACCGTGTTATTAACGAAGAAGAGACGGCTCGGGACCGTTGTCTCACGTCACACGACACAATATTGTTGCCTATAAACCTTAATGACACTTTTATTATGGAAAAATGACAGTTGACTTGTCCTAATGTACGTTCGAAAAGAAAATTGATCACGAAGTGGCAATTAGGCTACGCGCTCGGAACATCACACTAACTGACCAGAGGCTCTAGTATAAGTTTTACCGTGGTTTTACCAAAACAAAACGTTATGACCGCGTTTGCGTTAAGCTGTCAAATCTCATACAAGTTGATGGTAAAACGCAAACGCGATCGTAACGTTTTGTTTCGGTAAAACTTATACTAGAGCCTCAGGAGGAAACGAAAAACTTTGTACTCGCCACGAGTGGTAATAAAAAATGCCTGAGATCGCATAGTTATCGCCCTTTCCTTCGGCTACAATACTTGCGATCTGAGACATTTTTTGTTTTACCGCCTTAGGTGACTCATGTAGGGTAGGTACTAAAATTGGCTTGCATTGCTTGATGAACGAAAAGAACGAAAGCTACTTGATAATCGCGGAAGGGCGATTTGAATGTATGCGACCATAATTCTTAACATATGTAAGAACTTTATTTCAGCAACTCTTATAATAAATCATTTATTTCAAGCAGTGCCCATAAAATGTCACTATGTACAACATTTAATGTTAGTAACTTACAAGGATCGCAGATCAGTCTTATGCTTGAAAATAATTTTCTTTGGATTATCTAGTAATTCATTAATGAATATGCTACATTTCATACGTAAATATGATCATGCATTAATGTTATGAATTTTTGCAATTTTTACTCTTTTCCAATATTATCGAACGACCCAGCGAAGCGAACGAACTTTTATGCTTCAGCTTGGCCCGAAATTCCCGCCGGCCGGGTGTTCTCTGCAGCTCGCATTTCCCGACCGATTCTCGGGAATTTTTCTAGTCGAGTTCTCAAATATCTATACAGACAACCTTTCAAAAATATTACAGTATTTATTGTTAATGACATAAGACGCATGTTAAGGTATTTTTGAAAGGTTGTCTGTATAGATATTTTAGAACTTGACTGTACATACTATATGTAAAGAATTTTTTGTCAGTTAAATTTTTCAAAATTAAAGAAAGAATGAAAGGCACACACTTGAGCACTACAACTCACAGAGCCGCCAGTTATTTGAATCAGTTAAATATCACCTTGAAAAAATTTATAAGAATATACAGTCAGCAGCAAAAGTAGCTAAGCGGGTTAAGTGCTCAGAAGCTTCACACGACTCTAATGTCAAGAGTATAAGGATTGTTTAGATAAATTTGAACGTGTTATTTTGCGTAGCTACTTCTGCTGCTGACTGTACATAATATAGGTATTCTAATGAATACCCCAAAATGTACCCCAAAATGACATTTGTGTTATGAAAATTGCAAGGCTAAAATTAACTGGGAATCATATTCCATTACACAGACTGTCATGAATACTCGTACTGACATTGCTGACTAGTAAATTATCAAGATCGCTTATACCAAGTTAAGTACGACCCGCATGGTAAATGGTTACTGTAGCTTATGTACTTCCTGCCACATCAGCACGGCTATCACGCGACGGCGCGCGAGCTCTCTCGATTTTTCTCGCACTATCCGTCTCTCTTATTAGAACACTTAGAACAAGAGGTATAGTGCGAGAAAAATAGAGAGTATGTCGCCGCCGTCCCATGATAGACGTGCAGGGTACTCCCCTGCGTGTCGAGATATTCGTTGCGAGGCAAACTTGTGTAGTCGAATGGACACCTGCACTGAGTGGAGCTTTCACGAGACCGCTGATGTATCGTCGAGTCCTTAATGCATTACTCCAACTTTAATTTCGTACGTTTTATTTACCACATTCGCCGTTTATGAGTTTATGACACTTTTTATTGGTCAATGTTAACTTTCATGTTTGCATCCGACAGGTGATATTTCTACCTTTAGCCACGCGCGAGGGCACATAGATATTTAGACTTCCATTAAATTTAGAATGCAGTCTCAGTTCTTACGCGATGTTGACAGACAGTTGTGGAATATTAAATTATCACAACAAAAATCACGACACATTGTCATACTTACCAGCCACAAATATTTAGTTGAATTTCGAGTAGAAATGTACGAAAAGACGTGGCGTGATCAGCAGGTCAATCACGTTCGGCATTTGTACATTAGGCAGATCTAAATAGTCAATGTTTAATTATATGGAAAAATAACAGCTGGAGTGTCCTAATCCTGAAGCGCGTTCCAATTACCCCTCAGTAATGGATCTAGAGATCTATTAGGGTTCGAATCCCAGAGATAAAAGGTTTTGAAGTGGATACTTCTTTGTTCGCGTTCTTGTATAGGGGTACAGTTCAAAATGTATCACGTGACTTCCGGAATAACTTTTTGTAGAGAAGCCTCATCTGATTTAAAATAATTGTTTGTTACTTACATGTTTTAATCCTTCTTTATTTGCCAATTGTTAATCACAAATAGTTATTGTTCATGTGGCGGACATGAAAATAATGCTGAAATGACCGCCATTTTCAATGTATCGCGAGTCAAATGAGCTACGTCAGTCAATATTGCCATTTATACCGATTTATCTGTACTTATACAGATTTTAGTAAATTAATTCAGATATATATTTTACGGGTACACCATAATAGTAGGCTTGGCGGGTTTTTTTATTAGGGTTCCATAGCCAACAAAGAAATATTCACTTAAACTTAATTAACGGTTGTATCTCCGACACAACCCGCTTCTTTTTTTACAAGCTTTTATTTAGTTTCACCTGTCCCGTTGTCTGTCGGTCTGTCTGTCTGTCTGTAATCAAATCTTGCAAGTTAAATTTGATCCACTTCCCGGTGTCCGATTGAGTTGAAATTTTGCACGAATATGCAAATCGCGTGACAATGCAATATTATGATAACGTGGAGCTGATCTGATGATGGAGCTGGAAGGTGGCCATAGGAACTCCGTAATAAAATCACATAACCCTATCGAGTTTGGGCTCGTTAGAATTGTCTCAATGAGTACTTGATGACGGTATACAGAAAAGTACAGTCTGCAATAAAATCTTGTACCAAAAATGAAATTTTTGACAGAAACTTATTTAAATACTTTAGTTTAAGTTCAATAATGGTCCGGAATTAAATTAACTGCTGTATTTATAAAAAAAACGATCTAACAGGTATTTAAGAAAATCTTAATATTGGGATAAGATAATAACCATCAAGTACCTATCGGTCTGTTATCATATACCAAAATTCGCTAATTTGTCCTTCTATTAGTGACTTTACCCTACCTATTATCTTTCTAAAATGACAGTTGACTTGTCTTTCGGAACGTTAAGTGTTAACCCCTGTGTACTTGTATACAAGGCATTGTCATGTTAGTGTGTAAGTTAGTCTTTTAGATCATATGTAGTTCATATAGCATACCTAACATAGTTCTAACATAGGTACTTAACATTAGTTAAAATGAGCGCGATCTCGCCAACAAACTGTTATCGCAGTTTGGCGAGTAACATAACATTGTTAAATGTTTTGTACTTTTGATAAATAAAAAAAAAATAAAAAAAAACGAGTTCGAGTTATAACCTATGACGTTGTCCTTTTTGATGAATTGTCATTAACATGTACTGAAAAAGAATGCGCTCAGGGAACACTAAACAAAACAAATTGGTTGTCATTTTATTTCTTCACAGATACACAGAAATAATCACAGAATTTTATCAAATCATCACAAATTTTCGTGACTTGCTCAGTAACCCTTACAACTTGCAATCTGAATTTCCACATGGGTATATAAACCAATCGCGCTGACAAAATATTTTTTCACCTTCGCTACATCTAAAAAAGTGATGACATTTTTTTTCTCGTTAAACTTATAGTGTGCAAAAATATTGTGGATTTTTTATACCCATTTTTCAACTCAGTTATGCGTTTGATGGATATTGGAGATTTTTGTTCGACTCATGTGAAAACATAATGTAAACATGTCGAAAATATATTTTAAGCTCAGTGCATTATTAACCTTCCATAGACCTACCCTGACTCGAGAAGCCAAGTAAAACTTTTCAAATGAAGTAACAATATATCTGTACATGGACACTTATTGCGAACATCGACAATAACTTCGTCTTCTTGAGTCATAAACGATCACTAAAAGTGTTAACAAGTTACAATAGCGCCCAGACGTGGCCACCGTGCGGGCATGTCACTATTTAGACTCGTGCTTTTGCAACTTCATTGTTATTAGCACTAATCCCTTAGGATTAAAGACATGCTTTTGATGTTAAGTGTTTGAGTTACAATTCGTTGTTAATTGTAACTCTTATGTGTAATTAATTAAGTAGAATAAGAAATGATTGCGCGTGGAACTCGTTTATATCATAGTTCCATACAAACGTTCACCACCTCCTTAAGGGATGATTTCCGGAATAAAAATTATCCTATGTCCTTCCCCGGGGTTCCATCTAGCGGTTTAAGCGTGAAAATGTAATAGACAGACTTTCACATTAATTATCTTAGTATGGATTAGTATGGATGGATGAATAATTTGTAATAATAGTAATAAGTAAATTTTGTAATTAGTACCTAATTAGTATTTGGGTAGGGACCAAATTCTTGGACAGCTTAACTCACTCAATTAAATTTTCTATGAAAGTTTTCCGTTGTGACACGAAAATTAAGCATACAATTCTATGGTTAATTTTTGTGTCACAACGGAACTTTTTCACTTCTTCAGCTTGTATGACTAAGGGCCCGGCCACATGTCCACGGCACGGCGCCGTCGCGGTGAAACCGCGCGGCGCACGGTGTAAAAACCCACGTTGCGCTGTAAGTTTTGTATGGGTAATTTTTGTGTCACAACGAAAGTTTGTCCACTTCTTCAATTTGTATGGCTAACTACCGACTAATCAGGCTAATTAGGGGAGAGTGGGGCAAGGCGGGGTGACGCGTAAGACGGGATACCGGCCTTATATGGCACCACAACTGAGTAATCAGAATCCCGCTATTCCACGTGCCGCCATGATGTTAATCAGCTCGCACAGTGGCCAGCTTGACATAAGCTGTGATTATTTTTTTATTACAAAAAACAAGTTGGTTCGCGTTTGTTGCGTATAACCAGCACAAATTTGGTGTTCATTTATTCCTATGGATCAACTATCACGCCAACAGATAAGGAGTTCGTTGGTTTCAAATACGGCATTGTTATTTTTTAATAATTTTCCGTATGGAATCCGGGGGCAAGATGGGGTGTTGGGTAAAACGATACAAAAAGAAAAGTGTTACCAAAGATAAAACTCGTTAATCTACGTCAAGTAGCAATAACTTGACAGGTAGCTTTTCACCTATGGCTTTTTGTAACAACACAACACAACACCCCATCTCGCCACAAAGGGATACCCCATCTTACCCTATCTACAGGGCAAGATGGGGAGATGGCACCTTTTCGGGATTTTGTGATTTTTAAATTGAATTATCAAACTTTGAATGACTAGTTACTAAAGATAAATATTAAAATAAAATAAACCTTAAAAACAATGGCATTTTTAGTTTTATTGGACTTGAAACTACGCCGTCTTGCCCCCTCTCCCCTACTAGCTAAAAATTTGGTCCTCACCCAATTATGTATGTATTAGTATATTAGTATTAGTATGGATATGCCTGACTACGTTGAAATAAAGTACAAAATGGATGTAATCGACTTATCTGTTCATTCGCTACAAGACAGCACTCTAGGGGAGTTGGACGATAAAGCCGCTCGTTCATAGACGATCCTCGGAGATCCTTGGATCTCCAGATTACTTTGTAATGGTCACCTTAACGCAATATTAATAACGAGCTAATGAGTAGCCCGACAGGGTAATTGCGTAACTTTTCGAACGAGTGTTTAGGGCATATCAAAAGTAATTTTCACCTAAAAAATACATAAGAAGTTACACCATTGCCCTGCGAGTGTTCTTGAGTTTATAACTAGTTTGTTTTGCCAACCGTCTTAAGACTTCGTCTACTTTGAAAGAGTAAAAGGTTAAAAATAAGCTATTTTTAAACAACTTTGTTAACTAACATTCTCATGAATATTCATGGGCGTAAACTCTATAAATATTATACCAAGTTAGTGGAAAGCGAAAAGATTCGATGAATTGTCTTATCTTTCAAATAACATGAAGCCTTAGCGTAATTTCAGATAGGTACTTCACCTATCTGAAATTACGCCAAGGCTTCATTTCCAAACATACTCCGTGCGTAGAGCGAGTTGATCCACCAATATACTTGTACCTAACTATATTTACCGTCTATCACTATACGGTGATATAGGTAGGTAACTTCTGAATTGAGCCCCAGGCAGACATTCAGTTCTCGGAAAAAAACATAGAGTACTCGCCATGTAACCCAATTATGTTGAGTACAATATTTATACTTAGTAATTAGCGTTAATGTGTTGTTGTGTTTTACGAATTTTCCCGTGTCAGCCATGAATAAATGTCTTTTCTTTCTTTCTCTCTTCCAAAATCAAGCATGTGTCATTTTCATAAATTTACACCCGTATAATGTTGAACAGCGCATCTTCCACCGTTTAGTGCAAGTGCATTTAAAAAACGTCGGCAGATGGCGCGACGCGCTAATGACGCAGACAGCGCGATACTAAATAATTTTTACGAGGCGGTTCTAGACGCCGCAGCCTGAAATGTTTCGCACATACTTGTGTATTTCTGATTTAGTGCTAAATTTTACGTTATTATTTCTATTTCATCACGATTATCTTTAGTGTGATTCTGACAGTTTATAACTGTATGACTCTCCTTGCCTTCTCCCTATACGGACTTGTTTTCCCTAATATATTCTCGCCATTTCATTTTGACAGTTTATAACACGTTTTGAAATTTATATATACCATACCAAGTATTGTTTTCTTAATTTTCCTAATCAAGGCACTCGTAGAACAATGAAGAATAAGGGGCGGAATTCGACTTGATTTATAAAACGTAATGTTGCTATCCCCATTATTGTCATTATTGTCTCTTGGCATATTCCATCCGATATTTGACAGAAGAGGGCATTTGTCCACTTTGACGAAAAAATGAAAATGAAAATATTTATTTCGTTTTAAATTTTACATTATGATAAAAAGGTCGGGCTTTCCTTTTAAGTATATACATAGATACTTGTGCCAGGAGGTCCCGCTGATCTTTAACGAGAAGCTGATACATACATGAGAGATGATTTGATGCATCTGTCATTTTAATTGTGAAACACAGCCATTGCGGAGAATATGTCATATTTTAACTTCACAACTTCACTGTCCCCATACAAGGCTTTTTCAAACTACCCCACGTCCACCCTTTATATTAATTGAATCCATGGAATATGTCCGCATCAAATTGTAAATAATCATAGCAAATGAAAGTTGTTGTTTTATTTTCTTCTTTAAAATATTTTTTTGATTCATATGTGGCTCACGTACGACACATACATTATTTTCACCTAAGTTCAATGAGTCTGATATGAGCAGTTGTCTTTCGACTCATGAACGTGGCACATACACTTTATTCCACCAAGTCCAATGAGTCACATTCAAGCACATTTATTTTTGACTCATTTGAGACTCATGAACGTGGCACATAAACTTTATTCGACCAAGTCCAATGAGTCTCATGTGAACACTTTTTCTTGACTCATGAACGCACTGTATAAAATTATTTCTACCAAGTTTAGTGAGTCAAATATGAGTAGGTACCTATAGTTATCTATGGAATACGAGCTAATTGAGTGAATGTATTTACCTCTAAAAAGTTCGTTATTGTTTCGTGTTACATTGGAAAAATGACTAAGCGAAAAATTTACAGTACGCAAGAAATAATACGATATTTGGAAGAGTCTGATGAAGAAGATTTTAGAAGCGGGAGTGATGACCTGTACGTTCCTGATGAGAATGAAGAAGATAGCTTAGAAGAAATACCGCGACGGGAAAATAGACTGGTGCGTTGTTCTGGTTGCTATGCAAAACTAAAAGCAGAAGCCGGCGAGAAGAGCGAAACAAGTGCATACAGAGTGCAAGCATTGTAAAAAGGCGTTTTGTTTGGACTGCTTCAATGAAAAAAATACGTAAACTATGTTGACTGTTACTTGTACTGTTACTTTTTTGATTATTTTGCTGTATACCAATGAGAAATGTAGGTAGATAATAAATAATGAATCTAAAAAAATGTTGCAAAAACAAACACTTTTATTACTATCATAGGTACCTACCTATTATACAATGTAAAAAAAAACTACAACATTTTATCACGACTTTTTTTTGGTTTTGAACAATAAGGGTTTTAGCAACACGTTCGTGCTACAAAAAAACAAGTTATTGGGCTACGTTCAGTAAAAAAAAAATTAATGAACTTTATTTAAAAAATGAGTCACATATGAGTCAAGAGCTTATTCCAAAAGGTTTGTATGAGTCATATATGACTCTTTGGACAGGGAAGTTGTTAAAAGTCAAATCTCAGCTTTAGCGTTAAGAATATTCTTGCGTGCCTTATTCCAGTTTGGGAAAATCTGACGTTGACAGTTTCATACTATTGTTGGTTTTGTATCGTAGGTATTATACAATTTATTATTATTTACCTATTATAAATTTCTTTTTTTTTACCAATGATTCATTGATTAAAAGTAGTAGGTACCATTGAGAAATATCACTACTATTATATTCTTCTAAATGTTTTACCACCGTCCTTTTGAACTAGCAGATGGGAGCATTAGAAGTTCAGCTTTGAACTAACTCTAAAACGACATGCTTACCGTCATAAAACGGGACAGAAAGTGGAGAACAGCTGCACAGTACGTTGAGGCTCCTACGTGATCTACTTTAATGATAATTAGAACTTTGGTGCGATCGTAGCGGTTTTTAACTACAAGCTAAACACGAACAAGAAAGGAAAAAGAATACCTACAGGGACAAAGGATAAAGTTTTCAATTTTATAGAAATACTAGCTTCCGCCCGCAACTTCGTCTGCGTGGACTCGGGATAAAAACTATCCTATATTTTAATCCAGGCTATAAAATATCTTCGTGCAAAATTTCATTCAAATCGGTTCAGCCGTTTAAGCGTGATTCAGTAACAAACATCCAAACATGTAAACTTTCGCATTTATAATATTAGTAGGATACATGTATATTCCAAAATGCCCATCCAGGAGCTGGTCTATGTTATAGTTTAACATTTTATTTGTGTATCTCTAGGTAAGTTTAAAGATTTAAGATTTAAAGATTTTTATTGAACATAAAAACAAGCATATTTAAAACAAAAAGATCGTAAGCAGCTGCTTTAGTATTAAACTCGCACCTCGGGACATAGGGAGAATTATGTTCTACAGTTATACAATATTAAGTGTATGATTGTTACTAAACATACGTATACTTAAATCATTATAGTTGTTAGTTTTGAGTAAACCAGGGTAAATGTATATACATTTACCTATAGGAGGTATTTCTTTAAAATTAGTTTCTATTGATTATTAATTAACAAAGTTCTTTAGCTACCATAAACAAGTGCTTCAGTCTCATCATAATTAAGGCTCTCTAAAAACTTTGTGTGTTTTTATATTATCTCCGCAAACAAAATATAAGTAAAATTTTATAGATTAACTAGTACTTGAACAATAACCGAGGGCCCGATATGAGACGAAAAAATGTGATATCCCCGTCATGTCATAGACCCGCCGCCCTCTGTCTATTAAAATCAGAATTTTAGAAACATGAAAGAAAAGCGATTTCCGATGGACACCCCTTCTAACAATTAAGTTACGTGGAATCGCGGCCGATGTGATTTAATGTCATTCGGCACGAATGGAAAATCGTCAACACAAAATGGCCATTTTGAAATAGGACTGAAAGTAAGTAATAAGAAAAGAGCGTACTCCCATCTTAAAGGCCGGCAACGCACTCACAACACCTCTGGTCAGGTGATCCGTCTGCTCGTTTGCCTCCTATGACATACAATAATAATAATAATAATAACCTAAGATGAAATATGAATAAAGAGATAATAATACCATTAAAAAAACGTGTTGGATCACTACTCAGGCGAGTGGTGGCAGCGGAGATGGCCTCCTCAGGGTATTGTCGGAGAGTCCTGACTCTATAGCTACTGACAGTTATTCAGTCAAAATCTGTTATTAACATTTATGGAACATTGGTCTGCAATAAACGATTTTTATTTTATTTTTTATTTATTTATTAAAAGTGATTTTGGTGAAGATGTAATAGTGTCTATACTTTTGAATGGCCAACTTTTACCTCGTCCAAAATGAATATAGCCCAAATGGAATTTTGTCGAGTGTGGTTCATATTTAAGTACCGGAAAAGTGAATGTTGTTTATTTTAAATTAATACCAAATTATATGACAATCGACTATTCTGTACAAAGTTCGGGAACACTCAGAAATTCCGAAGAATCATTTGTCCGAAAGCATCATTATTTTTTCGACCAATAATTTCAAGTTCTCAATTTTCCATTTGTGCTGAATGACAGTAAATCGCCTAGATGTAACGACCCTGGTCTTCAGAGCTCCGTGGTCTGTAGTTGATTGGCCACGCGACATAATACCTGAAACGTGCCATGAGTGATTGAGCTTTTCTTTACGAGCCGTTATAAAGCCGAGGTGGCGCAATAAAAGCGATCATCTTGTCATTCCTGACAAATTGGAGGACAGAACAGCAGGATTTCAAGACGTTTTTAATGAGAAAGTTTCCGTGACTCGGTAGTTTGAAATGGATTTGAAGTAGTTACTCGTACATTAAAGTTAGTTTTTGTGAACGGCATTTTACAAAGAATCTGTGGTACCTACTGATATTGCATTAAGAACTTTTTTAATTTAAGTAAAATATTGACGAAAAGATATATGATAATGAACAGAAGATGTGAAATGTATATGTAGGTAGGTACGTTTCTACTTTTAAAGAAATATTTGATAGCCAGTTATTATGAACTAGTAGAATCAGCATTAAATAATTATGTACTTTTAGCAACAAAAATTGTAACACATCCTTATCCCAACAGTAAAAAGTAAAGATTTGTTACGTTTGATTTCGTCACTTTAGCTGTTATATGTATGTAACCTCAGTCCTCGCCTGCGCGGCGCGCAGGTGCAGGGGTATAACGATAACGGGGCCCGCGCGGCGTGCGGGCGGCTTTGCCTTCCGCTCTTTGCTTTACCTACTAATCTATCTATTTGATGCTAGACTATCCGCTTTATGGCTTTAGGTTGTCGAAGTTAAATCAAAGCAATTAAAGAATTCCAACCTCCAACTGGACAATAACTTCAAAAAACAACTTTGACCAAATTATTTTATGTAGAATACCGTATTCAAATCGAGGTAATATTAATATTACATGCTAACTAGCTGTGCCTTCTGCGTTGCCCGCCCCCTTCGTGTAGAACAGTAGAACACGAAAACCACACACACTTCCATACAAAACTCCATTCCACCCTGTTAGAGAATTAGCTACCTCCAGTGACGAACCAAGCTTCATAAAATCTGTTCAGTAGTCCGAAAACGTAAGGAGCTATAGTTATTTTCACATTTATTATTAGATATGGATAGCATAAAAGCAACTTTTCTGTAACCTAATCTAGCTTAAGTTATAAAAAATAACCTTTTGCCAAGTTAACGTCTATTCATTCAACGTATAGAGCATCTTATTGGCAAAGTTTAATGATGATATGAAACTTGGTGTATCACCACTAAAGTTCAATGAAAGCAAACTTTTATGAACCACAACTTTACAAGTATACACTAAAAGTTCGAATCTTACTTTACTAGTTAAGTTTTCATTTACGATATTCGTTTGTGTGAAGGATTTGTTTTTAGATATATTTTACAAAATTCCCAGCCAGTTGGAATTATTTAAGAAGATATCAGTTGTTATACATTTAATACTGGATCGGTAGTAAATGTTAGTCTTAGAGATTGAAATTGTGACGTGATGTCCTAGTGATATCTCAATTTTCTTATCTCTGTTTTTCGCTTCTATATGTTTTGGCATTCTGAGTTTAGGAGACAAGAGACACGGACGTGTCGTATCTCGAATTTGACCCTCGTGTTCTGATAGGCAAATGCGTGCCGTGTTAAACGATATTGAAACATAATAGCATAATTGTGAATGTAACTTGTCTCCATTAAATATTATCAACTCAAAAGAAGATAAAATAAACTAGGGATATCTATTTATCTCATACCAGCTAACATAAAAAACAACAAGTGTATCCCTAGTTTAATTCCTCTAATAAAGGCGCAATTATCAAAATAATACCCTGTAGGAACGTCTAAGCGGCCATTACCCGTGGCAGAAGCAACAATAAGACGCTGTAATGGTCGCAATAAGAACATTTCCGCAACTGCAATTACTGCAAATCCAAATACTCACCACCATCTCACCAGAGATGTCAAATGCACATCCAGACCATCCCGACCCCTGGAGCTTTGCATAGTTGCTTATTTGCATGTGATTATGTCAGTGGTGTCTTAGACGTTGGCAATTTTTATAATGTGATAGACGCGAGTTTGTTTTTGTCGAAGCTACGGTAGCCTAGTGGTTAGCGGCTGTCAAGCGGCGGTCGTGGGTTCTAATCCCGGCTCGTACCAATGCGTTTTTCCGAACTTATGTACGGAATATTTACCGCTAGCCTTTCGGTGAAGGAAAACATCGTGAGAAAACCGGTCTAATCCCAATAAGGTATAGTTTTCCCTCTGGGTTGGAAGGTCAGATGGCAGTCACTTTCGTAAAAATAGTGCCTATGCTAAATTTTGGGGTAAGGTGTCAAAACGGACCCTGGGCTTCTTTAGGGTACCACCGGGAATAATGCTAGGAGGATGATAGTCGCGACTTTGTGATGTTGTTTAACCTATTCACCGTAGTCCGCAGCTCTGACACCGTGTTTCGTGATTGGCGCTAAATGGGTTAAGGGTGACAAGGGCGTTTCGTGACTATAATCCGTTCAAAGTACTAAAGACGAAAGGTTCTTGATTCTGGTGCTCATAAAAAAAGCGAATAAGTGCATTTATATATAAATACGGACAACTCATATTATGTATTATGGCCGCTCCACACGATGGACTATCTTGACCCATCATACAGGACGCAACTATGCGTTAAAGGGAGTAAGACATTTATGTCTCGTTCTACCGCATAGCCGCGTCCTGCATGATGGGTCAGGATGGCCCATCGTGTGGAGCGGCCATTAAACGCGCAGGACTCAATAGAATCATAATAAGTTTTGTAAAATAAAACAACGGGGTTATTTACGTCGGTTAAGTAAGTACTGAATTCCCAAGGCCACCTCTCTCCATCATCAGATCGCCTCGATGCTACCATAATACTGAATCGTCGTCCAAACTATACTAACACCCAAAATTTCAGCTCAATCGGCTGAAGTTAACTGGTTCAAAATGCAGTTCCAAGATTTGTGCCTCACTAACAAACCAACAAATAAAAATGGAAACTTTAGACGGTCAACTTACATACCTAAAAAAACTAAATACTTACATAAGTTAATATAAAGCTTGTAAAAAGCGAACAAGCCAACTAAAATAAAAGCTTGTAATAAAAAGTCCTCGATACTAGAAAAGTAAACCGCCATCGAAACATAGGTTCAAATCTAAAATATAAAAATCAACCTTAATAAATATAAACTAGAAGAACCAACAAATCTGAACTTGTACATTATTTAGAATTTATTTTATTGTTCTACAACATATCGAGCAGTTTAACCGGTTAGGAGCAAAAAATTATAAATTAGTATGTTGTTACAAAAGAACATCAGTCATAATTCTTGGCCTTGGACCTCTCTGTCAGTTCTGAATGAAACTATTATTTTATTCATACTGATATAATTATTGGGCAACAACAACGTAATAGGCACTTAGAGGTTCCGTATTCATGTGGAAGATATTATATTGCTGGTTTAAGGCAATCTCAGATCCTTCAATCAAGGCATTCCCATGCATTGAATTTACCTATTAGCAGAATGATTCTTTATGTGATGCACTATAAGGCCACTTCCGCATGCGGCCGGTATGTGGCATTTTGTACTTTACCGAGAGCTAACTGATGTCGCCCATGTTTTCTTATTTGTCAGTATACCGACTGTTAGTATTATATAGGTGTATTGCTAAACTATTGCACAGAAGCGGCATTCGTACCGCTCCGCTTCCGCACATTTCATGCCATTCCTAATTGGCACGAAATGCAATCATTGAAATGTAGCGCAGTAAATACTTGAAACTGACTGCTGACAGCTTACTGATACCGTACCGACTCCGCACCGCCAAATACGCAAATGATCTTAGGTACATCGCCAACAGATCATGTTAAAGCGCGTTTAAACTATTAATGTTACCCATAATTTTGTAAACATTTAGAAACGTCTCCGATGAACCCTCACCATCTTCGTTAATTCCAATCACAAATTAACAATGCCACATTACTATGATTAGCACCAACCATGTAATTTAATCATTAAAGTACCTACACGCCATACCATCGATTGTGTACTCCTATCGTTAACTCGTCTTACAATCCACTTTAATTCTTAGACACCTAGTTTCAATTTTGAATATATTTATGAGTAGGTACTTGCTAACGTTACTCATGAAGTTTTACCATGATAATAATAGGTGTGGTATGTTACTAAACATCAGTATGTATCGTCTTTGATTTTCCACAACCCGTTCGAGCGAGCTGTCGTGCTAATCGTAAATTATTCGGTATAATGACTACCCTGGAGCGTCTACGAAGTTTTTATCGGTTTTCATACGTGAGAATAGAACATTATGATTGAAGTTATCAAGTTACGGTTCAGCTTAATAACGATACTCGGGGGCCCATTAAGGAAATCACTCCTGCGGCTAAAGCGCGGTTTGATGACGTGCTGTTAGACAATTTCGCTCGATTTCTAATCACGCACTTTCTAGGTACCTTTTAATTTTCCTAAGCGAGCTCGGCAGGGTAATTGAGTAAAGTTTTCAACGCGCGCCTACCAATAAATATGGACACAATGTGCAAAATCCATGCATTTTTGGTCGAACTCTGAATTAACAGTTTAAGATAGCCATCCAAATTTTCCATCCAATACTCACATTGCCATCAAAGTTTTTGGCATGAAAAAAAGAGTGTTTTTCTCATTTGTCTGTATAAATTTGTGTGTATGTGTAATCAGCATCGAATAAAATGTATTGATAAAACATTTCGAGGAAACATACCTTTTTTATACCACGTCGGTGGCAAACAAGCTTACCACCTGATGGTAAGTGGTTACCGTAGCGTATAGACGCTTGCAACTCCAGGGGTGTTAGATGCGCGTTGCCGACCCTTTAAGAATTTATACACTCCTTTTTTGAAGAACCCCATACTATAGTCCCTCGGGAAAAGCTGATTCCACAACCGGAGCATCCGAGGAAGGAAATGTCTCTGAAACCGTACCGTACGCAACCAGGTTCCAGGGTGTGAGGATGAATGCCCTGCCGACGGCGAGCGGTGCGGTGGTAAAAAGCAGCCGTAGGCATCATGTCGAACAGTCCTCCGGAGCACAACCCGTTATACAAGCGATAGAACACGCACAAGGAGGCGAAGTCTCTCCTTAGACTCAACGGTTCGATATCGATACCTACTATTACAGTTACTCGCATTTTCCACTAAAAAAATTACACGAAACTAAGAAAACATGCGACGTCTGGGCGTACTTCACCTAATCTTAAATACTTTAGCAGCGCTTACTCGAATTGAGCCCCGAGAAGAAAGAGAATCATTTGATTTGTAAATTGTTGACTGACGATTTATATTAAACTAGCTTCTGCCCGCGACTCCGTCCGCGTGGAACTCGTTTATATCGGTGATGTCGCTCGTTTGCATAGTGCTAACCATACAAATTTTCATCCCCGATTTCACTCCCTCCGGTGATGGTTTCCGGGATAAAAACTATCTATGTCCTTCCTTGGGATTCAAACTTCATTCAAATCTTCATACCCAAATTCATCTCAATCGGTTCAGCGGTTTAAGCGTGAAGAGGTAACAGACAGACAGACAGACAGACACACTTTCACATTTATAATATTAGTATGGATTAGCTGCCCGCATGGCTCCACCCGCGTAATACAAGGAAGCCAGGCGGAACCATGGCACTAAATATGGCCTATTTCTATCGTCCAGGTCCAGGTCAACTAAGGTCCATTCTATACAGGGTGAAACCTAAGTCGTAAACAGAATTTTTTGTTTCTATCTCAGTATTTTAAGGCAAATTCATTGCATTAACTCTAGAAGCAAACAATTAAAGTTTATTTAATAATTTTAAATAGCAAAAACACCATCACCCTATTCGACAAGACTTGGTCTGTAGCTTAAAGTGACAGTTTAACGTTGCAATTAGGGTGACCATGAGCCTCAGTAATAAATAAATAAATATTAACGAATTAACCAACAACGTTTACATATTTTTGGCTGTTGTCACGTCCACATGTTTAAACTAAAGTTAAACAGTAAGAAACACAAATCTCTGTCACGACTCTCTGATAAAACCCCCTACATACAAAGTTACAAGTTAATTTGTCCGAAATAAATGCTTTCATTCATTCATACAAACCCACATTCACACAGATATATCGCCCTTCGCCTATTGGTATAATTAGACTTTAGATAGATCCGTCGATATTAACACTGAGTTTGATGTTTTTTTTAATGATACCAATACATTCGTGGGATTCCTTTACTGACCTATGCTTAAGAACACTATTGTTCAAAATAATTATTGTTCAATTAGACGCTTTAGCAATAAAGAAATTGAGTTAGAAAAAGAAACGATTGTATCGAGATCCGATTAACCAATAACCATCCATAGCTATTAGTTGCACATCAAACAGCGTTCGTCCGACTACATTCAATTGGATGAAGCAGCTTGTTTGTAAAGAACTAATTGGGTCTGGACATCATCTAAATAAGGAAGTAAGATATCCATGAGTCAGTGAGAGGTATATACATATAGATATTTTAAATCTAAGTAGGTACTCGTTAAAAATATAATTGTCTCTATATGAAGTACTCCTCCACTTGAATAATACCCTTAATCACAATACGCGCTAATGGAAATAAAATACGTGAGGAAAGAAATGTTTCGAATTACGCAATATAAAAGTTTACTCTTGAGTATTATTTAGAGTATTAATTCAGATTAATTACAAGTAATGACGGTTTTGTAATGTTTTATATCGTACTTGGTTACTAATAATCTAATCAATAATGAAAGACAATAGATATTTTTGATTCCAATAGGTACCTAAATATTTACCGTTAAAACAGATCTCGATCTCATTATTTTTAGCGAACCGAAATCTGTTTATTTTTTTCCTTTTTAATGTCTGAAAGTGTAGGAATTTGTTTCCTATATATAACAAGACTGGTACTTATACAATACGTAAACGATTTGCTTAATAAATATCTCATATTTAAACTATTTCTAAAACCAGCACATTGGCAAATTATCTTACTTGTTTATTATAGACTGTGGTTTCTAGCGGCCATTAGAATGATTGCCGTCACTGGCTGATGCCGGCCCGAGTTAGCAGACCTCTTAACGGATTGAATTTTTGTGCGATCCACCGGCAACTACGTAGCCATGTCTGAGTTTTTATTCACTTTGAAAAGTTTACACATGTAAGAAAA
Organism: Epinotia bilunana; assembly: GCA_947049275.1. NCBI lineage: Eukaryota > Metazoa > Arthropoda > Insecta > Lepidoptera > Tortricidae > Epinotia > Epinotia bilunana. The sequence continues at coordinate 23,717,156 of OX346253.1, forward strand.
TAATCTTTGACTAAAAAGATTTTTGTTGGAAAGTTTTACGAAATTGGGAGGCAAATGCCGCCATGCTTCATGTACCTTAAGCCGGAATTATATTACGAAATTAGTGGCGTGACATTTGGTTTTACCAACAGTTTCACATGTAATTTAATGATATCGTATTTAATAATCGTAATGCATGCATTAATTTCATGAATGCAAATCAATTTCGTGCCCTGCGCGATTTTTTAGGGTTCCGTAGTCGACTAGGTTAGTTTCGCTTTGTCTGTCCGTCCGCCCGCGGGTTTGCTAAAATCATTTTTTGATAATGTTAATATTTACGGAGATAATCGCTCCAGAAGTAAAAAAAATGTGTCCCCCCCCCCCTCTAACTTTGGAACCATAAGTTTTAAAAATATGAAAAAAATCTTAAAAATAGAACTTTATAAAAACTTTCTAGAAAAATTATTTTGAACTTGATAGGTTGAATAGTTTTTGAAAAAAATAACAAAATAATTTCTGAACTAAGTTTGTAATTTAACCGTATAAGCAGGTGTTTATTGTACCTGTAACTACAAAATCACAACGAAATGACCGTCCTTTCAAATAAAGTAAAAAAAAACGGTGAATATCGGTTCACGCAATAAAGAATTATCCCATAAAAATCATCTGCCATACTTTAAGCTCGCGCGCAATAGTTTACTTAATTTGCCGATAGATGTCGCTGTACGCGGAACGCTCACATTGTACATGGCGCTGTTAAGATTTTTCCTGATTTAATGGGGTCGGAGCAGGTGCGCCCGTACATTAGGTCGAAAATTTGTCGTGCTCGAATTGTCATAATTGTCTTTGGTCGTTCGTTGTCTAATAATAAAATTGTTCGCCAAGTATTGCTTGTATTGTGTCTGTCTATAATACATGGTCGATTTGATTTGGGAATTTGAACTCTCTTGCTCATACATTCGTCAGGCTACGGAACCCTACACTGAGCGTGGCCCGACACGCTCTTGGCCGATTTATGGCAAAATTAGTGTCACGCCACTAATTTCTTAATGTAATTTTGACGACCGGTTAGCCTAGTGGGTAGTGACGCTGCCTACGAAGCTGAAGGTCCTGGGTTCGAATCCCGGTAAGGACAAATATTTGTCTGATGAGCATGAATATTTGTTTCTGAGTCTTGGATGTTTTCTATGTATTTAAGTATTTATATCTATTAAATATATCGTCGTCTAGTACCCGTAACACAAGCCTTATTGAGCTTACTATGGGGCTAGTGCGATTTGTGTAAAATTGTCCCCTTATATTTATATTTATTTATTAATTGCGGCTTTACAAAAACCCTCATTGAACGAGCGAGTCAATCGAAGGAAGTTCTCTGCTTTAGCTTGGGCCAAAATTCTTTCGTATGTCCGGTAGTATAGCTGTTCTCCTCTACAGGTCTCATTACTCAACCGATTCTCGTAAAATTTTGTGAGCAGGTTAGATAATTATATACAATACGATACAGAGAGAAGGAATATAATGGAAAAATAAACCATCTTCGTCTGTAGCCCCCGACAGGAGTCGAACCTGCGACCTTTCTATTAACGCCTGTCGTATCATACCGTCTTAAAAATTATAGGTGTAACTTCCTCGTTAAAATAACAACAAAATATTTAATTTAATAATTTGTTTCGTTATAAGGGTATAATTAATTATATACAATGTTTTTGTCAATTCAGTATCTCGAAAAAAAAAATTTTTTAAAGAAAAGACAGGCAATCCTTTTTCTTCTGCTTCTTCATTTCTTCTGCGAATTAAAGTGAAAATAAAACAACAATTCAAAACGGTTTGAGTTTACATGTCGTAGACGATATCAGTAATTTGGACTTTATACCTATTCACAAACTTCATTTCAGCTATGATATCGTGTAGCAACGTCTAAATTTGCGAAGGGAGCAGTCGACAACATTTGGTCCCCGAGCGCAAAAGAGGTGTTTACATGCATTTTACACCGGCGCACCCTTATCAAGTCGCTACATTTGCTCGCGGGCGTCGTCAACCTTCCCAAAATATTTACTTCGCGGACTCTTTATACCCGAGTTTAACTGCAGGTGAAAATTGAAAAAGTTTACGTTACGACTTTTTTAACGTCGCGAAACGGAATTTGGACATTTAATTTCGTCGGCGATCGGTTGTTTGAATAAAGAAGTACGGGCTAAAGTGAGACGTTAACAAGCACATAAAATACAAGTAGGTACTTACTATACTAACTATAGGATAGGTACAGGTACATTATATGTTTCGCCGTTGTATAAGCTTTGCTTGTGAGAAATAATTTAAATAACATAAAATCAATCACAGAACCTAGTGTTTAACATTTATGTCGTTTCCATGATGGGCTATCTATATTTAATAAAATAAAGATAAAGAGAAGGAAAATGAGTGTGGTTTAAAGTGGGAGTACTTATAACTATAATTTACCAAAGTCATTTGTCTCAGGAATACAATTGTTATCATATAGAAATATCGTTAAAGCGGCACTTAGGAGTCTAGTGCATGTGCCCGATTACGAGCGAGATGGCGAGAGATAATGCGCCATTACGGACGGGTGACCAAGAGTTGACTGCGGCTGAGATAGGTATTATAAACCTTTTCTAGCTTTATATTAGATGATTCTATTGTTAATACCCGTTGGTCAATAGTCAGTCAGGCATGCTATGCGAATTGCAATCAATGTTATGTTATACTGGATCATATTTCGGAACGCACTATTAAAATCTTCTTTGAAACGTTTCATGTACTGCCTCTTGCGTATTAACGCTTTAGTATAGCCACGCGTGTGTGAGCAGGACGCACTGATATTGAAATAGGACTAACTAGTATCAAATTGAAATGGGATTAATAATGTCTGTCAAAAAAAATCTTTAGATCACTCTTTTAGGGCTAGAGCCGGAGCTCTTTATCGAAGAGTTTATTTGAATGAAACTCCATGGATTCCTGGTCAAGACGGGTCCCAGTGTAGCGAGCCGGGTGGTCACCCTACTCAGGCGATTCCCGGGGCGGAGTCGCAGACGCACGGGCAGACGCGCCTCGTAAAAGTGAAATATTAGTACCGCGTCCACCGAATCCCAACAATCGGCTTTGCTTCAAACCTTATGTATGGACCTTATCGGGACATGTAGATATGGTAATTTACAAACGGTTTGCAGTTTTATACTTGAACCAAAAGTCCGACTATAGGTTTTGGAAGTGAGTTCGATTTGTAACGTGCTACTTAAAACCATATAAAGGCATTAGGAATTTAACAAACAATACTAAGAAACAAATATCCTACGACGTACAAGTTCCCCTTTAAGGTCGATCAAAATATGGTTCACACGATCACAGAGTTTTCTAACCATTCACTCGTGTGCTGGTCAGCAAACTCACTTGTGAAAATCGCATAGGAAACTGAATGTCAATAAAATTAAGCGGCGAAAAATGTGACAGTCACGTCATGACGAACATTAGTCGGCCCGGACACAGAACGGCGTACTATAGATCAATCCTAAAAACTAGTACGTACGTAGACCTCTGAACTTCTGTTGATGCGACAAACAGCCCTTCATTGAGCGTACGGATAGTGCTCGAGCCCGCCGCACCTGAAAGAGGTCCTCCGTGGAAACAACACAGCCTACACGGGAACGCTTTGAGCACCGAAACGGCCCCGCATATTTACATACACAGAGACGCCATTATCCCGTACCGTGTATTCGAGATTGAATTTTGTGAAGTACCTAGGTACACTTAAAACACCGTTGAAGGTATAATGACAATATATATATCTCTAGATCGAAGTGTTTTCATTTCAAAAGTTTGGCAATGTGAGATTACCATTATGACATTTAATGCGATTGATTACGTAAATCAAGAAACCTCACAGTAATCTGCCAACCAACCCAGATGGCAAACCATATCGTATCTATTCATAATGTAAGGGGGCAACTTAACTGTCAGTTTTGCAACATTCTACGTTTCGTGTAAAATAAAAGGAACGTCCTTGGAAGTAGAACAAGGAAGCAATTATTTATTTGTTTCTACTTATGCCTACAGGTTTATTGCTTTTTATATCATAAGAGGGACATCTTCAAAAACGTTTCCTCCTTCAGACAAAGTGGAAAATAAATCCACTTAAGCTAGTCTTGGCTGCGTTTGCATACAAGTGACCCGATAGCTTTATCGTTTTTATCAGGAGCAAATTTTATTATTGCTTATCTGGGCCAATTTGTAAGATAACAAACCTTTGCTCCTGTGAAAAAGCAGTTTTACGCCAAATGTTCTAAGGCGAATATAGCCCTCAAAATTTAGGATGAATTTAAAGTCGAAAAAACATAAGTTTGGCGTATTTTTTTATACATCCCAAAAAGTTTCAAACATTGAAATGAATCATTAAATAACCATGGGTTAACGTTTACATATATTCTTTCTCAATTTTTTCGATATTCATTTTAGGGCCCAACGTGACATGCGCTAAAGTACATATACTCTACTGAAACTGTACTGTACCCTAAATGAAACAACCGATCGACACACTCTTCATTGTTGTCTTTTTTAATTAAGTACCCAACGATACGTGTCTATTGATACCATTTCCAGGGCACTGTCCTGTTGAATTAAAAAAGAAGATAATTGCTTTCTTCTGCATCCAAGCTGCCAATTGTGACGTGCATTTCTTTCAAGCAAATTAATTAGGAATTGCCTAACGACAAAATAAACGTAATTAAAACTTCGGGAATTAACTTTCGCCTGATTTCTTTTTTAATTTAAGCTGACTTGGCTAATTCTGTGCGCCACGGGGGTCGGACACACCCCTCGTCCTTTGTCATAGCAAGGAAAAAGGATTTTAAGAGATTTACGGTAGGTTAAAGGCCAAGGTAGCTTTTATTGGTATAAATATTTTATTTTTGAGTCTGAAAACACTTTACAAAGGATTTTCACTTTGTCCTTCTACTTAGAGCGCTAAGATTCTGTGACTCTCTCGGCGCTAAATACCTATAAGGGTAACTCTCTTACTTTGATTTGATCATTTGACCAAATACGCATTCCTAAACCGAATTCTATAATAGGTACAATATCAGCTAGGCTATTCTTTAAGAAGCGATATTCTCAGGACGTAGGTGAAGACGCGTTTTCATCTATGGCGACGTTAGCTTGGACGGTATATCGGCATTCACTAAGGTTTTCTCTTTTATCTCGCCGAAGCAACGGATTTAACTGCTGGAATGGCATTAAACCAAGCAAACATTTTGTACAGTACCTGATGATATCCATTTTATCCGAAATAATTGCGTAAATTGGCTATTAAAGGCAATTCAACCAACAGCATCACCACTGGCCATTCCCACTTTCGTCATGGGTATTCGCATTAACTGTGTACTCGGCCGGCGCTCTCAGAGACCTCAGTTTCAGACCCATCAGCAACCCAGCATTCATATTCGTATTGAAATGTCCATTCCCGACCGCTACAAGGAAAATATACCAACTATTTAATTATACTTCATCGAAAATAAGAGACATTTTAAAAGTTTACAGGCAGAGGTCTTTCACCTGAGTCTATTTTACACTGTCCAGTGACTTTACGACTCATTACTTTCGCTGACCAGGCGACGTGCCGATCAAAGTTACCGTCCGCTACAAAATACAGACGTGTCGCACATAAAAAGTATACGACGCATTTAAAGTATGGGTTCCGTGCATAAGCCTGTCGAGGCGCTAATGGGGATGGATGAGGGTTCCGTGAGACGTTTCTTATACTAATAAGATCGTATGTTCTGAGCTTCGGTTAAACAAAACTTTTGGGTTTCTTTCTATATAGAATACCTAATCCATCTAGAGGCAGAACTTACCTAATAGTTGAGAATTGCAACCAAATTGGTGTATGTTGATTGACTTTGTTGTAAATATACGTTACGCGTTGAGAGCTCTGCGTTGAACAATCCCAAGTACAAACACGACGATTGAAAATGTTTAAATGCGCATGGTGTACAAAATAGTTTGCGGTCTGTGATGAATCAGTTTTTGTGTAATAGAATTTATCATAATCGTGAAAACCACAAAGATAAAATTAGTTTATAAAATAATGATTTCATTAGGTACTAAGGTATATTAGGATGAGTAATTTATTTTTATTTTTAGCGAGTAATGTGTATTAGATAGGTAAGTACTAACGGAACCTTGAAATATTATAGACAAATGTATCCGAGGGTTGACCAGTAGCATGCGTCAGGAGATTGCTAAACGATGGACCCCAATTTTATTGGTTGTTACGCGTCGTAAACACGGAGGTGGCGCTGGTGCGGCTGCCCGATAATGTTTCTTCCGAGTGTTGATCACCTCAATATGCCTTCTTAAACTTGTGGTATAACTAAAACGAATTTATTTACTTAACAGCCTGGAAAAGATAACAAGCTACAGTAACTTAATTACTTTTACGTCACTCTGGGCGGTAAGTGAGATTTACCGCCCACGGGCGCAATGGCAAATCTCACTTCACACACAGGAGAAGACGTAAAATTGTGTACGCACTACGGGCGGTAATTCGTAAAGCCCCAGATCGCATAGTTATGCACAAACACCTGCTATCTGGGGCATTCACGAATTCACCGCCATAGGTACGTAATGTAATATTACATATAGTATAGCCCTACGTACGCTTACCTACATAAAGCTGGCCTAAGTTAATGTCTCGATGTCTTAACTATTGTGAGATGTGTGAGAATTAATGAATGACAGTAACTAATAAATATAAAAATGTACAATAATTGTGTAATTGGTGTAAACCGTTCTTGTTTTTAATAATAAACAAATAGTATCCGCTGGATGTGAGTGGCGCAGGACCGGTCATTGTGGCACTCTTTGGGCGAGGCCTATGTCCAGCAGTGGACGTATTTCGGCTGATATGATGATGATGTTGATGGTATGGATTAATCGTTTTTTTACATGGGTTTTCTGCAATATTATGCAACGTTGAACTTCACTTACATACTTATCACAGAGATACTCTTATAATATCTCTTATATCACAGTCTTTCAAATTAAAATGATAGAGACATTAAAGAACAGCGATATCCCACCCAAGCGACGTCACCTTCTAGACGATTGGAATCACGGCCTAGGTCAGCCTTTCATCGACTAAACCCAATTTTGTTGCTGGCGAGCTTTTAGCAATTGGGTTTATTTTCCCGGCTTTTTATTGATCTCACTCTTAATACACTGATTTGCCATATGATAAATAAATAATAAATTGATACACAGGTCTAAGTGATTGATTTGACGACCTCTGCAGCCTAGTCGGTAGTGACCCTGCCTACGAAGCCACAGGTCCCGGGTTCGAATCTTCTTAAATATATAGAAAACATCCATGACTAGGAACAAATATTCGTGCTCATCACACAAATAAATGCATTCGAACCAAGGACCTCTTGCTCGTAGGCAGGCAGGCAGGGTCACAACCAACTAGTCGTCAGTAAGAGTGCTGACGGTAAAAATTCGGATTATCTTGTTTTACTAATTATTTGTCTTTTATTTTATTTGTTTATTCTCATATTTTGTAATTTGTCCTGTTCTTCCACAAATAAAGCTAGTTATACCTGTAAAAAAAAGTCTAAAATAAGTATATTGCTTGGAATAACTTAACACTGGTATAGGTACTTAAGTAATGCTGCTTCAACTGCAAATGCCTAAAACGATGGACGTTTGACGATGCAAGCGCGGCGGTTTCTATAGTTTAACCGAGGCAATTAATATACCTATCATAGAAAATTACATTTTGAACGATTTGCTGCTTGTTGTGAGTTTTATTGCCACTGAAACTCTAACGATGTGCCAGACAACTCAGAGAGCATACGAATACGACTACTGCCATCTTCATCAAAGGCTTGACAATCTAATTTTGTAGTTAATTTAACAAACAGTATGATTTCAAGTGTTGACTGATTATTTTAAATTGATGGTAGGTACATTCTTCGACGTACTAGGAATGCATAAAAGCCTCGGTATTACGCGCACGCACAGAACGCAATAAAATGTTTTATGTACCCTGTAAGTCCAGATAAAAACACCCCAATGATGCCCGGTGGCTAGTTTATCGCCCCTATTTTACGATTGTAAAATTTTCTATAAACTATGGAACGACTGTAATATTTCTAAGCCTGTTATAAAAGAGTATGTCACGTGGAAATGTCTCCATAAAATAAGATGGGTGTTTGAGGTGTATCAATTTTTACGCAACACCGAGTGTGATTATTGGTGTAGATATAAGCCTCGGTAAAATAAAACTAACCTGGGTATTTATTTCTTAGTTGTTTGTCCAGGTATTTGTCTGTTTAGGTGCCAATTTAGAGATACCTAGCTAATTTTTAATTTTAATTTTATGGAAGTGTTCTGTGTTGTTCTCCGGTTTACTATAAGCAAATAAATTGATCAAACCCGTTATGACTAGATGCAGCTCTCGTTATTGAATACAACTAATGATTTAATGCAGCAGAAGATAATTTACAATAAGTCCAGTAAGGTGACAACCTTCTTCTTCTTATTTAAGAGCTAAGCTCTTGTGATCCACGCAACCTCTTTGACATCTCGATACGAACTTACATCAACTCTCTTTTTGAGTTGCTCTATGTAGTTTATTCTAGGTCTTCCTCTTCCTCGCTACCATTGCTCACTAATTTAAAAACTCATTATTATTTATTATATCGATTGAAGCGATCTCGAAATTATTATTTTTCATAACATTCATTGGTTTATCAGAAGATACATGATTTGGAAACTTATGAAGGTGTCATAAATTTCCAAATCATATGTCTCTTCATCGTCACACGCACACGGGTGTCAACCCGTTCCGTTATCTAAATTAGCAACGGAAGGGATTAGTCACGGGTTGGATTTCGTTAAAGCACTCGTTGAAATTCGGGAGTCGCTAATCCTAGCGAGATACGGTAGGACTATTGTGTAGTCGTTACCATTTTGCTGCTTGGTTCCTCTTTGTACCCACTATAATGCTAGAAGTATAATTCACTGCCTGCAGTACATGCCCATTGCAAGTTAGCTGCAAGGAGTTGAAAAAAATTATTGAATTGAATGATTCGTATGATAAGTATAAAAATGTCTACCTAATTGATGAGACATATTTAAAATTAAAGATGAAATTTGGCAAGTGTAACATACCATTTTGGAATCCTGATTAAGTACATGGTTGAAAAAAAAGTATATTTTAGGGTTCCGTACCAAAAAGGTAAAAGAGGAACCCTTATGGTGCGACTTCGTCCGTCTGATCGTCTGTCTGTCACAACGTTAAATATCTCAAGAACTAGTTGGGCTATCAATTTGATATTTAGAATAGTTGCAAAAATTAAACATATATTCTATCAAAAATGGAGGATATGAGGGGGGCAACATTTTAACAATAAAAGATTAACATTATTATAAATATTACAGGAAAAATAAAACGGTATCTCTACCTAGGTTATTTTTTTCAAATCATGAAACATAATTTCTGGAATAAGTTTGTACTTTAAACACCTTTGTATGTATTTTTCCCTTCAATTCCTATCATATTAATATGAAAGCACCTTCTTTCAATTGAAATAATAAATATTGAAATCGGTTCATGTGATTAAAATGTATAGCGGAAAAAACAACATACATACCTAGTTTTTTGATGCTGTAAGTTAGTAACATAATGCACCGTCAATGATGTTTTACTCATACCGGTAACTTCTGCTAATATGCGTTGTTAAGGTTTTTCCAGAACAAATAGGCGGGGAAAGACGGGGTATGATCTGTAAAAGTTTGTACGGAACCCTCGGTGCGCGAGTCTGACTCGCACTTGACCGGTTTTATTTTTTAATGGAGGCACCTGTGTTTTAAGTTTATTATTTAATTTAAAGAAAGGTTGGGTTATTCACGGTCACACACCAAAAAAAGATTTTTCAAAAAACACAACTGCTTTTTTCAAAATTTATAGCCTATATCACTCCCACGATTAAGAGGAATCCAACGACACCTCACATGTCGAAATCCGTCAAACGGTTTAGGCTGCAGGGCGTGCCAAAGAATAAGGTCACATACATACATACGTACATGCATACATACGCTCGAAAAACATAACCCTCCTCTCTCTCCTTCGGCAGTCGGGTAAAGAATAAAGAAAGCCAAAATGTGTCGTCGTAGTACTTACTTAAAATATCATCACAGTAAGACCATTTTTTTATAAACTGTATACATGAGTTGTTTTTTTAATTATTTTTATAATTCTTACGACTTGGGATTTCACCCGTTTTCAGCTTGACATCGACTTTTGGAACACCCTTTCTTTACCTATAGTGGTTTATGATAACGTTAAAACTAGATCGGTAAATCTGAATTATCATTATTATACATACATACATACCTTACCTATAGTGCGACTATAAAATCGTTGGTCAGAATTGTGTTGTTAAATATAAATGTCAAAAATAAATCCCATAATATTTCTTAAAATCGAAATAGAATATTATCACATTGACACCAAAAATAAAGTTGGTACCTACCTACATTAAATATTCTCAGAAGCGCAGTGTTGAAGAACTCGCACTGAGATATTTGCCACTCCAAAGGTTCAATATTTATTGACTAGAGCCCCTTGGCTTAGTTAATGCGTACCTATCTACTTGCATTAAGAAGATGAACAGTTTCCGATAACCCCGCCTAGTGGAGCAGCCATAACTATGTACTTAAGTACCGTGCTATACAGTGTACATGTAATAGGAGCAAAAATTAAACGGTGGATTAAGCCTATCAGCAATCAGTTCCAAGAAGGTTAACAAAAAAAAATGTAAGTAAAAACTTTTTATGAAGGAAACTTTTACTTAAGGGGCTACCCTAGGCTAGGTTGTCATCGATTTGAATCGTATCTCCTACTTTTGCACTACAGATAGAATTATAAATCAAACGGCTATCGGTTCTTCTATCTTTTATCTCCATTTTGGTCTACTGGATTTTGAAACAAATGAATACTTAAGTTTGTATGATTTAAAAAAAACACTTATTTCGTATCTCTTTTGACGTGAAAGATCTAACGTATACGAAATCTACATATTTGGGTTCGTCTGTGATGTATCTAAAAACTGGTCCAGGGTTTTCATTTTAAACCAATTACACAAAAGTTATGTCCAGAAAACCAGTTTTTTGGCCTAAAATTGTTCAACTTTGATGCCAAATATCTCGAAAACAATGAACTTTGAAGTAAATATGGGATACTATATTGCTTAAAGCCGTTGTTGATAATATAATAAGCTACAAAAAACATTAGAAAATAAAGAGATTCAGATCGAAGGTCATTGGCGTATTGGAGCCCCTTAACTGGAATAGGTATCAACATTATTTTACATTTTAAATACAAAACATCTTGCAAAATGTAAAAAAAAACTCCAAAGATATTTAATGAATGACATGCTACGATTCATTACTTACAAAGTTCATTACTTATGGATCACAACCTCAAGTATCAATAATTTTGAAACACTGGGACTGATATAGAATAACTGCAGATATTCTATGGAATCATCTTTTAAATGTTTTGCTCCTACAGGTCAATTACGTACTAATGTATAAGTTTCCCCATCCGCCTGTTTTCTATTCCAGCTTCGCAAATCTTCAGCTGGGCTGTTATTCGCTACGCGCTAATGCGGCTCACCCAGCCGATCACCTGTCACGAAACTAGACCTCTACCTACGCTTAGTTACTACGCATCGCGGTGTCGAGATATATTTGTGGGTGAGCGTAGAGGTGAGATTAAAACAAGTAACAGAATAGCGGGGCAGGTTTGAGGCCGTCTTGAACGATGTACCTATGCTATTTTATGCAGCAAAAAAAAGCATTGCAGGTATTCGGAGTAGTGTATGTAGCATCTCTCACTAGCGCTCTCTTACAATGATATAACATAACAACTTATGAATGTATATGTAAATAACAATACGAGTAGGTACGTTCGTAATGAAAATGACGTTCTGGCAACAACTCCGCCGCTGTATAGGGTTCGTTGCGTGCTCTGTCAGTTCGCAACTTCGTATCCACGAGATATTTATGAAATCATTAAATTTTACGTGCAGGCGCTGCAGGAAAACAAACCAATGTTTTTGAATGTAACTTATTCTTTGTTTATAAAATATATATCGACCTAAAAATATCTGCAGGTCGATCACGTAACGCATTGTACGCACGTTAAGTAGATCTAAATGTCAAATTTTATATAAGTAAATGACAGTTGGACTGTCCTAACGAGCGTTCGTAACGTTACGTGTTACCCCTCTGAACTTCATTCGAGATGTTTTTCACATTGCGTCAATCGTCATCTCGTTCGCGATTGCAAAACAATAATCGATTATGTCTTACATTTTCATCATCAGCCAGTACCATACCATACTCAACCATCAAAAAAGTTTCAATATTAGTATTGCCCCTTAGCACATAATACTTTTACTTCAAATTACTTAGAAAACAATAAATCATTTTTGATTTTTTCATTTGTCATATACTTAAATACACCACCCCCTTGGATTCAATAGTAACATCAAAAAGTTTAGCTATACGGGGTGTCCGACGGTTGTGCGACGTGAAAGCAAAGTACTTAAGTACCTTAACTACCCTTAACATATGAAATACATATGTATTTGAGATAGGATATTGTGGTTAATGGAGGCATTATTTTATTTTTAAAAGCAAGGTATAGCATACATTTTAAATAATGAAGTTAAAAGCCAAACTGGAAACAAACATTTAAATCTAAAATTTTGTGTGGCCTAGTGTTTTTTTTTGAAATTTTCGAAATGTAGTATTACTTTTTTTTTATATAAAATAATATCTCTATAAAGCAAAACATACTACCTTCAATAGTAGATTGTATTACTAGGGAGCAAAATGGTATATTGTGACGAGGGTGTCGAATAAAACGAATAAAACGTTAGGGTAGTGAGGAATTCAAGCAACGTCGCCCGAGGTATAAATAGTTTTGCTACCGTGTATTACACTCTTCTTTTCACTCCTTCCATAATTAAAAACACGATAATAACAGTAAATATTTAATTAAAAATATATAAATATTATTGGACGGCCGCAGGGACTGGTATTGTCTTCAATGGTCTTAAGATATTCATCCTGGACGACAATTGATCTTCTTATCCGTTTTAGTTTTAATATCAACCTTTACTAGTTAATATGTGTCTGAATGTTTTTTGTATATCATCAACAGTAATTTTTAATAGCCAGCAACCCTGAAGATGAATGCCACCTGCAAAAAGCAATGTTTACCTACCTAAGAACAAGGTTTAATATAAGCATGTATTCACAGCATTGTATGTCAAAAGGATGGCTGTGTCATACAGACATAGCGAAACTATGTATGGTACCTAGGGAATAGTTTGACTACGGCAGCTTCAGAAAGAGCAAACAATTACAACTAAATGCATTTAAACCTATCGGTAGATATTTATTTACTTACTGTTACGGCGAGAAAACTGTTATTGGGCGCCTAAGTAGGTATTAATTTGATTGTCGTTGTTCATTCTGACTCTCACTTTAGGCGTGGAATATACCTAATAGTCCAAAGAGTATAGAGGGGCTGTTTATACTTCGAATAGTTCTTGAAAACGATATTGCAACTTTATTATTCTTCCAGGCGGTTTCATAATACTTTACTAGGTAATACGTTCAAATATTTAGCTTTGCTTTTTGCAGATTGAGCATTGTTAATGACGTTTCTTGCTTCTAACTTCTAAAAAACTCCGGTGTTAACGCATTCACTTGAACTGGAAGAAAACATCATTGTAAATTGAAAATATTAGTATATGAACTGGTTTTACGTGCTTGTGACTGCTTTACGTCATTAGTGACTAGTTTTTTTTATTAAGCTGCTTTTAGTTCCATGGTCTTAAACTTCTAATAGCAATATATATTAATCATCTGTATATATATAAAACTCTTCGTTACTAATCTATTGACAGATAGCGCACAGCCTAAACCGCTAACGACATAAGCATGAAATTTGGAACATATATTCTTTACAGTACGTGGACGTGTACTAAGAAAAGATTTTTCGAAATTCAACCCTTAAGGGGGTGAAATAGGGGTCGAACCGATGTATGGAAATCGTTCATTTTGAAAGTTATAGACTTGAATCTTTGTATAAAAGTTTCTTACTTAAAAGCCAAACAAATGGTTTAACTTTGCTATAAAAATCATCCCCCAAGGGGGTTAAAAAAGAGTTGAAAGTTTGTATCATGTCTTTTTTAGAGTTAGACGTTTAAAACTGGCCACAAGCTCCTAATGTACGGTCAAAAACATTGATAAGGGATATTTTCCTTTCCATTCATCCCTTGAAGGGGTTAAGATAGGGGTTGAAAGTTCACATACCTAAGTAATGTGTGATTTTTAATATTAAACTGTGGCTAGAAACATGAAAGCAGGACAGCAGGTTTCTTTTATAATATGTAGATCTATTTGCCCCCTAAAGGGGTGAAATGAGGGGGTAAAGGGGATTAATCAAAATAATTTATTCTCTAACACCGTTAAATGGGGAAGGTGGTATCTTTTAGCATCAGATATGTTTGCTTTCAAAACTATACAGGTAGCCCGAACTAACGTGAGTAAAACTACTGGACGGATTTAAGCAAAAATTTCCAGTCATGTAGCTTTCTTTAATAGGTAAGGTATCTACCTACCCCTAGCAGCATTTTCGTTGGCATTTCGTTGGGCCAACTTGTTGATCAATAAGCCCCTTAAAATGCTACTAGGGACATTATGAAAAAATATACAATTTAAGCTGAAACGTCTGTTGATGATTCTTAAGATATTATGTTTGTAAAAACGGAGTTTTCAATTGAAATTTTGCAATTTAAACTAATGAACTCATCGCACTGTTGACTTTTACGTTTAATCCTTGAACGGATTTAGATGAAATTTTTCGTACAGATGAGTTGAGACCCTTGGAAGGATATAGGAGAGTTTTTATATCAGAAATCATCCCTTAACATGGTAGAGCTTTGTTTGGGTCGGCGATAATTGAGGTTCCGCCCACGATAATTTAATAGCAATCAAGTTCTACGCGGACGAAGTCGCGGGCAGCTGCTAGTATTATATATATTAACCCTTTACCTACGGGGCCTTAAATCGCTCCGGCACCTATCAATACGGGCATGTTTTGGCGAGTCAGCGGTTAGGCATAATTTCACTTACAATTGCAACTTTTGAAGTATTACAGCTACACACTTGAAATTTCACACGCACAATAAGTATAATGTGTTTAATCAATAAATAATCACTTGGAGTAATAATATTCACTATTTTTTCAGATATCAACCAATATATTCGTCACTAAGAAATTGAAGATTTTTAAGTTACTATTCGTGGATTTCACTAGTTTATGTTTAAAAACATTAGTTTATAGTGTATTTAACACAAATAGACACTTAAAGAACGATAATTATACAAATGATGCATAAACATAAATCACTTTAAACGTTGCATACAAACAATTTACGAGTTATGGAAAATAGTGATGTGCATCTATCGAGACAGTTGTCGATATATCGATAACCTAATACACCATCGACCAAGGGAAAAAATCGAGCAATAATTTACTTTGAATAGTTTTTCACGATACAAGTGCAGAAAATAGGGAATTACCTGTTCGGACGTGTATTGTACAACGTTTTACAGTTCATATGGCTTTTTCAAGTTCCGACATATGCACGGAAAGTGCTCATTCCCGCACGCGTGCTGGAAACTAGCACCATATGTACTTTAAATACCTTTATTCGATTCTGTAGTGAGTACGAACATTCTTACTGTAGCATGCCAATACATTCTTGAGAATATCATGTATGTGCGGAAAAACCTTCATGAGTTCAAACTCAACAGTGATATCCACGACTACAACACCAGAAGTAAAAACAAGATCGTAGTGAAGACTAGTCGTCTCCGCAAAGTTAGCACGTCGTTCGTGGGAACTGCATAGGTTTTTACAATAAAATACCCACCGAAATTGTTAATTTACCGTTCAGTAAATTTAAGTCTCATGTTAAAAGTAATTTGCTGAGCAAGGCGTATTATACTGTCAACGATTTCTTAAACGACAAAAATGCCTTTAAGCCAGTAGTAGTCTAATTCTATTAGGAATATACCTAAATACACGAAATCATTATAAGTACCTACCTGAAATAACTGTTCCGTTTTATGTAAGAAGAGAGCACATAATGCTGTTTCTCGCCGAACAAGTCGCTTAATCTTTGTTATTATCAATGTCCGATGGCTTGAATATGTCATGCTCGCTTAAAGGGCTTTGCTTACGGTGGCGTTGTTGATCGGGTCGCCACCTTCCCTAAAATATGGTTGAGGGAGGCGATGGCTGAGATATGCGTCATACTCGTGATCGGGTGCTGTTTGTGGAGTCCGGACTGTTCATGCTTGCAAGGGCATAGTACATAGTTAACTAACTACATACTAGTGTTATTATTATTATCGTATTGACGAGAGACATCATTCTGATCTTGACACGTTTTATTGTTATTGACCCTGTACATCTCTGACAATATTACATCATTGTTCCTTTCTTGTTCTGACGCTTAGAGACCGTATACATCTCTTAGAATATTAGAATAATTATTAATTGTATTTGGAAGCTCAGAGACCTTATACATCTCTGGAATACTGAATTAATATGATTAACTTCTTGTTAATGCTGATACAGATCTTATATCGAATGTAATGGTCATATTTTGTAATTTTGTTTTGTTTACATTAACTTAGTGACATTTAGTTTGTTAACCTTTTATATGTAATTTTAAATTATTATTGTGTAAGATTATAGATGATCAAACGAACTTCTTGAAGTGAAGTTCGATCACTATTATGTGAGTCGCTTCATTCGAAGATATAATTATTAACCAGGTAGTTTCTTAAACTTGCTAGGCAACGTCACACGATTTTTAGAGTCATTTTTGTAAAAAAGTACGTCTATTGACTTTTATTCCCCACTCCTGACCCAATGAGTTACTAACCGCCATATTTAATCCTCATTCCTTTGGAGTAAGGAGCAAAACTTGTATATATGGGAGATTCAGAAGTCTTCATTCTGATGTGACAAAGTCACGGGAGGGAGGGTACTGAATATATCTTCGAATGAAGCGACTCACATAATAGTGATCGAACTTCACTTCAAGAAGTTCGTTTGATCATCTATTATATTTCGTCGCTTCATTCTTCAGATATAATTATTAACCAGGTAGAGTTTTAGAGGAGCAAGTTTTGCTTCTTGTTGATATGTGGTTTAATATTATAATATAAGTTAAAACACAACATTTTAATCAATGTCTTTCATTTATTTTGAAGATACAAAATAATATAGGTAAATCAAACTGTTATGTTTTTGATTGGTACAACAAAACAATTTGTTATCGATAACAATGAACAAATAATCAATTTGACGTATTACGTCTAAAGCACACAGATCTTGCAAAGGTATCATTATTTCCATCTTCTAAGGGCCTATTATAAAATCTAGAAAAGGTCTGAGACGATGCTGTCCATCCAGCCGCCTTGCGGATAATTTCTATGGACACGCCA
The DNA here is from genome assembly GCA_947049275.1 of Epinotia bilunana. Taxonomy (NCBI): domain Eukaryota; kingdom Metazoa; phylum Arthropoda; class Insecta; order Lepidoptera; family Tortricidae; genus Epinotia; species Epinotia bilunana. The sequence continues at coordinate 23,734,751 of OX346253.1, forward strand.
GCGGCACGCGCGGCCGACGTGGACGCGTGTCGCGTACTGTGCGCTGCAAACCTGGACACGTCCACGCCCGCCGCACCCAATACCTGGCGTATCCACCGGCCCACGGTTTGACTCGTGGCTGCTCTGTGGGGAGCTTTGTATGTCAGCAATAGTGGACCATGATTTCTAATTCTCTTATTTTGTGTTACCAAAATATAGTCTTGGAGAGTTAGGGCAGGGCAAATACTTGAATTGTCTTTAAAATAAGGCAAATACAATAGTGGTTGTTCTCGACCGGGCACAGATGTTTTGATTAAATCAGGTACTGAAATTTTAATAACATCCTCAAAAATACGAATATTTTCGATCTTAATTAATGAGAGGGTTTGCACTCGGTGTGCTGTACAAATAGCAAGTAAGATAACGAGCTTTTTCGTTATCCTTTCTAGGGAAAGATCTTTGTTGGGAAACCAATTAGATACCAGATCAAGGACTACTTGAGGATCCCAAGTGTTACTATACTTCGGTAGACTAGGTTTTAATCTAAACGCGCCTTTAAGCAATCTTTTGATGCGGTCATCAGATCCTAGACCGGGCCACAAAAGTGACAATGCGGACCGATGACTGTTCAGCGTTCCGTACGCACAACCTCTATGGAATTCACTTGTTAGAAATTGAATGATAGACGAAACTGACGAGTTTGTAGGCTCTAGGCCGTTATTATTGCAAAACTCCCACCAGAGCTTTAAGGATACATTGTATTGTTTAATTGTATTCTCCGAAAGAGAAGCTAACGATAATGGGATCGCTTCTAGTGGAACGCCACGGCGCGAGAAGGCCGCGCTGATAACGTCGCGGCCGCCAGGGTAAGGCTGGTGTGCAAACGGTGTGGTCGTCTGCAATCAGATCGGAGTAATGATTTACCCGGATTGAAAAATATAATTACTGAGACCAATAATTTTTGTAACATGGGGAACCAAGGCTGGGAAGGCCAATACGGAAAAACAAGAATACCGTTTGCTTCATCATCAATAATTTTTCGTATGCATTTTAGTAATAAACAGAACGGTGGAAAAGCATAGAAAAAATGGTCACTCCAGTTGATTGTGAACGCATCAACAGCGAACGCATCAGGCTCTTGGAACCAAGACACAAATATATCCGATTTGGCATTGGCTCGAGATGCAAATAGGTCGATTTCGGGTTGGCCGAAACACGTGACAATGGTCTGAAAAGCTTGGTCAGACAATTCCCACTCTGTATCGAGGTTTGACTTTCGAGATGCCTCGTCGGCTCGATTGTCTTTGGTATTAATATAAGACGCATACAGGATTATGTTCCGCATTTCACACCATTGCCAAATTTGCCTACTCAGATCGTTAAGGTATGGAAATTGAATACCACCCATACGGTTAATGTAACTGATGGCAGTAGTATTGTCTACTCTTAATAAAATCACGCAATCAGTTTCATTTCCTGCAAAGCTCTTAAGACCTAAAAATACTGCCAAAAGTTCCAAGTAGTTGATGTGGTGTTCCTTCTCAACTGCCTTCCAATGCCCTCCTGTAATATCATTTCCGCATACAGAGCCCCAGCCAATTCCTGACGCATCTGTATAAATTTCCAATTTAAAACTTGAAGTTCGCATATGTGAAGAAGTTGTGTAAATGTTATCTTTCCACCAACATAAATCATCCAGGATAGTAATTGGAAGATTTATTTTGGCTTCATAATTACCGTCATGTTGTTGAAGACTTAGAAATTTATGCCGTTCTAACAATTTTGTATAAAGCCAACCATAATTGGTAGCAGGACAGGCGGAGATAAGAACACCAATCAACTGAGCGTACTCTCGAATGGTACATCGAGGTAATTTCATGAATTTACCAACCAAGTGATAAATCTTTTCACGTTTATCTAGGGGTAAGCTTATGATCAAATTTCGTGAATCAAAATTGAATCCCAAGAATTTGCAATTTTGAGAGGGTTGTAACACACTCTTGTCCCTATTAACAATGAAACCTAAATATTCTAGTAGGTTAATGGTGGCATTAACATTATTAACGCAATCATCGTAATTATCTCCAATACAGCAAATGTCATCTAAGTAAACGACGGATTTAAATCCCTGTCGCCTTAAATGTGTTACCACCTCTTTCATAATTTTAGTAAACACCTTGGGTCCCACGGACAAGCCAAACGGCATTGCCGTAAATTCATATAGTTGAATTTCAGTTGAGCCATAAGGTACAAATTGAAAACGGAGGTACTTTCGATCTGCCTCGTGTATAGGAATAAGTAAATAGGCCTCTTTGAGGTCGATTGTAGCCATGTAACCATTACGTGGTATAAGTTTGGAAGCAGTCCGATAATCCTCCATTTTGAAATGGGACTTGGTCACAAATTTGTTGAAAGACTTTAAATTTAATATAAACCGCCTAGTGCCATTAGGTTTAGGAACCAAAAAAGTACTAGAAATGTATTGATCATTTCTGGAATTGCATTTTGTCACGGCTCCTAGGTTAATTAGCTTATTTATTTCCGAGCCCATTAAATTCGAATCTTTTGGCGTCAGACTAAAACTAGGTATCATAGACTGAGATACCGGCTTGCTTAACGGTATAGCTAAACCGTGTTCAATCCAAGATAGAACAGTAGGGTTAGTTGTAATTTTTGACCAATTATGAAAAAAGTTTGCTAATCGACCGGCGTGTACCTGGGCTACTGATGTGTCAAAGTCCGTGGTTTGCTCTGCGCCGGCGGCCTCATCGAGGCAGCAGTGTTGATGTACGGGCGACGCGTCGCCGGTGGGGGATTCGTCCTGCGATTTCCTCCGCGCGCCCCCCGCCTGTTCGACGAATAACGGGGAGGACCGGACCAGTTTCCCTGTGAAGTGGAGGCCCGGGTGTTCGTCGTATTTGAAGTGCTAGCCTTTGGTGCACTGATGTTTTTCTTTATTTGTTGACCTTGTCTCTCGATGGCCTTGCTGGCCTTAATTTTTTCAGATAAAGTACTGCCAAAAAGGGATTCATCCCGTTCGGCGTCTTGAATAACGTGGAGAAAGCTTTTCTCTAGGCTAGGTGTGATTAATCTGATTCGGTCCTTGGTCAAGAAGTTATGTGTGTCGGATAGAATACGACAGCCATCACTCAAGTATTTGAGGGCCTCAACCTTGTTGTCAGTTTTTAATAGGACATCCATAGCTCGGCTTACAGCGGCGATTCCTTGACCAAGTTGTTGTTGTACTGCAACGTATTTTTTGTCACGCCCGCGTACAATCTCCGATACAGCAGCCGATATCTCGGCGTTTAGTTTTGGCGCTTGCAATAATTTGCAATTGTTTGGAATTAAATAGTCCTTAAGAATTTTGTCCTTTGTGTCTTTAGCCATACCCTTCTTTAGGAGAGGCAACCATAAATTTGCAAGACTGTCATGAATACTTGATCCGTATTCAGGTGTATCGGAAGAGGACTCTCCCAAAGCTGCAAGCAGCACAGGGTCCAGAGACGACTGGTCGTCAGTAGTAAGCGCGGGTTGCGCGGGAGGCTCTGCCTGATCAGGCGTCGGCGTCGGGGCGGTGACGGGTGCGGTCGGGACGGCAGCCGCGGCCGGTAGCTCCGGCCGCGGATCGAGACTTTCCGAGATCGGTTGAAGACAAGGCTCTGGCAACACTTGTCCTTGCCCGTCCAATTGTATTTCTAACACTGGATCATCATAATTGATTTCTTCAATTGGTGATGGATAGCTTTCAATCGCAGAGTTTGTTTGTTGGTTTTTAAGGTGATTTTCACCTAAAAAATAAGTAAACAGGACTTAGAACATCATCATAGATGGTACATATTATCACCTGTGACATTGTCTCGCAGACAATACCGTGGTGATCGTGTATATCTATTTATAGATTGCACGTTTTAGTATTTAATTATAATCGAAATCAACTCGCAGTTGATCTCGTTGCCACAGTTAACTCGCAGTTAACCCTGGCGTAATTTTATTAATAAGAGGGTAGATTCATAACAAGTAATTTGTTTACTTACTAAATTATAACGTAAGTTACGAATATAGGCCACATTCATTGTGATAAAAAATTACGATTTTATCGTAAAATTATATTTTTATTACGAAGGTAAATCACTATGTCTTACCTTGCTGATCACCATCGGACTCATCTGTAGATGGAAGTCTACGACGACGTTTCTTTTTAACGTTGTAACTTTCTAAATCTTGGAGTTTTCTTTTATAACGTTCGATTTGTTCACGAGTACTACGCTTTGGCTTCGGCATTTTTGCGAAGGTGTGCTCGTTGCCACGCACGAAAAAGGAATGAGGATTAAATATGGCGGTTAGTAACTCATTGGGTCAGGAGTGGGGAATAAAAGTCAATAGACGTACTTTTTTACAAAAATGACTCTAAAAATCGTGTGACGTTGCCTAGCAAGTTTAAGAAACTACCTGGTTAATAATTATATCTGAAGAATGAAGCGACGAAATATAATTATTATTATTTTATTGTAAATTACGGTTTGACATGTAAAAGTGCCCTTGTGGCCTATTTGCAGAATAAATAATTGAATTAAGGTATAATTTATGAACCAAAAATGGTAAAAAACACTAATAATAACACTGCAAACACTCCCGCGCCGTACTCTCACAACAAGTCGATGAAATTTAAAACAACACTATTGTCCGCCATATTGAATTCAATTATTTGCACTCCTGCAGTACGGGTGTCAACCCCAGTTGACAGCAAAAATGCGGTAATTTTAAAAATATGTTTTTGACAGAGCCATCTACCGAAACATTACGATATTTTTTTCTTTGCATCTATACTAATCCCACTGCATAATGTGACCGCTATTACCAAGACACAACGTCTCGTTTTGACTTTAAAAAATATTGAACATGACCACTTCGATCAACTATGGTTGACACCCGTACTGCAGCGGTGTTGCCTTACTGGCAACTCTGGTTGACACCCGTAGGTAAAGGGTTAAATAAACATTGTTTGAAATAAGATGTAGCTATTAGAAAGCAGAATCAATAAATCCATATTTTTATTTATTGAGCATGTTAATATTCAAAAGCGTTCAAGGAAGAAAATATACGAGACCCTTAACGCTATGTGACGCTACACGACGAAAACAGCACGGTGTAAAGGTTCTATAGTTGTATGATTAAAACCATATTTTACAAATGCATTACCTGTGTTTATTTTATTACAGAGCTACATCTTACATGTCGAAATCATGGAGATGGAAAGGAAAATGTCATTTTTCTGGTTACCAGTACAATAAAATCATAGCTAGTCTATGATGACACTTAAGCATGCTTTACACTGTTTATTCACATTTAAGTGTGTTTCACACACACGGTATTTAAAAACGCTCAATGAAAGTGTCTCCTTAAATACGCTACTGAAATTACATTATTGTCTCTGCCCCACAGTGTTTTTTAGAATAATGTTTTTAAAGCTTTCTTCTCTATATGGTCTATGACACACGTGCAGGGAGAAAAACTGAATTTTGCTACCTTGGGCAAAAAGATAGATTGAAAAAAAATTACAAAAACAAGTTTTGCTCCCTATAAACGGGCTAAAATGACTTGTTTTCGAATAGGAGTGAAAAATAAAATTTACTTTGGTCGTAAAAGCTTACGAATCACCAATGGCATTCACTGATATATCAATCACATGGCTACGTAACTGGATATAGGGAACCTGGATAGAGTCAATTTACGCCTTAGAAGGGCCCGTTACCAACCCTATAATATAGTTATTTGTTACACAAGGGTGCAAAGTTGTATTTTAACCGCGAGTGTAGAATTGAAACACGAGCTAGCGAATTGAATCTACTTAGGGTTGAAAATAGAATCCTGAGCGAAGCGAGTGATTCAAAAATAGAATCCTGAGCGTAGCGTGTTATAACACACGAGACGTAAAATAATCCGTGCACCCGTGTGTAATACAAATCTCTTCACCTCACTAAAGCGAGGAAAATACTACATAAAAATACTAGTCAAAAAATAATTTTTTGTACTTTTTTTATACCGTCAAAAACTATTCATTGACGATTCTAACGAGCCCAAACTCAACGGGGTTACGTCGGCTAAGTAATAAATTCCCATGGCCACCTTATGTCTCATCAGATCAGCTCGAATGGTACCATAATATTGAATTGTCATCCAAACTATACTAATATACCCAAAATTTCAGTTTAACCGGTCATTGGGACGTGGGTCAAATTTAACTTGCAAGATTTCATTATGTCTATAAACCGGGACAGGTCAAACTAAATAAAAGCTAGGTAGTAAGAAAAACAGATGGCCGAAAAGAGTCCTGTCTGGACTGGCCTTTACATGTTAATACTTATAATTAAAAGTACCTGACTAATTTTTCGGACTTCTTGCACTCTTTTGGATAAAATGCAGGTTTGCTATCTGTTTTTAAAGAATAAAAAAGGGCTTTCCTAGCAAGTAAGTTAAAAAGATATGTTGCTCATTCTACGCTTGCAGGCGCTTCTATGCTGATGCTTTTGATTTGCGTCCCCAGTCGCGAAATCAGCACAATAAATAAATAGGTATCTACTGTTTAATTTTTGAGCACATTTACTGTTCCAACAATTGCAATTTTCGTTGTCATGTGAAGCTTGACAGTTGTCTTTAATATCTACGAGTACTTATACTCTTCTGTCTTTCGTCGGGGATGCGGTCAGCGGTGGACGCCTTGCTTCTTTAGCGGAGCTTCTGACGCTGTTTGCATTATTGACGACTGACAAAACTACCGAACAACGTCGCTTTATAAGCAAACTTGACATTGGCGAAATCACCTTAACTTAGATGGAAGCCATTTTTTAAAAGAAGAAGATTATGGCATGACAGCTGCCAGCGGGTATCCTTTTTTCATAAAAAAATGTTTCATAAATATTCAGTATATTCACTAAGAACAACATTTGGCAAAGTAACGTCCATACGTTACTTTGCCAAATGTTGTTGTAAAAGAAAGTTTAATACAATGTATTGTTTGGAAAAATACCTTAGTTAATAAGGAGCTATTCATAATAGGGGAGAGGGGAAGATGGGGGGGGAGTCTGGCCATTGGATGACGATAGTCATCTCATGATAGACGTGCAGATTTCCCTACATGTCAGTACACATAGTGAATATGACATTTGCGCAGTATTAGGTACCTATTCCTATTATCATGCTCAGAAACAGGGCGGTAGGTACTGCATCCTGCGCCAATCAGAGCGGTAATTACGTAACTTTTCAAACGTACGTTAGACCAACTCAACAGTCATTTTCCCATACGTATAATGCGCGCAATCCACCAGCTGGAATGGATGCATTCACGTTACAAGAAGGCGTGCAGTTAAGGGTCTGTACTGACTTGACTGATAGTTGACAACATAGCATACTTGTACGAGAACCAGTGGCACCGCACTGACTTCGCACCGCGAAATGCTGAAGTGGGCTTCTTGGAAGCTAAGCATCATCTTCTCTTTTAAAATTGGCTTTGATGCTATTGTGGGCGGTGCTTGGCGTTGCAAAAGAAGGGTACTTAAATAAAACAAAAGTGTATTTTTGAAGTTTTTTTTATTGTATTTTTAAAAGGGTTTTGTGGTTTATCGTAGGTAGGTATAGTGTCATTTGAATTATTCATTTCATCGCTAATAGCTTTCCAATTCGTTTAATGTGTAGTAGGCGAATACGTATAGCATAACTAAAATATGGTAATTAGGTAAAATAATGCGACTGTCGAGCACGGTGAAGTCCTAGTGACGTCACTGTGCTGCTGATGCTAACTATATCCTCTACTGTGCACAGAACAATTAGTATCAGACAGAAAGTAGGGACTATTGAGTTATGAATTGTGCATTAACTAATATAGGTAAATTATTACAAATTAATCTAACTTACAACTTAAGTTAAAAGCTGCTAAACATTAATTGTATTATTTGACCCATTGTGGCACACAAGTAGGTTTTATGGAAATATTAAAGATTTTTTATTTGAACTATTTAGATTTACGTAATGACAACATTTGCGCCCTCAGCCAGCTATGAAGGTCTCGCGACGGGCGGCCTGGCCCGATGCCGGGCGACCGCGCCTCCTGACCGCGCCCTGCATGCGGACAGTTCACTAAAATAATTTCCATTGAATAACAGTCAAACAAAATTGGACTAAACAACAAGGAATTTGTACTTTGGGAAATGTGATATAAAGAGAATCGACTAGGTCCTCATCAAATGAATATTAAATACTTAATAAACATTGTATCCATAATATATAATATAAGCAATATAAAACGTAACATAATCGGAAATACTAGACAATAATAGAATTCTGCTAAATAACTGAAATAATTCAGGGTGGATTACCAGAGTTGTAATGGATCCAATCGACTTTAGATGTCCTCTTGAGTTAGATGAGTTTACAAACCAATGGAATCGACTAGAATACGGCGTTCAAAAAATTCACAAGATCTTTTATAGGCAAACCGTCCACTACAAAACTGACAATACATAATTCTCTAACAATATTTTTAATAATAGTACGAATTGAATAGAAAAAAACTTCGCTAAAGTTTGTACCGTAAATGTCTCCATCGTCGTATTAAAATGATATGCTTGTGAACAGCAACACTTTGGCTAGGATCACTGCAGGCGCAAGGTCTGCACTCCGAAGTTCTAGTCGTTTTTTAATGAAAAACAGACAGATGCCTTTTTTGATCAATTTGGTCACAAGTAAAGAGTTAGGTACAGATTTGTTGTTGTAATTTTCTTATTAAAATTTCGGAGACAACCCTGTGCTTTAGGTGAACTAAACGAATCGTGCGCATACTGTCCCAGCGCGCAGACAGTGCCCACTACACATTCTGCTATAGATCAGTGTTGGCCGCATGTTCGGTAATCGGTTATCGATATCATATTAATAATAAATGTCACAACATCAAGCCAGTATAAAAACACTAAGCCTACTAAAATTACTACCTGCGAAAACTCTTTTAAAGAGTAAACTTACAAACTAGATTCGTAAAGTAACACATGGCCCGGAGGCGCAATATCAGGATCCGTATAAAATATAACATGTTTTTTTTTCATCTCCCTCAGTTCCATTACAATTTTCTGAAACAAACTTACAATCTAATCATGCTTCACCAACATTACAAAATAGACAATACAACGCTCACTATCGTTTATACAAATTAATAGCTTTCAATATTTTCGAATTATTACAAAATGGAACTTTTCCGCTTATTTTCTGAAATGTCCTAACTCTATGTTTTTGTGCCAATTCCTTAAGCATCGACTTCAAGTGTACAAAAATAATACGTTAAGACGTATCAAAGTTTATATAAATATCAATTTCAATGGTATATTTTTAGTGAATATTTTAAAGCGACTCTTATACAAGTAATTCAAGCACTTAAGCATTACTTAAAATTTATAAATTGGCGTTTTCCTTCTGAGCTTCGTCTTTTCTTTGATAAACATTCCTTTACCCATCCATATTCCATTAAATTGTAAGTAAACAAAGAGATCAGAAAAACACATCTGACATTACCACACTCAATATAAGTAATGATTAATGTGTGTAGATAACTAGTGTACCTACACAAGAAATGAAGGAGTAGGATTATTCATTCACGCAAACATACGAATACAATACTATCAACGATAAGAAACACTTTTAGAATAATGAGATGCTTTGGCTTTACTAATACGACACCGTCTTCGCATACCTGCGGCAATCGACAGTCGAGCTGCGGCAGCTGCCTCCAAGCGGCTGCCAGAATGCGACCTTTAAAAAGTCATAGGAATACTTGAAGTATTTTGCGGCAAGTCTCGATTTGGGAGACAGATTAAATGTGATGACTCGCAGAACAGTGGACATTACTTTTACAAAGCATCTGATCAGTTGAAGAACGCACATACAGTAAAAAAAACTTACTTCTAACTATTATAACGACTTCGCAAACAGTGCACCAAAGGTCAAGAAGAAGCCATGGCGCTGTGAGCTGCGCGGCTCGCGGCTGGACGCCGCAGCCGACGCCCGCGCGCCAGCCTGCTTCTCGAACCCTAGGACTGGCGGTCGGTTTACACAATACCATACCTATTATCGCCGTGATACACGTACTGCGAGCCCATGTCTCGCATAGTCTTACAAAAATACTACATCTACATTTCCAGTAAAAAAACGTATATTTGACGCTTACTTTATGCATTATACATATTAATAGAAAAATGTTACTACTAAATTATTCGTTACCGTTACGAAAGTACAAAAGTTCTCAGTTATTACAAATTATGACACTCATACCCTGATGCACCCCGCGCATTACGTAGTAAAAAGGTTAATCTAATTGCCACGCAATAACTTAATTATTATCTTTAGCCAATTCGTAAGATTATCACCCATTAAATCGTCATTACAAAATTCATGTTTTTTTTTAAATATCATTCTGAAGATTACGCGAGTTTACCGCTTAAATTTATGAAAAGGTTTGACTTCCTCAACTTAGAAGACGGCTACAAGGGCCCAAATTTCCGAAATATCTGTATCTACCGACGGTAATATCACTTACGCACTCACATCGCATTTATAAGTTCGATTTAAACTGTGTGTTTATTGCTTCAGTCTATTTAAGGTCTAATAAGTAGTAAAGGTTGGTGAGAAACTGTTTAGTAGTTGCTAAAAGGTATAATCACATTTGTAACTGGTCCATCGAAACTTCTAATGCGATCGAGTGTGATGTCTGACGAGTCCTAAGTACTTAAGTATACTACGTAAATACGAAAGTTACATATGTACCACTACACTAGTGTAGAAAACATCGAGTATCAAAATATAATTAACACGTTTGATTTGCATCTTTCACTAACCAATAACAGCCGTATACAAGAGTCAGCCAATGGGTCTAGGGAATTTGAGCGTCGATTGGTCGCCGGGTATCTGGTCTGAATGTCACATTGACGATAACCTAATGCGGGCTGGTCTGACCCGACAGCATGAGGGCCTGCACGGGGTAAGTTCTGGTCTGACCCGACAACATAAGGGGCTGCACGGGGTAAGTTCTGGTCTGACCCGACAACATGAGGGCCTGCACGGGGTAAGTTAACAATGAGAATCAGACATGATACAAAGGCAATGGATTCTAGAGCCTATGCTACTGTTTGCTAACTGTATACTGATTTTTTGTTAGTAGCTCTGACACATTTTAATGACTTTAAGTTGTATATAAGCTGGTATATATTGAAAATACTCGATTTTGTTTGATCAGTAGAGTTGAAAAGGTTTCAAAATTTGGCAATTAATTGATCATTCGATTTTTCACGTACCTAACGAAATGTCACGAGCTAGGCATACATTCTCTGCCAGCGCTACCTTGATAAAATGGCTGGCCTACAAAGAGTGAATTCGTACAACTACATTATTTATATCACGAAAAGATATTTAAGTTAGTTTCACATACTTTATCTAAACGTTAATGCTGCGCGAACGCAGCACCTATGACCAGAATGTACACGATTTACCCTACAAATAACTCGCTTGACACGAGGATGCATTAGCAATAAGAAGTACAATGTAAGAATTATGACGATGACTAAAATTAATGTTATATGTGACCACATACACTCATCCCACTCGCACATTCTTCGTAAAGAAAACCCTAACAGCTAAACAAGGACTACGAGGAAACTAGGTCAGATTAAACCTATGAAGCGAGAGACAATAAGATCGACGATATTATGCCAATGGCAATGACCTACTTACAGTGCGCATCTACCTATAATGTACTTGTATGATAATATTAGTGACAAAGTAATCCAAAATTAATACGAGATATAGCTTTATAATAAGTAACAATTTTTGCTCCTAAATTCCAACCAACAAAAAACATTTTTTTTACACAAAAATGAATGTAACTGTTAGACGCTCTTGCGCAGGAAACAATTGCGGTATACATTAGGATTCACAGCAACTATTTCGTAAAGATTATCTAGTCCAGAGTTATCTTTAATATGTATTCACTTTATAAAATTTGCAAAAGTAACAAATTGTTTCTTTGTACTTTTAAGCAATTCACTAAATTACACCACATTTAATACAACATGAAGAAATTTAAATGTCGTGTCTAAATAAAATTGTCATTAGATACAAAATTTAACAAATATGTGCAAATAAACTAGGAAAATTTGCAACGTTGTGTAATTAAATATATTAAAACTGAACAAGTAACTAAGTGACTAAAATGTGAATAATCAAACACTTCGTTTATGTACCTCTGAATGCAAGGAGGGGTTTCTAATGCGTCTCGGTACACTACACTACACAACCTTGAATAATTATTCAAAACATTTGAGATGTACTGAACTAGTCTAAGAAAAGGAAATTGACAAACTACATCAAACAAAACTTGACCGCGTTGTAGAATAAAACATACGTGTCTTGACAAGCCTAGATAAATAATGTTACGTAGGGGCTATTCATAAATTACGTCATTTCAAAATAGGGGTGGGGGGGTGTCTGGCCATTGGATGACAATGTCATTTTATTTGGCGGGGAGGGTACATTTTAAGGAATGGATGAAAGGATGATGATGATGGGGGGGGGTCGTCAAAATCGTCAAAAAATGATGACGTCAGTTATGGACAAGCAATTCTTTAACAAATAAGTAGGTACCTAGGTACCTACTTATTTGTTAAAGAATTCTGTGATTGTTCAGAAATCAGAAGTACTTAATCAAATCTAAAATTAGTAAGTCAAAACTTGGTTCCGCAAAACATCAAACTAATTAGAACACAAAAGGGCAGAGGTTTTTTTTCAAGAGGTAATCACTAATCAATGAACAGTTACTTGTCAAGACACATTTAATAGGTACTTATTGTAAATATCAATTCAAAAAAAGATCATATCTCATATGATTTAAATTGGATTTGAACATTCGATTACGGTTTTTGGTGTTGTACTCTATAACTGAAAGTACAGACATATCTAGGTATATTTACTTTTAAATATGGGATATTCAATACTTTATTAAAATGAATTTAAATTTGTGTTGCGCTGATACAACTATAATTTTACTATTATAGTATCTAGAGGTAATGAGAAAGATTTTATATATCTATTAAATAAACATCCTTGCTTATGGAGGACTATGATATATTAACGGATCTCAAGACTCCAAAATAGCATATTTTGATTTGTACCGGAAAGGGGCCCCGCGCCGCAGCGGCGCCCGCTCGCAGGCGCTCGCCGCGGCGGGCTCTGATTATTCTTCTACGTAGATGGCTCTGTATTGACTATTAGAGAATATGATACTATACTTTGTGTCGCCTTCACTAGGAGCGCGCTGTAATGACGGTTCACTTTTCTCATTTGTACATGGCCACCATCAGATGATCTGGTATCATTTTTAATATTTTCCTAAATATACCAACAACGGCTCGCTTTTTTTACTTTAATTTTTCAAATATTTAATGGATACGATATCATAGTAACACGCATTAAGTAAATGCACATTAAACTTTTAAATATAACTCTATATACGAACGAGCAAACTTCGATAAAATTAAAATTGTTTAACATATGAAAAATCATTACAGCGCCGCCGTGATTGCTAAAATAATTAGGGATCTTTGATATTGTTGAAATTATGTACTATCGATTTACGGCTAAACTAGAAATATGCAATAGTATAATGTATTTCATTAAATACTTTTCGATAAGCTTTTGCGAGTAGTACACAAAACGGTGTTATTTACATTATTAATACACCGTGCTATGATATATGTTTCAGTTACATATAATATATAATCTTAGAGTAGATAACGTTTAAGCGGAGGATACTAATCTAAAATGTTAGGAGGTATTACAACCACACCAGGCGACCTGGCAACTATGGTCCATTGATACATTTGATACGATATTAATTTGGGGAAGTTTTGTAGGTATTGCCAATTGAGATGAGATGGTTAAAATATTAAGCACTGGGACGGAATCGGCCGACTCGGCCGGGCCGTGCGCGCAGTGACGTGACGAGACGGACATAGTTGCGGCAGGTCGCCCCCACTCAAACCGTGCTGGATGAAAAAGACATGAGGTGCAGTGATGCGGATGATGGCGTGACAATGCGGATGGCAGGCGATGACTGATGCTACTTACTACGCAACAAGAACCCCGAGCTAATTACTTTAATGAACAGCGATTACTTTAGTTAAAATGTAAATGGCAGTTACGATAAAAGATGTTAATGCAAAATTTTTACCTATAAAAAGTGTCAAGTCTTTTTTAGAATTATTGCCTAACATGTAGCGAACGAGTTCGCAGATATCACGTTGATCCAGTGTGTTCCACTCTGCGTTCCTGTAGCGAGGCCCGGGCGGCGGCGGCGGAGCGCAGAGCGCAGAGCGCAGAGCGGACCTCACGGCAGAGCGGACCTCACGGCAGAGCGGACCTCACGGCAGAGCGGACCTCACGGCAGAGCGGACCTCACGCAGAGCGGACCTCACGGTAGAGCGAGCCCCTACGCCTACTAATCCGCACCACTTGTTATCCTAAACTTGCACTAGTACTACGTTTTATCACTTGTAATCAATCACTTTGCGAGTAATAAGTATCAAAGTATAAAAACCTTACCTAAAATATTAACTTTAAACAGTTACTGAGTAAATGTGCACATCACTTATACGCTTAGTAAATTTTAAAGCGCTAATCACTTACAAATTAAATAGACATTCATGATAATTATAAGAAAACCCTTAACCTAACCACAAAGATAAACTGAAAAGTTTCATATTCAACATAAATAAAAGTCGTGTCTTTCTATTAATTAAAACCGCGAAAACGGATAGCTCAATGATTAGCGGATTGCTTACACGTCAATAATAATGATTGTATAAAATGCAATGTATCTTCTGATATGGCACGACGCAGGCGCGTCCCAGTGGTTCGGTACGGAGGTAGGCGTGTGCGCGTTGATGCAGACACTCCACTAATCACCGTGCAAACCGAAAATAACTAATTTTTCACAGTGTTACGATACATAACCTTATAGGTACATATAATAATTATAATAGATATAGACAAGCTAATCATATTATTGGTGACACAGCAATGACTTATAGTTATAATCCTCTATCATATTGATTAAAGTATGTGAAAAGTATAAGAAATGAAAAATTATTCAAGACCATAACCTAACATGGCATCTTAACGAAATCCTACAAAGAGCCATTTTGGTGGGAAGAAATAAAAGATAGCAATAAACCTACAAAAAAAATATTGTATAACACTTAAGTTAGGCTTAAAATTTTGCTAAAATAAAACATAACCAATAAACTAAATTGAACTAAACAACACACCACTCGAGCGCCCTATCAAATAGGGTCGGTATCACTGCAGTAGAAGGTAATCAATAACTCAAACACTCACTTTTATCTTAGCTCCTTCAAAAGGAAAGAAATCCGACTTACGATTTCAATCGCAAGAAAAACTAAAAAATGCAATTTCCGTTTTCGACAAAAATCAACATCTAATCAACAAAGTGCACAATAAAATAAAAATAAAATCAATGTTATGATCTAAACCGACGTATAAAATTATTTCCAATAATACCAACTTAATTTAACAGAAATTATTCCTAGCGCCTGTCACTAGACTATAAAAAGTTTGTGAGGATCACACCGTAACACGTGAGAGTTCTGTAGAAACAGCGAGGAATTACGCGATCTGGTTCAAGTAATCGATGAAGTCGCTGGAGAAGAGCTGGAGGTGCGTGGGGTCGTCGAGTGGAGTGCGTCGCGGGGCGCCGCAGCCGCCGAGCGACGGGCGCTCCGCCGCCGGCGCCGGCGCCGGCTTGGGGCGCAGCGCGGCCAGGTAGCGGTCGGCCAGCGTCTCGCCGAAGCTCATCGCGAGCGTCTCGGGGCTGAGCCCCAGCAGGGACAGCGACTCCGTGATGCTGGCCAGCGTGGGCGCGGCGCACTTGGTGGCGGGCTCGTCGGGCGAGCCGGGCTCGGGCGCGCGCGTGGCCATGCTCGTGTTGATCACGGGGCGCAGCGCGGGCGGCGAGGCGCGGCGCGGCGGCGACGGCGCCAGGCCCCAGCTCTCAGTGGGGGTGCCGGGCGAGGTGCCCGGCACCGCCGACTGTTATGGCCACTGCTGGTACACCGGGTACGCCCGTTTTGTGAAGCAGTAGGTCAGTGGCTTGACGAAGTGGGTGTCGAGCAGCCGGCAGTGCGGGCACGTCACCGGGTGAGAGTAGTCGGAGTAGTTCAGCCGTTGCTGGGGGTGCAGGAGTGGCTTGTAGCAACTGTTGCACTGTATAACAAATGCATCATATATTACTAATAAGAAAATGTATACCGCAACTTTAAATTACTGAATTTTATGTACGAGTATATTACATGAACTACGACCACGTTTGGTTTTATCCAATGGATGCTTTACAATCGGAAAATTAATCCTACCTTCATTCGCTCAGCGCAGCACGGTGTCGCCATGAATATGTCATAGGAGTACATGGTGCCGAGCACCAGCGAGGACCCGTCCCACTTCTGGCCGCAGAACCGGCAGCGGATGGTGCGCTCCGGGTCGCAGCGCTCCAGGCAGCCCATGCACACGCACGTCAGGTACTGCGTGCGACCTTCCACTTTCACCTGTCGACACGAATGTCATTAGTAACAAACAGTAAATGGCTGAAGATTGTACGAAAGTGGTCTAATGGGAAACTGCATCGTTGAATTTCTTATGTGCTTCCTGCACTGCTCTGTTCTTTGTAGATAATTGTACGTAGGTACAGCACATTTTACAGAACTACTCCGGAAGAAAATAACAGAAAAGATAGCTCTTCAGCGATAAGCCCGCCTAAGCAAACGCCTTTGCTTATATTAGCTGTGTTCTCAACTGTTTTTGTACTATTTTAATAAATATAGTACAAATAATAACTATACTATATACTATAATTGATGTGTGCAGTAAAGACACTAAATAAATTGCAGGTACTTTATAACGCAGCAATAGCATTTTGCAATTTATTTCATTAAGACATTGTGATGTAATAGGTACATTCAAAAACCGGCCAAGTGCGAGTCGGACTCGCGCACGAAGGGTTCCGTACCATTACCTATAAAAACAGTAAAAGAAAAAAGTCTGTCTAGCTATTGCTGTTCTTGAGATAAGCCTGAAAAAAAAACCGTTTGTTGTTTGGGAACCCCCCTTGAATATTTATTTTATTTTGTTATAAAATAAATATTCAAGGGGCAACAGGAATACATAATCTGTGAAAATTTCAACTGTCTAGCTATCGCGGTTCTTGAGATACAGCCTGGTGACAGACAGATGGACGGACAGCGAAGTCTTAGTAATAGGGTCCTGTTTTTACCCTTTGGGTACGGAACCCTAAAAATCGTAGCGCTGGTACCGTAAAATGGGGTGAGTAGGGATTGCGAGGACAATTGGGTTATGAATGGGGAGAGAAGGGATGACAGGGAGTGAGATGGTTTTAAAAGGCTAATGCTACCCAAAATAACGTATTCTTATTAGAAATGGAGCTATAGTAATATTCTTAATAAAAAATATCGATCTAACAATTTCCCAAAATCACCTTTGTATGAAATCCCACCTCAACCCAACTACGGGGTGAGGTGGGATGTCTTACTTTTCTGTGTTTATCTTTAAAGTTATGAAATGAAACTACCTAAAATCATAAAAAATACTAAAATACAAACGGCCGGAACACTTATTAATAAAATTAAGTTTGCATAAAATGTAAAAATATAATGTTATCGAAGTTTGAATGTCAGTTTTGTCCCTAATCACCCCGTTTTACGGTAGGTACATGAAAATAAATACATGTATGCTAATTCTGGTGTCAAACAAACGTACCTACTCTGTATCCCAAAGCCCGTGTTCATCTCTAATTCCTTGCGCAAACAGCGCAGTCGTGAAGTTACGCGGCGCACTCCGACATATGAGCCGCTACAGACGCCATGTTATTCCTATACCTACTTAAATAAACTCTGCGGGATCTTATTTAAGTTCCCGAACTCTGTGCAACAAACACTCGAGTTAGGAAAAGTTGCTATCTTACCGTGTGACAAATAAGAATATCAAGACAAGTGACTGCTTAGAAATCCCCACGGTAAACAATGATACGAAGCTACTATTTGTCTTATGCTCGCTGAAATCCGAGTAAACGATTTAAATTACACCCTTCTCGGTTAAAAACATAAGCTGTGCTTAGCAAGCGCCATTGTTAATTCGTTGCACTTCGCTTGGAAAAAAAATAATTTATAATGTATGCAATGTCACTGTGGCTTGTTGTTATGACTTTTTAAAATATTGAATTGGTATTTGGTATTGGTGAAGCATTGGCAATAAATCTCCGTTTTGCGAGTTTCGTTGAAATAAGTCACGTTCTGCATACTAATATAATTTACATGCGAAGTTAGTAGCAATTACAGATGCGGTTATATTTAGTGACAGAATACAAATTTAGTAAATGCAGGTAAATCTCGGCATCGTGTGTCTTGCCATGTTCCCCCAGTAATCCAGAGAGAAAGTAACAAACAGCCTGTAACAGCTCTATAATAACAATTCCGTACACCGTATATTATATAAAAATTATAGGAATTTCATTTTACCTAACTATTTATAACTGTTCTCGTTGATACGTTATCTTCAGTATTTTATACGAAGATTCCGCAGCTTAATCTTGTCATATCTCAAGTTATAACTTCTGATCTTTGGCTTAAATACGCCTTCCCATTGTTTAGGTACTTTTATCGTCGTCAGCAAGGTAATCGTGTTCATTTTCGAGCGCGAACTCAATGGCGTTGTTGCTTTATGGCGTGTTTACTCTGGATTGAGGAAGGTAAGGTGCGATCGAAGAGTGGGGGTAGCGGTCAACTCACACCGTGTCGTTCAAATGGTTGTAGTGTAGTTATAGTTACCTCAACGGCGCCGCTAGTGTGCTGCTTGGGGCTGAGGAAGAAGGTGCCGTCGACGAGCGGGTAGCGGTCGAACACGTGCAGCGTGTCCTCGCAGAGCGCGCACGTGACGCGCGACTTGTGCTGCCCGGCCAGCGTCGACAGGATGAACAGCCGCGTATCGTCGTTGCCGTGGTTGCCCTCGTCCTCGATCTGAAACAATACAAACTCCTCTTAGAATGCTTTAAGAATCTTTTGTCGCCTATTAAGTCAACGTTGAGTCTCTCTCATCTACTTCTATCATTTATTTAAGCACATAGATATCAATCGCTATTGTTAGGTACTCTCTTTGATAAAGTACCTCTAACGTATCAGTTTATCAGGGATATATAATCTCTTCAGCGGTTGGTATCTTTACAGCTGAATGTCAATGTGGAATATCAGATTCCTTTAACCTGACTAACACGAATGTAAATGTAGAAATTGCATAAGAAATCCGATTCAGCGTCTGAGATATTGCAAAAACAAGATAAGACGGTAAAATAACATAAGAGAACGAGATAAAACGTGTTTCAGGTGTACGGTGAACAAGAAAACAAGAGCCGACCCCATCGCGTCTAGCACAGACTATTGTAAAACCCCGTCCGCAATTTCAATATTTCATATCCCCACATTTACATATTACGATTAATGCATCCACCCACGACACTTACCGCAGCAACTCTCCCTTCGTAATAACGCAAGTAAATGACTGCATAAAGTTGAATAATGAAAGGCTGAAAGGCAATTACGCTGAATTCGGAGTCGAAGTCAAACAAAGGCTCGCGAGTGAGATCGATTGTGCGCGGATTCGTTCACGTACGACCAATTTGTGAGAGCGGATAATAATGAAAGTTTAACGAGTTGCTGCTTCAGACTACCTACGTATGACTTGATTAAACATATTATGAACTGCCGAAGCGTGCGTCGTACGCAACGCTCGATCAAACAAACGTTTTAATTTTCAGCGCGGCTTCAGTTAACCCTTCTGTTAGCAGTTTGGAAGTCGACGCGAGCAAACATTTCAATGTTGCATTGTGGCTAACGCCGATTGGCGGCGATGAATGCAGAATGCATCATCCGCAGAACTTGCGCATTCTAGTCAGCATGTATTGATGTTAAACATTCCTATTATTCTATTATTAGAGGGCGATGTGACACCAGGAACACATAATCGTACCCGGCGGGAGCGTTGACCTACGCAAACAAACTCAGTATGATTTGCAGTGCAGTACAGTGCAGTTTGCCAAGAGACGAGGCGGGGGCGGGCCATCCGGACACCGCCGCGATATCTTACTTCCCAACTCCGACACGAACGTTCCGTTTACGACAAATATTTTATGTCATTTCGAAAATTTGTTACCGAGTGTTAATGCTTTCTTCCATTTGTGAGCTGTAATTCAGACACCTGCCGTCAATTTCGAGTGATAAATAGCTAGGTGCGAGGTCCGCTCGCTTATGATTGATTCATTCCAGCGAGCAGCTGCCGACTCGACATATGCTTTAGATATTTTGTGATTGATAACATCAAACAGCAATATAGCGATTTTGCTAAATGCACCTAAAAAGGGAAGAGTTAGTGTGGCGCAGAGCTAATGAAATGTCTATGAATTACAGAGTTAATTAAACCGGCGCAAAACGGCGCTACAGACGTCGCCTAAGGACTAATGAGTGACAATTAAATTGTTAAGTGTCGCGCTCACGAAAGTTTAGTGAGGTTGCAGGGCGCGGCCGACGAACCCGGAGCGCTACAAACTTACACAATTTACTTTCGTACTGTAAGATTGATGAGCACTCCGACGCAGACTATTTATTTACTCAATCCGATCACGCTTTGTCTCGCAATCGTCGCCTTTACAGCCCGCCATGAGTCGGGGAAGCAGTAAACCGATACATAAAACTTGTGACGACTTTAAGTACGTACATTGTAATAACGCGGTGCCTGTGCAAAGTAACGGAGTGGCGAATATGGGAAAGGTGCTGAAAGCGATTTCAGCTGCGCCGTAGCCCGCAGCTGAAATCGCTTTCTGCACCTTGCCTGCGCTAACGCGACGGACTGGGCTATTTAAACAGAGTAGACGATCGTAGCTTCCTTTAATTACGTCGACTGTACGTATCTAGTGTGGAGAAACTTGGCAGTCGGTAAACTCTCAATGGTGGCGAAACGGTCCCGCTTAGAAGTCCTCAACGGTACTTCCGTGTATAGAATTTCGGTTTCCACTCGAGTTAAAAGTTTAATTAAAACGGTAAAATGTTGGTTACCATCAAATAGTAACATGACATTACAAAAGTTGGGACCGTTTCCCTCGACAAATTGATTCGCGTTTCTGATATTTGTTTCGATGCTCAAACGGAGTGGTAACAAAAGAGAAGATTCAGTTTAAACGAAGAGACGGGAGCAATAAGTGCACTTGAAACACTCCGCGTCCCACAGCCGGATGATGTACACCCTTTAAAAGTTTGCGAATTGATGGTGACGTCGTAATTAAAGAGCTGGGCTGTTATTCGCTAAGCGCTAATACGGCTCACCCCGCCCGTCACCCGTCACGAAACTAGACCTCTACCTACGCTTAGTTACTACGCACCGCTGTGTCAAGATATATGTGGGTGAGCGTTGAGGTGAGCTTAAAACAAGTTACAGAATAGGGGGGCTGCATGGGCCGCCGCTCCCGCGAGGGTTCACATTGCCGACCCGTTACATAAACTATAATACTATTGACTTTAATACCTTGACATCAATAAGTTATTATTATTTAATAATTTTTCGGTTTGCCATCTACTCCTAAGTTGTCGAATATGTTGCTTTATCTCCGCTACCCAAAGGTTGTCTGGAAGACATCGGTCCTTAGCGATACGACCGCCTGCCGTCTACCTATTTGTGCTTTTATATTCTGTACGGTGTTCTTTTTTGAGGTGAGCAATTAAGTGTATTTGTACCTATTGTAATGTCATTTTGTTCATAAATGTTTACATAGGTAATACTGTGCCGCTTGATGCATTGGCATGTATCGTTTATAATTATTGTGTAAATATTAGAACGAAAACTTCCAGATACTGGTGAACTGGCCAGTGTTCAGGCTGATGACTCAAACAGCATATAATTCCTGAGTCTTTTGTTCTTGTTTTCTCTTATGTTAAGTTATAACAAACAGTTGGAAGTTATTTACATTATCGCCGCCATAGTTTCTCATTGTTCTTGTTTTACTAAGTAAAATGTTTGCAAACGAGCTTTTAATAAAACCGGCAGACACCGCGGACCTAAAGGTTGAGTAACGACAATAAATCTGGATTGTTCCCAGGGGTGGCTTATTTTTAATTAGCCAAATGAAACTTTTCCTATTATATTCCGCCGTCGCCAGCACTCGACAGTAAGTAGCTCCTACAGATAAAAATTAAATACAAAAAGCGAAACGGCACAGAGGAGAGAGTTGGAAGGCGGAGCAAAAATTAGAAACCTCACCGCAACCCAATTAGCCGCTCCCAGAAACCCAATACAATGCCGCTAAAAAACAAATGTGTTTCAATTATTTACATCAATTTCTGTGACAAAATGTCTATTAATGTCCCATTTGATGTGTTCATTGATGAGTTTGGCAGCATAACGTTCACTTTGCATGCAAAATCCAAGTAGCTGGCTGGTCGTCGGGTGTTTGAAAACTTACCCGAGCTTGTTTCTTCTTTATCTTTACAAAACATCGTATAAAATACGGATTTAATGTCACTGAATTTATCTGCAAACTTTGTAGTTATCGTGCAGATCAAAGCATTAAAGAAAGCAAGCAACGGATGTTTTAGCGCTTAAGACTTTCTTTATGAAGTACTTCGATAGCAAATTATGTTTTTAAGATAGGTACTCATATCGCCAATCTGTGCACTGGGACTTGATAATAATTTTGCTTGAATTGCTTATGAGATTGGGTAAAGAAATTGTGCTTATATTGTAACTCAACTTTTTATGAATTGCACACATTGTAGCAAGTTGCGTGGAAACCGCGACATAGTCAAGTCAATATTCTCAATAAAATTACCCTTTCAGTAACAGGACCCCGCTAGGTGGGCGCTCTGCTCGTAGGCGCATTCCACTACAAATGGCTATTCGCATGTTATTGGCTACGAGCGTCGCGCTACGAAAACGTAGGCACTGAATGTGCTAAGCTGAACAATTTTTCAGGCGCCTTCGCCAACAATAAGTCTGTGGGCGTGTTAGCGCTCGATACATTTGCTCTCTGGCTCAAAACTGGAATACACTATCCACAACTGAGATCAGAATGATTGCTGCGCTATCGCTTACGCTCAGAGCTGTCATTCTCAATGCTACCCCTCGCCTCACCTCAAACGAAACCAGTGTAAGCTAGACCTCTGATTAGGCTTAGTTACTATGAATCGCGGCGTCAAGATATACTAGGGATGACGGGTGAGGTGAGGTATAAACAAGTAACAGCAGGGCTGGTTATTCTTTACGCGATAATGCGTCTCACCTCACTCGTCACGCCTAATAAAACTAGACCTCTGATTACGCTTACTTACTACGAATCGCGGCGTCAAGATATATTTGAGCTTAAAATAAGTTATAAAATAGCGGGGCTGGAGTAGCCAAATATGTGACAGCGCGATGCATAGTTGAATGAAAGCGTTCCGTGTTGCATATTAGGGAGCGACCACACCGGTGCTCAACGCTGCGTATACCTACGCGTTGACGTGTCGTATGCGTCACGTAATACTTCAACCATTTTGCTGCGTTTTACGGTGCGTTAGCGTATTTTGAGCAGCGGTGTGGTCGCACCTTTATTCTCCATGGCCATTTTCAGTACTTCATAGACATCTTTTCCGCGTATAATTATGTGTATACATTCGACCCTAAATGTCGGAACCGCAATTATATCTTACGCAATTTCAATGAAGATAACATTTAAAACAATAATAGTAGTAATATAATAGGAACCATTCACGCCCCGTCATAGACACTCACGAGTCAATTGCAAGTTTTCCCAAAGCAATAGCAGCCCCGGTTTGTATAGACAATTAATGATGGTTTATAATTATCATTACCGCCCTTATTCCGCAGTAAACCTGTCTGCGTCTCATCAGCGTCGGTCTGTCAAAGGCCCTTGTCGGTTTTATGTAAATCTCGAGCATTTATTGCCCTCGCAACTTTGTAGTCGATCCTCAAGGGAGCTCGGCGAATTCATAAAAGCTAACAATTTGTTAATCTTCACAAAGGCTTCATAAAATGAAAGCAGAACCGCAGCATTCAGCGCCATGTGTACATACATAGTTTGTGTACGGGGAAATTTTTAACAGATGCGAGGTGTTCCAAAAATGTCACGTCTCCAATTTTCCATATTTTCGCGCCTGAATTAGAATTCACGTGCCCAACATTCCATAACGAGGTGTTGCGAGCAAACGAAACGTTGAAAGGGCTTGTTAGTATTGCAATCCTTTAAAAAAAAAAACAATACCTACAATCTACTTCATAACCTACGTTCGTGCAATAAGACCAATGCGTCATTAAAATGTTCAACAGTCACTTGAGGTCAAGATTGTGACATTACTTTGTCCCTTTCTGTCTCGTAGAATATGAAATTGAAAGAAGATCTTGTCTCGTCATGGCGAGAATAAAGTAAAATTTAAATTCAAATGGGTGTTAAAAATGCTCGAGTGCAAACCAAGTGGGTGTGCGGACGCTTTGATGCGATTTTGATGAGGTCTCGCCCGATACTAACCGCCTGTCGGGGACGATTTTTTATTAAAACTGCTCCCTGACAATACCGCGATGTTTTCACGATAAATGAGATGTCATAAATCAGCCAAAACAAATTGATTGCCGGCGACTCGATATCTAAGAAATTCAGTTGTGCAAACTTTGACGGAAAAGAACGTGGGCAATGCGGCTGAAAGTATTTGTACTGGAGCAGTGCAGACGAGACGAGACGCTCAGTACTGTCGGTACCTAATACTTGGTACATGGGAAACTACTTATCCTAACTTCGTTTTATCGTTAGCTGGATTGTTATGTCAGTTAGCGCCCATTCAACTGGCGTCATTAACGCCACCTAGATAATGCGCCGGCGTGTTCTACGGCAGGCTCTTTTACAAAAAGGTCATCACTCATGAACGTAATGGGATGTGATTCTGAGTTAACACAGCACTTACATTCTGCAAATAATACAATAGCTTAACCAGTAGTAGGAAGTCGTGAAGTGCCTGACTAAACTTCGATGCGGTTAAAATGTTATCTTCAGCACACAAAAAAACGATCACCTGTAAAGCACCTTTTCCAATCTACATGCATTTTTGTTATGTTATGCAGCACCCACTTCATATCAGCCGAAAGACGTCCACTGCTGGACATAGGTCTCCCCCAAAGAGTGCCACAATGACCGGTCCTGCGCCACCCGCATCCAGCGGACTCCCGCGACCTTTACCAGGTCATCAGTCTACCTTGTGGGGGGCCTACCCACGCTGCGCCTTCCGGTACGTGGTCGCCACTTGAGAACCTTTCCGCCCCAACGGCCATCGGTTCTACGTGCAATGTGTCCCGCCCACTGGGCAATGGAGAGGGCTATGTTGGGAGTTTCTCTGCGCGATCGGATCAGAAATGAGGCTATCCGCAGCAGAACCAAGGTAACCGATATAGCCCGTCGAATCGCTAAACTTAAGTGGCACTTACTTAGTCTAATTTAATTAAGTCAAATATAAACAAAGTTCGGTAATCAATCCAACGCGTAATAAAATCAACGTACGACTGGGAAATGACATAATGTAAGGAATAACCGCGCGCAGCCGATGCTAAAATTACATTCCGCGAATTTCCGATAGTTACGAGCCGTGCTCATCAATGTCATTGAGTTATATAAATTCTCCACTTTTTGAATAGATTTGATGATTATTAAATTTTGGGTTACAACTAATAGGCGACTCTTGGTTAGTCACTCGTGGTATCTGCTTAACACAGTTCTCTGGCGGCAAGCTCGGATCGTCAGTTATACAAATACAGCATACACATTATTTTCATAGATAGTTAATCATCTTTATATCAAGCTAAATATCGTACTTACTCAAAGAATGAGTAACGAATTTAAAAACGTATTGTGTGACTCGTAAAATAGAACAGCAAAAACGTTAAATTATTGACGCTTCATGTTGAAAAATTGAATGCAATAACGAAATTCCCGCTTTATATGACAGATAACGAAACCATAGACGCAGTGACACCAAAACTTTTTTCCTTATAATAAAATTTTCAGTCAGTAAGACTTTGAAAATTGTCTCTTTACTTCTGGGACAGCCTTAAGTAGGCGAAAATAGAAAGCTTTGTATGTAAAATTTTACGAACCAAAATGAATTAAACTTTTGTATACCGTGTCGATCGAAACCCACATGTATAAACAGAGTCGACAAATGTTTGCAGGTTATCCAACATTGAAATTTACATTAGTCTTTACTCGTCCTCAACTGCCCTACCATTAATTAAATACTTGAATTTTTCGATTTCATAAAACTTACTACGTAACCAATAGAAAACTTAAAAATCGAAACGCATGTGTAGGAACAATCAATTCTTTACGACCCTCGAAGTAACAGAAGCGACCGGCAATTATCACAAGATCAACAACATTAATCGTTTAGGTACAGTCAAGGGCAAAAATATATATACAATTTTAGACCTTATTGTAATGCAATAAGTAAAAATATGCATAGATTTTTATGCCCTTGACTGTACAATAGGTACCTATAGGTTCTTAATAGGTACTGATGAGTCGATTTCGCTATAGAATAAGCATCATTGTTGACAATAGAATTGTGCTACAGAAATGTTGTGTCGATTCTTCATCGTGGCTCGCCACGTGCGCCGTCGCCGGCGCCGACAGCTGAGTCAACACTGATGCCTAGATAATATTCAGGGTGTCTTTTGACTGCTTGCGTTTGTTGATTATCGTCTTCCAGAAATTGTATTCGTAACATTGAACATTGTAGAGCAAGATACGTAACTAAAAACTTGTTTACAGGCCCCAAGATTATGATATTTACGATTTAGGAATAAATGTTTAAATAATATTGTCTGTAACGCACCGTCGCGTTATCATATCACATGGTATTAATTTAATGAGTAGTATAGTATCATCGAGGAGGCAATAGGTTAACCGTCCCGGAAACTGACCATTGACGTAGTTGAAGAAAATAAACCTGCCATTACGGTCGTAGGTTAATGAAGACAGTTTGTAGCAAATTTCTCCTCCACGATTGCATTATCGGAGACAGAGAGTAAACCATTTGCCATCCGCAGATAACCTTGCCTACCGTGTCAGTTATCGGTGTTTTGCAAAGTTGCTATCATGTGTAGCGACAGTAATGTGGCAAGATAAAACAAGAACACGATAAATAACTGGTTAATTGCTATATGCCGCCGTTAAACAATAGAAGATAATTGTTCGGTAAATAACAATACCTCATTGCTATTTTTACTGTGACTATCTAAACGGGCGTGTTAGGTACGGACGGCATTTGTTATCTGAATTTCTTTGTTGCAATGCGAAGGATAGGAACAAGGTGGAGACGTAAAAAACAACCATCGAACCTGAGAATGTCGAGTGCAAGAAGTGCATTTCGAACCTTGGTAGGTGCAATGTCTTAAGTAACAATGAAGATTGTAGTCGCCTGTGCTGTTTTTAGGTTCAACGTAAGAATTATTTCAAGTCGCGGTGAGGCGAATGCATTAAATACGCGCGCGTCACGTCTACGTATGCATATGTTTCTTATTTTACACAGAAATGGTGTCGGCTTTCAGTACTCACCTATGAATGTAACGTACGTTTTCCGGCATCGTACAGGTATTATTGAGCCATTCGTACTTGGTATGCAAAATTTGGCTGTGTTTGATTCCCGAAACGTTTAGCGGATATATATGTCTAAAATCAGCGTAACTGGAACAATAAATAACACAAGACGCGGTTACGATTAATCGATAACAATAACTTTTTTTGTTTCAACCCAATTAGTTCCCATTATTATTAGTCTACCTGAGCAACTCGCATTAATTGTGTAACGAGTGTACACCTGAAATGGTCACGATCGGCACACTCGGAAGATACATTAATGGATGGCATTTAAATAATACTAACCTGTAAATACTGAAACTAATATTTATCTCAGGTTTGCAGTCAACAATTTTATTAAGAAATTTATGGTTCAAACGTAGACAGTGATTGCGTGTGCGACGATCGTGAGTTGTCGGCTTCTTTAGTGGAGCAAAATGATCATTTATATAAGTCAGTAACATATTTATCGATTTTGTGCAAATCGAATTCATATCTTATACATACATATTATAAATGCGAAAGTAATTTTGTACGTCTGTTACCTTCTCATTCTTACGCTTTAACCGCAGCTGAAACTATCTGCTAGTTTTTGTCTCGGAAATCATCCCATAAGGGGTTGAAAAAGTGCGTGGATTTTGTACGGGCGTAGTATATATATTAATTTTACACGGCGATTAACGAGTATACGCGAACCAAGTCGCGGACAAAAGCTAATATGCTATAAAATCCAGTCAGTACAGTCCCATAGCATAAGTAATTCAGATATGAAGAATAGCTACTCAGCTGTTATTTTACAAATTACGTTCATTGCCCAAACCTTAGTTGGCGATACGATCCTGTTTTGTTATGAAATGGAATTTATTGAGGCAGGTAGAGCAAAGTCTGCAAGTCTATTTTTAGCAAACCAAGCATACAAAAGCCGATTCTTAAATGTTCCGTCTCCCAGACAGGAGAGCAAGAGTGGTACGCGGACCGCCCAGCAAATTGGCGGAGCAACTAAAATACTTATCTAATGTACGGTCGCTCCGAGCAATCAGCTTTATGATAAACATCACAATACACCACTCAAATTGCTTTGGCCTCAAACTGGAGCCCCTGTTAGACCACCAGATGTGTAGTATTGGAAAGAAAATACAAATTAATACTAACGAGGGAAAATTGAGCCAATAATGATTTCAATTGGAATTGCTAGTAGTAAACACGCGTAAAGCTCTGTAGCCGAGTGATAAGGCGCGTGACTTTCAATCTGGTGGTCGCGGGTTCGAACGCCGGCTCGTGCCACTGGGTTTAAAAAAATCTATGAACGAAATATCATTAGGTAGATATTTAACAGTGGCCTTTCGGTGAAGGAAAACATCGTGAGGAGACCGGTCTAATCTCAGTAAGATCTAGTTTTCCCTCTGGGTTGGAAGGTCAGATGGCAGTCGCTTTCGTAAAACTAGTGCCTACGCCAAATCTTGGGATTAGTCATTAGGTGCCAAAGCGGACCCCGGACTCGTGTATGGCATTACCGTGGGTAAACGCTGGGAACATGACGAGTGATGCTGATCAAGTAACACAAGGATTAAACCACACACATAACCTTTCCAAAGGGTCCGTTTTGTGTAAATGATTATGTGTTCTGCCCTATTGATAATTTAATACCGGTTTAAAAATAAAAGTCCTACTCCGTTAAGATAAAACCGAGCACGCATGCAGGTAAACAAAGTTAAGATACGGCTGGCGGCGATAAGCAAGGGTATATGTTAGATACGAATGTAACGCGTATGTGTATGTATTTTATCGAGGTCGCAGGGGCTAACGGCCGAGCCAAGGCGAACTTATCGCTGCAACAAATAAAACATGTCATTCTACTCACGATAGTTACATAACGCGCAGTAGGGCTCCGTTCCAAATGTTTGTCCGCCGCATATTAAACTAGCTTTGCAAGTAGGTAGGCATTGACGGATAATAAACTATGTACTTTATTCTTAAATCAATCGATATTATTGAGGACGGATACTGGATGGCTTCGACGTGGCAGTTTACGTGTGTTACCAATTTAAAGGTTATGGAACTATGTACATAATGAAACTTGTTTTTTAAAAAGAACAATAAGAAATGGATTCGTTTAAAATCTTCAGTCACTAACAGCGATATTATAAATTTATCTCAAGGCGAATGTTAAACCTCCAAAATTATTAGTCGCTGTTACCTCCATATATATATTATATGTCGCAGGGCCATATATGGCCAAACCAGAGATTTGAACAAATCTCTGAGGGATAAGTCAAAATCACATAGGATGTTAAAATGGCGAATCCATTTTATCATTTGCCTAGAAAAATGACAGCGTTTGATCAAATCCCTAAATCTGTTTAGTGAAATGACGAAATCACTCGTTTTTTTCATTTCACCGGATTTGTTTACCTATTGATTTGATAAAATCCCTGAAAGACTTCAGTGAGTTGACGAAACGAACTCGCAAAGTCAACTCGTGTTATCATTACACTAGACACGTTTAGTTATATTATTATTATTATACAACGGGTTCGCCATTCAACATCCTGTGTGATTTGGGCATATCCCTTAGATATTGGTTCAAATCTCTGTTTTGGCCATTTCACTTCACCCGCGCACGGAGACTTGCAAAAACCGGGATAAAAATAGGTTTTTATTAAAATGGATCGCTATTTCGAAAGAATGTACAATTTCTTTACGGTACACGTACGTGTACGTATTTAGATTAATTTCCTATTTAAAGGATCGCAGTCGCGAATTTCAACAATTTAAAATGAAAATTGCCAGTCGAGTATTTCTAATCCATATAAATTACAAATATTGAAATGAATAAGTACATAACATAACAATGGCTATATATTCATTTATTTTTTTAATTGGCCGGTCTCTACTTGACATACGATTGGTCCCAGCCCGTTTAGTTCTTGGCAGCGATCAACGTTATTCATATCGTAAACAGGATTGTTGGGGTAGGTGGCGAAAGGACTGCCACAACATCTAACGTCGTATAGGTCATTTCATTTCGTTTATTTAGTCATAATTTACATTGTATATGAATTTTAGGTACATAAAAATGTCATAAAGAACTATATTAAATAAACAAAATAAAGGATGAAATTCGAGCTTACAATTACATTTCAATATGGATAGGTATGTCAATTAATAAATTTAACAAACAGGTGTACAATTACAGATTAAAATAAATTATAGTCAAAAACAAACAAAATAACAATAATAAAAATAAGGACCGACCGACAAGACCGCAGGGCCGTATGGAGGAGCAAGGAGCTACACGGGCGGTTCTACAAAGCCCTCACAGGACCCGATGTAGATCTGCTCGCGTGGGTGAACTGGTTACGTTTTGGGGATCTCTTCGGGGAAACCGAAGGTTTTGTCTGTGCAATTGCGGACTAAGTTATCATGACGAACAATTACCGGAGGTATATCCAGAAGGACGGTACGGTCGACATTTGTCGAACATGCCGCCGTCCCGAGGAGTCACTCAGGCATATTATCTCTGGTTGTGGTCATCTTGCTAACGGCGAGTACTTGCACAGACATAACCTTGTAGCCAGAATTATTCACCAGCAACTTGCTCTGTTATACGGTCTTGTGGTCTCCGAAGTGCCTTACTATAAGTACACACCTGCGCCAGTTCTCGAAAATGGTCGTGCCACGCACTATTGGGATCGATCTGTCATCACGGACAGGACTATTCTTGCCAATAGGCCTGATATCGTGCTGACAGATCGATCAAACGCCAGGCAGTGCTCGTCGACATCACCATCCCCCATGACGAGAGCCTCGTGAAGGCCGAGAAGGACAAAGCCAGCAAGTACCTAGACCAGGCTCAAGATAACCCGCCATGTGGGATGTTGATTCGACGATCATCGTCCCGATAGTCGTTTCGGCGAACGGTTCAATAGCGAAGAGTCTCGACCATTACCTCAAGAGACTATCGCTAGATGGCTGGATCTGGATCAAGGGTCAGATACAAAAGGCGGTACTCCTGGATACTGCGCGGATAGTCAGGAGGTTCCTGTCTCTAACTAACTTAAAATGAAATATGAATAAAGAGAAAAATAAAAACAATAACTACTTTACTAACTATTATATTATATTCGTCATTCATCTCCATTATTTATTATAATGGGACGTAAAAAAGAAGTTATGCATATGACAACGAACGTATCAAGCGTTCACAACGTCCACTAGTTTGTTGAATACATAACATCACTTGCTTATGAAGCCATTTTTTGTATTAAATTTACAGTATTTATTTATTACAAAACTTATAAACTGCCTATACGTTAGAGTATATAATAATTTATTATCCGGACATATGACTACGTTGTTTTTATTGTATTGTAATCTTTAACAGATAAGGGGGCACTTGACAACTATTTAACTGGTCGTTACGGAAATGATGAACTTCATTCATTACATAACTAACCACACATTACGACTCTGTGTATGATCAAAAACTATACAGAAAATTTGACACAAACGTTTTAATATCCTAAAGTCCTTTTTTTAGTAAGAGGAGCGAGGTCAAATATTAAAGGAAGAAAATCTTGTAATTTTTTAAGAGAGGCATTCAATACTCAAGTATATAAAAACCAAGTGCCTACTACCAATAGCTGCTCTGGTACTCGGTGACTTGTTGTTTTTTAATAATAATAATTAAATGAATGTAATATTCGTTGATTTCATGCCGTTGCATAATTTTACATCGCATTTGATGCAGTGTTTTTACCTTCAGCTGGTAACCGATAACAATTTGAAGCCTCTATTTATTGATAGGTTTTAACAATCCTATCAAGCGTTGCCCCTACACTGCACTATTGCTATCCTGTTCATTATTTAGACAAATAACCGGCACTATCTAGGTATTATCTTTAAATTGTCTGTAACTGAAATAGCTAATTAGCCACATATATGACGCAAAAACATAGAGGTACATACACTAAGGTGAGTTATAAAATTAATTCATAAATCTAAATAAGGTAGGTTAACCACTGCCTGGAGTATATTAAGTGCAACAAAATCCATACTAATATTATAAATGCGAAAGTGTGTCTGTCTGTTACCTCTTCACGCTTAAACCGCTGAACCGATTGAGATGAAATTTGGTATGGAGATAGTTTGAATCCCGGGGAAGGACATATGATAGTTTTTATCCCGGAAATCACCCCCTGAGTGGGTGAAATGGGGGATGAAAGTTGGTATCGAGCTACGATATAAACGAGTTCCACGCGGACGGAGTCGCGGGCAGAAGCTAGTAGCAAATAAAGCTTCGGTCAGAGCAAGCGCAATAAACGTGTGAAACCGGCGGGCCTTACTCGGCCAAAATACGTTTAAAATAGCCGGCCTTCGAATTACGAAGCGGTTCGACCATTCCATTCCTATAATAATGAATCTATTATTACTAGAATATGTTAATGAATGCAACAAATTTAGTCGTAAAGGAGTTAGGATCTAGTCTTAAGGTGCGCTCAGCGGATTAGGCTAACAATTAATTTATAGTGGATGTCGTGGGATCGAGGCGTGTGCCAGGATGATGCATATCTGCCTTTCCTTCGCTCGCTCTTAATCTCGAGTATTAACCGGCGGTGCGACCTGCGAGATTTATCGCCCTAGACCGCCATCGCTACATTGTTGTCCTTCCCAGCAACATTTATTTCACTACTCCACTAATCGAAAACGGCAATTTCACACGAAATGTGATTACTTGTGATCCTATAATCATATATACTACTAAACTTAGCACTTCCTTTTACATAACGTTGATCGGTATAAGATGCCGATACATTTGCATTTACAATTTAAAGAGAGCTCTTCAATGTAATTCAGAGCTAAACGAGATCCGACTGTAACAAGATTAAAGCAAGTTTAAAATTTCATCGCGGCAGTGTTGGCACAGTCGTTGAGAGCTCGCAGTATTTAAGGAGGCAGCTCTCGTTTTACCCGCGGCCGGCGGCTCCTGAGGGATGTTATAGGATTTGGCGCATTTGTCGGAAAGAAAAAAAAGGAAGGAAAACGGAGTAAAACCTGACTACGTCTTGCGCTTAACCCCAGCCGAAAGAGCGAAGATATCCGGAGATCCCTCGAAGATAGCGTCGTTTTCCACTGTATTTATTTGTCTTACAACTATTACAAGCTCTTGAGCGAACCATTAAATATCATTCGGTTCTAGACGAATTATATCTGCTGCTGGGAACATTTATTTTAACTGCTTAAGTTGACGCGTGGCAGTACCTACGTTCTAATTTGTAGTAGGTAGGTACGTTCACATTGATCTCGATAATGACTAAGGTCTATGACCTGTAAGTAATTCATAGAATAGGCGAGTGCGGTATGGTGGGCAGCTCGATATGGCAGGTGCGTTATGTAACCTGCGCGGGCGCAAGGGCGTACTAAACACCACAAATTGTTATCACAACCTCTTATCCAACACAATAGTTTAATTGCAAACGCAACATAGGTCCATTCGAATAAAGTTCAAATTAAATTGAAGCTTGCTATACATTAGGAGGTTATGGTAGTAAATAATTCAAATGCTGCCAACATTGACTCGTTACTATTCACGATCCGAGCCACTTCGCTACCAAAACGGTTCATTGCAATCCAGATTGGTACTCAACATTGTAAATCGTTGAAAGTAGTCATTTCGATTCGACGTACATTATTTATAAAATATTATGCGACGACCACACGAGTTCACATTTTCTGGCCGCAAAAGATAAATTGAAAATTTAAATGAAAAACGTGACTTTGTAATTTTGTATGTTTAACGGGTTGTAATTTTGTACTTTTATCCTTCGAATCCGATTGGGTATTTGCAATGGCAGTATACTCGGGCGGAGCCACGTGGGGAGCTAGTTTCTAATAAATCATTTGTTTTGAACAAGGCGAAAGGCGTGTAGTTTTTTATCGTGTGGCGCGTAGAGCCTGTTGCCATGCCAAGCCTTCTCCTTAAATTGAAAGTGATGTCGTCCAGTACCTTGTTACGAAACACAAAAACAATGCCCAATGAGGCAATGATAGTCATTATTAACCGAATTACCAGCGAATCAAAAGGTCAGAAGCAAAGGGCGAAAATTGCGGCACATCTATAGCAGGGCGCGCACTGTCTAAACACAAAACACCCAGTCTAAAGCCAGACAAATTTATAATGATATAGCCCATTACCTCGCCGGCTGTCATAACAGTAACCCTAGATATAGCCGTAACCGTTGCCCGAAGAGGAGTTCAAAAGCGCACAATTTAAAACATAAATTAGATCGTGCAGTGTCTAAATACGGGAGGACACCGGGAGGCCGCCGACTACCGGGTGGTTAGGGACGATGAATAACGAAGCGAGAAGGACGGTGTATCGGTGGCGGCGGGCCCGCGAGCGAGACGAATGGCGGGTGCAGCAAGCACTGCACACAGACATCGATCGATTAGCGGGTACCTACCCGCTACCGGCCCGCCGCCGCCGTCGCCGCCGCTCTCGCTGACACAACCAATCTATCGACCTTTGCAATTCTATTTTTATATTTCAACCGCCCAATTATTCATACTGAGCGTCAGTAGTCATTAATGAGATGCGACCAAGTGGCGCGTGACTCAATAGATATGTTGTATTGTCCCTTAAAAGATCGACAGTCTTGGCAAACGCAGCGGTGCCCGAGCGGGCGCAGGTGCCGGCGGCTGC
The DNA here is from genome assembly GCA_947049275.1 of Epinotia bilunana. Lineage (NCBI taxonomy): Eukaryota > Metazoa > Arthropoda > Insecta > Lepidoptera > Tortricidae > Epinotia > Epinotia bilunana. The sequence continues at coordinate 23,770,213 of OX346253.1, forward strand.
GAATGCTGGTCACGTCGCCGTGGCCGGTGATCACTTATTTAACTTGGAGGTGCCGTGATTCCATAGAAATGCATCGCAGCAGACGTCGCGCGCATTTTTTATTTATAAATTTTCCTATCGCAATAGCCGAGGTAATGGAATAATTTCGATGGAACTGATCAGTATTCAGCAAAAATTCCAGTCTCCAGATTCGGTCGGTCTGATCGGTGAGGCTATCCGTTCCACAGATTGAAGCTTGATTGAATTTTATGATTAAAACATCATTGCATTGCTATGATAGGAAAATAGAAAAGTTGTTTCACTCTTTTTTCATTCAAGAATTTATTGCGACGCATTAAGTATGTCAGTTCAGTTCATTGATTGGATTGTTTTTACGAAGATTCGTAAAGAAATTAGCTGTGGGTTATTCATAGATTTTCGGCATTAAAGACGGTCCATTAGGTTCATTCGAGGACAATAACGTCTGAGACAGCGAGTTTTATAGGAGAAAAGACATATCTTCCACGCAATTAAAGACATCTGGCTAAGTTCCTTATTCATCATATCATAAATATTATATGAAAGCATCAAGATTGAAGTGTTTTAACAGGCTATTGGAAAGGCTTGGGCTTACACAGAATGCGTGTAAAAACATGCGTCTTATCGAACAACTTTATCGGCACCGTCAGGTTTGAAAGTAGATACTAGATAGACAGGCGACGCATGAGCGTAGTACAGCGCAGGAAATGCAGGTAAGTGCTGTAACTTGTCGTAGACTCGTAGCTGCAGGAAACTAGTAAAAATAGAACCCGTGATAATTCTCTACAAATACATAGTAACAGTTATTTATCGGAGTTGGTTCAGTTTAATGAGCTCTGCTCTGTATTATTTTTGCAATGGCAGCCGGAAAACAACCTTTCTTGATAAACCGAGGCGTGGCCTAAGATAAGAGTTTTAACAAGACTTTTTCAATAATAGACATAGTTAGACATGTTAGCGACATGCGAAACAATCGTAATTTTTTAAATTGAATTTACTCTCGAGTCACATGTAACAACTTTACAGACTAGAGTTTTTTTAATTTTATTAGATGATTTAAGCGAACTGAGTATATTATTATATCAAGAACTTGGCGAGTATTATCCTGAAAGCGAACAAAGCCTCGGCCGAGGCGACAATGTGCTTAGTTTCCAGATTAGAGCAATCCCGACACCTAAACACGGATTTTAGATAACATTCAAACTCCGACCGCACTGCATATAAATGAGAGTTTAGACGCTGTCTTAGATCCCTCCTGCATAATTATTAGACTTACATACGCGCAGCTATATTAAGCGCCGATTAATTACACTAATGGACAATCTAAAACAAGTGAACATGCCATTGCATTCAAATTTATATTTGCTTAGAACATTTAATTTAACTCAATGACTAGGTATTGTGATATTCGTTTAAATGTCAGCGCTAGACTACATGGCTTTTAACGATATTAGTATGCAGGGCAGAGCATCACCTTTTACGACAACTGCATTAGAAGCGGGATTTTTACTGAATCACCGTCCACGGTGGCATTAACATTTTCTTGTATCACAAGTCGTAAGTCATTTGCTGGTTGTGCGAGCCGGGGGAAAACGAGAGATTGCGTGCCGGCCGGCACGCACCCCAGCTGTTTGCGTCTATTACGATTTCAATGTCAAGAACGATCAATAAGTCCCGGGGATGTAAAATTTCGGCAGTTCTCGGGGAGTTCCGGGAGCTACGAACGGGGCATACTAACCTACCGTAATGTGCGTGTCTTACCGATCAATAGGCGCCGCGGAAGGTGCTGGCTGAATTTATAAATAGTCTTGAACTTCACCTCGAGGCCCGGAGCGGAGAAAGTCGGGGGATCGTTAGTTTGGGCTGAATTGTTCTCTTTTTCACGCACCGCCTCGTCTGGGCCGATGTTGTTCTCTATTGTTGTATCTTCACTATCTGACCCCTTGTCGGGTAAGACTTTGTGAAATAAACACTAATAAAATTCATTATTACCTATGCATGCATTATTGATTGTTTATTTATGCATTAGGTATTTTTATTTAAATCAGCAAACAACTAGTACTACCTATGTAACTTTAATTATTACTTTTTATTGGTGTTTGGTGTCTAAGCTACGAGTAATAACATCTTTTTTCATAAGATCGCATGCGACCTAATAAGAGATTTTGCATTCACATTCTAAATGAATAATCACGAGCTGTATGAGCTGTGATCTTGCTCACAATGCTCTTTTTATTTAAATGAGATGCACAAAACCCGACGGGGAAAGTTTGAATATCCCAATAAAACGTGACAATCGGCAGCTGATGTGCATATTTCACTAAGTTTTCATGTAAATCGCCCTCCGCTGGCTACGTTGGCGCGAAGAAACTGTTTCTTAAAGTAAGAGATTGGGAAAACAACTGCGGTGAATTCCTTTACCTAGACTGTAAAAGCACTTGGAAAGCCAATATCCCCGCGCTTTATACCTCATCAGCATGGATATCGCGCTTGCACTTCAACTAGAAACATTCAATATTCAATCCCCAACTTTTTTTGCAAGAAATCAGCCAACCGCTCAGTCTGTACTTTTCTCAATGTTTGTGTTCGCTGCAGAAAGGTAAGCAGCTTAGAACTCGAAGCACACGTCGTTAATGTTTTATTTTATGTTAAACCGACGTTCAAGAAAAACTTGCGGTTTCTCAGCTATTTACAAGTGCTCGAAGAATATGTATTTTTAAAAGAAACAAAGCTTACAGTGTTTTTCACAAAATCACTGAATTAATTAATGTAGTTGATGCTGCAAATTGATGAGATAAGTGTAGGATGAAGCCCGTTCGCAATTAGAGTGAGTAAAGGGAGGCGAGCGGTAATATTAGAGGACGAAAACGAGCGCTTCATTACGGGGAATGATGGCAATAACAATACGGCTAATGGTCCGCTCGCGACCGTCTCCGGTTCACAATTCCCGCTTCTGCTCAAAAATATTCGCTCGAAACTTTTAAACCCGTGGAACACGGGCCAGTGATTGGTCCATTATTTTGTTTTGTTTGCAGGTTCAATTTATATTCGTCCAACTTTTATTTGTAGTGATATTTTGTTTTATGATTGAATCATTAATTTATTTTTTAACGGCTTGGTCAGGTCCTTGTTGCATGACATAACGCGAGATTAAAGTTTATCTCAATACAAAATTGCACAACCAAGTCTATTGTAAGTTTCATGGCGATAATTTCTTGCAAATCGTAGTCATCGGCAGTTCTATCAGGTCCTATGTCAATTAGCATAATGAAAACAATTTTACAGATTCAAATAGAGACAATTAAGACCATTCTTGGTTGAGTAATGCCTTTGAAAACAATGCTTTTTAATAACGTCATTATTTCTTTACTGCGCTAAAGGTACTTAAGCGAGTTTGCTTCGTGAGTGTGACTAACAATCAGTACCTACCCATTGTACCTAGGGCATTGAGTAGGAAATGTAGGTATAGGTAGCATACCTACTGTAAGTGTTATCACAAGTCGCGCAACGTGAGGATAGGTCAGTCACGTAAGCATCGTGCGTTGCTGGTGTCAGCCTAGTCATAGTCATAACCAACGCTGGTATGAGCAGTAATGTACGATTCCCACCGAACGGGCAGGGCCGGGTCGCGTGGCGGCGCATCGCAACGGATCCGGCGGAAGCCGACCGCGTTTTAATACAGTGCAGTAGGCAAAAGCCGGACGGTGCAGGTCAGACGCGACGAGAGCCGAGCGCAGCCGTCCACGTCCGCGCGGAGGCGACCGGCTGTAAATACATTCAAATATGAAATGTAACGTCTGTACTAAAGCTTCAAATTCCTTTGGCAACTTGAAAAATGCGCTCAGGCGCGCTCCGACCCGGCCCGGTCGGTGAGAATCATACATTAAGGAATAGCTCTTTTTAGAAATTCATGCGCATTTCAAGTGCAAATAAATAATAATGATTTATTGATACGTTTATCTATCACATATGTATGCATTTACTTCTACGACATATTTCCTGCTTAAGTACACGAACGTAGATGTACTGATTTGTCGGCATGTAACCATGAATGAAACCTTTTGAAATTAAGGAATTCTTAGGCATCCGAAATACCCGTTTAGATTTTTAAACTTAGTGAAATAAATGTTTGATTACGTGCAACCAGATTATTGTGGAAATGAAATTTGTGTGTAAATTTTACTTCGCTAGATTAGCAAGTATTGGTGCGTGCATGGTCGGTGGCAACCCGTGCAACCGGCAGACTCAATCTGACCGACCATTATAATATGTCAGCAATAACGTCCCAGCCACACCTCGCAATTAGACCTCCATTATGTGAATGGTCTCCAAGTACTTACTATAATTAAAGCAACGCAAATCGAACCGCATAAGGCAAGTAAGGCTGCCCACGAGATAAACACATGAGTCGATCTTATTAGTTAGTGGTTAGTATTCTAGGGCGACCGCTACTATGAGTATAGCATTTCGATTGGCGCTTATAAACAGCTAGCAAGTACAATGGACGTAACAAATTGCAATACGGCGGCATTAGTTGTGGTTACGATTCTATGCGCTAGAGGTTTGCAAGCGTTTGCTGCAGCCTGCAGCGTAAATATTGTAAGTGGGTCGTGCGCGTGCGTCGACCCCTCGCCTCGCTCGACTTCAGGGTTAAACACCGCGCCCGCGCCGGCGCTCACGACGCGATCTTGCGATTCTCGTTAACGAAAAATGACAATGTCAAACTCATGGTAGCCGTACTGTACGCTTACCATGAGTTTGACAATGACGGCTTACGCTAACGAGTATCGAGTTTTCTATCTGTGCATCCCGCTCGTACTGTCAAAGTGCAATAGAGATGCACAGATAGAAAACTCGATTCTCGTTAACGAAAAATGACAATGTCAAACTCATATTAGCCGTACTGGGCTGCTATTCGCTACGCGCTAAAGCGGCTCACCCCACCGATCACCCGTCACAAAACTAGCCCTCTACCTACGCTTAGTTAGAACGCATGGAGGTGTCAAGATATATTTCTGGCTGAGCGTTGAGGTGAGCTTTAAACCAGTTACAGAATAGGGGGGCTGTGCTCGCCTGCTAATTCCATTAATTCTTATACAGTACCTAAACCTCGTGACCACTGCTTTAATTAAATACTCACAATTCATAATACCTCTAAAATGTATCAAAGTATCCATCACCTGTGTTGGCATGATATCAATATTTTCTAAATATCGCAACTATTCCGATAGTAGTAGGCCTGGCGAGTTCAATGACCGCTCTAGTTCTATTCTATGTAGTAACGAAGTAACTACAAATATGTATACTTGCCCGCTAGTTATTGTTTCTTTGAACTGAAATCGCTTTATTATTATAAGTAGGAAGTGCAACACCAGTGATCGTAACTTTTGTAACATTTTTGGTGCAGCGTAGTGTTTTAAACGGAATTGGTATCTAGACAATATCAATCAAAATTGTTAATTAAGGTTAATATTAACGTTATTAACGCTGATTAAGCATTAGGATTTAAATTCTATACCAATTCCGTTAACTGTTACGCTGCACCAAAAATGCTACAAAAATTACGATAACTGATAATCACACATCAAATTACATTGTGTAGTGTCAAATTATTGCACTGCAATGTGGCCGCTTACTATGGACCTCATAAGAAGGCTCAAAGTCACCCAAAGAGGGCTATGTTGGGAGTTTCTCTGCGTAATCGCAACAGAAATGAGGCTATCCGTAGCAGAACTAAGGTAACCGATATAGCCCTCCGAATCGCTACACTTAAGGTAATTCACCAATCATACAAAACATTTTTTGACATTCGCAGATTAACGGCGTAATATTTTAAGAAACGTATGTACTTAACACACTAATAACACTAATCAAATTGCCCCTTTCGTAGAATAAACTTGTATTAACTAGAATAATTTGAGAAATTAGTTTGTCACGTGATACTTTGGGAAAACCATTATTCTCAAATGATTCTAGTTTATACAAGTTTTCTCTAGGAAATGGCGAATTTCGCGCAAATGGAAAGCCAATTTAGGAAAGATCGTTACATAATACATAAGTTTCTTAAAATATCACGCCGTTAATCTGCGAATGGCAGTGGGCGGGGGCACATTGCACTCAGTACCGATGGCCGTTGGGGCGGAAAGGTTTTCGAGTGGCGAGCACGTCCAGGAAGATGCAGCGTGGGTCAGACCACCCACAAGGTGGACTGATGATCTGGTAAAGGTCGTCTGGAGTCCGCTGGATGCGGGTGGCGCATCAGGACCGATCACTTTGGTGACGACGCTACTCTTTGGGGGAGGCCTATGTCCAGCAGTGGATGTCTGTCGGCTGATATATGATGATGATGATGAAATAATAATAATATTGGTAAGCATTCAATTTTAAAGTGTGGAAATTGAAGTTTGATAAAATTAGCATATGTAATATTCATATTTATTGTAGGAGTAAATTAAACTCAGATTAGCAAGCAGTCAAAAATAAATATCGCAAAAGCAAATGTTTTGTAATAAAATTACGAGTAAACACAATAACATAATCAAATATTAATTCAAATTCCATGAACAGAGTTTGAATTTAAGACGTCGCGTAACTTGAAGCCACGTTGGTTAGCATCGTTATTTTATATCAAGTCGTATTTAGAATTACAGTATTCATTTCTCTTTAACTTTAGCAGAGGTGCTAGTATTTCATACTTAATTCAATCTGGTTTGCTCCGGCGCAGGGCGTGGGCACGAAGCGACGCGCGTGGGCGAAACACCTCGCATTATGCAGTGCATGGATATAATAATAAACCTACATCATAATTAACTTTCCATAATAAAATAAGCAAGTTTATATATTTTGTTCATGGGCAACCAAGTTACGGCAACTCTCGACTTTCTCAAGTCGTAATAGTTGCAAATTTCGGTCGTAACTATCGAGCAGGGAGTTTTACGATAGTTTACCCGTAAAAGTTTCGCATCGTGCTATGAGAGGACTGTAATCCGAAATAAACGACAAAACTAAGACCAAGTGATACGCAAACAAGCGTTTATCAAGATCGATTCGAACGCGCTTACGATACGCTCGCACAAAAACCTGCTCCCGAGTCATTTCCTTACAAGGCGATACTGTCCTGCAAGTGGATACTTGCGATAACATTATAAAAAGTTGATCGGAGTGGAGCCACACGAAATAGTTTTGCAAGTTTGCTGGATAAAGTTCGCACGGCGGTTTGCCTTTATATGAGCTGCGTGGCTGCCTGGACAGTGTCGAAAGCTAGACATAAGCTGCAGAAAATGCGCCAGTCCGAGCTGCCGTGTCGTCATACTACGCTACTGCGTTCGTAAATTCCATGTGATTTAAGGGCTCCATTTCAAGAAGCAATTATATGTCTTACATCTTCGTAATGGAGTAATTACCTTCATCGGCAGGTTACGAAACGCACACGTCTGGTGCCGCGGTAAGAAGTTATGCGTAGCACTGCCATTCTGCCACTTTTTGCGGGGAAGGAAAGTTGCAATGTAAGGCCTATCAGCCACCCAGCCCTATTGTATCTATTAAACGGCTACTTTCTCGTTTCCTACCGTTTATGGTTCGTTGAGAAAACACAGATGTTGCAGTACCGATGCATTTTGAGCTGACGGTACGACATCATTGGCTACACAAGCTTGAATATATCATTGGTGTCAGGCACGGTACCTACAAAACAATAGAACTAATATGAATCAATTTATGATAAAACGCGTAATATTAATTTTCCAAACAAGTCACGCTAGACACCGACCACAATCTCTAATTATTGTTATAATAATGCGGTTATACCTACTCAATAAGTAAATGAACAGAACTAACTATTTGGCTTTTTGGATAAAATACTAAGTAAGTATATTTCTATTTACATAAATAATTAAGTAAAGAAGTTTCACATGCTAAGAGCAAGAAAAAGTTAAGAGCCATAATACAAGACAAGAATATACATACCTACAAACATTGTTGCACGCTAGAAAACGACGTAGGTACTCAAAGGTGATAAGATACAAATGTAACATGTATGTAATTTTATTTCACACAGGAAATTAACTTTAGCTATAGAATAATTATAAGATTTTTTGATTAATTGTGTGAATGCGCTAGCCAACTTCACAAGAGACGTCAAAATACCCACTGCAGAAGATACAACCGTGCGAGCTAATATAGTGAATATAAGCGCCCCTAACTCGAAGACGATTTAAAAAGAAAAACCCAGTGTTAATCCACATGGGGAAACCTTGAGCGCGGTGTCTGGTTGCGGGCTGTGGGATTCAGTTACCCACTTCATACGTAGACGCCCGCACTTCATCTTGACCCGAGCTGTGAGATGCGTGCTATTCCAATGACGCAGCTCACTTGTGCCTTTTAAATGCAGACGAATTTAATGGCAGACAATGGTAGCGAGGCTGGCGAGTTTGCCTGCCTCTTGTCTGCCTGTCAAAAGTTTATTATGAGGATTATGAGAAAAACCGACGCTTAGTTTGTATAGCTTCATTCACTTTTGTGCAGTACCTAATGTACTTTTATGGCTGCACTGTTTTACTGCTGAGCACAATACAAAAAAAAGAGTAAATCTTAGGTTAGTTTGATAGTGTATCGTTATAACTAATAACGCAATACTTTACTGAGCTGAGTGGCCCATTTAATTAATCAGAGAGGTACTAAGACAATATCCTGCATAGTGATTTTTGGGTTGCGAGCTTTGGCGAGTCGTGGAATAACCTTCAAATATTTTACGAGGCGGTCGGGCCTGTTTTTGATCCGATCCGAGATATACCTGCATGCTGCATGTGTGCAGACGATGTGAAAATTGCAAACCAGATAAATTCATAAGGCCGGCTTAAGGTTTTACGAGCTCCGGCACCGACCGGTCCCCGCAATCAATATGCTGGTAGACAGCGGGCCCCCATAAATAGAAGAAGTGGTCCCCGTTTAATGATGCTGCCCCGCGAACGCTGCGCTGTTATCAATCAAGCAAGAGGCTTGCTATCGTTTCTCTAGTTATTAGAATCCAGTATCAGTACCAATGCACTAAGACGTCGAGAGATATTTACGCCAGATCGTAACTGTAACTATCGTTATTTTATCGGTTCTTAGAGAGAGGGTGTCCATTCCTGTGCCGCGGAACTAAATGAATCGAATATGTATTCAATTTATAACGCCGTTCTCGCGCAACCGAGTAGGTATGTAAATCTTACATACATAGACCATGAAAACATTACGCCCCTTTTCGTTGGGCAGTCGTGTAAAAAGCTGAAACTTCGTTACCAATGGAATGTAATGGTTTCCATTTTAGCGGGTATGTATGGGTACGAGAATAGGGACCACATGTGGAGACATGTTAGTTTCATAGATATCGTAATATCTAGACTTGTACGGCCGTGTCGAGATAGCATTTAAAAGGTAGAAACGAATTAGAGTAATATTATGTGGAACTGAGAATTATGAAGTTTTCCCTAGTGGAGTGGAAACGGGGTGTAGTCACGCGACGCGGAGCGAAACGAGACGGCTACAAGACAATACTGCTGGTGTTATTTACGCGGTAGATAAGTGAAGAAAATGTTTTAAATTATCTCGCGTGCACGATCGGATCCACCGGTACAATAGCGGGGAGCGCGACACGAATCACTGCCGCTGGAAGTCGTTAAAATGCAACCTAAATTAAAGCAAAATACCAGAACGTATAATAAATTAAGGTAGACAAGCCCAGAACGACTAGTTTACTGCCGATCATAATCGCGCTATGGAGGAGAGTAGACACGTAATTAATGGAAATTGGCCCGATAACAGTGTGTAATGTAATTATGACAGTCTGGAGGTAAAGCGACGCAGGTTGCTTTAGGGCTATTACATTTTATCATTGCATCTCGAAGAAGCTAACTTTATTGCCTTTTCGAGCTGTTCAATTCATCGTATCGCGAATTTATTACGCTCCAAAGTACCTCGATAATCTAAAGTAATACAAAATGACCCGTTATCACTGATTTCGGACAAGATATCTCGCCACTTGAGGCTCCGAACCGAGCTCATCTATAACAATTTGTAACTCCTAGAGGGCAAGTGCAGCGTTGTACGTCTACCGAACAAATTGTGAGCTGGGAACAATTATTCAATCATCGCTACGGTAAAAATAAGTACTTCTACGAGCGTTGGGCTGCAATAAACAACAAACAAACGCTGGGTATTTATAGACGGCTCGCCGGGCGGGGGAACGACCGCCGCTTGACACACAACTGGCTCAAGGCCTGCGGTGATTAGATACCAGCACTGGCATAACAAATACATGACAGGAAAATAATACACCAACAACAATCCCTTCTGGATAAGAATCACTCTCCACTTACAAAAAATCATGTCTAAACCACGGAGCGGCGCGGCGAAATTACAGAGAAGTTGCATTTATTCGGCAGGAACGACCGTCCCGCGACGCTCCCTGACAGCGTTTTATCGCGAAAAGTGTCAGCCTGTGTTTTTATGGCGGCGACAACAAAAGCAAACTTTCACCTCTGCAAACCTTTTCAGCGAAAATATTTTATTTTCGCACACCTATGCGACCAGAACGAATCTGCGAAAAGGACATTTTAACAATCTATATTCCCTAAATCTTCATTTAATGCTTTCATATTTCAAACTAAGCTTTCCCATTAAGTGAATAATTTTAGTCGCTATCTGTAAGTTTGTCAGTCAATTGTGAACTTTACATTATTAATAATGTTTTTGTCGGAGCTGATGACGCCACTGTCGATTCATGACCTATGCATTTCGATTTTTTATGTATTTATCGTAGCGTACCTTTATCTGATATGAGTTGACTTTGTGCTTCGGCAGAAGATTGAAAGTGGAGAAGTCGAGCCTCCTGGAGAATATCCCGTTGGCACCAGCGCCGGCTCTGAAACAACAATCGATCCATTATAGCTTGAATATTTCAGTTGTTGCCAGACGACTATTTTGGGGCGGGGCTGGCCCGACGTCCACTAGGCGGGTCAAAGCGTCTGTTCGGGAATAAATAACGGTTTGAGGGTGTCAGCCCTTTTGGCGTGAACAATTAATTTGGAGTGTCTTAAGCGCGTTCAACTAACTTTTTAGAATAGAATAGAATAGAATAGAAGGAACTTTATTATATATGATTGGTTTTACAGTTTTTTGGCCGCCAAGTACAAGCATTGCTATTTTACACATGTGTCTTACTATAAGATCTAATTTTAAAGTAAATGGGGCTCAGCTCAGTGATGAACTGGCTCACGCTACACTGCTACATATTTAATATCTAAATAACAGGTATACGAGGAGGGACCATTCGCTTGGAGAGCGGTTTACCTCTTTGTTGTTTGCACACATAATCTATATCGCCAGCGCGCAAACTAGGTAACATGGGATTATGGTGGTTTGGATTGTCATATTTATCACCAGGCTGAGTAAGACCAGGAATTTGCAGATCACTTAATTTACGTAGCATGTCTTCATGAAGGTCTCTAGCACGTAGGTACCACGGGTCTTCATCAAGCATCTCCCAGATCACTTTTGAACTCGTATTGCGAGGAAAATTTGCAGCAGTTTTCAATGCCATACGGTATTGTCTTTCTAGTTCGGTCAGCTTGGATTTACACACCCGAGGGTAAAGTTGCACTATGCCATAGTCTATGATCGGTAACAGCGTTGCTTTTATCACTTTAATTTTTGTTTCGAGTGACACCTTGCTATACCACGCTATAATCGGCGCCAACATACCGCGGACTTGTTTAACTTTTTTAACAGTATTTTTGCGTGTTCTTTCATTATTAGTCTTTGGCCAAGGTGTACTCCGAGATATTTTATGCTTGTCTTAATCGGTAAATTCTCGCGTTCAAGTTTAACTGTCCGACTACATTTGCGTTTATTAGTGAACATAGCGCAGTCTGTCTTGCTGACGTTGCACTGTAAGCCCCACTCCTTGTAATAATTGATGATCGTTTTTACAGCCCATGTTGCTCGTCGCGATGCAGTATCTGGTCGACATGCTTCATTAAGAATGCAGAGGGCATCAGCATATTGTGATAACGTGATACCAGCTATGTGATTTTTCGGGATGTCGCTCACATATAGGTTAAAAAGGATCAGCCCCAAAATAGAGCCTTGCGGGACTCCATGTGGAACTGGCATCTTTTTTCCGTACATCGTGCGGTATTTGCCACGAGCCTCTCGGCCTGAAAGGTAAGTTTCAATGAGTTGAATAACGTTGTTTGCCATTCCAGCATCGAACAATTTCCTACTCAATCAAATGCTTTGCTAAGGTCGGTAGAGATCATTGCTACGCTGTTTCCTTTAGCCAAAGCATCGGTAATCACTTTGCCAGTTCGTAATATTTGGGTACCAGTTCCTTTATGCTTAGTGAAGCCATGTTGATATTCTGGAATGATTTCTAGTCTATTAATTTCTGAGAGGATTCGACTATACATAATCCGTTCACAGAGTTTCCCCATTATGCAAAGTAAGGTAATCAGACGATACGACGCAGCATCTGTGTGGGACTTGCCTGGTTTGTGTAGGAAAATACAATCCCCCAGCTTCCATTTTTTAGGAAAGTATCCAGTGCGCAGAGTATAATTGATAATACGGGCTAATGCATTATGGTACGCTGGCCCAGCAAGTTTCAATGCGTCTGCTCTTAGTTGATCAGGACCTGGTGCTTTCTTGTTTTTAAAAAGGCGAAGAGCTCGTATTACCTCATTTAAGTCAGTTTCAGGCAGTGGCTGGTATGGAGTGAACATTTCAGTGTTTGTGTGATCATGACTCACAATTGCATCCTTTACGATGGCTGTGTCCACCAGGGCGTTGATCGTATCCTCCTCTGTCACCATTCCAGGCAACTCAGGCAAACGCTGTGGTTTAGCTTTCAGTGAACGTTGAATTTTCCACATCTTGGTAAAGTTGTTTTCGGGACTTTCAATGACAGTGTTCCACTGGGTCTCACGGTATTCTTGTAGTGCTTGCTTCAGAATATTTTTGGCAGCATTGTATATACGGCGTAGAATATGTCCTCTAGGTGTATTTTTGGCTCTCAATTTGCTTCGGTTACGATGTTTTATCATGTATTGAATGTGCATCGGCAGTTCTTCGCGTCGCTTTGCATTTTGCAAAGGTGCCATTTCATCTAATGCCCCTGTCAGTATATCTTCCATTTGTTCTACGTATAGTTCCGCTTCAACATCAGTAGTTGGCTCTGTGAGCGGCAAATTAGTTTCGATAAGCTCTTGAAATTTGATACGAGATTCCTGTGATATTACCCATCGTTCGTCTCCGTTGTACGTATTCTGAAGTTTCTATGTCCACCTCCAATTGCCATGGGTAGTGATCCGAAGAGATAGAATCAAGCTGTTTCGTTCGGTAAGTTAATTCCATAGCATCCTGTGTAACTAGGGCAACATCAAGTATTCCATCTCCTCGATGGCATGGGCGTGATGGTAAGTTAGTGTGGACTAGCTTTGCCTCCATTATCGATAGCACGTTTTACCAAATTACCCGCTGCCTGTGTTTGAGAATGTCCAAGTTGCTGCATTCTCAAGTTTAGATCTCCAACATTGATAGAGGTAGTATTATCTTCCAATAATGCTTCCCAATCCGATCGCATCTGACTAAAGCGTAGGTGTGGATTGTATAGACCCCGTACGATAATACCGCCGTTTGCCATCAGGTTGGAAACATTCCAACCTGATGGCAACTCCCTCAATACATCGGATCACGTCATCTACACCCGGTATTACTGTAGTGAGATTCCACGCAGACCATGCCTTATGTACATAGCCGTGACAAGGTGAGCTGCTCTCGCATCATAGATTTTATTAAACCCCTGAATATTGTACTTACTCTTAGTGAAGTCAATCTTACACTCATTTAATATCAAAATATCCGGCTGATGTTTAATTGCCAGCTGTTTAAGTTCAATATATTTGTTTCGGATCTTGAATATTTCAGTGCACAATTCTCAAACACTGTTTTCTACTTCTGAGCACGTTCGGTAACTTATCCATTGATGAGATCTAACATAAAATCCAGAATTGTTTCTGCGGGATATCCCTTTGCTTGTAGACTTCTCATGAGATCTTTAGCCTTGGAGAGTAAATCAGGTGATGCTTTTACACTTGCTTTCCTCTCATTGGGTATGCACGCTGTATCTGGGTTGTTTGTCGTGCCTGCCATTGCTGCGTAACTAACACCGTTTGTCCTCTTGGCATTCTTTAAATGAATTAGTTTTTCTGGTTGTTGTTTGACCCGCTGGATATTTTTAACAAACGCTTGTCGTCTGTTTTTTTGTTTTTGAATTTCTAGTTGAAACAGTAGACACCTTGCTTGCCTTGCGGTATGTCCAATTTCGTGACAGTTGTAGCATACGTGCCAAACCTCTCCATCTTCCCGTCTTTCAACAGATTCTGGTTGCTGAGGCCTGTGACAGTGAGCTTGTACAGTCGAGGTCAAAAATACCTTTACAGTTGAGTGTTACAAAAATACCTTTACATTTAAATACGCTTACACATTGCATGACATAAACATGCTTACAACTCATATGACAGATTCTGCTTTTCAGTTAATGTTCCAAATTTCAGTTTATAATCTGTCTTCCATAAAAACATTTACAAAAATTGTGTCATAACAGATTCACATTGCATGTTACAGAATAAGGTTTACTGCCAATGTGCCGTAAATACGTTTACATTTTCAGTGACATTAGAAACTTTACGATCTAGCTTACTTTTCGATTACATACACCTATTGTTACATAAATATCTTTACATATTTGATTAGCCCGTTCTTAATTTTAATAATGATATGAAATCGTACTGAATATCAAATTTTGGCTTTAAAATCGACTTCAATAAAGGTCCAATTCATAATGTTTTCACACCAGCTACATGAATAAGGATCTTTTCTTTCCCGCTTGGCAGGATCAAAGTGCCACTTTTCATCGGTACTTTACTTCGGTTATGTGGCGTCTGAGCGACTGCATTTGAGCCTTACAGCGTCGAAAATATTAGAAAAGCTTGACTTTATATCAAGACAATGGCGGCGAAAAGGTTAACTTCTCAAGTGAAACCATAAAACTGCATTAATCCAAAAATAATATAATCTTCTTATACCTAACATACTAAAAAATACAGGTGGTTTTGCTATTCATTAGACTTAAACGTAATGCATAATATAATTATGCTTCAATATTTTGTATAACCGCCTTCCGCATCTATCACATCCTGTAGCCGCCGTCCAATCGATTGCACTAATTTATGACAATAGTCCAAACCTCGATAATGCTCCCATAGTTCGTGCACGTGTTGTTTCAAATTGTGTATATTTCTTATCTGTGATGCATCCCAGTTTTGAACCATTATGGCCCACATATTTTCAATCACGTTCATATCTGGTGACTTAGGAAACAATCTTATTAATTCTAAATTTTCTTGATCATCAATCCATGTCTGGACGAGATTTGAATTATGCACTAAGGAATTGTCTTGTGCCAAATATATGGTTACATCCTCACCAAATGAACTTTTAACTGTGGGCAATAACACATCTCTAAGAATTTCGATATAATTTGCTGAATTCAAGCGAGTCGATATTTCGACCAGTTCTCCTGGTCCTGAAGAAGATATCCAGCCCCAAAACCCTAAAGATAAGCGGCCACTTCTGTTCGCCAAAATATTTTCTTCGTTATATATCTTGTTTTCCGGTCGATACAATGTAACACGTCCATCTTGATTTGTTGTAAAAGTCTTTTCGTCAACGAAAACAGCTTTCTCAAAGTCAAAATGCCGATACTTGTTTGCGAAATTTAGCCTCAATCGCTTATGTCTATCGTTAAGTAGTGGTTTTCGTGCGGGGATCCTGTGACGGAGCCCAGCTCTTTTCAGGCGTCTTCGGATGGTATTGCCACTAACATGTAACTCGGCAGCATACGTCGGAACACTTACAAATCGCTGAACCAAAACATTTGCAATTAATTGACTGTCGGCTGCTGCGGTAGTTTTCTTGGGACGTCCTTTTGATGCGTGGCATTTAACGGTTCCTTCACTGGCCCATCTTTTACACCACAAGTATATGGTTGGTCGCTGCAATCAAAATATTTCAATAATCAAATATAAATGTTTAACAACATCAAATAAGAAAGAGGCAAATATGTAATATTTTGTATTTATTATACCTAACTGTAGAATAGTTTATTTAAGAGAATTAGTGGCATAAATAGGTAATAAATTGGCAAACAAAGCATTTTTATTAGTCATTTGCGAAAATGAACTTACCGAAATTCCTAATTCATCGGATATGTCAGTTACTTTTTCACCATTTTCCCGCATTGTAATAATTCGATGTTTGGTGTGGTCGTCAATACGATTTGCCATGTCCAGATAACTATTTTATTATGAAACCAAGTAAATGCGTTGAGTACTTATTATTCCAAGATTGGCACGAGCACTGACATCATACTTTAAAGATAAATGAACATCAAGAGATTAAATTCAGAACATAGCATCGCAAGAAGCCATTGTTACCTACCAGTGTCATATATTTTCCAATAATCAATGAAAATTTGAAGAAAAAAGATCGTTATATACCTACTTACTAATAATGCTATGTCATGATTCTGCAAAGCGTAAGTGCAGTTTATAAATTTGTATGTATTTATATTATAACCTACTGATTCTTGAGTGCTATTCTGCTATCATCAAACCGCGATTAACATACATGTTGAAAGACCTACACCATTAACATAATTGCAAGATTGCACTGTAAAACGGGGTGAGTTGGGACAAAACCGAAGTTAAAATCAATAAAAGTTAATTTTTGTATGTAGCACGTTCATACGTATACTTGAGAAGTCTTCCGGTAGTTTGAATTTTCGTTTTTCAATGATAATCTTTCATTTCATTTTATAGATTTAATGATAAACACAAAATAGTAGGAAATCTCATCTCACTCCGTAGTGGGGATTAGCGGGAATAGCAATTGAGTAAGATGGGATTAGGTATTGCTAAAATTGACACCATCTTACAATAACTTAACTTGTCAATATAATAGGATAGAATAAGTAAGTAAGTAAATATTCTTTATTGCACCATAGATAAAACAAATTTACAAATAGATCCACAATTCACAATGAAGGTAGCAACAGGCGGCCTTATCGCTGTAAGCGATCTCTTCCAGACAACCTTAAGAATATTTTTTATTTCACTTTGCCTTATTGTTATTAATTATGATATGACATTATATTAACTAGGGTGCCCTAGCAATATATATATATACATTTTGACTGCTTTATACTCTGAAAGAGATAAGTTTTTGACATTGTTAATATTTTGATATAAGTAATTTTGAAATTGTATTAGTATGATTATTATTCTCTGACATTTTATTTTACTGCATTTGACTAAACTGTTAATTATTTGATTATTTATTTATTACTTGATGATTAATTATTTAAATGAATTATTCTTAGTTTTTAGAATCTGACGATCTTTTTGTGAGTTAATGTTATTTGAAAACTTTGTTACATTGTTAAAAAGCATGTAATTTTCATTAAGAAAAAATTAATCTATCTATCTATCTATTTATCTATCTATCTATCTAAGTACTTTAGTTAATGTGTATGTTATGTGTACTTATTAATAATTGTAAATTGTGATGTAATTTGTAAGGAATAGAAAAAAAAATTTTTGGTAAAAGTTTTTATTGCCGACTGTACTTTTGCACTACGATAATCAACTACTCATCGAGAGGATAATAACTAGGCCAAACACGACGGATGAAGGAGATAGATTATTTGACAGTATGGTACTGTTTTCGGTGATTGTCATTATTCAAATTAAGAAAATCAAATCTGTAAAGATATTTATGTAACAATAGGTGTATGTAATCGAAAAGTAAGCTAGATCGTAAAGTTTCTAATGTCACTGAAAATGTAAACGTATTTACGGCACATTGGCAGTAAACCTTATTCTGTAACATGCAATGTGAATCTGTTATGACACAATTTTTGTAAATGTTTTTATGGAAGACAGATTATAAACTGAAATTTGGAACATCAACTGAAAAGCAGAATCTGTTATATGAGTTGTAAGCATGTTTATGTCATGCAATGTGTAAACGTATTTAAATGTAAAGGTATTTTTGTAACACTCAACTGTAAAGGTATTTTTGACCTCGACTGTACAGTCGAGGTCAAAAATACCTTTACAGTTGAGTGTTACAAAAATACCTTTACATTTAAATACGCTTACACATTGCATGACATAAACATGCTTACAACTCATATGACAGATTCTGCTTTTCAGTTAATGTTCCAAATTTCAGTTTATAATCTGTCTTCCATAAAAACATTTACAAAAATTGTGTCATAACAGATTCACATTGCATGTTACAGAATAAGGTTTACTGCCAATGTGCCGTAAATACGTTTACATTTTCAGTGACATTAGAAACTTTACGATCTAGCTTACTTTTCGATTACATACACCTATTGTTACATAAATATCTTTACATATTTGATTAGCCCGTTCTTAATTTTAATAATGATATGAAATCGTACTGAATATCAAATTTTGGCTTTAAAATCGACTTCAATAAAGGTCCAATTCATAATGTTTTCACACCAGCTACATGAATAAGGATCTTTTCTTTCCCGCTTGGCAGGATCAAAGTGCCACTTTTCATCGGTACTTTACTTCGGTTATGTGGCGTCTGAGCGACTGCATTTGAGCCTTACAGCGTCGAAAATATTAGAAAAGCTTGACTTTATATCAAGACAATGGCGGCGAAAAGGTTAACTTCTCAAGTGAAACCATAAAACTGCATTAATCCAAAAATAATATAATCTTCTTATACCTAACATACTAAAAAATACAGGTGGTTTTGCTATTCATTAGACTTAAACGTAATGCATAATATAATTATGCTTCAATATTTTGTATAACCGCCTTCCGCATCTATCACATCCTGTAGCCGCCGTCCAATCGATTGCACTAATTTATGACAATAGTCCAAACCTCGATAATGCTCCCATAGTTCGTGCACGTGTTGTTTCAAATTGTGTATATTTCTTATCTGTGATGCATCCCAGTTTTGAACCATTATGGCCCACATATTTTCAATCACGTTCATATCTGGTGACTTAGGAAACAATCTTATTAATTCTAAATTTTCTTGATCATCAATCCATGTCTGGACGAGATTTGAATTATGCACTAAGGAATTGTCTTGTGCCAAATATATGGTTACATCCTCACCAAATGAACTTTTAACTGTGGGCAATAACACATCTCTAAGAATTTCGATATAATTTGCTGAATTCAAGCGAGTCGATATTTCGACCAGTTCTCCTGGTCCTGAAGAAGATATCCAGCCCCAAAACCCTAAAGATAAGCGGCCACTTCTGTTCGCCAAAATATTTTCTTCGTTATATATCTTGTTTTCCGGTCGATACAATGTAACACGTCCATCTTGATTTGTTGTAAAAGTCTTTTCGTCAACGAAAACAGCTTTCTCAAAGTCAAAATGCCGATACTTGTTTGCGAAATTTAGCCTCAATCGCTTATGTCTATCGTTAAGTAGTGGTTTTCGTGCGGGGATCCTGTGACGGAGCCCAGCTCTTTTCAGGCGTCTTCGGATGGTATTGCCACTAACATGTAACTCGGCAGCATACGTCGGAACACTTACAAATCGCTGAACCAAAACATTTGCAATTAATTGACTGTCGGCTGCTGCGGTAGTTTTCTTGGGACGTCCTTTTGATGCGTGGCATTTAACGGTTCCTTCACTGGCCCATCTTTTACACCACAAGTATATGGTTGGTCGCTGCAATCAAAATATTTCAATAATCAAATATAAATGTTTAACAACATCAAATAAGAAAGAGGCAAATATGTAATATTTTGTATTTATTATACCTAACTGTAGAATAGTTTATTTAAGAGAATTAGTGGCATAAATAGGTAATAAATTGGCAAACAAAGCATTTTTATTAGTCATTTGCGAAAATGAACTTACCGAAATTCCTAATTCATCGGATATGTCAGTTACTTTTTCACCATTTTCCCGCATTGTAATAATTCGATGTTTGGTGTGGTCGTCAATACGATTTGCCATGTCCAGATAACTATTTTATTATGAAACCAAGTAAATGCGTTGAGTACTTATTATTCCAAGATTGGCACGAGCACTGACATCATACTTTAAAGATAAATGAACATCAAGAGATTAAATTCAGAACATAGCATCGCAAGAAGCCATTGTTACCTACCAGTGTCATATATTTTCCAATAATCAATGAAAATTTGAAGAAAAAAGATCGTTATATACCTACTTACTAATAATGCTATGTCATGATTCTGCAAAGCGTAAGTGCAGTTTATAAATTTGTATGTATTTATATTATAACCTACTGATTCTTGAGTGCTATTCTGCTATCATCAAACCGCGATTAACATACATGTTGAAAGACCTACACCATTAACATAATTGCAAGATTGCACTGTAAAACGGGGTGAGTTGGGACAAAACCGAAGTTAAAATCAATAAAAGTTAATTTTTGTATGTAGCACGTTCATACGTATACTTGAGAAGTCTTCCGGTAGTTTGAATTTTCGTTTTTCAATGATAATCTTTCATTTCATTTTATAGATTTAATGATAAACACAAAATAGTAGGAAATCTCATCTCACTCCGTAGTGGGGATTAGCGGGAATAGCAATTGAGTAAGATGGGATTAGGTATTGCTAAAATTGACACCATCTTACAATAACTTAACTTGTCAATATAATAGGATAGAATAAGTAAGTAAGTAAATATTCTTTATTGCACCATAGATAAAACAAATTTACAAATAGATCCACAATTCACAATGAAGGTAGCAACAGGCGGCCTTATCGCTGTAAGCGATCTCTTCCAGACAACCTTAAGAATATTTTTTATTTCACTTTGCCTTATTGTTATTAATTATGATATGACATTATATTAACTAGGGTGCCCTAGCAATATATATATATACATTTTGACTGCTTTATACTCTGAAAGAGATAAGTTTTTGACATTGTTAATATTTTGATATAAGTAATTTTGAAATTGTATTAGTATGATTATTATTCTCTGACATTTTATTTTACTGCATTTGACTAAACTGTTAATTATTTGATTATTTATTTATTACTTGATGATTAATTATTTAAATGAATTATTCTTAGTTTTTAGAATCTGACGATCTTTTTGTGAGTTAATGTTATTTGAAAACTTTGTTACATTGTTAAAAAGCATGTAATTTTCATTAAGAAAAAATTAATCTATCTATCTATCTATTTATCTATCTATCTATCTAAGTACTTTAGTTAATGTGTATGTTATGTGTACTTATTAATAATTGTAAATTGTGATGTAATTTGTAAGGAATAGAAAAAAAAATTTTTGGTAAAAGTTTTTATTGCCGACTGTACTTTTGCACTACGATAATCAACTACTCATCGAGAGGATAATAACTAGGCCAAACACGACGGATGAAGGAGATAGATTATTTGACAGTATGGTACTGTTTTCGGTGATTGTCATTATTCAAATTAAGAAAATCAAATCTGTAAAGATATTTATGTAACAATAGGTGTATGTAATCGAAAAGTAAGCTAGATCGTAAAGTTTCTAATGTCACTGAAAATGTAAACGTATTTACGGCACATTGGCAGTAAACCTTATTCTGTAACATGCAATGTGAATCTGTTATGACACAATTTTTGTAAATGTTTTTATGGAAGACAGATTATAAACTGAAATTTGGAACATCAACTGAAAAGCAGAATCTGTTATATGAGTTGTAAGCATGTTTATGTCATGCAATGTGTAAACGTATTTAAATGTAAAGGTATTTTTGTAACACTCAACTGTAAAGGTATTTTTGACCTCGACTGTACATGGCCAAATTGCCAGCAACGTTTGCACTGAGTTATCGCCGAATCGCGAACTTTATATTTTTCCATTGTAGCACGTTGACTCAAAATATATTTTATGTCGCGGGCCTCTCGCATGTCGGTCTCTCCGGGAAAAATCAAAATCAACGCCGAATTTTTCATGATTATCACTCGCTCCAATTTAAGGCCGTACTTTGCCAGAATGTCTGCCTTGATTTCTTCCTCTGTGTACCCTTCTGCGCGAACACCCTTGGCTACAAGTTTTTTTGCTGGACGGCGATCGTCTTTACATCCGTGTGTGTAGTGATTGTATTTATTAGGATTTTCATCTAACTTTGCATTTATTGCTTTATATGCTTCATGCTTACTGTTCGGTATATATGTAATTTTCTTGCTCTTCGGATCTGCTCTTATTTCACAGTTAGTAATTCGAGCTAGTTCGTTCGCTGACTTCCACTCATCCTTATTAGAGATTCCATTCATCATATTCACAAACAAAGGGGGGATATCGCTTTGTTCGTTTCACTTTATCAGTAGCATCCTTTTCAAGTGTTCCAGGTGGCCGTGGCTGTGGTGTTGAGCGAAACTCGTGGGTCGCCTTTTGATTGGTGATTTGCAGTGTCGTCCGTGGGTAACTTATGAAATTTCAGAATACGACGTCGCTTAGTTCCTCCATTCTCACTAAGGACTGAGACCGTATCGTCCGATTCTCCGTTCTGTTCATCTTCAGTCATAGGAAGTACTGAGAACGCGTTACTCGTTTCTATACCAGTCTTTGGTACTATTTCCGATCGGTCCATTTTGGTTATTTTTGACCGTGGTCGAATTCCGGCATCATCAAAAGTCTTGCTGGACAGTGGTTTATCACGTGATGTTTTGTCAGTGGACACTTTATTAGTGAAACCCCGTGACTCGTTGTATTTTGTCTGGTTGTCTTTGGCTCGTTGTTGTTTTGCGTTTTGGAATGGGTTTTATGCTATCACATCTGAATTCAACACGGCTCAATTTCTTGCAATATGTACATATTATTCTCTCGCGAATAATGAATTCATTCTGAGGAATTACTTGCACAAACAGCGGTCCGGAGCATTCGCACAAAGGACCCTTACCTTGTCTAAGTTTATTCATATTTGCTAGGTAATGCACATACCTAGTGCTCAGTACCACGGAACCGTTCGAGGTCCTATCCAATTCACTGCGAATAAATATTTTCAGAGCACTTACTTGTCCACATACACACTTGTGGTTCTTGCACATAGATTGGTCGCCAATCCAGTCATAAAAGTTCGCTTCTTCAGTCGATATATTACAATAGTAACACTGCACTGAGTCTAGTCCGTTATCGGTATTTATAGGGGCATTGTTTACCTCAATTATTTTTAGCGGCGGCTTATCGCCCGCTTTGCACTCACTATCTACCACCATTCTTCACTTTAAATAAGTCCCGCACAGTTCCGCAATAATAGGCGGCCCTCGCGGCGCACATAGGCCTGGTGCTGCCTCACGCAGCCCCGCTCCTGGCGGGGCGTCAATAGAGTAGCAGCCTCGTATGCGCACGTGCGTTCACCTTGAATGCCAGCGCGCGACTCTAACTTTTTAGATGGATGTAGTTAACGTAAAGTGACATAAAAGTGCATTTCATTCGGTCACACATTAAAAGTAGATATTTTAACAGTTCGTACTATACAATATTGTTCAAAAACGTGCGCTAATTTTTTTTTTTTTTTATTGTCAGCAACTTAGGTGTGTTCGGATATTTTATTCTCATTGGTTAATATTTACTCTCCACACTTATGAAAGAAATTTAAGAGAGAAATTTTACATCATATCGTTAAACATGGATATATCTGCGACCCAGACAGGTTAAACTAATAACGTGGTATTGAAACAGCTTATAATCACTTAATCAAATTCTCGGAATTGAAGCCGGCACGCAGGCTGCGGTGTTTACGTCTGCTAGCGTAGCCTGCTTAATTAGGACAATAATCAGAGTTCTAATAGAATTAATCGAATAAATGAGAACCAATTCTAAGGTTCAATTGAATTTTGGTTTTTGTGCGCATGACACGAAATGTATATATTAAACAGTAGCATTTGCTGCAGACAGGTAGATACATCGTCTGCAGTGAAGGTAGGATTTCCAGCGGGATCCGTTTTTAAGACGCTGTCAACACAAAAATGCCTTTGAGGATTCGGGATACGGCGCACACTGCCTATTTGTATAGGAGTAAACGAGAGCGAGTGTTACTGGGCGGCCGGCCCCTATTTCACCAACTTGACAATTGTTACCTGACACTGACAATTCGCCATACATTGCGCGTTCTAGAAGTTAAGGTGGTCGCTAGGTTACTTGTGGATTCAGAAATGTACGGAGAATTGTCGTTGGCAGGTGACAATTGTCAAGTTGGTGAAATAGGGGTCAGGTCTTGAGAAGATAATGATAAATAAATATTGAAATTAAAAAAATGTGGATTATTTGTGAAATATGACTCGATACCGGTTTAGGTATGAATATGTTGACATCATGTTTTTAATTGCAGACCCATACGTCAAAAAAAAGACAGAACCGTTTAATGATGATTTTAAGACCAATCTTTGCAATTATTTTCTATCGAGCCGATTTCGTCCAATTATGTATCGAGTCCGTCAACGGTCTTTGAAATATAATGAATATTAACATATATTTTGATTTCATAAAAAACTTCTTAAATAACACCAATTTCAACAAAATTTGGTCTTGTTAGCCTCTTAACTGTTTTGTACTTACTGCGATATTAGTCACAATAATACCTACCTACTTTATGTATTTTCATTCATTTTATTATTAACTAGTGTGATGTACTATATCTATCGATAAATGGAGGTTTCCCTGAAGTCGTTTTTTTTGTGTTTCCAATAATTGTGAGACTTAAAAATATCACCTAATAATTGCAGAATAATAATCCTTTTATTTCTCTACTCATAAGGACTCTTGACCGTGATTCTCGTTATTTTAATTACTTAATGAAATATAACTATTTTTTTAGATGCAGGCAGTGGGGTCAAGGATGTGGGGAACAAAGACCTCATATATGTTCCCATTGAAAGCTTGCAAGTTGTAAAATATATATGTGGGAATCATTTCCAGAGCAAAACTATCAATAAAAAAAGACCCATTTGAAGAAATTTGCCATACGAATACGAAACGAATGCCAACGCCAAAATCTGTTTCTCCAAAGCTGAAGAAGCGTCCTCAGACAAAATAAAAAAAGCACAACTACAAGGGTTTGGGAAACAGTAAAAGTATTTCATTTTACTTCGGGTTCATATTTAAAGCCAACGTAGTATTTATTTAATTGGTTTAGCATTTACTGAACAAGATTTCGTTGGACTCGTAAATATGGACTCTATTTAAACCTAATGTGAAAGTACCTATTTCAAAAATAATAGGTACAAGTAACATGAACTGCGATTACTAAAACACGCCCGCAATTTTATCGATAAAAGCGGGTTTGTCGATTACGATAAAAGCTGGTTTATCCATATCGATAAAACTACTTTTATAGATACGACACTATTGTGTATTAATTGTTGGGTTGGCACTCTTGAAATGTCAGTTTGACGTCTGTCAAAGAAAGCAGACGCTTCGCTTGGTCATGTTGGTATTGATTTGCCATGCAAACTACATTCAATTTTCGATTACATTCCTAGTATGAGAGCCCCGTCTCTTAAAACGTAGTGATTATATTCTCTTTGCAGTATATAATCCGCATATAATTTCCGTTCTTGTAACTTACACAATAGTACACTACTATGGAAAAATACACGCAGTAGTTCATATAACATATCCTATTTGCAAAAATATAATCAGAGCAAACAGAAATCTAAATCAACAAGTTTTTTCTCGTTATGCCGCCATTCAGAACAGAAATAAAACGCCAATGTCTAAAAAAAGAAGTTGTTTTTCATTGCCAAGGCCACAGATAGCTGGTATCTGGCGGGACGTGTCAACATCGTATTGTATTTACAAGCAGTCACAGATAAAAAACGCGTCAAGTGCGAAACGGAGAAGGGGTCGAGTGATTCGTATTTATATATTCACAGACATTTCATACTTGACTGTGAATTCGTCCCTGATATACTTCTGCTATACTGGGTCTCTCAAGTTAGCCCCAAGTCGCCTCCCGCACACCCCTCGAACCCCACTGACATCTTTGAACCCGAACCGTGAAAACTATGTGATTTGAAAAAGGCCTGTTTTTAACCCCCGACGAAAAGAGAGGGGTGTTATAAGTTTAACGTGTCTGTATATCTGTCTGTGGTATCGTAGCTACCAAACGGATGGACAGATTTGAATGCGGTTTTTTTTATGATCCCGAGTGTTCTTAGCCATGTTTCATGAAAATCTGTTCAGCTGTTTTTGAGATATTGGACTTTAAAATGAAAATGTCGGGGGTTTTTCAACTTTTCTCAATGATATCGAAAGTAAAGATACGCCTGTCCGAACAATATTCGCTTGACATAATCTGACACACTGTGACAGCAGAACGGTACGGTCGTCCTAACACAGACTAAGGCACGGTGGCCCGAAATAGCCAGTGTCGGGCCACCGCATTGGACGAATTACTCGTGCCCGTTGGGCCTATCTTTAGGAAGTAATATAGTATATATCTATGACTTTTCTATGTTGTAGTTATTATGTATGCTATGGGGTAAAGGCGCGATTCCACGAGTGAGTAACTGAGCAACCATGCTGCACTAATGCCTGCAGTAATGTACTATTAGTCTTATTACTGTTTATACGGCGTGTAGCACAGCACAGACGCTCACAATGCCGCTCATTGGCATCAAGACATGATTGTATATAAAAGATTCTTGTCGGAGTACCTTATTTTCTTTGTTTGTAAGATAAAAATGCCCTCGTGGTTTACTTACCCTGCCATGTCGAACATAGGTATAATAGGTAAGTACTTTTTGTAAGAGGGCCACTGAACATTTTTCAGATGTTCGCAACGAGAATTGTGACACGAAAATCTGGTGGGAAAGAAGTGGACTTGTTTGTTATCTACTGCTACCCCTTCCTAGTTGATATACCTAATAGAACTAGTATGCTAGTTTTATTAGGTACCTACATCATTTGTCCCTAAACTTAGTCCATAAAGCATTAAACTCAACATTGGCATATGCTCGATTTGGGAATAGCAATAAAAGCGAGACATAGCGTGACGGGGACGCCTCGGCGAACCAACTTACCGGCAATGGCGGCGGAAGTGCGTCGTTTTACCAGACAGGTGACCTTGGGCTTTGTTTTCGTAAAAACCGATGACTAACATACTCGCCCTAGTTAGCAACTGGTAACGCGATCTTAATCATTGTTATTTAATAGTTAGTTGGTTTGTTAGTCACGTGTTGGTATAAAGATCGCATTTCGCTGGAGTAGCGAGCAAGCTAGAGTAGCAACACTGGACTTTGTCGTTTTAGATTAAATCGATTTGTGTAATTTAGTTTGTGGGTGTTCTTTCTATTTACTCCTCTGTCGCTCAAATACACGAGTGCGATAGAGATTAAGATACACAAACGAACTTAGCGGTAGCAGCTCTGATCTGACAACATCAACAGATGTTAGTACATTCGGTGTACCCCCTAGAGTAATTAATACAAACTAGTTTTCAAATTCACCACAAAATCTAGAACACATTTTAACCGAGAACATATGGGGTTTAAGACTTCACCGTCTACCGCTTTGTGTGTTTTGGCTGCCTGGATAGGTATTTTCCATCTCATTAATTCCAAAAGACAATGAAACCAAGAAAACACCTTGTTTACATCAAAATTTGTCAAAACGACACTTGTGTTATAAACACGGAAAGCGTTACATTCGCGAAGCGAATGCAACATAGCGATCGCGGCCTTGAATAAAAATAACGCTGTATTTGTCGACACGATTTTATATCGGAAAGTGCGTAGCGCGAAACCTTAAACATTTACATTCGGTAAACATGCTTAACGACACGAAGACGACCGGCCCAGAGCTATAACCACGAACCTCGAAAGTCGAAGTTCGGGTATTTCCATCTCTATCGCACTTACTATACTGGAGTGACAGGGATGCATGTATACGAACTTCGAGTTTCGATTTTCGTGGTGACGCCGCAGTTCGTATCTAGGCATTATGAAAACAAACCTTCAAATAACAAAAAAAAACTAAGGCCAAGTGGGGGAAGTTAACATGGCAATAAAATTAACTTTATAATTGTGTTAAATAAAGCGCGTGGCCTCAAAAATATTCAGAATTCAATTAAACGATTTGATATAGTATAATTCGCAGCTGTTAGATGAAACAGGTATCACAAACATTGGTATTCTAATTGGAATCATTTGTTTACATATCACGACCAGAGCCGTGGTTTCTTTGATTATTCCGGTTAACAGAAAGCAAGCTGCAATGTCGCTATAAAATCGCCAAGTACTAAAAATAATGCACACGTCTATTGTGATTTGAAAGTAGACACCTCAGTGGGAGTTAGCAACCGGTTCCAGACTTTCTCATTCATGAGCCGACCCACGCCACGCAACCGGGCCGCATGGCGAACCCGATCTATTGAAACTAATTTCACCCTTCAACATAAGTACAGGCTGCACTTTGATTTGCCCTTCCGCACACACTGAGTACCTAAAGATGGGTTTAGATCGTTATGGTGGAAGTGCTTTAGTAGTAATACCCAAGTATGATTACACTGGAATAAGCGATTTTTAGATCTCCATGCGATGCGGTAGAAGATTCCCAAGCACGAAGTAGGGTTATTTATTATTGAAGTTATGTGTTTGGCTAACTTAGCACTTCCGTTAAATAGGTTCAAAATATAATATTTAAATGTAATTAAACATAACGTATTGTATATGTAAAAAATCCCACCCAGCATTACTAA
The DNA here is from genome assembly GCA_947049275.1 of Epinotia bilunana. Classification (NCBI taxonomy): domain Eukaryota; kingdom Metazoa; phylum Arthropoda; class Insecta; order Lepidoptera; family Tortricidae; genus Epinotia; species Epinotia bilunana. The sequence goes on from OX346253.1 coordinate 23,799,068, forward strand.
AATATTATCTACTTAACTTTAATCATGTACCTTGTCATAATACTCATACATAATCTATCGTATTATAGACACAATATGGTTTGTTTATCTTACAAGTAGGATAGGTATTTTATCAGACGACACGACCCGGTGTTTTGACGCTATACCTACATGCTCTGTGTTTGAATAATTCAACTTATTTTAAATAAAACCCATTACTTCTTACGCTGCGATATTTTAAAGCGTATGCGTTATACTCGCTTTTGTCCACGTTGTCAAATCATTTACAAACATTACATGTTTTAAACGACATAATTGTATGTACCTAGTGCCTTTAATTATCACCATGCCGCAATAACATTGTACTAAAATGTAAATTGTAAAAATAGATCGTAATCGTGCTTCACAGCTGCTGAACGTTCAGGCGTAATGAGATTTATGGCTGTTTATAACAATTGATACGACAGCATTTACCAGGGTCGCAGCAAACCATTTTAGGTGCCGAAGATTCATCAAATTCATTCAAATATTTTATTCCCGGCTATGAAACAAACAAATGATTAAAATTATTTTCGGCGATTTATGTAGGTAAGAAACAAAATTACGTGTAGATTAAAAAAGGTAGATATATGAACGCATCTATTTAGATAGTGGTAATAATAAGCGAAGCACTGAGCTTGTAAACAAAACTAACCTTGGCCTCGCGTTCGCACACAATGGGCCTCACTAAATTCTATTACACAACGCCGCTTGGTTATTTAGCTCACGATTTTGCCCAAAAAAGCGCACGAGTTTCGCGTTCGGAATTACGTATTGTTTTTAGGAAAACAAAAAACCATATTCGTCATTACAATTTAGAATGCCTTTTTGATGCAAAGATTTGTATTTTGGTATCCGCCGCAGCCTTATAAACTGAACTTTCCATTAAGGCACAGAATAGATAATATTTAGTACAAGTAATTAATGTTAAAATGTCGTTTTTTTTTATTAACAATGTATAATTAAAAAGTTATTTTAAAGGGGTATTCGATTAAAGTTCACAAAGCTCAAAAACAAAGAATTGTCGGTAATGATGAAAAATACCGGAATCCGAACAGACAAGTATGTAGATTATCGTAGACACCTCTTCACCAATAAACTACAATGTTTGATGGGTTAAATTCTTCCGCCGCCGCTTGTAAATTCCTTTGACTTAATTAATCGAAGCGGTTAGCGGATTGATCTCAGTTTCCTATTCGTTAGTATTTCTGTTAAAAACACACTAAATTAAAATTCCATTTTTGATGCGATGTACGGCATACTAAATAATATTCGACGGCTTTAATGGGATCAAGTTATGCCTTACAGAGACACCCTTGGCGTCTATAGGCTTAGTTATATGTACAATATTGAGTACAAAGAGAAATACATACTGTACCAAGAGATACAAATAGGATGGGAGCCAAACCAACGGGTAATAAAAATAATTAGGCAATTAGTTGAACTGAGCGGGGGCGCGCCTGTCGGACCTCATTGTATGTAAAGCCAGACCCGATCAACCGTGACTACTTTTGCTATCAATTCCTGAGCATCAATTCGGTTCATCTCATTCACATCCCAATCGCATTAAGATATTTTCAATGTTTCGCGCGCTCTTTCTTCCACATTATCTTAATGCTAATAGTCATCGCAGTAAGAAATAGTGTGATTTTCAAGTTTTTAGTAAGTTTATATATATTGTATGTTGGTCTTTAATGTATTTGTAATATAGGCCTTTGTTGCCTGATTTAAATAAATAAATAAATGTACGTCATATGGAACGGAAACGACGAATATACACATACCTCTTGTTGTGTTATATTCTTTCTGTCGACCATTTGCATCGCGGCTGTATCAAAATAATTCAACTCTTGCCAATTCATAGGTATCAGAGTAAACCTATGATATACGTCCTCAATAAGAGAGTTCAAGTTTTGCTTTTCCGACTTCCTACTTGGTTATGCAGATAGGGAAGACTTGACAGCAATTTGACTAACAATCATTCATTTTCGTTTTTTTTGTGTTGTACTCATTAATAAATTATTTGACATGTTACATTCAAAATTCGCATGATAAGTATTATTTTCCCAATTAGCATGTAATATTAATGGTAATAAATAAATAACACTGAACCAAAGAACTGATAATTATCATAAGATTCAAACGGCAGTAGCAAATGTAAGTACGTGAAATATGTATTGAACGCACAAGTAGGCACTTCGGCACTTCCAATTATCAAACGACAAAATTTCTCCACTAAAATTATCATGGTAATAAAACTAGTATTGAAGCTCCAGGAGGCAAAAATAAACTAAATCGAGTCGGAATATCATCTGGATAGGCGGTAGGCCTGCTTATTGACTAAGACCCGTGTGCGTCCATTTATGTAATGTAGCATATCATTTAAAATTCTATCGCGATATCCACGAGACGATGGAAAAACCGGTTTTCTTTATACAAATAAAACTTATATAGGTACATATTGTTACGAGTTAACCGAAAGGTTGTGAAACTTTTTTTTTATCAAAATACTCTTAATCAAGATAAAACTAGACCTGCTAGCTCCTGGAACAATTTCGCGCTCCTCGGATGTATTGAATTATTATCAATAAATCAACATGACCGGTCTATACAAGAGCCCGGTCTAGGTAAATTGGTTTAACAACAAATATGTTGAATTATTTGTATTGACAATGTGGATTCTATTACATAGTATCACTTTATCCATTCCATATTACTCGAGTCGTAATACGACCAATCGAACTAGACATTAGGTAGTTCGGAACAACTCTATGGGTGTGTAATGTTTTTAATAACAACTATTTTCGATTTTTCATTTTGCATAAATCGAATTGCATAATTTTGAATGCAGAAATGATAATAAACAAAATGAATAGAAAGAAATTGCATAATTTGAGTAATAATAAAAATCCAGTTGCGTATGCGTAGTAATGTATTTGCATAACAGGCAATCAGTACAATTATCACTTTGTATACTATTTACTGCTCATAACGTTCTTTTTCCAATAAAACCAATTTCATAATGTTCAGAGAATATAAAAATATAGCATCGTCTTCGTCAGCCTATACACGCCCCACTGCTGGGCACAGGCCTCTCGTGATCAAGAGGGTAATAAAATGTGTATCGGTTCTGGCGCTTCGCTCGCTCGGCTCGCGCGCTGTAGGGTCGCAGTTCTACCTAACACTCCTGCTCGCTTCGCTCGTCGTCGTACCTAACGGCGACCTGCCTTAAGATAGAATATGTTATGTTGTTTTATAATCTATGTCACATTATATTATTTCACCCGATCATTCGTTAAAATATAGTTCTACGTTTTAATCATAATACTAACTGTGTTATAACAAGTAAAATTATTCCTAATGATCGTTATAAACAACGTTATTATGAGTATAGAACATTCTGTAATTTTATTATTATAACGAATAATATTATGGATTTGTTTCTATACATTTTGTTTATTATGAATTTCAAAAGTAGTTAACAGTAATTATGCAAAATGTTTGTATTAAAAATGAACGGCACCCCAAATCTATACATTTCGTTGTTTCGTTGGCTTGGTCGGCTGGTAGCTATCCATGGTGCCCCGGGAGAATGCCAAATAATTTTAACAGCGTATTCCCGAGGCCATAAGGCGTAAAACATGGCATATAAAGTAAGCTGGAAGAATGGATAGAAAAAGGCGTTTTTCCCGGCCTATGCAGTTAATGTACTATTATGGCTGTAGAGCCGGAGCGTATATAGGCTCCGATACAGGACGATAATTATGTGGGTACCGGGTTCCGTCGTATAGTAGTTAATACATAAGGCAAAACAAACAAATGAGAAGCAATCCGCAAGACATGCATCACTGATCACTATCATTTGCCACCCACTTATTGCCCACGTTTACAGCCAATCGCATCTTATAACGCCACCATATCTCATATGTTTACGATGGCTCGCATTAAACCGTCAGCTTAGTCAAATGGAAGTATTTCTATAACAAAAACAAAGACTCTTTGAAATAGCCGATGGTTCAGCCGACATCAAAAATATGTTTACACTTTTGAACCTCCTTTCATTGTATTAAGACGAAAAATGTATATACATGTATTTGACGTCGAACTATTCCTTATTCCTTGAAAAACTAAGCTGGTTTGTGCTAATTTGATTTTACGTAAGAGTAAATTTGATCTCCATAATAAACACTAATAACCACTGTAACTTAGAGATATCTGCAACCGTAATACAGCTTCTAGTATCTTATCCGACTAAAATTAAATGTCACAGAGAGAAATGCGCTCCGAGGCCGGGTCAGCTCGTGATCGCAACATTATTGGAATCAATTACATTCTGAGCTTCTGTCGTTATACCGGAGTTAGGCTTCATAAGGAAATACTGTATTTAATGTCATTAAAAGTTCAGTTGAGTAAGTGTTATATCTATGCTCGTGACGCGGTCGTTTGAGTATTAATGAGATGCCATTATTATCAATTGAAACAGGTATCAGTGCGTGTTCCAAGAAATTTACTAAAACGTTACTTGTATACTTAAGTCGTGTTCTGTAGGTACGTAATTTTGAATGGTATTCCAGAGGGGTTATCATTGAAATAAATTATAATGCTCGATGAAATAAGCGCGCATACAAAACTGACCAGCGAGATGGCGTTTTACCGGTTACTCAAGTCGGATAATAAGAAAACGCCGTAAAAGATTACGTAATTTATTAAATAGTAGTAGTATATGTTACTATCAGCTTAATAAACGAAGGCTTTTTTGTAAAAACGCTATCTACGCACGATAATAGTTCGACCACTCAGAAATAGATAAGGACTCGAATTAAACATAATTCATTGATCGTGAGCAATTTATTATTTTTAAGTCAATACCAAAGATTAGGTGGATACTCAAATAATGGTTAATGATCTCAATGGATGACTGGTGTCTACTTACTTTACTTATAAACGAATATTGACACAAACAATTGAACCATTGTGTTGCCTGCCAATATTTTTTTATAAGTCGTAACTACACTGTGAGGTTATAACTTCGGTACGAGTATAATGTATTGTAAGTTTCACAAGTAGGCATGTAAAAAACAATTAAAAAGAAAGAAAGAACCCGAATGATTAAATGAATAAATGATTTTTCGTCAGTACTGTGTCCAATATAAGCCAAATAACCAAATGTTTGCTTATCGGAATGAGTAATTGTATGACATCTAATATATGAGGAGCTCGTACGTGCATATATAGGAAGTTGTTATGTAACTAATACCTAATAGACAAATACGCAAAGCGTTATTTAGAGCCTCGACTAGATGTAATCATAATCTGCACATAGGTATAATGTATGATTGAATGTTGCTCCTCGATAAACAACTCGTTGAGTAATGCAGCTATTATTAACCAGAGGCCGCTACTATATTAAATGCAAAAGCTGTTTTTAATACGAATGCAGTTCACCTACTAGTGAATTAGTGAGTTGGTGTAATAAAAAGCAACAGAATTACCCAGTGCAGTTGCGCTGCGACGATAAAACTGAGAATCAACGACACATTTCTGGGATGTTTTTTTACGTTTGTGGCTTTTCAAAGAGCTTCACAGACTGTTGTAATAAAATGGAATCAGAATGGCTAAGTACGATGAAGATAATCCATGTTTGTTCAACTTTCAAACATTTTGATAAAGTGACTGAAAAAGGCAACATCTTAGTATATAGCTACATATACCTACATCTTAGTTGTCAACTTATTCGATTCGAATAATTCCAGTAGGTAGTTGTAGGTACTCGTCACCTATCCTAGTTAATATTTCAAGCCCATGGTTCACGGCTAGCACTGGTTCGCAAAGGATTAAAAACAAAATACCTAATGTAATGCGATTTGTCTCAAAGTCTATGCAACTATGTCGAATACAAACTCTATCGAGTATCTTTATGTACCTTACGCACGGAAACAATGTCATTCTAATTTTGTACACTTTTCGGATGCTATGAAACGCCGTATAAGTGGTATTCCGTCGTTGCATGCACATGATTGCATCCACTGGTCACGTAACGCATTGTTCATAACTTTGTATGTATTGAGTATGGTTAGTGCCACGGTTTATTGCGTTTTAGCAACATTGTTAGATTATTTACGGCAAAACGAAGGTCAAAGTTTTCCGAGCATACAGTAGCCAAGTTCAAGTAGTTTATTTAAAAGTGCAGTTTATTTTGTTGGCTGCGTAATAAAATAAACGTTTTCAACGAATAATTACAGATATATTCAAAATGCATTAAGTACATTTAAATAAATTAAGGTCTTCCACTGTTGTATACGTTGCATTAAACATTGTCAGTTTTTATGATGACAACATGTACACCTCTTCAGGGGTACCTAAACCATAAGTACCATTGATAGCGAACGATAGCGAATAGCAAGTTTATACCTGAAATGCAACGTAAATATATTTTGATTGCCTTTTGACCTTCTGAAGCTCGTCAACCTTGTGAACAAACGGACGGAACAATACATTAGTGAATAGTTAAATAATTTCATATCTATGCAATACCGAGGAGTGGCGGTGGTAGTATCAGTTGATGACAGTCAACACGGCGATAAATTTGCTGCAAACGTCACGGACAGCAATAACGGAGGAGATAAGTTACCGGCAGATCTGATAATGTCGCACGACTAACAATATCCTCAATTTTAATTGAAGTTGACTTGACAAAAATATATACAATCAAACCATACTTTGAATATTATGTCAATAAAATTTTATAGGTAATATAGCCAATCATAGCTGCTTTATTGTATTTTTCTAATTTGACACGAACTTGGGATTGAAATAGCTTTCAAATAAAATTGTAAGTAATCTTTATTTCTCATATTTCTTGTATACGATTTTTTGGCCGTCGTCTGACAAAGTTTATTTTAAGGGTTTTATTACGATGGTGGAGCAACATTTCCCTCAAGTCAAAAGTCAGACGAAGCTCGTAAAGCAAGCTCCTGTTGATGAAATATTGCCCGCCATACAAGCCCCTGGAGCATTTTGCGAGCCTCGTACACTGTGCGATTTAAACTGCGCTTTATTAACGAAAACTGGGATAATTGAAATTTATTTCACTTTTTACAGCCCTGTTTCTTTGCAGTTAGTGTAACAATCGGTTTGCCCTTTATTAAAGGGACAATGAACGCGATAGGTGCTGTAGAGCTCGTTGAACTACTGAACTTTGCTTACCGTTGCCGATTGCCTCACTGTTGGCATTACAGCCGGCGGCCGTAATGACATTCATCGCAAGCTATCAATTATCATATGCAATTGGTGCAAATTTTACATATGACTCAAACATATAAGGTATACGTAGTAACAGGAAATGCATTACAGATCAGTTTACTAGAATCGTTATCGACCCATTTTTTGTTTTGTGCAACGGAAGCGATCAGATGGCCTTTCAGCCTGCGATATGCCAGCACGGCAACGTCGCGCATCTTATATTTAGCTCGGACGAACATAAAGCTTCGTTTACTTTAATTGCATCGTCGATCGCCCGCCGCGGACGCAAATAGACGCGCAACGCGCCCCTGAACCTACCCGAACTTTCTCCCGCCATCTCAGTACGCAGCCGACGGAAAATATTTGTAAGTTTGTTTTTTAAACGGGTTGTTAAGCTAAGAGTCGGCTGTATCGGACGGGCGGAGTGCATTTCAGCGTGAATAATGCTCTTGCCGGTCGGTTGTGGCGAGATCGAGAGAGCCGTTTTAAAGGCCAGGCTACTTTCTCACTCTTGCAATTCGTATAGGCGGGATTTAATAGAAACACTCGCAATAAAGAGTTATTAGACCGCTAGTAAAATTGATATATATCTGTTTATTAGTCTAGTAGTCTTCAAACTACATTCAAAGCTGACACATACATTATTATAACGATGGCCTGCCCCGTCTGGCGAACGCTGAACGCAGAACTTCCAAGAGTCATTTTGAGAATTAATGGCTAAATTATGCATAGTCCGGTCGGAATTGTCGCCGGTCCGCCGCTCGACTGCTTAATGAACTTAACTGAATCGCCAGCCAAGTATGTACGTGGCCAGACGATAAAATACAATCCAATAATATCTTTATTGGGGCCCACAGTGAAAACCGAGCGATGCCTATCGGTATTAAAACAAATTGAAATGAATAAAAACTCAATAAGACTCGAGCAGTTTAGGTTCAATTCAGATTACGTTTTAAAGTAAATGTCCAATAATTTAAATACTGAGCGTGTTCTGTCCTTTAACGACATGTTTTGGTGAATGCATTGTTTGCGATTGATCATTTGAGTAATTTGACGAGCGCAGCAAAAGCAGACATCGCGTGAAACTGCAGCGAGGGGAGCGTATGCCTGTATGCGAGCGAGGGGCCTGCTATGTGCCCACACGCGTAACCGTACACAATGCACACGTAAATACATCTTCGGCCAACTCCACTATGCATAATCACGCATATTTGCAAGTAAAATGACGCGACACGGCACTTTTTAAGCTTTGCAAATGTAAAAACACGTCATTGTTTGTGCGAGCGAAGGTGGCCCACGGATCCCTGATTGTGGTCCAAAAATTAATACAAGGTCGTTTTACAATGACTACGTGACAAGACGGTTTGAGTGCCAGGAGTGTTTAGTGGCCGTGCCTTGTGGAGAGTACGGGTGGATATTCGGGTGCAATTTATGCAGACATGCGCCGTTGCGTCTATCTCGCCCTAAAAACGGACCTACTGAGCCATGGCAAGTTGCCGACGGTCACCGCCATGGGAAAGGAAGCCGCTGTCTCGTATGAGGCTCGATCGCGCTCCAGACAATCGTCAACATCAACGCACAAATTCCAAACAAAGTAGGTAGGTTAGTTTACTAGATGTCTACTAGACCGTCCATGTAAAGATCTGACATCAGGTGCTGAATGGGTATACCTGGAAGGAATCACGAGCCATAACATTTGATTTAAATTGCACTGGCATTGCGATGTCGTTACTGAAATATTCGCTTTGCGAGCAGTTTTGCACGTCGTCTCAGTTTTGTTGTGAAGATAAACGTCGAATAAGATGGGATCTAAAGCAAATAAAACTAAGACTGGTATAGCCGTAGTGTGCAATAAAGTGATTTGTCGATTTAAATTGGGTAAAGACAAGTGTAAGCATTGATCACAAGGAGGCTTTTGTCACAAGTATTGTTGTTGACACACCAACCCAAGGCTTCATCCCCATATGCGGAATTGGTGAATTAAAATTATAGACATGTCCGTTACAGTGTTGTAGTCGACAAACACTAATCATTCCCAGACGTTACCGAACTCGTTATTTCAACAGACTTCCAGCACTTCCAGTTATGATACCCCTTAGAGGCCTCCCTCGTTTCATATCGGTCTTGTCGCGCTCCACCGCCGTCTGACTCAGCCGCAGTCGCGCCTCACTCTTAAGGAGAGGTTATGTTCTACACATTCTACATTTCCTATTTTTAACTCTTTCATAATAATAATAGGTACATTATCTTCGCATTACATACATGAGAGTCACGTTAAAATGTTGATTGCTATTTTGTTTCAATTCCGAGATATCAAAAGAGGCCGGCAGGAAGTTGATAAGCTTGAAGCAAGATATAAATATCAGCATTTTACAACTTTTCGTACGTTTTTACAACTTTTCGTACGTTGCTAATTCTTAATGGACTTTAAGATCAGACGTCTGCAGCAGTTTCTTAAACGGTAATAAAAGGGATGAAATTAAGCGAAACTTTATGTGAAAAGATTCTTTCATTCAGCAAAGGGAAAGCTTTGAATGAGTTTAATTAAGACTGTAAGGGTAGAATACAAGAACAAGATAGCGTTGTATTATAATTGGAAGAAACTTAAATTAACTAAATTACAAGATTGCTCGTAACACAAGTACCTGTTCGATGCAAAGATTGAGATAAGTAGAAAAATCGGTTAATAGTTGATATTGATACCTAGTTCACTCATCCTACATGCGGCTTTGATAAAAAAACCAGATGTCATATCATAACCTGAGTGGTTTCACATCATCCAGTTAATTACTTGTATTCTCTGTATATATGGGTTGTTATCACTTATGTACTGTACACACATGGGCCTTAAGAGAACATAATAGCCGCCTTGTACCGTGGGCTGGTCTCAAGGCCAATTCGAACGTGATCTAACAGCTTTTTATCTTTAAAAAAGTCGCGAACCGCCTAACAGCTTCCTGCAATAATCATCATTATGCATAGACAACATACAGTTTATTTTTGTTTTTAACCCATTGTGAAGAAACTCGTAAAGATTACTCTATAGTGATATCTGAGACACGCCCTCCCATTACTCGTGTTTTTCTACTTAATTAATAGCTTTACAAATGGATTGCACGTTTTCCTAATTTCGTTACAGATTCTAAAACATAATATTTTTTTGATCCAGCTTGTTTCGTTTTTAGACTGGCAGGACTAGTAGGTATAAAACTACTGATAAAACAGATGATTTAGACTTTATATAGATAGGGTACTTTGATGACTGTGTTTGACAGAACGACAAGTGATTCGAATTTTAGCAGACAACCATCGCGCATGCATCAGGTTACAAGGTGATTTGCGTCTGCATGCATTTTTAAAGTGATGCCTATTGACATTGGAGACATCCTGTGGCGGTCATTAGCAGGCGAATAAAGCTGTTTTGCACGTTCTTTTGTAAATTCATACAGGATCGCCTAATGTGTCTGTGTACACACGGCGTAAGGCGAGGCGGCGCGAGCGGAATGCAAATAGCCTTATTTTCAAATTGTAATTTCCTTTGCAAAGTTTTTATAAAAACTTTTATTAAAAACGAAATTTTACATTTCTTTTCATACAAAGCGCAATTTTCTAGTGACTTAAAAAAGGTTGAAACTTTGTGTATGATCAAACGAAATTGCGAATACAATTATAATAAAATAGTAAGTACGTATTATTAACATATACTCGTTACAATAGTTACCTCATTCAATATTATAATGTCCATAATTTTATTGTGACCGCACGAAAAGCGGCCAACGTCGTAGATAACTGATTCGCGAGCGTTAATTTAAACTGGCTTATTATCGTTTTATATTACGTAGAACGTGTTCCACATACATTATAAAAAAAAACTCGTTTTTAAATATTGTTGTTCAACAATACACGTTTTACCGCTTTCGTATTCGGAGAACCTTTTTAATTATTGGTTTTTTATTCTCGCTCAAACGACGCGACAAGGCGGTTTAACAATACTCATATTTTATTAAAGTACCTAAACAAAAACAACTTTAATAAAAATCGCGATGCTTTACGTTAATTATTCTGATATAATGTAGGAGTCAGGATTTATGAAGCAGACTATAAAAATCGCGTATTATTATCGCGCACCATAACAAGTGAAATCCTTGAGGTTATTTTTCGAGGCATCTTTATGGGTCAAGTAAACGAGTGAATAATTTCAGACGTCACTGCGGTCGTCGCCCACGGATCAATCAAGACTGCTATTGCTGACACGGTAGATGCCTAACCTAAGGCACCTACGCTACGTTTCATTTTTATTAGTGACTAGCGTCGTCTGTTAGTCTGGATGCTAACATCCTATGTAGATGTATTTTTTTTACTGCGGAAAAAAATACAACGCTGTCTTCCAGTTCAAATTCAAATATATAAGTTTACAATTTCTTCACTTTATACAACAATAAATAAAACACAGTATATGGTTCCGCCGGCTGGGGTTAATGCATATTATAATAATTGTTATTATTTTTTCGTGATAGCACCGGAAGTTTTAAGGTTTTGCGGTAATAAATTTAATTGAATGAGAATCGAATTGGTTATAAGCGAGACCTGCGATAAAAAGATAGAGTATTCATTAATTAATAGTAGATTGTGTACAAGTGCATAAAATGAGCTATTTCACCTGAGACGTTTATATCCGCCCGAGGGTAGGTAGTTAAGTCGATGGGTAAAATGGCTAATTTATGCCCAAAATATGCACATTGTACACTGCTTTTCACGTCGATTGCGAGAAAATAACAAATATTTGCTAAATTGAATAAAATAAAACGAATTCCCGCCATCTTAACTTTTCGACACGTGATATAATATGAGACTTAGGTAGGTACTTCATACTGCCAAATTTATTAATAGTTTCAATACGTTTTTAAATAATAGTTCACTTCTATTTGATGTGGTTTTAAGTTTAACGTGTTTTATTAACAGAAAACACGGAAATAAAATTGACTAAAGCAAGTCAAATAAAATAACAAGTTTATTCTACGCAGTTTTATGTTGCCTGTGATTATAGTAGTCTTTAAAAAAAAAGATTATGCACTAGAGCATAAAAGTGGCATTTTGTACAGCTTACATCCAACACAAAGGCGAACTTAGCAAGCATGTGAAGTGAAAAAGTATTTTGCTATAGAAAGCAAGTTCTAATAATAAAAATGATCGTATTCGTATTATAATCTTTATAATTGTAATCGGTGTCTAGTTTGTTGTCTCTCCATTTTATGTTTCTCTCTTCCTTATCTAAATATCAAGATGTCGGTTATCAGTTTGTTTGTGTGCTTTGCAATGTCACTTGGCATAATTAATGGTTTATTGATAAAATTATCTTGTGCATATACATAACTATACGATAACGACAAGTTATGTAACGATTATGGTTATTTTGTCAATAGAATATTATGTAAACGGGAGTTACTCACGTATACATAATATCTCTATCTGTACAAAAAACGCAAACGATGGTTTGCGTTTTTTGTACAGAAATCCTTGCCAAGGCCTGAAATAAAAAGAAAACCAAACCAAATAATAGAGGCAGAGAGCAGCGACATGTTTTAAAAATAATCATAATTAAATATTCATATACCTATAACAGATATTTTTTTCTTACATATTTGTTTAATAAGGAGGAGAAATTCTTTAATAAGCAGAACGGTCAAACCCGATAAATCGAGATGATTCCTTTTTGAAATAAGAACTTAACATCCGTTACTACATATTTTCAAATAACTTTTTACTCGATTTATCGGGTTTGACCGCTTAGATACGAATACAGACCTGTATGAAATATTCCGTAGAGGTTACCTTCCCCGGCAGAAAAGGCGGTATGTGCCGGTGCTCTAGAAAATAACTCTTTTATACAAATTCGAATATTATAAACGATACCGCTGACCCGCGTCGCTAGCCCTGCCGCCGCGTATAAGTATATTTACAGCTTAAGGGGCTCCCATACGCCAATGACCTTCGATCTGAATCCCTTAAGTTTTCTTATGTTTTTTGTAGCTATTACCAACAACGGCGGTATATTAACAACAACGGCTTTAAGCAATATAGTATCCCATATTTACTTCAAAGTTCATTGTTTTCGAGATATTTGGCATCAAAGTTGAACAATTTTAGGCCAAAAAACTGGTTTTCTGGCCATAACTTTTGTGTTAATTGGTTTAGAATGAATACCTTAGACCAGTTTTTAGAGAAGTAACAGACGATGGAAATTTTGTATATGTTAGATCTTTCACGTGACATACGAAATAAGTGTTTTTTTAGACAATGTTTAAAAAAAACATACAAAATCAAGTATTCATTTGTTTCAAAATCCGGTAGACGAAAATGGAGATAAAAGATTGAAGAACCGTTTGATTTATAATTCTACCTGTAGTGCAAAAGTAGGAGATATGATTCAAAACTTGTCAAAAATCGATGAAAACCTCGGGTAGCCCCTTAAGGGGATGCCTTGATTTGAGTCGAACACGCCCCCTAGACAGAGAACAGAGATACGCATATGCCTTCCGCGCACGAGAAAAAGAGATGTAACACTCTTCGGAAATGGCTTTTTTGGACAAATGTCGATAAATACCTAACTTAGTGAAGTTTTATTTAAATTTCATCAAGTGAGATTTTAGATGAGATAAAATACTATAGTATTAACTTGATTGTGTCGTAAAAAATGTATCGTTTGAGTAGGCTGGGTAAAATAAGGAAAAAGTAGACCTAACTTTGGATTTTTTTTCTATCGAGGAAATTTTAAGCAATCATGTAGGTGTCGATCAAATCAGATAAACAATCATATATTATTTATACTAAACGGTACTTAATATAATTAAATTATTTATTTACCTCACTGAGGTCTCCCGACGTTTCGGATGTGTTGCAACATCTATATGGTCACGGGACAACTCGTTTAGTATAAATAATGTGTGAGAATCGTGAAAGTTTAAATCAACAATCATATAGTCAAGAATTATATATCTGAAAATCAGACCTTATTGTTTCTTAATCTAGTCAGAACGGCGTTTCAAAGCACGCGATATTTTCCAATGCACCGCCTTAACAGTTAGCTTTTACATGATACCTATACCTATATGAAGAAACCGCAGCAATTTGGCCAGTGTAGGGCCACTGCAATTTCGGGAACTGACGGGAAACGGAAACCAGCTGTGCACTCGGGTGTGGCTAATGCACCAAATTGCATTTTTACGGCTCCACCAATTTGGGTGTCTGTTTCGACGATGCCACTGTTGCCAAGCGGTGGTCACCGTGGGATACAGAGCTTTTTGCTCGTTAATTTGCTGGATACTTTACCTTCATTCAGTCGAAAGACGTCCACTGCTGGTCATAGGCCTCCCCCAAAGAGTGCCATAATGACCGGTCCTGCGCCACCCGCATCCAGCGGACTCCCGCGACCTTTACCAGGTCATCAGTCCACCTTGTGGGGGGCTGTATTTTATCTTATCTATACTTAATATTAAGACCGCCTGTTGTTTCCCTGTACTTGCTATCTGTACTGTTTTCATAACTTGAGCTGTGCAATAAAGAGTATTTGTATTGTATTATAAAGAGGAAAAGTCTGTGAGATTGTAGCTTTGTAAGTTTATACGTTTGTAAATTTGTATGTCCTACTCATCGGATTTCAAAAAATATTTCAACTATATATAGAATGGACTTTCCGGATGGAAAGGCTATGTTTTATCCCGCGGGTTCCCCTGCGTATTAGCCGCGCGGGCAGCTAGTTATTTATAAAATTCAATATACATAGGTGATAAAGCGCATATCGAAAATTCTCCGTATAAACGTAACGAAGGCAACCCTTTATTTGTTAACAACAGTATAGTAAATAGGTGCATAATATGCAATACCTATGCATATCGTGTAGTGCACCTTTGCACATATGAGATGTGACTCTCAGAATGACAGTACAATTTTATTCACTTTTAAACATGTAGGTAGATAAGTACTAATAAAATAACGAAGTTTCCGAAAGCATTCGGTCGTGAGTAGAGATGCGCCGAATACGAATATTCGGCCGAATACAAATATTCGGCCGTATGTGCAGTTCAGCGTTTGCCAAACCGAATCATCATCCTCCTAGCGTTATTCCCGGTTGTGCCCCTAAAGGAGCCCGGGGTCCGCTTGTCAATCTAATAGCAATATTTGGCATAGGCACTAATTTTGCGAAAGCCACCGTCATCTGACCTTTCAACCCAGAGGGAAA
The DNA here is from genome assembly GCA_947049275.1 of Epinotia bilunana. Lineage (NCBI taxonomy): Eukaryota > Metazoa > Arthropoda > Insecta > Lepidoptera > Tortricidae > Epinotia > Epinotia bilunana. Next base: position 23,814,567 of record OX346253.1, read on the forward strand.
ACTGGACCTTGTTGGGATTAAACCGGTTTCCTCCCGATGTTTTTCCTTTGCCGAAAAGCAAACGGGATTCGAACCCACGACCGCCACTTTACAGCCGCATGCCTAAACCACTAGGCTACCGTATTCGGCCGAATTAATCGGTTCAACGTAAAGCCTTCATCAGCCGTTCCAATACAGACTCGCTCAGTGGTAATAATCTTGATGATTTTTAAAGTAAAATAATTACATTAGAGTAAGTTGCGTACAATAAGAATCCGTTCATAGTACATTACTTACCAAGGACTGTAAAATAAAGAAAGCCCGAAATCGCAGGTATTTATGACCCGAACCGCAGGCGAGGGTTGTAAATATGCGATAGAGGGCTTTCTTTTTTACTGCCCGTGGTGAGTACACAATTTTACGTTTCACCTAGCCACAATACGAGTTTTACCCTATGCGCAGCGTGCGGTAAAACTCACATTATGGCCAGGTGTGACGTAAAGAATATTAATCTCACAGGGCTACGACTATATTACATTCTTGCAATTTGCATACTAATATTTCCAATATTATTTGGTAAATATTCGGCATTTGAACCGAATAATTCGGCCGAATAACGAACACTGAAAAATATGCCGAATAACGAAGCACCGAATATTCGGCGCAACTCTAGTCCTGACAGAGAAATTTATTTTTAAGTAGGTACAATTTTGTTGTAAAGCTAACGATGTAATTGCAACCTACACACCTCCCAGCGCTGCGACAAGGGAGACAAATGAAGGTGTATAGGTAAAATTGTGAGTATATAATAGGTATCAATTAGGTACTGTGGTAAAGCTGTAAGCATCATAACATGCAGGGCTGATGCATAACTACCTACCAGCCGAAACTAATGTGGTATACTTATGCACTACTTACTGTACTACTAGGGAATGCAATCACGATCTCGCGAGATTGAGTTCATAGTTTTACAAGATCGAGTCTCATTCAATTTCCGTACGAGATCTCGCGAGATTGAGCTTTCCATATAAAATATGGCATGGTAAAAGTTTCGTCTGACTGAAACTGAAAATTATATCAGGTAGGTACCTATACCTAAATCAAGCATTAGCATACGTTTTCAGTGAAAAACGCACAATGTCGCGAGATCTCGTAAATCTCGAAATCTTGCGAGACTGAAATCTCGAGATTGCATTCCCTAGTAGGTACCTTTACGTAGGTACGAAGACGAACGAATTAATAAATAATAAAAGTAAATAAATACCTACTTACTTTATGTGAAATTTTACTGTCTAAACCAGGCTCGCTGATAAAATTGTATCGATTCCTCCCGAGCAGGTGCTCATTTTTGAAGTATGCTTATTTAAAAAATGATGTTAATCTTTAAAAAAAGTAGTTAATAATATTCTCTTCGTTTAACATATTTCACACAAACCGAACGTGATTTAATCCCGTTTAGTAAATATAATATTCTCATAGTCATAGCATAGCCTGGAGCTTGCAAATTGAGGGAAATTACTCCATAATTTTTAACTTTCAGTCTCTTTCAGGAATATATACACAGTTTAGGGAATAATAAAAAGTATTTAAGTCAGTATCTTTGTTTGTCCAAATTGTTTTATCCATGTTTGTTGTATCGGCGGTGTATTAACTTACAATGTATATTATATTTAGTTAAATCAGCTACCCTAGTGCCTGAAAATTGAGTCACCAGTACCGACGCAAGGCGACGGTTTTTTTTTAAACTTTCACGATTCTCAGACATTTTTTTTACTAAATGGGATTTAATCGCGTGTAATTAAAGTAAATAAATAAATAAAATAAATATTAGGGGACAATATTACACAAATCGACCTAGTGTCAAAGTAAGCAAAGCTTATTATACTATAGGTACAAGACGACGATAAACATACTTTTATAGATAAATAAATACTTGAATAGGTACATAGAAAACACCCATGACTCAGGAACAAACATATATTCCTGCTCATCACACAAAGAACTTACCGGGATTCGAACCCAGGACCTCTTGCTTCGTAGGCAGGTTCACTACCAACTAGGCTAAAGCGGGTGTCAAATTAACTTATTTATTTTCTCTCCGAGGTCTCGACGTTTACCGTTTAGTTGTCCGTTGAACATGAACACATCCGAAAAATCGGGTGACCTCAGTGAGATAAATAAATAAGTTATTTATACGCGATTAAGGGTGGGTTGCACCCACAGATAACCTCCAATAGATAGAGCCTATAGGGCGACGTGCGGTCACCACGCATATATGTTTTTGCACTGATAACCCTCCCTGCCCCGCGCCATATTGTCAGTGTCGACCAGGTACGCGATCTATACGTGCGTGAAACAACCAATAAATTAAACTTGATTTTGCGACAAAAGTTAGTTCTTGCTGTGTGAAGTGGTGATGGAAAAACTCCCTAACGTCTAATTACACAACCCACTGAATAACATTTCACAGTAGCAGCGCACCTAGCCGGAGATGACTTACCTATAGAACGCATCGTAAACCAGCAGTTACCCAATGTTATCAATCATGGCGACATGAAAACTTGTCTTGACATGTCAGACTCGTTGATTTACAAGTAGATGTTGATGCATCTGCGTAGCCTGATTGTCTGTTTTTTTATAAACTTATCCTAGCGTACCTATCTATTTATGCTTTCAAAGTTCCTCGCATACCTCGATTCAACTTTAGAAACGCCTTTCCCATTCAATTAAACAACAAAATATGCACGAAAGTAACTACACTACGGTTTATTGTTAGGTATTGTATTTTTTAGCATAAACACGGTTGATGCATTTATTTAGATATGTTCTCAGTACTACCAATGACAGCATAGAAAAAACAATGTGTTCTTCCGGATAGGTTTATTTCCGTTTAGGCAGGTACCTAGTATCGAAATACCTTTTACTATACTACTTAAAATAACAGTCTAGAAGCAACATAATAAAAAGAATATCGTAATTCAAGAGGTTAATTTTAATAAAATTACGTAGAATTTAATTTGCCTTAAATGGTAGGTATTTTACTGGAATAAATAACAAAGAAAATGTGTCGCACCCATAATTAAATTACTTCATAACAATATCCATGCCATTTATCACTCATTTGACTAGCGGAAACAATGAAGGAAAATTTTATCGTTAAATGTATGCATTGATCGATTATAAGTATTATTTATAACTAGCCGTTTCAATTAATTAATATAGTTATTATAATCTAATAAGACTATACTAAATAATAATGAATCAGCCGGTAGGTAAGAACGTTAAATTCTTTAGAATATAAATGGTTTGTTTGTTTTATCGTTATGGTGCCGGCGAAACGCCGGTACGATGAGATCATAATTATGACAACATTGACTTACTATTACTACTTACGTAATAACTCAGTGGCTATTAATCCAAAATAATTTAAGTGGTGCCTATGTTTCTCGTACTCATGCTGGTAACATATTTATTTACTTGTCTTTAAGTACGTACAAAAATAAATTCGAAAATAGCTAGCTCACCTGATTCTGTCAGACACGATTTCCAACTTGGAGTTCCTCTTGGCTGGAGTTAGCGCGTGCTGCGGCTGATGCGTGGGGCTGGTGGAAGGTTCAGACGGCGCGGATGGCGGCGAGCAGGACCCCGAGCTGGACAGGCTGAAGGTCCGCGAGCGGCCGTCGCCTACCGCTGCCGCGCGTACAGGTCGCGTGCGCCGACGACGCTTCTTCTCCTCGTCACCCCGACCTGCCGACCCTGGCGGCGCCCAGTCCAAGTCCTTCTTCAGGTGCCCCCGCCCGCAACGGCACCCGCACGCTTTAAATGCCAAATCGTAACCCTTTTTCGTCCATAAATTCTGGTGCCGCTGCCTCTCAGACCACGACCGGGCCCGCCCACAGGACTTCAAGTATGCTAGCACCCCGACTTCCCACTGCTCGAAGCAGGCTCTGTGCATGTACCGGCCGGCGGCGCACGTGTCATTGTTGCATAGCACGCGTACGGCGTCCTCAAAGCGCACGGGTTCTCTGGGACGTAGGCATTCGCCGGGGACGCAGCACCCTCGGGTGTCGTTGTCTTCGCGCTCACCGGCGGCGCCTTGGCGCCTCGGTGCCATGACCGAACGAAATCGAACGTACGGAGCGCGTCAGAGACACATGCTTGTCGGAGCGCGCGCGACCGACTAATAGCCGCGAGTGAACGAAAGCGAAATTTCAAGAACGCAGCGCGTCGCCGCGCCGCCGCGTTCTCTGCACAGGGCTGACCTTGCGGCGCGCGGGGCGAGGGGCACGGGCGCGGGTGCAGCGGGGCGGGGCGTCGCTACCGGGGTGGGGAAAGTGCTGCACATTTCACTTTCGCGCGAACACGGCGGGGTAGGCGAGGCGGCCGCTGCAACCACCAACGGAGATGCTGGGGTGGACGCCAACTTTACTTACTAACTAGACATACAGTGTTTGTATAGCATAACTAAGTAAACAAATACTTACACATTATCATATAACATCTTAACAAAACAGAGATGTTATTTATATACAATTTTATTGTTCATTATATTTATAATTACTTAAATCTCGATTCTAGGTCTAGTTAATTATACAATCGGTGCAGTTTTCTTAATAAATATTTTCAAATTGGTTTTTAATCTATAATACTTTTTTGGAGATTCTTCCACTAGTTATATTTTTTCATGACGTTAACCAAACCACCTAACTTTTTGAAAGCATTTACTAACATCTACCTACCTTTGTTGATTGAAATTACAATGAAAAGCCAGTACTTACGAATTCGTCAAGTAGTTAACTATTACCTTCAAGCCACTGGCCGACTCGGCGTCGGCCGATAACCGTTTCGTTTACCTATTACAGGAATTACCTAGGTAATAACACATTAACTAACGTAATAGCCAATCAATCAATTGAATAGGTACATTATCAATATACAATATCGATATTATTTGAAACGTCGTTGATCTTGTAGATTTCAAGTACTTAGTCCGCTTTGTTCATCGCGTAGGACAAAACGGACAAAAACATCCTATCGGGGTCCGATACGGGTACCAAGAAACCAGTATAAGTCAGACCTCTGGTTTATTCACGGTTTTTATTTATTAATCTCAGTCAAGATATAGGGTACTAGGGATGAGAGGTGAGGTAAGTCCAGACAGAATTATGAATAGCGAAAGCTGTGTCCTAATAGTTTTATGAACGACCAACACACTTCAGTTAGTTACCAACGGTCTCGTGGAACACAATAAATAGTTGACAAATCAGACAAATGACATCTATCTACTCGTAACTACTCAGAGCCGTCATGGAATGTCGTGTAAAGGCCTCCACCCACCGAACGCGTGTCGTGCGCGGCGCGTGTGCTACGCGGGCCCGCGCAAGTTGTAAAGCATTGAAACTACACGAGCGTTTCTCAAAAAAAATGCCACTATTATTAATTTTACTTCTAGGAATTTTATGTTAACTATTTCCGCTCAGAATCAGGAGCTCTTTCGATCCTGGTAGGACAAAAAACTGTCCCAAAGATATGTTTCCTATTGTGTTACCATTTACCATACACTTTGTATGGTGGTAACACAATAGGAAAGTTCAAAAATGTATGAACATTTTGGGACACTTTTTTTCTCCTAGTGGGATGGAAGGACATCGTGATTTTGAGTAGAAATAACATAAAAGTTGCAGAAAATCTCCGAAAAAATGTAGTGGCATTTTTTTTGAGAAACGCTCACACTTCAAACACACATCGAACGCGGTCCGAACGCGGGCCCGCGGTGCTAAAGTTACAACTCGGCAGCGCGGCCGCGTGGCGTGCGCGCCGCGTGTTTATCTTTAATTCATTTACAATGCAAGAGAACCTCACAAGAAATAAATCAGGTACTACCTACCCTAAGGTATATCAACCTAGCTACCGACGCGGCTCCGCCCGTGCATTCAAAAGAACGCAGACTAATCGGCGCTGGATAAAGTAAAGCCGTGCAACCCCTAGGTATGAATATACTGTCGAAATATTTTTGAAATCGGATGAGCAGTCCGTAGGGCTAGTCCGGGGTAGTTGGTCATAGTTTGAAAATCAGTTAGAAAAAAAATGGTATGTACACATCATATCAGCCGAAACACTTCGTTTAGGCTCATGCCTATGGCCTGTGCCCCCATTCATTTCTTATTAAATTTTGAACAATCGTCTTTGTATTATTAAAATAAATAAAATAATTGGACCCTTGAGGGAACGCACGACGCGAAGCGAACTAAAGAAAAACGTGCCACCTAATCAAACGGTTCCATGAATTATTTTGATGGCCCATCTCCCCCTTATGACCCTCTACCTCGGATAACCCTATACAAACTTACTTAGTTAAAAATTAACTTTACCACTGAGTAAATTTAACCCTTTACCTATAATAAAATATTGGAAAAAGAACCTTTTAAGAAAAAAATGACAACGTTACTGGTTGAAAAATGTTACTACTCTACTCAGGATTTTATGAATGACACAGATCTATAATTTATATTCTAATTGACATTTTTAAAGTACTTATATGCTCGTGTTTAATGATTATGTTATAAATTTGTAACTTCCTTGACATTGATATTTGTATGCCAATCGGCAAAACATAGATATTCATGTATACTTATTATGTAGGACCAATTGTGTATTACCTATGTTTCACAAATAAAAAATCTGAATCTGAATCTGAATATACGGGTGTCAACTAGAGTTGCCAGAGGCTCTAGTATAAGTTTTACCGAAACAAAACGTTACGATCGCGTTTGCGTTTTACCCTAAATTTGTATGAGATTTGACAGCTAAACGCGAACGCGGTCGTAACGTTTTGTTTCGGTAAAACTTATACTAGAGCCTCAGTAAGGCAACACCGCTGCAGTACGGGTGTCAACTATAGTTGATCGAATTAATGGTCATGTTCAATATTTTTTTAAGTCAAACCTTGTGTCTTGGTAATAGCGGTCACAATATGCATTGGGATTAGTATAGATATAGCAAAGAAAAAAATATCATGTTTCGGTAGATGGCTCTGACATAAACATAGGTATTTTTTAAATAACCGCATTTTTGCTGTCTACTGGGGTTCACACCCGTACTGCAGGAGTGCAAATAATTGAACTCAATATGGCGGACAATAGTGTTGTTTTAAATTTCATCGACTTGTTGTGAGAGTAGGTACGGCGCGGGAGTGTTTGGAGTGTTATTATTAGTATTTTTTACCGTTTTTATTCATAAATTATACCTTAGTGCACACTCGTACTCACTAGAGAATCTAATAAAGGTATTTACAGTACATATGGTGCTAGTTTCCAGCACGCGTGCGGGAATGAGCACTTTCCGTGAATATGTCGAAACTTAAAAAGCCATATGAACTGTAAAACGTTGTACAATACACGTGCGAACAGGTAATTTCCTATTTTGTGCACTTGTATCGTGAAAAACTATTCGTAGTAAATTATTGCTCGATTTTTTCCCTTGGTCGATGGTGTCCTAGGTTATCGATATATCGACAACTGTCTCGACGCTCATCACTATTTTCCATAACTCGTAAATTGTTTTTATGCAACGTTTTAAGTGATTGATATTTATGCATTATTGGTATAATTATCGTTCTTTAAGTGTTAATTTGTGTTAAATATACTATTAACTAATGTTTTTAAACATAAACTAGTGAATCCACGAGTAAGTATAGTAACTTAAAAATCTTCAATTTCTTAGTGACTAATATATTGGTTGATATCAGAAAAAATAGTGAATATTATTACTCAAAGTGATTATTTATTGATTAAACACATTATACTTATTGTGCGTGTGAAGTGTGTAACTGCAATACTTCAAAAGTTACAAGTAAGTGAAATTATGCCTAACCGCTGCCTCTCGCGAAAACATGCCCGTATTGACTGAGGAGCGATTTAAGGCCCCGTAGGTAAAGGGTTAAAATTAAAGGAAAAATTTAATGCTCCGAGCCGGATTCGAACCGGGGACCACAGGCATTCATGGCCTGTCGCTAAAGAAAGATTTTGTTGCCGAGACAGATTGTTCCAATAGCTCAGTTGGTTAGTAACGATGGGCCATGAATGCCTGTGGTCGCCGGTTCGAATCCGGCTTGGAGCATTCAATATTTAAATTTTTCCTTTAATATTTTCTTTAAACTTTATTATTTCGTTAGCAGCGTCACTGCTAAGTACAATGCAATAAGTAGTAGATTGTATGACAAGGGTCTAAAATAAGCCATATTACCACGAGATGGCTGGGAAAGCAAAATTGAAAATATTGCATCTTCCCTATTTCCTCGCTAAAGTGAAGTGAAAAGTTTTGTGTTACACACGGGTGCAAATGTCGTTTGCTTCTCGTGTGTTGAAACACTCGCTACGCTCAGGATTCTGTTTTAGAAACACTCGCTTCGCTCGTGGTTCAGGATCCTTTTGACGTCACCAGACGCTGATTGCTGGGTTAAAACACGTTCCGTTTCACATTACTTCAAATCGTAATTATTGTTTGAAATTAGCATACCTACAGTAAAGTATCGTAGATTGTACGACAAAGGGCTAAAATAAGCATATCACCACGAGATGGTTATTTTCCCGAGCGAAGTGAGGGAAAATTGTTCGAGGGGTAATATGGCTTTTAGACCAGAGTTTACTTTACTCTACTTTTCACTTCGAGTGCGAGAAAATAGTAAAAACGAAGATTATCCATCCATAATCAATAATAAATTTGACGGCGAAAAGATGGTTCAATTTGGCGGCATGATTGAAGCAGTTTGCTTTGACACAGATACAAAATATTGGCACCACGAATAAACGCCTCTCACCGTCTATAGCCGCGTCCAAACATCCGAGCGCGGCGGACAGCATACGGGGCATACAGCGAGATAGACAGCATCTAATCCCGCTCAATCTCAAAGCTTATGCCAATATTATATATATACACCGTGTCCAATAAGTTTGGATACAATATGTTTCGAACTGCTATAAAATACATGAAGCTGCAAATAAATAGTTCTTTTTATAAAATTTCAATATATGTACATATAACAGAAACAAAATACAGTCATTTCAAATGTCTACCATATTTCATTCATGTGTAAAACACGATGAAGCAATTTCGAGAAATTATTGTTACCAAATACCGCAACGGTGAGTGCGCTAGTGACATTTTCAAAGCGATGAAATCTCTTGGGATCAAACGTGATTTTGTATATAAAACATTAAAACGATTTAAAGAGACCTCCTCAACAGAAGATCGAAAGAGATCTGGTCGGCCGCGATCAGCGAGAACAGATCAGGTAGTTAAAATTGTGAGGAAGCGAATTAGACGTAAAAACCATCGCTCTATTCGAAAACTAGCAGCCGAATTGAAAATTTCAAGGGGGTCTGCCCATAACATTTTGAGACATGATCTCGGGTGTTACGCGTACAAGAAACGTAAAGTTCATGGACTTTCCCAGGCGTCTAAGCAGAAGAGGGTCCAGCGAACAAATACAATACTTTCGTGGCACGCTGGGGATGAGTTTGTCTTCTCAGATGAAAAACTGTTTGTTTTAGAACAACCCCACAATGCTCAAAACGATCGGTTGTGGGCAGCCCAGATGGCAGACATTCTAGAGAATCAGAAATACGTTCCAAGATTTCAGGGTGCCCCCTCGGTAATGGTTTGGGCAGCAGTGTGTAAGCGGGGCAAACTTCCTTTGATATTCATCGATAAGGGTGTTAAAATCAACGCTGAGTATTACAAAACCGAAGTTCTGGCGAAAGTTGTTGCTCCAAATCTGCAACGCATGTTTGGAGAGGACTATTATATTTTTCAACAGGATGGAGCACCTTCCCATACCGCAAACAGCGTCCAAGCCTGGTGTAAGGCAAATTTAACTGATTTCTTACCCAAGAATGAAAGGCCTCCCAGCTCTCCGGATTTAAATCCTTTGGATTTTTGTATGGTCATATATGCTGTCTAAGCTGAATAATTATAAAATATCAAATTTGGACCAATAAAAAAAAAAAATCGTGCGTATTTGGGATGCCTATGGAGGTAGTGCGTGCCGCATGTGACGGGTTTGAGAAACGTTTAACCCTGGTTCGGAAACTTAAAGGCGGAGTAATTCCCAAACATTTATTGTAATTATTTGATATTCATCATCATCATCATATCAGCCGAAAGACGTCCACTGCTGGACATAGGCCTCCCCCAAAGAGTGCCATAATGACCGGTCCTGCGCCACCCGCATCCAGCGGACTCCCGCGACCTTTACCAGGTCATCAGTCCACCTTGTGGGGGGCCTACCCACGCTGCGCCTTCCGGTACGTGGTCGCCACTCGAGAACCTTTCCGCCCCAACGGCCATCGGTTCTACTTTCGTTTCGGTTCACTGCCACTTAAGTTTAGCGATTCGGAGGGCTATATCGGTTACCTTGGTTCTGCTGCGGATAGCCTCATTTCTGATGCGATCGCGCAGAGAAACTCCCAACATAGCCCTCTCCATTGCCCTTTGGGTGACTTTGAGCCTTCTTATGAGGCAACACACACTGGTCAAAGACTCAAAGGTCAAAGAGAATCATTTGATATTAGTTTTATTTTAATATAATACAGTTTTCATATCATTTGGCATCGCGTAGTTTTTATGATATTTTATAGTTGTATGCAAATATATTTGACACGGTGTATATAGTTAATCAAGCTTGAACGTTTGGACGCGGCTATTGACGGTCAGAGGCTTTTTATTTTTTTAATGCTTGTGACTTAGGGATTAAAAACACCTAATGTTTGACATGAATTCTGTTTTCTGATTGGTCGATTTGAATATGTAGCTGTATTCTGGTTAGTTGATAGCAAATACAAATGTTTTTTGAAAGAGTTGTGTATGGTGGATTTAATACGGTGGTGTTTTGATTGGTCAAATTAAATGTTTTAAAAATCATAAATATGTCTACATATTTTCCCTAGAGGCTAAATGTACTACTTTAGCCCCGCTTGCTATGCCTAATATGATATGACACACTTTTCGAGCATGAGATGTGAAAAAACGTTTCATTTTGGTCACAAAATAATGGTAAATATTATAGCTGCATCTTCCCTATTACAACATGCAAAATAACAGCTCATAAAAATAATAAATAAGTCTTTATTGGTACACATTATAATCATCATCAGATTAATTATAATCATCATCAATTTTACCACTTAGTAGTGTCTACCTTTAAAACTATAAATAAGTAAGTATAGAGTAAAGACAAATAAAGTAAAATATAATATACAGGTACCACCGAACGTACCCATAAAATATTTTCATATTCGTTCTTAGTATTTGACACCGATTCAACAAATTCTTTGATGCATTTACGCATTCACCTTGTACACGAATACTTTTTTAAATAGGTATTAGAACGTTGTTCTTTTGTGATCATTATGCGCACCCCTCGTAATCGTGATCGGCTTTGTGCTCGTTTCGGGGTTGGGCGACTCTTGCGCACGTGTTCATGGGAATTCCGAGCACTTGAGGGGCAAGTACAGTCAGAATTAATAGGACACGTAAACAAATTCAAGATTATTTGAATGTTTTTGGTAAACTGAATTACCTATTTTTTACCAACTATCTAAATTCTGGGGTGTTAAATAGCCTTACCATTATATTATTCAGTACATATCTCGGCTAAGTTAATAGGAGATTATATAATATATTACAAATATGTCTATAAAACTACTAAAATAACTTATACTAACTTAACCTATGCGGTATATACACTACGATCTAGGGGATATATTACATATATCCCCTAGATCAATAACCACTTGGTAGGGTGCCCATAAGGCTGGCTGCATTACCTCGCTGAATGGCAATGCTAATGCGTTGTGCGAGAAACGAGCCAGCTCTATGGTCACCAGTGGAGCGGATAATAAGCATTTTAGAAATTTGATACAATTTTAAGGCACCCGGTCCCCACGGACCCAAGGTCTCCACGGCAAACGCCGCAAATACGTAACTTGTCACCTAAAGATGCGTATTTGCGGCGCTTTGCAGCTTCAGCAGCAGCGGCCGCACTGCCCGCCATCAACGACGTCGTGCTGAGGTGGGACGGCGCTAGGGTGTCAACGCTTGTAGCGTCCCAGATTAATGGCCGTCTCCGTTGTAACGGCACGAGGGTGAGTCCGTCGGGCCTCTTTCCGTCGTCCCGCGCCAGGCCACTGGGTTCCAGTGCGGCTGGCACGCTGACGCTGGCCAGAGCTCGACGGATAATTTCTTTAAGGCAGGCATGGCGAGACAGGCGACCGACGCTTCTGGAGCATGCGAGGTCGTGTTGACCTTGGCGGTCTACGCTTGCACCAAAGAGGCAACGGTGGGGCTCGACGAGATTGGCTCCGAGTCGCAGAGCTATTGAAAGCCGGAAACTATGTGGGTCAAGGAGGTTCCCGAAATTGTCTGAAGGGTAGGCATGTAGCCGGGTAAGGCCGTTGAGATTGTCACTTATAACACAAAAATAACTCAGTCACTTTTGTGATACCATAACACAAATGCAACACAAAAGTAACACATTTTTTTGTAAAGATTGTTTCATACTAGTATTAAAATACAGGGTAAGGAAAAAATCTTTTTTTTTTACGTATTTTAATATATTTATAATGACAACATTTTAGATACGTGATCGATCGGTATTTGACTAAATCAGTATTTTTTATGATGATCTGCTTTTTTATACAGAAAAGATAATTACCTTTTCTGTATAAAAAACAAATCATCATAAAAAAATATAACAAATTGAGCAATTTTCTAGGAAACAAATAAGTTTTAAGAATTCTTGCAACACACCACAGGTTGCACCAGTCTATGATGAGAGGCTTAACATTAAGAGCTGACATTTTAAATATAATGGCAGCATTTTAATTTCAGCTTCTCCTACATTAGACTAGCATACACTCGATAGTGACCTCGTACTCGTGTGTGATCTGGTTTTTGACATGGTATTAAGTAGTAGACACAACTAACACTAGTAATTAATAAGTATAGATATATTTTTTAAAATTATGGACTCGTGGTTGTCTGAAATAAACGAGTTTTATTTTATTTTGTTTATTTATCCAATAAAAATCACATTCATCAAAGGCAATTAAGCATAGCTGTAAGTAACACTAAAGTTTCATTGCGTAAAGAGAATATCTAGAAATCAATATCAACTAATAACGAAATAATTAATGAGATCAATCAGTTTGGGCTCATAACTAGAACGCTGACAACTTTTAAAGCACTCACCAAAAATCTTGGAAGATGATTGAACTTATTAATCATTTAGTTCCTACTTGCAATATTATTGATAACTATTTTATGATTTCAAGAATTCTTAAAACTTATTTCCTAATTTGTTTCCTAAAAAGTTTGAAGAATTCTTGCAAACATAAAATAATTATCGAAAGGCTAAAGTAGAAACTAAATGATTAATTAGTTCAATCACTTTGAGCTTAAGCTTCTAACATACCGCCAAAGATTGACATTTGAACCCAAATATCTCGGTAAATATCGATCTGAGAGAAAAAGTTTAAAGAATAAAACATGCTTATTTTTACGTATTTTTTACGATAACAAAAGAAAATTTAAAATACTTATAAAAAAATTCAAGTCCTAAAACCGGCTACCTTTTTATTATATCCCAACCGTCGCATGCCGCGCGTGTCAGTCGCAGGCGATCGATCGCGCGCGGCTGCGATAGCCGCGATTCACGGAATTACACCTTAAGAACTAATTCAAGTTTGATCGAATGCGGCATCACTGATGTACCTACATCGTCCGGTGATAACCTAAACTATCTAATAAGAAGTAATAGGTAAGTACATGAAAACTCGACCTATACTACGTTAACACACTTGATATTTGTTTTATTCTGCAAATGCACTAAATAGTGGGTTTTGGTTGTCACCCGACGACCATTACTGCAAGAGTAATAGGTTTAGTTAGACTATTCAAATTTAAGTAACAATTCGAATTAACCTTACGATAATAATAAAATGTTTTTCTTTACTATTACAGTATTCTCAATCTGCATGACTCTTTACACTTGTTTTGTGTTACTGAACACAAAATTAGTGTTATGGTTAACACAAAAGTAACACAAAAGCGCCATATATATAACACAAAAGCAGTTTTTTCCAAACGTTTTATGTTATAAAACCAAATTCAGTTAAACTAGACGCAATTGTACATGTTTCATGTAAGCTTTAAACATAAACGAAAACAACCACACTAAAGTGAACTTCTGAAACGCTTACTTACTAGAGATAAACACAAATTTTGACGAAAATATGCCACTCACCTTAAACGGTTCTCATAGACAAACTAAAAATGACAGTTTCTTTTTTTTTATATTGATGGAGACCTCAAGGTGTTGCCGTGCCAAAATACGTATTTCCCCAGTTTTCTGTTAATATTTAGGGGTAATTATGCATAACACAAAATTTTGTGTCACGAAAGCCAAAACTCTGCCCACTAATCTAAAGATCTATAAAATACGCAAATCAAAGTGTTTAAACACCGTTCTTGTACTAACAGAAAGTAATGCGTCTAATCTTTCAAACGTATTTAAAAGTTTTTTTGTAAATGTTCAAATATGAAAATAATTCACAGTTTAAAAGTACTCGGAAAAAAGCGATACGGCATTTTCGACCAAAATTAGGGGGGTTTGGTGAACATAAATGCAAGCATTTTATAGAAACAACCACTTTTATTCACTGGGCGAAATGGAGAAACAAGCTCAATAATTGCTTTATAGAATGAACTAACAATAACGGCGGTAGTGCTTATACATGTGGAGAAAACGAACTGGAAAGTTTTGTTCAGACCAAAACTAACAATGTCCAGCCATTGGCCTGACTGCCTCTCGGATATGGCCAGCAGGCGAGCCCTTTCCAGAGGTGGTGGACATGTCTCAAAGTATTCATGGTCAACGTTTCAGCACACCAGAAGGAGCCGTTGACGCATACAAATCGGCCATTTTTACTACCCCCACTTCGGAGTGGAATAAATGTTTTAAAAACTGGTGCGAACGGATGGAAAAGTGTATTATATATCGCGGAGAATTCTTTGAAAAAAAAAAAAATGGTAATAATCTAATAGATTGTACAGATAATTATTTCAAACGACACAACTTAAAAGGCAGCCCTCGTAGTTCAGTTGAAAGAATAACAGTTCATTGATTCCAAATTTAACGTTTAATAATCCAAAATAATAATTCCTTGGGACAATATGTTTTATGAGAAATTTAGTGACAGTGGTGCGCACGCGCAGAGCACAGCATATCGAGCTAACACGTAGTATCCGTTTTTAAAGTAATGTAGCAACCTGGTTATTTCGGACCGATTTGGTCGGTCCCGGTCCCTGGGCACCAAAAGAACTGAACCAATTTTTTTTAGATTAAAACTAACGGTTTACTGAATTATTAATTACATTCCTAGAATGTTTTAATAAAAATATACATAAAATATGATTTAGGAATAAAATAAGTGTTTAGCTTGCATTTCCATAGAATATTTTTTTACGTCAAATTGGTGCAGCCTGGTTAATTGAAATACCTCTTTAATTGGCGCAAAATAGCCGGTCCCTTGAGATGTCAATTATGCAGGTTTCACTGTAATATTATGGTCTAATTTATACTAGCAGCACTCTTTTAATAAGTATTTAAGGGCCTAAAATAAACCATTTTGCCACCAGATGGTTATTTTATTTTTATTATTTAAAATTGTTCGAGGGGTAATCACCACTGACCATCTATAAGTGCATCCAAACGGCCGAGCGCGGCGGACAGCATACGGTGCATATGATAAAGCAAGAAAGATCAGTCTATCCCGCTTGAATCTCATAGCTTATGCCATGCTTGCGGCCAACCACGCTTGAAGTTTGGACGCGGCTATAGACGGCCAGACGTGTTTATTTTTAAAATGATTGTGAATTCGGGAATAAAACGGCTAATATTTGAAATTTATTCTGTTTCCTCATTGGCTGATTTTAATATATAAGTAGCTGTATTCAACTTCAACTTCAACAAAACCTATACTGCCACACTTCCATAAAATTGCGTTGATTGATGCAGCTTGCTGATAAGTATGATGGTTTTAATTCTTTATTACTACGTGGTATATATAAATACATAAATGTATTTATATATACCATAATGTAATTTGACTTCCAAAAAACAATTAAAATTAGTTTTTCGATATAACCACTTTGAAAGGGCGTCCAGGAAATGGTCCACACACAAACGCTTTTAAAATGGGTTCTATAGGATCTGACTGATTCAGAAAATATAGGTAGGTTAAGGTTTTGGTCTTCATTTCATTTCCTCGAATTCGAAATGAAAAGTAGTGTTTAACTCGGGGAAAGCCACCCATTTCAGCCTCGAACTATTGGCGCTCGAACGAAGTGAGAGCGCCAAAATATCTCGTCAGGAACGGGTGGCTTTCAACCCTCGGTTAACAATCTACTATTGTGTCTGCGTCAAAGTAGTTTATTAAATAATTTACTTTAATAAAAACCAAGTTTTAATCGACTTCAATTTAGTACGTAGTCCGCCAAGCCACGAGTACATTTCCACATTTCTCTTCCAATTTATCACATGAACTGTTTTCCTATAGCAAATGCGTTGATTATTAGAGAAAAAAACCGAATCGCTATATGTGGGCCAATAATATTTGAGGATTTCCGTCGATTCCCCAGGATCATCATCTTTGGCACTTCATTAGAACTAATGAAGTGCCAAAGATAGGAACCTATTTCAACGGAATCTTGTCAGAATCTGTGACGTACATTTGTACCTACTTTTAAGTACATCATTGAGGAATTCCATAAGTGATCTGTGGTCTTCATCATCAATTCCACTCCACCAAATTGATGATTCCCGGGATTAAATACAAGAGTTATAATAGAAAACACCAAAATCACTACACGCGTGCCTAATATAATTGAGGAGTTCCCTCAATTCCTCATGGATCCCATCATACAACTGCATTTTTGAAAAAAATGGGAACCAACTGGAAGCATATACTTACAAAAAAATCGGCTCATCATTTAATTGCAGAGTTCTGAGGTAACAAACGTTGAAACAAACTTTTTTTTGAAGTCAGTTAAAAAATAATGACGCTACACTGAAAAATCTTTTCACCGTGGTATTTATTATTGATTATGGATGGATAGTCTTTGTTTTGACTATTTTTTGCAGTCGAAGTGAAAAGTAGAGTGTATAGCTCTGGTCTAAAGGCCATGTTATTGTTACCACTCTAAGTGGTGATATGGCTTATATAGGTAGACTGTTTTGACACAGATACAAAACATTGACACCACGAATAAGTGTTACTGACCGTCTATCTAAGCTCGTCCAAACTGCCGAGCGCGGCGGACAGCATACATTGCATAAGATAAAGCGAGATAGACAGCAGTCTATCCCGCTCATTGTAATAGCTTACCTATGCCATGTCTGCAGTCAACCACGCTTTAACGTTTGGACGCGGCTTTTGACTGTCAGAGGCGTTAATTTTTTTTATAATTGTGGCTTATGGAATAAAAAACACCTAATATTTGAAATGAATTATGTATCCTGATTGGTCGATTTTAATAACTAACTGTATTCTGGTTAGTTGATACTGTTGATAGCAAATACAAATGTTTTTTTAAAGAATTTCGATTGGTGGATTTAATACGGTGAAGTTTTCAAATAATTAAAATCTCAAAATATATTTAAAATCATTAATATGTACTTAATTATGCATATTTTCCCTAGGGGCTACATGTACTACTTTAGCCCCGCTTACTAAGCCTAATATGACATACTATTCAAGTACGAGAAGTGAAAAAAACCTAATCCATAAACCTGTGTAAGGAATAGTCTAAGGAAGGTAAGGTATTTAAAATTGGGACAGGTTAGGGTTACTTACGTATATTATTCTTCAAAAATTAATTATTGGTAAGGCACAGGGTATTGATCAGAAACTAAGATTTCGCATCTCTGACCGAAACATGGTAATGCTCAGAAGTTATCCAAAAATGGGGTGTTACTCGATGGAAAAAAGGGTGCAAAAGAGTTCGCAGCGTTGATTCGGTGAGAACAAAAGCGAGGGCGCGAATCACATTCATGTTAAAATTTGAATGCGTACAAAGTCTATGATCGATGCTCTGTACGTATTTGTTTGATTTGTTTTTGTACAAAGGCAGGTAGCCGTTAAACAGCGATGAAGAATTTTAGCTTCAATTGTCACAAGCAAGTTACTAATACAATTACTGAAAGTACTCATATACAAAAAAACTTAGGTACTTACATTGACTTACTATTACTACGTATAGACTGGCAACCCAGAACATTTTTCTTGACGTCTTCCAATGAGGCCGCCATCTTGAAAAATCAAAGAGTATGTAAACGTAGTAGATGCGACAATTTTCTGAGTTCGGATTCAGTTATAGCTATAGCGGGATTTAATACGCTCTTATAAAAAAAAAAAATTAATTATTTAATCACCGAAATTTGGTATTTGTATTTTTTTATACTGGATATCTTTATAGTTACCGAGGATGCACTATGTTGATGCAATTTGTCTCGGCAATTTGTGTTAGAATTGATGACAAAGTCCTAATTTAAGGTCCATGCGGATCCTCAGATATCGATTTTGATAGCAATCGTAGCAAGACAAACAAACTAAATTACAACCATTTTCAAATTGGAAATTGATATAATAAATATATTCTCCTAAATTGCTAATGGGTTAATATTCGGAGACCATATTCGCATCGCGTAAATTATTTGTATAAGAGAATTTACCTAGGATTTAAATAAGTAGAACTTAAGATATATTTAAATAAGGAGAACTGAACGTTGCCACTAAAATTATTCATAAAAAGGAATAAATAAATAAATAAATAAAACAAATGGTTGCTGCTATTTTGGCGCAAAAATTAAGATCTTTAAAGCTTAAAATCAGTAAATCTAGTAAGTTTAATGTTCTACTAAGAAGGCAAAATAGTCTTAGGAAATTGTCACTTCTACATTTTTAATCTTTGAAATAATGGCCGACATCGGCGCGTATTTTATAAATTACAGAAAAAAATCATGTTTGAAATAACATGTTCTATCTGTGAATTTCCCGATGAAAAGTGATCCCCGTACTTTTACTATTGTTGGGTTTCTTGTTGGTGCAATAGCGCAATGCAAAAGAAGGCATTTTTTAAAGTTTTGAGTAAAAATTGCACTCGAAACGACCGGCATCACTGCCCGCCACAGACTAAACCAACATACTTTCATGAGAGTATGTTGACATGCGCAAACTTATGCTAGGTGATGTCTACTCTAGTAATATAACTCAATGGGTACTTACACCTATTTCTATGATGATTGAAATCGACATTTACGCAACCCGAATTATAACACGAACTCCATAATTTTTCTTTGTCCAACAGTACTATTTAATCGCCTCACCAGAACAAAGGCCGAAACCGGTCCAAGGGCCTCAGGAAAGAGGGAACGTGTGACCCAGTTTCTTCAGCGGACCTTCGCCAGGTGAGAGTTGAGGGGAGCCCCACAACACGTGCAAGCAAACCAGCCGAATTACGTCTCCATCCACTTCCTTAAAAACGACCCAAGTGCGCCCAAAATCTTCTCACAACTCGACTTTTTCAACTTGCACGGTAACCTCTAGCAATTTAAGCCATGCATTTAAGTTACTCCTGATACACTTTGACGGAACTTAATTGTTAGAGCCGTAAGGATCAAAATAAATTAGCATCTTATATGGTTGTTACACTGATAAGTTTGCAAAGGAACTGCGTTTCAGTCAAACGAATATCAAAGCAATAATGTCTTTTGTTAGTTTCTGAAGTCCGCACATCTGTGTGACCTAATACTTGAATTGCCATTGAAGTATGGAGTATAATGATGCGTTAAAGTTATACAAAATGAATTCGATATGGTTATTCAGCGTTAAAAATAAACAAGTCATAACTTGAGAAATAAATGAGCGTAGCTATTGTTTTAATTTAAAATTTTATCAAAACAATAAATACAAAACCTACGTTAAATGTCAGATATATGTACGATTATGTTTGACATCCTGATAATACACTGTTTGCAAGCCTTTTTTTAGTATGTCACACTTAAAATGTATACTAAAGCTTAGCCAAAGTTTAGTAAAAGCTCCTTATCCTATAGGATACTTGGACCCCTCCAGTGATGCGTAGCGAAGCGCATAAGATTGTACGCAAGGTTCGAGTGTTGTCAGACAGTCTTACCTTGTGATATGCTACGCTTCAGTAAAGAGGTGGGATAGAGCCTTATCGCCTTTATTACTAACCTGATTTATCTATACTAATATAAAATATTATAGTGGAAAATTCCGTGAGGTCTTCTTTGCAAGTTTGTATGTAGGGGGTAATCTCCGGAAGAACTCATCCGATTTCATAACTTCTTTCACTAGAGTACCTATAGGACGGATGGACCTTCAGGATGGACATATGCTATATTTTATCCATATTGCAAAGTACGCAGGCCAAGCCGCATAATAAAATGCCCATTTATATACTCCTTACATAAAAAAATTAACCTCTACCTAATATAAGTAAATATTGCTCATTTAATGGTATAGGATAAGTGGGTATAGGTACATATGAAACCATCGTGGCTGTCAATGGAATTTGCTAACTATGTAAACAAACCGCCATATTAAAATTGTCTTTCACTATGGCGGTTTGTTTACATAGTTAGCAAATTCCATTGACGGCGACTTTAGCTCAGTCCGTCCTCGTGTTTCGCGTCTCTTTTGAACTGATTCATCGCCAAGCTTAAACTCCATATGTAGCAAAAAGCGCCTGTAGCGCTCTGACGCATTAGCCCTGAATGGGACAGGAATTTCAATGCTGGGGACATTTTGAAAGTCTAATCTTACGAGTAACATTAGGTAGATAAGAAACAAGCTTGCTGAAAATGTATCGGTATACATAGCAGCAAATGCATGCTCGTCATACATACATTTGTGTTAGGATATGATATCATATGATTCCGGGGTCGCAGGAAGTCAAGGGTTATCATTATCAGCTAAGCTGAGACCACGGTGGCATATGTTGAGGTAAATCATTTTGACATAGATACTCTCGAGTCTCAAGACGAGAGTCTTTGACCAGTGTGTGTTGCCAGTGATGACATATGGCACTGAAACGTGGTCGCTTACTATGGGCCTCATAAGAAGGCTCAAAGTCACCCAAAGGGCTATGGAGAGGGCTATGTTGGGAGTTTCTCTGCGTGATCGCATCAGAAATGAGGCTATCCGCAGCAGAACCAAGGTAACCGATATAGCCCTCCGAATCGCTAAACTTAAGTGGCAGTGGGCGAGGCACATAGCGCGTAGAACCGATGGCCGTTGGGGCGGAAAGGTTGTCGAGTGGCGACCACGAACCGTAAGGCGCGGCGTGGGTAGGCCCCCCACAAGGTGGACTGATGACCTGGTAAAGGTTGCTGGAGTCCGCTGGAGGCGGGTGGCGCAGGACCGGCCACTTTGGCACTCTTTGGGGGAGGCCTATGTCCAGCAGTGGACGACCAAAAGACGTCCACTGCTGGACATAGGCCTCCCCCAAAGAGTGCCAAAGTGGCCGGTCCTGCGCCACCCGCCTCCAGCGGACTCCAGCAACCTTTACCAGGTCATCAGTCCACCTTGTGGGGGGGGCTACCCACGCCGCGCCTTCCGGTACGTGGTCGCCACTCGAGAACCTTTCCGCCCCAACGGCCACTATCTTTAGGTATACCAAATTTCATTCAAATCACTACAGCGGTTTAAGCGTGAAGAGGTAACAAATAGACAGACACACTTCACATTCATAATACATATTAGTATTCATTCTTAATAGACATATGAACCCCTATACAATGTAAAGTTAGTATTCAAAGTGCATTATGTACTATATTATATCCATTGTACAACGACTAAATAAAGGTGCCGTAATTGTGTACATACAAGTCCATAACTACGAGTATCATTGTACTGTAGGTGACGAGGCCTTGTGAAACTTTACATACAGCCCCCTTTTCCTTTACCCACCGAGCGGATGCAATGTGTCGTACAAAAAACAATTTGGTCAAGTATGACATGAGTCGCGCTTTAAGTAATGGGGTTCTGTAGCTACCTATGTTCGAGGCAATAAAGCTACTCTTTCGAATAAAATCGAAAATAAGGATATATGTACTATAATAGTACATTTACTCACCTAGACCAACGTCACCTAAAATAAAGAATGTGGAGAGCACAGGTAAATATGTGACGCCCGAGCCGAAATTATATGATATGGGACTTTTAATAGCCCGTGACCCGTAGTAATACAAAAATTAACGCTGCCGCTGGCCAGGAAGTAGGATTTTCCGCACGCGTAGCGGGCAGTAATTGCAACTTTATGGCTAGGTGTGATGTAAAAATATTTGTAAAATGTTTACATCGATGAATTGTACATTTATTGTACGTAATTTGTAAGTGGCTGATAGTGACAATGAGAGAGCTGAGCAGTTATGTAACTAAAAGTCTAACTTAGTACAAGTTTCTAGACACTAAACTTACCTCTAGGGAATCTTGAAACTTTTGTAAATTATTAGTTAGGCGACTCAAATGCTGAGAAATTATAAAACTAAATAATGAATTTCATGATTGGATTTTCCTAATTTCTTTGATAACTTCTCAAGTGAAAGGTAGCCGATTCTTTAAAATACCAAGTCAATTTTATACAATATTTATTTGGTAGTACAAGCAAAGTGTATCATCAAAAATGATGTAGGCTATGTAGGTACATATATAAATATAAGTTCAGCATGCAAAACGAATCATACTTATATTATAATTGCGAAAGTTTGGATGTTTAGATTTTTAGATGATTGGATGTTTGTTTCTCAATCACGCTTAAACGGCTCAACCGATTTAGATCAAGCATCGCAAGAAGGTAGTTTATAGCCTAGATTAAAATATAGGATAGTTTTTATCCCGAGTCCACGCAGACGAAGTTAGTATAATTATATGCAAATTAACCGGTGTATTCGTATTTGAACATCAAATTCTTATTATTTTAGACGGGCAATTACTAATGTTTTATCAAAAGAATCTGAAATCTCGTGCAGTTTCCCTTGCCATAAGTTTTGACACCAGCAGGTTAATTGCGGAACGTTCTCACCCACTCATTAGATCGGATTGTTTGACATTAGTATCATATGCCTATATATATTTGCAATCAGTATATTTGATCCATTTTCAAATCATTGTAATTATCCTACAATTTTGGGCTTGCAATCAACTAGAATATGTAACTGTCAGGTTTCGAACAAAAGCTCTTTGTACCCTAAAAGTTTTTATTTGACCCACATCTAAGGCATAATTGTCGAGTAATAAATTGCTTAATTATCGCTTTTATAGGTCAGTGCATACAAGCAGGTGCATCCATGCGCGCACCTGCTAACGGAGGGTTGTTCAAGGTCTGCACAAATACCGCGTTTTTGCTGCGCAGGAGTTCGTTGTTTTGTAGTGAGCTTACCTTGCTTGAAATGAGGAAGAGCTATTGTAAAGCTATTTGTTTACTCGTGTAGTATATGCCTCGCGTCGTTTTTGCACTAGGGTTTTTGATAAAATCGTTGTTTTGTTATATCAAAAGAAGTATAATAAATACTTTTACTTACCTCTACATTTGCCATGCGTACCTATTTATGTAATCAATACTCATGGAGGCTAAGCGTCCCTTCGGAACATAAAATTTTACTTGTATGCACAAACTTAATACAGAAAACCTGTGTAGAAAAATACCGGAGTTTTTATTATTTTTCTTTTATCTTTCTTTTATTTTTGTTTATTTTCTGTTTGTTTTATTTTTATATTATACCGTGTACCAAAACTAACATACCTAGCGTGTAAGCTTCCTAAATCTTAAGTTTATTATATAAGTACTAACTAAATATGGATCTCGGTCCGAAATAAACAATTTTTATTTTTATTTTATTTAGTTCGGTATTAATTTTCACAAAGGTCACGAAGGAAGGTTATTGGTCAAAAATGATGTAGGCTATCCCATGCAAAATCATTTGATCGATGGCTGCGCGGGCGCACGGCATTGTTCGAGACGAAAACACGCCTGTGCCTACAGGCATCCTGTGGAACCGGTGGGCCTTGATCTCACAAAGGGACCCTCTCCAATATGCCGGCGGGCTAACCTTGAGTTATTTTTAAACCACGCTTGCATTCGAACCAGCCAAACAGCTCTTCCGAGTATTACATAATGCGAAATTATAGTGCGCCTTTTTGCCAAGTCCCGTGAAAAGCGTGTGGCCCTGTCATTTTGGTTTTATGGCCTTTGTTTTGGCTCGCATATATTTTATTCTTTCTCTGAATCGTAAAAGGAAGAGGCAATGAAGGGTTAGCGTTTTTGTGTAGTTTGAGTACGTTATTTATGATGCGGAATAAATGGCGGGTCACGCGCGTTACGCGTCGCAGCTGTGAAAATGTTCCTTCCAGGTTGCGTAGTTCTCATATTTGGTCACTCACAAGGCGAGTCTGAGTGTAGCCTTGTGGATATTGATACTTAGTATAGGCAGTTCGTTTGCTATAACGCACCTCAAATTGCACAGGATATATGCCGTGTTCCAGTCGAGCGACACTATACCTTTGTTTGCGATGAAAACTCCACGCTATCATCACGCTAGCTCGCCTGCTGCCCCTTTTATTATGTTGTTTGTTCAGTGAAAGAAATTGGAAACCTTAATAAAAAGATACTTTAGAAATACCTCTAGACCTGTTTAACTCGTTTTGTTCCATTTGACGCCTCATCTTCTTCTTATTATAGGTTTATTTGCATAATGCTGTTATCGGTTTAATTTTTTATTTCATTTTATAAAATTTAATTAAGTTGGTAAGGCCATGCTTTTGTTTAGCGAGTTCAGTCGTTTTATATATATAATATAAATTTGCATGCAAATGGTTCTTTACTGTTGTATTCAAACAATTACTTAGGCGTAGACTGCGCTTTTTTAAGTTGATGTAAGTATGTTAGTAGATAAAAATATAACATTTTGTTATTTAAAAAAATTATCAGTTCTTCAACTACATTATAAGTAGGTGCACTTAAACTTAATGCTGCATTTGTGGGCTTGATTTAATCTTACCTGTAATTGAGAAATTGGGGTCCATGTCCACTGTTACGTTTAAAATATGGCGACTAAAGGGGTAATTTTATGAGCGGTGATGTCCCCGGATTTGTACTAAAACTGTGCTCGAATAGCTCTAACTCTTTTCGGTCTTGTAAAAAATAGATAAGGTAAAGGTAAAGAGAGAGAAAAATACATATTGTAAGTATGGTCTTGATACGAAACGAGGACCGATAGGTACCTAAAGATCCCATGGGCGCTGTAAAAAAACCCTTGTACGCTATCAATAATTGCCTATTATGCATGACAAACAAATGAATAATAAAAAGACATCAAATTCGATCCACACTCGCCGTGATGCCCCATGGGTATGCGTACGGCTGGTTTCTATAGTTTCTAGCACACTTAACATCGACACCATCGACACCAACAGGTTTTTCTTTCAAGACATTCATAGACAATGTTCTATTCCTTGTTCGTAGCCCTCCAAATAATCAATCAGTGTTTTTCCGTAATACTGCCAGACTGCCACTCTTGGAAAACTCGGGGTTTATTCAATAGTCGGGAAAACGGCGTGATTCTATCCGTGAAATGTATAAATAGCATGATGTTTTTCAATTACTGCTTTAAAATTTTCCCCTAACTGTAGTTGCAAAATCTGTAGAATATAACGTTCAATCGATGGTTTTGAAAAACTTTCTTAAAAAAACCGCAGGGCCATTAACCTTTTCAGACGTGGAATTTTAGATCCATTCCGAATTGCCAATTAAGCCTGCCTTATTCAACCGAAGCGAGTTATGCTTTGAATCCCTACTATGTTTCCATATCGTGTTTGAATCGATAAATACACGAATGTTTTTCTACTGGGCACGTTTCTTGGAACGGTGGGCTTCTAAAGTTTCATCGCCCTCAGCTTACGCAACGACGAACACAAAGTAGCAGACTGATGACCTGACCTTAATCAGTTTCGTGGAAACTGCCAGGACAGTTCTATTTGTTTTCTCTTGTTATAAACTTAAGAGTCCGCAGTAAGCTCGGCCGAATTTCACCTTCTCATACAAACGTAGTTACGCTCTCATTTTAAACCTACGTGTTGGATTGGGACGAAACTTCGCCTAAACAATGACATGAGGTATATCATGTCTGTAATTAGTTTATATGAACGTTCCAGTTTATAAAACAAACGAAATACCGCAAAAACAAGTTTAGTATGAATCACTTAAAAATTCGTTGTATTTTTTTACTATGGTATCTGAAGCTACATAAACTAATTACAGACATAGATATACCTCGTGTCATTGTACATGCAAAGTTTCGTTACAATCCAACTCGTAGTTATAAAATGAGAGCGTAACTACGTTTGTATAGAGAATCGAGCTTACTGCGAGCTGCAGACTCTTAATGGATTTGTTTACGTCAGTAAGTTGTTTTTGAATGGACAAAGTTGATGCCAATAATAGTTTGAGGCGTGACCTTTTGGCATGTAGATATTTACATACCTACCTACCACAGAACCGCCGAAGGGTGATAATTCCACTTATCCAAGATCTTTGCCTAATGTGCATTGCGTATCTTTCACTCGTCGTCTAGTATCCATAGTACAAGCTTTGCTTCGTTTTGGACTAGGTCGATTTGTGTAGGATTGTCCTCCAATATTTATTTATTTATTAAGGACTAGCTTCCGCCCGCGACTTCGTCCGCGTGGACCCGGGATAAAAACTATCCTATATTTAAATCCAGGCTATAAACTATCTTCGTGCAAAATTTCATTCAAATCGGTTCAGCCGTTTAAGCGTGATTGAGTAACAAACATCCAAACATCCAAACATCTAAACTTTCGCATTTATAGTAGGATAACCTCCTAATAGTTTTAAACTTTAATTCTTTTTAACGGAAACTAAGTCCAACTCTATTGTTATAAATTAAGATAAAGTGCCAAGTATTGGGCCAGTACCTGCCGAGTGCTTTACCTTGATTAGGTCCTTAAAATAAACAATAATTACAAAATTGTCTACTTGCTTATAGAAAATGTTTTCTGTGACATGATAACATTATAAGATGAGTATGAACGGAATCTCCGTCTCTTTTCATTATGGATTCGCTTTTATGTTCTCACGCTGCTGGCCCACATGTTTTTCATTGCGTTTTTTTTTTCCTTAATGAGATCTTACGACATCACATGTCTATAAATTAGAGCAATTTTTGAGTCAACTCATGATGGCAATAAAACAGGATTTGTTTACTACATTATTATTACAGTTTAATGTTTTACTGGTGCTCTTATAATGTAAATTATGGGCGTAGAGAGGATGTAGGACATTATAGAAATAACAACTAGTAAGTTGAATATTAAATTGCTGCTGCGGGTTTATTTCAAAGGAAAGCAACAAATCGTTAAAAGGTCGATTTTTATTATGATGTAGTTTAATTTTATTTTCAACACAATTGCTCGTAACGTACCTCTTATTGTGTCGCTTTTAGGCTCATAATCCTGGATATTAAACACGCGTGTTTAATAACGTTACGATACTTGTGTGTTATGGTTATATCCCGATTAAGTCACGTTGGCACCTTGCAGCAAGATTTATGCATGCACACGGTGCATTCTTAAACTAACCGGGTTGTACAGAATGTCCAGCTTTTTTTTTAATTCTCGGCAAATGGATTCTTACCCGACTAAACAAATTAAATCCTTTTTGTTAATAATTAATTAACTATTTCTTTTTGGATATGATATAGAAACGGTTAATTTAGTAAAACGATTCACTTTTGATAACATTTTACATGAATTAATAAAGATAACATTTTAAAACGAAATTATTTATTTTATTTTGTATTGGCTGTTTAGAGATTTCATCTAATGCGCTCGCACTGCGCAAACTACACAAAAAAAATATTATAGGTTATTTCACAGATATTTGTAAACATTTTTAATGCGTGTTGGGTTATTAACAAAAATGTTGATTCGTGGTGACTAGAAAAGTGATAAAAAGAATGGACGCCACTAGAAATTCTTGACGATGTATATACATCATGTGAGTAAAAACCTGTTGACATCAATAAGTAAAGAAAATAACTTGACAGGCCTATCAAATTTTCATCTTATGAAAAGGATTTTTTCCTCGCAAAATGTGTTGAAAAACGTATGAAACGCGTGAGCTTTGATAATTACAATCCTCGGCTCTCTTATCACGCTTACCTGCGGCTCGCGTGATAATTCCGCCTCTTATGTATTTATCAACATACCTCACTTGTATCACAATGTACTATTATGTTTAAATACGTACAATGTAAATTGGTATTTAGATTATATAATTTGTTCTGTAGGTACCTACAATATTCTCATGATATCCTGCAGTGTCCTCCATTTTTTCCATCGATTGACAAAAACATACATACGTACATACATACATACATTCACGCCTTTATTCCCAAAAGGGGTAGGCAGAGCACATGAAACTGGTGGGTATAAAAAAGATCGACAAAATGTGATATTGCAGTGATAGGTTGCTAGCTCATCGCCCACAACACACTTCCACCCTGCTCCCTTAGTCGACTTTTACGACACCCACGGGAAGAAAGGGGGCGGTGATATTCTAACCCGACACCACACGGGCTAAACATGCCAAAAACATGCGATATATATATAACATTTATAGGAGCAAAGCAAATATTTTGATAGATTATATTAATTTCATACAATGACCAAAGCCGAATAAGGTATTATGTAGAATGCAATAAAAAAGTTACATTACTAGGAGTTGGAACAATAAAATACTTATTCTAATTTAAAATTAGCGATATAAAAAATACCAATAAATATCCGCGATATTGAAAAAGCTGATACAAAATTCACGTTGACGCAATAAAAAGGGAAGTGATTAAAAAGGAATAACGTTTTTTTATTGAAATACTTTTGATGCACCGCTCATAATCACGGCTCGGAGAAAAAATATGACGTCGGTAAAGTTATAATGTGTCATCGTAAAGTTCGCATTTGAATAGAAACGTTGCATATCAAAAATTGTCGTTGATCCGTGTTTTACGAGGCCGTCGTAAACGTGTACTTATCGTGGGGATGAAGGGCCCCTCCATCCTGTGCTTAAAAACTAGGCGAGGGGCCACACAACATGAAACCAGTCCAAAGTCATGCGTTTCTTTACAAAAAAAAAATATTTGCGGACAATCTTACACAAATCGACCTAGTCCCAAACTAAGCAAAGCTTATACTATAGGTACTAGACGACGATAAACATACTTAAATAGATACTTAAATACATAGAAATCAAATCAAATATACGTGCTCATCGCACAAATAAATGCCCTTACCGGGATTCGAACTCGCGACCTCTAGCTTCGTAGGCAACCGGTCGTCAGACCCTTCCTTGTCCTCTCTTTGCGATCGCCTTCCTACTGCCCTCGGTTCTGAGGATCGCGGCCCTTGTTTGTTATTTATTTTTATACTAGCTTCCACCTGTGACTTCGTCTGGGTGGGCCCGGGATGAAAACTATCCTATATTTTACTTTAAAGTATCTATGTGCTAAAAAATCATCCAAATCGGTTGAACCGTTTAAGCGTGATTGAGTAACAAACATCTGAACATCCAAACATTCGCATTTATATTATAATTAGGATCATGTCATACGGTTTATTGGTGACCTCGACTGCTTATTGAACCAGCTGCAATCTGTGCTTCATGGGATCATCTCACGTGTACAATTGAAGTCAAATTCAATTTACTTATGTTTCAGTAATTTAAGGCCTTCCTGAAGTATTTCCCCGACATCTGAATAAAATTGGCTATCTACAACTGGTTACGGTCCATTTAGATTTGCTAACTAATACTGCACACACATACTTATATATTGTTATGCAGTAATAACATAACACTGACCGTAGCAGTTAATTGTGTTTAAAGTTGCATAGATCTTAGAACTTTAACGTACCAAAGTATATGTGAAAAATCTTTTACGGATTTGAAAAATGATTTCTCTAAAGAGTCATAAATATTAAATAATACCATTCCCTCAAGTCACCCGATGCCCATTGACGTACATAATAAGGTTTACTTATGTTGAACTTAACTAAAGAAAATACAGGTGGAGTAACAATGCGATCCCCAGAGTGTTCCCTCTTCGCTGTTATTATAAGAAAAAAAGTCCCATTGCCTATTTCTTTGGTGAATTACTTTGAAACGAATAAATAAATGAAGGATCAGAGGATTGAATTAGAAGAGTCGTCTAATAAAGAAATCTGTTCATTCATAAAAGTTGTAAGGGTGAACTAGGAGGAAGTCGCTTGGAAAAGCAACACAGAAGACTGAGGGGCAGAGTGTTTGGTTGCATAGGTACATTTATTTAATTTAACAGCTGGTTGCAAAGCTATAACTTTAACCTAAATAGTGCATAAAAAAAAAGGTAAGTCGTAACTTAAAATTCTAGAGGTTAAAAATTATGAATCAATTATATTATTCTAAGTAAGGTAATTATAATTTTGTTATCGTTGATTGCCGAGTTAATTATTTTTGTGTTTAAGTACCTCTATTTATATGAATTCATATTGAAACTGTCAGGTATAGGGTCAGTGGCAAGCACTGGGATGTTTAGTTAAAGAGCGTACTTTGAGACTGTGTTAATAGTAGATAGTAACGAAACTTACTGCAGTAGTTTACGACAACAAGTATTTACTTAGTCAAAATCTGGTCACCGCATAATATGATGCTTTATGTCAAGTGTTGACATTGTCACTCGGAGCACGAATAATTACGTAATTTTGCAAAGAGAAAGTGTGCGAATCGGCGGTTTCTTTGTATATATGTGTAGTGAATCATCTGCGGTTTTACTTATCTGTGTCATCAACGACAATGGCGGCAGGTATTGGCGGGAAAAAGATCGGATTTCTTTTTGATGTGATGTCGAATTATTTGATATTAAAGTATTTCCCTGAGAGCTTTGAAATATGTCATTTTAGTATGCAGTCTATTAGGAACTTTATAGATTTTCATTCTTTGTAATTATTGTATTGAATTCTTTCTTTTTAACTTTCGGACTAAAACCTCGTTCCCAAATAACGATTTTGTAACTGACTCTTTGGTTGGCTTTTATATCTTTCGGTTTTAATGGTCTGATCACAACCGTTTTTTTCGTTTACGATCTCACAAATTTAGAGGTTCACATTTAATTAAGCTGAAACAGCATCAAGACTAAAACTGAAATCCCAAAATACCCTCTCAGTGACGCAGCTTGCGTATTTTTATATTTTAGGTAACTTTACGCTCTGAACACCGCCGCAATAATTACGTTTTTGCCTCACCACTCACCCTTGTTTTAAGTTTACGATTTTTTCATTACATTCACTTTATGAGTATCGGTGATGGGTGCTCTCAGTGACTTTGTACACTTCTAAGAATAATTTACTTTAAAAACAAGTTTTTCTAAAACATGCAATGAAATATTGACGTTGTGTTCTTCATAATGGGCTTCGAAGCATCACGTTTCGGGCGCAGTCCATTCCACAATTTGTGGCACAGGATCACAGCGTTCAGCCATGAAAATTAAAGTTTGATTTCTTGGAGTTTTTAAATTTATTTAATTGCATGTTTGAGAAAAGCACTATACATACCACGGCGTGAAAAGGGGTTGTCAGCCTCATAACTATCCGACCTCGATACGCTCGGCCGTCTATATGTACTCGGCCGGCAACCCCTTACTTCCCGGCCTCTGTAGTAATGTACTATTTACCGACTTCAATTCATTACTCTGCCAAGCCACATGCACCCCCACACCACACACATTTCCTTTCCATTTACCACACGAAGGGTAAAAATCAAAAAAATTGTACATAGTTAAGAGCCTTAATCTAATCTACGCTTTAACTTCTCATTTTAGTAACAACAATTACCCATGTAAAATGTATAGGAGTATTCCGAGAGTCAATTATGCGTTGATTATTACAGAAGAAAAACCAAACCTACCGCTATATGTGGGCAGATAATATTTGAGGAGTTCAACTCATCAAGAATATCAGAACCACCTTTGGCTTCATTAGTTCCTATTTTAACGGAATCATATCAGAATATGTGACGTATACTTTTATAGTTTTACGTACATCATTGGGGAGTTCCAGGACACATCTGTGGTCCTCATAATCAGTTCCACTTCACCACATTTGTGATTTCCGTGTGTAAATACACGAGTTATAAATAGGTAATAATATAAAATACCGAAATCACTACTCCCTTGCCTAATATAATTGGGGAGTTCCCTTAATTCCTCATGGATCCCATAATAAAACTGGATTTAAAAAAAGAACGGGACCAACCTGGAAGCATACACTTACAAACCAAAAAAAAATTACAAATCGGGTCATAAATGACGGAGTAAAAAAGACAACCGAATTGAGAATCTCTTCCTTTTTTAAGTCGGTTAAAAATGCATTATGCTATCGGTCTGTACGTCTTAAATCTATAATGCAATTATTTAAGTCTATAAATTATTAGTTGCTACATCCATACATACAATTGGAACATATTAATCAGTTGATTGCCTTTTAAGTACCTATTTATTCGCATGCAATGAATGTGACAGATCTTGTTAGAATTACAAAATTGGTACAATTTTTCATTTTTTTATTACGTATAGGTACGCATTTGACCACTATCTCGCCTGATGGTAAGTGATGATGAGGTCGAGGGTGTTACATACATACCTAGATAGTACCTATTCACTCTCGTTTTGAAAAGATCCAAGTTATATGTAACTGGTAAAAGGTTTGCCGGAAGCGAGTTCCACTCTTTGGCTGTCCTCGCGAGAAAACTGGAAGCAAAGCGCTTCGTGCGAATCAGTGGTAAATAACAATATAAGGGTGCAACCCACCACCGCGCCTAGTCCCACGATGGCGAAATGGTGAGGGCGGGATTAATTCATGTAATCCTAGCGCACACTCCGAAATCTTGTAGAACACCGATAAGCAGGCTACTTTTCTACGGTGTCCCAGTCTTTGCATTTTAGCCTCAGTTAAATCTAGGTCACCAATGAGCTTCCTGGCACGCCCATCAATCACAAACAAGGCGGCTAGCTGATATTTAGCGGATCCATCCCAGAGGTGGCAACAGTACTCCATAGATGACCGGACCTGTGCTTGGTAAAGCTGAAGAACCTGCCCGAGTGTGAAGTACCGCCTCACCTTAGAGAGGATGCCAAGTTCTTTTGCTGCAGTTTGCGCCAAGGATTCAATGTAGAGCCCAAAGTTCATTAATTATATTGATGAGACGAGTGAGTGTAGGGTTAGCGTACTAATTATTACGTCTACTGCGGTATGATCTTCATTCATTCGGTCATTCTAAGGAAAATGGAACGGCGTTCCAAACGTCCTCACCGCCACCTTTATTAACCGCGGTGCCCAGTGACCAAGCGGAACCAATTTTACTAATACAGAATAACCCTGGCACCTACTTAAACATACATTTTATTGATTTTAATTCCAAATTAATGTCACAATATTACAGAGACTGGCGCGAACAGCGGTTGAAACTCTTTTCTTGAGAATGTCCCGCTTGCCTACAAGGATCGCGTGTTAAATAGTAATTAAAGTAGCGTGATTGGCCGCCGAATAGCGATGAATCATGTGTCGCAGGAGACCGTATGTCGAGTTTTCCTCGAGATGTAAGGTACTTTACCACCCCACCATGTCGTAAAGGTAGTATGGGTACCTACCGAGATTCGACCTCATATACGACTGTTTATTGGCTTGCGAGCTCCGGTTTTGATGAGAGTGTTTATGGCCGAGACTTTGACAACATAAGCAAGCAAGATAGGATGGATATAAGAAAAAAAATCAAATATAATGAAAATTTACATGAAATTCTACCAAAAAAATAGAAGTTTTGCAAGATAATTTACTATTATATACAGATACGAATATAAACAAGGTAAATGTTTAATGAAGAATTAATGCATATAATTAATCTCATGTTCGTTATCCATAGCGTCTAAATGAATATCAAAATTGATTTTGATTAGACTTCATGTAATCTAAATGCAACGAACCGAAGTCTGCGACGACACTGTTTCACCATTTACTGCGGCAGCCTATCATCAAAATAAAACTTACAAAATCAATTTTTGTATATTTTCTTTTTTTACTATAAAGTGCTGCCCGCCGTAAATAGCTTTTTTCTTGCATCGAGGTCGTATGGCGTACTCTATAGTAAA
The DNA here is from genome assembly GCA_947049275.1 of Epinotia bilunana. Taxonomy (NCBI): domain Eukaryota; kingdom Metazoa; phylum Arthropoda; class Insecta; order Lepidoptera; family Tortricidae; genus Epinotia; species Epinotia bilunana. The sequence continues at coordinate 23,848,882 of OX346253.1, forward strand.
GCAATCAAAGTATAATAATATAATAAACCAAACCAAGTCATGAAGTCCGACAGTAACTTACCTAATTTAATGTTCGCTGGATTTAATGGCACGATGAAAACTTAATTTGATTTGAAACCGCACACTGCAAACATAATTTTTATTTAAAATGTCCCGAATTATTATGAACATAACTTGGGCTTATATTGTCACCACTCCACCGCATTACGAGCTGCGCTAAATTGCACATATGTACACCGAATCTGATGCATTCAAGAGTAATTTTAAGTCTTCTTATTTCTTTACACATCTGACTGCCATCGAGATCACGGACTTGAGCATTCAATATAGGTCGCAAGTATCAGGTAAATGTGTTTCACTTAGGCCTTTTAGCATCCGAAACGCATTAGCCGCCGAAGTTTATTCCTGAAAGCACTTCATTTAACCTTGCAGTTGAGCATGATTGCATGCAGTATTTTAAAAGGACGACGGTTAAGATCGGCTATGTTTTCTTGGGAAACCTGTGTCATCGTTGTGGTTAATTGTGGTTTACTTATAAAAATAGAACAATCAAATCCCAGAATGGTTTGTTTAGGCAGTGTTCAATAATATCATTGTACCTATCGCTTCAATGTATGTGCCTACGTGTTAACGTACCTGCGATAATATATTAGGCATCATAACGGCACTGCGTCGTTTAGTCGAACCAGCAAGTGTACTCGTAATCAATTCAAGTTTAGGTGGAATTATTATACGATTCGATTGTCACCGTACCCGTTTTGATAAGGTACTTTTTGCTATATACGGCCATTTTGTCTCGCCCACAAATGGTTAGTTTGATAGTTCTTTGGTGAGATGCCAGCTGGCGGCGCCATTACCTAACGTTCACAGGTCTGTCAAATATGGTTGAAGCAACCCGCCCCGTAGCACCTAACGCCTTCTGCAAATTACACGTATGCAAAAAACAGGCACGCACAAAATCATGAAAGACACTTGAATGTCGAGCATGCCATTCATAAGGGCTTATAAAGGGCAAGTGCGAACACAGAGGCTCCTCCATACAGTGCATAATTGTGTCAACACGTCACCACGCCACGCTCGCAGGGCCTAAGTGCCTTGGCGTTTGTGCAATAAAAAGAAATTAAGATTCGTTTACTCTCGCAGCAGTCTTGCAAAATCAATTGGCCTGGAAAAAAATGATATATTGTTTACTGTTTTAATCGAAACAGGTTTCATCGATACATACTGGAGTCTGTATAAAAACTAACCGTTAATAACCGTTAATATACATTGTGTCAGTAGGTACTCGTTTGTTGTTAATATATACTTACATTGTATGAGTAGGTACAGTCTGAGGTCATAAGTCCGGCCGAGTTAGTGCCATTATATATTTCTACATGGTTTTTCATTTATTTTATGCATGCAGTTAACCACCATGTCAGGAGTCCAATTGTTGAAACATTGCACACCTTACGTGCCTAAGTCAGACAACAATTGCAATATCGGTCCCTCCATTCCTGGCTGGCTTGACGATGGAGACGAATAGTGGCATAAGAACTTATTAAAACATCAGCGCAACACCAATCAGTTTGTGTCTTTTCGCATAATCTAGATGAATATTAGATGTCCTTGCAAAGAAAAGTACAGTCGGTAATAGTTTTTTTTTAAATGAGATTTTGACAGATCTTATTTAATTTATATTTAAAATGGAGCACGCTTTAATCAAAAACAAAAACATATCGTAAACTATGAATAAAAATCAACGCTTAAATAACACGTAGTCATAAAACGCTGGGTGCCTCATTTGTCGCCGGCTATTAACATGAGATTTTTAAATATAGCGCCTTATGTCACCGGATCGTTCTAAATTAATGCAGATTGTAAATCTTGTCGCGCTACAGACAACGCGCAATTGAAAACACCTTCTACACAGTACACAGAATGCAGCAACAATGTGTCCATATAAGTTTAAAGCAAAGCAGCTGCACGCATCCACCCGCGTAGTACTAAAAATACAGGTGGACCCGCGGGATAAAATTATACTTAGCATAATACGTTCTATTCTATATATTTGTGATATAATTTTTGATATCGGATGAGTAAGTAATTCCGGAGATTATCCCCAATATAAAAACTTTACCTCCTTGATATAGGGTAATTCCGGGGTAAATAGACTATAGTGCAATACCAGTTTAAACTGTTTAGTCCTAGATATTTGACTTGTAGGCAAGATAGTCTTTGACAGAATAAAAATATTTATCTATTAGCCATTCTGTTATTAAAACTATTTGTGAGGCATTCTTCAATGAATTTGGGTAGAATATTATAGATCTGAATAGGCATGCAGTATGAATTGTTTATATAAAGTTTGTTAAAATATTTAATGTACAGTCGTGGAAGGTGAAACTTTAATTGCTTTAAAGAGAGTAGAGTATTACACACGGCTCTTAAACATTTTTTCTGTACCAAGAATACATTTTGGACCTCCACGGAGTTACCCCAGATAATCAAGCCGTAGCTGAGTATAGAGGACATATAGCTGTGGTAAGCTGCTAATTAAGCCGCGCGACGAAGTTCTGCTTAATCTTCATAAGGCAAACACAAACGTATCCAGTCTCTCGTAGTCGTAGACGAAGGCAACATTAAATTTCCTGTTCCAAACACAATTGTTGCCAAGTATACAGTGTGTGGCCTGTAACAGGGGCAAATATTTAAAAGGACGCTTTCTTATTTAGAGCATCTGTAGTAACCCCTTGTGTCCAAGTTTATTTTTAATTCGGATTAATGTTGATCTGAAGTTATGACCTTCAAGTAATGTATCTTGGCACCACGCGATCATAGCACAGCAGTCAATGCAGATTTTGAGGTAAGATCATTTTCAACACAATTGCTCGTAACGTACCTCTTATTGTGTCGCTTTTAGGCTTATAATCCTGGATATTAAACACGCGTGTTTTATAACATTACAACACTTGTTTGTTTATGGTTATATCCCGATTAAGTCAGGTTGGCACCTTGCAGCAAGATGTATGCGTGCACACGGTGCATTCTTAAATTAACCGGGTTGTGTACAGCTTTTTCTTTAATTCTCGGCAAATAGATTCTTACTCGACTAAACAAATTAAATCCTTTTTGTTAATTAATTGACTATTTCTTTTTGGATATGATATAGAAACGTTTAATTTAGTAAAACTATTCACTTTTGATAACATCTTAACATGAATTAATAAAGATAACATTTTAAAACGAAAATATTTATTTAATTTTGTATTGGCTGTTTAGAGATTTCATCTCATGCGCGAGCACTGCGCAAACTTCACGAAAAAACTGTTGCGCGCCATTTGAGGTTATTTCACAGATATTTGTAAACATTGTTAATAAGTGTTTGGTTATTAACAAAAATTTTGACTCGGGGTGACTAGAAAAGTGATAAAAAGAATGGACGCCACTGGAAATTCTTGGCGATGTATACAACATGTGAGTAAAAACCTGTTGCCATAAATAAGTAAAGAAACTTGGCAGGCCTATAAAATTTTCATCTTATGAAAAGGATTTTTTCCTCGCAAAATGTGTTGAAAAACGTCGTATGAAACGCGTGAGCTTTGATAATTACATCCTCGGCTCTCTTATCACGCTCACCTGCGGCTCGCGTGATAATTCCGCCTCTGGTGTAATTATCAACATACCTCACTTGTATCACAATGTACTATTAATGAGTGATAAGTTTTTACACTTTTGTTTTCAAAAAATATTTTTGTGATATCATTAATTTTTTGTTATCTTTTTAGTGTTTTTTAAATGAAAAAAACTACTCGTGTCACCCCAGAAGAGTAAAAAATACACGTGAACATAATTTAAAGAAAAAAAAAACAGAAAAAAAATCATTTTTTAGGGTTCCGTACCTCAAAAAGAAGAAACGGAACCCTTATAGGATCACTTTGTTGTCCGTCCGTCCGTCCGTCCGTCTGTCCGTCCGTCCGTCTGTCAAAACCCTTTTTCCCAGGAACGCGTGGAGGTATCAAGCTAAAATTTATACCAAATACTCTGGTCTACTGTCTTTTGGAGCTGTGAAAAAATTAAAAAACTTCTAAGCCAACGCAATCAAAAGATACAGCCGTTTAGAATATAATAAAGGAGAACATAAAACAATGGAGAAAAGATAATCAGACAAAAACCAACACGGCATGTAAACGAAAGAAACTGTCGCGGATGTGGGGAAAATTATTATGAGACACATCTTCGAACGCTGGTTTCAGTGCAGTGTGCCGGTTTTGGCTATATTAGAATTGCATCGATTCTGAGGATATGTGCTTAAGAATAAAAAACCGGCCAAGTGCGTGTCGAGCCACGCGCAGTGTAGGGTTCCGTAGTTGCCCGTCTGTTTTAGTTACATCAACGTGCGGTGCGGTTGCGTCGGCCCAATTTGTACGAAAATTAGCCTTTCCAAGTACACATTAAGTTGGTCGACTATTACTCGGTAAGTACTTAGGCCTACTTGTTCGTGATAGTTTTCCTTTTAAATTCATTATATGTATTACTAACAAGATTTTTTTCACATCCCCAGTAGTAGTCGGCAATATCTCGCTAACGAATTACTGATTTGAAAAATAGTTTTAGAAAACCCATAATATTTTTAATGGGCTACCCAACAATACCCCACACCATGGTTTGAGGAGGAGATAAACATCCGCATCCAAAACACCCTGCGATGCAGTGCAGCCCTCCACAAGGTGTTGGTGTCCAGGCTTCTCAGCAGGAATACAAAGTTAAGGATCTATAAAACTGTCATAAGACCCAAATCAATCCACAAAAAGAGGAACGTCAACTCCTTGTAGCGGAAAGGAAGGTCTTGCGTAAGATCCTGGGACCTGTCAAGAGGGACGACGGCACGTGGAGGATTAGTAAAAACATAGAAATCCAGGAGCTGGTGGTCAAACCGAACATCATCGGCGTAACCAAATCACACAGACTTGGCTGGTTCGGTCACCTACTCCGAATGGGAGAGGATCGTGCTGCCAAGAGAGCGTACGTGGGACGACCGACTGGTCGCCGCCCGGTTGGGCGACCCAGGTACCGCTGGGAGGACAGTGTGCAGGCAGATCAGCGACATCTTCAAGTCGGCAACTGGCAAGAAGTTGCGCACGATCGGGACAGATGGCGTGCTCTCGTTTCGGAGGCCAAGACCCTCTTTGGGTCCCTGAGTCAAATTAGTTAGTTAGTTAGTAGTTATGGTTTGACGAGAAAAAAAAATTACATCCCCGCTTTAGGTGTAGGGGAGGTACCCTAAAAAAAAATCTTTTTTCAAATTGTATTGTATTGTTTGGTCGGCGTGATTGATTCATATACCCATGCCTAATCACAGTTTTCTAGTAGTAATAGTTACTGAGCTAAGCCGAAGACGGACAGACAGACAGACAGACAGACAGACAGACAGACAGACATGGCGAAACTATAAGGGTTCCTTGTTGACTACGGAACCCTAAAAAATAGACAAAAACATACTAACGGAGAGAGTTATGTTATGGCCATCTTTCCTACAAAGGTATGGTCATCAGACCCGGACACATTGGTAGAGATGGCCAACCGTGTTAAAAATTAAAACTTTCTTTCGAGATTATTTAAGAATTTAGAAATTATTCTATTTTTTGTTTAATAATCCAACATAAATTGCCCAAAGTTTAATAAGAAATGAAAATTTCTTTCGTAACGTGTTTAAGCTTAAAAGTGTCCCGAAACAAACTATGACTAACTACCCCGGACTTAGAAGAAGTATAGATTTTAACGATTTATTCTACTATAATTAAGACTCAGATTCGATATTGTCTGAATTAACAGGAGATATCCCTAGAATATCACTTTTGCTTCAATTACCTATCTATGTGGTTTTGAAACCAAAGAAAGTATGGATGGTTATCCCTTTGCTATTATAGGGACGTCTCATTTTGTCATTTCGAATTCGAATCAAGTGACTATATTTTTAAACGAGGGGTGTTATAGTCTAAGATGTTGTCTGTGTGTCTCGTCTGTGGCATCGTAGCCATGCCAAACGGATAAACAAATTTAAAAAACATTGTACCTATGTCAAGATCACGTCAAGATGGTTCTTAGCTATGTTTGTTTTGTCGGTTTTTTAATGTACATATGTTAGTTATCAAATTGTTCTACAATACAAATATGACACTCGTTTGTATTTATTTATTTATATCAGGCAACAAAGGCCCAAATTTGAGCATTTCTCAAAAAAAACGTCACTATTATTAATTGTACATTTTTCTAGGAATTTTATGTTATTTCCACTCAGAATCAGGAGCCCTTTCGACCCTGGTATGACAAAAAACTGTCCCAAAGATATTTTTCATATTGTGTTACCATTTACCTTATACTTTGTATGGTGATAACACACTAGGAAAGTTCAAAAATGTATGGATATTTTGGGACACTTTTTTTCTCCTATTGGGATGGAAAGACATCGTGATTTTGAGTAGAAAAAACTTAATAGTTGCAGAAAATCTCCGAAAAGATGTAGTGGCATTTTTTTTGAGACACGCTCATTTAGACATATCTTACAGACTAACATACCTACATATTGATATATATTTGCTAAGTGGAATTCCCAGATTCTGTAGACTGTGCCCTCGGCGGGGGCCGATTTCTGCGCCTGACGTCGCTCTAGGGCACATCTTTGTTAAGGACATCACATCTTGTAATTACGCTCCAAATATAAATCCGCACGCCGTCGCAATCAATTAACATTGGACTAAGTCGATTGTCAACGAAGTAAAACTGTGCAGTATGGGTAAACCAACTCTATAGTTTGGTTAGCATGGATACTCTACACTGTTAAAAAACCGGCCAAGTGCGAGTCGGACTCCGTACAAAACTGTAGGTATATATGTAATAACTTAATTTTTTTTTATTATATGATGTACTTAAAAATTTACGGTTTTCGCAATTTTTCCTTTATCTGTGCTATTAAGATGTTACTTCATACCAAATTTCAAGACTCTTGAGTTCACGGGAAGTACCCTGTAGGTTTTAATTCCCTTGCGAGTTTCGAAACTTTGCGGAATTTTTCGGCATAAACGGCTGTATCTCTTGATTGCGTTGGCTTCGAAGTTTGATTTTTTCACGGCTCCGAGGGACAGTAGACCTGAGTATTTGGTATACATTTTAGCTTGATACCTCTACGCGTTCCTGAGACAAAGGATCTTGACAGACGGACGGACTGTCGGACGGACGGACGGACGGACGGGCGGACCACAAAGTGATCTTATCTTCCGTTTTTTCCTTTTGAGGTACGGAACCCTAAAAATGTATATGTCAATTACGGAAAATACAAATTGTCTTACGTATTTTTAACTATAAATAAAACAACACTGACATTAAATATATATACAGCTTTACCTATTCTTGTCACATACGGTGATCGTCAAGAGCCACAAAACACAAGTTAATATCATTTGACGACCGCTTTAGCCTAGTTGGTAGTGACCCTGCCTGCGAAGCTAGAGGTCCCGGGTTAGAATCCTGGTAAGGGCATTTATTTGTGTGATGAGCACGAATATTTGTTCCTGAGTCATGGTTGTTTTCTATATATTTAAGTATTTATTTATCTATATAAGTATGTTTATCGTCGTCTAGTACCCATAGTACAAGCTTTGCTTAGTTTGGGACTAGGTCGATATGTGTAAGATTGTCCCCTAATATATATATTAACCTTTACAAAAATAAACCGTGTTTTGTAAGTAATACATTATATTTGAATTGAAAATCTCAAAGTACAGCTGCAGGATAAAAACTTGTAAAAGATATCTTAGCTTACTCATTTCGAATCGCTGAGCTCTAATATATTGCTATATTTATTTGGTTGGAAGCAATAAGGTTTGTTTGCGACGGCTGTTGTAAATGGAGTACCTACCTAAGAAACTTTAAAACTTAAAATAAACATGAAACGTAGTCATTTTTTACCTATTCACTTCTAAATGTGTATTGTACCAACTGCAAAATTCACGTATATTCCGAGTAATATTTACGGGTAAGGCCGCTAATTTTGACCTATGTGACATATAATGAACATAAAAATATATACGTGACGTTACCATAAAACGTAACAAGCTTAGATCATACTGGTAAATAATCTCATTAGATAACGTAGATAAGAAAAAAAAGTTAATTACATTTTTTTTTATCGATTAAGAAGCCTAAAAACAAACAATTAAGTATTTTCACGTAACATTAAAATCAATAGAGTAGAGTAGTGTCATTAAATTCGAGTACAGTTTGAACAATAATTATAATGGCAAAACATAATTCTATGTTATACGAATAATTATACTAACTTTTTATTAGTCGTAAAAATACCCACCTAACATACTCTGTTTTATCATGGAAAATGTAAGTTAGTATTTTTCTGTGTGAATATCCCTTTACCAATTATTTACGTTACGTTATTTAAAAATACGTTGCATATATAAATATAATAAAACATGTCACTTGCGCCAGAAACATTACCCTATCGTATGAAAAAACAACCGGTTAAAATTAATCACTACTTACCCTTAAAACACAGTCACTTTCGAAGTAATTTTGGAAAACTTTGTCTCCGTTACCTTTGACTGCCATTTGCGAACAAACTTTTATTTAGCAAGCAAATAAAGATTAATAAGAATGCCTGAGACTTGGCTCTACGAAATATCTCACAACTTTTTACGATGGAAGAGTTTCGAGACTTGGCCTCTTTTTTACGTGGTTTTTTTTATGGGATCTCACTTCTTTTTGTACGTTATTGTGTTATCAATACATACGAATAATGGATGCAGTCCCATTCTTGCTTTTTCATGTTTTGACTCATTCACTGCAAATATAACGTTGTAATCCTATATGTTTATATGGGATCACAAAGTAATTTATGCAGTTGGTGTATCTAGAAAACTGGAGTGAAATTGCATTTTTTTGTCTTGATTTATTTATACACTCAACGCTAATTGTATTCTAAATTTGAAGCTTCTATCTGTTAGAAGTGCCTTAGACTTTTGATGATCGGTGAGTCAGTCAGTGAGTGACAAAATTAAGAAACTTTGACTAGTTATAATTCTTAAACCACTGGTTCAAATTGCATGAAATTTGAAATATATCGTGGTTATACAATGCGTGCTTGGTTACTGAAAATTCAGGCTTCTAGTTTTATTCACAACGAAGTTATAGGGGGGTCGAAAATGGCCTGAACCGCTTCGAGAAAAGGATGGTACGGCCGTGCCGCTCGCTGTGTTGCTCGACTTGGCGGGGGCACTGCCGTGCCCCCAGATAATCATACTTTTATGTTTAAGCAAAAACACTACCATGAGAAAATCCGTATTATGAAAATACTACACGATTTAAGTACCTACTCGTGGTAGAAAAAATTGCCATTTTTCGTTACGTTTTCGACGGAAATGTTTTATTATTATTTATTGCTAAGGATTTAAATCACTTGCTACCTTGACAGTTTTTATCGCGTAATATAATAAAATTATTTTTAAAATACACCGAGGGGTGTTACCAATTTTTTTTAATGAGCATTATACATTTTAAACATCCAAATTGCTCAAAATTCGCGGCCTGACCCCGAGTGTGTATTATCTATGCGGTGTTTCATGTACAGTTGAGTTTTCCAATAGCTACACAGACAACCTTTCAAAAATATCTATACAGAGACTTTACTGTTACTGATATAAAACACCATGTGTAGATATTTTTGAAAGGTTGTCTATATAGATATTGGAGAACTCGAGTGTGCGAGCTGGTGATCGGGCGCGTGTTGTACGCACCCGATCACCAGCTCGCTGGACTGATCAGAGGGGTAAATAAGTAACTTTTAGAACAAGCATTAGGACACATCAACTGTCATTTGCTCACACAAGATTTACATTTGAATCTACCTAAACGTACGAACGAAGCAATCGACCATTTATAAAAAAAAGCTACTGAGTCCACTTCGTTCCAATGTTCTTGGACTTCGTCTGCACAACTGCGACCACTCTGAGAAGGGGCTGTCTCAGAAGAAGTTTCATTATGGCAGTACTCCTGAAAGTTTAGTGGTAATGAACGAAGGAGGAGGAATTAGAATTAATTTTGATTGTGGTACATGCCGTCATATTGTCCAACACTTACGTATCATAAGTAAGTATATTTCTAAGCTCCATACTCCAGAGCCGAGAACACTCAATGTGTTATTCAATAAAAGCGTGTTAATATGAGTGCTTTAAGAGTTACGCCACTAGGCGAAGCTAACAGAGCCCCCATTGTATTCCTTTATTGCCGCTTAGAAATCTGAAAAAGAGAACCGAAACTGTTAACTGCTTGACGCCCACTATCTACACTTTCGGACAAACATTGATGATATTCAATTTCGAAGACTTGTAGTTATAAGAGTTTCTTAACTTTGCTAATTATGCTTTACTGTACACAAGCTTAATAATGGTATGATGCATCATTAATATCGTATTTTAAGTACGTTCGATTAAACTTATTGTTATTTATTTTAACGAAACCGACCCTTGTTTGTCTCTCACGAAAGGATATTTATCATCAGGCTTAATAAACAAACAAACGGAGTCGTGAAACCATTTCGTCATTCAACACATCGTATCGCCGACATTCGAACGAATCGAGCTCTGACGCAACAGCTTCTTGCAGACAAAGAAACGACCAAAAATAATATTTTCTCAGTTTGGGATCACACGACACGCCTGTCATAGTCTGAGATTTACACCATATCTGTCAGCCGGAGACAAAGGGGCCTTGTGCCAGGGCGCTGATGTCATACCCCTAGAACTGATTCTCTAATTAATAGACCGACTTTTATGACCCGCTGCGGTAATTTCTGGGATCAGTTTTCAAAGAAAAATAAGAAATACGACAGCAAAGTTAATGACCCGTTCTTTATGTGAAACCGAAGTATAAATTACGGCAAGCGTTAACCTTTGTTAGCGTCAAAATAAACTAGGCGAAAACTTAGTTCAAAGGCACTCAAAGAGAATTAGACCGCCTTTCTACCGTAGAGGCCGTGTTTTTTCTGTTCTGATCATGTCCGACTCCAAATTAACAATCCGCTGTTTATGCGAGTAAGAGTCAAATTAGGTTTCTATTCTGTTTATTCCACGCGCCCCGAAATTTTGCTAAAGTCGAAATAATATCTCTAACAGCAATAAAATGGATGGTAGGTTATAAAGGCCAGATTATTAATAGTAATATATCATCGAAGTAGACAACCAGTCGCGGGTACAGTATCTCTAAGATCTACAAGTCGAAATCGTGCTCAAAATCCTATGTCACAGCTTTGCCTTCTATCATATCAGATGGTGCTGACAAAATCGTGGCTAACGGATTACGTGTTACTGCAACTACGTATTTTATTCATTAAATTAAAAATAAGATTAAAATCACTGTATGGTTATGATTTGACATAGGCAAACGAAATCAATATACATATACATTGAACGTTAAGGATACGTCGGATCCCAAAAGAAACGCAATTCAGTGAAATATTGAGGAACGGAATGCAAAAGCAAAGTATTGCTAGACTTATAATGTTCATTCACTATGCACAAGCTTCATTCGTTGGTTAGCTTACTCATTCTTGGTTTTATTTTCTATTTACATTTGAACTCCTGATAAATTTGGCATTGCTCTCACAATCAGTTTAAAAATCTACAGATTTTCTTTATAAATAATCGTAACTATGATAATCATCCTCCGAAATATAGCTACCCAAAAAGGCTCTATTACATAGAAGTTTATTTTAAAAATACCTATCTAAGAACCAAACTCCATACTCAATACTTCACTTCTGGGACAGTAGACTGTAGACACTTCTTATTCAGTAGAACAATGTGTAAAGGGCTTATGACTCAACTCCGCTCCCTAATTAAGATGCTAAATTCAGGTAGGTGTCATAAGCCCCTTAGTATTGTCCCTTAGTAACACACGTATGTTACTAGCGCTGGACGGGTTAATATCTCTATCACACAGCGGTGCGGGCCCGCGTTGCTACCGCGGCGGGCCCGCGCTACCGTGCGATAGAGACGCCACGCTACTGTGCGAAAGAGATAGAGATACCGCCCGACCCGCGCCGCGTACGAACCACGTTCGGTGTGTGGAGGCCTTTACTGCAGGATCCGCGACGGCATTCTAGCGTGAGTTTCGGAAGTCATCCCTGAAAGTCCAACATGTAGAGAGCACTAGAGTTGTAAGCGTCCATAGGCGTGTATGCTTGGCATTCGGTGCTACGCGCGTTTTTTTGCGCTAAAAAGAAAACCATTATTTTTTGTGTCAGGTTGAACTGCGATTGAGACGCTTTGTCAATACTGTACTGAATTATTTATACGTAATTGGAAGGTCAGATACGATACGACATTGGTTGCATTCTACTCAATCAGTAATTTTTTTCGACATTAAGTTTAGCACTTCTTGTAGGTACTCACTTATGTGACAAGATAATTGACTTGTATTCACTCGAAGAATTTCTATATTTGTGTCTGCTCCAGTCCAGGAATCCTACATTAAACAAAGATCCATAAGAAACCTTTTACCCCGTGAAATATTAAATCTTAGATGTTAAAGTCAAAATTTATACCCAGTCTAACGCTTTAACCTGAGCTCTACAAAGTTAACGGTCCAATATTAAGGAACTTAAATCCATTTAAGGGTTGTTGAGGGAAAATAAATCAGAGACGCCGCCCGCCCGTTCGTCGAACTCTGGAGTTGGGAACAATCGGAGCGAAGATGTAAATTAAATCGAGTGGCTGGAGGCCGGGCGCGGCGGGAATCGCCTGACTACAGACCATCGGCGACAGATGTACAAGTACTATTCAATACTATGATCTACTTACACTTAAGAAATATAATCAATAGGAGAGACCCTTCTCTGACACACTGGGAATAGAATATCCCTATATTCTCGTTTATCTCCACTCAATCTAACACAATTCATCAAATGAACCTCATCCTTTGCCTTTATCATAGTTTACTATGGCGGCTGCGGAATGGAGACAGTCATAAATAGCTGGAGGAGACTCACATAGATCACATAAGCTACGTTACCTTATGGTACGTGAATTCTAAGCAATGACTAGATTTCTAATTCATAGACTACTCCGTGCACTCAGTTGAGTCTGAAGTGGAACGTAGTAATTTCAGCGGCTGTAAACACAACAGTTGTCGCAGCAATGCTGTTTACAGGTGTTTGGAAGGAGGCTGTGTAGCTTAGTTTTTTTTGGTTTTTAAATTTCTGAACCCAATGGGGTCATTTTGAGACGCCGGCATCGGGCTGCTTTGAAACATACGTTTCCGTTAGCTTATAACAATTAATCCACAGCTTACAGGTGTAAACGAAACACACTGTACGATACGTTGTACCCTACTGGACCCAGTTGTATCTGGGGTCCGCTTTGGCACCTAATTCCCAAGACTTGGCGGTAACACATGTTTAAGGAAAGCGGTAGCGACTGCACCTTGCTTGACCTTCCAACTCCAACTCAGAGCGAAAACTAGAACTTGTGGGGATTAGACCGGTTTTCTCACGATGTTTTCCTTCACATTCTAGGCAGGTATACTAATAGTATTAATACTGTTTTACTGAATATTTTATTGAAACAAATAAGAGTCTAGCATTATTAGTCATCCCGTATAGGTAAATAAATTATCGTAAAGTGGAACCTCTGTCCTTCCTAAGCGGTGTTATCTGTAGCGAGGCTCTCTTAACATCTACCAACGAGTTCTTTTTACTTTTCTAACAAGTTTCGTAGTCTCGAACGTTTGTCACCCGGAGTGGACTGGAAATCTCCAGTTACCAACTCTAAGCTACGTGTTCAACTTGTGCGTGAAAATCTACTTTTTTTAAGTTATTTTGGAAAACATTTTACCAATTAAATATATCGTTTTAATAAATTACAAAAATTATTTTGGTCAATGCAATTTTTCATCACGTACAGGAATGTGTCCGAAGCCATCAGATGCCACTGGTTTGACACTATCCTAAGATAATAAATAGAAAATGAAACGCTAAAAACATTCTGTTACGCACATTTTTTTATATTTTGTACTTTATATATATCGCTTTTATGGATGGTGTATCATTATTCATTAGTATTTGATTGTAATATTTTGTTACTTTTCTTACAAATGTCACTCATGAAGGCATTTCTATATTCAGACATTTAATCTAGCTAGATGCCATGACGACATCTATCTCTTTACAAGTAGGTACCCCTATATCCAAATTGCAATTGTTTGATCTCAACATGCCCAAGGTAATTGTGTGTAAACATTTGAGTTTTAATTCGAGTATTTATCTTCTACAGTGGTCAACTTCGCAACTTAAATGAAACGGTATAATGCAATTTGACTGCAATTACACAAATACAATTAAGAGTTTATGTATTGTTCAATGCTTTGCCTGAACGTGTGTCAATGTCAGCGTAATTAAATTAAACTTTGACGACCCGTCAAACTATCTAAAGTTAGGAATTGCCTGCCACAAGGGAATATTTGGAGATGAAATCGTCAGATATGCTAGAACAATCGTTGCTCTAGCTAACTAACGGGTCGGGATAAGTTTAGAACTGCGACCAAACGTAGCTTGTCACGTTGCCATTGGCTAAATAATTTCGTAATTGACTACTTTCGGTGAGGGTTGAGGGAACAGAGTGCTGCAGTGTGTCCTCCGTTGCAGCTATTTGTAATAGAGGGTCATTATACTGGTTAGTCAATAAATGACATCAACCCGATTCTCAATACAATATTAATCTACTGATTTATGCACCTACTACGTTTAGGTTTCAAAATAAAAGTTTGAACAAAGTAAGACTGATTTGTTTCTAAATATTAGTATTAAATGTTTATGATGTTTCTCGTGGCTTTTCATGTCTGTTGCTTAAGAACAAAGTTAGCGGCTTCTTTAAAATAAGAATAATTATCATAACTTACATTATTGAGAGTGTAATTGTTTAGCTCAGGTAAGTTCATGGCCCTACGAGCCCGTCGTGTTTATAATTTAATTTGAATTACTTCTAATATCACTGTAACTTTTTTCAGTTTCTATATATGATTTATTTAATATTTAGTGCATGATACAAGATTAAGTACAAATGGCGGACTTAATGCCATAAGGCATTCTCTACCAGACAACCATTGGGCAAAACAGAAACATTTGGTGCAGGCATTTAAATTTAAATGAAGACTCAATCTAAGATAAACTTTTATCAAATGCATACTAAAATAAACATACACATGTCATATTTTTTATCATCAAAATCCGTACTCGTACAACCAGCCCAGCGTTAAAACTCGAGCTTTACAAAATTTACCTCCGAAGCACAAAATGTGCCGCACCGAACATGCGATCGCCGGAGCAAGATGCGCGGAACCCATTTGGGGAAATTGGCTGCCAACTACAACGTTACCTGGGGCGCATGCTGGGAAATAGCTTAGATCTGTAAAGGTCTGCGTTCACTAAGCATTTTTTAACTAACTGAGAATTTGCAACGAACATTCATAGATTCTGAAATAGGTGCTATTGGAAAACGGTCAGAGCTATGTTTCCTTAACTGCTTACGGCATGTTTCCCTTCCAGTATACCTTCAGTTGAAGGTCCTAAAATTAACACGGCTTTGTGTGAGAAGAGAAGAGAAAATGTTTGCTGAGTACAATACTTTAAGGCGACTCGACTGTAGTTCTTTACCAAAATTTAGTCATACTCGCCTCGCTCGCTTGTGTTACTCGTAGCTTGATACTTGATACGACATGCTCTTGTGAATCACACTTTCAAAACGAAAATAATAATTAATGTTTTTTCGAAAGTCCTACTTAAATTATTAATGAAATATCAAAGGATAACATTATTTTTGTCAAATTTATTCAGTAGCTCACTTGAGCTTCATGTCCCCAAAAGGATATAGGGCATATGCCGTAGCTACTTCTCTTAACATTCTAGGTTACGACCTAGTTTTACCAACATGTAATGCACATTAAAAGGTTTTTGGAACCAAAGGCGAACGTTATATGTTTATGGGCCTAAAACTAGCTGTGACAATCGAGTTAGAGAGCCAGGAGACTAGAGAAATACCATCAGTAGGTACATTTAAACCAAACAAAACGAACATCGTACAACTGTTTCAATTCGACGGTTGAATGGCAAATATTTAACCTTTTTAAACGGCGCCCTGAATCTGACATTTTGAATAATTTGAACCAAATTCGATTGTTCGGTGGCCGTTCTAATTCGTTACCGGATACCAAGGAACAATATCACTTGTGCAAATGATGTTGTTCCTTGGTATCCGTCTTGGCAAGTACTTACTTTATTACAAAAAGACATACAATATACGCGTTCGAAAACTTCTTGGTTTATGATAATCATGATTACGAGTATAGCTTTATTTTGTTGAGTATCGTGTTGCTGATTTATGTTTCCTGTCAGATGTTATGCCTGTTTCATATCAGTCATATATATATTCATCATCAATATTATTGAATCAGCCAAATGAATATCATATCCCCAGACGCAGAAATTCCGTTTTGTCAAGCATATCAAAGTTTAGTAAAACTTTCCTTATTATGGTCTTACAAAAATTTAATAATAAGGTAATTGATGGTTTTCTTTGAACTACATGGGTCATAACAATTTGTATTACTAGCGGTAGTCTCTTTATTGAACATGGGCCCTGACCTACCAAATTACCCGATAATACTAGTAAGTCAATAATGGAATTTGTATGCAACATTGTTGACGAGCAAAATCGAGCCGGCAAGGTTTTTAATTTTTGACTAACCATAAACTATGCACTTGACGTCCTGATTTTTTACCAATAAAGCCAACTTCGCCGATCATTTTTTGAGAAAAAGTACATTATATTTATAACATGGTGTGTTGCACAGAGTTGTGCCCTCCGCCTTAGCTCCGGAGTCTAGAGAAAGTTTTTACATGGGAAGCATTACTGAAATTAGAGGCGTTATTTGCTTAGGATATTACGCTTGTTTACTGGAAATAGTCTTTTGATATAGTTAAGTAATAAGATAGTGATGTTCTGGGGACGTATACTATTATGGTTGTCGACCTGCATATTTATTTGGCAGAGCAAATCCTTATTAAATATATGTAGGAAAATAATATTAAGCAATCGTTGGTGCAAGTGCTCAAGAAAATAATGTTCGATGCGGGTAAACTAGAATCTGTGTAAAAACTCCGTGTACTTATTCCAGTTAATTACTTGTTACTTGTCAAACGTTTCTATTGAAACATTATTCAAGCCTTTTATAAACTAACGTATTCTCCTGCTTAAACCGGCAGAGTAGTTTTGCGTAACTTTTGAATTGAACGTTAGGTTATATCCTTAGCTTCAAAAAGGTGTTTAGTTTCAAATAAGTTCCAACCAAAAAATAAATTTTTAGTACCTAAGTACAAGTTTTTATTGCCAACTGTACTATTTTGTATACCGTCATCGATTACTCGTTGAGACGATTCTAACGAGCCCAAACTCAACGAGGCTACGTCTGTCAAGTCCTGAATTCTCATGGCCACCTTCTGCCTCCTTCATCAGATAAGCTCGATGGTACCATAACATTGAACAGGCATCGTGACTAAATTTTTTGAATGATGTCATTCGAACTAGTTTTTGGAGAGGAACAAATGTTTGTATGGGAGCAACTACAATTAAAGAACATAAATACCCAAAAAATTGAGACAAAGATGCAGCGCAAAACGCTTCATACTGATTGACAGATATAGGTATGACGTCACGACATTTGTTAGTACAAAGTACCTACATGTACCGTTGTATGGAAAATCAGGTAAATTGTTGTTTAGGTCGCGAAATACTACGTTTAAGTACAAAGTTGTCATACAATTTTATTTCTATAAAAGCGTAAGGATTCTATTGGTAACTTTAAATTTAGTCTTGGACAATAAAAAAATGCATACCTATTTTTTTAAACTTTCAAGGGTCATATTTTTTACGATTTGAATTATATAATTTATTCTTTATTACGATAATTTGATGGTTTACTATCCAATTAGCATCACTACGTTATCAATTTGAACATGAGACACCATGCCTATTGTCATCCAAACTATACTTAGTCTAAACTAACCCAAACTTTTAGCTCCATCGGTTGAAGATATCTGCTTCAACTTTGAGTTGCATACATTGCAAGTCAAACTAGGCTATGTGAGCTGTGCTAAACCGCTGAGCTGTACCTACTACAGTACAAAACATAATTTAATATGAGAAGCGTTCAATTACAAAAGAAAAACATAATCCAATACACTCCGCACATATGCAAAGCAAAATCGATCGTTTCATCTCAAAAACGGTATTCAGACATGCCTACACTTGTATTACTTTAGCTGTGTTAAAAAAAACTTAGTACGGCCTCGCATGTAGTTGCGGACTGTTCAAATAGGAATTGTTTTGTTTGTGTTACACATTTATATGTAATACCGATGTATTCGAATGGGTCACAACGACATAGAAGAGGGACCTTTCTTAAGTTTATTTACCTATACCACGTAACACACACAAGTTTCTCCACATACAACACACAAACATTCAAACGTCAGCTGAGAATCTTTTTATTAGAGCATCCATTGTATTCTGTATGTGAGTATATGGACATATAATATATTTGACATGGTTCATTTAATTTAAATTGTTTTATAATATGATAATGTTCTGGTTTTATTTTGACGATCATTACGAGATACGAGTATCAATATCAATATTTATATTCCCTATTTTGACTTTATCATAAATCATTTTGTAATATATGTCCATATGAATGTTGTATTGTACCTGTGACATTTCATTCAATTAATATTTATTATTTGACGATCATTAAATAAATTCGTGTAAATTAGCTTAAAGTTAACTTATAATGTAAATTTATTTTATGAAATAAAGAAATCTAAATCTAAATCATAAAGTAGATAGGAGCGAGCACTAACTAGCTAATTATAGGGCAACTTCTTTTGTTGTCTGTCAAACGTCCGTGTAGCGTGCAAACTTACCTTAACGAGCTCTGAATAATGTTTCATTTATTATGCATTACCATATAATAGATAATAACGAATAGATATGATTAAACGACTGTATGATCGGGTCGGAAAAGCATTCAGCTCAAGTGCAAGGAAGGCACAAAACGCAAAACTGCAGTCTAATAGCTGTTGCAAATTTTTTGATGGACAAGACGTGCCTTCATAGGCAATGGCACTTGGCCAATTTGCCCCCATGGTACAGTCCCCATGATGGTAAGCGGTTATCATTGCCTATAAACGCCTGCAATTTTACTCCTTTGCTCTATACTTAAACAGTCCTTTCTTGAAGAACTCCACACCTAGTAACTCGAGAAAACCACGGCAGGGAGTACATTCCACAGCCGGAGCGTTCGTGACATGTATGGCCGCGCACAGTACGTTTCCAGAGAAATATCCATTTCTCTGGAAACGTACTGTGCGCGCTCATTCATGTTTCAAGGTGTGAGGTTGAACACTGACCTGTGACCGTGGGCAATGGGCATCATGCTGTCAAACAGACACACGCAAAGTCAAGTTTTTTCACAAGGTCCATCGCAACCTGTGAGTTAATTTAGACTAACGTAAATAAATAGATACGTGAATTTTCTGTCGATACCGTCATCTTGGCTCAGCGTGGGAACTACTGCCCGTTCCCTGTCATCCACGGAAGAAGCCCTTTGCCCGGCAGTGGGACGATTTATTATCATTATTTGTATGTTTTTTCCATATCTCGGGACCATGGGGACCTTTGGAAGGCATGCGTGGGACCGAAGCCAACAACGCAGATTACCTTTAAAACAAAAATAATCTAAAGCGATATTACCGACATTTTATAAATCTTTAAGTAGTTTAAAAACGCTCAGTCAATGTTGTAATTACCTTTCACTGCTCAGAAATAAATCATTACGCTATTAAAATGATAGAAAATTCCACCTTTCTCGCCGCATATTGCTTTGGCTAAGCCCGGCTTCGATGAATGCTGGTTATCGGCCGCACTGAAAGAACCTTTAATCTACGTAATTGCAGGCCGTACCAACCAAACTGCGGTTGTTAAAATCCAGTGTAGAAGTTGTTACAAGGATATAAGAGCGAATTTCGATTGGTTATTATTTTATCAGCTTCAAAATCAGCGATAAGTTTTTCTTTTCTAAAGTATAACGACGCCTGTGGTTTGCTTAGATACAGCAGAGTAGCAAAACACTGATATAGCTTAGTGATATTGACCGCCCTTAAACTGTCTGTAAAGCTTTCCAATCCGATGATTAATTTATTTGGTTTGAAGTAGGTGGAGAGGACATTGAGAGTAAAAGTTATCGGATTGCATAAATATAGTATTTTTTTGATTCGTTGGGTCGTGTCGGCCGCTACTAGTTGACACAAGATTTAGTTATCTCATTTTCAACACAGTCCATCTTCGGGAGCTCTGGTGACTTTATTACTCATTACCAGGAACTCAACACTACATACCTTCAGAGCAACTAAAGTAAGTAGTAGTGTTAATGGCTGCGGTCTCCAGCAAGGTGGAGGTGGTATACTTCTCCAGTTGGGCTGCACCATATTGAATAACATGACAGTCCGATGAGCCGTTCCTCTCTATCTGCACATAACAAAACAAAGGAAATCCGAATGCTTACCCTATTTATTTTTAGGGCGTGACCCGCTGGCTCGGATCCTAGGGGAGGCTGTGACGTCACGCGAGATGACATCACCGCCGCGTTGAGGAGTGTTTGCTACGGCTAACAACGTAGGCGCTGCGGCTCACTGACTTAAAATTGATACAGATGAACATTTGTAAGAATAGCCACTGAAATATACCTTATTGTACCTATACAGGGTTGAAATTGCAATGTTGTTCGGACTTTGTTAGATGATATAAATGTTTCTGTTGTTTCCCTGGTTTTGTGTGACTGTGAGATTTGCATTCGTTTATTACAACCTACTCCCAAGGCCAGCGAAATTTTTTTTTTAGTTTTAAATGTATTTTACACATACAATATGAACCGTATTTTTGTAAAATTCAAGAAGAACTTAATAATATTTTGTAAAATTTTAGTTTACTTGCAACATTATAATGTTAATTGGTGGTTAACGGTGTGGATCGCGCATATTGTATTTATTTTACAATTTCTCAACTAAGCAACCTTGTAGCGATTGTTTGTTGAATAAATGAAAAAAAATAAAAAATGGGCATAAGGTATACCTACTCATTTTCATCGCTCTTTGATGTACTTAAGTAGGTACTTGGGCGGTAAGTCCCAATTCGATTTAGTATTCGATAATAATTATGTAGGTTTTTCTTACTTGTAGTACTTCTTATTTATTATTTTCTCATGTTTATGTACATTAATGCTATACATATATTTAGGTATATACATACTTATATGTATACCCATACTTAGGTATATTCCAGAGTAATGACAAATATAATTAGTATCGTAGTAACAAGAGGAAATTTTCCTATTTACACAATTTCCAAGTTGATAACCCTCTTCGTTCATTATTTTAATGCAAGTTTCCGACACCCGGGGCGCAAATAATAGTTCCGCGCGTCAGATAATCCGAGGATTTTAAAATCACATAACAATAACATAAATGTTTAGAGCCAACAAGCTCGAAACAGTTCAAACTAAACATTAATATCTTGTCCTGATCCTGACTCCAGTTAAGCGGAGTTAAATTAACTATTATTGTAACTGTTATGACTTAAGGTTATATAGTACATTCAACATGTTTATTATTGCTTGTTGTAAAGCAATTTAGCGATCATCGAAGTTAAATTGCGTGCTCGTGATTTGTCGGTTTCATCTCATCTGTGCTTTGGGTACAGTCACCATGCACCATATCTGCTACAACAGAACGCGCATAAATATCTGACACGAGTCTATTTCTAGTGCCTTTAGGATGTGTCAGATATTTTTGCCGGCTTCGTTATGACAGATATTAATGCTGGTGACTGCACATTAAGCATGGACGCAATCCAACATTGTTTTGATATCTTGTGATATCGCTATTCTTACGGAACGGTTACGGACATGATATCCCAAATTTCACCATTACTTATCCCCATTTCTACTTTTTATGAAGTGGAATAGCAAAATTTGAACATTTGCAGATCGTGTTCACCGGATTTCACAAATGTGGACCTAATATGTAATATGTAAAGGCGACATTCGATCATGTCAGTTGTTTATTATCAATGTTAAAAATATGCTTCTCCAATCCTCAAAATATAGGTTATTGTGTTGGATTACCACAAACTTGGATTTAAAAAAATAACCGGTATATTTTGTAGCAGTGGCAACGGTGCACTGCATCCGCCCTTATGATTAAAGATGAAAACAGGCCAAAACCGACGCTCCTGGCGCAATGGTTTAATTTTATGGCGAGTACAATGGCAATGAAGCATAAAGTCAACCGACATTACAATACGACCCTTTATAAACGGAGCTCTAAATGTGAACGTCGTAATATATAACGCGATAACAAAGCGTACACAAACAGTAGGCATTATACTTACGTAAATTTAAGTGTACTTATATGGGTATAAGAGTTAGTCACCTATAATATTTAATTTAAATAGTGATATTTAATGAAGACTAAATGGATAATGATAATGACGCATTGGACAAAAGACTAATACAGAAAGTGAAACATGTAAAAAGGTGACTCATTCATCTACGTTTCTTCTTTTATCTAGGATATCAAAGGGAAATATTTTACTAGTTTTACTTATTTCGATAATTGAGTGCCTTTCAAATTTTACTTACTTACTTAAGTTTTTACGTTACAAAATGGTTTTCCTTGAAATCACATGACGCGAGATTTTTCTAATCTTATATGAAATAGGGTAGGTATAGGTAGGTATAGTAAATAGACAAAAATGTCTTACACCAATTTGGATTGGATTTAAAACTAAATACCTATCAAGGTTATACATTATAAAATTGTTTGATTATGTAGGTACAATACCTATTGAACAACTGTGATCGCACCGTAGCTAATGAAAAAAAGACTAGGTATTTGACACAGAGTATAATTAATTACCAACTAATTCGATTGATCCTACAATACAAGTGAGTTTTACAGCTTATATACATTAACATTCTAGACAGGAAAAACAATATTAAAAAAGTCTGAAATAAAATTATGTTATTATACTTAAAGGATATGTTTTTTCTATGTTTGTTTGCCAAAGATATCTAGAAAAAACCTTTTTACTACATTTTATCGTATCGAATCGAAACAAAAAAAAAACATTAGCTAAACGCACCTTCAGTCGTAACTCAGCATTAATTCACGTTAGATCTTCAGCACCGATAAACGACATCAAATTCAGAGAAAAACAAAATAAACTCACCCCTTTCCAAACCAATTCTCTTATGGATCGCGCCCAAGTATATAAAATGTGTATTTTAAAATGGGTTTTTGAGTGCCCGAAACTTTGATGGGCAAATCAAAGTGTTCGAATTTACTGGCGCGTCATAGGAAGGGAGGGTTTTACATTCTTTTTACTTTTATAGTTAGTGCAGATAAAATGGCATCTGAATTCGTGTTTATATGGGCGGCTAAGTACGTTGCTCGTGATGTGGAAGTCGTAAAACGCCTTACGGTTGTAAGGTGGCAACCAGCCGCTTTGTTTGGTTTTGCGTCTTTGCAATCACTCTTTACAAAAAAACTCGATAAATAATGCTTACAAGCAAACTATTGAAGGTTAATAAAATTATTCTGAATTATTGGTATTTTTATGTTGACGGTTGCGTAGGTAAGTTAAGCGAATACTTCCTTATTCTGGAAAACATTAAATATTTAAGTACAGCAAACTTTCAATGCCCAGGTTCCAGACCAAATCCCTACAATCGTTTCCAATAAAACTCGTACCAAATTGGATTTTATATCGATACAGGTTAGAATCAATAAGTTTCAATATCTAAGCATATATCTTAAGGCTTTACTGCAGGCTATCTGTCTGCCGAATCGCTCTGCAAAATGGCCTTATTAATTCTCTTTTATGTCTAGGGGCTCATACGGCTGTATAAGCTGTTTATGTCTCTTGCAGGGTTAGCTTCTTTATGCCACTATAAAGTACTACCCTAAATGTAATACTTTGTTTTAATTGTCGCCTAACACCTGATGTCAAGTAATTGGATGGGATGCGGATGTTTCATAGTAGGAGCAGACACACAACTACCCAAAAAATGAGTGTAATGATTTCTATGCAAGAGAGTTTTTATTACTCCGGAAAATATTATATACTGATAACTCGTAGTCCCCTATTTGGTAAATACATGTTAGGGACGGAATTTATAAACCGCGTTGACAGTATAAAAGACCTAGGTATCATATTTGATTCGCACCTCAATTTTCATGCTCATATGAGTAACCTAGCTGCCGACTGCTATCGGAGATTGGGATTTGTTATCCGCAAAGCACGCGATTTTTACAACGCGTTTGTCATCAAGATTATCTTTACCGCTTTAGTTAGGAGTAAACTGGAGGCAGCGTCTATAGTGTGGAATCCCCATGAGGTCAGTTACGCCTTGCTTCTGGAGAAAATCCAAAAGACGTTCCTGAGATTTTTATTTAAAAAAATCTATGGGTACTACCTTTTCCTTTACCCGACAAAATATTTGCTCGGAACTCTGGGTTTTAACTCCCTGGAAGTGAGGCGTAATTATGCACTCATGACCGGGGCGTGCAGAATATTACGTGAGATTCAGACTGCCCTCAGCTGGTCTTGCAGCTGTTGGACCTCCGCGTCCCTTCTCTGTCTCAGTCAAAGTTTAATTTTAGACCTCGTCATTGCGACTTACTTGCAGCACCTAAAGCGCGCACTGTTGCATGCAGGCAATCACCACGGGTTCGCGCTTTGCACTACATCAACGCACTTCTCAAGTCGGCTCCTGACTGCGATGTTTTTGGCAAAAAATTAGCCTAGCCTCCAACTACTTGCAAAAACTTTTTGCAAGTAGTTGGAGGCTAATTTGTGAGAAATGCAAAAACCTTTGTGAGGTAAACAGAATATTACAAGTTGATATTCATAATTCGACATTCTTGAAATGTAAAAAGAAATCAAGTTATGACCCTCATTACAAACCGCCGGGGACGCCAATTATTTTGAAACGAGATTTCTGATGAATGAGAGCCAATACTGATCGACGGTGAGTATCAATAAATGCTTATCTGATTTGAAATTTTGATTAAAACGTAATTTGAATGAATTTCGTTCTTTTTCAAGTAAAAATAAATATTGTAAGTATGTATATTCTTTTTAAGCTATCATAAACCGTATGACATGAATAGACGAATGTATTTTGTGTTCAGCTGCTTTTTGGTTAGGTACGTGACAGTTTGTTTTCACTTCTCATGCCTGCAAAATTCGCCTGTGTGCTGGATGTAAGCTGCTTATGCTCTAGTGCACGAATTATTTTGTTTTTACAAGTTTTTATTTAGTTTCACCTGTGCCGTTGTCTGTAATCAAATCTTGCAAGTTTAATTTGACCCACTTCCCGGTGACCCATTGAGCTGAAATTTTGGGTTTAAGTATAGTTTGGATGACAATTCAATATTATGGTACCATCGAGCTGATCTGATGACGGAGACAGAAGCTGGCCATGGGAATTCAGTACTTAACCGACGTAACCCCGTTGAGTTTGGGCTCGTTAGAATCGTCTCAAAGAGTAGTTAATGATGATATACAGAAAAGTACAGTCGGCAATAAAAGATTGTTCCAATGTCATTTTTGTCAGAAACTTTTTAAATGCTAAGATAATCGGGTCTAATAAAACACAGTAATACTTCGTAAAATAATTTGTCATTTAATTTTGATTTGATTTAATCAAATTAATATCCGTGTTTTCTTATTACTAAATTAATAAAACCAGATAAAATAAAAATGTATTATTATTTAAAAAAGTATCGAAACATTAAATGATTTGGCAGCATGAAGTACCTAAGTCTCATATAATGTGTCCAACCAATATTAAACATAAAAACTTTAAAAAGTGAAGTGGTGGGAATGAGCTTTATTTTATTCAATTTTGCAAATATTTATTATTTTCTCGCAATTGAAGTGAATAACACGGGCATTGCATTTGTTGTACAATCTACTATTTAGCTTATCTTAGCTTGTAAGCCCCATCTTATTTCTAGGTAGGTACCTACCTACTTCAAAGTTAGAGATTTAAAGTAGTCAAAATATTTTCTAACATATTTGGAAATGGACTTAGTAAAATCAAAGTAAATTCACCGCGAAATATCCTCAAAAGCTAATTTAGTTCTTAGCGTTTAGACAGCGCGGGCATCATTACCGGCCCATTGGCGCAATCCAGTTAGTAGGGTCTACACCTACCACACTGCCGTAGGACACTAATTCCTACTAATCCTACTAATATTATAAACTCAAAAGTTTGGATGTTTAGATGTTTGTTACTCAATCACGCTTAAACTACTCAAACCGATTTAGATGAAATTTTGTACGAAGAAAGTTTATAGCTTTGATTAAAATATAGGATCGTTTTTATCTCGGGTCCAGGCAGACGAAGTCGCGGGTGAAAGCTGGTAATATTATAAATGCGAAAGTTTGGATGTTTGTTACTAAATCACGCAAAAACGTCTGAACGGATTACAATTATTTTTAGTAAGTACATAAGTAAAGTATAGCCTGGATTAACACATACATTATTTTTATCCCAGTAAAAGTCCAACAAAGGGAAGTCAACGCGAACGAAGTCGCCAGCATAAGCTAGTTGTATTAAAGTGAGATAATAAATGATATTTCAGGTTAAGTATTTCCCAATAACTTTTTCGAAATAATTATTTTCTATTTGATTTTTAGAACTAACCGATTGGTATTTTGGCACCACGCACGAAGTTAAATAGTAAGAAATATTACAGCGATCAGTATCAATGTCAGAGTAACGATATTGTTTTTATTTTAGGGTAGAATAGTACAATAAGTGGATATAATCTAATTTAGTTATTAACAACAAAACTTACATCTAGCAGGATTATTGAACAATATTAATACGCCAATGCGTCTAAAAGAAATGGTCTTAGGGGGCTAATATACAAGTTTATTGACTAAACTAGGTTACGGTTGTAATCTGTGTTTTAGACATAAATGGCCTTTGTTTTTGCCTATCTAAAATATTTGTTACAACGCATCAAGAAAACAATACTATAAGTATTTAAAAAAAAGAATGCTTGCGATTGCAGATTTATTTCACTATAGTAAGCAAATTTTCTGTCTCGTCGTAGGTCAGGGTTAGCAACCATGCTGTTATTTTAGTTTGGCACGATTTGCTATTTTGATCGTACACGGAGCATTGTTTATTTATTTTATTATAAAGAAAAGGGCCCAGGAAAGAGAAAAACTGTTAGTAAAAGCGTGTTTAGTGCGGAATTGCTTAAAAATTATATCCGTCCGTCTTTCGGTGTACATATTAGGGTTGTAGCAAGCCAACTTGTGTTGTTTCAGAATTACGCTCCTGATGAATAGTTGTCGAACTGTTAGTACTTTACATGATTGGTATAATTCCGTGGTCGGAAAATAAAACGGGCGGAAGGTAGCCACTTTCAAAATGGCTCTTTGAGCACGTTTAAGTGACAATAGAATGGTCTTCGCAGCCCCACCCCATGACGTTATACAGTATGTTAGTATAGATTGACACAAAACCGAATATGTATCAGTTCTTTGTTAGCAACACTTCTAAAATAAGTTTACGTACTCTAGCAGCAAGAACGTCTATATGGCTTCGGAAATTCAGGTTCGAATCAATCATAATGCCAAGATATTTTATGGTGTCAACCTTTGATAGAGCAGGACATGAATAACATACCTGTTGATTAGGAAGAAGGCATTGGTGCGCACGGATTGTGTCATTGTGTGATGGTTGCACACATCTTCTCATAGAAAAAGCCATGTATTTCGTTTTTTCAGCATTACGGGTAAGTAAATTGCCAATTAGTAACTTTACAGACACCTTTTTGAGCATAGTCGTATACATCCGCCCAACTACTATCCGAGAACAATAGCACTGTATCATCGGCATCTGATATTAGAGAACTATGGTTCAAATGAAGTTCACACAACAGGTCATTAATGAAAATGAGAAACAGGGTCGGGCCCAATAATGATGAGATGGTAAGAAAAAGAAACGGTAAATAATCATGGAAGTAAAATAATCAAAGGTAAGTAGGCACTATTTACAAACGCGTAGTGACTTGTTAAAATTTTAATGTTTTATTTTGATGGCGAAGAAGTTCTCGCAAGCTAGAGGCCTCCCACTTTCCACACTTGTATCCGCAGTTGAGTAGAGTGCAAAATTATAACGCTGTGTGGTTGGCGTGGACCCGATCGTTAAAGCTGACGGTAAATAATGATTCCTATTTCCTTCACTTCCGAAAAGCCGACGCAAACTTAAGTGAAAATTTGCTCGGAAATGTTTTCCAAAGTTTTATTTATGAACGAGCAGACGGCAACCTACGTATTTATAGGTTAGAGCGTGCAAGTAACGCGAGTCTGATTAATTTATGTTTTTTACAAGCTACAAGCAGTTATAAAAATATGTACTATATCATTAAGGCAACAACTTTGTTGCTTCTAATTAAGTTGGGTGAGTCAAATGGAGATGCTTCCTTCTCGTATGATTTTGAGTTTTCTTTATTATGGGACATTTTAATAAATAGACAGACTGTAGTTTAGATATCGTGGAAAGATATTTTTTTCACCTTATTTAAACGTAGTTATTCTAGTATGTTTCTGGGTAGCAATTGAAATCCAAAGCTTATCTGATAAGGCTTAAACGAAAAACATCAAATAAATGGATAAATTCTACAAACACTTACGTAATATCTCTGCGTAAAAACGGGGGTTCACGAATGATGTTAAGAGTCCGCAGTAAGCTCGGCCGAATTTCACCTTCCCATACAAACGTAGTTACGCTCTCATTTTAAAACTACGTGTTGGATTGTGACGAAACTTTGCATGTATAATGACACTGTATTTTTTTTACTATGGTATCTGAAGCTACATAAACTAATTACAGACATAGATACACCTCATGTCATTGTATATGAACAGTTTCGTTACAATCCAACACGTAGTTTTAAAATGAGAGCGTAACTACGTTTGTATGTAGAATCGAGCTTACTGCGGACTCTTTTGAAAATCAGGTTCTGTCTAAAAATAATCCAGATATAAAAATTAATTCGCATGATTAATCGAAATAGTATTTGCATTAAACAAGTTTAAAATTATTATAGTTATATTTCAGAGAATGTATATATCACGAAATAGATAAAATTAGTATCCTAATAGATAATTAGCCGAATATACTCACACGTAACGCGCGGAAGTGTATTTTCGAAATTATTGACTGTATTTTTTGATGCGTAGGAGTATTAAAAAAATACACCAAGGGTGAATATCCAAAGTGCGGAGACGTTTTTTCACAATTATGTACTTAATATAAAAAAAAGGTAGATCTAGGTTATAAGCGCTCCAACAGTGGCACACTAAAACTGAATCAATTGCACCAACTTGCGTCAGTTTCGCGTCGTCAAAAACGTATGAAGTGTCTCAGCTGTCAGATTTGAGGGCCATTTTTAAACACGGAATTTCATATAGACAACGTCTCTACCTTTCTGTTGTTGTCTTGTCTTCATATGCTTTCTACGTAGCATGTTTGACAGCTAGGTGTCAAATATATGACAACAAAGTTCCGCACATCTCTGCTAAAGTGGCCGTCAATGGACATTGCTAACTATGTAAACAAACCGCCATAGTGAAAGTCAATTTCAATATGGCGGTTTGTTTACATAGCAAATTCTATTGACGGCCACTTTAGATATTTATAATAAGACGTGGATATAGTGTAAGGTATTATTGTAGAAGTACATATAAACAATTAATTGATTGAAGCAGTAAAGATAAGCACAATTAAATGGCATTGCAATGTATTATGAATTTTTTGACGAGTTAACGTTTTCATCTAAACTGCACGTTTGTGAACTGTTACACACCTGAAGCTGTAAGTATACAGCCTAATTTCGAAAGGTCCCGATTGATGGGATCAGACAGATGATAATCTGGTTGAAATATCGTAATGCGTTAGAAGTAAGGCTCTGCCTTTTTCAAAAAATGTGATGGGAACGAAAAAATGGGAAACCTACGATTGCCGCTTATTACGTCATTGACTCATGACAAGGAGACCAATGGCGTCACGTTTCGGTCTAAACAACACCATGAAGACGCAGATTTATAATAACGTGGAAATAGACTAAAACAAAATTGAGTACACAAGCGTCATCAAATCTAACGAAGTGGTTAAGGTAAGTTACAAACATTAATAAGCTTTGATTGCCGCTTCCACCAAAACCATTTGTAACCATTATTACGGCCATTACCTATTCCGATTCCGGGATATTTTACCTATATAATCGCACATTTGTTTACCTCTAAACATGGCCTCCTGATTGAGAAGCCCGGCCCCGCAATCATTAACAACGCTGCACAAACAACGTGTCTCATTCCACACGTGATTTAGTGCCCGTTCGATCCACCGACGACACCCATTTGTATCAATACACGAACTCAAAAGCTTTTAACGTAAGTATTCAGGGACTACTAAATACTGAAAAACATTGCGAATGACAATGCTGTGTTGACTTTTAGCGACGCCGTATTTTTTGTTCGAACAAAAGCTTTGGACAATATGTAAGTGGCGTTTTTATCGTTTACTCGATTTACACAAAATAAAGTACTTACGTTACTTCAAAAATAATTGATGTACTGCAACAGAGGTGATTTCAATATGAGAATGTTGAGTACGCTCGTTAATTCTTTAAAATATGTTTTTTCCCTATAACGTGATATAGCTAAGAACAGCTCGTTTTGAAATCAGAATTCACCATAATTATAACATAACATTTTGATTCATCTTAGGGTAATTATTATTTACTGCAATGTACCTACCTATCATTAAAACCGCCACAGGTAAAGAACCTGGGAGTTAAACTCAAACTAACATGCGGCAATACAACGTCAATATGCAATGCGAATGTGTCTGATTGTCCCCCTGATGCTTGTTTTTAACGTAGCAGTAGAAACAATTAATCAACAGAACGCAAAATGTGAGATTTTTTCACCAGTTATCATGATGCTACTGGCAAAGAAGTCAAAAATGTCTACCCAGATGAGTTCTATCTCTTGCCTGACGTGGCTTATATACTGATAACATAAACCTGTATGATCCATCTGACTGACTATATGTACACACTGCAAGTCAAAGCCACTAGGTATTGACATTTAAAATAACTTTTTGTCGTATAATATCCGATAATTTATTTATGTGAAACGGAGGTAAGGAACAATCAATACATGCCTTTATATTTTATAGCCTAGCTAGATATTAAATACATAATTATATAAACATTGGCCCCTAAAATATCTAAAATATACATATCCTGTTGAAGCATAACGCAATGCATCAAGCTTGAGACTCGGGAGCAAACATCACAGGCTGATGGTACCTATTTACAAACGCTTACTGACACGTCGGCTCTAGGGAGCCAGTATAAGCCTGGTCTTCGATCAAGTATGATTGTCATGGATCTCGGAGTCGAGGTATACTTAGGCTTACCCTAAACCCCTGGTGAAAAGTCGAGACTGATTGTGAATCGCACAGCTGAGCACTGGCCGCTCGTAAATAATATTAAGACGCCATCGATAACAAGTCTGACACCCCGGGTTTGAAAGATGTTTCAATATTTTACGACGTTTTCGATTTTCATTCAAATCATAACGTGTGGTATTTGATTGATTGCAGAGTAATATGATTTTTTAAACGGGGAACTCTAATTTCTGTACTAGCTTCTGAAGAAATACCAAAACCATATAAATAAGTGTAAAATATTTACAAGTAACCTTACATTATATCATAAGAGTGACCACCCTTATAAGTATATAGAGTGAAAAGTTTGAACGCATCTAAGCTTTAATGCCTTAAAAAAGTCAAAGACATTGCGTCTCATGCTACATCAACAATTTACATTAGCCTTTACAAAGTGACACTTAAAGTACGGTCCAAAGGTAAGGTTGTTAAGCATCCTACAGACATCTCTTCAAGTACCTGGCATACAGGATGGCAACGAAATTTTGATATTTTCTCATAAATAATTCGTACAAATATGTACGTACTCGTACACATGATTCTGTCATGTATCCCTACATCAATATTTGAAAATGATTTGTATCATTATATAAAACGACAGGTCTCCACCCTGTATGTACTCGTAGTAGTTTATGTACTAGATGTAGTCTCGTCGGAATTATTTACGTAAGCTTTTGAGACAGCAGAAGAGGCCACAACCTCTCCAGTGCCGCCGATCGCCAATTTATCATGGATTCTCTGGAGTCCGACCGTTTGGGGGGCTATTTTGTATGTTTAGGATTTATAAGGGTGTAAAAATATGACATTTGCAAATGCTTACAATACGCAAAATATTTACAATATTTACAAAGCTGTTCTTGCATATATATGTGTTTTTTATTTATCTGTTCTATTTGGTTTAAAAAAGTATATCATTTTTTAGGGTTCTGTGTAAAAACGGGACCCTATTACATACAAATACTAAAAAACCGGCCAAGTGCGAGTCGGAGTGGGGCTTCCATACAACAGACATGATTTTTTTGCCGTTTTTGTAGATAATGGGTACGGAACCCTTCGTGCGCGAGTCCGACTCGGCCGGTTTTTATTTATTTATTTATTTATTGATACATGGAAAACCAACAGCGCAACATATTTATAGACACAATAATAAAAACAATAATTATTATTATTATTATTTGTATTGCGATTGTTTAATAACTTGTAACCGACTCGGTGATGAGTTTACACTGTCTCGCAACCGTGTTACGTGTAATCAAGCCAATAGCCTAGTCTGGCTTGGACGAACTGTTTTATTTAAGAACTAAGTATTCCCAGAATTTTATGAATTTTTGGAGAAGAACAAATGCAGTCGGCTAAAACAAAACGCGACATTTATCGAACGGTCCGAAAATAGCACCCAGACCTTTCGGTCTCTGTCCAGGCGTTCGATTGAATACGTGCTTCAGTTAGTTCACAACGATTTGTTGGTGAATTTACAGACTTTGTTCGTGTGAATGTGAAGTGTTAAAATTAATAAATTGTACATACGAACGGTAACATTTCAGACGTGCGTGCGCGTTTTTGAATAACAAGATACATAGTTGCTGCGCATTGTTTATTACATTATATATTAAAAATAATACATAGTCTACCGTTACCGATACTTTGTGTCCGAAAAAAATCATGCTGAATGAACGAACTGCTTGAAGTGCCAAAGGTTACCATTTAGTTTCAGAATTGTTGCTAAGCGATTCCAACTACCGTCAGTCCAACGCTTTACATTGAAAATTACAATTTGACTGCAGCAGAATTATTAAAGACATGCTACCGCCTGCAGGATGTAAAAACTATCCTATATTTTAATGCATGCTATAAACTATCTTCGTGCAAAATTTCATCCAAATCGGTTGACCCGTTTAAGCGTGATTGAGTAACAAACATCTAAACATCCAAACATCTAAACTATCGCATTTATAATATAAATAGGATTGTAGTATTTCATTTTTACCCTCGTCTCTCTCGTGAGTCTCGGGGTAATGTGATCAGTCTCATTTTGTAATAACCTGAACGGATAGGTTCTAGCCACGTTAATTTAAAATATTTCGTGCATAAGACCACGAGGCATATCTATATTTTTAAATTAGCTTCCGCTGCGATTCCTTCCGCGTGGAATTCGTTTATATAGAAGCTACATACAATCTCACACCCCCTATTTCACCCCCCGGGTGATTTCCGGTATAAAACTACCCTATGTCCTTCCCGGGACTCAAACTATCTCTATACCAAATTTCATCTACATCGGTTCAGCGGTTTAAGCGTGAAGAGGTAACATACAGATAAGCAGACAGACAGACACACTTTCGAACTTAGAATATTAGTATGGATAGTATGGATGTGCATTTTCCTTGTGCAATCTGGAAAGACTTAAACGGTTTGCAATCATCAAGTCCAAGATCTATTTATATTTATCGCGAAGTAACGACTGTATAATCAAATGTACTGGGGATGGGGGCCGAATGCAATTAGCGACGAGACATGAAAGTTAATGTCGTTAATCGTTAAGCGAATTGTGAGGAAATTGCGCCCCACTTGAGGACAAATTGGTTGATTGGGCACTGGGTCGATTGGTGGGACATTTTTGTGTCATCCGATTTAGGATGCTGCATTAGTTGGTCGGTGAAAATAGGTATGATGTCAATGGCATCGTCGCAGAGCAAAATTGGAAATAATTAATAACAATCGTAAATGGAGATCGTTGCTGATTATATTTATATTTTAAATGCTAGGTGTTGTATATTTATATCTTGCCTCCATATACAAATACATACAGTGTAATCATTAGGTAAGTGTACCGAGGCGATTATTCCGTGATTAGGTAAGGAAGTGAAATCTAAGTTTAACCGTTTATCTGAAATCGAAAATAGCGATTGAAGACCAATCTTAATGTCACATCAATAACTTTTAAAATAAAAATATAATTTCGTTTGTCGATGGCGATTATCAATGACGTTTGTAGAGAGGATTTAGTTTCTCTACTTACTTTAACGGATAACATTAAGTTCACAATTCACAAAATTAAACTAATATAAATAAATAAAATATTTAAATTAATAAAACAACTGCCCCTCTATTCTGTAACTTGTAACACAAATATATCTTGACACCGCGATGCGTAGTAACTAAGCGTAGGTAGAGGTCTACTTTCGTGACGGCTGACCGGCGGGGTGAGGCGCATTAGCGCGTAGCGAATAACAGCCCTGGTAATGGTTCTAAGTTCTACCCCGAACTGGTAATTTTATATAATTTTTGCTGATCGGTCTTAATCACTTTGTTACTGTACTCAATGTGTAAACGTGAGTCAGAATTTGGATACCTACAGACTTCTGGAGTAGGTACACAAATTGCCTAATGAACACGCTTGAAATTATATGATTTTAATAAATTATTAATTTGTTGAGTTTGGGATTTCCGCACTGAGAATAAAATCCTTGATGAAAAGTTAAATAACCTCATTTAAAAAAATCCAGCTGCCACACTTGGTTAATTTTGTAGGTACCTATTCATGTAGGTAATAGACTGAAAAGACAAAAATTGGGACGTACGTTACGTACGAAACGTTACGAAATTCGTAAGTAACAGGCATAATAGGAGGTCATATAAGTATATAAGACGAACCATGATACACACATCTACCTGATGGTTCGTCTCGAGCGAGTTGCCACTAGTGTTCTGCCCCCCTATTCTATAACTTGTTTTAAGCTCACCTCGCTCACCCACAAATATTTCTTGACACCGCGATGCGTAGTAACCAAGCGTAGGTAGAGGTCTAGTTTCGTGCCAGGTGAACGGTGACTGATTACGAAGCTGGGTAAAGCGGGTTATCAATTAGGACATTGTTACACTACTATGAAAAAGCTTTTTATAAATGATGATGTTTATTGTCAAAATAAGCGTTCATCATAAGTAAGTAATGAATATTTAAGAGCCTAACAATTGTCCGCGGAAACCTAAAGTTCGTTCATCCTCATTTTAAAATGTATTCGTATAAGTATATATATATAATTCTAGCAATGATCTGTACTCAGTGTAGGACAGCGGTGTTACTAAACGGGTAAATCCAAGTAAGTACCTACTCTGCATTTATCACGTGCGTCATCGTATATTTACAGTACTTATCTGATCGCCACCGTCCTTCCAATATAGAATGGTCGCAACTCATGGGGAACAATATCTATTACATAGTAAATATATCAAAGTGATTAAAGGCCGAGTTCATAAATATATGCACGCTCCCCAAGGTTCAAAAATATCTGAGTAATCTCATGTCATGACCTTGACAATGACGTAGTGTTGCCATATTTTTGATCACTCTGTCCGTGCACATATCGCCTAGTGACTGCAATACAGCCACATCTCGAAAGTAAAATACATTTGAGATGTGGCCGTATTGCAGACACTAGGCGATATTTCGACCTGGACTATACACATCGAAATCAAAAGCTTTTATAAAACGAGTGTTTATACCTACTTATCATTCACGTAGGTACTAGAATTATTCACATAACGATTCTAAACATAAAAGTTTTTGCACCGTCTTTTTTTTAACAAGAGCGTCGGTAGGAAAACAAGATACTAAGATCGTATAAGTAGTTAAATGTGTTCAAGTTAACGTCAGAGACCAGTGTAGCAAGGCGGTGCCGCGCAACTTGCCGCGTTTGGATCGCTTGAACTATCTTAAACAAACATTAAATTATTGCTTTAGTTATAAAAATGAAGTTCCAAATAGTGTGTATTGTTTTAACCTTTCTATGGAATTTTGCACGTAAGTTGAACTATAACCCATTAACTATCTTTCACTACTATACAATTTAGGATTCACAACCGGTTTTGTTTCGAACTTCAATTATAGTTCCTTATATATATTAAAATGTGTGGTGATACTACGTGCCAGGTTATAATAATGCCAACATAGTATTCAAAACAGTAGTAGTTAACAAAACACTCGGTAAAAATATTGCTAAACAATTAAGTATATAATTTATGACGGTTGTTTCCTATAAACACTGGTTACTGAGACGTACTTTTTACCCGACTGCCGAAGGAGAGGAGGGTTATTAAGGTTATACTTACATTAATATGGATGAAAAAGGTGGATTGGTGATTCATTTAAGTTGCTGCCATATCCTGATTTTAACCCCAGCTTATTCTCACCTATATAGTGAAAAGTTGTCTGACTTTTTATCGACATGATATTGTTATGACCAGTGATCGTAACTTTTGTAGCATTTTTGGTGCAGCGTAGTGTTGTTAACGGAATTGGCATAAAGAATTTCAATCCTAATGCTTAATTAGCGTTAGTAACCTTAATTAACAATTTTGATTGATATTGTCTATACCAATTCCGTTAACAACACTACGCTGCACCAAAAATGCTACAAAATTTACGATCACTTGTTATGACATATGTTTAGTTTCGCTTCGCTTCCACGCGACAAGTCTAACATGTTAGGAGTGCGAGCGATAAACGTCATAGGTACAGAGTAAGTATATTATGTCCAGCCTTTGGAAACTCTCATAGAATGAAAAAATGTACGGAATAGTTCACGCATCTTAGCCAACCTAACAAAACACAGAACTTTTGCACCTTATTACAAAGCAATAAAGTGCACTCATTTTTTCTTTACGTTGGTAGTAGACATAAGAGAATCCTTAAACAATGTATGAAGTTCCGCCTCTTAACACGTTCACGGAAACAAGACCATCTCGAATTACTTGTGATACGACACAGAAATTCTCCATACAAAATGGCATTACATCTGGGGATGGATTGTCGTGTTACTCTGTTTTGAATGTTTGTGTTGCGGCAGTAACGGTCAGAGACGTGACCGCCTGTAGACGGACATTCATATCAAACGAGTACTAAGACTTGTGTTACGGCACTAACGGCCAGAGACGAAATCGGCTACAGAAATTGTCCATCCACAGACGTAGTGTCACCACACATGCTTTGTCAATGTGTGCGTGACAGAGGTAACTTGTTTGCAAAAGCAGGCGTGTTTGCTGTGGCACTGGCGGTTTGTGTTACAGCCAAAAATGCTTCCTATAAATACTAACTGCAAAATAACTGAAAAATAGTCGGCTGTGGACGGAGCTCCACATTTAAATTCCCGTCTACAGCCTTAGTGCCATATTACGAGGGTCTTCATTTACGTCTCTCGACGTACTGTCCGTGACCGTGTTAAAACGTAGTGGTCAAATTCTCTTTGATTATGTCAGTAGGTACGTCGGGTCCTTGGCCTTTTCGGTTACACATTAAGTTGGTCGACTATTACTCGGCAACTACTTATGCCTACTTGTTCGTGATAGTTTTCCTTTTAAATTCATTATATGTACTGTTTACCACGATTTTTTTCACATTCCCAGTAGTAGTCATTTAGCCGGCAGGGGGGGGGGGGACACATGACTCGAACTAATATGAGAGCTTTAAAGCCCCAATATCTCGCAAACGAATTACTGATTTGAAAAATGGTTTTCGAAAACCCATAATATTTTTGAACTAGCTATCCAACGATACACACCATGGGTATGACGAGAAAAAAAATACATCCCCGCTTTAGGTGTAGAGGAGGTACCCTAAAAGAAAATCTTTTTCCAAATTGTGTTGTAATGTTTTGTCGGCGTGATTGATTCATATATCCATGCCGAATCACAGTTTTCTAGTAGTAATGGTTACTGAGCTAAGCCGAAGATGGACAGACAGACAGACAGAGAGACGACATGACGAAACTATAAGGGTTCCTTGTTGACAACGGAACCCTAAAAATGACAGTTGAGTTGGTCTAACGTACCTTGGCAACGTTAGGTGTTTAGTACCCCTCTGGATGGTTGAGTTTATTGAACGCCACACTACTAACTACTGATCCAAATACTCCTGCGATATGTACGAAATAACATAGGTACCTATATCATCAACACTCAAAAATTATAGCAAAGTGGAAAAATATTAGGGATAGTAATTGTTGCCATAAATACATTCATTTTTCCATAAATTAGTTATCCAAACGCAATTAATACCGATTTATGACAAAAGGCCAAGTTCATTTGGCGCGATAAGGAATCAGAGTTATCAGATAGGTTATCAAATAATTATAACACTTTGATTTCCTGATGATATTATTCTATACTAGGGTAAATCGCCAATAACTGGCCACCCTTTAATGGACTGGCTCCCTGATACTAAAATGGCCTATACTTCGCTTACCACCTTTAGACTCAAATTGTAGCCATTCTTAAGCAAAATTTAGACCTTAAGTTACGGTAAACTAAACTCCTATATAGATTAATTCGCTTTTTGATCTTAACAAGCAAAAGTACGTGTAAATCTGTGAGAAACGTTCAGGCGAAGGCGAAGTTACGGGGTTTTACGGTATCATATAACATAACAAAAACATTAATTTTTATGCATACCTATACCAATATTTTGCCAATTATTGTGCATGCATTTATTGATACCAGTTCTATTAAAAGAAATAAAAACTTGAATACGGTCTATAGTTATAGAATCAGCAATCTCAGAAAATCTACATTTATAGAAATTTTTAACTCTTCTCACTTTAATTACTCATAATTGTTTATCCAAACAAACAGGAAGTACGTACAATAACTTCATTAAAATGCGTGTAGCCTGTGGGTGGTGTGGACATTCTTAATAAAACCCATATGGAGACACTTTATGGTTATAAAGTGTCTTCATATGGGTTTTATTAAGAATGTTTACCTGTATTTGCGGCGCAAACCTGATTCCCACAATGCTATCGTGTTAAGCACAGGCGTTTGCCGTGAAACTGGTCTTTATAATCACACGAGTAGCAGACCGGTACAGTTTAGAAATAATCCCCACACCCTGTATTCTCCGAGTCAAGCTTAAATTTGGAATGTCCTACAGAAATATATTTTGGTGCGTTGGCGAACTTTACTTGATGGTTCAAATTAAAGCCTTCCAGATGTGTAATTATGAGGACTGGTCATATCGTTTTCGCTGTTTATTAGTTATGATATGTACATACTTTTAATTCCATAAACAATTCAAAATTGCGGAATTTCTTTAAAACAAGAAAGTTTTAAAACTGGTACATTACTTGAGAATTGCAATAGGCCTAAATGAATCATAAAACAACACTCTCATGATAATCCTTATACCTATATTTCTGGTGTCCAGTTTCTGTAAAAAATATTTTATTGAGATTGTTGATAACCTTTCAATAAGACTAGGGTCACGTAGCATATTACGTAATCAAATCCCTGTTGACTTTGGTAGGTATACAAATCCAAAGTTTAGCTGATAAAGTGGCTTCAGGAGTGGCAATACATTGGTATAAAATATACAAGATGAAACAACAATTTAAAACAACTTCCACCGTCACTATCGTACAAACAGCACTTATACAAAGATAAGTAACCGTTACCGTTATACAAAGATAAGTAATTTTTAAGAAGAAAGTCCCGTAAATGTTGACCTGGAAGGTATCTAGCACGATTTATCCCCAAATAAAACACTTGTAAGAAACTTTATGGCCGACCGATTTGGTCGGATTGGTTTTAGGACTTATCCTGTTATAAAACGCTAGAACAGTGTCCACACTGTTTTAGCAGAATGGAAAGCCTATTCCTGTTCGGTTGCTTTGATTCTATTGGACATTATAATTATTATGTCTTTTCATTAGACCCTGCCTGCGTCACACCGCTAGGAATTAGAAGTGAATGCGTGTCTCTGTATGACTGTCCGCCTCTTTTGTCCGCCTTCGAGCAACGGCCCCTGCCCGGGCACGTGGTCAGCTACCTGAGGCAGTCCTCGTGTGGCTTCGACGGCTACGTACCCATGGTGTGCTGCGGGCCTCTGAACTCTCAGCAGCCAGCTCCAGTCACGGTAAAGATTCTTATGTTTTTCTTTTGCTTTAATATTATTCAATGTTGCATCAAGAATACCTAGTTTTCAGTCTGCATGGGAGGTTGTAT
Organism: Epinotia bilunana; assembly: GCA_947049275.1. Classification (NCBI taxonomy): domain Eukaryota; kingdom Metazoa; phylum Arthropoda; class Insecta; order Lepidoptera; family Tortricidae; genus Epinotia; species Epinotia bilunana. The sequence goes on from OX346253.1 coordinate 23,889,574, forward strand.
GTTTCCCGCGATTTTGTGTGATAACGACACGATCATTTGTGGTTTAATTATAGGTACCTCATATTTGATAGAAAGTGCTTTAATAGTTTGTATTAATTTTGTATTGTTGTTCGATTTTGTTGTGATTTCAGTAAATTATCAAAGTCTGTCACTTTGAATACACTTTGTCCTGTCTATTTTATCATCATCACATTTTATATTAGCAAATCTTCTAGTATGTTTGACATGACTGTCGTCTATGATTACAGCAAAGGCCAAGACCGTCGCCGACGCGCCGACCCAGTTTCAACGGGCAGGTGGCCCCGGTCAACAACGAGGACTCGTCTCCCTCCTCCAGCAGCGAGTGTGGCATCGATACCAACGGAGACAGGATCTATGGCGGCCAATTCACTGAGCTCGACGAGTTTCCGTGGATGGCTTTACTGGGATACAGGACTCGTGAGTGTTCACCAAGTTATATGTTCACACACATCACAGTGAGTGCGGCATCGATACCAACGGAGACAGGATCTATGGCGGCCAGTTCACTGAGCTCGACGAGTTTCCGTGGATGGCTTTACTGGGATACAGGACTCGTGAGTGTTCATCAAGTTATATGTTCACACACTCCACAGCGAGTGCGGCATCGATACCAACGGAGACAGGATATATGGCGGCCAGTTCACTGAGCTCGACGAGATTCCGTGGATGGCTTTACTGGGATACAGGATATGTGACTGTTAATCGAGTTCAAACACACCAGCCCCCCTATTCTGTAACTTGTTTTATGCTCACCTCAACGCTCACCCACAAATATATCTTGACACCGCGATGCGTAGTAACCAAGCGTAGGTAGAGGTCTAGTTTCGTGACGGGCGACCGGCGGGGTGAGCCGCTTTAACGCTTAGCGAATAACAGCCCAGCACTCAGCAGTGAGTGTGTTCACTGAGTTCGAAGAGAGTTTGTGGATGGTTTTACTGCAATTCAAGTCAAGACTCGTGAGTATTTTACATTGTTATCATAATTAACAAAACAACTGATCAACGCGAAAAATTCCCGCCCCTCATACTTTGTTTAGTTCGGCGTCATAAACCTAGTCCATTGCAGTGCAGGTTTGTATTTTTATGATTTGTCAATACATGCAAACAATTGCTAATGGAACATATTATTATTAGTTTTAATAATTGCCCGCATGGCGTAACACAGTATTTTTGAAACTTGAAACTTGTGGTGCGTTATTATCAAACTACACAATATAAAAGTAAGTGCTTGACTTTTACCAGTCAATATAAAAGATAATGCATCCAGTGAAGGACATGCAAGATAACTATAAAACAACGTGCATATTGTGTTATCTTTAAAGTGACGAAGGTTATTTGATATCACTTTCGACCTTTTCGGTGTTTTCACACCAATTTCTATATTTATTGATTTCATCTACTTTTATCAGGGAAAGGCGACTTTAGTACGAGTACGACAGAAGCTTACGATAATATAGACGATGCGCCTATGCAAATGTTACGCTTTGTGATATAATGCGTTTGCTTACCTAACCTACTAAGGCCCTTTACTTGAAAATTATACAATAGGCTCATTGCAGTTGAAAATTCAACGCTATCATGTTATCCCTTTGAACGCCAAGAACACCTAAAGGCGGCATGTGTTGTCGGGGCCGCAGCGCCATGAACCACTATAGGTGTTATGACGTCAGCTGTCAAAGCAACCTTCAATCTTTCTTATATGGTTTGTATTTGCTCTCTTGTAACAATGATGTTGGCGTGACAAGGTTAAACCCAGACATGTGTAGATGAAAATCTGTCCTCAACTTATCATTTAACATTTTTTTACATCCAATACCTGTTACCCTATTAACACGAAACCCATTTTTTTCAGCCAGCAAGAATATAACATATCAGTGCGGTGGAGTCCTCCTCAATCACCGATATGTGCTAACTGCGGCACACTGCGTCACTGGTGCTATCAATCGGGAAGTGGGCACACTGTAAGTTTTTATTTCCGTTACCTATGTATGGCAGTCAATACAATAGTTAACACACTAGGAAAATTTGATACCTTCGTTAGATAATTCTTAAGTAAAATCAAATAATAATTAGTGAAGATACTCGGAAAACCACTGTGCATCGTCGTGCCACTACGTACACGTCACACTCTGGGCAATGTAATGATTCGATCGTTATATTATATGGTTATACGTGGCTTGCATTCGTACATAACCGGTTATTAAATAATGCACCTTAGCTACTAATAATTGTAACGCTGATTAGCATGTAAGGCTTGACTGTTAGTGTTAATTATATGCAATAAATAAATAAATAGCGTCTAATTCCGAGCTGCTACCGCGAACGCCCGACCACTTCATCATTAAAATGAGATGAGTGAGTAAATGGGAAATACTCGAAAGATTTTCGCGGTTTTACCTACAGACGCTTCCTGGTTATGCTGCTTTTCCGTCAATGATGTGCAGGCCTCTCCACCAAAACTAAGCTTAAGATGATTGGTGGAGATCACACGATGCCTTAGCAACGCAGCTCTGCTAAGCTGCGGTAAAAAGACAAATTATCTTCTTCTCTTCTCAATTTACAATAATCATCGTTTCATAAGCATTAACGAGCTTAAATAAAATGCAATACTGCATTAAGATGGTCGGTTTGAGTTGGTCTAACTTTTTGGAACGAGTTTGTGAAACTTTTTCCTTCGTGTAGGGTAAAAGGTAGCCAACAATGATCCAGTGGTACACAAAGAACCAACGCTTTTATTCGGAAATGCGACGTTGCCAAACCGTACTACGAACATAAGACATACGCTCGCGTCCCTCGCTCCCCAGTCGGCGACCGGCCCGCGGTGAAACCGCATATTTGGTGAAGTATTTGAGTGTGGCTCATATTTTCCGAAAATCATTTTTTCTTCGTGGCAATTATTCCGTTCCCATAATTTTCCGGTGTCATTTTTCCCAATGCTTTATATTCCTTTGGCATTTTTCACAATATGTTTTGTCTCCTACCACTGACATATTTTCTCAATCTCAAATCTAGTGATCGCAAAACACTAGGTAGGTTAGGTTCGTTAGGTATCTTCAGTTTGTTTGTTTCGTTTTTGTCCCGCCGCTGGCTCGCGCTACTGTGCGAAAGAGATAGAGATACCGCCAGATCCGCGCCGCGCACGACGACCCGTATTCGGTGTGTGGAGGCCTTATTAACTCATTGATATTGTTATTTGGTTTGATAGTACGAAAATTGCAATGCAATACTAAAGCTAGCATATTTTTGTGCATTTCTGAAGTCCAAGGCTAACATTTTGATATGCTTTGGAATATTGTGATGAAATATTAATTTATTGCTGCTACTTAACTTAAATATATTATTTTCACATAATAAATGTTCGATTTTGTTAAATGGCCACATATTTTCCATATTTGGTTTGCAAAAAGAGCTTTTTTTTTAAATAATATCTATGCAATGATTCATTGTGTACTTTGCCGGTTCATCGAATACCTAGCACCTGTTTAGCCTGTACCATAGGTAGATATAGTAGCCATTTCTCATCTTCTATAAAAAATATCTTGTCTTCTATTGGGGTTTATACAAAAACATTGATGCAAAGTGAAAGGCTGATAAATAAAAAATAATCCGGTATATAAAATATTGTAATACTTTCACATTAAGACTTTTTAAGGTACGAATTTTTGGTGGTTCATTGTTGGCTACCTTACCCTACTTAATAATTAATTGATACGTATGTAAAGCGCAACCGTCCGGCTTGGCGAGTACGACACGCAGAGCGATGTTGACTGCGTGGAAAACTCGTGCGCAGACCCGCCGCAGGATATCCCCGTGCAGGCGGGTCACCCGCACCCCGGGTACTCCGATCAGAACAAGAACAGGGCGGATGACATCGCTCTGGTCCAGCTGGCGCAGAGGGCAGAATATACTTGTAAGTAAATAGGTTGATAGCTTGGTGCAGGTCGCGGGAGCCCGCTGGATGCGGCCAGCAGTGAACGTCTCTCCGCCGACGTGATGAAAAAGATTTCGAGCAAAGTGCAACGATTTCAGAGACCAATAATAGAACCGAGTAATTCCTCAATATTGATAATACCTAAATGCGACAACTTATAATAGGTCGCCGACCCGTAAAGTAACAATAAAATATTTAAAAAACTCCTGTTTCTATTTCAGTAGGTATCTAACGGTATAATGCGTCCCACGTCAGTAACGTTAAAGGGACACAGAAAACGTAGAAACGTTTAGTTACCGACGTCATTCATTGATCTCAATTCTCGTTTAAGGAAGCAAGACACATAGGAATACTGTATATTCCAGTTTAAAAATATTTTCTAATAATAGATAACGCCACTTCTTAAATCAGGAAAATTACTTAGTACCTATAAAATAAAGTCGACTTTATGATGAAAATGCAATAAAGTACCGTCAGCAAAAAGGCTTGCGTTGTATACTATGTTCATTTGAGAAAATCCTTTATTAATGTTTCAGTTTACGTGAAGCCTATCTGCCTGCCGGCCGGCGGGGCGCGCCTGGTGGCCGGGAACGATGTGTATGTCGCCGGCTGGGGGAAAACCTTAAGCGGTACGTACACTATTGATTTTACTTATTTTCTGACGCTTCCAAGAAATAATGCGATGGGTTTTACGCGAAGGCTATAAGAGTTATGCTAAGAAACATAGTGTAAAAAATACCAACATTGATGTTGAAATGTAAAAAAATCTTAATTAAATATCTAAAGGTCTATTTTTGTTCGGAGCTTCACATCCCAATCGCATTTCAATGCGATGTGCATGCTTACTTGCATGCGACGCGACAGAAGGGTGTTTTTTTCCTATTTAAATTAAATAAGTACCTATACATGTGATGAGCCGAATTCAGGTCTTATACTGGCTGAACTTCAGAATCATTAACGACCTCTGTAGCCTAGGGGTCACAGCTCACTAGACCCACCAGGCACACGCACCGCACTGCCTCGCCATACTGCGTTACGTTAGCGACTCTAGTCGCTAGGCGGTAGGCGAGTTGGCCTACGAAGCAAGAGGTTCCGGGCTTGAATCCCGGTAAGGGCATTTATCGTCGTCTAGTACCTATAGTGCCATAGTAAAGGCTTTGCTTACTTTGGGGCTAGGTCGATTTGTGTAAGATCGTCCCCAAATATTATATTGTATTATATTATTCTCAACATTGCGTTCCTACTGAAAGGTTTCTCATATTTTGGCCGAAGGGTGTCAAGTTCCGACGTTATCGCGGTCGGTTACCTGACACTACGAAATTGCGCAACACGTCGCAATAATTGTGTGTTTTTAATAAGATATGTATGTTAGTCTTTAAGGTATTTGTAATTTGGGCCTTGTTGCCTGATTTAAATAATAAAATAAAATAAATAAATAAATAAATATTTCAGGTCGCAACAGTCCAATCAAACTGAAACTGAAATTACCAGTTTTCCAAAAGGAAGAGTGTAACAAAAAGTACCAAACTTTGGGAGCAGAACTGGGAGATAAACAGATCTGCGCTGGAGGGGTGTTCTCCGAGGACGCGTGCAGAGGTGACTCCGGGGGCCCGCTGATGAGAGCCAAGAGTAAAGGAGTCTGGGAGTCAGTGGCCGTCGTCTCCTTCGGCTACGGTTGCGGGAGGGATGGCTGGCCTGGCGTTTACACCTCTGTTTCCAATTATATTGACTGGATCAAGTCTACGTTGCGTGAAACGAATGTTTAGAAAATAGTAGATATTAAATTAGTAAAATAAGATACAATTAAAGGATCATAAGTGTAAATTGTATAATGATTACACTGTCTTTCCGTTCAGGTTCGTATACCTGAATTGGAAACGATAAGAACAATGCTTTTGCATTAATCTCAAATTTGTGATAAAATTAGTAAGTTTTTAATAGAACTAATGTAATTCGGTCTTTTATACCCACATTTATGCTAAAAGTGGCGCTGGAACATACGTTTCATGTGCTCTGCCTACCCCATTTGGGAATAAAGGCGTGAATGTATGTATATATGTATGTAATTCGGTGATAAAAAAAAATGAAGGAATGAAAGCTAATATTTTTTGACATCTAGTAATACGTTTATATATTATAAGTTTTATGTGATTACGTGCTAATTGTATTCTCTAAGTAGTTTACATCGACCATATATATATATATATATATATATATATACCGTAGCACCAATATGTTAAAGCGCATTTTTTTCTATATTTTTCAATTAACTGGTCGTCAATTATAATTAAAAAAAAAGATTATTATAATTAAGAAATAAATAAATATATGCTCAGAATTTCACACGAATCGAATGTCCTAATGGTGATATAAAGTTAAACCTTGTTCAGTAGAATACAATTTATAAGACCATAATTATTTTTCAAAAAATTAGCGGGGGTAGATTTCCTTGAAATTCTGTTACTAAATTATCTATGCGATATTTAACCAAAATATTTTCTACATTTATACAATTTAAACCCTACTCGAGCCGTTTCAAATAAACGCATCCCAAAAGTCATCAAGGATTCCCACTTCAACGAAACAAAGAAATTCAATTACACGTAACGTATCATTTGCATATAGGTGTCACTGGCAATCAAATTAAGTGGGGCGCTCACAATGCTATGCGCATAATTTATTAATTAACCCTTTCAATGCGATATGACCCTGGTAGCCTGATGTTGTACACTCCTAAATAAGACACAATAAGACGACAGAACATGCTAGGAAAATGGTTCATGGGCTTGGTACAGTCAAGGGCACCAATATGTATTCACTCCAAGTTTCATAAATATGTATACTACAACCTTATTGTTAAAGCAATAAGGTCTGCCTACATATTTTTGAGACTGTGGTACTTATATAGATATTGATGCCCTTGACTGTACGACAGGATTTCTGAAAAGTGCTCAAATAGCAAATAATGTTGGATCTAGGGAAACTGTTGTAACTTGAACAATGTTTTACCGCTTACATTGTCATTTGAAACGTCCTCTTCCAATTCAATGTAAAATATAAAATGGTGTTCCCGGCCTATTAATTTCACATTTTCTTTCTGCTGGCAAGTGGAGGTATTTTGTACCTTTTTACCTATATCACTATTTGAGATATATTATTAAATTAAAATATATTATTTGATGTAGTTGTCTGTCATCGGCCCCACATTAGAAAATTTGGAATCCTTACAAATATCTGAAAAGTCCTAGGTACGGTCGTTTCGTACATACATTTAACACCGACTACAACGCCTTCACTTATCTCCATATCCGCGATCTGGCCGCCAGGGTCAACTGGCGTTCATATGTAATTGAACTTGATCTAATTCATGAACTACGGTCATTTTATTATGTAAAGTCGCATTCAAATGCCACTCTTTCATATTTACAAATTACACCACTTGATTTGTTCTTGTAGACGTGGTTAATCAAAGTCAGATTCAACTTTACCTTACAAAGCTTTTACTGTAAACACACCGTTCCCCTGTGTTTTCGTCTAGATCCCGCTGAGTTATTGCTAGCGAAGCAGAGATGAAGCATTTATTTCCCGCGTGCATGAACGCTTAAGAAATCCGAGTGAAAATTATTTATATCTCTGCCTTGGAGTATCAAGTCTAGCAGATAATTTATGTGAAAACATCGATTGTAAGGAAAAATGGGTATAAGAGATTGGATACAATATCTCAGGATCTTTTTGAATAGGGGTGTAGACACTAAATAATATAATCAATAATGTTGTATTTTCTCGAAAAATGATTAATAATGGAGTAATAGTGGATAAACAATCAACGCAAGAGGTTAAATATTCACAAAGTTATAAGTATTCAAAGTTTTAAGAGATGTTATGTTCTGTCCCTTATCCGCAAAATGAGGCTGTATTGCACTCCAACAAAACAGCTATTATTGGTGTGAAGAAACACGGCATTGATACACATAAATGTGGGTATAAAAGATCGACAAAATGTGATAATGCAGTGATAGGTTGCTAGCCCATCGCCCACAACACGCTTCAACCCTGCTCCCTTAGTCGACTTTTACACACCCACGGGAAGAAAAGAAAGGGGGTGGTGAAATTTTAAATACCACACGGGGCAATCAATGATTATACCTAGTATAAAGTAATATTATTAATATTATTTATTACTTAATATAACATTGTGGTGTTTCGGGGTGGAAACACACAAACACACGTAGGAAATCTACAAAAGATATGTTTAAATACAAAACACATTATGTAGCCTCTGGATTGCTTTAAGCATCAACTACTAAGCCAAAATTAAAAAATATATATATATATATATTCTTCTGGAATACAATAAAGGCTTTGGCCTTGATAATACAATAGCAATAATTATATCCCCTTGGCACTGAGGGCTATTACTAACCATATTAAATTGTCTGTCATGTTAATATAGTATACATATTATGGCTGTCGAGTACTATCTCCATTCCGTCACTCGCCAAAGGCTTCGAACTAACCATTTTTTACCTATCGTCGCTATTATTTAATTCGGTACATCAACGCAGAAGTGTTAAGAAGAAAAGTGCGTAAGACCGGCAGCCTTAACATCTTGCAGCCAGCGCTACGCTTGAACCAGGTACGCGTTTTCCACCACTTTCTCCTTTTGCTGCTTCTACAAGCAAATCTGTATGGTCCTTTAGATTCTGGTCTCTCCCCTGTCTTTCTATTGATCGGCAATAGTGCCGACTAAATGTTTGGGCATTCCTCCAATTTGCCCTTTTTAATATTCTACGGGTTGTCTCTCTAGGAAGCTTCGGGATGCCACTGCCTGGGGGTGCGTCAATTCCGATTTCTTTTAATATTGTTTTTATCCATCCTGCAATTATAGTCCTAGTAGCAGGTTTTATTGTTCCTGTTATAGATACAAATAGGTTTTTGAGGTCTCCTTCTTCGGGTAATCTTCTATTCCGGGCGGCTTCAATAAGTTTCTTTTTGTGTCTTACTGGACATAAGCGTTCGTCAAGGTACTCTTTTATAAGCCAACCAGATTGCCTTATCTTGGCATTATCAGTTTTGGATCCAAATTTAGGCCACAGAATTAGGCTTTCATTATTGTTATCTTCGATGAAATTGTTATTGGCTAAGTCTAGCAGGGTTAAGTCGTGTGCCCTTCGCCCTGAAACCAGGAGTAGGACGAAAGCAGCTCTCTTTGAAATATCAAATAATGTTCCTGTGTTGAGGGTGTTTTTTAGCCAGTAAAAAATTTACTGTGTGTCCCAGATTTTTGACTTCTTTTTCTGTGGTTTTATTATAGAGATCGCGTTTAGGACCTGTTACACAAAGAAATTGCTTGTTGTCTTCAGCTGCCGAATAGGTCACAATTGCTGACTTGTGAAGCAAGATGGTCCTGTAGGCAAGTTTGTCTTCCAGATAAAGTTTCGCTAAGAATCTAGCCAAGTCATTTCCATTGGGTTGTCGGGGGTCAATGCATGCTGAGCTGCACCATGTAGTCCATCGCCTGATCGGAGCTTTGTATGTGGACAATGTTGAGTCTCTCCAGCTTCTACTCAACAGTTGTCTCTCCTGTGAGGACCAGTGAGCGACTTGTTCAGCCCACCCCCAACTTTCCACGCCTGGAGTGATAGTTTGTTCACTTGGGTTGGAGCTCTGCCGGTTGTCAGATCGATTAAGTCCCTGGATAGGTTCCCTATACGGCGAGGTTCGGCTAGAGCTCGCGCACGTAGGTCCGTTAGCCAGAAGCATTGGGTCCACCGTGGTGCTATTATTATGTATGTGCCCCTGGCCGAGTTTAGATTTTGTAGGACACGTGGCATCAGATTGGGGTTTCTCCCCCAATCTGATGCCACGTGTCCTGACCCAGGCCAATCCGAAGTTCCATTTCCGACTGAATGCGTCGCAAAATATTGCCGACCCATCTTTTGAGTCCCACGCTACGTAGTGGTCTACGACTTTGGCATCCCTGGATGCGAACAAGTCTACGTCGTGAACGCCCCAAAACTCGAATACGGCTTCCACAGCTGGGGGCAACAGGTGCCATTCCGGCACTGGTTTGTTTCTGGACAGGCGATCGGCTATGCCGTTGTACCTCCCCGGGAGGTACGCCGCAGAGAGTGTCATATTGAGTTGCTCGGCCAGGACTAAGAGGTTCGTTGTCAATTCGAGCAGGGCCAGGGACCTCGTCCCGCCCTCGTTCCTGATCCTGATGTACGCCACCTGTTTTCTCTGCCTTTTGTTTCGGTAAGGTCATGGTTCCCTTTTGAGTATTCCAGGTTAAGCCGAGATATTCTATCTCTTGTGTGGGTTAGCGTAGACTTTTTAGTAATTCCAGAACTTCCGGTGTTTGATCTTCTAAGAGAATACTGTTTTGGTTGACTATGAGAAAGTCGTCCAGGTAGACCAGTAGTCTTATGCCTTTTTCTCGCAGAGTCTCTGCTAGCCAATTTGAGACTGCTGCGAAGGTTCAGGGGGCAGAACAAAGGCCAAACGGGAGTGCTATTAGCTGTAGCACCTGCTGGTTAGCAGACTCAAAAAACGACGATGACTGCAATTGGGAGATGAGAATACGCCTGCTGTAGGTCTATCTTTATCATCCAGTCGTTCTCTTGTAGGAATTTAGCTACATCCGGTTGTGAGGGGTGTCTATCATTTTATCGAAATGCATAACGTCGATTTGCATGTCGCCAAAAACTATTCCACGAATTGCATTACGTTGTTTTTCCTAATTACATAATAATCAATTCATTGTTATTAATGTATTTAATCACACAACTTTTAATCGTTAATCGTTTCAAATCTGTCTCAAATCGTAGCGTTACGAATCGAATTAACTTTTCATAGAATAGTCAGTTTTGTATAGTATTAATTTATCGAAAAACGGTTCACAGTTGGCATTGTTGGTTGGTATGGTTGATTGGTTTGGCATTTTAACCTAACCTAAACCTAACCTAACCGCCAGCGAGTCGACGTAACCCCGCTTCGCGGGTTGCCTATTTCCGCTCTAAGAGACACAAGTGAACCCTAACCTAACCTACAAATAATACCGTTGTTATGATTATGTGTTGTTTTTTACTGCGGGCTTCGTCCCCGAGCCCCCTTTCCCTGCCTGCCCTGACCTAATCTACTATATTATAATCCTCAAACGAAAACAAAAGAATTTGGGAACTGAAACTTATGTTAAACCGAAATTATAGTTAAGGTGATTCGATGAACGACTATGTCGATGGACAAATAAAATAATAAAGTAAAATTCGATGAGTTGATTCTCGTGTAAAAGTTAATTCGAGCAAATGTATGAGCGATCTAACGAAGTTCGATGAATGATTCCTGTGTGAATTGTGTGATGATGAAATTCTGCGAATAGTGTTATGGGATATAATAATCGATGAAACTATTTTCGGTAAAATGATGGATTTCCGGTTCGTGCACAATTTCATTCAAATCGATTCAGCCGTTTAAGCGTAACAAACATCCAAACATCCAAACATCTAAACTTTCGCATTTATATGGAGATCAAAGGCATACTTCCATCCCATCGGACTCCTTCCTCAAAAACATTTTCGCTAGGAATCCTGGTTTCGGGTTCGGAGTTCTTCGAGAATATCGTTTTCTTTAAATTCTTGGATTATTGTTGACATTTCTTGAGTGTCTCGTTGTGTATTTTTGTATCAAGCTCTTGGTAAGGTTTAACAGGGGGGGGGGGGGGGGGCTTTGGGTGAATGGTGTTCGACAGATTGGCACTAAAACTTGACGTGCTAGGTTAGTCCAAACTGGCACCAAGACTTATACTCCTAGCTAGATTGCTCTGCACGGCTAGCACGCGACGGCGCGCGAGCTCTCTCGATTTTTCTCGCACTATCCGGCTCTCTCTTATTAGAACACTTAGAAGAAGAGGTATAGTGCGATAAAAATCGAGAGTATGTCGCAGCCGTCGTGTGCTAGACGTGCTGATAAGCATTCGTCAAGGACGTTATATAATGCGGCAATTGCGTCAAGTAATCTGTCGTTCTAAGGACTCTATGCGCGGGTCCGACTGACCTCGGCGATCGAGCCTACGACGTTTATTATGGAGAAGCGATGCAGAGCTTTCCTCGAGACGAGGAGGAACCCTCACTCAGACCGCTGGATCCACTACAGGTAGTGGTAGACTCAGGAGTCATGCCGGGTGGAGCGTTCTTCATCCGAAGCAACGATAATGATCTCCTCAATCACCGACGGGTCAGAAACCTCGCTCTTACCTTGTTTTTTCTGTGGTCCGTCCGACATCCTCTGTTTTTATCACAATCACGGCACTTTTTAATCATTATCCAATCACTTGATTTCGGATTTTAAAAAAGGTAGCCTAAATTGCTTTCAATTTTTCTTTATCAAAGAAGTCCATACTTCGCTTGGCAACCACAGTTGCCACCATCAGTTTAGGGGGGTGCGAAATTGGCAACTGTGGTTGCCACAAGCAAGTGAATGGTTATTAAACATTTATTTTCACTTTTCAAAGTAGAGAATTTTTTTACGTTGCATTTGACAGACAACGAAATGTTGACAAATGGCGCCATTCAGAGACGTTTTTCGGAAGGCGCTCTCTGCTGGATACAGTGACAGGTAACATAAAGGAGAAATAAACCGTTTTTTCACGACTTTAAGGTAGAAACTTAAATAGCATTCTTCAACATCAATGCCGTGTTTCGGAACACAAATAATACACTTTCTTATTAAACGATTGTCATTTACTATGTATGCTGACGCTCAAGGATCGTGACGACACGATCCCCTAGCGTTTTTTTCTCTCTAACAAGCAACATTTAAACTGTTGTAGCTTTTTAGGGTTCCGTAGTCAACAACGAACCCTTATGGTTTAGCCATGTCCATCTGGCCGTCCGTCCGTCCGTCCGTCCGTCAGTCTTCGGCTTAGCTCAGTAACCATTACTACTAGAAAACTGTAATCGGCATGGGAATATAAATCAATCACGCCGACAAAACAGAAGATCTTGGTGAGGTAGGGTTCAGCGAAATGTCATCCCGAATTTGGAGCAGCCAGACTGGGGAAGTACCTCCGCCTTGCAGAAGACCACAGCCATAATAACACTACTCTGTAGTAGTGTTGTGTTTCCTGTAGGAGAGCCAGGTCGCCAGAGCTCCCAAGGATGCATTGTGTTGAGAGCGAGGGAATTTGTTCCTTCAGCTGTCAACACGGCGAATTCTCAAACATATCAGGGGTCCGCAACGTCCCTGTTACTCCTTTGGAGTTTTATGCGTCTATAGGCTGCGGTTTCCGCTTACCATCAGGCTGTACGCTCGTTTGCCACCGTCGATGTATAAAATAAAAAAAGGAATTTTTATTATTGAAAAAATGTTTTTTGGGGTACCTCCTTTACACCTAAAGTGGGGATGTAAATTTTTTTACAATCTTTATATTGATTTGTTCGTATGTAAGTAATATGTAAGTAAGTTGTCCGTCAAATTATGCAAGTTAAATTTGACCCACTTCCCGGTGACCGATTGAGCTGAAATTTTAGGTATAAGTTATTTCTCGTTAAACAAAGGATTCAAATTTATACCTTAACGCAATTAAAATAGAAAAGAATATACCTACATTGATAAATTTAAAGTGATCTGCGCTACGCTCCGCCGGATTGCGCAGGCATTTCAGAAAGGCAGCTACGGAACCCTACACTGCGCGTAGCCCGACACGCACTTGTCCGATTTTAATTTTTTGAGATATTTGAATGGGATTTTTTTGCCTCCTTTTTTTGGAGGAATAATAAATTTTGAGTCTACACCCTATTATGTAGGTATACTGTATGTAACAATAATGTAAAAACAATGTTAAAAATAAAGTGTGTCATTACACAACATTACAGTCTAAGGCGCTAACGAAAACTAGACACATATACACCATGTACGATAATTGATAACATTTCCAAAAGCGAAGACAATGAGTTTAAATAAAGTAAATGAATACCCAAAAATGTAATATATACAATAGGTACCTACAGAAAGACAGGATGGAAGGCCACAATTTCTTCAAATTACTCTTTACTCTTCAGTACCTAAACACACCAAAAATAAGAAATGTAAGTAAGTATAGTAAGATGCGGCGTATTACAAAGAAAGCAGGCAAACTCGCGGGAAAAAACAGAGCCTATATCCATCCGGAAGGTCCATTATATAGGTACTGTAGGTAAAAGAATTTTTGTTACCGGATGAGTAATTCCGGGGATTACCTCTGTATAATATCGGCATAGACAAATTATCATAATCGAGATGTTCATAGGTAGGTACGTACCGTTTGTAATATGTAAGTAAAATATTCAAGTTAGGGATATAAAGTTACGTAAAAACAAGTAATAAATCATAAATGCGAGTAAGTATATTCATTTTCTCCGGGAGATAACAAATACGCGAAGGGGAAACTCCAATCGGAATCTAAAAATTACGACAGTTTAAAAGTAGGTGTCATTTACATAAACCTACTATATCGGAAATGATAAACAGTCTCGTCCGCCCCATTTGTTTGTTCATATGAAATTGATAGATAAATTTGGCGCATGGGCTTAGACAACTTTTTAAGTTTTTACCAATCCAACGAGAATATTTTGATATACATACATATCTGTGGTTCGTTCCATGAAGCTACACGTTATAACAGGCTGAGTTCAAAAGGTTCTGGTGAATGGGACTCGGTCGGCGTGGTCTGAGGTTAAACTCGCCGTGCCTCTAGGCTCGATGATTTGAAAAAAAAAGTATTCGTAGAAACTTAAGACAATAAATAAGAGAGAATAAGAGAGATTTTAAACAATTAATAAGAAAACCAATCCAATTTAAAACTACTTAAATTAATATTTACAAAACCTTGACACTAAACTACTACTAAAAAAAACATCTATCGTGCCAAAGATGCTGGCAGCATTACCTCGCTGAATCGCAATACTAATTCGTTCCGCGAGGAAGCTGCTAGCTCTGGTCTCCAGTTGTGTCGACGTTGGGTTCGAGAATTGCCGGCGCGTTGACTTTAACTTATCAAGTCTGAACAGACAACACAGGTCAAATGTCTAGTCGTTAGCAAATCAGTATTTCTAATTTAGACTAGTAACATTGTAACTTGAAGATACGTGAAACGGGTCACTGGTATTAATATTGTTCTGGCCTAGTTATAAAACAACTAGCTTCCGCCCGCGACTTCGTCCGCGTGGACCCGGGATAAAAACTATCCTATATTTTAATCCAGGCTATAAACTATCTTCGTGCAAAATTTCATTCAAATCGGTTCAGCCGTTTAAGCGTGATTGAGTAACAAACATCCAAACATCTAATTTTACTCTGACTCGTTAGTATCTTATTTTCTTGTTGATTACTAGTATTTTTGTTTCTCTAGTTTAAAGCTTACAACTACAGTGCAGTATTATATCCATAACAAATAAAAATTGCAGGGATCACTTGTAAAGAGTATAAATTATATTCAACATTTTACAATATAGGTAATTGTGTCACGCAATATTGTTGTCGACTGATGTTTTCCACATGGCATGCAAAGGTATTACTGGCTGCGATCTCGAACAATATTATCACTGATCAACAACACAGAACATTTGGTTTCAAAACAGATGTTTATCACGAACTATATAAAAGGTTTGCTACAAGTACAACGAAACTGTATTTCCTGGATAAGAGTTGTTTAATGATCGATCGAAGAATGAAGTGTGAGTACTCTGTGGTTACAGCGCTTTTTCTGCTCATTGCAATACTTGGACCCGCTGAAGGAGATGTAAGTATCTAATACAAATTAACACGACGGTTATATTCAACTTATCTATCAAAGATAAATTGTGAATAGTAAAGTAATTACTGCAACACTCATATTACAGTTACAGTTAACAGTTTTAAAACTAAGCTTAAATTATACATATAACTAGCATCCCTATAATAATCACTTTAGAGTAAATGCAGGTAGCATTTAATTATCAATATATAAAAAGAACATAAAAGAGCGTTTCTCAAAAAAAATGCCACTACATTTTTTCGGAGATTTTCTGCAACTTTTATGTTATTTCTACTCAAAATCACGATGTCTTTCCAACCTAATAGGAGAAATAAAGTGTCCCAAAATGTTCATACATTTTTGAACTTTCCTATTGTGTTACCACCATACAAAGTGTATGGTAAATGGTAACACAATAGGAAAAATATCTTTGGGACAGTTTTTTGTCCTACCAGGGTGGAAAGAGCTCCTGATTCTGAGTGGAAATAGTTAACATAAAATTCCTAGAAGTACAATTAATAATAGTGGCATTTTTTTTGAGAAACGCTCAAACCAAGTTCAGTTTTCATACAACCTAAACTTTTATTGCTCTCTAATAGGAAGTCCTTAAAATTAGACCTCTTCTAGCTAAACTACCACACCTATGTTTTGAGATGTCGAGCGTTTTGGGCTAATCTAAAAGTGTGATTATATTTCTATTGGGCTAATCAAAAATCTAAATCAAATCAAAATCAATTATTTATTCTGCATTTAGGCCACAAGGTCACTTTTACATGGCAAACGGTCAAATTACAAAAAAAAAATCTTACACAATAATTATTTAAAATTTGCAGATTAAGGACCGATACCGATATTAACGGTTAACAAACTAAATGTCACTAAATGAAGACAAAACTAAATTGCAAAATATTATCCATGGCATTCGAAAGAAGGTCTGTATCAGAATTAACAAGAAGTGAATGATATTAAATTAGTATCCTAGAGATGTATAAGGAAGAAACCTCAACACGCTGGTGACAATTATAACCTGGGGATAAAAAAAAACAAAATTAAGTCTCGATACCTAGCATTGGCAGATAATAGCTAAGGTTTTTACAAAACGAATGATTAAATAAATTCAATTCACAATTTAAAGCACAGCACTGACTAAGACACCAATTTTAAGTATAATTGTAAAAATCTTGGAGTCAACGGTTGTGGATCTTCTAGTAGGTAGAACTCGGTAGTGTAGCTACGCAACCGCCTGTAGGCACGCTGCACGGTGCTAGCGCGCACTCCACACCGGTACTACTTTTGAATATGATTCAGGTTTCTTTATAAGCTAGAAGTCTTGGCTCTTGCAATACCTCTCCAAAAATTAAGTGAATTTATGTTCTTGTCATGGAATAGCAATGGAACATTTATCTTTTCTTTTCACATCCATCGTGCATGAACGTCGTGACCTTAGTAGCGTTTACTTACTTCCCGATGGTAACTGGTCATCTGCACATCAACCACTAGCTTTTTCTTCTAAAAACAATGCTCCTCTCCGATGATGGCGAATCACCCATGTGCTGCATCTCTCTCGACTCCTATTGCTGTCTTTGTCAATAAACATATGAACTCAAAATGCTTTGATTCCTGCAACGAAGAGAATCTCGTACGTCATAAGTTCCCTTGGCGCAATATCAAAAAGGTAGCATATATATACGAGTATGAACCGTCTTATCCTATATTGTGACCAAAAGTTTGCTGTCATCTCAGTACTGAGACACAAATCAGCTTACACGGACCAGATGTCCATTCCTTGAGGATGATTCGCTAGGCGGGCCCGCAGACTCAACATTCAATTCAAGAAAGCAAAAAATAAGTTTTTGACAAAAAAATCATTTTTGGTACAAGCTTTCATTGCAGACTGCACTTTTCTGTAAACCGTCATCAACAACTCATTGAGACAATTCTAACGAGCCCAAACTAAACGGGGTTACGTCGTTTTAGTACTGAATTCCCATGGCCACCTTCTGTCTCCATCATCAGATCAGCTCGATAGTACCATAATATTGAATTGTCATCCAAACTATATCTTTACCTAAAACTAGCTGTTGCCCGCTACTTCGTCCGCGTAGAACTTGAATGCTATTCAATTATTGTGGGCGGAACCTCAATTACCGCCGACCCAAACAAAGTTCTACCATCGGGATGATTTCTGATATAAAAACTATCCTAAGATATCCTTCCAAGGGTCTCAACTCATCTGTACGAAAATTTCATCTAAATCCGTTCACGGATTAAGCGTAAAAGGTAACAGTGCGAAGAGTTAATTAGTTTAAATTGCAAAATTTCAATTGAAAACTCAGCTTTTACAAATATAATATCTTAAGAACCATCAACAGACGTTTCTGCTTAAATTGTATATTTTTTCATAATGTAGGTACCTATTAAAGAAAGCTACATGACTGGAAATTTTTGCTTAAATCCGTCCAGTAGTTTTACTCACGTTAGTTCGGGCTACCTATATAGTTAAGCAAACTTATCTAATGCTAAAAGACGGAGAACTTTCCATCTCCATCCACCGTCCCAATTTAACGTTGCTAGAGAATAAATTATTTTGATTAAGCCCCTTTACCCCCTTATTTCATCCCCTTAGGGGGCAAATAGATCTACATATTATAAAAGAAACCTGCTGTCCTTCTTTCATGTTTCTAGCCACAGTTTAATATTAAAAATAACCAATAACTTAGGTATGTGAACTTTCAACCCCTATCTTAACCCCTTCACGGGATGAATTAGGAAAATATCCCTTATCAATGTTTTTGACTGTAGATTAGGAGCTTGTGGCCAAAGTTTTAAACGTCTACCTCTAAAAACGACATGATTCCCATACAAACTTACAACTCTTTTTTAACCCCCTTAGGGGATGAATGTTTGTAACATAGCTTAATCATTTACTTTGCTATTTAGTAAGATAACTTCATACAAAGATTCAAGTGTATAACTTTCCAAATGAACGATTTACTTACAGCGGTTCAACTCCTATTTCACCCCCTTAAGGGTTGAATTGCGAAAAATCCTTTCTTAGTACAGGTTCACGTACTGTAAAGTATATATATATATTCCAAATTTAATGCTTATAACTTTAGCGGTTTAGGAAATCACACGTTACTTATGTGAACTTTCAACCCCTATCCTAACACCTTCAAGGGATGAATTAGAAAAAAAATCCCTTACCAATGTTTTTAACTTTACATTAGGAGCGTGTGACCGAAGTTTTAAATGGCTAACTTTAAAAACAACATGTTTCCCATACAAACTTTCAACTCTTTTTTAACCCCTTTAGGGGATGAGTTTTTATAGCAAAGTTAAATTATTTGTTTGGCTTTTTAGTAAGAAACTTTCATACAATTATTCAAGTCTATAACTTTCAAAATGAACGATTTTCATACAACGGTTCGACCCAAATTTTAGCCCCTTAAGGGTTGAATTTCGAAAAATTCTTTCTTAGTACACGTCCACGTACTGTAAAGTATATATATTCCAAATTTCATGGTTATAACTTTAGCGGTTTAGCAAATCACACATTACTTATGTGAACTTTCAACCCCTATCTTAACCCCTTCAAGGGATGAATTAGAAAAAAATCCCTTATCAATGTTTTTGAGTGTACATTAGGAGCTTGTGACCGAAGTTTTAAATGGCTAACTTTAAAAACGACATGTTTTCCATACAAATTTTCAACTCTTTTTTAACCCCTTAGGGGATGATTTTTTATAGCAAAGTTAAATCATTTGTTTGGCTTTTTGGTAAGAAACTTTCATACAAAGGTTCAAGTCTATAACTTTCAAAATGAACGATTTCCATACAACGGTTCGACCCCTATTTCACCCCTTAAGGGTTGAATTTTGAAAAATCCTTTCTTAGCACACGTCCACGCATATAATATGTTCCAAATTTCATGCTTATATCGTTAGCGGTTTAGGCTGTGCGCTGTCTGTCAATAGATTAGTAACGAAGAGTTTTATATATATAGATTTCAACACAATCGGTTGAAGATATCTGCTTCAAAATTGAGTTGCAAGATTCCACCCGAACAAACATAGTGAGGTACATACATTGCGAGTTAATAGAAAGCTTGTAATATTCTCTTCACTGATATAGGTACATGATACAGAGACTACAATTGTGAACTTCATCAAACATCACTAATCTTTAAAGAAATTAAGCCAAGTACCAACGATGAAAGATGAGATGATGTATTGTATTGATGATGATTGATGATGAATTCCGCTAGATGCGGATGGCGCAGGACCGGTCATTGTGGCACTCTTTGGGGGAGGCCTATGTCCAGCAGTGACCGTCTTTTGGTTGATATGATGATGATCAACGATGAATTACCATTATACAACAGACTTATTTCAAACTGCCAAAGCAATTCAGATAGTTACGCGGACTACAATTTCAGACACAACAAACCGTTCGTAGAGTTGTGACCCAAACCCTCTAACAGACGAATGTACCTGGAAAAAAGTCCCACTTCCACTCGTTTATAAGTCAAAAAATAAGTTGATCCTCCATCAAGTCCTGACTTGGGAACTATTAAGTTATACATGATATTAACACTATACTAGTGGACCGACATGTTTAGAGACGCTGCAATCCATAGCACTTGCGAAAAGGGTCCGACCTAAAACGGTCTAACCATTCTCCTGGCCTCACGGGAAAACCCGAAATAATCTGTTCACGCCCTTTCCAATGCATATCTCTACATCTCGTACGTGTACAAAAATAAACCAATATAATGATATACATATTCTTATTTGCTAATTCATAATTCATAATTTTAATTAATAAACAGGTAGTTTTATACAGATAATACAAATAAATTACATAGTTCTCTGTAATATGTCTTACGACGTACAATGATTTAGTTAGAGATTAAATACATCCCTAAACCAAGATAGCTACTTTAGTATATCAAATGCATGCAATTATAAAATACAGTTTATAATATTAGGTCTCTATGTCAAAAAAAATAAACATTAAAAAAAAAATGTTTTGTGATATCACCTCTATGTCAAATAATGCATCATAATTTATATAATATTACCCCAAATTGACAATATAATGTTCATATACCTATCAATCTTAAATGCTACTTATTTCAAACTAAATACTTACACTAGTTATATTAAATTGTCAACGTGTCCATAAAAAAATCATTTAAATTATAATAGCATTTCTCTTTTAATAATTTACATCGTTTTACTTTAAACAATGTCAGTTTTGCCCCTTTCAGTATATCTGGTAATTTGTTAAACATTTTTGGAGCCATTGTGTATATGGTTTTTTTGTAAAAGCTAGTTTTAGATCCTGATGGAGAAAGTATTTTCAGCACATTTGTAGCCGGGCAAGGATGTGTATTAATTTTTATAGTGAATCTGTTAATTTACTGGTTTACAAAAATACATGATTCATATATGTATATAGAGCATAGTGTTAACAGGCCTTGTTTCTTAAATAATGGTCTACAGCTTGTCTGCTGATTTATTTTAAACAGTGCTCGTACCGTTTTTTACTGGGCTTTAAACAGAGGCATCAGATCACAAGCAGCCGCATTGCCCCAGTGTATAATTCCATATCTGAGATTCGAGGACACGTATGCATGATATGCAATGAGAGCCGACTGCTGTGAGACTGTTTCTTTAAGCCTTTTTAAAACATGTACATATTGATATTTTTTTTTACACAGATTATTTATGTGTTGTTTCCATCTGACATTACTATCTATTTGTATACCTAGAAATCTTATTTCGTTTACATTCTCTACAATCTTTCATTATATTTTACTATGTTATCTAAAGGTGGCTACTTTACTAAATATTGCATAATTTTCGCCATATAACGCGCCAGAACTATCTTATGTTTTACCTAGAAATTTTTGTTTCTAGTTTTTGGAGTACAAACAATCATTATGGGATACGGAACTCAATTCCAAAAGCGTGAGTAACGTAATATAATACGCGTTACCCTGTACATACAGCAGGTCGATCACGTAATTTGATCACGTCAAATTTTGTATGGAAAAATGACAGTTAAAGACGTTATAGTGGCCCCTAATGCGCGTTCGAAACGATACGTAAATACCTCTCTAGTCAACCAGAAAGGTACAATAAAACTATTATTACGACTCACACATACAACCACGGTACCACATTCAATAACATAACTCATTTAAAATACAATTTAGAAAATAATATGTTCATTGTTTAAAAATCAATATCAAAATTACCATGTCAAACAAACGTCATAGTTCAAGCCTATGCTGATATAAACTCCTCAATCGAGTAAAAACATTTCTTTAACAAAAAAGCCTATAAACTATTTATAATATTTCTAAATTAGAAATGCGCATTAATTCAGCGGGTAGCTTATTAAAGAGGCCAGTAGCTTGGTATCCCGAAGAGTGCTTGACAACTTTGAGTTTGGTGGTAAACATTCGAGGCAAGTCCATTCTCCTTGTTGCCAGGGACTACTTACGAACCTGAAGTGATTTTAAGGAGTTCCGTAGGAATGTGTACTATGTACCTAGTACATACATACTTAGCTGAGTATATTTACGATTTTTGGTCGAAAACTTCTTGTTTGTTTATACTTTTCTTCAATATTTTGGCACCTCATCTCTTAGACGCACTAATCATCACCGCGTTTAGCATAACTGTATATAAGTATATAAAATGTGTATTTGTAATAAAAACGTTATTTTGCTACAGGCTATTATTATCAAATTATTTACAGTCGTCAATTTCTCATTGAGAAATTTCTAATGAGCCTAAACTCGAGTTAATCTCGTGTAATAGGGTATAAATTTGAAAATTATTATTACTCCAATAGAAAGAAGACAAAAATATGCCTAGTGACGAAAATCCCATTCAGATATCTCAAAGAATTACGAAGCTACAACCGTTTTAATATTGCTTGTTAGAGAGAGAAAACGCAAACAGTGTGTGACGTCACATTACGCGAGGCTGCCAGGGGATGCGTCGACGGCGGCGCCGCACACGACGCGGCGCGGCACGTTGCCGTCTTCTAGTGACGTCACAATCTTCTAGCGTCATCGTTTCATATGAAGTTGCGTTTTGCGAAAAAGGGACCGAACATACCCCTTCTTAAAGTTTTGGACACTTATAACCTCGTGATTATTTAACCTTTTGGTTTGTTTTTTTTTTTATTTGACTACATTATTAATACTTTTTTGAGAAAATATGACATTATTGATTATTTTATTTTGTGTCTACACCCCTATTGAGGACTTCCTATGGCGACATTCCGTCTTAATCATCAGATCTGTGCTGTTATTCGCTACGCGCTAAATCGGCTCACCCTGCCGGTCACCCGTCAAGAAACTAGACCTCTACCTGGGCTGTTATTCGCTACACGCTAATACCGCTCACCCCGCTGGTCACCCGTCACGAAACTAGACCTCTACCGACGCTTAGTTACTGATACGCATGGCGGTGTCAAGATATATTTGTGGGTGAGCGTTGAGGTGAGCTTAAAACAAGTTACAGAATAGGGGGGCTTACTGGAGGCAGCTTAATGGTATCATAATAGTCTTCGGAAATATACAACATTACAACTCGATTGGATTTGAGAAAGTTGGTCAGGTTTAAGTTGCAAGATTTGACCCAAACAAACAGAACATTGCAAATGAAAGCTTGTAAAAATACTTTTCCTCTAAGTTAACGAAATTGTACCTAGATTGTAGGACTCGATTTGTATAATGCACGCACCTCAATAAAGATCATATCCGCCTGACTTTACTGGACCTCTTCCTACCCTCAATATTTTTCACCCCCTTAGCCATTGACTTACTGTTACTGCGTATAGACTGGCAACCCAGAACATTTTCCTTTTCGTCGGCCGCCATCTTGGAAAATGTTCTGCGTTCGGATTCAGTTATGGCCATAGCGTGCTTTAATACGCTTATATAAAAAAAACTACTTATTGATTTAATCACCGATATTTGGTATTTGTAATTTTTTATACTGGATATCTTTATAGTTCCCGAGGATGTTGTGTTGATACAATTTGTCTCAGCAATTTGTGTCAGATTTGATGACAAAGTCCCATTAAGGTCCATGCGGAACCTCAGATATCGATTTTGATAGCAATCGCAGCTAGACAAAAAAACTAAATTACTTATTAATTTTCAGTTTCTGTCAGATCCATCAACATTTGGGGTCCCACGGGACCTTCAGATATAGATTTTGAAACCAATTGGAAATTAATGTGGATGGCGGCTTGGCGGCTAATGTTTATTACCTATTCTCTTAAATTGATAATGAGTTCATATGGCGAGACCATACTCACGTCGCGTACATTATTTATTAATGAGTATTCACCTAGGATTAAAATGAGTAGAACTTAAAGATCTAAATAGCAACTGAACTTTGCCAATAAAATTATTCATAATAACGATTGAATAAAAAAATGGTTGCTGCTATATTGGCGCAAAAATTAAGATCTTTAAAGCTTCAAATAGTCAGTCTATTAACTTTAATGTTCCACTAATAAAGCAAAATAGTCTTAGGAAATTATCACTTCTACATTTTTAATCTTTGAAATAATGGCTGCCATCGGCGCGTATCCTATAAAGTACAGAAAAATTCATTTTATTAAAAAAATCCGTGAATTTGCCGATTAAAAGTAATTACCGTACTTTTAATATTGTTGTGTTTGTTTTTGGTGCAATAGCGCAATGCAAAAGAAGGTATTTTTTAAGTTTTGAGACAAATTACACTCGAAGCGACCGCCATCACTGCCCGCCACTGACTAAACCAGCATACTCTCATGAGAGTATGTTGACATGCGCAAACTTCTGCTAGGTGATGTCTACTCTAGTACGTAGGTCACTCGAAAAGTTTTGAGATGCTCGAAATTCAAAAATGAAACGCACCTGTATTATATGTTTTTATAAAGCAAACTTATTTAAAAATAGAACAAGTAGCCAATTCGCTCGAATTTAATAAATACGCATGTTTCTGTCATTTTATTAAAACACTTCCCGCGTTTTTTCTTTGAAACAATGGAGCTTACAGTCTACGAGAAATGCGACTGGTCTTTTGACAGTTCCAATATGACGTAAACAGTGATGTGTCTAGAGTAAATCGATTGTCATAATATCCGTTACGAGTGATGGTGGCTAATAAAAGGAATCGATTGATTACTGCGTAATCATTATTTTTAGGAAATCAAACAGATAGCCTATACATAGTCGTGACAGTAATTAAGTTACACATTGTTATTTTCCTATATTTACAATTATTTGATTCATACCGATTTATTTCTAAATTGACAGACTCCAATCGATTTAAGCAGTGTAACACTAAATTAAAAAAAGAAAAGTCGTAGGACGTAATTGTTCGCATACCGAGTTTTCAATGCTAATTTGTGCACAAATAAGCTGTAAAAAAAAATACAATCATGTTATAAGTGCTAAAAAGAGCGTGCATGGAGATTGAACTTTGTTTCGTAGCTATTGAAACTTTTTATTATTATTTCGATGAGCAGTGCCAATCTACGTTATATGGTGTCGCGATGTGTCAAAAGACCCGTCCCAAATCTCGTAGACTATAACCGGGAACATTTGCGTGCCATGATATTTTACGATTTTAAATTTGGTTATTTCCGAACTATTATGTTTGCAACGGTTGCAGTCAGCATCCATCTCGGGCAACAGTGATAGATGGTTCAATGAATTTAAAAGGGGTAAAACCGACCTCGAAGATGACCACCGAACTGGTTGCCCGCAAACAGCAGTAACTGCAGAAAACGTGTGGACTACCGAAATGTTGGTGCGAGAAGACCCACGAATAACATACAAGGACATAGAGAAGATCTTGGGCGTCGCTTCGGGTAGCGTTAATATTATTTTACATGAACATCTTGGAGTGAGGAAGCTCTATTGTCGTTGGATCTCGCGTTTGCTCTCCGATACTGAGAAACCGGCTCGTGTGGATTGGTGTCGTGATATGCGTCTACGATTCGAGAACGGGACATCTAGACGTATATCGGAAATAATTACAGGTGACGAAACCTGGGTCTATCAGTATCACACGAAAAACAAACGTCCGTATGGGTCTTCTCAGAGGGAAAGTTACCAACAAAACTACAAAGACCGCGTGACGTCGCCAGAAAAATGGTCGCTAGTTTCTTTTCACCGGGCGGACATTTGCCAACATCAATGCTCGAAAATTATAGGTCTGCTAACTGGGATTGGTACACTACAGTAGCATTGCCGCAAGTTTTCCATGCAGTGCGAGAGAGGCGACCAAAGACTGGACTTCGGGGAATCATGCTGCATCACGATGACGCCTCTTCACATACGTCCCTCAGAACAAAGGCGTTTATTGAGGAAGCTGGGATAGAAACCTTACCACACCAGCGTACAGCCCTGACTTAGCTCCTTGCGATTTTTTTTGTTCCCGGTAGTGAAAGAAAAAATAAAAGGAGTTTTTTTCGAGCGCTGAAGAAGCCGTGGCTGCCTATGAATTAGCAATTTCGGACCTATCAGATCAAGACTGGCAAAAGTGCTTCCAAAGTTGGTTTAGATGAATGGAACTTTGTATAGAAAATGATGGATAGTATTTTGAAAAAATGAAAAATAAATAGTGCTAATATCTTCAATAGTTTCTTTTTTTATCTCAATCGAGTGACCCACCTATTTAATATAACTCAATGCCCTTAGCACAGCGCGCTGTCAGTCTATATGTGGACAATCACCCAAATTAGACTTAATATCTTTAGGCCCCTAGTTTTTAAAATTTAATTACAAGTGCAGTTTAATTAGCAGTGGGATTCGCACTGCTTCAATTTGGTATTCTCTTCCGGCGTCGTGTCTTGATAAAGCTCGTACCTGCCAAAAATACTAAATATGTATATTTAATAACCCCGACTCAGATTTTCTCTTTTCCTCGTAACTTAGTCAACCTAATCTTGTAACGTTTACGAATTTTATTATTATTCTTTTACTCAGACGTCACGTGAATGTTTTGTTATTTTCAGGAATGTTATCGTGCAGAGTTTTCAGAAGATGTCTGGTCTTGTCCTGATTTTGATAATACGGTCATGAAATGCGAGCCGCTTGAGCTTGGCATGTTAGATGGAAAGGAAGGAGCATTGGGCTTGCAAGGCAATATCACAGTCGGTCAACCAATCGAGGATGGAACAATGGTAACATCTACATTATACATATCGTAACAGTTACATAATCAGAAACTCGTAAAATTATGATGAGTTGTGGAAAAACTTATTAAGAGATATGATACTCTTATATATATTCCTAATATAGATACTCAAAATGGCCGGAGGTAATTTTCAATCTCTTATTAATCGACTTGAAAAAAAACGAAGGTTCTCAATTTGGTTGTATGTTGCTTTTTTATTTTTTTTATGTTTAATGTTCGTAACCTCAGAACTCGGTCATTTATGAACCGATTGGTAAAATGCCATTTTTATTCAAAAGTATAAGCTTCCAGATTGGTCCCATTATTTTTAAAAAGCCAGTTGGATGATGGGATCCATGAGGAATTGACGGAACTCCTCAACTTTGTTAGACACACGTGTAGTGATTTCGGTATTTTTTATTATAACTGGTGTATTTACACTCAGAGGCCACCAATATGGTGAAGTGATGATGAAGACCAGTCACATATTCTGATATGATTCCGTTAAGTAGCAACTAATGAAGTGCCATAGGGGATTCTGAGATCCTTGAAGAAATTACAGAATTCCTCAAATATCATCGGCCCACATATAGTGACATGGGTTTTTTGTGTAATAATCAACGTGGAAAGGAAATGTTCATGTTTGTTCCTTGGCAAACTACTGAATTGAAGTCGGTTTTAACTTTGTTTTAAAGCAAATTATTTATAAGTACTACGGTTTGCTTTCTTAGGCTCCGTTTATGGGCAAGCGTACGGGGACGGCGCATCACGCTCGATGGAAAACGCGCATACGCAAACATATTGCAAAGTATAGAAGCGTTTATGTGCCTTTTCATACGACGACGAGGACGAGCTAAGGCCTGGTTATTGATTACGGATTTCATTTTTTTCAGATGAATGTTGAAGTTTGGAAAATCATTGATGCTGGTAAAGAATACCTTTACCATGCTCAAGGTGATATCTGTGACAGCTTGAAAGATGATAATACTCCGTGGTTTACTTTGATCGACGCTATGAAAATCAAGGATTGTCCCATAGATGTGGTAATTAGCTATTATTTGACAATCATTTATTTCTGTGAGTTCCGTGCTCTTACTGTGCAGGGGCCGACGCCGGAACAATATTACCCGACTAAACAAAGTGTTCATCACTGCCTTATATATCGGTCCTTAATAATAGACATTCTGTTTTTCGCAATTTTCGCGGGTGCTACCGTTTCCCGACCGACGCACGGACGAATGCATGATCAGATTAGTGATCAAGTGCCGGCCGGAATCGTTCCGGCCTCGGAACGGACACGTAACGGTGTCCTATGAATAATCCTCCTAAACCCAATAGTCCAGTATAATTGAATTGACAACTTGTATGAAAAAAAAATACAAATTATGAAATAATTTATAATAGCTATTTTGTTTTTCTATATAATCATATAATTTAAATAATTACCTTGAGACAAAATCCAACAATATATTTGACCTCAAAAAAAATATTAACGTCACGTTAAACTCCAAGTTTCACTGCACATGTGGTTGAAATTGGATTCCAAAGGTAGTAGGCGGTCTGGGCATAATGCTTTAACTTCGCCTACATACCGCCGCGACGTCAAAGCTTATCTATGTTACTAATTTTGAACGAGACTTACGAAAATGAACCTTATTCATTCACAATATTCACATTATTTATAAAATCCGTGGTAAGCGAAGACAGGTAGCAATCTGAAGTTACTTCCGTACATTTGATACAATGTCGATAGGGTTGTCAAAAATATTTTAACTTACTCTACTTCAACAGTCCAACGAAATCGAGTTACTTATCTGCAACAGTGTGAATTTAGCAACAACTGATCCAATACATGCAAAATACTTTCTATTTAGTAGTTTTTTGTGCAGGCTGCCTTAAAATAACGTGAGATCTTTTATGTTCATGTTGGGCGAAGATAGGTAGCGTAGGCGAATTTAAAGTCGGAGAAATTCTTATAAACTTTTTTTATGGGTGCTTCAAATTTGCTCTACTTACAACATTCAAGAGTAAACCATACAAAAAATACTTCATTTAAATCGAAATAATTACTTCCGGGCGGAAAGTTTGTAGAATTCCTGAATGAATCTTGGAATAACGTTATAAAATTAAATAAACGAAAAAAATACGCTATTATAAATTAAATATAATAGCTTGAACGACCTCCGTTCAAATTAACTTGACATTTGGTAAGCACATGAAGATATGACCACAGCGTAATAAAAGTCACGAGTAGAATCTGAACCTACACAGTAATTTTCGTATGTATATATCATCTGAGGTTGACCCGTATCAATGCCTATACGGGGCGGCGCGGCCGCATGCGTACCTACTAGTGAATCTGCGCGAATGACGCCATATAGGTTCTACTTTCGTGCCGGTAACTATAGCTGAAAAGGCTCACATAAAACAGTTTTATTTGATTTATTATTTATCATGAACGTATTATTATTTCAGAAAAGTTACGAGATAAAAGACATGGTTCTCAATCTAGCGCACGCCAAAGATATGTTGACCCATGACATGTGCGGAGATTATTTAATTCAACTGTCTATGACAAAAGAATTAGATAAGTTATCTTGTTACGAATTAGGGATTTCTATATCTGAATACACTTGCAACTAAACAGAGGATTAAAAGTGTCTCAAATCTTTTAAAGTGCTTCAATTTCATTATTTCAATAAGAAAACGAGCTTCCAAGTCGATTGAATGATTTATATCTCAATGAGAGATTGCAAAATAAATGTATTCATGCTTATAAATATTGTTTTTTTTCGCCCTGTTTACGATTTTGATCTTCTTCAGATAACAGCGATACATCATTAGATCCATTGTAAATACGAATGTATCGAGCGGTAAAAAAAACTCATTAGGTACACAGTGAATCTGATTGATGGACGGACCGGACCTAATATGACATACTTTTCGAGCATGAGCAAGTGTAATAGTACATTACTTACCAAGGGCTGTAAAAGAAAGAAAGCCCGAAATCGCAGGTATTTGTATGCATACGCAGTGTTACGTAAATATGCGATAGTGCTTTTTTTTACTGACCATGGTGCCGTTACAATTTAACGTATCCACCTGGCCACAATGCGAGTTTTACCGTACGCGCAGCGTGCGGTAAAACTCACATTATGGCCAGGTGTGACGTAAAAAAGTATAGGTACTCAGGCAGGTGGTTACACTACATAATTCCGAAGTCTTGCTCGAAAGCATATTTTTCAGAATTTCATAATTCCGAAAACCATGTTCCATTGAAGGAATTATTGATTATTCAGAATATAATTCCAACCTAAGCTATTTATAAATTCTTTTCAATCGTCTGCGTCCGAATTTCCGTGTGTGGCTGGCGTTCGGAATAATGTAATTTCGCTATAATGATGATTCCGGACAGAATTACTCTTTGGAATTTTCCTGTGTTACGAGTACTAAGGGGCACTACTTTTTTGATTAACTTGTTCTACAAAGAAATCATAAGAAAAACCATACCACACTTGGCAGGGATCTTATTTAATATGATGTGTGCAAGTTAGACTAGATAAAGAAAACCACCTGCCGTTCTGCTAAATCCTACGAATCTGAGGGAACATTTTAAAAACGTTCAACAAACGCCAATTGTAATGCAAAGTTACGAATTAAATAAATTGACAACCAGGCGGTCCATTTCGTAAAGCTTTGCACGTACGTTAGGTAGATTTAAATATAAGCATAATACATTTGATTTGTCATTAAGCTCGTTCACAAAGATATATACGCAACTACCCCGCTGGTCAGCAAAATAAAAAAAACATTTTTCATGTATTTTTCATTGTTAGCATTTTAATTTTGATAATTTATAGTCAGACGTATAAAACAGATTTCTATAGGATTAAGACGATTTATAAACATTCAGAAACGTATGTGAAAGTTGCAGACCCAGCTAGACGAAAGGTCATTGCTGTACTTATGCTAATATAGAACGCCTGAGTGGGCCTCAAATAGTGGAATTATTCAAACTACCACATTTATGCAACATAAAGATTTACTGCTTATTTAATAAGTATTCGGATATTAACAAACCAAGCAGGTGATTTCTTACGAAACAAAACTTTACGATCGCGATTGCGTTTTACCTTCAATTTGTATGGGATTTGACAGCTAAACGCGAACGCGGTCGTAACGTTTTGTTTCAGTAAAACTTATACTAGAGCCTCAGATGGCCTCCTGAAACGCACAGAATCGCCATAGATAACAAAAAAAACGTCGAAGTGCGTGTCGGGCCACTCGCAGTGTAGGGTTCCGTAGTTGCCTGTCTTTCTTAGTTACATCGACACGCACGCGCCAACTAAATGGTTGCATCGGCCGAATTTGTACGAAAATTGGCCTTTCCAAGTACACATTAAGATGGTCGACTATTACTCGGTAACTGCTTATGCCCATTTGTCCGTGATAGTTTTCCTTTTAAATTCATTATATGGACTACTACCACGAATTTTTTTACATCCTGGATCACATCCCCAGTAGTAGCCATTTAGCCGGCAGGGGGGTCCCCACTTTACATTTTACAACAATTTATGAACAAACCGTACGTAGGTACGTAGATGTGTAGACATCTCGTGGTACAAGTATGTATGTACACATACGATGGAAACTATTACGTTTAGTAACGTTCCTTGAATACGGTCTCACTCTCTCGGTTATATTAGCGTAGTTATCCGTTTTTAACTTAAAGAGGTCTTTAGCCCCTAGTTAAATGCTGTGTTCAAGCACTATACTCGTGCAAGCCCGGCATTAGTCATTGCAGACAACAGCGCTCGTGACGTCTGCCACGGGCTCTCGGCATAAAGGAAGTACTTTAATTTGCGGAGGATTCGCTCGAGAGAATTATTTCAGACTTGCTTACTTCGCGGGCTTTTGTTCCGTGAGGGTTTGTCGTGCCGTCGACTCTTATATATAATTATGTTTTCTTATATTATCTGTGAAACAAAGCTATCAAAACGTTATTTTTCTCTTGTTAAGTTTAACATGGCTATTCTTTAAGAAATGCGTCCAGTGGTAATCACGTAACGTTTCGAACGCGCGTTAGGACAGTTTAATTGTAATTTTTCTATATAACATTCAGATGTTATATAGAAAAATTACAATTCAACTGTCCTAGGTACTTCTAAAATGTCAGCATTTTAGAAGTACCTAATGCTCAATGCACACTTTAGAGATTTAGAAAAAAGTTTTGGAAAGATATACCCTAGTATTTGATTCTGAATCCTCCGTACAAAGTAATATGGCAAACATTCAACAACAGAATTCTGAGCTTTATATTGCTCACCTACCATCCCGAGTCGTCTAGGTGGAATAAATACTATGGCTATAAATAAACAGATATAGATATAAGTAGTCATAGATCACATAATTCAATTTATGAAGAAGAACCGAGAGCCAACAAACTATTTGGCAAATTGAGAAAGCGTGTCCGGCTCTCGAGTTAAGTTTGACGAAAAAGGGAAAATCAAAGCGACACTCGACTACTCTCCACCGCTCTTGGGGCGCAGCGACGAGGTTGTCATTTACAGCAGTCTGGGACACTACAGTTGGTTTACGTGAAGAATAAACTACAAAATAACATTAAGTATTATTATTATGATTTGACATTGTATTGTCACGTATTTTCTAATTGACTTTAATATCGTAAATTTAATTTAATGACGATACCTAGTGGTAGATATATGTTTTTTGTTTTTGTTTTATTTTTCTATTTCATTGTTATTGCCCTACTTACTTATCTTATTGACGATCGTGAAAAAAAAACTTATTTTCTGACATGTATGTAGGTAACAAATTTGTACTTACTGTATCTGGGCGCCAAGTCGAGCAAAACAGCGGTACCATCCTTTTCTCGAAGCAGTTCAGGCCATTTTCGACCCCCAATAACTTAGTTGTAAATAAAACTAGAAGCCTGAATTTTTAGTAACCAAGCAGGCGTTGTATAAACACGGTATATTTAAAATTTCATTTAATTTGAACCAGTAGTCAATTTCTTAATTTTGTCACTGACTGACTGACTGACTGACTCACTGACCGATCATCAAAAGTCTAAGGCACTTCTAGCAGACATAATACAATTAGTGTTTCGTGTAAAAAAAAACAAGGGAAAACTAAAATATTTTGCAATTTCGGTCCAGTTTTCTAGATGGGATCCCTTTGTTTCCCATAAACTTATTGTTCCGAATTTCGATAGTCAATATCCATATCCTTTATTATATAAACATCAATAGTCATAATTTTTGTTACGTATAACGCTTTATAGTTCTAACATTAGGTATTATAATCACATAAGTCAGAAAATTGATGTCCATAACTATTAAAGGTCTATCGATAATTATTCATAAATATTCTAAGGCATATATTCCAACGTACTAATGGTTCTTATTCATATCGTTTTAATGCCTAAAGTGAATTACGTCTAAGAGACCAAATCTATAATGACACAACATACATCGAAATTTTTACAAGTACAGATTTTTCCCAACTTTTGGGTCAAACATCTCGGCCATTTATGATTTTAGAGAAAAAAGTTTCAAGCGTGCGTTTGAGGAGTCTGTTTATAGACTTTAACATTATGAAGTTGACACCACCATGACATTGAATGACAACCATACATGACTAACTAATCAGATGACTACCAATCATTATGACTTGCGAAAAGATACCTTACAACAATTATTATAAACTAGATTATTGCCTTTAACATTATACTATGTGGACCGTAAACGTATTTCTGAAGCTTATTATAGCACACAAGACTACATTAATGATAAAACTCCGTGGAATTACTGGTGACTGACTGTATTTTTTATTTATTTATTACGTTTGGAAAATAACATTGTGTCTTTAATTTATTATTCTCTTTATATATACTTTTTGATATTAGATTTAGTTTCTAGAAATATTCTAGACTAGTATTTTTTATAAAAATATATTTAATTTTTCTATGTTTAATAAATTGCTCTAAAAAATCAGCTTAAGATTAACTGACAATTTGAAAGTGCTTGTTGATAGGCCTACTTGAATAAAGATTATTTTGAGTTGAGTTTAATGTTTGTTAAAACAGCGACTATAAACTTGCAGGTAACAAAGTACAGCTGTAACTTAATAAAAACAAGGCTATTCCACTTAGCATCTTATGTGCTTCCTCTACTAAAATATACATAAATAAACTCCTGGCACGTGTCAAACAGTCAACAAAAAACTGATAAAACATCTCAAAAAGGTCGCGTGAAGTGGTCAAAAAAGCCGCACGCACATCAAAAAGTGATAACTAGCGTAAGGGAGTGTTGAAGGGCTCTCGAGCAGTTCCAATAATCCCGGCGCAATAAAGTTGTCAGATCTGACTCGTCAGCTAACGACGCACTTTCCATTCGAGAACTCGAGTAAACACAGAGGTGCGACGTCACCGGTTCTCAGATACTTTTTTGTCTGCTTACAAGTGCTATAAGTTGGATAACAATTCTGTATTTGTATTGTAATAGCGATTATTTCTTAGAATTGTAAGTAATCAAGGTTGTACTAATATGACGCTGATGGTTCGATATAACTCATTAATAGAGGTATGGATATAATAAAATACTATGTGTGGTAGGATATACCTATAATGACAAACAACAAAGTAATTGTATAGCTCTTCAAACGAGCTTTAGGACTTATTAACTGACATTTATCACCTTCGAAACATGACAGTCGATACGTCTTACCGCGTGTTTAATTTGTGCGATTGCACTGCTGATCACATAAGCGTGGAAACGTGCCAGTGCTCGACACTGAGCCAATACTTGACACTTTTAATCATAATTCATAAAAAAGGGGCGAACATTCAATCAATCAATCAATTTATTTGCCAGAATATGGTAGCAGGAATAAGGTAGCATTAGGTG
Source organism: Epinotia bilunana (assembly GCA_947049275.1). NCBI lineage: Eukaryota > Metazoa > Arthropoda > Insecta > Lepidoptera > Tortricidae > Epinotia > Epinotia bilunana. Next base: position 23,924,427 of record OX346253.1, read on the forward strand.
TAAAGTATTAGGCATTAAGGTGGCAAACTTCCTTCCTTGGTACTAGTAGTTTTTCAAGTTCACCCTCACTCGCCACGACAACGAAGTATACATTTAAATATAACATACGAGTGAAGTAATTAAACAAAAAGCGTTTTCCCCATTTGTCCGAGAGAAACTAAATTTAAATGTGAACAATAAACAGTCCGGTTTTATGTACAGCATTGAATACCGAACCCCATAGGAAACCGACATTTAGGAAAAAAGTTAATGGTGCTTAAAGCTCGGACGCTGTCCTGTAATTACGAATTAAAAAGTTCGCCCGCAGGACGCCGGTTTTTTCTCATTTATTTGAATGTGAAGAAGATAATATTGCACCCCCAAATCTCTATCCACCTTCAAAGTAATCCCATTACTACCACACAAAAAATAAGGTTTCTAATTCTACCCCACGAAACATAATTACTTTGAACGCTATCTCGTCATGCAGGATATGTTTTGCCCTGTTTCTATTCGTAAATGCGACAGAAAATTAACTTTTACGATATAGGTATGCATTTTTGCAAGGGTTTTGAATGTGAAACCAAATTGGTTTACTTTCATTACTTTGAGTACTCTGCTGAGGAATGGTGATTAGTCGAGGAGATGCTTTCTGTACGAGTATTTATAAAAAAGGATTACTTTGAAGTGACTGTTTTTTTAAAACATCAAGAATTACCACAATAAATAATATGAATTAATTAGTTTAAAATTTGGATGTTGAAGCTATCTTATTAGTTACTAGCGGCTCTGTGAGCTGTAGAACTCGCGAGACTGCCTTTAAAAAAAACTTAAGCGCCTAAAAAATCTGCATAACCTCCCAACTAACAGTTTGGTGTCAGCTAAGGGTTTTATTATAACCTTAACTTTTATAAGAGAGTTATAATTATCTCAGTTGGAACTAATAGTCATAGAGGAGTTAAGAAAAAAATTAACTCCAAAAGTGTTACTAGAGCTTTATTGAACGCTGCTAAAAAGGTTTTAGAGTTATAAGAGTGTTACTCGAAAAGCAATTATACGTAAGATGTTAAAGCTTTAACCTGTTTGTTACTCTTAAACCTTTACAAGAGTGCTCGCTGACGCTCATTATCTCTTATTGCTATTTAGTTGTTGCCATGGAGTGTCTTATAAAGTTTAAGCTGTTATATCTACTATACGCTGCAGGCAGAGACTTTATAACAGAGTTGGTCAAGAGTGTTGTAACACAAGATACTAGAAAGTGTTGAACAACTTATTTGTAAGTATTTAAACTTTTTCTAACGCTTAAGGTGTTAGGCAGATACACTTTAAAGTATTATAACACCGTTATAAAAAGCAAAGCCTGCACAATATTCTTGACTACAGGTGTTATAACTCAATAAGCATTATATATGACTAAACTGACGCCTAAAACCCACAAATTGATTAGGTTATTCAATATTTGACATCAAAATACTTCACTATTTATGTTACTCTTGCCATTCTATGGATGCCATTTAATTTAACATGCCACTGGTCAAGAAACAAGAATAGAAAATGATAACAACTTTAGGTGTCTATTTTATTCTTCATAAGTTTTATTATAAATCTTTAATAAATCCTGGGCGCATTAAAATTGAGATGGGAAACATGGTATACACTTACCGTAAAATCACAACGGCAGATTGTTTTCACTTAATGTTACAAACACTTTCAATTTAATTCACTTTCAATTAGTACGACTCCTGTCACATATATTAATACCTACTAACTAACTTCTGCATTTTGTCGGTAGACTATATTTGTCTCATAATTTTATAGTAAAGAAAAGAATAAGATGCTCACTTGAAACTGGGTGCGCGCAAGAGTGTTATAACACTCTCAGCTAACACCTTAAGCGTTACTACGGTGTTTGTAGAGCGTTGATCAACTCTATGGGTGTCAGATAACACTGCTCTACAGGCTTTCTAACACCTTTACCTGTAAGACGTGGGCCTCTTTCGCGGTTATAAGGGTGTTAGAGCATGCTCTAACTGTCAGCCTGTAGGGCCGCAGGTGATAGGAGGTGGTGAACAGGGAAACAGGAAAACAGCGCAGACTAGGGCAGTATGCAGTTTTAATTAAAAGATAAGGCACCTGTAACAAACACAGGCAATGCTTAGCCTACGATTTGATAAACAGATCTTGATTAGGTAACTACTTAAAAACACTGTAACTTACAATAGGTTGCTATCGTGCCTTTGTAGGAGTGAACTGAACAGCTGGATAACACTCTTGTGGTAAACTTTTAGTACACCGTATTAAAAATCTCAATAATAATAAATAATGCGCAACTGAACTTAAATTGTAAATTATTTAGTATTTTAAAATGTTCAATGCAGGAGAAGTGTCTCGATCAGGAATCTGGATCGAACTCCCTGTCAGAAAACTGCCTGCCTTTCTTTTGATGGCACACTAACACCACCTTGTTAGATGTGTAGAGTACTTCCATACAAACAATAGTTACTATGGCAGCTCAGCTCTAAAGTACATCCGTCTTGAGTTATGCGTCCCAATCTATAATAGTATTCGACCATTAAAAGTAACTCATATTCTCCGTTTTCATAATTACATACGCGTTATATTAGGACGCATAAATCAATACGGATGTACTTTAGAGCTGAGCTGCCATAGTAACTATTGTTTGTATGGAAATATTCTACACATCTAACAAGGGGGCGTTAGTGTGCTATCAAAAAAGAGGCACCAATTTTGAGCAAAGCCCTTTCACGAGAATCGGTTAAGAAATGCGACCTGTAGAGAAGAACAGCCGGACAGCCGGACATACGAAATAATTATGACCCAAGCTGAACCAGAGAACTTCGTTCACTTCGCTCTCTCGATCAATTACTTATCAATTCCGTAATTACAATATACAGGGTGTTTTTATTCATTTGCTATCATTTTTAGGGCAGATTCTTTACATCTTATGTACCTAGATAAATTCTCAAAGAAACGAATGTCCTAACTCGCACCGTTTGCAAAATATTTCAAATCGAAATTTAATCACTAACTTAAGTTAAACCAGTGTAAAATCTTCTTAATTCATAACCAAGCCCCGTACCTTGTACGTAATAAGCAATTGCACTACCAGTGAGCTAAATTTATTAATGAGCTGTCAATGCTGTCACGCACAACGTTTAAGGTACTGACGTAGTTGACACCAAATTGATGCTAACTCTTCCTTAACTCTAAAAGACCTTTTATAATAGTCTGCAAGTAAATATTAAGTAAGTATTTTGTATGAAACCTGAAAAAAAAATTCGTTAAACCGATATACAGGATACCTAACTTATATAAATGTACCAAGCACTGTGTCGAAGTTAAAGCAAATGAATAAAAACACCCGGTATGTGTGATGGATACACTGATTTTATTTTTCTATTCCGACGGAGCTGCAGCAGATCAGTAATAAAGTTAATATGGGGCCATACGTACTTGCAATGGCAAGTTCTTGGCGTTGTGTTTACCTAGGTATTTTTATATTATTATTGCATTATTGCGTGAAGCATAAAATATCTATAGCCCGACCAGCTGCAATTTGACCCTGAGATAGTGTCGTTGTATACGTGGCTAGGGTCAAATAGAAACTTGTCGGGTTATACATACTAATAATAACGGTTTAATTACTATATTTCAAACTGCAGTAGGTACTCTTAATTAGTGTAGAAGCAAATATTGCGTATTTCATTGTTCGCCGTTATATTATATTTATCCACAACTAAGTTATAGGGGGACGAAAATGGCCTGAACTGCTTCGAGAAAAGGATGGTACGGCCGTGCCGCTGTTTTGCTCGACTTGGCGGGGGCACTGCCGTGCCCCCAGATTTCCATAGTATTAAATTTAAGCAGCCAAGCAATGTCTACCACAAGTGACGATATAAAAATCCGAATGACAATGCGTAATAAAATGTCTTATTGTGAGAACCCGGATTGGAGAGGGTTCAGATTATTGTTAGAGAATTATTTTGTTTTACGACAGGAAAATAATAAGCATCATGTTTACGGCGAGCAATAAAACTGACGATGGGGCGTATATATACTGAGTATTCGTATGTTTGGCCACATGTAACATTAATATTTTGTTTATAGCTAAATATTTTACATTTGATATGTAAGAATAAGTACGTACGCTATTTGAAAACTGCCTTTTTTGTCACACCTTTCATTCGGAAAAATAAGATTTGCTCCACGACGAGAGGGATCAAAATGCTACTTTTCTGTTCAAGCTACTTTTTTATTAATTTATGCATTGGCATGTAACATTTACGCAATGTGCCAATTGAACACAGTTCTTAATAAAATTTCAACTGCCTAACTATCACATGTCATGAGATACAACCTGGTGACAGATGGACAGACAGACAGACGGACGGACAGCGGAATCTTAGTGATAGGGTCCCGTTTTACCCTTTTACGAAACAGTTTTGCAGGGCTTTTGTTTTAAATTTAACTTTTTAGTTAGATAAATGAATAAACTAATAAACTTAATTATAATAAATTAGGTTTAAAATGTGTTGATATTTGATTAAATCCGAGTGAGATAGTTATAAAATTTGTATCTTCACTTTAACAAGACTATAGGTTGGGTATCTCAATTTGGATAATTACATGGAAGTATATGTTATACACTCATCATTATACATCATACCTTTTTTTCTATTTTGTACGGTTATTTTTAGGAACTGTATTACAATTTTCGATATTACCCTAAAAAATATCATATTCATTCCACTTGGTAATTTTGGCAAAACAAAGGGGTATGGCAGGAAGATCAATGGTAGCCGTGGGCTCGATGTATTTACGGCCTACTGCACTGTAAATTCGACGATATCGGGTATCGCCTGCGGCTTCACTCGCGTGCCACACATGGGACATATTCATACCAGTATGACAACCATAATTCACCAGTGTAGTCAACATTTTTATATCAAAGACACAAAAACGATTTTCATACATAGCTTCAGGCGGAAGAGTGTAAAATAAAAAAAAAGTGTTTATTCGAAAACTACATAAGTATACTTGGTGAACATTGATTTTGCAAAAACTTTGAAAGGCATATACTTACCACCCAATGTTACAAGTTAGAAACGCAAATGAACTTTGTCCTAGATCGTTCAAATCCAATTGAAATAGAATTCGAATTGGATTCGTTATTTTTATCACGACTAACAAATGTGGCCTAAATAATAATTCTATTTTTATTTTTATGCACCAGTGTTTGTTACTAACTTTAACAAAAAAGCTACCTACGAAAGAAAAAATATTAAATTATTTGGATTACTGTCATAAATCTTTTCACTGTTAGTCGGCTCTTGCTCACTGAACATGCATTGCCATTATTGTCTTGAATTATTTTTATTTAATGAACTCGTACCTATCGTATTTTCATAATTTTATTATGGGTTTTCTGATTTAAACATTGCACATTGGTGTTTTACCAGATACGAAATCAAGTGCGCATACTACAATGTACAAAGCTTATTTTAAATTCGTTCAGAACGGAAGATGTGCAAATTATTGAATATTTTTTGTATCATTCATGACATTTCCAATGAATTTTCAATTGTTTTCAATCCAACGATGCACATTCTTCTTTTTCTTTATCGATATATCGATATTGTGATGTTATTATTTTAAATTCTAAATGAAAGATGAATAAATTCTTCACAGGCGACAATGATTTTATCTCTTATAGGCATCACAGATTTAGAAGACTTTGAACTTAGAAACTATGTTAAGAGGCTGACGACTGGTGCCTTTACCCTATGACCCATTTATAATTTCAGGCATACATTTTGTTCGTTATAACTTTACTCGTACATTTCCTTAACCTTTATGTGCCCTTTACGGGAAGACCCTGTTTTTTTGTATGATTTAATCAAAAATGTATAGTTTTCAGATTTTCCCCTGTAAGTTGTAGTACAAGACGATATTACTTTCCAAATGTCATAGTTCTAGATCACGGAAGTGATTCCCTAGCTTCCCTTGAGTGTCGAAATATACGTTTTTTGCGGCATAAAACAGACGTATCTTTTTTTACGTTAACTTAGAAATTTGTTTTTTTCACAGCTTCAAGGGACTATTTATAGTCTTGAGTATACGGTTTTAATTTCAACTCGATACCTCTAGGCGTTCCCGAGATAAAGGGTCTTGACAGACAGACAGACGGAAAACAAAGTGATCAAGGGTTCCGTTTTTTCCTTTTGAGTTACGGAACCCTAAAAACACCCATTATTTTACCGCCAAAACACGAATTATCCAAGCTGGTTATGTGCAACGATGTGAGATTTCTGTACGCCGGGCCCCAGCTGTTGGTTTAGAACTTCTTGGCAGTGAAATATATGAAGGCCTCACAGGATTATGGAAATAAGTTTAGCACGAAACCTAAAATGTGACTGGTATCGGAAGCGACGTATAAAAACCGGTTTGAGAAATAAGTTTTATGAGTGAACTTGTCTGCAACCACTATTGTCATAAAACGTAGGCCACGTTTTGTGTGTGTCTACAGTAGCGAAACACAGTATTAACATTTTCCTTGAACAAATTCAGAAGCTGAATGAAATCCGAGTTCTTTAATGAAGACAAGTGAAATATTATTCAGAAAAGAGCGAGCACAAACAACACCCGAACTCACAGAACGTAATTAATTTGAAAAATGTGCAGACGAAACAAAAGGTCGAAATGCCAAAGGAATGCTCGACAAAGTACCAATGCTGGTTGTTAAGATTGCAGCAATGTTTCACTAATTGTTAGTAAGACGACTCCCTACCGTTCCCCTTTGTTAACTAAATTAAATTAATCGCTGGGAAATATTTAAATAGGAACTTGTGGAAGATTCTCGGGCGAGCAATCGGCAGCAGCCTTAGTGCTCGCTTTGTCTAGACCGGGGCTCGTCTTCGACGTACTTTGTGTGCTTACTTGCATAATTAGAAACGGATTTCTATATCAACGTATCCAATCAAGACGTTGTAAGTGTAAGCTACACGAACTTCGGACGCTGAGATATTGAGATATGAGAAGCGAAGGGTCTTGTGAACATAACATACATATCTTTTCATAGTGTGCTTAGGTCGTTCAATATTGTACTTAGTAGTTATTTGTAGTATAATAAATATGTCATCCAGGACTTGGTTGTGACATGTTTGACGACCGGTTTAGCCAGTGGGTAGTATCACTGCCTGTGATGAAACTGACGGCAAAAATCCCGATATTAGTGGCACGAGCATGAATATTTGTTTCTGAATCTTAGATGTTTTCTATGTACTTATGCCTGTAAATATACGAGTATCGTCGTCTAGTTCCCCTAAACCGAGTTTTGTTGTGCTTAAATACTACGAGACTAATTCGATTTTGTGTAACGTTCTCCCATAATATGTATTTATTTATAAGTACATATTAGCATGAACATATCTATCAAATCATAAGTTTCAGTTATTCTGTTTAAATATTCCTATTTTTCTTGTGCGATTTTGAAGACGAAACAGTAAAATTGACATCAATACGAGTACTAGCATGATGGAATTGGAACGTACCCAGCTCTAATACCTCAGTCTTAGTGCTGGCACTAAAGCAATATATCTCCACGGAATATGTTGCTAGCTACCGTTTGTGTTTTACGATGGAGAGAAACAATTTGTATTCGGCGCTGGTTCTGGCTGTAAAAGTTCGGATTGCGACTGTCTGATTCCGTCCAGGTGGACAATCTGATAAGCAGACGGCGGCTATTGCTAAACCTCGGATATATTTTATGATGACTAAACAGTTTTACGGTGAGTCTAATTCCCGTCGCACCAATTTTTACGGTTATTCGGTTGCGTGCTGTGATTTTTCAAGTCTATGAAACAAACAAATATAATTCGTTTCTTATGATAATATGCTTGGCGACCGAGCTCTGCTCGGGCAAAAATACCAGTCCAGCAGTGGACGTCTTTCGGCTGATATGATAATGATGAAACCGCTATATGGCCAATTTCATCGAAATCTTTAGAGCCGTTTTTGAGAACGTGATTACAAATACATCTACGTAGAATCCTACCCTATTAAACGAGTTTAATAGGATAGGATTCTATATCCCTTTCGAAGTCTTAGAAAAAAGCCTTTGTTACAAACAAGTATGGACGACAAGGATTTGACGACCGCTTTAGCCTAGTTGGTAGTGACCCTGCCTACGAAGCAAAAGGTCCTGGGTTCGAATCCCGGTAAGGGCATTTATTTTTGTGATGAGCACTAATATTTGTTCCTGAGTCATGGATGTTTTCTATGTATTTAAGTATATATTTATCTATATAAGTATGTTTATCGTCGTCTAGTACCCATAGTACAAGCTTTGCTTAGTTTGGGACTAGGTCGATTTGTGTAAGATTGTCCCCTAATATTTATTTATTATAAGTAGTCAATAATAGTCCAGTTTGATTACATTATTAAAAATATTCTATTTAAATGTCAGTAATTAGAAATGTTCTTACCTTCATACACATATGAATAATGGGGTTTGCTTTGTTTTAAGTATAAGAAGTCTACTGATTCAAGAATATAGCCCCAGGAACGAGACTGGTTATGTCCAATCAGATAGTTGTTTGTTTGTGGCGAACCCTTACCTTCAGTATCTCAAGGGTTATGTACTTGCTAACTTTTACCTCACTGCAGTTCGAATTTACAATGTGAACCAAATTTCATGAATAATTTCGAATACAGAATTCTAGTGCCTATTGCCATAATATGATGTTATATGGATCCAGCGGGGCTACCATGGCTGCTATCGCTTGTCACGCAATAGTGGATATGATTCTTTATCGCATGTGATACGTTAACCAAAGGAACAAAGGTGACGTATCGTATCAGTAACCAAAAGCTTTGGGGCTCGGGAACACGTTTTGGCGTTTTGAAATTATTTGTGAAGGTTTTAAAAGGCAGAGACAGCAGCAGTGCATATGCGCATTGGCAAGTGTGTGTGAGCAAAGTGAAGTGAAGGACAATAAGCTCAACAGAAAGCTGACACGGTAACTAAATATCAGATACCACAAACAGCAAAGAGTGTATAAATGTGCAATATATGATATGTTATAAATAAGGTATAAAACTAGTCGTTGTCGGCAACAAAGTTGTGCGGTCCGGTTCGCTAATCCCGTAATAGTGGTCATAAACCGCTCAGATTCAGTTTGACGGGGAATTAAAAGTTAGCGACGTTAAGGTAATTGCAGTTTACGAGCTCCACAGTTCCACTGGGGTTCAATCTTGCACTTACATTTTAGGTTCACATTTCATGTCATTGTGCCTCGCGCGCTGTGCTAACGTGGCGAAACGAGTGCGAGCAACACATTAGTATCAAATTAGAATACGACGTTTCAGTGGCAGGTTCACCTCTTGGTACTGTGCGCTAACTAGACCGACAGTCGCAACCACATTATTTAGGACTATAACTTTTGTGCTCACACATATTCCCGACACATGGCAGTTGACTCTATAAACAATCTGGCGAAAACTTTTTGAAAGTTGACTGTTACTAAAATATGTCCATGTTTAGGAACACTGTGCTAGGCCGGGAAAGTAAAGTAAAGTACAAACGACAACACTGTTAACTGACCATGTGTTTATATAGAACCTTATTACAACGCACTTTAGGTGCACCGATGGTCAGTTAGCTGTGTTGTCGATAGTACGCAAACCAAGGCTTGGCAAGACCTGCCAAAATACGAGTCAGACGGTTGTTGTTTCCGTTGCAAAATATGTTTTCACCTCACCGGCTCGAAAAGGCTAGCTTTATCGCTCAAAATCTGCGCCCAAAAGCCCATTATATCCGCTAGCGTGGAAAAAGTTTTTGAATTTGGAACGTGACGGTCAATCGCGAGACCCAACTTTTTTCTATACAGAATGAGAGGTGATTATCCTGCGTTCTTACTGATGGTGTTATGCCAATAATTAATTGTTATTATTTTGATAAAATAAAATTAATAATACTTATTCTTTCTTAATTACATACGAAATATGAATATTTAGGCTGACTTATAAGGATACAATACGAATGAATAATTTTAAAATGTATTTTAATTTTTCAAAAATTTTCGCTTCTTCCAAATTTGGAACGCACCGTTTGAAAAGTTAATTTAAGAAAATATGGTTTTGTTCTAAAGCCACAGTAAAACCAAAATAATGGTGGTTATTTACAGATTTTAGTGCACAAGATATAAGTAATATGAATTTGAATGCCTGCTAAGTTAGCGGAAAAAGTGAAATAAGCGTATTTGAGCCTTAGTTTACCCGTGAGTACCCAACGATACTTTGACTTTTTTAGTGTAGGTTAGTGTGGAGTTGTTTAAAGATGCAAAAATGTTTATGTTACATTTAATAATTATAAAATGCTAGATCTTGATCAGATGTAAACAAACCTTTATTGAAAATGAGTATAAGGTCCAAATATCCCTTACATTTACAATTTTCCTCGCGGTGGTGAGGTGAAAAGTTGTGTGTTCCGCTCGGCAGCCAAGTTGTTTGGCGTCTCGTGCCTTGAAAGCCTCGCTATGCTCAGGATTGTAAGATTGAACCATTCGCTTCGCTCATGGTTCAATCTTACAATCCTTCGCTAGCTTGGCCTTTAATACAAGCACTTGCGCCAAACGCCAACTTTTTTTTTTTTCTTTTAATTATTTAGGGACTTAAATCAGTTACATGATTATGCCAGCCCCATTGTGCCTTATACTAGTATTCTTACATGTCTACTTATGGGATATTCATGTACCGTTTGAAAAAATCTGTAACATATAAAAAAATCTCTTTAGCTTCTTCTGAGGTCGGTACAGGTAAGATGCTCTGAAAAGCACCTATATCTAATCTATTTACCTTCAGGGTAGTTAGTAACGACTGTCTATCGCTTTCATTCCGTGCACATTCCGTCAAAAAACACCAACTTTGCAGCCTTGCATAACAAATAACTATTGTTGGGCAGACAATGTAGGCTTAGTATTAGGGTACTGCTAACAAGCTAAGGGTATGGAAACCTAGAAAACGTTATGTCCTGTAAAAAAATAATCTTTGATGAAACAATATTCTGTTAAACTACGACGGTGGCAAAACCCGTTGCCTATAGACGCTTGCGACTCTAGAAGAATCACAAGCGCGTTGCCGACCCTTATTGATTTGAGAGTTCTTTGTGCTGACAGCTATAGAGTAGAGACAAATGTAGGTCTCACTCCCAACATAATGCATCATCAGGACCATGGACACGACATACCTACATACTACAGAGCAGGTATAGTTGTGTTATTGTGGCTGCGGTATTCTGTAAGGTGGAAGTAGGTACTCCCCGGTTGAGCTGCTCCAAATACGAGCGGGATGTCATTCCGTTGTACTATCGACAACACAGCTAACTGACCATCGGTGCACCTTAAGTGCATTGTAATAAGGTTCTATATAAACACAGGATGGTCAGTTAACAGTGTTGTCGTTTGTACCAGCGTATCATTCTATATTTATAGTAAAGGTACCAGTATTCTATTCATGGAATGAAAATGAAATTGTATTTTTAAGTCATGGCTGTTTTATATGTATTATATTTACTAAACGGGACTTATTCGCGTGTAAATAACTTATTTAAGGTGGTTCGACGACCATACACAACGTTTCTTGACGTTCGCAGCCTAACGGGGCGGGGTTAGCCTGCAAATGTCAAAAGACGTACTGTATGGTCGTCGAACCACCTTAAGCCAGTTCGTCCCGCGACCAAGAACACATCTGAAATGTCGGCAAGCCTCAAAAGGGCAAAGAATAAGTTAAATACACACGATTAAGTCCCGTTCAGCAAAAATAATGTGTGAGAATCGTAAAAGTTTAAATCAATATGTACTTATTTAAGTACCTTTTAATACTTGTTTAAATCGTTGTTAAAATGTATAATATCCCAATAAGGTCTAGTTTTCCCTCTGGGTTGGAAGGTGGTCGCTTTCGTAAAACTAGTTCCTACGCTTAATTTTTAGCATTAAGTGCCAAAGCGGACTCCGGGCTCGTTTAGGAAAAACGCTATGGGAGGATAATGTCACAACGACGTCCAAAACTCATATCTGCAACTCATTTGCTTTAATAATTATCTATTTTTTTTAACAAGTTGAAAGTTAAACAACAATGAACATGATTCTCAGTATAAATTATGTACTACCTAAAATAATTTTTTTTTTTTTCATGTCAGGTTCAGGACTCATACTTGGAATAAACTTTGGGCTTTTCACGTTTAATTAAATAATATTCCACGAGCATTTTACTATAAGATTAAAGGCGAGACATCGCTAGCGATATGTCACTTGAATTTAGTGAGATACATCTTCGTGCTTAGTATTAATAAAGGTAATTAATAAGGACCAGCTAATAATAGAATATTTATAGTGTACTTGTAAAACATTATGATTTCAGGAATGATTGAATAAAGTAGGTATTTTTCAAAGTTCCCATAACATCGTTCCTATAAATAATAAAGAAATAAATGCAAGGAAAACCTAGTTGATAGAAAATATTCAGTAAATATGAAGCAACTTTAGTCGGGTAAGTAATACGAGGTATAAGAACTTATCATATAACACTCATAATATATACGCTCACTTTAAATAAGGTTGTTGAGTTCACTCCATATGATGAACGAAAGGTATAATTTCAAAATACATATTTTCGTAAAGTACAACGTTATTTAGATATAAGATCAATTGATATATCGATTTAAGCGTATAATATTTATAACACCTAAGGTTTAATAATATATTATTCAATTAATCTAACATCAAAAAGTATAATGCTCGTAAAAGTTAAGTGAAAAGTATGGTATAATCGCCTACAATTATTTTAATAGCAGTAAACGTTTGTAATATATATTTGGTGTTTGTTTTTTTTTTTAAAACACCAATTATTTTAACCTATCCTAAACCTGACTTAACCGCCGTCGCGGTCGACGTCACCCCTCTTCGCGGGGTGCTTATTTCCGCTGTAAGGGACACAAGCTAACCCAAACCTAACCTACAAATAATACCACCGTAACGATTGTTTTTTTTACTTTGCTTTGCCCCCGGAGCTTCCCATGCTCCGCGCCCCCGACCCTTTTTTAAGCTGCCCTAACCTAGTCTTCTATATTATAAACCTTTAAGGAAATATACTATGTGTTATGATTGTTATACGTTATGTATGTTATACGATAAGATATTATTTATTATGATCGTTATACGTTATATATGTTATACGAATTGAAATTAGTCAATTTGAGAGTTATGAAATTATATATATTGTTGTTATATCTCGTGACACGCACCCACTTTAGTCTTAAGTCGTCATGTTAAAATCAGGATTTGATAAAACTTTTCTTTAAAAATCACAATAACCCCGGACAGGTACATACATATAACATTAGAGCACATTTTGTAAAATCTTTTACGTCCCATAAAAAGTTTTGCAAAGGTTTCTGATTGGCAATAGTGCTCTGTTCGTATGTGAACTTAATCCGCTGGAAGGTTTTGTCGAATCATGTTGACGGTTAAGTGTTATAAAATTGAGGGTTCAATATAAGGGCATCTGCACAGTTTTGGGGTGCAATATAGAAATAAAAAAACGAAATAAAAAAAAACTTAATTATCCTTTGTTAATATCTTATGTCATTGATCTTGTGATGATCTATAACAAATTAAAGATAATTATTATTATGACGACCGCTTTAGCCTAGTTGGTAGTGACCCTGCCTACGAAGCAAGAGGTCCTGGGTTCGAATCCCGGTAAGGGCATTTATTTGTGTGATGAGCACGAATATTTGTTCCTGAGTCATGGATGCTTTCTATGTATTTAAGTATTTATTTATCTATATAAGTATGTTTATCGTCGTCTAGTACCCATAGTACAAGCTTTGCTTAGTTTGGGACTAGGTCGATTTGTGTAAGATTGTCTCCTAATATTTATTTATTGATTTATTATATGTACTTATTATTCATTATTATTTAAAAGCCAATGGACTGGATTAATAAAAGTACGACCACGCTCTCGCAGGAAAAATATGAAAGGTATTAAAGATTAGCTTTGAGCGTGTCGTTGGATACCTCACTACGAGGCCTTTGTACAAAAAGCGAACCTTATCGTATACGTGCGATACTTCAAAGAAACTAGGAAATTAGTTTGTCGTACGGCTTCGGCGGAACCCGAAAAAGTCCTATAGTATAAGGTAGCATTACTCTTTTGAAAGCGTTCCGGTGTATTTTCGTTGAGCTAAAAAGTTTCGCAATAGCAGCCGGCTCAAGTTTAAACTCCGCGGAAAGGGGCTCCGGCGATCATCTAGCAAAGCCACAGCGTACGTCCACAGATCAATCATTTCGTACCAACCTATTGTCGTGGTCAACAGTGGGGCGGCCAGTTACTATACTTTAGCCCTATTTCTGCGTTCTGTCTCCACGTTTCCATTAAATTAATGAATTTACACAATGGTGTTTAATTGTAATTTATAAGTGAACAATGATGACTAACATTGGGAGATTGACAGGATGCAGCAATAATCAATAATGAGACTGTGATTTTCAGTTCAAACCAAACGACTCAACAAAAAGAAATGCAACTATGTGTAAATAATAAAAACTGCGTTTGTGTAAAACTTTCTAACGTGATGTTACGATTATAAAGAATTGCGAAGAGTATCAAATGCTTATATGTGAAGGCTATCATAATTTTAATATTCATTACTCACTACTACCTCTACGTCGAGAAACACCCACTAAGGCAGTGCAGTTATCATCATCATTTCATTTAATTTCAAAAAATATCGTGAATAACAATATTATGATACTAATTTGTTCATACATATATAGGTAATAAATATGTTATTGTGTTACCTACACAAACTCCAGCATCATAATCATAAACGTTTACAACGGTAGCTTTGTTTACTTACTCTATGGCAACGTCTAATAAAAGGCACGTTGGTGAAATATGTTGTCACTGCATAAACTTTATGACTTTAGTTTCGCTCAGTCGTCTAGAAATGCGAGAACTTTTTACTAACATGATGAAGAAGCTTACTTACTTCTTTGTCATATGTCACCGGCAGTGCAATAAAAAATAAACTGTTTATATTGCAGACACTAAAACCGTCATTATATTAAAATATTATCGCAGACGGACCAAGTTGTATGCAAAGGATTGTGAGCCGGACAGTTAAGTATCACGCCGTGATTTGAAACTAACATATAACTTATGACATCAGATTAATTAATTAAATTAATTAAATTTAAATACTGTAATAATTGTAGTTTGATTTGGCGCACACGAAGGAATGGAGCAAAAAACTACCAAATTATACTGCAAAATCCGTACAATATTCAGCTCTCGTACTCGGATTACCACACACACAGACCATAGATAGTCGCCTGCCTTTTTAATTGTTTCTTTTGTTTCAAAATTGTATACTCTGGTTAATGGGCACGATGTATAACGAATAATCAAAAGGATGTTATAAATTCGGTAAACAATGGTTTCATTTATAAGAGCCCCTAGTGAATAGCTTTCAGCTGCGACATTAAATAAAGCAATTACATGAATTTATTTCCAATTTGCCGAGCAAATATTATCGAAACCAATTTCGATAGTGCGTTATATCGCCTGAACGAGATAAAATTCGAACAAGGGCTATAATTTTTCCATCGGGTCTCGAATTTGAATATTCGGTTTACATTTGCCGTCTCATTTGTCATCTTTCCCGCCCACGTTAGACGCGGATATATATTACTAGTTATTTATACAGGAAAATTATTGTTTGTTTTTGTTGAGACGATATTAGTATTAGAAATGCAACCATGAATCAAAATAAATATTTTTCATAAGATGAAAATTTTATAGGCCTGCCAACTTATTTTCTTTACTTAATGATGGCAACAGGTTTTTTCTCATATATTGTAAATCGCCAAGAATTTTCAGTGGCGTCCATTCTATTTATCACTTTTCTAGTCACCACGAGTCAACATTTTTGGATAATAACCAAACACGCATTAAAAATGTTTACAAATATTTGTGAAATAACCTATAATGGCGCGCAAAAGTTTTTTTTTTCGTGAAGTTTACGCAGTGCACGCGCATGTGTTAAGCCAGACTTAGATAAAATCTCTAAACAGCCAATACAAAATAAAATCAATATTTTCGTTTTAAAATGTTATCTTTATTAATTCACGTTAAATATTATCAAAAATGAACAGCACTAAATTAAACGTTTCTATATCATATCCAAAAAAAAGTTAATTAATTAACAAAAAGGATGTAATTTGTTTAGTCGAGTAAGAATCCATTTGCCGAGAATTTTAAAAAGGCTGTACATTCTGTACAACGCGGTTCATTTAAAAATGCACCGTGTTCATGCATACATCTTGCTGCAAGGTGCCAACGTGATTCAATCGGGATATAATCATAACACACGAGTGTCGTAATTTTGTAAAACACGCGTGTTTAATACCCAGGATTATGAGCCTAAAAGGTACGGTACGAGCAAAGTATTTGTAGCACTATACAATTTTAATATACCTACATTTTTAGAAGTTTAATTTAGTTTTTTAAACGTGCCCAAAAATTAGTTCAATACACTTAGCCAATCAGTAACTGTTTTCGGTATTTTTTGTATCAAACATACAAGAAATACCGAAAACAGTTACTATCAAAATAGTATTACTAGAACACTTAAGTAAATGGGCCTTGACTACACATAATTTGTATCGACCTTAACGTTTCGGATGTGTCACCTCACAATAAGTCATTTTCTATAATTAAATGTCAAAAATCAAAAAAGAATCAAAAATAAAATTGGTGTAAACAAAGATAACTTAATACACAGTTCGAGGTCGGGGTCTCCTTTACAAGTAAACAATGATATTTGTGTCAGGAGATTCCGCTCTTCCGTTAACAAGAAGTGTTAATTATATTTTCTTAACGAAACAAATTATTTATTAAATTTTTTGTTTCGTGTTATTTTTAAAGGCTGTCAGTCTTTCAAAGGTATACAGAGAGGTCGCTATTCGTAACAGGAATATGGTTGAAAAATACGCGTTGTTCAGTCACTGTCCTCGTAGTTTAGTGGTTAAAGCACTCTACCGGCAATAGAGGGATCGCAGGTCCGAGTCCTGTCGGGGGCTACAGACGAAGATGGTTTATTTTTCCATTATCCACTCACTTGCTATCGGATTTTAACAAAAGGTAGCCTAAACTGCTTTCAATTTTTCTTTATCAAAGAAGTCCATACTTCACTTGGCAACCACAGTTGCCACCATCAGTTTAGGGGTGCGCGAAATTGGCAACTGTGGTTGCCACAAGCAAGTGAGTGGCTAAATTCTTTCTCTCTGTATCATATCGTTTAAGAAGTGTTAATGGTTTACCACTTTTCCATTATTATTATAGATCTTATAGCTCTGTTTTATTATATAATTTTGTTTAATATACACGTTATTAAACAAAATTAAATTTATGAAGTAAAAAATCCTTATGTGAAAAATTACATCAATTCTGTTTATATTAAAACAAATGAATGAATACGCAAAAATATAAAAAAAATATTTCTGTAACTCAAATCAAACCGCTGCAGTAGGTACCTATCTATGGCGAAATGGCGTTCACTGAATATTTATTTCACAGCAAAATCAAATAACATTGTGCCCCACATAATCCACGCAATCATTCGAATCTATGCAACTCCCAATTTCGTATCGATGGGAGTGATTTAAGTATTTCCCGTGTCATTTGTTTCCACCGGCTCCGATATAGCATTTTTTATTTTGTTAAATTGCTTTCCTTTGTATCGTTACCCCTCTTCATATAAACACATGAGCTTTCTTACACAGATACGTTTTTAAGGATTGACGTTTATTTGTTTTTAGCTCACGGCGAAATTGCTCGTCTTAGAGTTTTATTTATTAAGTTTCATGTGAGGTTCAGGCAGAGTTTTGCGATTACGTTCTTATTGAGTTTTATGTTATTGCGGTATACTTTTTACAAGCTTTTATTTAACTTGCGCTATTCGTACGTTAGTAAGTAGGTATTTAAGTATGAAAGTTGTGCTTCAAAATTTGCAAACCTTATTTCAGCCACTTGCCGATATCCGATTGAGCTGAAAGATACACTGAAAGTTTCAATGTAATATTATGGCACCGCCGACCTAATCTAATGATGAAACCAGAAGGTAGCCATGACAACTCCTAATGCACTAGATAAAGCCGTGTGTTTGTGCTCATTATAACCATGGCATAACAGAAACTGCCTATTAGATGCTGCATGAAGTGTCAGCTATAAAGAAGCCTAGTTATGTAAAAAACTACTTTCTGTTGTAATCAATTTTTGTCGTCGCTGGGTTAAGAATAAACCACATTGTTTTTTTTATACAATTCTATACTTGACTGTATTACGTAGGGAAAAAATATTGACTATGTCCACCGGAAGGTCTATCCACTATACTGGCGAAAGCGTTTAAGAAATCAGATGAGTAGTTCAAGAGATTACCAGTAACACAGAAACTTAGAAAGTCACAAACAATTTACCTTGCAATATTAGTAGGTTTAGAAGTATAGGCAAATACAGCGTGTTATATGCTTGTATATTTTTTATTTTTGTATCCTCTATCTATTTCAGTTTGTTAATAATGATTTTTCAATCTGTTTCACTATTAGGTAATGCATCATAGGGCTAGGTGAAATGAGTATGAATCAAATATATAGAAAGAAAGAAAGATACATTTATTCACAAACACACAGGACACACATATTAAACAATAAAATAAACAAAAAACAGATAAAACATGAAACAAGTGTGTCTCTGCGGCAGTGAACCGGACACTGGCTCAGCATTATGCTGAGGTGTCAGACACCTGCAGCGCTGATTTTCAGCCAACAGGTCGGTGACTCACGGAAACGTCACACAAATGTAATAAATAAACTACCTACATTATTGGGAGCATTGAAAGGACTGGCGAAAGAGAAATAAACATAAATACAAAGTGAGATAATACTTGTCCCTATACACTACCTAGATGCAGCTTCAATAAAATATATACATATATACAAAAAACTAGATAAATAATTAGCACTTGGCATATTTATTGCTGTCACAGTGTTGGGGATTAGGATTTTGATTTCTGGAGCGTCAACAAATAGCCTTTAAGCATACGCTTAAATGTGTATCTGCTAATCCGGTATATCTTACAGTCATCTAGCGTATATTAAATGAAACCGTACCTACTATGTTTCAATCCGCAAAATGAGAAATAAAAAGCTGGAGTGATTTCATACAATTTAAACGTTAATTCATTTTTGATTGCGTACTCGCAAAGCCTCCACATCCTACTCACAATCTCCTGTCACCAACCATGCAAAACATCGTTTATTACATGCTGACAATAAATAAATTAAATGACACAAAAAGTGCACAGTATACGATTTTTCTGCCCTCGTTTCGGCCCTAATGCAATAATCAAAGGAATATGAGGGGAGTCAAATGTCTACATATGCGAGATACGATTAAAGACGCAGATTGAAGAAATCGTTACGTTAGGGGCGTGTTTCATGGAGTAGGTGGCTTTGTTTTTCTGACAAACTTAAGAGATGGCGAATGTTTACGTGATAAGTATTATTAGGCATTTATGTTTTATTGTGATTCGTGTATAATATTTTAGTGCAATTACATAAAGGCAATTCCGGTTATTAAATGATAATCAAAATGACAAAATCAAAGCGATTAATGTGAAATATTATATATTATAAATTTATGACAAATGTAGGGTGTTGATTATATCGTTATGTATTTAACTATTACGACTGTACGTATATTATATAATATGTAGAAAATAACACGGGCCACAGAAATAAAATAACCAAACAGGTCCCAAACAACGGCAACAACAACTAAGACAAGAATAATTCTAAAGGAAACGTCCCTTTTCCAAAACATCCCTTTCCATAAGGTCATAATTATCTCAAATTTTGTTATGGTTTGGTTGACTTTAATGGAATGATAACAAGCGCGAGGGTACCTGCAGTGTGTCGCCGCCTAAGCCCCGGCTCAAGGCGGGCACCGGCGAACAGCTGCCACGCATGAGATAATCTTGGAGGGAAATCAAAGATCGCACGATTGTATCGACGGGTTCCGTTGAGTTCCTTTTTTTGGTTATTTTCTTCGTCAAATGTAATACAGTCATATTGGGCGCCTATTCAAAACTGAAATGTGCTATACTTAGAAAAAGTTGCGTTAGAAAAAGAGGGCTAATCTATACTTAATATTATTAAGAGGTGCCTGTGGGATTGTAGCTTTGTAAGTTTATAAGTTGGTTTGTTTTTATGTATTGACTAATCTGCGGAACCGCTTATCCGATTTCAAAAATTCCTTCACCTGCATGTAGAAAGGACTTTCTGAATGGTTAAAGGCTATATGTTAGCTCGTGGGTTTGCCTGCGTTCTTTGCAATACGCGGGCGAAGCCGTGCGGACAGATAGTAAAGTAATAAAAGTGTTTGAGAAACTGAGAAAGGACTTTGACAAAAGGTCATAAGCAAAAACTTTTTTTGAAGAACGCACGCACACATATAATTGTATGTATTAAAGGGCATTAAAGTGACAGCGATACCAAAAAAAGTCAAGAAAAATAAATGTAAGTGTATGGTATCATAACTTCTATACTACATCGTTTCGGGGGCTGTTTTTTTTTAAACATAATGCGTAGACTATTGTGAACCCCTTTTTATACTTTTCGTTGCTGGCGATTCTGGGTTTTTTTGGACAAATTCTTTCGTGTCACGCTCAAAGGAACGCTATAAAGCTCGATCAACGACTCGCACCCCACAACCTCTGACTACCAGGCTCACATGATAATGTGGAAAGTAATTTTATATTAAATCTTTGCCAAAACATAAAAGAGAGATTTCCGAGAGCGTCTTTCTTCCGCTCGACGAGAGCTCGGCATAAATTAGTTTCCCCGGGAGATTGTTTGTGTTTGTGTTCATATTTTTGTATTTTTTTTAATGTTAACATTTATGAGTTTTTTGGTAGGAATGTTGTGTGGCGTGCTATTGTTTGTCTACAAAACAGTGTAAAAACGTAGTTATTATTTAATTTTACGAAACGTATTTGTTAGTTGATACAGCGAAGCCAACATTTTTATGTGTACGTTACCTTCTACATTACCTAATACACTTCTACAGTATATTTTACGCTAAATATTTTGGCAAATGGACGCATTTGCAAAATGCTAGTCCGGTTTTTATGAATCACAACATTTTCCTTGCGTTAAAATAATATCCGCATTATGTAATATGCAAATGGGGAAAAAAAATGAGTTTTCGTATGAGAATTTCCGTAGATGGTCAGTAATTAATTAAAGGCTTAGGTCGTGCCATTATGGGCTTTATGCTAATAGACGACTCTAATATCAGCTGTTTACTTTTAAGCCTCATATAAGCGTTTACGTTGTCTATTAGTGTGGACCTTAAGAAGTTTGGGATACAGTTGTGTTTGCAGCTATTATGTTTAGTACGATACGAGATTGATGCAGTGATAATGGGATAGAGAGCCCTCAAAGGGGTAGCGTTAAATTTCGGAGGGCCACAAAGCGCCGGGTACCCACCTACCGTATATGTATGTAGACGCGCCGCCTCTGCATGGAAGCCGTAGGTAACATGCGAAGGTTTGATTCTCTTTTGCATATAAGCACTAAAAGCGCAGCGTTGGTTTAAGCGCTAAAAGTTACTACATACTTTTATATCATGCTAGCTTTTGCCCGCGACTTCGCTCGCGTTGACTTCCTTTTTTTGAACTTTTACTGGGATTAAAAGTATTCTATATGTTAATACAGGCTATACTTTATTAGTATACTAAAATCCAACTTACTCCTTTTAGCCGTTTTTGCGAGATTTAGTAACAAACATCCCAACTTTCACATTTATAATATTAGTAGGATTACACGTATACAGGGTGTTTTTTAACCGTCTTAGAGCCAATGTACCTATAAATTACAAAGAACTTAAAAAATACTAAAACTTAAATTAATTTTAATCATCCCGCCGAGTGACTACAGTGACTGCTAGCCGCCATCTTATGTAGATAGGTACGAACTCTAACCGGGTGAATGAACTTCGCACCGCGCGCCATACAGGATTTTTCAAACTTAATTACCTTTTATAAACTAAAAACTTAACTAATACTTTTTTTTTCACGAGTGAGTAGTACGTTTTGGATACTTTAAGTGGGCTTCGGCTCTAAGACGGTTAAAAAAAGACGTTGTAAGTATATCATGTAAATATGATTATGAGTGTTCATGGTCTCATTATTGAAGTAACGTATTAAACATGCGATACGGAGTGTAAAGTGAAGAGGTGGGTTATTCATTATTATTTTTATTATTTAATATCTCTTTATTTACGTTTTATTATTATTAAAGAGGAAGATATTCATTTAAAGTATGAATTGCCTATGACTGGGAGTTGAGTGGAATTCGAATTTAGGTTACTGTTTTTACACTACAGTACGAATAAAATATATCTATAATACTATCATATCGTTTTTTAGGGTTCCGTAGTCAACGAGGAACCCTTATAGTTTCGCCATGTCCGTCCGTCTCTGTCCGTCTTCGGCTTAGCTCAGTAACCCTTACAACTAGAAAACTGCAATTCGACGTGGGTATATAAAGCAATCACGCCGACAAAACAGTACAATACAATTTGGAAAAATATTTTTTTTAGGATACCTCCCCTACACCTAAAGCGGGGATGTAATTTTTTTTCTCGTCGAATCCCTGGTGTGGGGTATCGTTGGATAACCCGTTCAAAAATATTATGGGTTTTCTAAAACCATTTTTCAAATCAGTAATTAGTTTGCGAGATATTGGGCTTTAAAGCCCTAAATTTAGTCATGTGTCCCGCCCCCCTGTCGGCTAAATGGCTACTACTGGGGATGTGAAAAAATTCGTGGTATTAGTACATATAATGAATTTAAAAGGAGAACTATCACGAACAGGTAGGCATAAGTAGTTACCGAATAATAGTAGACCAACTTAATGTGTAATTGAAAAGGCCAATTTTCGTACAAATTCGGCCGACGCAACCGCACCGCACGTCGATGTAACTAAGACAGACAGGCAACTACGGAACCCTTCACTGCGCGTGGCCCGACACGCACTTGGCCGGTTTTTTTTCGATTATGAGTGACTTATTTCTTCGTAGGGGTCCTTTTCCGTGACTAAAAATATTTCCATACTGACAACCTAAATATTATTCTGATCAACCGTGACAAGATAACAAACAAAAAACAAAGAGAGTTGCTTTAGTAATTATAATAGTCGTACCTTACTATCGCTAATATTAATATTCGTTTGAACATAGGGTGCCATGCATATGCAGTTTCGATAGTGTAAACCGAACTGTTGTGTAACGAAGTGTCATATCGCCAGTGTGATTGTCAGTGCATTTGAGGTGCATGAGGCGCAGAGCGCCGGTGCAAGCCGGTGCAAGTGAGAAGCGAGGAGCGAACCTAAAAACCATTTACATTGCGCAATTGAACTGTTTGATTGCTTTTATTTAAAACACGTAAGGCCACTTCCGAATTCGGCGGTAGGGAGTCAGTGCGGTAAGCAGTCAGCTGTCAGCGTCAACTGTCAGTCAATTCAATACAGACTATATACAGCGCACCTACACTTCAGACTAATTTTATGCTAGTTAACACTCTTGAGACTATGATAATGATTGGAAGCCCACAACAACATTTATGTCGTCAATACAATTTTCAATCAATCAATCAATCATAATTTATTCATCAGAATATATGGTACATAAGGTGTTATAACTTATAATATATGCATTGTTCCATTATATATTCGGCCGATAGACATGTGAATATTTCTTGAAACTATTGTAAATTTTAGGCGTTTAAAGTGCATATGGCAGGGCATTGATGCTGCTCTGAACACAATCTAATATAAGCTTGTCTTTTCTACTTTGAATTTTATTAATATGATTATTTTTCAATCAAGCATAATATATTAAACAGTTCTTGGCCTCATGCATAAACATTCATCCAACCAATTTTAGTAAAAACGTTGTTTCAAATTCGTTTGTCTTTATCGGTGAATTATATATTTATTTTAGTGAGAAAGAGCAGTGTGTTAGTAAAACACATGTTAATTAGGTAGTAGAGGTTTTTCAAGTTTTATGAATAAGAGGTTAATCTCATAGCATAGTAAAATAACATTTAAATGTAACACAAAAACCGCTACCTCCTGTGGCACGTGTGCTCGCGGGCGGCGGGCGGCGGAGCGAACGTGCGAGTTAAATTGAGCACTCCTCCACCCAGACTCTCATTTCCTCCATCCACCATTGTGCGCCATTCACAATACAAAACATTTTTTTACGAATTTCGACAAAAAGTGCTTTGAATTTTTTCCAATCTTCGCCTCAGTTGAGACCGTAAAAATTGTCTGTGAACGTTATGAATTAACGTCCATTTTGTTAGTAGCTGACTTATTCATAGATATAAAAAAAAACATAATTGAAGCACATAACTGTATTAAAATTCGATGGGTTAAAATGCAAAATCCGTACCCTGACGGTACGTAATACCTAATAACAGTCCATCATGGCTTAATTGTTGAAATTAAATTTAGATTGCAGTTGAGCGCGTTGGCTAACACTATTTGAGTCCGCAAATTAAGTTTCGATTGTGTGTAATAGTTGTCGCTATTGGGATGATTGGTATGCATTCACTCATGTTTAGGGTACTGCCGTAGGCACGCTTCATAAAGGTCATTAATTAATAATTATGGTATTCTTTCAATTCTTCACCAAAAGAAGAAAGAGATAAACGCAAAACAGTTAAGATACTAAACAAAAAATTAGAATATTTGTATCACACATTTCATTCACCTCAGTCAGGCCTCTTCCTTTTGCCACTTTAGCTAAACTCGGCTCTCGCACACCTCCGAGGTGTCGATACATCCAGATAAAGAATATGCAAATAGTCGTTTCATACATGCAGTATTTTGCGTTAAACAGGTTACCTAGTTAACCACTGACTTGCTTCTGGCAACCAGAGTTGCCAACTTCGCACACCCCAAATCGATTGTGTGTGGATTGTGTCATCTTTAGTTGCCAAGCAGAGCGGTCTGGAAAAGGGAGATTTGACAATAAGAATGAGTGATTTGACAACAAAAACTGCATTCATAACTTATCAAAATGTCTCAAACACGGCTGTAATTTAGAACACGGTCTAATCAGAAGATGTATTACGGAGTACGAAACGATGAGCTATATAGTTATTTATTTGTGCAAGGGTGCAAAGTTGTATTTTACCCGCGAGTGTTTCAACACACGTGAAGTAAAATACATTTGCACCCGTGTGTAACACAAAACTTTTCACCTCACGGTAGCGAGGAAAGTGCAACATGCAAAACAACTTTTGTTAATTTAAATAATAATACATATATTTTTTTTACAATAATAATAACGTAAGTCAAGTAGAATTTTGGTCAAGTGCGAGTCGGATTTTAGTTTTTCCATATATTTTGAGAACCAGCGCCTGACGAAGGCAACAAGCCATTCTTTAAAAGTTCTTAAATATTTATTCTATTCTGTTTTTTACTATTTGTTGTTATAGCGGCAACAGATATACATCATCTGTTAAAATGTTGTATTATGATGAGCGTTTTACGTTTTGTTATCTGTCAAAAGCTACTTAAACACGCTCGTCAAATTACTTTCCCCACTAGTGGATAAAATGCGTTTTTGCCCACTGGTTTTAAAAGATAAAAGATGGATTTCCAAGGCAGTGAGGGGATAAACTCATTATTTCATGTTAAATGTGTATGAAAACATAAAGTTCTTTAAAAACATGGATGCATTGTTGATTTTAATCAACACCCAGATAATGCAAACAAGAATATACTTATGAAAGTTAACGGTTATACAACACGATCGCGTCAAAATACAAGGCATAAATATTATAGTAGTTCCCTCTCCAATCCATGAGGGGAGGCCTGTGCCCAGCAGTGGGACGTATAGGCTGATGTATTTCTTTTTTTAAAGACTACAGTGTCCCTCTGCTGGGCAAAGGCCTCCCCTCTCGACTTCCACTCGTCCCGGATTTGAGCAATCTCTGGCCAATCGTTACAAAATGCGTCCAGGTCGTCCCGCCATCTTCGTCTCGGCCTGCCACGTCGCCGCCGCCCATCGTGTGGCACCCAGTCCATGGCTATTTTCGCCCACCTCTGTGGATGCATGCGGCAGACGTGGCCAGCCCATTACCATTTCAGCTTGGCGGTCTTAACCCCAACGTCGGCAATGCGGGTTTTTGAGCGCAGCGTAGAGTTTCGGACACGGTCGATCCGTTTCACTCCCAGTATGCTACGCTCCATAGCCCGTTATTGGTAAACCATCAATCTGTATTATTATTATTTACTATAAATAATATAGTCCCACGATTTTTTGTCTAAAGCAGTGCTTTTCAAACTGTGGATCGCGACCCCCCCGAAGCCTTCTAAAGAGGATCGCGGCTACTCATATTTTTAAAGTTAAAGTACTGTAAGTATTTCGAATAGCGTAGGGTGGGGTCGCGAAATATTTTTTTCTGTACTAAGGGGGCATGAAAAAGATTGAAAAACACTGCTCTAAATCAATTCAAAATGGCCCAAATGAATTTTCCCTACACAATATAATTAATCTCTAAAGTATAATGAAGTCGCGACATTAAAGAACAAGTTCTTAATTTTATTGCCTTGATAATTAGTAGAATGATAACTCTTTAGAAACAAGCATAACTCATTTGACTAACTTCATAGAGATTTGTGTTGGGAATGGGCGCATTATACTAATTTATCGCCTTAAGAAGACCTTAACGGTCGCTTCGTCTAGGGATTTATAATATCAGTCCGTAAAAACATACTGCGAAATCATTAATTCACGGCTTAGGGGCTTAAAGTACTTATGAGAATTTACCTGTTTGAGATATAACATAATACTTTTTCTACTCCTGTACCGTTATCTGTCATTTATTTAGCTTTAGCTCAAATACAATGACACCGATAATAAGTCGTCGAAAAACTATGCTCTATAATTATATAAACGCATTGTTTAGCGTACTTTTGTGGTTCATAAATTTTTCATAAAAGCACTGTTTACCACGATGTCAAATCATGTAACTTTTTTTAATCGGCCGCTATATTGCAGTGGTACAAACTTCATAAGTATTTTTTCAAAATTAAAAGATTTTATTTATGATTTAACATTTGTATATTATAAATTGTTTACTAAAAAAATAATAAATCATTATCTATTGTGTGTTCATTTACATGTTTTATAAATTCTTGGTATTATTAATAATAATAAACCGTTTAGATTCGGTTCGGGTCCGGATTCGATTTGGTTCGGATGGCAAGTGCAAAACAAATTAAAAACAAAACAAACCATAAACAAGAGGTATCACATTTCTGATTTCCCACCAAAATCAAAATACAGTTCAAATTTTCAAAATGAGAAGACGAAAGATTTAAAACTATAACTCCTAAACTATTAAGATTTTATTCGAGTTTGTGAAAACAAAAGTGTACATTCCTTTAAAATGGTCAAAGGAATTCATAACTGCACTTCTGAAGAAATTGCGTTTCAGGTCTGCATGCTTTGCACGTTTCTCTGTATTATAGCTATAGGTAATTAGTTAAGGGCCCCTTCGGAGCCCATCTTGGAATGATAGGTAAGGAACAAAAAAAAGGAAGGAATTGCGTGAGTAGCAAAATAAGGAATAGAAAACTTGCTGCCTGAAAAGTCTAAATAATGCAACTTATTTAACATTTGTTGTAGAAAAAGAATTGTATGCCGTTGCATACAATTCTTTTTATATAACTTTTTTGTATAACTGGTCTAAAAACGCTCGTGACGTCTTGACACGCTTATGCCTTCCGCACACGAGAAAAAGAGGTGGAACACTCTTCGGGAATGACATTTTTGGACAAATTTCGATAAATACCTAATTTAGAGAAGTTTTATTTAAATTTCATAAAGTGAGATTTTAGAGGAGATAAAATACTATACTATTAACTTAATTGTGTCGTAAAATAATGTATCGTTTGAGTAGGCTGAGTAAAAAAAGGAAAATACAGACCTAACTTTGGTTTTTTTTTTCTATCGAGGAAATTTTAAGCAATCATGTATCGGTAAAATCAGAAAAACAATCATATAGTCAAGAATCATATATCTGAAAATCAGACCTTATTGTTTCTTAATCTAGTCAGAACGGCGTTTCAAAGCACGCGATAATTTCCAATGCACCGCCTTAAGAAATGATGTCCATACATCGATTTTTCGCACCCGTCGATTTCCGTATGGTATATATCATCGAAATCGTTAGAGCCGTTTTCGAGAACCCAATTACAAACTAACCTGTAAATTTTGCTTGTTGAAAATAATGTAGGTAAAAGGATTCAACAATACCTAATTATGAGGTGATCTGGACACTTAGTACTAGTAAAAATTCAACACATGCCAATTTAGCAAATACCTACATTTCCCAATCAAAGTAAAGTTTTACTCCAAAAAAAACATTGTAATACCTTTACTGTTGTTTACTGTTGTACTTTGCACATTGAATATCACGTACAGGATATAATAATATATACATAATACAGTTATATCAGTCTGGGTGTAATCTCAGAGAGCTAGATGCACAAACCTTGTTACACGGCACAAGATGAATTTGCAATTGGTTAAAAAGCGTTTCAAGTCACATCAACATTTAAAAGTTCAGTGACTCTTTCGTATGCCAATGTATGTATAAAATGTGCATTATTAGGCAAGTCGATGTTATAAGTTGAATATATAAAGTTTCGATTAAGTAAATAAATGAATGCAAACGAGACTGTAATCTGAACGAGCAAACGCGCTGTAAATTGTAAAATAGCGAATACCGTGAAGCAGGTTACCCGCGCATATTTCGTTTCGGTATCGATGTTTAAATCGCGACTGAAGAAGCGTAGACGCGCGGTGAATGGCAAGTGCAGGTGGCGCGGAATCTAATAAATCAACTCTTCGATCAGGGTTATCGACTTGTGTTGGGGCGACCAGGTATTCGGTTAGGTAGACTAAATATGTTGTAAACACTATACAACTTTTTAGTAGGTCTAGTTATACACCTAAACGTTTGTGTACAATTCCTACGTGAGTGACGATCCTTTGTTATCTTCTATTTATATGTATATATAAACGTAAAAGTCCTGACACTCCTGACTGACTGACTGACTGACTTAAATCAATGCCCAGCCCAAAACGTTACACCTAGAAAACTGTTTTTTCACAATAGCTAGTTTATATAACGTTAGTACCAACTATAAAGGGAATTTTGAAAATTCCACCCCAAGGGGGTAAAAAGGGGACTGAAAGTTTGTCTATAGACTCCTTATTACAATACAAGAAAAGTAATTGTAGGGTTACCTAAGCGGGCTAAATAGGGCTGTAAAGATTGTATGGGGGAAACTCTTTTCATGACTACAAAATTTTTACTGTATGAAAAGATTTGGTATAGAGATAGTATGAGTCCCGGGGTTGCCTGTGCACAGGAGAATATAGACAGGCAAACCAGAGGGCAGATCATCTATATAGTCAGTGACAGTCAGGCGGCCCTTAAAGTGCTTACGGCGCCGAAAGTGGATTCTAGACTAGTCTAGAATGGCGTCCAGGCACTGATCAAGCTTGGAAAGCACAATAAGGTGCAACTAGTTTGGATACCGTGGCACGAGGGCTACATCCGCAATGAAAGAGCGGATGAGCTTGCAAGAGGAGGGTCTACAAATCACTTTGTAGGTCCAGAACCATTTGTGGGACTCTCGCAGAGAACAATTACTTCGGCCTTTAAAGCCTACGCCAAAACCAAACACCAACACGAGTGGACGAATGAGGCGGGCTTAAGGCACTCAAAGCTCTTCATAGAAGGAGTGAACTCAGGCTGGACTAACAAGCTTTGGAAATCCAGTAGGAAGCAACTCAGAATCATATCTGGGGTGTTCACAGGCCACTTCGGGGTCAAGGATCTCTTAGCCAAGATGGGACTGTCGGATAGTTTAGACTGTAGAATGTGTGGCGAGGAGAATGAGACAATGGAACACTTACTGTGTGAATGTCATGCCCTTGCCAGACAAAGAATGAATTACTTTGGTAACGACTATCCGCAACCAAAGGAATTCCAGGTGCTCCCGCTGAGCTGCATCATCCGCTTTGTGGAAATGATGGAGCGAGCTTGGGAGTAGGCATAAAGGAGAGGGCAAATGCACAAAAGATCCCGCTGGGTCGAAGTGCATCCGAAAGGGCCCTCATCTAGATAAGATAAGATAAGATGAGTCCCGGGGAAGGCCATAGATTAGTTTTTATCCCGGAAATAAGTCCCTAAGGGGCTGAAAGTTTGTATGGAGCTACGATATAAACGAGTTCCACGCGGACGGAGTCGCGGACAAAAGCTAGTACATGAACAAGAAGGAATAAAGATAACGTTTAGGAATGATGCAGATCATCGCTTACCGACACTGGTAAAGTGCACAAGTCTATCGTTTCATTCAGATGATTCGGAAGGAAGAATCCCTATTGTGATCGTCAATAACATACAATAACATTCAATAAGAATAATTAGAAGAATAATAACTGACAATTGAAATATAACTATGTCCACTTAATTTAAATTTATTATTTATTTTCGTTAACGTTTTTATTTGTTGCCCATATCTAACTACCAAGCTTCTTAACATGTCACTAAACATTTAACAATTACCGTACACTTCATACTGATAGATAACGTGTCAATTTGAATGCATACGACAATGAAAAACATTATCTTCACACATTAAAATATCCTTTTCACGAAAATAGCTATGCACACCCTACACCTGTGGTCGTGCTCCCAGGGTCGTAATTATAGAGGTATGTAGGTACTCTGTGATAGATAGAATTTCAATTTAGATTTCTATTCGCAAATCCCTGTGGTTCTTATTAGTTGATTGCTAAAGGAAATTGGTTAACGATTATTAAATACATGTACCGAGAGAATATTTATTTATCATATTTTAGGTTTATATCACGCCGTTTTTATTAATTTTGGGACCTACTCTTATGTCAGATTGAATTGTATTGGTCGGTAAGCTCTTGTCTGCGCTGGCTTGAAGTTGAAATTATGAGAACGCGACCTACCTACTACACTAATCAATTTCTATGTTATTTATAGCGAATCAAATTCGCTATGGCTGAATGCAGAGTCGGTCAGTTTTTGGTACGGAAATCATTCAAAAGAAGCAATACTGCCACTGTAACTATGTCCGTTGAACGCTTGTTTTATATCACGTCGGTCTCTAACAAACGCTTGTAAAATATAGTCGGTAAGCTCTTATAATGCCTTGAATAGTAGTGACGTGTCATTCCCGGAAACATTCCCTATTCAGCTTGCAAATATTTCACAATATTCCCAGTTAAAGCGGTAACTTTCGGGAATTTCTGGTCTTCAGCTACCTGGGCCTGTCCCTTTTGCCGCTCCAGCTAAACTCGGATATTCCGCACCTCCGACGTGCAATTCAATAAACGCGGTGGACACTGACATCCACGACGATGACGCGCAAACGTGACGACCTAATCATAACAGCGATTAGAGGGTGAGCGGGATGCAAAGTTTTCTAGCTATCAAACATCGGTTTTGTTAGACAGAGGACCTTCTGTACCTACATAATTATTACTAGTGGCTCTGAGACCAGTAAACCTAGCGAGTGTGTCTTTCTTTTTAAAATTATCGAGAAAAAAATGTCTAAATAATTAGTGATCCTGCTCACAAAGTTTCATGAGAATCGGTTGAGAAATGCAACCTGTAGAGGAGAACAACCGGGCAGCCGCTTCGTGCGCTTTGCTCGCCCGTTCAACTATTAACTCTGATCTTCAGGATATCAAGCAAATATTTTAAAATATTCTGTTTAAAACCATTAAGTCCACGAAATAGTTTATTACAAATCCTAATGCGCTTCCCCCGCGGCCGCTCACGCTATAACATTTGCATATTGCCGTTGAATCTCATGATTAACATTTTTATTAAACGAGGATTAGGTGTAATCCTTTTTTATTCGACGATTAGGACGTTATCGCGGCCCGGCCGTAAAGAGTTGAGGTGCTATCGACTTGGTAATTAACCAAATTGCGACTATCTGTATTAAGATTAACAGAGTGCTAATTAAACTTTCCAAATCACACCCGTGTTTTGGAGGTGAGCATAGAGATAACTGGTCCTGGTAAGTAACTTTTTGAACGAGCAATCAACTGTTATTTGAAAAAAAGTTTAAATGTTCTATTGCACGAAAGTAAAAGTTACGCGATTGGGTAATCGTAATGGAGTGAATGTCATGCTACAATTGTAGTATTAATTTCTTTAAATATTCCTAATTGAAAAGTACTTTTTTTTGCAAATACAAAACTAAGCGAGCGTTTCCACAGTAAGTATCTTTGCAAAATATTCTTTCAGCGCGTATTAAAATGATTTATCGTATCATATTTGCAGTCGACGTTTTTCGCCTTGAATCTTCCATGACTGCTTTAGCGTAGTTGGTAGTGACCCTGCCTAAGAAGCAAGAGGTCCTGGGTTCGAATCCCGGTAAGTGCATTCATTTGTGTGATGAGCACGAATATTTGATACTGTATTTATTTCTCTATGTACGAGGGGTGATCCAAAAGTTTTGATAATCAGCATAATTCGGTCTCGTGATGATAATTTGTGATTGTCATTCCTACTGTGCCACTATTCAATAATAACCTTAAAATTTATTTGTTTTTCTTTAATAGCTAAATAAATATGATGGTATAGAATATATTCTGACGTCTGTAAAATGGGAGGATATTTTGTTACATGTTAGGGCCGGGTTTGGTCAAAATTCTGGTGCGGTAATAAAAAAAGTTTATAATAAAATTTGAAGTTTATTCATTTGGATGCCACGAAATTAATAAATCAAACTCATATCATCATTTTTTTAAGGCACGGCTCACGTAACAAAGTTCAAGGTAGGTTTTTTGCCATCAATACATATTTTTTAATTTATTTAAATGGGGTGGACGTAGGTGACAAAAGTATGAATATAAATACGAAGGGAGAGTGATACATCATAATTCTATAGCAATTAAGCGAGGCCGTCTCAGAAAAAAACCAATGAAATAAAAAACCAATTCTATGAGTTTTTTTTTGGCTAAGCTTGCCGATTACCAGGGTTGTTTTTCAGACTTGTGAATTCTATAAATCTAGTTGCCTACATTGTAATCTAGACCAACGCTTTTACTATTACTTCTTATTCTTAGATATGGAAAACTCCTCAATAAAATCGGTGCAATTGCGTCGATGTAAAAACTAAGCTTCATTTCGTCTATCCAAAGTTTTTTTTTATATGTAGCAAAATTAAAACATTTTTAATATATTATATAGGTAAGTAAATTAATAAAGAGTGTATTCAATAATTAAAAATTATATGATACGGAGAACTTCTGTTTTTAATACCGATTATCAAAACTTTTGGATCACCCCTCGTAAGTATGTTTATTGTCGTCTAGTACAAACTTTGCTTTGTTTGGTACTAGTGTGTAAGATTTACGTACCGCTAATGTTATTATCATGTATCTCCTGTTCAAATTCACGGGACAAAGCCGGTTCTTCGAAAGGCGTGCGTGGGGATATAGATCCAACACGTAGAGGCCCTTTTGAGACGAAGTTTAATGTGATGTAATACACTTGCTAGAACCCATTCACGGGTATATCGGTGGATGCCCGTAAACCAGTTCCAACAGTCGTTGGGGCCATTGTGGGTTATATGGATAAAGGGTTCTGTGGTGATGAGATTTGGGTGGATTATGAAACTCGGCTATTGCAAAGAGGTCCGGACATCTGCCATAACATTATCCACAAAGTTATCGAGGCAGGCGCTGACTAGCTGCTCAGTAGGTGGGCCCCTGAAAGCGTCGTCGTAAAGACGACCAGGAGCAACACCGGGGTGAGCGGCTCACGGGTGTCCAGAGGTGTTGCTGTGCTTTCTCCGAAGTTACTCGCGGCGCTTAACACTTCCACATCTGGAACATAGCCTAGGTCTGACGGCTCCTCTCTGGTCGGCCAATGAAGGCAAGCCAGAGCTGAGAGTCCGGCGGACCCCCCTGGGGTTCCACTCCGACCGACGAAGACACGCCGGAGGCGGAGGCCCTGACCGACTCTCGGGAGCGCTCGGGTCCTTGGGTTCCACATCTGACAATAAACATACTTACATAGAGAAATAAATACAGTATCAAATATTCGTGCTCATCACACAAATGAATGCACTTCCATATAACCCACAATGGCCCCAACGACTGTTGGAACTGGTTTACGGGCATCCACCGATATACCCGTGAATGGGTTCTAGCAAATGTATTACATCACATTAAACTTCGTCTCAAAAGGGCCTCTACGTGTTGGATCTATATCCCCACGCACGCCTTTCGAAGAACCGGCTTTGTCCCGTGAATTTGAACAGGAGATACATGATAATAACATTAGCGGTAAATCTTACACACTAGTACCAAACAAAGCAAAGTTTGTACTAGACGACAATAAACATACTTACATAGAGAAATAAATACAGTATCAAATATTCGTGCTCATCACACAAATTAATGCACTTACCGGGATTCGAACCCAAGACCTCTTGCTTCGTAGGCAGGGTCACTACCAACTACGCTAAAGCAGTCATGGAAGATTCAAGGCGAAAAACGTCGACTGCAAATATGATACGAAAAATCATTTTAATACGCGCTGAAAGAATAATTTGCAAAGATACTTACTGTGGAAACGCTCGCTTAGTTTTGTATTTGCAAAAAAAAATACTTTTCAATTAGGAATATTTAAAGAAATTTATACTACAATTGTAGCATGATATTCACTCCATTACGATTACCCAATCGCGTAACTTTTACTTTCGTGCAATAGAACATTTAAACTTTTTTTCAAATAACAGTTGATTGCTCGTTCAAAAAGTTACTCCCCAACAGCTCGCCACTTATAATAATAATAATTATTGGCCCTATTCGGTTCAAAAGGCGAAAAGTCTGCTAAAATGAAAACATATTTTTGACGTCAACTGTTCCAAGTAGGTATCTACTACTACCACAGAGATGTAAATGTATCTCGCATATCAACTCGAAGTATGCTTGATATATCACTACACAATTTGATTCGTCAGGTCGCTAGACTGCGACACCACATAAACTTTTTATTTATTTAAGTACAGCTTTTAAATTCTGTTGCTGTATTCCTTCTGAATTTCAACATGGGTGTTTTATTCCACTAGAGGTATTAAAGTTGCTTTCGTAAAAGGTAAGTAAATCGTAAAAGGTTGACTAGGAGTCCAATTCGTCTAAACTGGTAGTAAAGTGAGAGTTTTCGTCTCGAAATGGTCATAAACTATTGGAATACTGTATTTCTTTGCTATGATTTCTAAAGAACACCAATGTGCGGAAGTTCTACGACGTGATAGATACTCAATTTTATAAATACAGCAATTTAACTGCAAAATGTGTTTACATAGCAGCACTGCTTGCAGTCTCACATACCTATAGGTATACATTTCTATGAAACAGTGTAAAAACAAATATATCGTGCAATAAATCGCTCGTTGCTAATATACCGCATTTCCTAAATATCAGATTTTGCAAAATATCGGATTACCAATATATCACACTTTTAGCTTAACACATTCCCGTTACACCAGTTTATAAAATCGTAAAGTACTCATGGAACGACCAAATCGAATGTGGTATTTTGCAAAATCTGGTATTTCGGGAATGCGGTATATTAGCAACGAGCGTAATAAATAGGCACCTCCCTAATGACTATCAGCAACAATAATACGAGTAGAGGTGGAACTAATCTGGCAATTGTTTTAGACTAATCTGGCACCCGCAACCTAATCCTAATAGACAAATGTTATTAAACGCTTAATCTAGCTTAATAAAACATGCATGTGTTTCCCTAGACACGATAAAAAGAGACGATAAAAAATGTCAATTATTAGAAAAGTTGCGGACCTAAGGTAGATAAAATAAATGAAGGTATCATTAGGGAGGTCTTGGGATTATAAAAGGGCTGCGCTCCGAACGGCTCGTTGTCGTAATTTTTAAACCGCGGGTTTACGAGCTGCATACGTTACTTTTACTCGCTAGTGTTGTCTGTTTTAAAGCATCGATGTTTTGCATTTAACTTTAGTGAATTAAGTACGTACTCTTTTCTCGTTTTCTGTAGAAGTTAGAAACAACGCACTAAAGTCGCGGAGGCTAAAATATTTATGTATTTGGTGACGATGTTTATGTTTATCGAAACAACTGTGGTAATCTTATATAAAGTAAATAAATAGTTCCTTTTCGTAGCATCGTGCTTTTCGCAGTAAACGTAACTCCTGGAAGATCTTCATTCTAAAACAAATGATATATATAAACTCAATTTTTATTTATTGCATGTTCAAACGACGTCATGGTTGAAGTAATATTTTTTATTTCGTTCTTCCTTTACTGAATGCAGGTTATTTTATTATGCCCTTGAGCAAGATCTATTTCTTTGACTTTAGTAGGTACCTACTATGTTAGTAGCTTCCTACCTAGTCGGGAAATAATGAAAGATTTTGGGATTTCTTTAAAAAATATTATTACATCGATATTTTTCCCAACTCTACGCCTGTGTCTGAAACCGAAATTTATTTAACGAAGCTCCCGCAAGTCGGATTATTGTAAATAAGTATTATTCTCTACACCCAAATTAATCCTCGCTTTTTAACGAAATGCGAAAAAGTTTCCAAACTTTCGGCGCGCCTCCAAAAACCGTCGAAATATCGCTTTCGTTGCCTTATTATTTGTATCAATAGAATGTTAGGAATTTGCTTATACAAATAGCGAGATGGTGGCTGAATTTGAGGGTCCCACTTTAAAAAGGTGTGTTTGACTTTACTAATGAGGTTGCAGTACTGAACAAAGAGTGTCCATAAATTTCGAGACTAACATATCGAACAAGTTTTCGAGAGCAAAGTTTTACATGGCGTGCGGGTTGAGAGCTGATTTATTATCAACTAAGGGTTCCAGGATACGATAGCAATGATGCCTAAACTATCTGTAAGAGTAGAAGAACTTACCTATCTTTGTTTTTACTAAGGATATTTTAGATAAGTTATTAAAAAAAAATTATAAATATAAATTATTATATTATAAATTCTCGTTTTTGTTTTGTTTGTTTATGTTTTTTTATGTTTTTATATTTACCAAGCCAGTTTCTGCGGCAGGTACCTGCACGACGCGGGAGTTTTTGGCACAGGTGAAGTCGTAAATCGGTCTTTGCATACGCGAAATGGATTTCACGGAATAATAATATCATTTCACCAGTATCTGAATACGGAAGACGCGTACCGGAAGGCGCGGCGTGAGTAGGCAAGGTGGACTGATGATCTGGTAAAGGTTGCTGGAGTCTGCTGGATGCGGGTGGCGTAGGACCGGTCACGTTGGCACTCTTTGGGGGAGGCCTATGTCCAGCAGTGGACGTCTTTCGGCTGATATGATGATGAGTATTTGAATGGGCAGTCAGTCTTGTGTTGGTGACAATCGTTACTTTGGAACCATACTGTGATATGCTTAATGCTTATGCTATTTACATAAACAAAACATTACGAATATCTTTCTTACGGAACGCTAAAATGCGCAAAACGAATGGGATGTCTAGTTTGGCTAGTTACTTTATTAAACCAACTCCACTTGAATGAAGTTGCTCGGTGTGTAAGTTTATTTTAGGTACCTATTTTTTTAAGTTTTGCTTTTATTTCACGAGTTATTTTTCATTTCAAACTTTTATGGCTTTTTATTTCTTGAAATGTATTTACATTTGTTAGCATGTTTTATTATTACTTGTTTTATTTGTAAAAAATACAATAATCTTTGAAATGCTTTGTATAAGTACATATTCATTAAAGTACTTAACATTTCATCAATGATTTTAGTTAAATATGAAGAAACGCCGTAATGAACATAATACGAGTGTGTATGTCTTAGGTGAGTATATTAATAAATGTAGAGGCACTTAATTCTTGGAGCGCCAGCGTCAGAAGTTTTCCTTTGAGTGTTTAGTCGTTTAAATTGAAAATACTTTATTCACTTCATCGAAAACTCTTATAATATTTTGAGCGAACAAATATTCATTAAACTAATAAGGGACCAAAAACAATACAGTAAAAGCAACAAGGTATCAATACTACATGCAGATGTATTTGTATGGTTTGGCCACGATTTACTGTGTAAACTGCCGTATCAACTTTCATCCCCAAATTCATCCCATTGGGGTTCGATTGTTGGGATAAAAATCATGTATTTAAATCCAGGTTATGAACTATCTCTGTGTTAAATTAAATTTAAATCCGTTACAATACTCGCCACATAAGTTTTCGTGCGTGATGTTAGCTACTAGTAGCATCGCAGAGGTGTTTGAGGGGTTCGAAGGGAGTGCGGGAGGCGACTTGAGGATAACTCCAAAGACGCAAACTTACGACGTGTATTGCAAGTCATTTTGCTACATTAAAACTTTTACATTTAAGGACCTGTATAAGGATTTTATTTGATGGACTACCATGATCACTCAATTATCGCACAAGAATTGTGCCGTTCCTGAAACCAACACCGCTAGCGACACAATTCTCGCGACGATTTTTTCGAGTGCTCCTTATTTGAACCCCCCACAAATTAACCTGCACCACTGGGCCACCACTCACCGCGTTCGTAATATATCGGTAAAAGCTATCCCGTTAATTGAGCGCTGGAATAATTTGAATACATTGCGAACGATGGCATTATTGCAACCGGTACGCGATAAATCAACGGATTAGAAATGGAATGGGTAAATAGATACCGGCAATGGAGATACGACATGTCGCATCCTGCATACGGCGGGGGCGATAACAGCAGGTCGATAAGGCCCCGTTAAAAAAACAATAAATTTAAAGTAGATATAGGTTGTGGGGCCTTTAAAAAAGACTATATCCTACTAATATTATAAATGTGGAAGTTTGGATGTTCAGATGTTTGTTACTCAAACACGCTTAAACGACTCAACCGATTTTGATGACACTTTGCACGAAGATAGTTTAAAGTCTGGATTAATCTCGACATCTTCCTCGCGCTTTCCAGGAGGTAATCGAGACATTGTTGGGGTTAGGAGCTTCGTGAAGTGAGTGGATAACTTGAATATCAGAACTTTCCAAGCCACTTGAAGGCCTCTAACTCAGCTAAACGACTGCTGTCATAGGTAACAACCAGTATCAATGGCTTAACGTGCCTTCCGAAGCATATGTGTGCTCCCGACACAGTTAATAACCACGCAAAGTGGTCAAAGTTGCTCCACCCGCTCAATCAGTGCGATCCTGCAGGTACCTTTAATCCATGAGCGCTTTATTGAGAGGTAAGCACTACAATGTCAAATTATACACCACACATTCGTTCCGAAAAACTCATTGATACGAGCCAGTATTCGAAACCGCGACCACACGATTGAGAGCCGCGCGCACTACTCGGCTACCTTTGTATGAGTGTTAAACCATTTTTAGATAAATGAATTTTGAATCTTGGGACCAAGTGCCAAAGCGGACCCCAGGCTCCTTTTGGGTACAACCGGGAAAACGCTAGGAAGATGATGACGATCATGATGACATATTTGTTTTTATTTCTTATCATACGCACACATGAAATGATGTCAGTGTACAAAGCTGACCCCCTTTATGGACAATCGCCAGGGCTGCCCCTAGCGGCGGGGAGCGTGGGGCAAAAAGTACCAAGTGCGAGTTAAATACCCTTTGTGACATCTCTCCGGACCAGCCCTCTCATTATTCAGTTGAAATTCGATTATTTTCCCATTTCACAAAATATCCATATCGTCCCGGCTTTCATTTTAATTGAGAATGGAGCTTTTTGGACGTCACAGCGATCCCTGTTTAATTTATTTAGAATCGCATTGCAGCTACTTTGTCATGAGGTACTTGACACGCGAACAATAATGTTTTATGTGAAGTTGTGGTTTTTGTTTATGTTTTTGCTATTTCTGCAGGGATAAGTAAAGTGGCAGTAAAGTGAGTAAGCGAGTGACAATGACCTTTTTTTCGTAATAAAGTCCCAATATTACGTTTTTTAGATATCTAAAAATTTACAGAACGATTCAAATATATATGTATGTATATAAGGTAAACGTCCAAGTGTCCATCACTGGCCTAATACATGACACTTTCCATCTTATGTCAGGTAGTCTAGTGTAAGCTAAACAATCCGTCTCAACTATTAGACATTAAGGTGTCGAGCACTGAGGCATATACCTAATATTTCAGTAACTAACCATTAATTTTTTAAACGTTTAAAAAAGCCAAAGTTATTTTGGCTAAATTTCATTATCCAAACAAATTTGAAAACCGTTGTGTTCGTAATGCAATGTTTGGAATAATCTTAGTGGGTCAATTTTCATTTGGTAAAATTTTCACTGCATAATATTACCACTGAAAATAACGTTCAAGCATTCGGTCTTTTATCAAATACTTTATTCAAGCGGAACATCTTTAGACAATAAACATTTAGTCAAAATAATTGTTATGACAAAAAGTATACACACAAAGATATTACCACGGAAAATAACATTCCGGCATTTGGTTTTTTATCAAATGCATTATTAATGCTTTTATAAATGACTAGTCGAAAAAAATGCACAAATAAATGTTAGAGCCATAGGCTTCATGTTGACAACATTAACAATTTAATTATTCATATTATCTGTTGTTACCTACTACCTACCTACTCTACCTTAAGGAAGATCTCAGTTAGGTACGACGACGGGCGAAGCGAGGAGGAGTGTTAGGTGGAACTGCGACCATACAGCGCACGAGCCGAGCGAGCGAAGCGAGCGTGTCGCGGTAGCGCGGTAGTAAGTACTTTCTTACATATAAACTGACTAAATAAAATAATGACAAAAAATTAATTTGCAAATCATTATGTTTGCTATGTTATCTTTTGGATAATATGTATGTTTTGGAATTTGACTAAATCGTCAAAATAAAAATTCACTATTCAATTCAATTAGTCGACTTAATGGCAATGGTAAATTGAAAACTGACGATACAAATCACTTGCCTTAAGTATTACATTTTGCGTAAAATTTTAACATATGTTTGGTCAAAGTACCAATTCGTAAGCGAGTCATTTTTTAAACGTTCACTTGAGAAACATTGGGTTTGTATTTTAGTCGTAATCAGTTTTGAAGTGTTTATTTGCTACATAACACTATTTGTGAAGTGATATTTTGCCAATTTATTTTTGACAAAGGCATAGTAACCGGCCGCTATATTTGCACTTCACATTCTTATAGGTCACAGAATATCACATAAAAAACCGGCCAAGTGCGAGTCAGACTCGCGCACGAAGTGTTTCGTACCATTATTTATAAAACGGCAAAAAAAACACGATTGTTGTATGGGAGCCCCCCAAATTGATTATAGCGGCAACAGAAATACATCATCTGTGAAAATTTCAACTGTCTAACTATCACGGTTCATGGGATACAGCCTGGTGATAGACGGACGGACGGACAGCGGAGCCATAGTAATAGGGTCCCGTCTTTACCCTTGGGGTACGGAATCCTAAAAATAATGGACGTGGAAATTATTTTGCTAATAAAAGTTACTGAAGGATTTTCAGACCCGTTTCACTGAATGTTATTAACGTGGACCGCAATCCCTTCGCGAATCCTTTTAATAAGGCCAGTTGTACGTCAGAGCAGACGTCAGTAAATATATATCCTGTCCGAAAATGATTACTCGGCACGGACAGTTAACTGGCGTTATGGCCGGCTTATTCCCCATTCCGGGGGTATTAGTCCACCAATTTCTGTAATTTATTAAGAGTTTCGGTACCACCGGCCTTCGCTGGCTTCTTCTCGCTCGAGGCAGGAAAGAAATATAAGCAGTTAGCCCTCTGTGATCAAAGTCCTTTCCGCCGGAGTGATCCCTAATATTTCACTCATAATTGGTTTATTCTAAGCTGCCCGCGTTTCCGTGTGTGGCCCTTTGATCCGTCCTGTATTAAGTTGTAGCCAGAGATGTATGACGCACATTATTTGCGAAGCCAAAGATTTACTTAATGCCGTCATTCGTTCTATTGAAGAGGAAGGCTTATTCTATACGTCATATTTTTTATTCAGTCCCACCCATTCACGGTTGATGTTTGTTAAAATACGTGGGATTTAATGTTTACTTTTACAGCCGTGTTGATTCATTATTTCGAGGTACAACACTTCCTTTGTGTTGTTAATATAATGCGTAAATGTACGAAAGAATAACGAGTAGTCAATGACCGACAGCGGTTGCTGCTACTTTGGAACATAACTCATTTGTTTTGCCAAGATGAATGGCAGATAGTAATGTAAGCTAATTGTCTCGGCATGTTATTCCAGTCGGATGATTTACGTATTAATTTCCTTCGAATGGGGCCAGTTGAGAGATTGTTTTTGCTTACTTGCGCCGTCCCTTCGGACCGGAAACTGTCTGCCCTTTGTCCGCTATTACCGGTCGCGAAAGTTACCGTCAAAACAGTATAAAACTTTACGTCCACATAAAATACATTCTCATTTATTTTATGCTAAAATATTCTCTCTCGAAATTCAGCTATAAAATTTTCATCTAAAACTGTTATTTTAGAGTGAAACATAAATCTTGGCTTCGCTAATAAATCATGAAACTTATAGTTTTAACTGCTTTTGAGCAATGCGTAGGTAGGTACTAATCATGCGAAAATTTTAATTTTGGAAGGATAATGTAATCAAAATACGTAATTTGCATTTCAAGATATGCAGTGATTTCATTAAACAGTTAGGCGATAAGTATCTATATCGCTAACATATTGCATCGGTGTTTGAGAAAATATATTCAATTAAATTGACCCGTGTTAGGTAAGGTCAGTGTGGCCCATTCCGTCTGCGGGGTATTTTCGTACGACGGCGTGTGCGGCAGTTCAAACCACAATAAGCACTTACTGCCTCGATCGAAAAAGCAGCGAGTGTATATGCTACCAACAGTCAAAAACAGATGGCTCTCTGCAGGCAGCACATTGAATAAAATGGCTTTGAAAATTTTGGTTGCGGTCCAAACGTGAGACACGAGTTCGGTACGTTGCTCCTTTTTTTGAAAGTGCGATTAGAAAATGCGGATTACGGTTTAGTAAGTATGTTTATTATATTGTTCTTTATACATGCGTATTGGTGGTTTGATACATTTGCATTATCATTAGTTGATGTGAAACTATAGGTTGTTAGAAATTTGTATTTCCTCGATTCTCATGTGGGAAAAGCCCTCCGGTATGAATAGGTCAAAACCGGGACATGCGGAATGACCACATTTCAAATATTGCCAACCTTTTTAAAATTGATTTATACAGTAGGTCTATGTGCCGAGATATTTCCTAAAATTGCAGAGGTGGTCGAGATCTAAGAACCGAAATTATGTAGTTTTATTCATGACACTCCATTAATTAAAAAAAGACTATGGTTTTAAACTTCAACGAAAGGTTTAGGCATTACTACGGATTTTCAAAATAGAACAGAATTGCCCTAAAAAAAATATATAGGCTTAAAACTTTAAATAAACCTTAAATTGAATTCGCTAACGTTTACTTTTGATAAAATTACAATTACATTTGCTCACTTAGCTTTTAGTATTTCAGATTTGTAATACGTCTCGGTACAAGAATCCGTCTACACATTACATCTTTTTTAAATAACCTGAAGCATTACCTATTTAACACAAATATCCTTAAAAAGTTAACTAAATGCGTAAGCACCAAGTTTATTAAAAGTTTATTAACATTGATACGACTAACGAAATAGAACTTATAAAAAAATATAACTTTATTGCCCTCATTGACCTTACCCGAAGCATATATACCAACATACGCTACAGACTCAGAACTGCAATCGAATTCTGTCTGAATTATTATCAGAATTCTACAAATCGCGTAAGTAAACTCTAATGATTGGGTACTACATCTTATTCCCATCATGTTCTATAGATCCCTACCTTCTATTTAGATAGATTAAAATACTCATGTAGTATTTCACTTCATCCCTAAAATGCAAACGAATATTTCGTCGACAGAGCACACAGCATATTCAGAACTCTGCGAAATTTAATTTAACAAAATCATATTCCATAGCAATCAATTTATGATCCAGTGTTAATAGCGTCTGTGGCAGACTTACGATAATAGATTAATCCCGGGGCAGTTAGGATAGTTTTCATTAAGAGCTATTTCGCATTTTATCCCCGCTATTGTGGAGCGGACGATTGGAAGCATTTGTGGAAGGCACGAGTTTCTCCGCTCTTTGTAATGCCTTATTGCGCTGATTAATGCTGCGAGGGTTCACTGCGAGCTACGTTGCTGATTATT
Organism: Epinotia bilunana; assembly: GCA_947049275.1. NCBI lineage: Eukaryota > Metazoa > Arthropoda > Insecta > Lepidoptera > Tortricidae > Epinotia > Epinotia bilunana. The sequence continues at coordinate 23,968,917 of OX346253.1, forward strand.
TTGTAAAACCGATTTTTCTACTTTTAAGTTAAAGCTACAAGGTAAATTTGACAGTTTATTTATTGAAGTGAAAACTGTGCACTTTTCGGGATGGGGAAAAAATGTTAAACTCGCGATAGGTCAAATTCGACACAGGTCACATGACCGTAACATTCGACAGATTGAAAATTCGTAAGACGGACACGTGACCTGATCGAAAAACTGTTACAATGTCATTGAGTTTTCACTTCTGCCGGCACTCCCGGAGTGCAAGGTCTTTTTAGGGTTCCGTAGTCAACAAGGAACCCTTATAGTTTCGTCATGTCCGTCTGTCCGTTTTCGGCTTAGCTCATTAACCATTACTACTAGAAAACTGTGATTCGGCATGGGTATATAAATCAATCACGCCGACAAAACAATACAATAAAATACACCTAAAGCGGGGATATATTTTTATATGAAACCCATGGTGTGGGGTATCGTTGGATAGCTCGTTCAAAAATTGTATGGGTTTCTTAAAACCAGTTTTCAAATCAGTGATTACTTTGCGAGATATTGGGCTTTAGAGCCCTAATTTTTGTTCGAGTCATTTGGGGGACACACCCCCCCGCCGGCTGAATGGCTACTACTGGAGATTAGAAAAAAATAGTAGTAGTAGTAGATATAATGAATTTAAAAGGAAAACTATCAAGGACAAGTAGGCATAAGTAGTTCCCGAGTGATAGTCGACCAACTTAATGTGTACTTGGAAAGGCCAATTTTCGTATAAATTCGGCCGACGCAACCGCACCACACGTCAATGTAACTATGACAAACAGGCAACTACGGAACCCTACATTGCGCGTGGCCCGACACGCTCTTGGCCGGCTATTTTTAGTACAGTAGACCATTTATTACAACTGTTGTACTTGTTTGTGTTTGCAGTTTTGGTTTTCTTATACTGGTTTAAACTTTACAACCTAACAGTATAGATAAGTATGTCTAAGAATACCAACGCATGAGACAACAATAATGTAAGATAAGTCGGCACACTGAAAAATTAAAACCAATGTATTTTATACCTAAGTAATAAAATTAATCATACCTCAAACTGCACATCCAAAATATAGTTTTCCTCGTTGATTTTACACAATTCATGTCTCTATGCCGTATAGTTAGTATTAGCGGAAATAATTACGCATCCCAGTCGTAATTGGGGTAAAAACCCTTGTTTAAAATGAACACGATCTGCGGGGGACACCATTGTGCTGGACTCTAACTGACCGGCAAATCTAAAATTGCCCAGGAGATGGTGGAGGGGTTGATTCGATCCATTGTTAAGTTGGACGGTGACTTGCAGGAGAACTGAGTTTTCTTAGCAAAATTAGTTGTGTAAGTACAGATATCAAAAGATGTAATTAAAGTCCATTGTTATTCTCGGAAACAAAATTTGTTTGAAATAGTGCTAAGTTGGATTATTGCCAATTAAGTACATATTCATTAACAATCGAGTTCCAATTTGCATAGAGATCTAGGTCAGTTGTATACTTAGGCATTTCGGGGTGATTTAATTTATTATAAAAGCAGCACTGTTCTTATTCTTTTTTCAGTCAGGTAGATAGTGAGATAACTGCACAAAAAAAAATTTGGGCGTGTTAACTGCATTTTTAATTACTCCGGTTTAAGGTTTTTATGTTTAGGTACTTGCACTCCTAATGTATATTTCGTTGCAATTCTATTCAATTCAAGTACGCACGTTGGAAAAAAGATACCGACTTTAACATATATATGAAATAACATACCTTTAAAAATAAATACCTAGTACTTCGAAGGTTAAATCACAAACTAATGCTTGCAAATTAATACGTTTCGGTATTAAATTAAGTCTGAAAATATTTACTGCTTTTAGCCATTATCTTGACTATCAACCCATGTCAACTTGAAGGCAATTTTGCCGCTGAATAATGCTTTTAATAGGTTCATAATTAAATATGGATATGGAGCGGGATTCGATAGTCATCTCATTAACAGTGACATGGCTGCCTAATCACAATATTTGTCATTCATCCACTTCAACTTCCATAACGAAATTACAACATTTCGAACATCAAAACTCGACTCGCCTTCACTTTCGATAGGGATGTTACGTGATATTGAAACGCTGTCGGATACCGCTCAAGCTTTGCCGTCCATCGAAATAACAGGATTAAAGTTTGATAAAAACGAGTTGACGACAAAGATGTGTTTGATGCGATTGAAATTCATAAATTCCCTATAGGATTTTTTTCTTTATTAAAATGGGCATTGCGGGGTTAGTAAGAAAATGTATTGAAAAATGCTACAATTTTAAATAGCAACTATTTTGCTTTCGCTATGTAAATAAAGAGCTTATGTATGTATGTATGTATGTAAGCACTTTATTGTACACACTAACAGGTTAAAGAATATACATGTCACACAATAGATCAAAGTACAAAGGCGAACTTATCCCTATAAGGGATCTCTTCCAGCTAACCTTTGAGCAATTGAGAGGAAGGTACGTAGACCGAGATAGGCAAACTTATACCGTGTACAAAAACACAGAGAAAATGAAAACAAAACCTAATAGGTATTAATTCTAGACAAATAAAAACATGCCAATACATATATAAATATACAGTATAAAAAAGTAAACTTAAGTGGGATGTTTAGAATTAAAACGGTTGGTCACATACTAACAATAATAAATCTAATTGATAGTCCATTACTTGATAGTCTGACCCTAGCTGCCTCTGATTAAATCAACTCGCTTACAGTAACCTACACTGCCAACTCAAATTTGCGTAACCAGAGTAGCAAAACGTGAAGTTTGGACCCCATGCTTTTAAGTTAATTTCAGCTTAAAATCTCGCATAGATAAATGGAGCTGGCCAATAATTGTATTTGGAAAACAGCAGGACGCACAGGCTCCATTAGGGTTCTCTAACAGGCTTGTTGGCGTAATTGCATTGTCTTTCGTGAACAAAGGTGAGTTGCCCTGTAATTAATTTAGTCGGACATGTTAATATCGTTTCTAGTTTCCTGCGTGGCGTTTGGCCGTAAAGTGTGTTTATCCTATATGGTTCCATTACCAGCAGTTTGGCAATAAATCATATAATCTAAAGATTATATGAAGTTTGCAAACGAGTTGTTTTATTCGACGCCACACCGTAGCCTTTTAATGTGAAGAAAAACGCACACAGAGGCATGACAAACGTGTTTGCTCAACGGCCTTAAAATGGGTTGGATTCAATGTAAGAATTTTTTGCATAATTCTTCGTAGTTCTCTAAATAATAATCAATTGTGCGATTCTGGCAGATTTCGAGGTAACACATTTTTAACGTCGTAGGTAAGTACCTACCAATAAAGTTTTTTCATTTTATTTCTAACATTACTCCTTAATTGAATGCAGCACTCACCGCACGAGGAGCTTTAAACTCAAAAGCCCTCACCATTAAAATCAGTCTAAAATGTAAATATCATTTCTAGCTTGAGTCTTGCTCCCTGATTTAATATTTAACACAATAGTTACAGATTAACCTATAGTATAAGTACGTCATTTACGATGGCTTTATCAATTTTAATAATTTTGATGCTAAAAGCAGCCCACAATATGGTGTTACATTCGGGGATACTAAACTATCACAGGCGTATATATTTGTGCTGTCTTTTAGTCTAATGTAAACAAATAATTGTTTTCATCTGACATTCATTTCACTACAACATCAAGCCTAGAAACAGCGCCAATCGCAACACAACACACGTCAGAGAGCTATGGGCGCTTTTTACATAGGTACATTATTATGCTAAAACTTAAAATGCCTCTGATAAATAAAATGTGTTTTGTCTGTTTCTTACGAGCCCAAATGTTGAAGTGACGGATACAGATAAACGAATTTGAACAGCATTTTAGCTAAAATAGGTTTGTTGAACGTTTATCAAAACGGCCAGTGGATTTTCAGCTGCCACGGACTACGGCGTAGCGACACGAGCGTGGCGTAGCGGTGAATGAGTTTATATTTTGATGATTGAGTGGACATTTTGCATACCTTCATAATTTCTATATCTACTTTGATTTTTCAACTACATTCATTATTTTATATTTACCGAAACCTCATTAGGCTTATTTGCAAAAATCTGTTGCGACTATGTAAGCTAGCAGTTCATTCCAGGAGGGAACCCCTTTATCTTCATACATTTTTAGTGGCCTAAGACGGGACCCCACTTTATTCAACACAATTTTTTTTTTCTTTTTTGATTGACTTTTTTACAAGCCGGGCCACGTAGGACCCTTTTGCTCGATGCTGAGAGCGCGTATGTTGGCCGGGAGGCCACACAGCAAAATTATATAATACTAAGACTTATTCTAATCTTATATAACTAAAGGTGCCCGGTACCTTAAGGGCTTTCGGGTCTTACACTGCCAGGAGTTGGGAGGGGGTCGCTACCCCTGATTATCGACAAATTTTCTTCAGTGTCACTCCCCAGCGCAGGAGGAGGACAGTTTGATATAGCTACTGATTCCCTTGGGAAGGGGATCCAGGGGTAGTGAGGGGGTGACCGTGGGGGTCTACCTCGGCGCAGGTTGGGCCTGTAGGGCACCCTAGGCTGGAAGGATTATTCAACACTAGCCGTGCTGATCTGATGATTAAGAAGGTGGTGTAAGCCACTCCTAAACTATACGAGATAAACTCGCTGTGTTTGGGCTCATTAGAATCCACTTAACGAGTAGTTGAAGACTGTGAAAGAGTACAGTCGGCAATAAAAACCTGTTTTTTTTGTATGTGGCATAAACTTATTTTTAATATTTTTTGTTGCCACTCTTATTTTATAGTTTTAAAACAACAGCGTTTTAAGTTTCTTTATTTGGCCAAGTAACAAAATACGTTATATCTAGCACATAATACTTTTCTCTTATTGTAATCATGCACTTATAAAATAGGATTAGAATAATGAAAGTTAACACGTCTAATGGAATTCAATTATATCTAAATACTATATAACAATTTATAAAATTTAAGTAGTAGTCAATAAAAAACACTGCATAATAATTAAGCAAGTAATTAAAAACTGTCAAATAAACTTACTCTTAAGTAATTTCATTATTATCGTTAGTATATAAAAACTGTTCTGTTTGGAAGATCGAGACATCCTGACACAAGTGCGTAACACCTAATAGGAGATCTCAACCATATTGTATTTACCAACTAAGTTTAAATGAAATATTTTTTTTATTATTCTCGTTATTCACATTTTGATCTTAGCCTTAGTTTTTACAATAATTATATGTAAAGTGAAATATGTATTATTAATTATTGTAAAATGGATGTCTCTTGTTTCTTTTTTTCTGTCAATTCATCGATTGTGTAAAATGGATTACATTGAAGGATACGTTTAAGCCTGCTCTTAAATTCTACAAATGGCATATTTGTTGTTTGAGACGGTAGTAAATTATACAAAAGTAATTTTGAGTTAGATCTTGTTTTAAATGATTTGACTAGTTTCGTTGGAGCAACTAAGTACCTTCAATGAACCAACTATACAAAAATTATGAGCATATTATAGGTACGTTGATACCATCCTGTTGCCAAGCGGCCAGAGTACTTTCATCCCAGTCTCGTGTTACCGCTAGGCAATTCTCAGTCAAGGCGGGGGTCCAGACAGTTTGGTCGTTACCCGGCCCATGCTACAGCTACAGCACGCAATATTAAATAAGGCAGCACTTGTCCAATAATACCCGCCAGTGTTCGTCAAATTACCCCCTGGTGTATACAGGGCGGCGTTTTAGGTCTTTTGTATATATTCGCATGTTTCAAAAATACGAAAGTTGAACATTTGGCCATGAATAATTTATAAATTTGAGTGGTTCAAGTTTACGATGCATATTTTTATGTGTAAAAGTTGTTTTTAAACCAATTAATCCTACTATATCGTATGCCTAAAAAAGTAAATGTAATTAACCATTAATATTGTAGATTTGAGAATGGAGTACCTGTTAGCTCATATACCTAAACTTATACGCACGGCACGTCGTAATTACATGGCAAAAATGTCACCTTTATTCCCAAATCTATAAGTCTATAACAGGCGTGATTTAATAAAATAAAAGGTACCCCAAATAATAATAACGCTACGTAAATAATAATTTCACTGTACAAAAATAGTTACCGTAAAATAAAGCACCCCGTAACTCGGTGACGAAAATCATATCGCTGAAATGTTCCACATCACACATCACCGGCCACAATGCGACGCTGGACCCAACGATGTCGTACGAAAATCATTCTAGGGATCTAATTCAAGCGACTACGCCATTATGTATTAGGTTTATTTGCGGATTTGCTGCTTGGGATATTATTATAGTGTTGTTTTTGTCAGTCGCGTGCTGGGGGTGAATGAGCAGTAATGATATAAAAATTGATCATTGTACCAGTTATTATTTTATAGCGTGATTAGAGAAGAACAGTTTAATAAAAAGGACGTCCATAATTTAGGTACGTATTAATATGTAGTTTTGCAATACTTACTTTTAAGACCAATAAATATTCTAAACTAAAATAAAGAATGACAAGAAAGAGCTCTTTAGCCATACGACAGCATGATTGGTGTATGTACTTTTAGGTTGAAGGATTGAATTCGAGATGTACACACCGCCAAACATGGCTAAATGTTCACGAATATCTGAAATACAACTAACAAAATAATGCGCTTGTCAATAAAACTCCACAACCGCTTAACAATGGCTCAATGCCGTTTTAATCTTCAAAATTAAACCCGAAAATAGATTATTTCGATACAAAAAGAAGAGCTCTTATCAAATAATTGTCTCATTTTTGAAAAACATTCGAGAGGGCTCGACTAACCCCTACGTTGACTCTTAACAATGCCAATCAATGAAACATGAAATCCGACTAAGCAGATGCATTGATTCTCCTAAAAATGCCATGATAAATGCCGAATATCTCCCAATCTAAAACCGTTTTTATACATGTGTAAGAAGGTTTAATCTGGTTTGGGGTTGGTTGCTACTGGAAATGTTTTTCCTTTTGCGATAGTACTATTGTTAAAGCAAAGCCGGCCAATCAGTTCCATCAGCACTTGAGAAGCCAATGAAACGTGTCTAATGCCTCACTTCGCGAGGGTTAAGTCTTTACGCAGTTGGTTCTGTCATTTCGTCGATACGTTTGATATCTGTTGCTTCTGGAAATGTTGGCTAAATAATATGAGAACTGATGCTTCCGCTCTACTAGGTCTTAATAAGATTAAGATATGCTTGATAGGCTAATCATAGATCACGTCATAGGTTTATCCCAGTATATGTACCTAATACATATTTAATAAAAATATTTATTTATTTATTTAGTTACAGAAAAAGTTGATTAAATAAATTTAAATTTATTTAATAGTTTACGATAGCACGTGCTATTGATTTCCCAACACACACAGTCAAAATTTGAAATAAACCTCCATATCGCAACATTTTTTTGATTAGTCTCTATCAGTTCTATTAAGCAGTATAAAGTTATTTAATAATATTTCAGCCTAATCGTCATTTTCAGGATCGGTTCACGTTTTCTTATAATGGATTCGCAATAATCTCCCTAATGCCCTCGCCATAGAGTTCAACAACCTGACCTTTGTCGCAGTAAACAATGGATGTCATAGTCAATTTATTAATGCAGATAATGGCTCAATTGGGAATATGCTTCAAATAACCTTTGACTCAGAATATAGTTGGGTAATCAATTCAATAGTGTAACATCTTTTCGATACAGCCCTATTAATTTATATTAGCTTATTATTCCACAAGCCATATAGTAGCAACATAGCCATAAGTAAAAACCGGTCAAGTGCGAGTCTGACTCACGTAACGAGGGTTCCGTACAAACTATCAATTAACTCAAGGTTAAGTAAATGCCACTATATTTGACACCTTCATTCTGTAGCTAGCGCGATTTTTTTTTGACCTGCTATTGAAAGATACCCGTCCCAACCCCATTCATTCTAGAAAAATCTTAACAGCGCTGCAGGAATGGGGTCAGCGCCATCTATCGGCCCCATTTGGTACTAACGTGCAAGGGCAATCAGCTTAGTATGTATGTTGGTGTTTTAGCGATTATTGTTTATCACGTGAACCAATCTCAGTTATTATTTTTAGGGGGGGGGGGGGTATTTTTTTTACATTTTCCTTTATAAACCGAAATTTTACCAATGTACAAAAAAAAGAAGAACTGTTTCAAAAAGTACAACTCAAGCCCTTTCATATGATAGCCACTTGACCTAATAGTTGAATTTTTTTTGCCCCCCCCCCCCTCATATTTGTCATTTTTCATTAGAAAAAAATGTATATTTATACGCCGATATAAGAAACAAACCTTGTGACATAACATTTGGGCGTAGACTGAGAAATCTTTTGTTGGATAACCCTCTGTACTCTGTTCACGAGTTCATGGAAATTATGTTTTAAGTAATTATTTGATTTATTGATACCTAATTCTGATACTATTTCTTGTGTAACATTTATATTGTATTTCTACTGTGAAATCGTAATACGTAAATTGACATTGTTTATTCTTGTTTAAAATTAATTATCCACTAGTTGTTAAATGACAATCCGTAATCGTAGATACTATTTCCACTTTCTGTATTGACATTTTGAATATTATTTAATTTTTATTTCTTATTATTACTTATTGACGATCGTGATAAGGATTCTTATAATTTTGACATTGTATGCTAATCTTTATTGTAATTTTTATCTCGAAATAAATAAATCTAATCTAATCTAATCTATATTTCTCATTTTCCATGCACGTGGATAACTCTCATTTAAAACCATTGCAAATTTCAAATTGATAGCTTAAGTAGTTCATGATATATTTCACTTTGTGACACACAGACAGACGGACGGAGTCGCACCATAAGGGTTCCTTTTTTACCTTTTTTGGTACGGAACCCTAAAAGCTTGGATTGTAACATAATATAATGAAGTAGGTATTTTTTCGTCAATGCACTTATATTACCTATAACTTTTTGACTTAGAACATTTTATTGTACCCGTACATAAATACAAGTTATCATACAGGTACCATATGGGTAGGAAAAGATTATTAAAACTTACACTATTCTGAACAAATTTTTAAGTTAAAATCACTTTATTTATGTATCTCATACATGCTCGTTGCTTTAACGCATATTGACCTGACCTTTCTTTACAATTTCTCCGACTTGTTTAAAAAAATCAATAATCTTGTATAATGCCTATTAGGCATTTTATCTATATAGGTAGATTGATTAATGCTCAATCCTCAATACTCAATCATTTAATGCATTCCACAATGTTAGTTTACAAGGTTTTAGGTAAACTTAAGTTTTAGTTGCTAAGTGATGAGAATAAAACTTAATTGTGGACCCTGTTGGGCAACGCAAAATTTGTGAAGAGAAGACGACTTACATACTTATGTAAGTTCTGCTTTTTATAATTTCTATATTCTGTGCAATGTTCAAATTATATTTCAAATTATAAAGAGCATTACATTTAAGTATCAAAATTTGTTTATTGCACATTTATTTATACTTTTTTTTTATAGGAACTTTGTTTTTATGTATTATATTTGTCTATAAAATGAGTTTAAATTTCCATTTTATTTTATAGTTTCTTCTAAGTATTCTCTTAGTGTATAATAACTTTTATTAATAAGGAATTCTCTTAATATTTTTAACTAGTAACTGTATTTAACGTAGATCAGAGACTAGTAGGCCAGTACAAAAGGCGGACGGTACAACGATTGTCAATAAAACTACTACTTCTACAATATATTTACTAATACAACAAATAAACTCCATAAGTCGATACATAAATATGAGATTCCGGCTGTATTTAGAAATGGGTCTATGTTTTATTTTTACTTTTCAATTGTGAAAATAAGGTATCGTAGGAAATATGATAACAGCAACAGGTACGGCAAATAATATTCCAAATTAATACGTATAATATTTCCGTAACACATGAGATAAAACACTCACCCAAGGGGGCAATTACTAGGGGGATTAATTTAGTGGTTTGTTGCCTAGTGACGTCCTGAATGCTCCAATCCGATTAAGATAATTGCCCAAAATCCTCTACGATATAATAATCCGACGAGCGTGAACCATGTGTGCCTTCAGGTTTAGTGCTGTGCTGCCTTTGTTTCTTGAGAATTTATATGTAACTTCACATATAAAAGGAAGGCATCATGCTATATTTGTTATTATTTGATCAGCACGACGACGAGTTAACACATTCGTTGCTAAAAATTTCGCACGTAACGCGCGTATTAGCCGATAGCAAGGTCTTTTAGCTGTGTAGCTCTTTACGAGCATAAGTAGCAATCTTGTACAGATTAAAATTCTTTATTCATTCCTAAATGATTACCGATAGTGTGTATTTATTCACAAAAGAGTTCCCAATCTTAATGCAAAACTCAAACTACGTGTTATATCGAACTGTTCAGAAAATAAAAGTTCAAGGTAGGTACCAAACTTCCTCAACAACGGTCCCTCGAACCTCTTAAGAAATAAAACCTAGAAAGTTGTGTGTATACACTATACATATGAAAGAAAGTCCATTTTAATCTTCTCCAAGTCCAGATGTTGTTGTCTTTTAATCCGCTATAGATTATCTAGAATACATTCCCGTAATCGAAAGAGGAGAGTTTCTTCTCGACAGAGAACTTTGTTTACGAATGCTGCTGAGATAGCATTGTATTAAGGCGGGTGTAGGTTATCTTAAAATACCTTGGTAAATTAAGGAAGCTTTTGTATAAGTGAAGGATGCCTATATGTTAGATCTTAAGGCATTTACTTGTTCGGTGTCGGTGTTTAATATGCAAATAGAAGACTGAATATAACCTCGAAAGTCTAGGATAATGCGCCGTTTAAATATGTTTCGCGTCTATACAAAGTAATCATGGTATCTACTGCACAAACGTATTCATAGTTTGTCACTTACAACTTATACACCGAATAGGTAACATGGCTAAAACTATGACGATGATTATTTCAATTAAAAAAAAATATTTTTTTTGTAAATAATAGTAATAATAGTAGTAATGCTCTGCCTCATTCTGCTATGAAATTCAATTTAATTTGCTACGTAATTTGGCTTGTGTACTGAGCTTTATACAGGATTCGTTTGCCGACACCTGGCAGAGAAAACTAATTGGCAATCAGACGGTTGGCCACCCCTGACCTCCGATCACCTGAGAACCGTTGCAATCAGATCGGAGCTCAGTCAGTACCGTCTGATCAGAAAATCAATTCCATTGATTGTAGGATTTCACTAGTTTGGGTAAATAGCGGTGAAACAGACGAAGCTGCGTGGCTCTGAGATTTGATTTGCAAGCGAATAAGCGAAGTTTCCAACTGACGTTTCCACAGAGGACTGCCGTACGATACGACTCTCTTCAATCTAAAATTACCAGTGATCAACTTCATGTCCACTTGCAAAGCCCTGAACAGAACTGGACACATTGATGGAGATATTGTACACGAAGGGGTAGTCTTCACTAACTACGGCTCACAAAGCCACTATTAGCTCTGTGAGTCGTAGAACTCGCGAGCCTGGTTTTTTTTTAATGAATCACTACATAGTATAAAACCAAGTCGCTTCCCGCTGTCTGTCCCTATGTATGCTTAGATCTTTAAAACTATGCAACGGATTTTGATGCGGTTTTTTTTAATAGATAGAGTGATTCAAGGGAGAGGTTTATATGTATAATATAGTACCCTTGCGAAGCCGGGGCGGGTCGCTAGTCTGCAATAAAAATCTATATAGTTATTGAACTTGCTGACCAAATTTCACGAGAATCGATTGAGAAATGCGACCCGTAGAGGAGAACAGCCGGTCAGACGGACATACGAAATAATTTTTGGCCAATCTGAAACTGAGAACTTCGTTCGCTTCGCTCGCTCCTTTAAAAACGGGTACAATTTGTGGGTCTGTAGCTTTTTAAGTTTGTATGCAGAGGGTAAACTCCGGAACCACTTCAGATATTAGGTATTATTTTTTCACCTGTGTATAAAACGGACTCTATGGGTGGATATCTGGATAGGTTTCTAGGTTAGGTTCTTTGCAATACGGGGGCGGAGCCGCACAGTCTTGAATAAAGTAGCTACTTATCTTGAAAACCTCTATTAATAGCTTATGCGTCGGGTTTTCGATATAGATGAACCGTATTTTCCTTCCAGCCTATGCCTGGCGGTCTGAATTCCTGACCTGAATATCATTTCTGATTGCCCACCGACAATTATTGCCCTCTTTAAAATAAAAATGGTCGATTGTTAGCTTTGGATCGTTCTAGTTGGATTAGAATTCGCTAGATGATGCTGTAATTTGATGTTTAGTAGATTTAAAATTGTAAACTGGCAACAATCAAAAAAAAACAGTAATGGCGGAGTTTTGGGCGAAACGGTTACTCACACAGGTAAACATTTTAACAGTTTTCTTAAGAACTTATTTTCTTTAAGGGTTTTTTTGCATTTGGGTATTTGACATTTAGCTTCTATTGCATGAATGTGATAAAATTAAAAGTATTTACATCGTTTTTAATGTAAATCTGTGTAAATTTTGAATTCTAACGTTAATTTTAGCTGTGGGCAATCACTGAACCAAAATTTGAATATTTTTAGTTATTGTCCACCCTTTTTTAGTAATTGCCATGTGGTAATGTCTATAGTTATTGCCCGGGCAATCGATTTTATGATAGATTATTGAGCAAAGTGTTGCCATCATCACGTATTGTTGTATTTAAAAATTTAAATTCTTTCACAATCCTTGTGCATTTATATCTAAATTGTTATTGTTATATTTTCAGTATGCCAATAACACCAAAAGTAGGTACAATACAGTTACCTACTATAACACTCGAGCATACCAAAGAAATAAAATAAAGAAGTAAATGTAAACATTAAGCAAAAGAAAGAAAGTGAGCAATTACCAGCATCTAAAAAGATAACTGTTTTAAGTAACGTTGTAATAAAGCCTGTTACTCATAGTCTTTGTGGAGTTTGGCATACCAATGTGAAAAATAAATCAACTGACTTGCAGTGCTTGTTTTAAAATCTTGCATGTGTCTTGCATTCATTGAAAACATAGGGAACATGATATACCCAACTGCACCGATTTGCATTTTTTATGCCATCATTGTTTTATGGTACATGATTCTGACTCATCATCATCAGCGAAATAATTATTTGATGCTGTTATGAAAAATAAACGCAATCATTTATATTATTTTACTTATTGAAAACTATCCTGTAAGGTTTGAGCTTAATCTTTTGTTTTTAATGTTTATTTATGTTTGAAAAAGTCAATTCAGACGACTGACGTCAGACAAGACTTTGATTTATGATTTTAAGGTACTGGACAATTACTGTGCTGTGATGTTGGCAATTACTGTAGGCTATGCGCAATAACTATACTTTTAAGATGATTTTCATTTCGTTGCATTATTTCCTATGTTATGTAAGGTTTGAATAAAAACTGTTGATACTCTATATGAGAGTTTCTTAGGTCATAAGGAAATAGTAATAAAAAGTTGGTACGTATCATATTTTCTTTTTTATTACGTGTTAATGTGTTTGAAGTGGGCAATAGCTATATAGTTTACCCTAATTCTGTATTAATTTGCACATAAATAATAAAGTAAATTTTCATTGCCACTGGTCCAAATTCATTTTACATACACCGTGTCAAATATATTTGCATACAACTATAAAATATCATAAAAATAACTACGCGATGCCAAATGATATGAAAACTGTATTATATTAAAATAAAACTAATATCAAATAATTACAATAAATGTTTGGGAATTACTCCGCCTTTAAGTTTCCGAACCAGGGTTAAACGTTTCTCAAACCCGTCACATGCGGCACGCACTACCTCCATAGGCATTTCATCCCAAAATACGCACGATATATTTTTTTAATTGGTCCAAATTTGATATTTTATAATTATTCAGCTTAGACAGCATATATGACCATACAAAAAAATCCAAAGGATTTAAATCCGGAGAGCTGGGAGGCCATTCATTCTTGGGTAAGAAATCAGTTAAATTTGCCTTACACCAGGCTTGGACGCTGTTTGCGGTATGGGAAGGTGCTCCATCCTGTTGAAAAATATAATAGTCCTCTCCAAACATGCGTTGCAGATTTGGAGCAACAACTTTCGCCAGAACTTCGGTTTTGTAATACTCAGCGTTGATTTTAACACCCTTATCGATGAATATCAAAGGAAGTTTGCCCCGCTTACACACTGCTCCCCAAACCATTACCGAGGGGGCACCCTGAAATCTTGGAACGTATTTCTGATTCTCTGGAATGTCTGCTATCTGGGCTGCCCACAACCGATCGTTTTGAGCATTGTGGGGTTGTTCTAAAACAAACAGTTTTTCATCTGAGAAGACAAACTCATCCCCAGCGTGCCACGAAAGTATTGTATTTGATCGCTGGACCCTCTTCTGCTTAGACGCCTGGGAAAGTCCATGAACTTTACGTTTCTTGTACGCGTAACACCCGAGATCATGTCTCAAAATGTTATGGGCAGACCCCCTTGAAATTTTCAATTCGGCTGCTAGTTTTCGAATAGAGCGATGGTTTTTACGTCTAATTCGCTCCCTCACAATTTTAACTACCTGATCTGTTCTCGCTGATCGCGGCCGACCAGATCTCTTTTGATCTTCTGTTGAGGAGGTCTCTTTAAATCGTTTTAATGTTTTATATACAAAATCACGTTTGATCCCAAGAGATTTCATCGCTTTGAAAATGTCACTAGCGCACTCACCGTTGCGGTATTTGGTAACAATAATTTCTCGAAATTGCTTCATCGTGTTTTACACATGAATGAAATATGGTAGACATTTGAAATGACTGTATTTTGTTTCTGTACATATATATTTAAATTTTATAAAAATAACTATTTATTTGCAGCTTCATGTATTTTATACCAGTTCGAAACATATTGTATCCAAACTTATTGGACACGGTGTATGTATATTTATCGGCATGTAGGATTGTAAAACTATACTAGCAAGAAGAAGTAGTATGGAAGTCATTAAATAATAAATGTAGAAATATAAATGTAAGTAGGTAATAACAGTTTTATAAGACTGTCGTCTGTCACTATTTTCAAGTCACTAATTGGCTTTCTAAAACACGAATTTATAAATTCCATTTCAACATCAAACATTCCGAGACAATACAGCTAATAGTTTAAATATTCGCATTGTACGTAGCGTGTGTCGTGATATTAAAGCGCGCCTGTGTGCGGTGCCAATGACTTCTTTCAATACACGTCGGCAAATATTAGCGTTGGGTCCTTTGATCTAAGCAGCCGAGGCTCATTTCGAAGCAACGTGTTCTTAATTAAGTTCAAACAAGACGTGCTAATCGAAGCGAACTGTACATAATGTTATACAGTACCTATAAGGCTTATTTACAGTTTAAATATTCAATGAGATGGTAATGAAACGGGTAGAATTATGCTGCAGATGGGTTTGCCGAGCGTTTTCTAGTCGCAAGTTAAAAGCTATCCATGTGAAGGGAAACCAAACAAGACAGGAGACGTTAGTATAAGTCAATCTAATCGCAATAAAAATATGTCCTACGTTTTTATCCTCGTGCCACGCACCGTAGGTACAAACATTTGGGCAGTAAAATTTGAATCATGTTATTTCAAAAATAGGGTTAATTTCATTTTGTTCTTATATTGAACGAAACAAATGAAAACGACTTCAAATCTCTTAACTCCATTGAAATCGAGTGTACATTCTGTTGTACACTGGGCGGTACGAAGATAAACTTCAAGTTATAATGATACCAAGATTTATATAAACACGTAAAACACGAATGGCCGACCATTGAATATTGAGTCTGAATGCATCGTAATGATGACACCAGACCCTACGCTACGGCATGGACGGCCTTATCACACGATAAGTGACAAGATAGAGCGTCCGTCACTGGCTGACACCGTTCAATAGATTGTTTAAATATTTTAGTTTTATATTCATAATAGCAATCTGAGGATATTATTAGCAAGTCATAGTGTTTGCTGTTCCAAGTACACCAATAACACTGAGAAACAACTTGCAAGTCACAACTAAAACACAAGTTGTAACATTCTCCACATAATTACTTGGTGAGACGAACTTTATTGTCAATCACTGTAAATCTAACTACATCGTCATTGTAAAGGGTTAATGTCATAAACGGTTTTTTAACAACATTGACTCATACAAAAAAAATAGGTACGCGATTTTCGCATAGCATTTTCTGATACGTTTCTGATTATTTTAAATTTGTCGGTTCAGTCCTTTTACCTTCAGCTCTCTTGCCGTCAGCTCCAAAGATACACAACACATCTATGACGGCGTCGCAACCGACAAAATCACATCCTGTGTTATGTTGACTTGACCTGCTACTACCTGTTCTCGAATGAAATTCGTTTCTTCTTTTCGCTGACAAGGGTTTCTATTTTAATAGACAGAATAATGAAAATTATGTAAAGATTTTTCACCTTAAGCCGCTGAGACCTTATTAATTTAATAATTGACTGCAATATCTCTAAAACAACGAAAATGTGTTCTTAAAAATCGAACCCATTGTGGATGTGATTATCCGTAAACTAACCTTAAGCTAAAGAAGAACGTTTCAACATAATGCCTCAGTGATAATGTTTCTATACTGACAATAATAATGAAATGATCAAACACACTATTATGCGTCATAGACCGGAACATCGGAGCAACATCTGCCCGGAGGAAGTTCTCAAAGCGATACTCAATATTCGAGAAGCATATGGTAAGGGTTGAGATGAAGTCGAAATCTCGCAATATACCGCGAGACGCCACACACCCGGCGGCCACAAGTTCCAATAAGTAATTAAAATCCTCAGACGGAGATTACGTCCTGTCACAAAAGGGGAATGTTTGCTCTGTCCGCCTTAGCACACTTCAAATTTCTGCTTCCCTGGTGTCGCCATTGTTATTATGTTGGAGGAAATTCCTTGTTACATGTCCCTACTTATATGACGTACATGAGTAAGCAGAGTATTTGATACGTTAAGGATATTGTTTTTTTTTCCCACCTTGTACTTATTTCGTTGTGTGTTGCAACTTATACAACAATATTTTTTATCGAACCAATTTTGACGAGCTTTTCGTGTTTCATTTGGGTTGCCATATTACTTACATGTGGCTTTTAGCTAGCGGTGAAGGATGCCAAAAAATAACATACTAATACGTACTTACTAGGACAAAGTATCTGAAAAAAGATTTTTGATGCATATTGACGGTCTATAAACAGTGCCTTGATCGCTAGGCACTTGTTTTTCGTTGATAATTGAAAACATTTCAAAATATGTTGCTACTTTTGTAATTATGTTACTGAACTAAATAAAATATTTTTCAGTATACCTATTTAGTCACTCGTGGTTTAAATCGTGTGTGACGTCAACACTAGGTCTGTCATATGGTGTGCAAGCGGCCATACAGAGCTGTAGTATATTCAACTTACGATTACTTCATATTTAACTTACGATCTACTTGAATTCGCAACTTTTCAATTCGATATTTCTGAATGAAAATTGAATAGAGAACATAAAATAAAATATATAAATAAAAAATCATTTTCTAGCGAACTTAATCATAAAATATCTACTTGAAAAAAATTAATGTTGTCAATGAATGGAATTACCAAGCTCATCCTGATAATTGAAACGTAAGGAGGCTTTAGGAACTCCTAGAATAGTCACGAAATCGATCGCGCAAAAAATGTAGGCCGTGATAAGACAATGTCTCAAAATGGTTTTAGGACAGAAGTTTTATAAATTGTGACAATTATTTCTAGTCATAGATACTTCTTTAGCACTCACTGTACTATTGTTTGGAATCTCCAAAAAAAGGATAGCGTGGCTATCCCAAACAAACCCGGCGGCGTACTGTGGTAGACGTCTTGGAGTGAAATGAAGCGAGATGCTCAAGACTGATCTGCACGGAGTCACTGTGGACTCCCTCTGCCCTATCTAGGGGACATAGGAGTCAAGTAAGGCACCGTACTATTGTTAGTTATGGTAGCTACTACGAAGCAAATATTTTTAAGTCTAAATATTAAACAAAGGGAATCCTATTCACTCAGTATGAAAGTTGGGAACAAAAATTTACTTGTCAAAATAAATTTCACAAGTGTATGCGATTTGACAGGTAAAAACGCTCCGATTTAAAAATGACAAAATACGCCGTGGGGAATTGCGGTGTTTAACCCGCCGCAGAAAACGGATTACTCGAGATAATGTCACAGAACACACGAAATGTTATTAAAGGTCTGTTTGCCCGCTTCTGTTTGGACCATTTTTATGAAGAACAGTGCAAATAGCTGGCACAAACATTAATCTGCCTCGTACAACAGAAGATGTAAAGGGACTGCGCCGAGTCAATATTTTCTTAGGGGACAAAACTCGCGCTCGTGGCTCTTCGCGCCAATTAGAGCGTGATGTGATTTAAAAAATAAACTTCATTTCTGTAAGTAATCCCGACCTCTTCCGTGTGCAGTGCGAGGGAACCACTGAGGGTTACATTCTTTTTCAACTGCTTGCTATATCAATGCATAGCTAACGATTTCGTTAGATAGCACAACAAACTACGAATTTATTGAACTAGCGAGCGAAGCGAACGAAGATACCTTTTTTTAGCTTGGGCTAAATATCTTTCGTATGCCCGGATATCCCGCTATCCGGCTGTTTCACATAATAATAAATTGAGGAATCGTTAAAAGCTATCGAATCAATATGCAAAACTATTGCATACAGATTATGGTACTAAAGAGATTCCCGGCCTTTCCAATACGCAAACCATTTATTATGCATTTAATTATAGAATATAATAAATCAGTTATTAAATTGTTCAACCCTTTCATATATCACGAGACAACACAAATAATTCAATTACGGAAGTCGTTAAGCAATCGATGCGTGTCGTTATTAAATTCGCTGTAGTTTAAAATGTGGTTCGGTTAACTATAACTCGTTGGGAGAACAAGAACCTTATTCCCTGTGGACGCTGTAGTGACATGCGACTTTGTTTCCTTCAAGTGAAGTTTAATTTATGGGTGACTTTGGAACCATGAATTTATTGCTCGGCGGAAGGGGTTGATGACTGTGCATTTTGTTTCTTATGCACAGGCTGGTGTTTAATACACGATTTGGAGCGTCTTAAGAGTTCGCAGCAAGCTCGATTCTCCATACAAACGTAGTTACGCTCTCATTTTAAAACTACGTGTTGTTTTATAACGAAACTTTGCATGTAACATGAGGTATATCCAGGTCTGTAATTTGTAGCTTCAGATACCATAGTAAAAACGTTTTAACAAAAAAATTTAACCGCCGAAAAAAACTGAAAAGCAGAAAATAATAAACCTTTTTTATTCAGTTTAATAACTAAGTTCTTAAACTATTGTAAGTATACCTAAGTATATATTTTTGTAATTATTTTGACTTTTTAATTAACCTTAATAACTAAGTTCTTAAATTAATATAAGTGTACCTAAGTAATTTTGAGTCGGCGCCAAACAATCAATGAACAAAGATTTGATTTGGTGTAACTTGTACTTGTTTGGAGTAATTTTTGTTCATTGATTGTTTGGCGCCGAATTAAAATTACATGGGTACACTTAGATTAATTTAAGAACTTAGTTATTAAGGTTAATTAAAAAGTCAAAATAATTACAAAAATATATACTTAGGTATACTTACAATAGTTTAAGAACTTAGTTACTAAACTGAATAAAAAAGGTTTATTATTTTCTGCTTTTCAGTTTTTTTTCGGCGGTTTAATTTTTTTGTTAAAAAGTTTTTATTTTTCAATTTTCTGTGGCTTACTTTAGTTAATTACCAACTTAATTACTAGTTACATGCAAATAAGGTATTACACAAACCTCACGGTGAACGAGCTTTAGCAGAAATGCAGAGACTGAGAGGTCTACACACACAAGAGACTGACAGGTCTAAGGTTCATTCATCGTGAGGTTTTTCACACGACAACACAACACAACACAACACAATACACCCACACACACCCACCCACCCACACACACACACACACACACACACACACACACACACACACACATGCGTTTCATACATTTCAATCAGTAAGTGAACAAGCAATCATCCCCTGTTTTCCTACCCTTAGGGTTGAAATTTTTATTAAAAATTTATGTGGGACCAACTTCGAGGTATACCTACCCTGTCTAATAAAAAAAGAATTATCAAAATCGGACTACTCTGTAAAAACCTCGTTTTTCTTACAAAACTTGTTTTTGCTGTATTTCGTTTGTTTTATAAACTGGAACCATACAAACTAATAACAGACATACTTAGATATACCTCATGTCATTGTTTATGCAAAGTTTCGCCACAATCCAACACGTAGTTTTAAAATGAGAACGAAACTCCGTTTGTATGGGAAGGAGAAATTCGGCCGAGCTTACTGCGGACTCTTAATAACCTCATTGGTAGTTTAATACTCCATCGTTTCGCTTAAGCACCCAGAAAAAAAAACGACAGACTTGAAAACGGGTACTAATGTTTATTATCCAACCAGTCCTGGCAGCAACATGGGATCATTTCGTGGGGTAACAGCTCTTATGTGATGGACTTGTTCCTACTACAAGAAAGTTGTAAGTATACAGATTTTAATAAATATTAAAAATATAATAGTGTAATAGACAACAAGTTTTTATATTTGTACGTAAGCATCAATCTTTATATTCAAAAGCCAAATATCATTGCATAAGCACCATGAACCTGCGACATCAAAATAGAATAAATAGCCTTACCCACTAGTAACTTGAAAATGAGTAACAAAAGCCCCATATGATCACAATACGAATATATAGGTACTTAATAATCAAGTAACAGTTATGATTGCACAAACAGCACAAAGTCATCGAATCGAGAAACAGTATATACCTATCTAGGTTCAATTAACGAAAATGAAAGTCATAATTTTCTCCTTGCGGTGTCGGGCTAGAAAAGCACCACCCCCTTTCTTCCTGTGGGTGTCGTAAGGGTCGTACTGAAGGAACAGGGTTGAAGTGTGCTGTGGGTGATGGGCTAGCAATCTGTCACTGCGATATCACTTTTTTCGATCTTTTATACCAACATTTATGCTAAAAGTGGCACTGGAACATAAGTTTCATATGCTCTGCCTACCTCTTTGGGAATTAAGGCGTGAATCTATGTATGTATGTAAAATATTTTTTAAGAGTCCGCAGTAAGCTCGGCCGAATTTCACCTTCCCATACAAACGTAGTTACGCTCTCATTTTAAAACTACGTGTTAGATTGTGACGAAACTTTGCATATACAATGGCATGAGGTATATCTATGTCTGTAATTAGTCTATATGGTTCCAGTTTATAAAACAACGAAATACTTACAGCAAAAACAAGTTTTGTATGATAAACTTAAATTCGCTGTATTTTTTTTACTATGGTATCTGAAGCTACATAAACTAATTACAGACAGAGATATACCTCTTTTTGTAAATGCAAAGTTTCGTTACACTCCAACACGTAGTTTTAAAATGAGAGCGTAACTACGTTTGTATGGAGAATCGAGCTTACTGCGGACTCTTAAGAATATAAATATTCTAAAAAGCGCATTCTATCTTACGGTCAAATCCATTGATGTGGTTATTCTACGTTGAAATATAGTTTAGTGTTAGTTAATATTCAGTCTCCTCTTTCGTGGCTGTAAGAATTGTAATGTTAAAACAAATATACATATACGTTTTATACCTAATAATATTATCCTGCAATAAATGTTACTTACGCATTCTATTTTTCAATGAAACCGAATTCCCGCAACAATACAGCCTGTACTCACCGCTGAACCGAAGAGATTGGATGAAGTTTAAATTTAAATTAATTTAGCCGATTATTAATCTCAGATGAACTCCGTTTTAAGCTTGCTAGCGAAATCTTTGCTGAATCAGTAATAAAACTAAGGAATGGTTTATATTATAATTAAAATTCATTCTTGTCAGAATTATTTTGCGGTCTTAAGTAACTATAAAAGTTTAAATTACTAAGAAAAAAAAATCCGCAGTAAATTAATATATTAACGTAACACAGCTGAAGGACAAAAAAAAACATTCATTTTCCTAGACTAGTATGCCCAACAGTCGGTTATATACTGCACTTTCTTTACGTTAACTTATTGATAGCTCTCAAACTAGGGAAACCAAGCTGTTTATTACTAAGTATATTTAATGGATATGGGTTTACTCATAGCAGTTTAAAGGTTTTTGGTAATTTGATGACACTATAAGGTATATTTATAATATTATACTTAGTTTAACGATAAAGCTTGTATATTTTCTTTTAAGTCTTTTATAAAAACTTTAATTCGTATATTGTGATATAGGTAGGTATTTATAATTGTCCTGTTAAATAACAGTAAAAGATAAAAAGTCAATTAAAATGTCGTTCCTTATTTGTAATATTTCATTGTTTAAGCACCTTAGGAAATTGCATGTCGAAATTAAAATTACATCCCTTAAGTGCCAAAGCTTTATAAGCAGCTCGTTTGTCGCTTCGAGCGAGATTACGGAGTTCGGCGACTACACCTAATTGCAGTTGTTGGAGTTAGCGTCTCTCGCCAGATCTGCTTAAGCCCGGAATGAGTGTTAAAAGATTTATATCAGTGGAAGAGCGGCTTAAGCCGAAACAGCGCCTCCAGGAAATTAAGACGTTTGCAAGCTCCCGTTACCGCGCCTAGCCCAACTCAAATGTTCCAGTACAATTCCATTTTAATTTGGTAACATTTTAATCTCGTTAGTTTTGAAACCGCTGATTTGAATTCAGAACCCGCCAGACCGATTTTAATCCAGAATCCAGAGGGCACGCAAATAGTATTATCAATATTGGAAAAAATGCAATTGAGAGATTTTTGTTGTAAGAAAACATTGGAAATTTAAATAAAATGCTGAGCTCTTGTATGGTTCCAGATAGGATCGCAATATCGGGTTGTTTGCATTTAGGTACCGACTGCAGAGAGGGATTATACTTATTAAACCAACAAGACGTTATTATTGTTGCGGATTGCAAAGAAACGGTCAAAATATATAACTCAGAAACATAACTCAAATCACGCTCAGAATTCCTTTTAAGGAAATCGGTTCAGCCAAATTTTCATTATTGGTACAAACGACACTGTTAACTGACCATCCTGTGTTTATATAGAACCTTACGGTGCACCGATGGTCAGTTAGCTGTGTTGTCGATAGTACAAGCTATTACCATGCTGACTACTTTTTTTGCCATCCATCAACGACTATTTGAGAGCGTTCCAATGAGCCCAAACTCGACAAGTGTATCTGTTGTCGATTATGAGTTGCTATGCTCAGACCAAGAAAAAAATACAGACGGAGCGTTACTGACAGTCAAGTGAAGCCAAATCACAGCCAAACAAAACCCAGCTACACCAAGTTTAGCACGCGCTGACGCGCACATATACAAACAAGATTGCACAAAACTCTTCAGCACGTGTCGCAATGCTGTCAAGATCATCTATTTCGAGTTTTGTGCGATTTAATTTGTTTAGCGTGTGCTAAACTTGTGGGGCTTGGTTTAAAACCGGTTGGCTTCACTAGACTGTTCGTAACGTTCCGTCTGTATTTTTTCTTGGTCTGAGTTGCTATGATCACTTTTTGTGTCCATTAGGTATTAGATCAAGTTAGTGATGCCATAATATTGATTTGTCGCCAAACTTACATACATAGGTATATATATATATAACTTAAGTAAGTTTGCCTCAGATACCGAAAAGTAGCTAAAACGAGGGGTAAGGACATGTTACACATACGTACATAGTTATACAGGGGGGATGTTTTCCATGAAGCTTAAAGTAAATATGTATAAGTAATTAGAATCGAATAGTAATGATAACACAAAAACAGCAACTAAAAAAAATTAAAAAAAGACAGCGCCAGCCAGTCGCACCAATCATCATCTTTGTAACTGTTAATATTTACCATGATAGACTAGCTTTTCGAAAATTTGACAGTTTCACTGTTATAGTAAAACCTGGATAATTGACATCTCAAGGGGCCAGCTGAGCTGAGGCTGCCGCGTCACGCTTCGCGCGAGCGGCAGGCCGCGTCGACGGCGGCGCCGAACACGACTTCGTGATTATTTAGCCTCTTGTTTTTATCTCCATTTGACTACATTTTTAATCCTTTTTCGAGAAAATGTATTATTATTTAGTGTCTACATCGCATAATATTGGAATCTTCTGCCTTGGATTGTTGGGTTGCTTTTAGAATGGACTACTTTGTTAAATTTGGCGAACTCAAATAATATCAGCTATACAATTGAAATAAAATTTATGTTTAAAATCGTTAGTATTCGTAAGTTGCGTCCGATAAAATCTGTTACTAATCGATTCCTCTATTTGAGCAGAATTTTTCTGGCACACTGTGTGCCGGCTTGTTCGGATACTGTTTGTGTAACTTCTATTGTGACATCTACATCGAGAAACGTCGCAAGCTCGGTATTACTTTTCCATTAGTACTGAGGTCTTTGGTTGGTCTTATTATTTCCAATATTCTGGGATTGAATAGAAATTGTACTTTTGTGCAATGTAAAATACCAAGCCTTACAATAATAATGCATTTTCATAACATTCAACATGAATAATGTGATAGCAATCAAAATCGATCATGAAAAGAATGATATATCTTAGACGACTTGACGAAGACACAAGTTTGTGCATTCACCGCAAAAAAGTTAGCGTTTCCGGCATCTCCACGATTTGAGAGCACTCCCCTAGCAGCCACAGCCAGCATCGGAATCCTTGGCGTCGACATTTCGAAAGAAGTCCAGTTCCGCGGCCACTTGGAGGGTAAGGCCAAATTAGCCTCGATGAAGCTCGGTGTGCTCAACAGATCGAGACAGTATTTCACGCCGGCTCACCGCCTACAGCTCTATAAGGCGCAGGTCCGTCCACATATGGAATACTGTTGTCATCTGTGGGCAGGGGCTCCTCAGTACCAACTCCTCCCTCTAGACCGCATTCAACGGAGAGCGATTCGAATTATCGGCTGCCAGCGTGTTTCCGATCGGCTTGATCCCTTAGCACTGCGTAGAGATGTAGCCTCGCTTTGCATTTTCTACCGCATGTACAATGGGGAGTGTTCCGATGAATTGTTCGGATTAATCCCCGCCGCTTCCTTCCGCCATCGCCCTACGCGACAGCTTTTCCATTCTCACCACGTAGATGGTTGGCAGTCCTCAACTGTGCGTTTCTCCCGAAACTTTCTGCCTCGCACAGCCAAACTCTGGAATGAACTGTCGCCTGCGGTATTTCCGGACCGTTATAACCTTCAAGCCTTCAAGAAAAGAGCGTACTCCCATCTTAAAGGCCGGCAACGCACCTACAACTCTTCTGGTGTTGTAAGTGTCCATGGGCGTCGATTATCGCTTACCATCAGGTGATTCGACTGCTCGTTTGCCTCCTATATCATAAAAAAAAAAAATGTATGTATGGATGTACATATCTAAATACTTTATTGTATAACAAACAGAGGTAAAAATACAGTCAAGTCATATATTTCACAACATGATCGAAAGCGAACATCCCTACATGGGATATTTTCCAGTTAACCTAGCTTACACTTGGAATGTATGTGGGTCGCTGAGAAATATGTATAGATAATCGATCCATCCGTCTGCAATAAAAATGCATTATACTTCTATACTTAATATTATGAAGAGGAAAACTCTATAAGGTTGTAAATTTGTATGTAGGGGGTTCTTTCACCTAAATAGAAAAGATCCACGGGATGGACATAAGCGCTATACTTATTTTATACCGCGGGGGTTTGCCTGCGTTACTTGCATAATTCCGCGGGTTACTGTAGTGTCGCCAAATACTACAATACAGACTTAGCGTGGACGGACTCTAGATTGTCTCGGCTCCAAATAGCATTTGCGGCCAACAGGAACTTTTTTACTACCGCGATGGTGGCAAACAAATGTTCGGCCCGCCTGACAGTAAGTGGACATCGTAACATATGGACGCTGGCAACTTAAATTTTAAGCAGCAGCAGCAGGACTTTTAGCCTTTAAACAAGTAGCTTTTTAATAAGGTAACGAGGTCCGAGAGTCTTAGGCTGCTGAACATAACTAGGCTTGGGGGCTAAAGAGCTTTATAGGCTTTTAGCCCTCTAGGCGTCAAAATCGAAGCCCGCCTTTAAAAAAGAGCTAAAAGACTCGAGTCCTATGGAACACTTACTTAAAAGGAATCAAATGCGCAGCAATAATTTCTGGATCGCCACTCGAGAACCTTTCCGCCCCAACGGCCATCGGTTCTACGTGCACGTACCGGAAGGCGCAGCGTGGGTAGGCCCCCCACAAGGTGGACTGATGACCTGGTAAAGGTCGCGGGAGTCCGCTGGATGCGGGTGGCGCAGGACCGGTCATACTTAAGGTATGTACACATGAATTGTAGACGTACGTAAGGCCTTATTCACGAGCGTCTAAGCGTCCCAGTAATGTCGCCCCCACAAACGTAACGCAACCGCTAACGCTACACTAATTCGATTCCACTCGCTCATAGTTGCTGCTGTAAATTTTACATGTGATTTAGTGTAATTAAATTTTGGGACGTGTTCGCGTATTACACAAGCAGTTGTATACTCAAATAAAGTTAGAGTGTGTGTAGATGAACTTGTATTTTTTATGAATTTGTTTTTATTTGCTTCCAAAATTTAAATATTTAAATAACGTGCCAATGTTAACACGTTTTATAATATTAAGCCTCCAGAAATAATACAATAAGGCTGAAGTAAAAACAGCAATGTTTTTTGTACAAAAGTATAAAATATTTGAGTGTAAATAAATTTAACCAGTCTCAACAATAACCAGCTTAAAAATGCTAGACGAGCGAAATAAACGTGAATTCAAAAGACAGATATTTGCGTATTATTTAAGTGTTAAGCACTTTTGAGCCCAGGTTTCAAAAAAAAATTAAGTATTTTTTTTCTGTAGTACCTAATTTCTACTAAGTTTTGTTTAATACTACGACCCTTGCAAATAGCATAAACTGAGGTATGCCGGATGGAGAGCGGACACCGCAGCCTAAGGACGCTTACGGCTCCAAAGAAGACATTATGAGCTCGTGACAAGTGCGCTACCGACTTTATTGATTTGAGGACTGGAGGAGTTTTTAACTATGTGTGCCAGTTGATCTGTTTCGCAACAAAATAAATTTACGCCTACTTACTTACTCAGTACATAGGGCTGTATCCATGTCCGTCAGGGGACCTGTATCCGCCTCGAACACATTCGTTTCAGATTTTGGCAGCGTATTATCTACCGTAAATAATATAAATAGTTCAATAAAGATCTATTGAACTGCAAATCTACATTTTTTTAAAGCGCTTGACTTTGTAGTAACCTAGGCGGATATTTTTCGGGTCCTTATGAAATTGTCGTTTTATAATTAGGCCATACTGTACAAATTGTTTATTAGAGTTACGACCTTGTATGAAACTCCTGTCGTACATGAAATTTTAGTATACATATTTGCGAGTAGTTATTTGAACCCACGACAACACTTTTGGGGGACTAACTACTGAGGCTCACTCTAAATCTCAGATGTGATTTACGCTAATTTAATTTGGAACGCTTTCGCGTATCACGCCAGTCTAAACGTTACTTAATTACGTTCAAAGACGCCCCAAATCCGCGGGATTATTTATACTCGTGTTAGATACACGTGTGATGTGAGGTTGGATTACGTTCACACAATATCGGAGGTGACGTACTAAGGTTTCAACTACGGTAGTGCTTGCGAAATATGACATTGTTCTAGATAACATTATTTGACTACCAGTGAAACAATTGCAGAGGCATGAAGGAATTGTAAGGTTTCAGTGTTTGGCATATTAGCTGGTGGAAAACCAAAAATAGGTGGCTATGCAAAATAAAAAAGAATGTACATACGTACGAATTTTTCTGAATCGACGAACAGCGTGGAGATTGAAATTGTTCATTATGTTATTGAAATACGCCTTTTTGGAGTGTTATAAATAGTTTTATTGAAGACACAAAACAAATATTGAATACACATGACGTAACACATTGTTTATTAACTGTAGTTGTATGACACTGCTGTCATTCTCTTGCTTTTGTGCGTTGCTGGCCAGTAAGCCACCGTCACCTGTTTAATAAGTTCGCACTTGAACTGACTATATATTCGTAAAAATATTATTTTATTTTGAAGTGACCTGTTGTGCGTTGTTACATAAATTGAAGGGGAAAATATTGCCACCGCTAAAAAGTATAATTTAGAGGTGGCAATTTAGAACAAGAACTTACGATGGGCTCAGCTTGCTTTATTGAACGAGTGAGCGACGCAGCCGAAGTTCACCGTTTCTGCTCGGGCCAAAATAAGGCCAAATTCTTAGGTAAGGATGTACCACTGTCCCGCTGTCCGGCTGGCCGGCCGTTCTCCTCTATAGGTCGCATTTCTCAACCGATTCTCGTGAAATTGTCTCAGCGCGTTCGATAAATTATGATGATTTTTGTCTTTTTTTTTTTGAAAAAAAAAACAAATAATGTAGGTATTATTTTAAACAGAGCCGCGAGTTCTATAGCTAACAGAGCCACTAGTTTTATTGTGTTTAAGTTTTGTTTTTTTACCTTGAGGGTAGATTACACCATCAGTCTTCAAGAGCATGATGCAAGCATTTTCTCAACGGTTAGTTTAATGACATAGTTTTTTTTTACATTGGGTACGCAAAGTAATTGTATTTATGTAATTAAATGCATTTATTTATTATATTAGGAAATGTATCTTCATTTACTACCTATCCTCTTCATTTGTTTTTCTTTCTGCACCTATAAGCTTTTCTGTTTAGCCCTGCGGTTGACTGGTAGAGAATACATTAAGGAATTAAGTCCGCCATTTGTTCTTTTTATCTGTGCAATGAAGTTTAAATAAATAAATAAATCATGTCAAAATTTGAACCTTTAAATGTTGTATACTCAATCACGTATAATCGGATGAACAGATTAAGAACAGATAATAAATACGAGTATATAGCCTGGATTAAAAAAAGAGTACTATTTATCCGAAAAAATATACCTCAACGCACGGATAAAGTCGCGAGCAAAAGCAAGTGAAAATTAACCCAAAGAAGGTAGAAAACACTAACTCACCTGAAATAAGCCGAGGGGTTTCGAGTAGAGCTCCAGTTAGTTCTCTTTGAAAAAATACAAGGAAAAAACTTAATGATTGCTGTATGTGGTACAAAGCGTAGATCTTACCTGACTGTCTAAGAGCCTCAGACGTCTTTCCAAAGCGCCGTCTAACGCCAGATGCATTTTGTATGAGAACCGAGTGTTCAGATTAACTTGCTTTAATTATAGTCTACGCAAACACGGCAGAGTATGTAATCACCATTAGTAATTAGGTGGCACGCGGGGGAGTAAAGATAGGGGGATGTGTTGGAAATTTGAGATCCACCGGTTTTACGCTCGGTGAGCGCTTCCGATGGCTGTCTTAGGCATTTGGATATGTTTATGGAGAAATTGGTAAGAAGATAATTGTAATTACTTTATTATTCACTAGCTGCCCGCACGGCTCTGTTAGCGCATTACAAAGAACACAAGAAATCCAGGAGGTCCATTGTATACCTACAGTTCTTCTTCTCTTGCTCTGCCTAGGCTTCGGCAGGATTACATGTATACATACTGGTGACAGATTGTACCCAGTTCCGCATTTTTCCCTTACAGACTTTACAGACATAGGTACAAAGCTACATACCTTTTTATTATATTATTTTATTACTAGCTTCTGCCCGCTACGGTAGCCTAGTCGTTCAGGCATGCGGCTGTCAAGCGGCGGTCGTGGGTTCGAATCCCGGCTCGTACCAATGAGTTTCTCGGAACTTATGTACGGAATATTTACCGTTAGCTTTTCGGTGAAGGAAAACATCGTGAGGAAACCGGTCTAATCCCAATAAGGTCTAGTTTTATCTCTGTGTTGGAAGGTCAGATGGCAGTCGCTTTCGTAAAACTAGTGCCTATGTCAAATCTTGGGATTAGGTGTCAAAGCGGACCCCGGGCTTCTTTTAAGGGCACAACCGGGAACAACGCTAGGAGGGTGATGACTACCTTCTGCCCGCGACTCCGTCCGCGTGGAACTCGTTTATATCGTAGCTCCATACAAAATTTCACCCCCCACTTCATCCCCTTGGGGGTGCTATCCGGGATAAAAACTATCCTATGTCCTTCCCCAGGACTTCATCCAAATTTCATCCAAATCGGTTGAGCGGTTTAAGCGTAAAGAGGTAACAGACAGACAGACAGACACACTTTCGCATTTATATTATTAGTATGGATTAGTATGGATTTATTTTATTTACTCATTTAAATGGCCCATATTACAAATACCTTAAAGTCTAATATACATACATATTAGTAATATTAGTATGCATTAACATATATAAATAATATATTAATCAAATGAAATCGAACCTTAACTCGATCCTATGGGAATAATTCGCATTGCTTACGAAAATAATCAGTTACTGTTCTTATCCACTGTAATCGTCACACTCAATATTTAATAGGTCTTCGGAAAAAATAGATGATTATTTCTCCTTACACGTTTAGTACAAATTAGGTACCGAACAATTAAATGGCGATTAGGTACTTTCCCGGATTTTTTGTAGAAAAAAAAGTTTGAAGAAAGTGACGAAAACTTATTTTACCTTTAAAAATTCCACTAGTTACAATGTAGGTACTTAATGTAATGGACAATGGTTATACGATTACCTATAGTTCGCTCTATAGATAATGGAATCAAAATGACAAAAACTGGCTTCATAAGAAAATCATTTAAATATGACGTAGACCTTATCCAGCATTGGAAACCTCTTTACCTGGTCACTCCACTTCAGATGAACAAAGTAGAATGTCAATATCATGGTATTTATTGTGTCAATGTCAGTTTGATTATTATGTGTATATTTTTCATTCCTTTTAATGCTTTATATATAAAACTAAGTGTTGACTACTTCACAAGATAGTTGAAACATTTTCTTCTTTGAGTCTGTGAGATTGTCGATTGATGTTTTCGGTGATATCTACTATAAAAACGATTTCACCTGCGTGTACTTTTATGTGTGTCTTCTTGTTTACATTTTTTTTGATTTCTGTACATTATGTCACTTTAAAATAAATTGTGGTTCAGTGAGTTGGTTTTTTGGTCTCCAGTGCTAAATTTCCAAGTATTCTTAAAATCTGCATTTTTTCTTAATCCCGCGGGTTTGCTTGCGTTTTTTGCAATACAATATTGTGCATTTAAGAGCCCTCATTTTGTTTCTGTTTTATTTTTTATTTTTACTGTATATTATTATGCGTTACTTGCCGACATTCATGCGTTATAATTAAGGATGTGTGTGTCAACGTACCTGCCATAACATTGCGAAATGATGGCGCCAGTCAAGAACACATGTTAAGAAAGTTTGTTAATACTTAATGAATTCACGCTGGTTGATTTGTAGTTAATTTTCTCTCAAAAGCCGCGGCCGGGTAATTCAATTGCGACGCATGGAGCTATGAGTTAATTAGTAGTTAGATGTTGTTGCATGAAGGGTATTATGAAATTGTTTTTACTTATAACATACCCACTTAATACGCTGTGCTTACTTCTTAAAACAGTTTTTACAGTATTAGGTAATTCTTAAATGATATAGTTTTACACATAAACAAATTTGACTGATATGGTGAACTTTGTTTATGTGTAACTAGCGCACTTGCTTCTTTATGTATACGAAATAATAGTTGTATGATTAATTAATTACAATTGGAAGGTTGAATTTTGGAGGAGAAAACTGTCTAGAACTGAGCCGGTATGGACCGGGTGACCCGTTTATTAATTATCATCTCAACCCCTTGAGCGCTCTAATATTTAGTATCACACGAGTAATAGTAACGTTAATAGTCATGCATTGTTTTATGTTTGTCGACACAAAACAATGTGTACACAATGACGGCATCAGAATTAAATAAGTTTCTGTCATAAAAATCATTTTTGGTATCTACAAGCTTTTATTGCCGACTGTACTTTTCAGTATACCATCATCGGTTAAATACTGAATTCCCATGGCCACTTTCTGTCTCCATCAGCATATGAATTCGATGGTACCATAATATTGAATTGTCATGTAAACTATAGAAATACCCAAAATTTCAGCTCAATCGGATAACGGCAAGTAACTGAGCAATTGATTGTAAATTTTGACGGACAACTTATGTACCTACTTACTCAAGTTCAACGTTGGTCAAGTTAATATAAAGTTGGTAAAAAAGCAGTAAATTGATAGTTGGAGAAGCTATAGGTAGTACAGACATGTAACATAAAAAACACGCATCACCTTTCAGAGTCAACTAATAAAAAATGCAGTGAAAAGAAACAATAACGACCCAGGCCCTTCCTAAAGCCCAGATTAACAAAATACTAAACGTCTATTTTGTTCACGGTTAACAATCACATAACATAACACACACACAGCTAAAACCCTATTCATAAAAAAGTACGAACACAAAACAACATGGCGTCTAAAAATTAATAGCCACGAGGGTCCCAGTTTCAAGGTTAAAAAGTATACAACCCGATAGCCATGCAAAGAACCCTAGCACAATATATTTAAATGCGATATAATATGATTATCAAGCTGTCCCCCTAACTCAGACAAAATCGATAGCGTCTGCATAAGGGTATATGCGAAGTCGCCGCATGCAGCGGCCGGGTTTGTATCCGTAGTTTGGATATCGGCGGTGCCAATTGCGCATTTTGAAAGTCATGGTTATGTAATTACTAACGTACGCCCGCGACCTTTTCCGCGTGAACTCCTGTATCAACTTCAAGCCTTTGAGGAGTGATTTCTTGAATGCAAACTGCTTATAGGAAAGTGCATCATAATCCGTTCAGACGCTTATGCCTGAACAAACAACAAACATCTAAACTTACACATTTTCAATAGGTAAACATAGAAGATCTGGAATGATGGATGGATGGATGATTGTCTGGAAGAGATCCTTCTAAAGCGATAAGACCGCCTGTTGTCACCTTTATTTATTGAATGTACTCTTGTAACATGTTTTTCTTATGTTGTGGTGCAATAAAGAATATTATTATCTCATTATCATCAAGCAGTCCAAAGATCGGAAGTTGTCAATTATTTACAAAAAAAAACATACTATCTTCATTCTACCTTTCCTCTCGGACTACTTTTGGTTCTCTAAGTTCAAAAAATGATATACAAATAGTTAAGTTAATCAACTTATGAGAAAACAACAACAACGTAAATTCTTACACATATAGTACTTCCTTACGGGAAAGTTTTCAGATGGACTAAATGTATATTCATACATTTAGTCCATCTGAAAACTTTCCGTATTCGCGAATGTCGGGCATTATGGCTGTGTACCTGTCCGTGCGGCGTTTATAAGTATCCACAGTGATTGTTCGCTGTATTTATGCGCACCGACATGCTTCGGCCTGGGGGCGGGGACATACTGTTTGTTTTATCTGGTACAGGCTCGCGCAGAGCTATAAATATTTTGCGTGGGTTAAAAAGTTGATTCCAATTTTAATGTTAAAGGCGTTTCAAACACGTTCGAAACGTGCCTTACAGAGCAGCCATCGCGCTGTGGCTTCTTTTCGACTTGTGAGTCGGTATACATGAGCATAAGAGTAATCCATACTAATACATTCTAAATAAGTAATATCATAAATGCGAAAGTGTGTCTGTCTGCTAACTCTCCACTCTTAAACCGCTTAACCGATTTAGACGAAATTTGGTGAAAGTTTGCATGGAGCTACAATATAAACGAGTTCCCCGCGGACGGAGTCGCGCGCAGTCTATTATGGGATGATTCCCGAGATAAAAAATATCGTATGTCCTTGCCAAACTATCTACATACCAAATTTCATCTCAATCAGTCCAGCGGTTTAAGCTTGAGAAGGTAACAGATAGACAGACATATAGACACACTTTCTCATTTATTATGGATTATGGATATTTCCCTAGCATCGATTAATCCGATTTTGCGGTTTTAAACACTTCATTAAAACTCGGATTATAAAAAGTCCGTAGTATATTTAAATTTCAGATGAATTCACCCCGTTCATCTTTATTCTCCTCATTATTAGGTATGTAAACGAGTTGTTCGCAACCGGGGTTAATGTGGATTTAGCTCCAAGCATCCCGCCGCGGCTATACTTTCTGTAGAATTGGGCTCCCGAGACTATCTTCTTTTCTTAGTTTCATAAGTTAATTTAAATAAAATACACTTTTGTGTACTTTAGTTTACAGTTACAAATGCTTCTACATAGTTTCTAACGAGTTTATGCTATGAAGATGCATGCTTTCATGTCATACAAAATTCTTGAACATTTTGGGTGTTGGTACGTAAATATCAATGAGTAATCGAAAATAATCTGACAAAGGATAACCTTTGTCAGATTATTTTCGATTACTCATCATATAAATGAGTAGGTGGAATATCAACAGGTTTGAAAAAAAAAAAAAACATTTATTCAGTAACAAACTATTTAACAATATATAGGCTGGTGCCTCTTTTTAAGTATTAATAATACCTGTATTAAGAGACACCGCTCCTCCACTGTGGTAACTAACGTATACATAAGAAATGACATGTTTAGAGATCTTAAACTAACAAAGGATAAAAGATAAAAAGACATTTGATCTGTGTATATTTGTGTGCATGAGTGTGCGCGAGTGTGTGTGTGTGTGTGTGTGTGTGTGTGGGTGTGTGTGTATGTGTGTTGTGTATGTGTGTGACTGTGTGTGTTAATCATATAAAATAACTAAATTACTAAGTAACACTTCATTATATTCTCTACGTCGTCATAGTTTTTAGATTTTAGCCACTTAACTACTCTGATTTTACACTCGTGTAAGGTGGTAGGGTATATGTCGTTATATACATTAACTATGTTATAGAGTCTGGCAGACTGTGATGCATGTTGCCTTCTTGCATATGCACTGCGCATGGACGGAACGGAAACAACTTTAGTTTTCCTTCGTCTTCTGCATGTTGTCTCTGGTATATAAGTAGTGGTTTTGTGTTTCCTTATGATTGGGTTTAATAGATATAGTTTGCGTACAGACAGGAGGTCGCAAGTCTTATATAGTTCAGTCGTAGGAAATCGAAATGGCTTTGAGTACATAACCTTAAGCAGCGATCTTTGTGTTCGCTCCAGCTCCAGAAATTTAGTTTTTGTAGCGCCACCCCATATGGGAATACAGTATGCAAGAACTGACTGTGCGAGTGAGATATATATTTGATTTAGTAGATTTTTTGTAGCTACGTGTCTTAGGTTTTTAAAAATCCAAATCAGTTTGCGAATTCTTGTCATTAGAAGTTCAATATGAGTGTGCCACGTTAAGCGCTGATCAACCATAACACCTAAATATTTTGTGCTCTCCACTTTATTGATGCTTGAGCAGGAGTTTGGTTGTGATGAGTTTAGGCATGTGTGAATGCTGATTGAGAAGTTTGTGTCAGGCTGTGTCCGATTATAGTTGGTAAAGCAGATATAATTTGTCTTACTAACATTTAGGGTAAGTAAATTTTCCCGAAGCCATCCTGCGATCTTTGTGAGACCACGTTCAGTAGATGAGCGCACACTGTCCCACGTATCCCCTGTGAACACTATTGCTGTATCATCAGCATACGTGAAACAGGTGCCATTTTCAATGTGCATGTCACAGAGCTGGTTTATGTAAACTAAAAATAGGGTTGGGCCAAGGACACTGCCCTGTGGCACTCCGTAGGTTATAGTGCACTCATCACTTACATGATCACCTATTTTCACTTTTTGAGCGCGGTTTTCGAGGTAAGATTTGTAAAGAGATAAAGGGACACCTCTAATACCAGCCTTCTCTAGTGTATTTACAAGTATGGGGACAGACACGGTGTCGAAAGCTTTTTTAAGATCCAAGAATACTGTGATACATTTTTTGTTTTTATCTACATTTTCTACAATAGAAGCTGAAAGGGCCGCAACTGCGTCCTCGGTGGAAAGACCCCGCCTAAAACCAAATTGGGAATTGGATAGTAATTTGAATTTATTCAAGTAATTAACAAGTCTGATATTTATTAATTTTTCTAATATTTTAGAAATCGCGGGTAGTACGGAAATTGGTCTGTAGTTCGATATATCGTTTCTGTCCCCATTCTTGTACACCGGAGTTATAATTGCTTGTTTGAAGGGATCTGGAAAGACCCCTAGCCTGAAGCACATGTTTGCTAAATGTGATATTATTGGAACTACAATACCGCTTGCCAGTTTCAGAAATTGTGTTGGAATTTTATCCCAGCCAGGAGCACTACTAGATTTTAAGATAGATAAAATATTAAAAACCTCTTTGGGATCAGTTTCGAATAAAACAAGAGAATTAAGACTAGATGATGAGGACAACATGTTGCTTGAGGTGTTTCCTGGAGAGTGGTTACTAGATGTGATGTCCTCAGCCAAAGATTTGCCAATGTTGGCAAAATAATGATTAATAGCATTTACAGAGTCAGCCGGAGAACTTCTGGGATCTAGTAGTTCATTGCATTCTGTTCTTTTTAATTTTCGGTTAGTTATTTTATTTATAGCTTTCCATAGTGTTTTAGTATTACTACTAGATTTTGTTAAATGTTCTTTTTGATATTTCTGTTTTAGTTTTTTAATCAGACCATTGCAGAAATTTCGGTATCGCTTGTAGGTAATTTTTAAAGTAGTATTTTCCGGACTTGAACGAAGCCTTTTTTGCATATTATTTCTATTTTTTATACAGCGCAGGATCCCCACTGTAATCCAGGGCTTGAGAATATTTTCTATGAGACATCTTTTTATCTTTTTATTTTGTTTATCAGGGCATCAGCAAGGTTATTAGGATCAGTTAGCTTACATAATTCTGGTATATTATCGTTGGAGAGACTACTTATTGCTTTTTCGAAATTTATGTAAGTCTTAGTTTTTTTACAAATTTTTTGATTGCTTATTCTATTTATTTTTAGTAATATCATGGCGTGGTTTGTAATGGTTGTGTCCAAAACTAAGATATCAGGTTTCAAGCGATTAGGTTCAAGTTTGAGCATAAAATGGTCAAGGCATGCTTTGTCTCTTGTGGGCAATGCGTGACCTGGAAGTAAGCCATGCATTGACAACAAATTTAAATTATTGAGTCTGTTTACACGTTCCGATGTTTGCTCATTATCTTTATGAGCTAAATTTATATTGATGTCACCGGTCAGTACAATATTTTTGGATGACTTGATAACTTCCAGATGATTGCTTAAGCTGGATAAAAATGTTTCAGCGTTATTGTTTGAAGGCGATCGATATATTCCAAGTATCACTAGATTGGTTTTATAATTAGCAACAATAAAATGAACACCCATTTAAACGCCTTTAAACGAAACTTATTGATATAACCGCAGCGACTCTTTAAACATATTTTCCTTTCGATCTGTACCTACAGCCGCCCATGAGCCACCTCGGCTTCACTACTGCTATTATACACAAGAACCGGGATCAACGCCAAATGTCTTCCGAGGAATGGAAGCGGTCAATAGGGGTGTAGACTCGAATATTATTATTAAGTACCCCAAAAGAAAGAAGGCAAAAAAATATGCCTAGTGACGAAAATCCCATTCAGACATCTTAAAGAATTACGAGGCTACAACCATTTTAATATTGCTTGTTAGAAAGAGAAAACGTAAACAGTGTGTGACGTCACATTACACGACACTGCCGGGGGGCCGCGTCGACGGCGGCGCCGAATACGACGGACACGTCACAATCTACAAGCGTCATCGTTTCATATGAAGTTGCGTTTTGCAAAAAAGGGACAGAACATACCCCTTCTTAAAACTTTGGACACTTATAACTTCGTGATTATTTAACCGTTTGCGTTGATTTTTTCTCCATTTCACTACATTTTTAATCCTTTTTCGAGAAAATATGACATTATTGATTATTTTATTTAGCGTCTACACCCCTGCGCTTCAAGCAAGTCGTCACCCTCATCATCCCCTAACCTTTTTCCCGGTAGTGCTCAAACTAGCTTGGGGTCCGCTTTGGCACCTAATCCCAATGTTTGACGTAGGCACTAGTTTTATGAAAGTGACTACCAGTAAGTAAAACAATAAAAATATATAGGCAGTACTAGCTGCAATAACAGACACCCTAGGCGAAGCCGCGGGACAAAGGTCCTACGTCCATTCTACATATTGGTGATAGAATGTTTGAAATCTGATGAGTAGGTAGTTCCAGAGGTACATCAACGTAACATATAATGTACATACACTTACAACCCCACCCTTTATTGATTTGAGGATTCGTTGTGTTGTCAGCTGGAGATAAATGCATGTACCTCTCTCTCAACACAGCGCCCCTTCGGGAGCTCTGGCTCTATTGGCCTACTCTACTAAGCACCAGGAACAGGAACGCAGCACCTACACTTCTTCATGTATCGCAATATATCGGCCGTATGGTCCCTGTTGATGTCTGGTTGTTCTCTACCATTTCTGTCCCAACTTTGTCTTATCGAATATGGTTATATCTGAAGTTCTCTATTGCTTATGTTGACGCGGAGCGTCCAAAAATACACGTGTCACTGTCAGGACAGAAGTTTGTGTAACGCTGCCATTCCATTTGAATGACTTTTTCGTACGTGATAAAAAATAAAACTGTATGAGTGTGTATAAATGATTCAGAAAATTCATCAGAACTGGAAAATAAGTCAAACTTTTTTATGTACAACTTATTAGCATTAAAAACGGACGTTCCTTTGCTACAGGGTGCGAGAGACTTTCTTAGTATTATTTCCTATAGGTACATTGCCTTTTTCACCCATGCAATTGTTTTTTTCAGTTTGGTTGCGAACTAATAATAAATGCAATTTGGTCGCAACTATACTATGAAATAATTTCCTCGTTGGCAACTGGTTGTGTAGGTAATAAGGGAAAAGATTCTTCTTTCACAGCCAGTTGCTAACAAATAAGAAATATTCTTCCATTGCAACTGGTTGCGAAACGTAGTTGCCATGACGGCCGAAAGGGAAAATACAAATTTTCCCAGACATGAGACCAAGCTAGATCGATTTCTCGCCCCCGTAAACAGGGGTTTAATAATAATAATATAGGGATATTCCAAATTTCATCGAAATAGTTAGAGCCGTTTCCGAGAACGTGATTGTAAATATATATATATACAAATATTGCTCGTTTAATAGTATAGGATAATGATTGTTTATAGATTTTATGTTCGTAAAGTTACCTACTTACAGAATAAGAAAGTCAATTACGTGTAGATCTAAAAGTTTGAAATTTCTATCGAAAGCTTATTGAAATTTAAAAGTAATTTAAGAATGGTAATAAGTTTATTTACATAGCTAGTTTATAGATAAAAAGTTCTGAATGTTTCTGTTGTTCAGACTTAAAAGTGAATAGTTAATGAAGTTTTTGAAAGTCTGAAACGAGAGAATTTACAAGCAAATACTTAAATTTTTAACGGGAAAGTTATCTGTTAAGTGTACCTACAGATAATTGTATTGAATCAATTAGCTATATTTTATTCTACTGATCTACATAATATTTTTGCCAATGCCTTGCTATAGCTATGAGTAGTGTTTTTCAAACTGTGGGTCACGACCCCCAGGGGGGCCGCGAAGCCTTCTAAAGGGGGTCGCGGCTACTCATATTTTTAAAGTTAAAGTGCTGTAAGTATTTTGAACAGCGTAGGGTGGGGGGTCGCGAATTTTTTTTTCTGTACAATGGGGCCGCGGCATGAAAAAGATTGAAAAACACTGGCTAAGCAAAATGCATGAAATGTGTTTATATCTATCCATTTTCATATCCCGCTTTGCAAAGCCAATCGTCATTACTCCCTATACAATACTACTCTATATTACACTTAGGACTTCTTTAAAGGACTCTTCGCATGGGTAGAACTCTCATGGATTATATTTTGACATTATTCGAGCCCTACGCCGCTGCCGGCAACCCTAGTGTTTTCACAATCTCGTCGAATAACAGAGATATTAACATCCATCACATTATTATACGACTAACTGTTATTTTACGAGCATATAATGGTCCGATAACAGTGTTTTATTGTCCCTTAATGGCTTATACCTGTCTTATAGGCTGTATAGGCATTACAGGAGCGTTATGGGCAGCCGATGCGGCGTCAATTTCGCATAATGGACGTCTTTACTATCGGAAGGAACACAGTAAATCATAATTGTAGGGAAATTGGTGGTTATAGACACGCGGTGACATCGCTCGGCATTTTCCTCGTGTAGCGAATACGTTAGCTGCATAAATAGTTACACATACAATCAAATACAGCACGTTACGCCAATTTTTTTTTGTTTGGTATTGTATGTTCTTCAGATTTGTTGAATCCTAATACAAAAAAAAAGTACGGCGTTAAATTATTTCTGATCTAAGTACTTAGGTACATATTTCTGGTCATGATGCGATACAAATTAACGCCATAATAGCATCTACAGTATTTGTTACAACCTGTAACTAATATGCTACCTATGACGCATTATAACGCATTATATTCGGTAAAGCAATTTATGGACATTAAACATTAATATTATCACTGTTTTTGACATCGTAAATTATATCGTTTTGTATTTTTATTTTTATTTTTATTTTTCGTTTATTAATGTATACTCTGTTATCTGACGATCTTTATGTGATATCTTCGTAACTTATTTACTGTGGTTATAATTTGAATTTTATTGTCATTTTATTATAATTCTTAATTCTCTTTGACGATCATAATATAAATTCATATAGATTAAGCTAGCTTTAATTTATATTGTAAATTGTATATTATGAAATAAATAAATCTAAATCTAAATCTAAATCTATGATATAAGACTTACGAGTACTTATCTGAATATTTTTCATCTATCACAGTGTACAATCTATTACAAGTTTTAAAACAAAATCTTCTCTACCGAAAAAAAAGTCGATTTTGTGCTCTGTGTAGCAAATGTCTGTATGTACCATGTTGCGCAAGTCAGTCATGCAAAAGACATAAAGCGTATCGAGACATCCTTCCTTTATCTTTTCTCTCTATAAATCATCTGAAATGTTGTGTTCTATAAAAGCTGCATTTATAGCAAAGAAGACGTTTGCCTGACAAGGTTTTGAGACGCAGTTGTGAATTATAGGAAATAAGAAAACCAACATCAATTATTTTCGGTAAAAAAAAAGTATAGGGATAGGTATAAAATGATACATCACACTTATGCTCGGGAGGAATCCAAATGCATTTATTTATAAGATTCTAAGAAGTAAAAAAAGTTAAAGTAAGCTGGGTTTGGCTTACTTTTTAGGGTTCCGTAGTGATAAGGAACCCTTACAGTTTCGCCACGTTTCGATATGAAAAAAATGATTGCAGAAGTATGTACGATGCATATAAGTAGGCATAACTAGTTTAACGAGTAAACCAGTAATAGTCAAGCAACTTGAAAAATGTACTTGAAAATGCCAATATTAGTAGAAAGGGCGCGATAAATTTGACATCGACAGGCGATGTAATAAAGACAGACAGGCAACTACGGAACCCTACACTGCGCGTGGTCCGACACGCACTTGGCCGGATTTTTTTACTACATTGTAAATTTCTGCTTAACCAGTAATGCATGAAATCGTAATGCATCGATCGGTCGAATGCATGATACTTTTTTTGTCATACTTTACTCCTTAGGACCTCAGGAACGTGTGGCAAAAATGATAAAACTCGGATGGTACTTTTGCTAACTATGGTTTAGTAGATATTTTTGTTAACTATGGTTTAGTAGATATTTTTGTTAACTATGGTTTAGTAGATATTTTTGTTAACTATGGTTTAGTAGATATTTTTGTTAACTATGGTTTAGTAGATATTTTTGTTAACTATGGTTTAGTAGATATTTTTGTTAACTACGGTTTAGTAGATATTTTTGTTAACTATGGTTTAGTAGATATTTTTGTTAACTACGGTTTAGTAGATATTTTTGTTAACTATGTATACCATTTTGTTGCTGACTGTGTCTGTATTCGTTGTTTACCTACGAGTAGCTGAAACTACTTATAAGTTAGTACAAAGGTCACAATATACTTGAACTTGAACTTAAAAAAGACAAGTAGGTTTTTTTAAATAGTAATCGTCTTGTATTAAAGGTAGGTGCTTTGCTGCCTGAGTTAACTATTCTGAAACCCCTTTCCGCTATTTAAATACTACTAGAAAAACTGTACAAAAAAACCAACATCAATCTTCGTGAAACCCGAACGCTAGGATAATACAACTTGAAATAGTTCCCCCCGACTTGTGTCGCTGGCATTCGCGTCAAATTTCACGAAAATCACC
This sequence comes from Epinotia bilunana, assembly GCA_947049275.1. Taxonomy (NCBI): domain Eukaryota; kingdom Metazoa; phylum Arthropoda; class Insecta; order Lepidoptera; family Tortricidae; genus Epinotia; species Epinotia bilunana. The sequence goes on from OX346253.1 coordinate 24,011,404, forward strand.
TGCGTAATGCAAGGAAAACATACATCACGAGCACAATGCGCCCATAATAGAGTACGGGGTGTATGGAAATTCATCCGATTTTCGCTACTTCCCGTCTGTAATAACATGCTGAGATCGATTATAGGATCTCTGACTTTTTTACATAATAGTAAAATGAAAGTATGTAACACGGGCGCGTGTGATCATATCACCTAACTTGACGATTCTATACCGGACTTGATGACGCAACGGAGCCACGCTGTTTCGTACTATATTATACGTATAAACCTTCCTCTTGAATCACTATCTATTGCAAAAAACCGCATCATAATCTATTGCGTAGTTTTAAAGATCTAAGCATACATAGGGCGGCGCGGGAAGCGACTTTATTTTATACTATGTAGTGATCTACCGTGGAATGGGGTTACTTTAGAAAAAATGGGGCAACTTTGATCATTTACAATAAAATTAGAACTATTTGAAATTAAGACAATTTAGTCGAGTAAACAGTAAGATAGAATACTAATATATTTGCTGCCACAGTTTACCCAAGTAAAAACAATAATTGCGGAGAAAAACCTATTTGATCAAAGTCGCCCCGCGAATCAAAGTAACCCCAATGTATATGTAACATGTAGTTTTTGAGGTATTTGTAACTGTGGTCCTTATGCCTGTTTATTATTATTATATCACTTTCATACTTGATCCATGCTTAATGCTTGTCCAATGTCCATGGAGTATGTATATGAAGTATCATCATGTCCATAGGTGCTCGGCCACGATGTCAAGCGGCAGCGATACGCTATAAGTGTGAGCAAGAGGTCGGAGCGCGAGCTCTACTCGCTCCCACGCAGGTATGACACATCGCTGCCTCAGCCACCTCTCGGAATCGTGGTAGCTCGTAAGTGACATTTTGTTTAAAATGAAATTTACTCCGTTCAAGCTGAAAATAGCGCCAACATCAATCATCATGAGTCATGACAACACCTAGGATGGTACGTTTAATTCAGACGTTTCAATCATTGGTGTAAAGTAAAGATACGATTCTTGGTGATTGATAACGGAAATATGTTCCACATTCATGGCAAAAAAGGTACAGTTTATTCAATTTTATGTGTCTGAGGTCTTCGTTGATGAATTTTAGGTGTAGATATATTCAATACAGTGAGTATGATTATTACTTTTAAACTTATAAAAAAAACCGGTCAAAAGCGAGTCTGACTCGCGCACCGAGGGTTCCGTACAAACTATCAATTAACTCAAGGTAAAGTAAATGTCCCAATATTTGACACCTTCATTCTACCGATCCGCTTCAATTTTTCCTATTACTGAACAAAGCCCAACGAATACGACGACATATAGACCGAAGTAAATTTTGCCTGTTAAATTACTTATTTTAACCCAACACAACAGAAATCAATTTCAATCAACGAATAACTTTTACACCAAGACCATCGAACTACCAAGACAATTGAATCAAGAATTTTTTTTAGCTATTGAAATATACCCGTCCCAACCCCATTAATTCTAGAAAAATCTTAACTGCGCGAAGTAGGAATGGGGTCAGCGCCATCTATCGGCCCCGAGTTCGAAATTTTACCAATGTAGAAAAAAGGAATTGGTGGTGTAATTTTTTATAGACAATTTAAATGTATATTAAAATTTCTCATTTTCCATGCACGTGGATAACTCTGATTTAAAACCATTCCAAATTTCAAATTGATAGCTTAAGTAGTTTGTGAGATATTTCACTTGGTGACAGACAGACAGACGGACGGAGTCACACCATAAGGGTTCCTTTTTACCTTTTTTGGTACGGAACCCTAAAAAGGCGTGTTAAACTAAAATCCACTTCTTAAATCAAATAGACCTAACAAATGTTTAGATCTATTGTATTTGTGTTTGACGACCGGCGGTTAGCCTAGTGGGTAGTGACGCTGCCTACAAAGCTGAAGGTCCTGGGTTCGTATCCCGGTAAGGGTAAATATTTGTGTGATGAGCATGAACATTTGTTTCTGAGTCTAGGATGATTTTTCAAGTATTTATATTTACTAGTCTACCCTATCTACACTAATATTAAAAAGAGGAAAGATTTGATTGTTTGTTTGTTTGTTTGGTTTGTATTGAATGGGCTCCGAAACTACAGAACCGATTTGAAAAATTATTTTACCGTTAGAAGCCGACATTACCCCTGATGAACATAGGCTACTTTTTACCGCGGGAAAATTCTTCATTCCTACGCACTAACCGTGCGAAGCCAGGCCGGCCAGCTAGTAATAATAATATTATAAAGAGGAAAGATTTGATTGTTTGTTTGTATTGAATAGGCTCCGAAACTACTGGACCGATTTGAAAATAACTATTTACCATTAGAAGCCGACATTACCCCTGATGAACATAGGCTACTTTTTACCGCGGGAAAATGCTTCATTCCTACGCACTAACCGTGTGAAGCCGGGCCGGCCAGCTAGTAATATATACAGGGTGGCTCATTCAGAGCGGTCAGTATGGGAAAGGCTGAAACTATAAGATATACGAAGATCTGTTCTTAGGAACCATGTGATCGATTTTAATGACAAGAAAAACTGCATTCATACATTTAAAAAAAACTTGTACTCAGCTCGGGAATCGAACCCGGTCGTTTTGAAAAAAAAAACTAACACTATTTCTATTTAGATATCGATTGTGTAGGTCTTAAGCAGTAAATGTTTCTATGGAAAATGATGTCTAAAATGAATAAAAGGCATTCAACTTACAAGGGGACTAGTTCGATTTGTGTAAGATTGTCCCATAATATTTATTTATTTATTAAATACAACATTATGATTTGGTTTATTTGAGTGGTACTAATAATAGCCCTTGGATTTGTAAGTTTATATCAATTTCTCGCTTCATGAATCATCACATCATGCATTCAAAGCTGATTTCAATCAATCTGTGTACATGTATCACTATTTTACATTTGGATACATGCACGTGTACTTCGAAAAGTAATTTACGCGAAAGCTTGATAAAATTGGTGTTTATGACGAACTATTTTGAAATAATTATAGTTTTTGTGGGCGCAAAATAGTATGAGTGTTGCTGTTATTGAATCAAAAACTTCTATATACTTAATTGAATCACAGACTTTCAATGCTAAATACCCGCCTAGCGGGTGCCCATGCCGTATAGCCGCTTTCCACAACTTAGCGGGAAAACCACGAGATCGGCTACGAGCGTAGCGCGTAGCGATTCCTGGCAGTGACTTTATAACGATTTTGTAGCGCTACGCTCGTAGCCGAGAACGGGGGCAATACCTTCCGTAGAGAAAAGCACCTAGCTGGTTTCTAGCGCTGAAAGTGTTTTTAACAAGCTTTTATTTAGATTCACCTGTCCCGTTGTCTGTCTGTCTCTCTGTAATCAAATCTTGCAAGTTAAATTTGATCCACTTACCGGTTTCCGGTTGAGTTGAAATTCTGCACGAATATGCAAATCGCGTGACAATGCAATATTATGATGACGTGGAGCTGGAAGGTGGACATAGGAACTCCGTAATAAAACCACATAACCCCATCGAGTTTGGGCTCGTTAGAATCGTCTCAATGAGTAGTTGATGACGGTATACAGAAAAGTACAGTCGGCAAATTAAATTTTTGACAGACACTTTTTGCCAAATAGTCCGTTCATGACATACCAAAATGTTTGGTTTTACTTGAAAACCGATTGGGTAGGTAAGTAAAAACAACAATTTGTGACTTCAGCAGGAGCCTAATAATGTGAATATATTTAGTAACCACCCAAGTTATTTCTGTGGGAAAGATAAAAATTGACAAATAAGTAAATTTACAATTGGAAAGCTAATGGACATCTGGTTCTATGGACCCTTCACTACGTCAGGTTTCTTTTTCAGTCTCAGCGCCTATATAAACAGATATAGGCGCTGAGACTGAAATCTTGGCTTTGCATATGGAAATTGTGATTAGGGATTTTTCAGCCAGTCACTTTAGCGTCACCAAGCTTTGACAAGTTGCGCGCGGCGCATAATATGGGAATCATTCATCACGCACAAGCCGGGTTGACGGCTCACAACAGCATCCAGCATAAATCATGTGAGATTATATAGATACGTGAACGCCACCTTTACAGAAGCTGCTGGATATTATGTAAATACAGCTGTCAACGGATAAAAGTAAAAGGATACCTGTAGGAGTGTTTCTATTGTGTTATGATCTTTAAAGAATTTCTAAGAGGAGAAGAACAGTTAAGTATTCTAATTTACACGACGGATCAAGAATACAAATGATATGAGAAGTACATACATAATTTTACCCATTTACCAAATACTGCTAAACACAAATGAATCATCAACCCATCTTAAAGGCCGGCAACGCACCTACAACTCTTCTGGTGTTGTAAGTGTCCATGGGCGTCGATTATCGCTTACCATCAGGTGATTCGACTGCTCGTTTGCCTACTATATCATAAAAAAAAACACAAATATAAAGTTCACGTAAAAACTGACTATAAATTGGAAATGCCCGCGTAATTTTGCCAAATATCGACACGAAAACCCAACAAAAACCTTGTAACGTAACATTTTTCACGGCGTACATTATGAAGTGATAACATCATGCTCGCAAAGCTTTCAAATGAAGTATTACACGGCGGGTGTACGGGACAACGGGCCGTTTGTATTCAGCGCGGCCCTCGGCATTCGGTATAGAGCCATCTATAATGGATATTGAAGTGTATCACGATCGGAACGCGAACGCTAACCAGTATTTTAAAATTATGCGTCGAGCATCGGGCCTAGAGGTATTGCGCCGTAAATTTGTCTTCTGTGTATTTTATGCCTTGCAAAGTTTTTTAAGGATTCGATATATAATATTTGACGACCGCTTCAGCCTAGTTGGTGGTGACCCTGCCTACGAAGCAGGAGGTCCCGGGTTCAAATCCCGGTAAGGGCATTTATTTGTGTGATGAGCACGAATATTTGTTCCTGAGTCATGGATGTTTCCTATGTATTTAAGTATTTATTTATCTATATAAGTATGTTTATCGTCGTGTAGTACCCATAGTACAAGCTTTGCTTAGTTTGGAACTAGGTCGATTTGTGTAAGATTGTCCCTTAATACTTATTATTATTATTATAAGCTGACCGAAATAATAAATATATAACAGGTTCTTAGCTTTGAAAACGTTCAAAGAAAACAAGTCATTAAGTACATAATACTGTCGGATGCTATAGTGACGTATACCAATATGTTTTTATTAACACATTTGCTCAACGTGCCTCTTATTAGGTGGGTACGTCGTTTTTAGGGTCATATTCCTGGGTATTAAATACGCGTGTTTGATAATATGTATTACGGCACTCGTGTTTTATGGTTACATCCCGATTAAGACACGTTGGCACCTTGAAGCGGGTGTATTTGTGAACACGGTAGGTAGGCACTGGGCCTATAACCCGCCTAGTTTAAGAATGCATTCTGAAACAAAGCGATACCTACAAATGGATTCTTACTCGACTAAACAAATAAAAAGTTTTTGTGAATTCTGTTTATTTCTTCTTGGATTTACCTATATGAAAACTTTAGAGAGTGCTTTAGATAACATTTTACATGAATTTGTATTGAATACGAAATTGTTTATTTTATTTTGTATTGGCTCTTTAGAGATTTCTTCTCGCTTTATAAAAAAATATATTGTGCGCCATAGGTATTTCACAAATACATACCCGTAAACATTGTTGATACGTGTTTAGTTATCAAAAATATCGACCCTTGGTGAAAAACATAGTGAAATTCTTTGATGTACAATATGCGAGTGAAAACCTGTTGCCACCAATAACTAACGAAAGTAACTTAGGAGCCTATAAATTTTTCGTCTTATGTTTTGTTTCCTCGCAAATGTGTTGTTACATTCTCAACTCTCTTAACAACTTCGCTTTGTATGTGATGGCCAGCCTAACTCACTTGTATCACAATGTATTATTACTACGCCAAAATGATATATTTTCGATATTTATCTCACAACTCACAATTATAACCCTGACCTCAATATGACTGACAGTGATAGGCTCACAGGTACCTATATTGTTTTATGCATACCTATTGCATGAAAACCTGACGTTTTGGTCAGATGTTATGTTATTCTCTAGATCTTCTATCCGTTTTTACATCAGCAGCCATGCCATTTTTTCCTGTCATAAAGCGACCTGCTGATCGTTGGCGTAAAGTTTTGTACCTCGTTCCAAAATAACCAACTACCTACAAAAATAACTATCATGGAGACAGGGGTGAAAAACCATAAAACTAAATTTAAAAATATTATATTATCCGAACAATGTCTGATATTATTACTAATAACACGTAATTACATAAATTCAAAGTTTTTATTGTATTCATTTCAAAAAGAATTACGTACTTACCTGATTTGTCTCCATCAAAGCGCAGCAATGTGAAACATTTTGGGACCCTCTATCCCACATCATCATTACTTAAGATCACACTCGTAAAATAACCCTCACATGATTCAAAATCCTTACCCGAAGCCGAATATGTGCTGGCAGTGGATATTTCGTTATTTATTTTAGTTTATTGGAGTCGATGGGAATAAAGCTGGGATAAAATTTCAATTGCCAGCCTCGCAGACAGCAGTGGCGTGTCTCAGTTTATTTATTGTGTTAAAACCCGAAGTACCTACTGGGGTCAATACGGAATGTGCTTCTGGAAAGGGCTTCTTGTGGAATCCAACAAAGCTCTTAATGTCTTTTAACTTTAGATCGGTAGAACAGCGGATTTGTAGTTTATATATTACTAGCTTCCGCCCGCGACTTCGTCCGCGTAGACCCGGGATAAAAACTATCCGATATTTTAATCCAGTCTATAAACAATCTTCGTTCAAAATTTCATTCAAATCGGTTCAGCAGTTTAAGCGTGATTGAGTAACAAACATCCAAACATCTAAACTTAAGTAGGAATTAATTACGTACCTACTTGATGCTTTGAAAGTGGTTAATATCGAAAAATATTTAAATAATAATGAATTAATCTGCTTGCAATAAAATAACAAACGCACGCATGTTCGCTAAAGTAATCATATCACAAATAACCCCGGGGTAGGTATAAGTGACAAATCTGCACAGCAAGTGCTAGAAATATGTTTTCAATAAATGTCTTGCACATCTAGCAGCACTTCATCTGGGCTGGAATAAACCCTGTCGCTTCCACTCGAAAAAATTCAATCGCACCTCGCCGCAGACTCGAGGTCGCAATGAAACCCCTGGAACCCGTGCAAATACCCAAACCCTGCACAATGAGATACGGGTTTAGCTTTCTAATTAATTTTATTTACTAAAATCCTTCACAAATTTATAGAATTATCTCACTAAACTATGCTTAATTAAATTTTGCGGCGGGATATTCACGTTGTCATTTGAACTTTCATTAAATTGAAGAGTGTATTTACGTAAATTGTATTCAAAGATAACGAAAATGTACAGGTAACATGCTTAGCAACGAAAATATGAAGGCTATAAATAAATCTAGGAACAAACGGACTTTCTCATTGATGTACTGTTTTTATTATTCATAATATTGGCGTAACAATTCAGTAGCCATCAGTTTGCATTAAGGCCCGGTTTTGTAACATTGCGTTGGACCAAATGTCACATTAAATTTTAGAACCTGACATTAATTATTGACATAAGGTCTAACTAATATTTATAAAAATCTGTTTCTTTCTGACCGGACCTTGAGAATTAAAGTATAATCTTTAAGTTTTATCTGGGTGATTTCTGTTCCAAAGTTTAGCCAATAGTTGTACAGCTCGGCAATGCGGCTAACGTGATGGGCACCATTGCACCTGGAGTGACGAGGGCGGGTCATTTGATACTTAATTGTAAGTTTAGCTTAGTAGTACATTTTAGTTTTAGGTACAGACCTATTGTTTTGTAATATCTTGACCATATTTAATTGAATAAACTTTTACCTCCAACGAAACAAATGATTTTGTTTCGTATAACGTATGTTTAAAAACTGACCTGCTTGAATTTTAAGAGGTTTCCAGACATTTTGCCATCATAAATCGGATCCCAGGTGTGGAATTATCGTTAATCTTGTTTCAATTGTCATTCTCTTTCATACTCATTTTTTATGTTTATAAAAAATAAACACCAATAAACTTGGTCGTGGTAATGCGATAAATAAACCGATAGCAATACAATTCTATCTCAAAAGCGGTCATCATAAATTTAGGCTTACAAGCTAAAATCGGTATTGGAGCGCGCAGACTACGCCGTGACACGTGTTCCACGAGATAAATCTGACCTTTACGCCCGTTTATCACCAGAAAATGTATTCGTTTGCTTTTTATTTACGTAGGTAAGCAATCTTATTCTGCTAGATTTAGTCAATTGGAAAAATAGGTGTACGTAATTGAATTCAAACTTTCGTGGTTCATGTTTAATCATACTAATATTTACGGTTAAACTCACATTACACACGCTACGGGTGACATGTTTCGAGCCCTTCGGCGGGCACAGTCAACCGCGATACGGCCGCGAGATCATCCGAAGAGAACTTACGAAGGGTTCGAAACATGTAGCCCGTAGTGACAAATGGAAATGATATGCTAGTTTTTTTATAGCTGTATATATAGTCAAACAATATCAATGTCGTCTTTCCTGACAGACAAATCCGGAGAACACACAGCGTAAGGATATTGTGTTAGATTAAGATTTCTTTATGTCATATTCAATAAAATTTTCATGATCAGAGTTAACTTTAAGCTAATTTACTCGAATTTACTTACTGATCGTCAAATAATGAATATAATAATAATTGAATGAAATGTCACTGGTACATTATTATGGACATATATTACAAAATTATTAATGATAAAGCCAAAATAAGGAATATAAATGTAAAAAATATAAGTAGTTTTTTACATTTATAATTATAATGTAAAGTTTATGTGTTTAACATTGACCTCAGACATTTATTATAACCCTAAACTTGACATAATAAAAAAATCGCGCGTTCCGCCTTTGGTTGCTTTGTATAGAACACAAAAAATCATCAACAGAAAATAAGCAAAATAGGTTACTAAAAATGTCTGCATTTAAAGAGACACTGCCGAGTAGAGGGTTAAGTGAAATGAGCTGATAATTCAAGTCGCGTCTGAGTTTTATACTTTATGCTCGTCTCATAAAAATATGCAAGCGCATTTTTGTTCCCTAGGTATAACCCGTCAGTCACATCACGTTAGGATAACACTAATGTAGCCGTTAGGTAAAGTGCTTTCACGAACAAGCTGACTCGGGTAGGTTTTCAATTTATACCTCGCAAATTCCAGCTTTTAGCTCGTAAAATATCTTAATCAACATTTTTTAATGAACCCGACTATTAAGCGGAAAATACGATATTTATATTCAGAGTGTATCCAAAGTTTATGGTTGGCAAGGTTGCTTTTTCGGTGCAGTAGCAGTACCTTAGCTTTATTTAGTTTTAAGTATAATATCTGTTACTACTTAATGACCTTGGCAGGTAAATGACCTGTTATTTAATGAATTTGACGCTGTAAACAGATATGATATCGTGAAATTAATTATAAAGATAAATTGAGATGCCTAACAAGCAAAATTGTGGTTCGTACATTTTTATCCTAATTGTACCAAAACCCTTCATACCCCGTTTGTCTAAAAGGGCATATATGTATGTTTTGAACCGTGCGAGGTACTTAGCTACAAAACAACTTTATTACAAGTGATTAATGTTTTTAATTTGAACTTTGCTCTGAGATTTAAAAACAGTACTAGGTGGGATGCAATATTTGTCAAGGTTTTTAGGTTTTCAAGGCAGTGTTAAAGAGTGCGCTAGGGGTGAGAAGTTTGTGGAGAGACCCTACACTTGTTCCATACATCACCAGGTCGTAATTGCACTCTTTCCCGAAAAACAACTATATCAGTGAGAAATCAGTGGTTTTGCAGCCTTATTTGTTTGTTTTGTTAAGAAATTCTCAATGGATCGACATGGGAATTGTATGTTCGATAAGCAGGTGACTAAGCTTGCTTATGAGTGCGCAACTATCTCAGCGTAGACATGCGAGTGAAACTGACTGATACTCTTATTCTTTCTAAGCTCAATTACGCGGACACGGTGTATGGAAACTGTCTACTAGCTCGTACCAAGAAAGTTATACAACGAATACAAAACGCCTATGCGCGGTTTTGCTTTCCTATACCCCCACGATCGCATGTAACTCCGCATCTAGTGAAGAACAAACTCTTAAACATGAGTTCTCGCCGACACCTTCATTTTGCCACGCTCCTCTTCGGTATTTGTCAAAAGAAAAAACCCGTATACCTATATGAGAAGCTGACCTTCTCACGTCATCACATAAGACATGTTCCACGAGTAATATGTCCGAGGCACAGTACTGCTGCATTCCATGGCAGCTTTCGGTATGCTGCTACGAAGTGCTGGAATAATCTTCCACCGCCGATATTAAAAAGTAGCACTATCGGAACTTTTAAAGCAAGGCTTAAAAAGTATATCTTGGACCCGCAAAGTACTGGTGCCTAGGACCTTATACTTAGGTAGGTTAGGTTATGTTAGGCAGCTTTTAAAAATAATAATAATAATAATTGTTGCATACCAACACCAACACTCACTCTAACTAACTCTAGAGATTCAAATTAATTTAACCACAATTTTATTTATAAACTTATATGTATTGAAAATTACTTTGTTTGTATTTTTTATGTATTTATACCGCCCTTAATACGAGTCGCGCAGTATGCTGTCCCGCACACCTCACTGGATCCACAGAAAACCAGCGCCGTTGGCACTGCTGTGTCAACTGCATTGCTGAGTGGAGACCTTTTCGGTAGCACATCCCTATTTGTTAGTTCTTAAGGTGCATTATGTGAATGTATGTGTAATGATGTGTTATCCGAATAAATTTCTATTCTATTCTATTCTATTCTTATCCTACAAAAAAAAAAATTTTTAGACAATTTTTTATCTCTGCTTACTTTAACACCCTGTAGCTCCCAAAGTATTGATCGTAGAGTAATAGTACATTGTGATACAAGTGAGGTATGTTGATAACTACACCAGAGGCGGAATTATCACGCGAGCCGCAGGTGAGCGTGATAAGAAAGCCGAGGATTGTAATTATCAAAGCTCACGCGTTTCATACGACGTTTTTCAACACATTTTGCGAGGAAAGAATCCTTTTCATAAGATGAAAATTTGATAGGCCTGCCAAGTTATTTTCTTTACTTATTGATGTCTACAGGTTTTTACTCACATGTTACACTCACATACACATACATCGTCAAGAATTTCTAGTGGCGTCTATTCTTTTTATCACTTTTCTAGTCACCACGAATCAACATTTTTGTTAATAACCCAACACGCATTAACAATGTTTACAAATATCTGTGAAATAACCTAAAATGGCGCGCATCAATTTTTTTTTGTGAAGTTTGCGCAGTGCGCGCGCATTAGATGAGATCTCTAAACAGCCAATACAAAATAAAATAAATAATTTCGTTTTAAAATGTTATCTTTATTAATTCATGTAAAATGTTATCAAAAGTGAACGGTTTAACTAAATTAACCGTTTCTATATCATATCCAAAAAGAAATAGTCAATTAATTAACAAAAAGGATTTAATTTGTTTAGTCGAGTAAGAATCCATTTGCCGAGAATTTTAAAAAAAGCTGTACATTCTGTACAACCCGGTTAGTTTAAGAATGCACAGTGTGCATGCATACATCTTGCTACAAGGTGCCAACGTGACTTAATCGGGATATAAGCATAACACACAAGTATCGTAATGTTATTAAACACGCGTGTTTAATATCCAGGATTATGAGCCTAAAAGCGACACAATAAGAGGTATGTTCAGAGCAATTGTGTACGAAAGTTTAGTAGGAAATTTTTAAAGAATCTTTTGTCTGAAGTTATTATAACGCTATTCGTACAGATATTCGAGATATGTACGAAAGTCTGAAAAATGGTACCTTCAACCCCCCCCCCCCCCCCCCCCCCCCCACCCTCGAGGACTTTTAGTATGTTTATCTGGACACCACAAGGTATAATTGTACCAATTTACAAAACTACACGAATTATTTCCCCTGATTGCCCATATTCGGCTTAATTTTCTTAGACTAATAGTTACGTTTTAAATAATCGATCACTCTCGCTGCGTGTGTCGATCAACATAATTATATTTGACATGATTAGTTACATAGTGAATATATCAATAAAAAATCTGTATATACAACCTTCGTGTCTCCAGACTTCTCAAACGTGACGTAAAACGGATTCAAAAATCAAAGACAGTTTCGAAACGAAAACACGCTAAGATGTTCATCTCTAGAGCTAAATGAAATACAAACATTATTACACGGTAAGCCTGAGGGTCGAACCGCATACACTCGCTGTAATAACGCGGTGCGAAGATTTAAACCCCTTCACAAATCCGACTGAGGCCCTTTGCAGTTTCATTTGAATTTCTTCCGAATCCTTATTGAGTGTCCTTTTATCCAGATGGAAGTAGACATGTGTTAAAAATAGTTCCTTTGCAAATCCCGGCCTGAGTATGGATATGTGGATGTATTTTTGTATGCATTTCGAGTATTATCCAAATTGAAAACATTTTACGTCTCGTGACATAGTACGATTTTATTTTGTGTATCGCTAATTATCAAACGGTTTCCTTTCAATCAAATATTAATTGCATTCAATGGATCCACGACTTTTCCAACCATAATCACGTAGTATGCCATCTTGTTGAACAACACTATTGCACTTGAACTTTTCACAGACGACCCACAAAAACTGTTCACTGAGATGAAATCTTTACCGAAAAGAGACAGTTTCGTCAGAACAAAAGATTCATGAGAATAAGGTGACATTTTTATTTATACGGATAGAGATATATTTTTTTTAAATTAAGAGTTCACAAACACTAAACAAGTTAGATATGTATGCTTAGGAGTTAGATAAATAACTTAGAAGGACCGTTTCCACATTTTAGGATCTAGGTTTCATGTATTACGTGAGCTGCAATAGACAGCACGGAATGGACTATGGTGCAACGCTGTTCTAGTGGCCTACTGCAGCCGCGCGCATCTGACCCCGAATGAAGGCGAGAGTAAATCAATAAGTTCTTCTTGACACTCCTGATATCCTGGTCTAACTGTAATGCTATCACGTGGACACTGGTCACTGGCTAGCCAGCAGGTACTGAAAGACAGCCATGCACCTTAGCAATAACTTGGTACCATGCATGCACATGCACAATGACTAAAAGTTATTTGATATTCAGAGCATGTTGTGTCTATTGAACGCTCACAGATAATAGCGTTGTTTGCTACAAAACACCGGTCCGATTTCGTAGTACAGATCGAATTCGTCTGCAAAGTTTGAATGTTTCGCAGTAAAGTTTAAAATGCCGGGGCATGGGCGGATTGAAAGGACCTACTGTGGTGAAAAGACATGGAATAGGACTCATATTAGAAAAACAAAATCAATTTTTTTTTTCAATATAACACAATCATTTTATCTTCTTCAATTTTTATGTAAAAGCAGATATATTATATACACGCACAACTAATACAAAAACAATTATAACTTGTCTAAAATACTTGTCACAAGTTGACAGATTTCCACTGTAATCAAGACTAGTGTTAGTTACCCTGCCTACTGGGGTAGTTCGGTGTAAATGTAACATTGTCCATAACAACCTGTGATACCCACCATACATTATAGCAATGGTCAAGAAAACATAATTTATACCTAGAATCCTAGAAACACCAGAAAACTATTTATTAAACCCTACATCTGGAGTATAGACAGCGTTGTACGGAAGGAGACGTGAACTTTAACTCAGCGAGATAGAGGGGGGTTGAGTGCTCTTCAAATGTGGTGCTGGCTGCAAATGAGAGCTATAAGATGGACGAAAAGAAGAACAAATGAAGAGGTTTTGGATTTGGTAGAAGAATAGAGATAGGTGTTGAGAACGATTGAGGGGACCGATTATGCCGGTTCACCTGATACGACATGATAATTACATGAAACACCATAAATATAGAAGGGAGAAGAGACAGGGGAAGACAGAGACGTGCGTTAATGGATCAATCCAAAGAGAAGATCAATGTTATGTCGAATGCTTAAGACACTGACAGAGAATAGAAAAAACGGGCCAAGTGCGAGTCGGACTCGCGCACGAAGGGTTCCGTACCATTATCTATTAAAAATCACGTTCGTTGCCCCTTAATATTTATTTTATTCTGTTTTTTATTTGTTGTTATAGCGGCAACAGAAATATATCATCTGTGAAAATTTCAACTGTCTAACTATCACGGTTCATGAGATACAACCTGGTGGCAGACGGACAGACGGACGGACGGACGGACAATGGAGCCTTAGTAATAAGGTCCCGTTTTTACCCTTTGGGTACGAAACCCTAAAATAGGGATTACTTTACTACACCGCCATGAGTTGGGCTCTTAAATATATGATGATTTAAATGAGTCTTCTAAGAAAACATAAAACACTAAATACACAACAGGTATTGCTTTTCATTTTATTTTATCGATACCTATTATTATATGAATTCATAATAAAATTACTTACAGTCTATAAACCTGTGAGTGATTGTTCCTTCGCTTGAGTATTCCTAAAATTGTTCCTTCAATTACTTTTCTTTAAAGCCGTGTCTTAAACAAAGATTAATCAACAAAATCTCATTAAGATTTCCTAATGCAAATTAACAATTAATAAAAGGCTCAAATTTGGCAACTATGAAGCGTGAAATTAGATAAGATTGCAAGCCGCTCGTTCAAGCGTATTATTTCATCGGCGTGCTTTAAAATTCTTAGCTCTTTGTTATAATCTCATTATGTTTATTGTCATCGCACTTGAATTTGGGGCGAAATGTTTTGTTTCATTGTATACTCATTGATACATCATCTTCTAAGCAAGACGTTTTATGACTTTAAAAAATAGTTCAGGGTTATTCTTAAAAAAGTGGCACCGCCACCTGCCATCAAGTTTATGTTACAACTTTTTTTTTTATAGTGGGATATTTTTACTACTGAATCACCAATACATGTTAAAAGACACTTTTTGAACAGAGGCCAGTTGTTACGAAATCAATTCGATGTATTTACTAACCACAAAATCAGTTTGTAACTGCTGTTTGTCGTTTACCGGCGGTGTCCCAGTGCCGCGGAGTCAAGTTTCGTGTTAAATAAAATGTCGATATTACCTAGGTAACTTAATTCAAGTACCATATTTCATTTTGATATATTATCAATATTTAAAATTATAGTTTTGAATAATGATATTAGTCTTTTGTTTCGAGTTATTTGCCTTTGAAGTTTGTCCACCGCAGTTTATGTCGCTTATCTGTCATACGTCAAACGCGATCGCTGTGCGAGTACTACTTCCTCTCGTGGGCCCCACCCGGCATGAATCAAGACCTTCAGTCACCAGCTAACACATGTTAGAGTAACACGTCTTTATTGTTCCCCTTGCAAAAATTATGAACATAAAAATTACGCGAGCGGGAGTTTGTAATGGGTAAGTAATCGTTATTCTGTCTTCCATATTTGGGTTGTTATGTGAACTAATGCAACGACATTAAGTCATAGAACGTAAATAGTGCCTTACTTTTATGTGCATAGATATGCAATACAAACACGAAATACTTTGTTTTTAATGTTGATATAACTGTCAGTTTGTCCATCACCTGCATGTCGAACCCCTGTCAAATGAAAACAGGAGAATGACACTTACGACAGGTGAAGGATCATTATTTGAAAAACCATTGTAAACCATACATTTTCATGTCCCTGATATATATTTGCTAAAATAGACTAAAATAAGAGACACTTTTATTTTATTTTAGGCAACCTTACATCAAACTAATGCTATATAAGTTTTACATACATTTCTATAACGGTTTCTGCACGCATGAGCTTAAAGTAATTTTACTGTCTGATCTATAACAGCAAAATATCATCATCACTATATGGATGGAATATTTACGAGTTCCTGCTTAAACTGGGCCCCAACCCAATGCAGTAAAATGGCTCACTGTGTTCTCTGACATTCTCCACTCGAACAAACGTCCCGGGTTATTTTAAGTGTCAAAGGAAGAAGTGAGGAAGAAGCTTCCTGTTACCGCCCAATTGCGCTGCTTAGCAATTGCTACAAACTACCAGAGAGTCTAATATACAAAAAGATAGTGCCGCTCATAGATCGAGTGGTACCAGAGGAACAGGCAGGTTTCAGAACCGAGCGGAGCTGCACGGACCAGGACCTAGCTCTGACCACGCACGTTGAAAACGGCTTCCAAAAAGGACTATTTCCGGTGCGGTGCTTGCGGACCTCACCGCAGCTTACGACACTGTATGGATTGCTCTGCAAACTGCTATCGACTGTGTCTAACTTGACCATCGTATATACATGCTCTCCCAGCGGCGATTTTGCGTACACCTGGGCTCAAAGGGCAGCAATACCAGAATGTGAGTAATGGTCTGCCTCAAGGATCCGTGTTGGCGCCCTGTCCAGCCTGTATATCCACGACGTCCCTGATACCGCTGCCGGGAAATTTATCTACTCCGACGATATATTTCAAAAACCTGGAAGCTAGGTTATAGGTTATAGGTGTACGCGGGCTACGTTTCCGCAACTCGACGTCATAATAGCGCTTATTTTGCGTATGGGTTATTGGCACTACTGTTATTCGTGCCAACCCAGTTCCACCAGGAAGCCTAGCAGACCCTTTATGTTGCCGACGGCCTCCCGTAGTGACCCCGGTGTTCCGAGGTGCTTTGCCCGGTATTCTGCCACCCCTGGGCACGTCAGAATGACGTGGGCGGCTGTCTCTTCCTCTTCCATGCAGGCTCTGCAGAGAGGACTGTCTGTGATACCTAGAGTGAAAAGGTGTTTGTTTAATAGTGCATGACCAGTTATCTTCCTTGCCAATCCGGGGTTGATTGTCGGGAGGGCCTCTCTGGTTTGCCTGCAGGTACCTAGGGTATTCCAGAGTTTTTGATGTTCTGCCTTGGTGTTTAGTCGTAGTGTGCTCCGCAGCCATGCAGGGGGTAGAGGGATCGTAGGTTCCAGTCCTACGGCTTTTGATTCTGAGCCTTCTCTAGCCAGTGCATCCGCTGCCTCGTTCCCACGTGAATTGCTGTGCCCTTTGATCCATTGTAGGGTTATGTCGCTGTTGGACCTCTGATAGGATTTGGTGGCACTCGTGTATCAGCCCAGACGTTGTCGCGTGACCTTGTAGGGCTTGCAGTACAGATCGACTGTCGGAGAGTATGCGGATGGGGTATCCCCTTACCTCCCTGGAGGCGATAGCATGAGCGGCCATTATTATGCCCATACACTCAGCCTGGAAGACTGTGTTTTGGGTCCCTAATGGTGTTGAGATTCGTATGTTTAGGTCCTCCGAGAATACTCCTGCTCCGGTGCCTGACCTTGTCTTGGACCCGTCCGTGAAAATTCTTAACTCCCTGGGGTTAAGTCCTTCCTGGGGGGTTTCGTATAGTTCGATTTTGTACTTCTTGTCGAAGACGAACTGTCTGGGGATGATGTCGGTTGTTGCCTCTATGAGGGGTTCCCTACCTACAGCCTCGTAGAGTATCTCGGTGTGAGGAACCCTGGGCGGCCTCCAGAGGTGCTGTTTTTTGAGCCGTATGGCTGACGCCAGTGCTTCTTGCCTGATGAAGAGGTGTAGCGGCGGAATGTCCATGATGGCTTCCAGGGCTGCAGTTGGTGTGGTTCTCATGCAGCCGCTAGCCGCCATGCAGGCCAGTCTCTGGAGGCGTTGTAGTTTAGCTTCGACCGTCGTGAGTGTGGTACGAGGCCACCACACCACAGCGCCGTAGCTTACTATTGGTCGAATTATTGCCTGGTAAAGCCATAGAGTGATCTTGGGGTTTAGTCCCCAGGTCCTACCTACCATTCTACGACATTGCCAGAAAGCGACTGTAGCTTTTTGGATTTTGTTGTCCAGGTGACTGCTCCAATTAAGTTTGGAATCAAGTATTACACCTAGATACTTTACCTCTGTTGATAATTGGAGCTCTGTATTGAACAGCCTAGGTAGGCGGTAGGTCCCCAGGTTCCGTTTGTAGGTGAACATTACCAGCTCGGTCTTCCTTGGGTTGACTGTTAGTTCGTTGTCGTTGCACCAGTGTTCCACTATGGCGAGTGCGGAACGGGTGACGTCGCACACTGTACCTGTGTGGGTGCCGCTGGTGAGTATCGCTATGGCGTCAGCATACCCGATGGTGTAGTGATGACTGTTGTTTAATTTGGTGAATAAGGGAGCGACCACACCGGTGCTTAACGCTGCGTATACGCGTTGACGTGTCGTATGCGTCACGTATTCTCCATACATTTTCTGCGTTTTACGGTGCGTTAGCGTATTTTGAGCAGCGGTGTGGTCGCACCTTAAGTCATTGACCACCATGTTCCAGAGTAGTGGCCAGAGGACGCCTCCCTGGGGGCACCCTTTTGCTACCCGTGCCTGCCTTGTCTTGTCTTCCCCGAGCCTGATGACTCGTTGACTTAACATGTTGTTTATCCATTTTGTCATAACCTCACTCACTCCGTGTCTAGTCAGTGCTGCGGTTATGCTGGTGAATTTAGTCTTGTCGAAGGCTCTCTCGATGTCAATGAAGGTACCTAGGCACATTGACTTGTTTTTGATTGCGACTTCAGCCTTGGTGACCACAGCGTGAAGCGCAGATTCTGTTGATTTACCTGAACTGTAGGCATGTTGGTTCTGGTGCAGAGGTACACGCACCAGCGCCCTCTCTCTCAGATGTCTATCACACAGCCTTTCCAACGTCTTCAGCAGGAAGGAGGTTAGGCTTATCGGTCTAAAGGATTTGGGGTCCGTGTAGTCTCCTTTACCTGGTTTCGGTATGAAGATAACCTTGACTTCTCTCCACTGTCTAGGCAACGTATGTGCTAGACAGGCGCCCAGGACGATAGTAAGCCTATGCGTTAGCGGCGCCCGACCCCATTTCAGTAGGGCAGGGAAAATTCCATCTGGCCCTGGTGATTTGTAGGAGTCAAAGCTGTCGATGGCCCGTTGTGTTCTTTGGGGAGTTATTACCTCGCTGGCCAGTCGCCACCCCTCTTCTGTGGGGGTGGTTTCCTCATCCAGTTGCCTAATTGGACTCGATATCTCGCAGTTCGGGAAATGCGTCTGAACTAGGACGCGCTCTGTTTCCTCTGGCGAGTTGGTGAGGGTGTCGTCAGGTTTCCGCAGGGTTCCTAGAGTTAAGGCTGTATTGTTGGAGAGAACCTTCCTTACCCTGTTGGCCTTTGTAGTTGACTCGATGTTGGTACAGAAGTTGTGCCATGAGCTTGTGCTCCTGTATCTGAGCCGTCTTTTGTACCTGGACTTGGTGACCTTGTATTCGTCCCAGTCCTGGTCTGCCATGGTGTTCATTGCCCTGTTGAGTTGCTTCCTCATTTTCTTCCTGAGTCTCTCCAGCTCAGGTCCCCACCAGTTGGCCTTGTTTCCTTTGCCTGTTGGTGGGGTTGATAGAGAGCAAGTTTGATGGTAACAGTCTATGATGGTATCCGTAAGGATTCCTACCTGTTTGTCTATTTCTGCGACGCCTAATATTTCCGGAGGAACCTCGGTACGCGTAAGTGCCCGACCTATTTTCTGTGCGTACTGGGCCCGGTTCGTTTTCCTTGGGTTCCTCCTGGGTGCTGCCGCGAGTGTATTTACCTGTAAGTCGAATTGAATCCATCTGTGGTCTGAGCACGAGAGTTCACTCGATACGTGCCAGTTTGAGATGTGCTTCGATGCTTCTTCGGTTGCTAGTGTCAAGTCAATGATTGTTTTGCTCTGTTCACAAACGTTGGTGTTGAACCTGTGTTGACTATGTTTAGGTTTGTAGTAAATAGGTATTCGACAAGTTTCTTACCTCTGTCGTTCCCTATGGCCATGCCCCAGAGGACGTGGTGTGCGTTCGAGTCGGTGCCCGTGATGAGCTCGAGTCCCGCCTCCTCGCAGTAGTTGACCAGTCTCGTCATGTCGTGTAGCGGTGGGTCGTCGGCTTCCGGCATGTAGGCCGAAGCCATTACCACCTCCTGTAGTTGGGAGTCCTGCACTCCTCGCACCATTATGGCGCACAGGTCTCTGGAACAGAAACTTGTTAGAGGATGCGCTTGTATATTCTTTGTAGTGTAGATGCAGGCCCGGGGGTTTTCCGGTCCCGTGTGTACTGTCAACTTACCTTCTGTGCGGCGGAGACCGCAGACAGTGCCCTTCCTGACCCACGGCTCCTGGATCAGTACTATGGCTGTAGTGTTAGCCTCCATCCACTTTCGTATTTGAGCCGTTGCGGTTTCGCTGTGGTGGAGGTTGGCTTGGAGGATTTTACAAGTTGGAAAGGAAGGGGACAGCGACATCGTCGTCAGTCTCCTCCGTCGACATCTCCTCTGTCGACGTCTCCCTCTCCTCCTTGCCCTCATCTCTACGGATGGCCAGCTTCTTTAGCTCCTCTGCGCATCCCTCCTCGCTTTCCGAGTGGTCGCGAAGAAGGAGTTCTTCTTCGTCCGTCTCGGGAGCGGGGTCGGTCTGCTCTGGAGCCTGGGAAACTGGTTCCGCGACTACCTCAGCAACTTTTGTTGCATTGGCTGTCGCCGTAGGAGGGGTGTCTGGGTTGGTGGCGTCCGTCGAGTCGGTGGGTTTGGCAGGGGGGTTCTCCCGAAACTTGCCACGGGGCCCCTCGAACTTGACGTACACCGAGCCCAGCATAAAGCTGAGTCGGCGTCCATGGTCCATCAGGGGCCCCACCATCGTCTCTGGGATGCTGAGCGTGGCGAACGTTTCCGTTGCCTGTACCTCGAACCTGATGACCAGCCATCTGTCGATGTCTGCCCATCTGTTCTGGTAGCGCAGCATGCGTGCTACCACGTTCGGACTCTCGTGGATCCCCGGTAGCAAGATGCCGACGCCGCTTCGGCAGCTCGTCCGGGCGCTTCACCACGAGCTTCTGCCCGTCGGAAAGGGTGATAGCAGCCACGCTGCGCTTCAGCCACTCGAGAGTGGTCTTGTCCTCGCACCACAGCCTCAAGGAACCGTTTGTGAGCACCGGCTTTCCCCGAAACCCTCGGTCTGACTGCTTCCAGGCTGCATTGCCTCTTTTATAAGTAGACCGCAAGGTGCAAATCTGGTGCTGTATTTCCTCGGATTGCTGCGGGCTCAGGTGTTCCGCTGTGGCAGTGGTGACGGCCACTAGCAGATCCGCCTTCACGGCATCCGCGTACGCAATCCGGGGCGTTTCGCCATGAGGCTCGGTCTTCTGCCTTTTTGACTCGCCTCTTGGAGAGAAAGTCTCGTCGAGCCGAGCCCTTTTGGAAGAAGGTCGGGCCCTTGGTTACTCCTCCCTTTGGTTGCCCTCGTCTTGCCTTGTCCCCTGCTTCCCTTGGGGACGGTACGGCCTGCTACTGGGGGTCCAGCGGCTGCCTGCGCCGATCCTTTTCGGGGGGCACCCTGACTAGGCAGGGATGCCGGGGCTGTACTGTCCTGATCGCCAAGCCGTTGTTCACGCGCCATGCGCCGTTGCTTCCTGTTTTTTTGTGGTATCCTGCCGTACTTGGGAGTTGGGTTGGTTGGGATTGGAACCTGGAAGCTATCTTATCAGGTGATATGGAGCTACTGGCCAGGTACTGTCGAATAAGGCGACTTACACTCAGCGCAAGTAAGATAGAGGCGTGCTGTTTCCACTTGCATAACCGGTGCGCCACGCAGGAGCTAAAAGCCAATGTATAGGGAACTACAATGAGACACAACTTCTTCCAAAAATACCTCGGCATCACTCTAGACCGCTCTCTGACCTACAAAAATCACCTTACCGGTATGGCTCGCAAACTCCAGACCCGAAATAACATCATCCAGAAACTGAGTGGAACGTCATAGGGAGCATGCGCACCTCGCCGCTGTCTCTGCTGTACTCGACTGCAAAATTCTGCGCACCGGTCTGGCTGAATAGCGTCCACACCACCAGAGTTGACGTCGAGCTGAAATAGACCATGCGACTTATCTCCGGCACGCTCCAATCTTCTCCTTGCCACTGGCTTCCAGTACTGTCAAGAATCGCTCCACCGGACTTGCGTAGGAATGTCGCCCTGTTACGAGAAGTAGCGAAGATCCAGAAGAACCCCAGCCTCGTGATTCATACTAAGTTTATGAATCCCACTACTGAACGCCTAAATTCCAGGAACGCTCCGTGCAGCATTTCCTGAAGCCTGACACCTCAAAATTTCGATCTGAAGCTAGAATGGTCGCAGTCGTGGAACTCCAAGATTGCAGGAAAATT
This sequence comes from Epinotia bilunana, assembly GCA_947049275.1. Lineage (NCBI taxonomy): Eukaryota > Metazoa > Arthropoda > Insecta > Lepidoptera > Tortricidae > Epinotia > Epinotia bilunana. Next base: position 24,033,753 of record OX346253.1, read on the forward strand.
GGACTCCACAATTACACCAGGCTCCTGTATAGAAGGGTTCCATCTCTCAAGACGGGACTGGTGTAGCATTAACCGACTCCGTACTGGCCACGGTCGCTGCGCTCACTATATTGTGGGTGGCGGTCGCTTGACGGGTTAAACTACTAACCTGCTCTCATTGACGTTAACCTGCAAAAAGGTTCATATTAATTTGTACCAGTGTCTCACTAACGTGTGCCTATTGTCGATAACGTGGTTACAATATGTCTTTCACCTGACATCGAAGTCGTTCACCTGTCAATTCCATTGAAATTCCATTTGAAACGCCTGTATCTTCCAAAATTATGAAATAAATATCTTCCCTCCGCATGTGCACGGTTACTTTAATAGAGCTTTAGCGATTCTCATGAAAAAAAATGCAAAATCGCAATATTTTGAAAAAATGCAAAAGTGAATCCGCGGTGCCACTTTTTTGAGAATAAGCCTTCAATAGATTTAACACTAGTGGTTCTGTGACCTGTAGAAGCGCGAGGCTGTCTTTAAAAAATATATTTTGAAGAACTGAATCGACATAAAATTATAGAACCTGCTTACAAAATTTCACGAGAAGCAGTTGAGAAATGCGACCTGTAGAGGAGAACAGCCGGACAGACGGACATACGAAATAATTGTTGCTGAAGCTGAAACGGAGAACTACGTTCGCTTCGCTCTCGCTCGTTCAATAAGCAGAATTATCCCGTCACATCCAGTGTTGCATAGCGAGCATAGCGGCTATTGCTTTAAAGTTGCTTTTCCTGTGATCAATTATGTGTTTACAAGCTTTTATTTAACTTGCCTTGTTAGTTAGCATGTGTTGTTTTTATGTAATCTTGCAACAGATTTTTCCGCCCCATCGGTATCCAATTGAGCTGAAATTCGGTTTAGCAACTCCTAGACACGTTGTATTTGGCATTGAAACGCTCTTAACGATGATGATGTGTAAAAAAGTACAGTCGGCAACAAAAGCTTGTATAACAATATTTTTTTACTAAAAGCTTATTATTTTATAGGTAGGTGACGCCGTTCATACACGTTATGAGTGTAACCAAGAATTAGACTTTACAACGAAACTTTCACTATGTCCAGGAAAGACGCGCACCTAAATCTCTTCGCTTGTTGCCCCGGTAATTTTTAACAGTCTTTTTTTCGCTTGTTCACTTTGATTTCTACATGAGAGCAATTACGCGTCACTTTCTTGAACGCACAATACTTCCGCAATACTATTTCCCATCTCGCGCCATTGATTACACCCTCAACAACTCGACACATTACTATAATGGAGCTGTCATGTCGCCATACTTCGCGTCTCTGAGACGTCCATCATTTGAAGCCCCGCTACTCGGTTAAGAGACGTCGTGTTTTGGGTTCAATTTACGCTGGTTTTTCAGGAGCAGGAGTGCCGTCAGTCGCAGGTGATAAACTGGATGGAGTAATTAGAAACTGACGTGCCAGTTAATAACCGAGGTAAGTATGACTCCCCGTTTAGTACCGACACCGCTAGGTGTAGCCAAGTTTTATCATTTAATGTGCGGTTCGGGGCGGGCGCGGGTCGTGCGCGGCGCGGGGCGGGCTCGGCGCGGGTCGGGTGCGGCGCGGGTCATGCGCGGCGCGGGTCATGCGCGGCGCGGGTCGGTAGACATATCTCTCACTACCCACGCATTTAATATAAATAAAAAATGCGTTTATTTTCAGACAACTTATAGGTCCATAGCATTGTTAGTAAACAACCTTAAAAACTTAAATGAGTTAGAAAAAACAAAAAAGGAATATAAACTAAAAGCCCTGAAAAACAGCCTGGGCGGTTTACCGAGGCACACGCACTACACATATAACTCTCTCATCATCTCTATCACACAGCTACTGTGCGATAGAGACGCCGCGCTACTGCGCGAAAGAGATAGAGATACCGTCCGACCCGCGCCACGCACGACCCGCGTTCGGTGTGTGGAGGCCTTTAACGTTTTCTTTTTTGTTAATTTGTCGCTTCGATGTGAATTAGAAATCAGGTGATACTTGGCTAGGTTAAGTACGTAAGAAATATAATATATTTTCATTCACGGTTTAAAAACTGATGAATTGTACATTTCTTGAATTTTTTAACTAATACATTTTAAAACTTATGGTATTAGGTTCAAATTGAAATGTATCATATACGACATTTTAATTCGTCGTTGTAAATGAAAGATGTTTGATGTTGTCAGCCCTCCTCACTCGTGTATGTTTGCTAGCAGCGCTGAATGTATTCTCATTCTAAACACCCTTTCCCTATCAAGTTCCAAAGTATAAAGCCATCACGCCAATCAATATGTAGAGTGACTACACACCTCGGAGAAACCGTTTCTATATAAATTCCGTGAGGTCGCCGGACGGGTCGCCGGCGCCGGACCGGTGAAATTATTAAAGCCGCAGACGGACCGCCCTAATTAACTTCGCTCCACGTGCGGTGCAGAAAGTTGAACAGCTGCTGCTAACTAATATCTTTGGCATTATGACGCCTTGGTACCACTAAACTTTATGCGACTAGGTATTGTATTGTAAGTCAATGAATTTTGTAATGATTATAATTTTTATACAATTTTCTGCCTTGCGTACAAATTCGTTATTTAATAAATAAATTAAATAAATAAAATAAATAAATAGGAATTGGGGGACAATCTTACTCAAAACGAACTAGGTCCATAGAAGCTCACTAATTTATAAGAGTAGCCATTCGTATACCTTTACGTAGCTCGTAACGGCTGCGCTTGCGGGTTGCAAGAGTAAGGTTGGTGATAGATTATTGTGACATGAATTGTAAGGTTACCGCCAAGAAAGTATAAACTTAGAAACACCAACTTCATTGCGCAACTGAAAAACTTACATCCATACAAAACGGTTTAACCTCGTTTTACATTGAATGAGTTAACTGTTTCGGATTGTTATAAAACAAACCTGACCTAACCTAATGGGTTCTACACAATTACCTTTTACCTGTAACTAAAAAGTTAACAGTTACTGAGAAAAAAATCGATGAAATTAAAATTCGGCGTAACAATGCATACGGTGAAACGTTTTACGGTAAAATAAGGGACTCTCGTACAAAACTATATCCTAAATAACTATTAACTACCTAACTACCTACATAATCGGCAATAACGCGCTCAATCGGACTTTATTTAGAGTACCTAATGCATAAATAAAAAAATCCGCACAGCCTGCCCCTTCAGTTCTGCAGTGCACTTGAGATGCTGCGCGCGCCCGGTCAGCAGGCCCGGCCAAATTATACTCGGCGACTAAATCGTCTGCGAGCGCGGCCTATCTGCGCGGTTTCGAGATGTCTGGCGACTGTACTGACGGCAAAAACGGGAAAAAGGTTTGTGAAACAGATAAACAGCAATGGAATTCGTTCCCTTCATCTGTATTTACTGAGAACTACGATCTAGGTGCCTTCAAAACAAGAGTGAATGGGCTATTACTGACCCAGTGAGCTTCATCTTAGGCTCTGTCGTCGCTTAAGATCAGGTAAGATTAATTTACTGGACATTCTTTTATAAAAGAAAAAAATGTTAGTCTAAGGATGAACATTCGCCAGTACGAAGCTAGGTTTTCATATATTTGGCTATTAGGTGTCAAGCATGCGGGGTGCCAAATATATGTAAACACATATTCGCACATCTCTTCGCTCATCTAGTATTGCCAGCCTCGCTCACACATCTCTTCCTATTGGTAGTTAACTAAGCAAAGCCGTTATTCGATCATTTATACGAATAACAATACTTTCGCAACTCTACAGGTTTCCTTTTACAGGAATGGTGGCGACCCGTCTAAGGCATTAATTGGATTTTTCGTCAAGAAAATACCTTTTTTGTGTGGGAATTTAGGAAAGTTTGATGAATCCATTTTTTTAAAGTGTTTTAAACATCCTACTTATTTCTAATCACCCTGAATAATCCCATCATAACCCAATTAAATTCAAAGAAGTAGTAAGTTAAGAAAATGTCAAGTTCGTTAGACGCACTTGACGCGTTCGGCTTCCGCCCCCGACGGTACCCGAATGCACTCGAAAAGTTAATATTTCCAACCCGTTCCCAGCGCTCTTGTCAGATTCCCCATTCATATTCATATTTATTTCGTTTCACCTATTCGCTGCGGGATCCAAATTTAAATTTAAATCCTTAATTTTAACAAGACACGCGGCATAACTTAAGCCAAGTCGTCGTTGAGATAAATTGTTCGACGGCTCGGAAACAAATCTTCATTGTGTTTAACGCGGTTTTGAATGAGCAACATTATGTATAATACACCAGAAAATCTCATACTAATGTAAATTAAGGCGGTATTGTTTAAGTTTCTTTGTTGGATTTGTCTAGGGTGCTTTGTTTTACGTTCCTATTTAGAAGATTAACATGTTGTTTTATGACATTGATCTACATATTTGGAACTTTAGCACAAATTTGGCATCTATAGATATTAATTACAATAGAGAATCCTTTTCGGATTGATTATCAAGGCATAGATATAGCAATGGATGCGGGTGGCGCAGGACCGGTCACTTTGGCACTCTTTCGGGGAGGCCTATGTCCAGCAGTGGACGTCTTTCGGCTGATATGATAATGAGATATAGCAGTACCATAAGTACCTGTTTTCTATCTGTTATTGCTATATAAATACTATTATGATAGACTTTATTGGTCATTCATCGTAAACTGTACATTAATTCGTTTGTCGCCCATGTAATAAAAGTAATATTAATTAACATGAGTACTCGTTTAGAACGAAAACGATCACTTTTAATGAATGAAAGTGTACGAAAGGATTCAGTTTTGTGTTATCAAATTATTACAAAACGTGGCACTCATACATATATCCTAAGTCTGGATATCCAGTCACTAGTCGTAATTCAATTATTGAGTTGCCAAGACAACAACGGAATAGCAATGGCATATCTGCATCGCCAAATATCCAAGCCGCAAGCAAGAATGCAATCAGCATTGGGTTGATTAATAATTCTAGACCGCTCGGAGGACATAAAGTCTGCGGTTGGAGGAGTCCTCCTCCATTAGTACCCCGTATTAATACTGCCCACATTCACGAGGGGTTAAGTCTAAGAAAACTAACCATAACAAAGACGTCACGCTTCATTTACTCATACCCTAACTTTCATCAAAAAAGCTTATATCTCTAAGTTTCCTATAAACTTGTCCTTATTGCTAGTACATCATCATGGTCGGTAATATATCTCTCTCTTTTTCTCTCATCTGAGCGTTATTCCCGCCCGGTTACATCGTCAGCTGGTGCTTCGCCTGGAAGCTGCTTTCCGGGTTTCTCTGCTCCTACGATTCGACCTGATACTTCGCACGATTTTCTGCATCCTTGGTCGTGAGGCCGCTTTCACATGTTATCGATGGCGACGTTAACCTATCATTTCTTGGGCCGACACAACTATAATACATACTAATTATTATTTGGGTAAAACCAATATAAATAATACAATGCCGCTGTCGCTTTCTTTTCGCACCAAGAGTATAGAACCACTCCCTACATATTAATTTAAGCGACTAGACGATTATTCTTAGATATATCGAAACTGCACCACCATTACCACCAAGAAGCTTTTCTTTAATGAATGTAATAAATATATGAAGCATCATGAATGTATTTATGTCGTCTTCGTTATAATAATATCTGAGCGCTATCACGTTTTGGACTTAAGTAAGTAACTCGACTTAACTAATTCAAATTCACATAATTATGTTAAGGCTGCACAATATTTTAACAGAAAACTGATTAAAATAGAAGATCCTTCACAGAAAACATTTACTACGTAGGTACTGGCTGTTCCCGCGATTCCCGCGCAACCCGTACCTTTATAATGATTTCCCGCAAAAGCGAATCATAATTCTATCTTTCCTCGTGATTCAAACTACATACCGAATTTCATCAAAATAGGTTTAGTGGTTGAATAAAGATGGAACAGAAAAATATTTTTTTCACATTGACAATATTAGGACGGATAATTAAGATATTTTATTTATTTATGTAGTTGTTATAATAAAATGATCAAAGTTTCAAGATGTTATTCTAGATATAATGAGACCCTCAAATACACAAGCCACGTGTACGAGTACATAGTGAGATGTTGAAATTTCAGCCCCGATATAAACAAACGTTGGCTTTATATGCCGAGAGCTAGTAACGCATTGCCTTGAACCTCCATTTTGCAAGTAACTGTATTTTTTTACATTAATAACATCAGTGATTTGCGTATGCACAAAAAAAACCAGCCAAGAGCGTGTCGGACCACGCTCAGTGACGGACGAAAAACTACGGAACCCTACGGTTCCGTAGTTTTTCGTCCGTCACAGTAAGTGTCCCCGTTAAAAAAAATGGGCTACTTGTTACATTAAGTTGGCATATTAAGTACAAAACCCTAAAACCCTAAATCCGTTTTTTTACTTTATTTGAAAGCACGTCATTTCAGTTTTCAGAGTATGAGAGATGTATTGTACATTTTAATCGTTATATGTTATTCGGCACAAGTGCTTGTGTTGAAAGCCGAGCTAGCGAAGCGGGTTAGTTCAATGTGAGCGTTCCGCGTACAGCGACATCTATCGGCAAATTAAGTCAACTATTGCGCGCGAACTTAAAGTATGGAAGATGATTTTTATGGGATAATTCTTTATTGCGTGAACCGGTTTCCACCGTTTTTTACTTTATTTGAAAGCACGTCATTTCATTGTGATTTTGTAGAAATAACAGGTACAATAAACACCTGCTTATACGGTTAAATTGCAAACTTAGTTCAGAAATTATTTTGTATTTTTTTTCAAAATATTCAATCTATCAAGTTCAAAATAATTTTCCTAGAAAGTTTTTATAAAGTTATACTTTTGAGATTTTTTTCATATTTTTAAAACGTATGGTTCAAAAGTTAGAGGGGGGACACATTTTTTTTACTTCTGGAGCGATTATCTCCGAAAATATTACATTATCAAAAAATATTTTAGTAAACCCCTATTCATTTTTAGATACCTATCCAACAATATGTCACACGTTAGGGTTGAAATGAAAAAAAAAAACACTCCACACGTTACGTATAGGGAGGAACCCTAATAAAAAAAAACACTTTTTATTTTACCTCTTTGTCGCCGTGATTGATATACATATTAGTACCAAATTTCAGCTTTCTAGTGCTAACGGTTACTGAGATTATCCGCGGACGGACGGACAGACAAAGCGAAACTATAAGGGTTCCTAGTCGACTAAGGAACCCTAAAAATGGGAGTGCATGAATCAAGACACATTTTTTACACAATTTCACTACCTGAGAAACTCGCATTAAATAATTTAAACGATTGTTTTTGGCTGTTTAATAAAATAACATCAACTTCAAACCAGTCCTAGACTTCTAGTCCTCTTTTTTTATACAACGACGGTGGCAAACAAGCGTACGGCCCGCCTGATGGTAAGCGGACACCGCAGCATATAGACGCATGCAACTCCAAAGGAGTAACATGGGCGTTGCCGACCCTTGATATGTTTGAGGATTCGCCGTGTTGACAGCTGAAGGAACAAATTCCCTCGCTCTCAACACAACGCATCCTCGGGGAGATTCTTTTCATTTAATTTCCTGAATAAAAAAATGCTGTTGGGCCACACCCCCTCGGGACATAACTAGCTACTTGTATGATAGTGAACGCATCTTAAACGCGTAAGGCTGCCTTTACGCACAGGCGGAATATTGCGCGACAGACCGCTCGAGCTGGCTGGCGCCTATGGCCGCCAGCGGCATAGGCGGGAAATGCCATAGTCGCCTGCGGCTTGGACGGCCAGTCGCGCAACATTACACTTGTGCGTAAACGCAGCCTTGTGCGTGTACTTAATTTCAAACGCATTTAAAAGAAAATTCGTAATATGATTATTATGACAAGTGTAACATAGACTAGCAGTCACAGTACCCTGAAGAACTATTCGAGTTTTGTAAGTAACGATATTAGACTTCAGCGACCTTAGTTTCAAGCATTTTAAGCACAAAATGTTCCGGTCGTTATCGTCCGCGGCTCTTAGCCTAACTGCCAGGATAAGGCGAAGTTGCCTAATTATGTTTTAGTAGGTACTCTGTGTTCCTTGCAATATGCAGCTCTCTTACCCTAAACTAAAGGAAGTACACTTTATGTGTCTACGTTATACCTTAATAAGCACATACGTCTCATATTACGTACGAACTTTGAGACCACTTGACTAGACTACTATATAGTCTCTCATAATCAGTGCATTATGATTTCTATCCTACGACTCGACTTATAAGCAGGTTTTTTTTTAAATATGCAATCTATGATGTGTTACGGTTCTAGGAAAAATTGCAAGATTACAGGGTGAAATAGGGAGTTGATAGGACAGCAACGTCAACGCATCTTTATTAAATTGACGAGAGATAAATTAAGTCCTTGTCGTGGAATCAGACCTATATGTTCACATTTATCATCAGCCTTTACATCTATTTCAGACGATTTAAGCATTGCCGTGAAGACATCGTCTTTGGTCACTGTGAAGGCCGATACGTGAACGGTTTTTTTTTAAATCATATACTTAACGCCTTGGCCACGACTTTGGTCTTAAGCGACCTGCGCCAGCGTTTTATCTGTTCATTGCGCGGTCGAGACGCGCAACGCACTGTGGTTAGTTGGAATCACGCGCAATCAATTAGAAAAACCGCTGCCGCAGGTCGCTTAAGACCAAAGTCGTGGCCAAGGCGTAAATCAATTTCGGCCACAATATAAGCCTAGCAAAAAACAAAGTTCTTGAAACGCCATTTCCGACTCTTTTGCTCATATTCGATATGGAATATTCACTAACCTAGACTTTCTTCCCCATTTTTACGCGCTTGGTTATTCTTAAGAGTTATTCCATAAACCATAATACTGAAAGGTTGCCATATGACTCGCCACGTTTCGAATACCTCCTACTTGACGTATTTACGAAAAACATGGAGCGTTTCATGAATTAAATAATTCTTATTCATTCAGTTAATAATTCTTTATGAAATCGTATTTAAACTCTCGATTCGAATTTATATCCACACGACGTGTGTGTTCGATAAAATAAGTGTTATTAAAACTTGTAAAAACGAAACCAAAAAGACAAAGAAAAGAAAATGAGTACCAAAGCCGAGCTGGCTCCTCACGCAGGTTCAAATCCTAGATAACATATTATCTGGAAATTTGCACGTGCCTATTTGAAATAAATCAAGTAGCTTTCACAAGCGAAAGTAGTAGGCAGCACGTAGGCATCGAAATTTAATTTCGGGCACAATATCGGATCGCACAAAGCCTGCATAGCAGCGTTTATCGCACGAGCGGCGTCGCCTCCGCGACACGTTCCCGATTGACGAGGAAATATGGTTGCAGTGGAAACATAAGCTGCCTGGATTTACACAATGCGTGATTCAGGAGACGGAATCAGGAATCACTTTCAAATTCAATTATTGATAGCCATTTTAATTCAATAGTAAATATTATTAAATGGCTAAATAGCTTTTAAATATTTCAGAAAAAAAGGGTTATTAATTAAAGTCATGGACCTTACTAGTTTTGGCACATGCTGTATGAGGAAAGACAAATCATCGTGCGGTGGACAGTGAAATGTTTAAAACGTAAAATAATAAATACATTATATATAAACCTAGAATCTTATATACTAACTGTATTTTCCAATGTCTTGAATCTTCCTGTATGCTGTGTAATTGTGTACCTATTATGGAATGTAGGTATCGACGCAGTTGTTCTTTAACGTTGTTACCATGTAACGGAATTGCGGATGATATGATATAAATCCGTTTAATGATTGCCAACTTTAATGATTGCCAACTTTAATCGCCTACAACATATGACCCGTTGTATTTTCTCCACGCAAAGAGACCTGCGTCTAGAGGTAGGAATGTATGTACACACCCCACGTTGGCCTACTAGGGATGGAGTTCACAAATGTACACCTTCAAATTTTATACTTAAAGTTTCGCTCATGAAGTAGATATGGAAACTTCAAAGACGGACGATTCTTCCAACGAAATTCGCGCCCATCGTGATTCCTGAGCCGTGTCGCGCGTCCCGTGATCAGCGAGCCCTGCGTCACGCACGATATTACTCTTAAACTACTTTAACAGATTCCCCAAGCGACTTTCATTGTGCGATATACGTTCTATAGTGCGTCAAACGTGAATTGAACTGAAATATGATTTTTATTTTATCAGATACTGTTTATTTATTTTGCCAGCGCTCTCGCTTGTAAAAAGTCATATATTCGAAAGCTCAGCCGTTTTTTATTTATACATCTAATTTCGTTCTTAGATATCTACAGAAAAGCAGCGTATTTTTCTTAGCTACTTGTCCTTTGGTATTTTGTGAACGATAACTTTAATCTTACGAGGCATTTGCTGGCTAATATACCTACTTATAGCTAAAACTTTCAAAATTTCTTAAAACAATGAATTTCTATGTAGGTACTTTGGGAGCGAAATGTATTAAATGTTCTGTTATCCTATCCGATTGTGTTGCCCAATTGCTTAGGTTGTTAAAATGCGCCGTAGATGCTTTAAGTATCACCTAAAAATATTGATTCACTTAACCTTCACTAAATATATCGCCTTTACTCACCAGGTTCGATGCACAATATTCAGAATTATAAGACAAGTTGGGAGCTAAGCATTTTGTTTAATCTGTAGGATTGCGATTGGCACGCGACCCTCGTAGGAATTCTCAATAAATCATCCGAACTGAAGTCAGTGAAAGCGTCAAAACCGCAACGTTGAATTATTTAGTTAATCAAAACCAGATTCTAGAAACGTGAGAGTTGGAAGTATGCATGTTCAAGAATTGGTAATTAAATACATTTGACGTTACATTATTCGTAAGTAGGTACACATTATTGGTTAGTGAATTGCCGGATAGGTAGGTTAAATCATTTTTAGGTATTGACCAAAGTAATTTTTTGCGAATAATTGAGCATGAAATTGTCTTTACAAAGTGCAGCAGAGCTAACTTAATACAAGTTAAATTGTAAGATTGATTGCGAAGTCATATTTTTTTAAGGGCAACAATATTGGTAGCATTTTTGAACAAGCGTTAGCCAACTGTCAATTTCCCATACAAAAAATACACTTAACTTAGATCTACCTAACGTTATTACGAAATGTTAGGCAATTGACCTGCTGGAGTAATTGCGTAACTGTTCCACGAGCATAAGGGCCACTCAACTGTTATTTTCTCATACAAATTTAGATTCGCGTCTCTTATGAGGACACTGCCATAGCGGGCTATAAAAAAAAATTTTTGGTTGGAATCTGAATCAGCAGAAACGGTGACGCCTTTTTACGGTTCCGTAGTCAACAAGAGACCCTTATAGTTTCGCCGTGTCCGTCTGGCCGTCCGTCCGTCTTCGGCTTAGCTCAGTAACCATCACTAATAGAAAACACTAATTCGGCATGGGTATATAAATCAATCACGCCGACAAAACAGTAGAATAAAATCTTGATTTTATTTTTTATGGTACTTTTTTCCTACACCTAAAGCGGGGATGTACTTTATTTTTTCTCGTTAAACCCATGGTGTGGGATAGCTTATTCAACAATAGGTATTATGGGTTTCTTAAAACCATTTTTCAAATCAGTGAATCGATTGCGAGATATTGGGCTTTAAAGCCCTTATTTTTGTTCGAGTCATGTGTCCATCCCTCTGCCGGCTATATGGCTACTACTGGGGATGTGAAGAAATCTTCATGGTACATATAATGAATTTAAAAGGAAAACTATCACGGATAAGTAGGCATAAGTAATTAACGAATAATAGTCGACCAACTTAATGCGTGCTTGGATAGGCCAATTTATTTTTATTTATTTATTTAAACTTTATTCCACAAAATCAAAATAATGTACGTGAATCCAATTTCGTCCAAATATAGATGTAACTAAGACAGACAGGCAACTACGGAACCCTACACTGCGCGTGGCCCGACACGCACTTGGCCGGGTTTTTTATCTATAATTCTATGCGATAAAAACATATTATACTGCGTGAAACGGAACGATGGACTTTCCCGCAAGAGGGGGATTATTGAGCGCTAGTACGTCACATTTTCCAGATAAACTATTTTTTTTAACGCGATTATTTTTACCTTTGTATGGAGCGTTGGCCGACTGGAGCGACGAGCTCCATACAAATGTAAAAAAAAATCGCGTCAAAAAAATAGTTTATCTGGAAAATGTGACGTACTAGCGCTCAATAATCCCCCTCTTGCGGGAAAGTCCATCGTTCCGTTCCACGCAGTATATAAACAATAAGCCCTTAACTAATGACCAAAAAAAAGAAGATTTTAGTTTTTTTTATCGCCATGGACTTGATTGGTCAGTTAACTTCAATAGTGTACTTTCTATTAAAGAAGCAGCTCTCATACTTAGTTAACGAAAGACTTTTGTAGTTACCAAAACAATGTCCCAACGTTTACACAGTCAAAATAGTTGTCTGCCTCCGCTAGTTAAAATATTCCCTGTCCATTGAGCGTCCGGTCTTACGTCCCTTGCCCGAGCATTCGCGTCACGTTCTCTGCACTTTTTTAAAAAGGGAACGGAATGTGCTCTGACTAAAATTACAGTGTTTTCGTCGGCGTTCTGCTATTTTGATTTACCTATTCTGTAGTGCGCGTCGGTAATCTTCCGCTTTCAACACAAGTATATAAAATAGTAGTCTGCGGGAACTCCATACGCGTTATTCACGTATTGAGATAAGATGCGAATAATATTGGTGATCACCGTGTGATTCAGGCATTATACTTCCTTTTCCTGTATTTATTATTCACGCCTGTATATAAATAACTCATCCTTCTATATATTTAAAGCCAATAAAAAATGGCTTTAAATGATATCAAACTGTAATTAACTATCTACTATCCTTTCCTGATATTTTCTGTTAATTCCGTTCCTCGTACTTTGGCTGAAAGCGTTAATGCGCCAAGAGCGTGAATCCATTACTTGAAAACATTACAAATTCGTGTTTCATTGTTCGAATTTGTTGATACATTTATTGAAATTACGCCTTAATACGAAGTTTTTTCACATAAGTTCTCTTTCTTAAGATATACCTATATCGTAGACCAGATCAAAATTATTAACAGGTAAACGACTAAGCAATTCCGCCATTTTGACGTCACTGACAAGTGACAGCTGCACACTGCAGCAACAGCCATGGCGGCGATTTCCGTGAAGGAAAAGAAATTAAAAAATCAATGAGGTCAAATGTTTCGAAAAATGTATTAATTGTCGCAGTCGGATAAAAACTATCCTAAGCGGAAGTTCGAATAATAATGTCCCTATAAAAATGTTTCATCAGAGCTTCGTGACAGAACAATGTTTGAAATGATACTGGCCGATTCTTTTTTAATTCCGGATTGATTATATGCGTGTTACATGTATAATTATGTGTAACATAAAAAATAATTTCGTAGTATAGATTCATATTCAACTGAGTGAAGATCAGTCCCTCGTCATGTCAGGTATTATGAAAATGCATTATTTAAATTATATGTCTTTATCGGCGGTCTATATGATTGTTTTACTTGTAGTATTTACATGTAATTAAGTGAAATAGGTATTAAGATTGCATTAAGATAGTGTTTATGTGCACTAGACTCGTTTCTTCGCTAGTTCTAGAATTCGATTATAAAGCCACTTCGCCCGGGGTATACACAAACAAATCGTAAAGCAGAGGTCATAAACACCGTACACCTTCGTTGATACAAAAGGAAATTGCTTATTTTACGTCGATGTGACGGGTACTTGACTCTGTCTTATTATTCGTTTTCTTTGAGAGTAAAACGCTTTATTTGAATTTCATTTTCAAACTGCTTAAAACAGATGGCATTCTAAGAAGCAATAAAAATCCGACCAAATATGAGTATCTACTTTTAAAAGTACTCATTTAGTTTCAAATGTATAAACCTTAGCTCAAAGATAGGTTCTTCCTTGTAGTCCAACTCACACTTGACCAATTTCAGGATTCCTTGATCAAAATGTCAAAAACGGAACCCTTCTAAATTCGTTTTCATATAAGTCTCACGGTATCTGCATAGAAATGCCTGGGACATGTCGCTTATATGTCGTTAGAAGAAACATATATTTTTTAATGAATTCCAACGGGATTTTCTTATTAACCGAAACCATCTCATTTTAAGATTAGGTAAACAATATTTGTCGAATGAATAATTTATTATTATAGTATCGTGTTTTGCCTCAGGTAATTTACCTTGTAACATTTTTACTTGGAACGCTATTGTTGGCGTCTCATAAATCATTTATTCTGTCCTCGGGCGAGATTAAGATAACAATAGATGACAATCTATCAACAGGAGTCCATTTAGGAAGACAAAAGCCAATGCGAGCGATGAGATCCTCAAGTGGAGCGTTTTATATTATATTTATCTTTAATTACTACACGGAGGCAAGAGCAAAAGAAATCCACAGGAATAATGACGTGATCCGTATCCACGGGGGAAAGAATACAGAAAACAAATAACGGTTTTCTTTTGTTGGCTTATTATTCTCCGGAGCATTCATTACTCGTGCCTCCTGTGTACTTTTTAAGCGTTTACTTTGTGCTGTTTCAGAATTGATACTGTATTTTTTCTGGAAATAGAGATTCATTTGTTTGCTGAATAAAATGGGGACATTTAGGTACGAATATAGTACTATGCACGCAGTTGAATGCCAAGAGCGATCCTGCGACGCCCCCCTTTACAAGGTGGAGCCGGATCTTGTTGGTGGTTTTAGGCGGTAGTCCAGCTTCGGTTAGTCCGTCTTACCCGTGGGGCACCCCCGGACAGGACGGAGTGCGTACAGGCATTTTCTCAAGGTTAAAAAAGGGATATTACCATACGAATCGTGTACTTAAAGCGGATAGTTCATCCTCGATATTCGACAGAAAGAGATATTGAGTTCTCTGTCATTGTGATTTTGAAAGACTGAAACAAACTAAAGACACGTCCCGTTGAAACTTCAAGTTGAGTTGTATTTTTTAGAGCCAAGTTACGATTCTATTAAGGATATCAATCACTTTGAGTTAAATTATTCATCCTCCTAAAAAAGTAACAAAAATCATCCCCAACCAATAAAACAGTAATAATAAAGCGATGAGTAGAGTGAAAGGGTTCTATTTTACGATGCTTCGAAATATCTAGTCGAAAATTTAATTAGAAACGTGTTTGATGTGGTATTTTAATAATGTCCTCGAGTGGCGATTTACTACCGCCGCCCGCAACTTGTTCCACAGAACTGATAGGACGGATGTGTTGCCTAAAGCTTAATGATATACGACAGTTAGAATTACAACGAGCATAGAGCGCGATAGTGTCGTTAAAACGTGAATGTGAATTGAAGTTTTAATTTGGCACTTCAGAATATTATTACAAGGACTTGTGACGAAATTTCATTTTCAGATTTTATTACAGACCGTGTAATTTGAAAGAATGTTTCTTCGGGGCTTTGCCTGTTTTAGCCTGACACTTTTCTATAAAGTATTGCTGAAACCTCCAAACATAAAAAGGGTGTGACGTTGTTTTTTATTTTTGTGTCCACAGTGTTCCTAGCTACGAGTACCTATACATCGTTCCATATAGGTGACATTCGATTGTTTTGGGCAAATTCGTCTAAATTCCTTCATTTATCTAAGACCAGCGGCCCGCGCGGCTTCGCCCGCGTATTAAAAATAACGAAAACAAACCCGCCGGATAAAATATAGCTTTTAACCATCGAAAAAGTCTATTCTACACGCAGCTGAAAGAATTTTTGAAACCGGATAATTGGTTACAGAGATTTCCCATTATATAGAAACGTATAAACACAAAGCTATTATCTTACAGACTTTACTTCTTTATAATATTAGCATAACTTAGTGTACCTTATTTCGATATAATAATAATAATTCATTTCTCTTTTGCATTTCAAAATGGTTTTCCTTAAAGTTGCATGATTTTTCTAATAGGGTAGGTACATTGGTTTTATTTTTACTTTAATTACTGACTCCCGTATCCACTACCGATTTCATCCCTTTCAAGGATGACCGCTGTTATAAAAAGTATCTCTAGGCTGAAGACAAATTGCATACCAACGTTCATATAATATTATGTTCATTCGTTAAAACGTAATTTAATATCCAACATCGAAACAGCCAAACATGCATTATGTTTAGTAGAATATTTCACTTACAAATTCTATGTATATAACGTAACATGTAATACGCATATAATTTCAATACTTCAAATATGCGTTAAGAAATAAGGTCAAATATGACTTTAATTTTTTACGACACTAAAACACTGGCACTCCGAGAGTAACCAATATGAAAAAAAAACTTATAAGGCACTGGATCATTAAATGAGTGTTAAGATTAGAAATTTCATAACAGTAATTTAAACTACCTTGTTTAAACTTTCGCAACAGCTTCGCTGTCTCGCTTACGTAAAGCCAGCCAAGAAAGTGATCTACCAGTTTTGAACCTTATTGTACAAACGATAGAGTCGAAAAGTGGTCGACATCCTTCTGGACTTACTCGGTCCTTGCGATGTAAAATAAACTTTTCCATTTTTCTCATATTGTTAGAATATAAAATGGCAGTCGTGCGTGCCTGGGGCTCAGCTTTGTGCCAAAGCGGAACAGCACTAGCCTTCGAAATTGTAAAATAAAATGTTGTTGTCTCGCTTATTCTGTCCTCGCTATTGAAAAGTGAAAAGGACAGGAAGAAACATGTTTGGTTTTCGGATGTATGATTAGAACCCCCAAGCTTTCCACTATTCACGGGACATTACCTCTGTAAAATAAGATTTCGATTAACGTTTCTAGTTTAAGGAGCTGACCGGGACGTAAATTCAATTTCAATGGGTTTTTCTTTGAACAAGTCCCCTGTATGTTTATTGAAGGGTTTAAAGTTAGTAGTAATCTTTTAAGGCATATTGTAAAAAAAAAACAACATTTAAGTACCTCTGGGGTAAACCAAAGGAATTCCAGGTGCTCCCGCTGAGCTGCATCATCCGCTTTGTGGAAATGATGGAGCGAGCTTGGGAGTAGGCATAAAGGAGAGGGCAAATGCACAAAAGATCCTGCTGGGTCGAAGTGCATCCGAAAGGGCCCTCATCTAGATAAGATAAGATAAGACCTCTGGGATAGATAAGAGTTGAAAATGGGGGCGTTTTGGCTATGCTATATGCTGGTCGTTAAAGGCAGAAGTTGCCATCACGGTCGCGAATTTCATCTTAACATCGAAATTCGTTTACGATCCCCGTTTTTGTAGAGGTATTGTCATCTGCAGGTCGATCACGTAACGCATTGTACGTACGTTAGGTAGATCTAAATGACAATTTTTATATGGAAAAATGACAGTTGGGTCTACCTAACGCGCTTTCAAAACGTTACGTGACTGATGTAATAATTCGCTACATCGATGGAATTATTAATCCTTACTATATAATATAATATATGTTGCCAGTGTTGCCAGTGATGACATATGGCACTGAAACGTGATCGCTTACTATGGGCCTCATAAGAAGGCTCAAAGTCACCCAAAGGGCTATGGAGAGGGCTATGTTGGGAGTTTCTCTGCGTGATCGCATCAGAAATGAGGCTATTCGCAGCAGAACCAAGGTAACCGATATAGCCCTCCGAATCGCTAAACTTAAGTGGCAGTGGGCGGGCCACATAGCGCGTAGAACCGATGGCCGTTGGGGCGGAAAGGTTCTCGAGTGGCGACCACGAACCAGAAGGCGCGGCGTGGGTAGGCCCCCCGCAAGGTGGACTGATGACCTGGTAAAGGTTGCTGGAGTCCGCTGGATGCGGGTGGCGCAGGACCGGTCACTTTGGCACTCTCTTGTCTTTCGGCTGATATGATGATATAATATTATAAATGCGAAAGTGTGTTTGTGTGTTTGTTTGTCCTTCTTTCACGTCACAGCGGAGCGTCGTATTAATGTAATTTGTACGGAGATACTTTAGAGGCTGGAGAGTGACATAGGCTACTTTTCCAGCGGGAAAACATCTAATTCCCACGGGAAAAGTCAATATGTTACATTTTCCTATAACCACGCGGGCGAAGCCTCGGGCATCAGCTAGTATATAATTAATATGGAATTTTTTTAATCATTTAAACATCAAAATTTAACAATTGTACATCAAAACCAAATTTTGCTGCACTAGCTATATAAATATTAACCTTGGTTAGCAAACTATGCCATCGGGGCGAAAGTCTCTACAGTGATCGCAATTGCCAAGACTCCTACCGGTACTCACATGGACAATAATGGAGCAGATGCATTTAAGGGATGGGATTGTGCCGATTTCCAAATTTACTAACTGTTCTACAAAACATCAACATTTCGCGCTGCGGAGTCGGTGCGGTACACGAACCTACATAATATGGACTTTGCAATTCAAAAATGTTTTTAAAACAAGAAAAAATGACCTTGAATGACGCCACATGGCAACTGTCATCTCTTTATAGCTTTGTGATGTGTTGCTATAACTTGAAACACAAGAAATGCTTCATTTTTATAAAGACATGCTCGACGTTATTACTGTTATATTTCCTTTTTTTTATAATTAGAATTACACAAAATTACATGAACAAGAAAAATAAATTGCTGAACTTAAAATGGATTGACTTTTCTGTATGTCACTCCAAAAATACCAACGCAACCAAAATCCTAACTTTGACGGTATGCTCGTACTGCTTGTTATGGCAATTCTAATGAAAAAAATATGGCTGTTATGTCAAGACAGATTTTACCATATCGAAAGTATATTTCGTGAAATGAACACTTTGCTACGATTTAATCGAAAAAAGATTATCGTTTTGTATAATGACGCTCTGAGGAAGTACTTGGAGACCGAATTCAGCTATAAAATTTTACAGGTAAGTGGCCATTTTACGAAAAATCGACCGTTCTACTAGCAATCAATTTTGGTCTAAAATCAGAGTAAAACTTGTTAGATTTTATGCAAATAACACTCAAATAGGTTTATTTCGATCATTAGTAAGTGTGTATTCTTCATTTTGTAAGTAAACACTAACATTATAGGCTAATAAAAAATGTGTAAACTTATAACTATGGTGACCATTCCGTTCTCGGGCGTGGTATTTCTTCGTATTGAAAGAAGCAAGATGTATCATTTGGCAGTTTAATAATACAGTTTAAATTTTGATAATTATTATTAATTTTAATTTATATTGATTATTTCAGATTTCCAAAAGATGAAGAACGGAGGCAATATTGGCTATTGATTGTGGCCTATAAAGGGAAGGTTTCCAGAGGTCTGAAAATGTGTAGCTTGCATTTGATGGCGGAAGCAACTAATATAAAACAGCACGTCTATCACGAGACGGCCGCGACATACTCTCGAATTTTCTCACACAAGACACTTAGAACAAGAGGTATAGTGCGAGAAAAATCGAGAGTATGTCGCGGCCATCTCATGATAGACGTGCTGGACTCCTTATCAACAGTGCTACTCCATTTTCACATGTATACTATTCAAGTTGTAAACTGTCTTTTTATTTTCCATTTTTTCTATTGATAACCTTTCCTATCTTATACAGTGAATGTTTAATCACTGTCAGTATGCGCTGGAGCCTGAGATTTGATGGGCGTTCATGTCTATGAAGCTAATAACATTGAACTGGCTCGACTGTACCTGTGGTGTGTGGATTTATCCGTGACCTTGTCGGTCTGACCAGCGATTTAAATCGGTGGATTGATGCGCGAGTGGAGTTTGGTGCATTCGGTTAACTACCGGTTTGGTTAACTCATCACATATAAAACAACACTAGCAACTTATTACTAATTTTAATATAACTTTGCTTTCTTATTGTACAAATGGCTGTTGTTGTCAAAGTCCCGGCAGCTACATATATCAACTTACTCATAAAACTCTAAACTGGACATAAGAAGCAATGTTATAAACAAATATTGTAAAATGTATTTGAAGATAATAAGGCCTATATGTCTTTTAGATTATTTATTCATCCTAGGTAGTAGGATGATGTACCTAATGAAAATAATTTGCATATATGACTATCAAGTATCTCAAAATTCATCAGTTATTCTTAACGTATGCAGAATCACGGACACCCTAAAAGAAAGAGATGACAAATGCCACGTGACGTCATTCAAGGTAATTTTTCTTGTTTCAAAACATTGTCTGAATAGTAAAGTGCAGTATGTATATAGGTTCGTGGTGCGGTATCAGTAAGCTGTCAGTCTAGTCAGTGGTTCTTTACTGCGCCTCTGCAAGTGCGAGGGCCGTACGAATATAATGCTACTGCCCAAATGTGAATACTGACGGCCGTGTTCATAAACGTTCTACAAGCCTGTTTTAACTAAAATGCCGTTAAAATTCATTTGTCCTTATCGAAAGATACTAGATAATAGACTTTGACATTTGTGTTAGTAAGAAAGGGACAAAGCACATTTTATTTAGCAGAAGCATTTTAAGTTTTATGAATAAGGGGGTGAGAGTATACTTACATATAAGGAAATCTGGGCGACATTAGTGAGCTTCTGGTGAAGTAGGTACAAATCAAATCAGGAAGGGACATTGATCAAAATTGATAAAAAATACCTACTTATAGGAATCACTAAAGCCAAATCCAATAACAATATCGCGTCTGCTTAAGTATTCCACGCCCACAGTGATCGTCGAGGCGTCGGTAATTGTAGAAAAGCATCTGCGACCCATGCCCTGAAGGCTACTCCGCCCTATGAATACTAAGAATGGATTTATTGATTCAACTGAAGGTTTGGACTAATTGCATAACCAAAGAATAATAATATGTCGTCGGACAGCTGACCGTGAAAACATTGTGCTGTCGGAATAATTTCCCCACAAATATTTGACGAGCGAAATAAATGGTAACATACGCTGTGTAACATTTCAGACTTTTTGATTAAAACTTGAATTGCCAATTTGCAAATACCACCACTATTTGTATGTATGTAAGATAGTTGTCCTTCCAATTTGCATATCAATTTTCAGCCCTTTGCCAGTAACTGATATGGCTGAAATTTAGCATGTAAGTTCGGAGACAACGCAATCCACCAAATCAATTATCGGCATCACTGAACTGGTCTGATGGATGCAGTAGGTGACGCTATCGTCTAACTCCTAAACTACACAAGATCAGGCATTTACAGAAACTTGTTGTTTTTCACGTTTGAACCTAATTAGCCAGATCGTTGCGCGTGGAAGCGAGAGAATGAAATATTGATATACGTTTGAGACATGAAAAAAAAACGATCTACGAGGTCAATTCTGGCAAGTGCTAAAAACGCATTGAAATTTAATGTTGTATGAATTTAACCGACTTCAAAAAAGGAAGAGGTTCTCAATTAAGTTGTATATTTTTTATTATTTTTTTATCTTCAATATTTTTCATGTGTTACCTTGCTCAGAACTCCGTCATTTATGAACCGATTCGTATAATGTTTATTTTTATTTGAAAGTATGTGCTTGGTCCTATATTGTTCTAAAAACTTCAGTTGGACGAAGAATTAAGGGAACTCTCAAAAGAATATCGTCTCACACACAGCGATCTGGCTTTTTTCTGTAATAATCTACGCATATGGTCTCAGGAAAAAGTGCACGTAGTAAAATGGAAAGGAAATGTGGAAAATATTCATGTGACTTGGCGGAGTACTAAATTGAAGTCGGTTAAAACTTTGTTTTTAAAGTAAATTATGTTACTAATACACGAATGCCACGAACATAATTGATTTAACAACTGATTCTTTTGTCGATCGATCCCTTTTAATGCAATGTGTAGTTGTGTACTTGCAAACCCAATACTCACTATCATAGTCCTTAAATATATGTTATACTAGCTTCCGCCCGCGACTTCGTCCGCGTGGGCCCGGGATAAAAACTATCCTATATTTTAATCCAGGCTATAAACTATCTTCGTGCAAAATTTCATTCAAATCGGTTCAGCCGTTTAAGCGTGATTGAGTAACAAACATCCAAACATCCAAACATCTAAACTTTCGCATTTATAATATTAGTAGGATACCTAATAATTCATTTAAGTACAGCGCAGACTAAACCCAAACGTATTCAAACCGCTGTATGCCTGGCGACTGCTGCGGGTGTAATTTGTTCGAATCCAGGCACATTTTTCTTTCCTCTGCTCTGTCACCGGGTTATTTATAGGGGGCCGCCTGTTTTAATACCTTTTCATTAACAATTTTAAGGTTCAGTTTATTGGAGTCGTAAATAACAGGCGCAATTGCCAACTGGACTGTCAGAGAATGGAGTAATAAAAAAATCGGTCAAGTGTAAAGTTGCAACTGTTTATTTATCTAAACAAAGTTAGATACGAACGTAGATAATCAATTAATTGATCTCGAAGATAAATTGGCAAGATATTATTATATTAAGGAAATGAATAAGAAAAAAACATTGTTTATAAAAGATTTTCGCTTCATATCATTGCTACGCGGGCTGCGGTGTAGTACCTAATTTATTGTCGTAGGTACCTAAGGTATTCATTAGACATTCATGGATTACTCACCAAACTATTTGTTCACAATCTGTTATCTTACCCCCTTATTCATAAAACTTAAAATGCCTCCGCTAAATAAAATGTGTGTGTTCTGACGAACACAAATGTCAAAGTAACAGATAAGGACGAACGAATTTTAACGCCATTTTAGTTAAAATAGGCTTGAAGAACGTTTATGAATACGGCCGTGTGTTTAATATAATTATAAATAACTCTTTATATTTTGCATGCTGATATCGGTGAAATATGTATGTTCAAAAATGCTTGTGAAGATCCACTGTTACCATATTTAGTGCAAATAAATTTATCATTCATCATTTATCAAAAACTTTGGTGTTTTGCAGACCAATCAATCCCAGTTTTATAAAAAAATATAATGGATTTATCATTTCGGATATCTTCCCATATTTTCGAGTAGACTTCTGCAGGTCGATCACGTAACGCATTGTACGTAACCTAACTTAGGTAGATCTAAATGTTCGCGGCTCTGGACGTTACGTGAGTACCCCTCTATATTGCTGTGTTAACATTGAAAGTAAGGAATTGGAACAGTAATGATGACATCATAAAAAATAACAATTTATTTTTCACTTTATGACGTTACCCTATTATTTGTATTGGGTATATACCAATTTTGTCGGTTTGATTTTGTAGCCGATATAAACCTTGTTTTAATCCTGGCCAACTCCGTATTGTCTCTTAACTGTGATTGTCACTCTTGTCATGTCGTATTCTTTATCCTATGTGCTGAATAAACTCTGTTATATTTTTATAAATATGTGGTTTAGTTATCTAATATATAGTTATATTATTTTGAATAGATTGACAGCCGCTAATATCGACTGCATCCAGTGAAATAACTTTTCTTCTATTTGAAGAAAAAGTTCGATGCTTGTGGTTTGTGAATGGCGTTAAATTTTCAAGATTATTAATCGGTTCACAAATCGTAAACCAAATTCACAACAGAAACACAATTAAAATTGTCACTTCGGTTTTCAATTATCCGGTATCTCACCTGCCCGCGCCGTCCTTAAATTATTAATTAACTGCCCGACGGCCATCGCCATTCGATTGCGGGCAGATGAAAAAATAAATCAACTAAGTAATGCTACCGCAATCACTTTGGCCCTCGATCATGATTTCTTGCCATTTGATATTGAAGCTTGTCACAAGTGCTGCAAAGGCTGTTTTCGCGTGTACTTTTCCAGCATTTCATCTTGAATCGGTTCAGATTAATGAAATCAGGGCTGGATTTCGAAAACAAACGGTAGTGCAGCCGTGTGCGGCGGACTGCGAAATCGTCATTAATAACGTACTCACGCACGCAAATACGAACGGGTGCATGCGGACTTTTAACTTATGAACCAAATTTTGGGATAGGATTAATGTTTATTGTGTTACCAATGACGTCCTGTTGCCAGCTTATTATAATTAAAATGTTGGATATTTACGTTCGATGTACCTACATATACGACCCACTATGTAACGTGCTAGGCTGGATCGCTACTTAGACTTGTTTCTACAATCCTTATATTAATTCACCTGTAACTAAGTACCCATGTTTGTATTATCATCATCATTATCAGCCGAAAGACGTTCACTGCTGGACGCACACCTCCTCAAAGAGTGCCATAAAAATGTAATCAATTCTTGCTATTGTCTTTTTCCATTTTCATTCGATTGCAATTTAAAACTTTGGAAGTATATACAATATAGATGGCAATACAATAATTTGGTACCATCGAGTAAATCTGATGATGAAACTCCACAATAAAAGCCTTGTAGTAACTAAAATGTAATTTTATAAAAACTTATTAACCGTCAACGGAACTATTGTTATACCTCAAATAGATAATAGAAATCCCTGAGTAATTTATCAAGTTAGTTATGAGTAAGTTTGTATAAAAACTCTATGTTAAAAACACACAGCACACACATTCGTAAAATCAAACACCGTTGCACTATTCATCATCGTGCCTCAAATATGAACTGAACTCTCTACGGTGAAATACCGTGCACCGTAGGTAATGTCAATTAGCCTAATGATGACTGACGACGATGAAAATGACATAACGCGTGATACTTGTGACGCGAATGGGGAATTAAAATCAAAACCAGACGAGAATAACGCAATAATATGATTTTTATTCGTGCGCTTTTGGATTTACGTGGTTCATACCATGAATGTGTTTGTCATTGTTGATTGCTATTGTAGATACTGAATATTGCAGTATGAGAATTGCATAGATATTAAATTTGACACAGAAAAGTCAATCGAAGCCTTCTGCAGTTGGCGGTGGAATTGACTGCGGATTTTGTTTCATACCAATCTACTTATTCGCTGTAAAGTTTTCATGGTCTCTGTATGTTTAATATTAATTAGAACAACATTAAGTTAATTCTACCTATAATAGCCTAAGTCCCTCCCGAATATCAATATAGATCCTAGAATAAAAAAAATCGGATTAGTAGTTTCGGACATTACAAAGCTATAAACTAAGGTACTTACAATTCTTTACTTACTTATAGTCGTATAGAAAACAAATGGTGACACATTGAAATTCATTTACACACTGTCAATTTTTGTTTTTCTATAAAGCCTTGTCTAACTTGTCTTATCCCAAACATAAACAATTCAGTTATCCCCAATTTAGGCCATAATTAATTTGCCACGAAAGCAACAGAATCATAAATCGATCCCTGAGTACATTACGCACCCCTCAGCGATTGCAAACACGTATAGGTATAAAAACATTTGACCTTGGGGTTAGGTCCCCTGTAACCTAGCAACGCTTGGTACCTACCCAGATCCCCTAGCCGGTCTGATCTGCAGATATCATACCTATAGGACGCCTGGAGGGCTGGGTTTGTGAAGTTAGAAATGGTTTGGATGAGATAGATGATATAAAAATTGTATACTTTAGTGAACGGATTCTGTACCTACGCTCACTGTACTGTTCGAGTAGTAAACGGAGGTATACGCATGGGGACTGCGAAATCACGGCCTGTCCATCCTTTGGTATAAACAGTGTTTTTGAACGAGCGAGCGAAGCGAACGTAGTTCTCCGCATCAGCTCGAGCAAAAATTATTTCGTATCTCTGTATGTACGGATGACCGTCTGTCCGGCTGTTTTCCTCTACAGGTCGCATTTCTTAACCGATTGTAGTAAAGATTTGTAGGCAGGTTCAATAATTATTATCGTTTTTTTTTCGATTCAGATTTTCAAAATTAAGAAAAAAAACTACAGTTCACAGGCCATTAGCAAGAGCTGCCTAAAAGTTACCACAAGGATAACTGATACTGATTTCGGCCAAGCTTTCAAAGCGGCGTCGTTTTTGATCCTTCAATATCGGCTCTTCCTCTCACGAATAGTAAACTCATCAAGTGATGAACTGAAAAATTTACTACCTGTTGACCTAGCATGTTATAGCGTAGACGATTTTATATAAAAGAATAATGAACTCTATAATAATAATAATCATTGTATAAATACTTATTTTATACCTATATATATATATTTTTACTTTTAAAATGTACTTTTACCAATAAAATTATCTGTACACAGTATACAAAATAACAATTTCCGCCTGACAAAGTTCAGTGGAAATTATCTGAGTTGACAAAGGGAAATATAAAACTTGCTTAAAATTAAGAAACCACAATCTGTATTACTATTATACTTACAACTTGTATCGTATTTTATTTTAAACTATGGCAGAGCAATAGAAAATTACTGGAGGCATGCATTCGAGTACCATAATCTACACTTTTTTTTAAATTATGACCTCTGTTTAAATTATAGCAAGAGTAGTTCAACAGTATCGTTTTACCTTTAAAACTATTGGCTGTATTAAAGATGCTCATTTATTTATTAGTATAAACATGAGATAATCCTAACGAAACCGAAGGCCAACCTCGGCCACAAAGTACTTGTCTCAAGACACAGTAATGGCATTAAAAATCCTCGATTACGTCACCTCCACTGCTTCATATTGCAAGGCAGTGCGTCACCGGACCCCGCCTGGCAACAGTCTCGTTCTCACCCAAAAGGGCTATAAACTCTAGTCGCCCCTAGACACATAATACTTTTTGATTCCACGACACTCGGCCCCTCGCGATACAATCGCGCTGATGAATACTTTCAACACACACATAAATACGTGGATTAAACCGAAATTTGATCATGTACTTGTAATTTATACATGTATAAAATGAAAAGTAGGGTATGAATTTGTGTTTTGTAATAGTTCTTCAAGTCGGGACGCATAAAATATTGACTTATATTAGTAGTTTCTGAAGGAAAACATCACGAGGAAACCGGTCCAATCCCAGTAAGGTCTAGCTTTTTCCCTCTGAGATGGAAGGTCACAAAAAAATCCGCACAAACACAAAAAAATCCGCACAGTCATTTGTCCGAAACCATAATTATTCCGAAATTTCTGAATGCCATTTATCGCTAAATTAAAATTTGGACGCAGATAATTTAAGAGAGATTTGACTTTTGTTTTCGGAGAAATTACTCTTCGGAATTACGCTTTCATAAAACCAGTACCTACGCCAAATCTTGGGATTAGGTGTCAAAGCAGAGTTATTTTGATATTTAATCTACGATTGGACTGTTTATCGACTAAGATATCTTTGTTGTTTTTCATGTCCATATTTAAGTGTCAACTTTTTTGTTCCGTAGTGTGTGCTTGATGTGAATAAATATTTTTCTATTCTATTCTATTTCGCGCTTTATTCTAAATGCGCGAAGCTATTGCAGGCCTGTAACCAGCTATATACTCCTTAAGGCTTTTTTCCAGTTATGTCTTACCTAGTCTAGCCATAAGTTCTGTTACAAATGAAATGAAACATATTTTTAAAAGGATGTAATTAATTTACCATAAGTAAATGTTTATTTATAGGTAAGTTAATAAGGTTTCTAAACAATATATTTTTTATTCAAAATGCCCGCCTTTAGCTTTAATACACGCCCTCAAACGATCCGGCCACACGTCTATAGATTCACGCACTGTATCCATTGGGAAATTTGCCACTGCTACCTTCAAAGATTTTTTTAGAGAATCGATATTGGCATGGCGTTTAGAGCAGACCATGTCCTCTAACACTGACCACAATTTATAGTCCAGGGGATTTAAGTCGGGACTGAAAGAGGGCCAATCATCTGCCTTGATGAAGTCCGGAACATTCCTTTGCAGCCAAATCTGGGTGGTGCGAGCTTTATGACCCGGGGCTGAGTCCTGCTGAAAGGTCCAGTGTACATTTTTGAACATTGTGTCGTTTAGTGGTTTAACTACTGTTTCTAAAATCGTGTCCTGATACACTTTAGCTGAAATTTTCACTCCTTTTTCGCAAAAATGGATCTCAGAGACGCCTTGATACGACACACCCCACCAAACCATGACGTAAGCGGGATGATGACCTCGCTGAATCCTTCCAACTATCTCTTTAGCTTCTCGAGAGTTGTGTGCGTACACTTTATCATTTTGTTTGTTGTAGTGCTGCTCGATAGTAAAAATTTTTTCATCCGTGAAAAGAATATTTTTATATTTCCCATGTGCGTATCGAGATAAAAGGCTTTTTGATCTTTCAACTCTCTTGTCCTTTAGTGACTGATTTAACATATGTCCTGTATATCGTTGGTAAGCTGCAAGACTCAAGACATCTTTGATTATACGCGAAAGTGTCCTAGGTGGTATTTTCATTTCCTTAGAAAGGATCTTCTGTTTTCTTATGGGATTTCGGCGAATTCTGGCCCTTACAGCATTAACGGCTTGTTTTGTTCTAACAGTACGTGGTCGGCCAGATCTTTTACTGTCATCGACAGAGGACGTTTTGGTGTATCTTTGAATGGTACGATACACAAACATTCGACTGATCTCTAACTTTTTTAGTGTCTCAAAAATGTGGGACGGCTCCATTCCTACCTTATGCAGAGCAATCACAGCAATTCTATTTTCTTTGACACCCCACTCCATTATTAATTTACTTATTTTAATATTATATTGTATATAAATGGTGGCAAAAACATCCAAGTACTTACGTCAAAACACAACATTCGAAATTCGAATTATTATTTTTCTTAAAATCATTGTTAACTGCCAGTAACAGAACTTATGGCTAGACTAGGTAGATATATGCAATTCATGTCAACATTTACTGTAAAATATTTACATAAGTGTTATCAAATTAAAATCCTACTCTCTCTACACAAATACGTAGCGTGGCTACGGCGTAGGCCATCCGCTAATACCGTAGCGCCTACGTAACGTTCAAAGTGAATGCTACACTTTTTTGATTTCACCTCTTTAGTGAATCTATAATATGCTCAAAAGAAACGGGTTAGTAAAATGGTTAAATAGGCATTAACGTTACAAACTTAGTTCTTTTGCACGTTACTTTCATGAGAGTAACAAACGAGACCCAGACCGAAAGTAATTTTAAATGTCGATCGTCACGACACCTTTATATGAAAATCCTATGGCAAAGGTCTTCATTGAGTATTGACTTGGAATAAACTTCTTATCAATCGCGTGACCCACAGCACTTCTGTTTCTCTTGAATTTTTATTTGCGTATTAATGTACGTTTTTTCCGTAATTTTACAATTACGAATCATTTATTTGTCCACGCCATTGGAACAACAGCACTTAATCGCGTCCCTATCGAAGTGCTCTTTATTTTTACATCATCGAAAACATTTTCCTTAATTCTTTCTACACATAGACATGTACAAAGATACGTGTACAAAGATCATCAGTGACACAGTGAACTGACGCATATGACACACTCACCCCGTGCATTCTGCCCTCGCATTTTTGTCCTTACAACACAATCTCCCTCTGACACACTTGATGTCTTCCCCCTAGTAATTACTTCCCCTCACTATGCCTAGATCTAGCATACCTAGGTATAGCGGAGTTGTGCAAGGGGAATACTAAAAGGGCTCGACATCCCTATAAATTGTGTTACGCTATATCGCATGCAGGGGACGCCCGTTTGTCTTTATGTTACTCATGGTAAGTATCATAATTTAACTAGCCGTCGTTTGTCGTTTGTTTGCAGCGTTAGGATACTACCTCCTTATTTAATGCAAAGAGTGAAAAGGGTATTCTATCAATTGATTAATGGAAAGAGTGAAAAGGATATTCCAGCTCTAACAAGTCATATTTTTAAAGATAGCAAACCCAAGATATTATGCTCTCCTGCTACACGATTCATACATAGTAGTGTGCATTCGTGATGATATGACGAGCAATTTGCGCTTCGTGTTGTAATGATTTATAGTATTGCACATTTTAAGTTAACGTTTTCATACAAAATCAAACAGCATATTTCGTACGGGCATGAAATAGCTAACTGGCCAGCAAATTTCATGCGATGCATTTTTAATAAATCCGTCGACATTTTGTTTGCTTCGATCTCTCACTTCATGTGAAATTTCAGATTTTCAATAACGACTGAATAGGTTACAGTAGTCTGGCTATTTTGATTTCAACATTTGATCAATACCAGATATATTGAAACGAATATTATTCGCGATAATGGTATGGCATGGTCTATATAATGGTAAAATATGCACATTTTTGCTCTCTTACTAGAAGCACCGTTTTTACCTATTAGGAAGCAAATAATATTTTTTTACATTTAAAGAAATACTTATAACTGATGTTCATGAATAAAAACATATTTTTATATAACAAGATAACATTATTAGCATCCCTGCCAGTTAGAATCCGCAAAAATACATAAAAGTTGCTCGATGTTTAGATCGTTAAAATATTTTCATCGCGCTCTGCTGACTAATGAATATTCCAGTCAACCAAATAAATTGGAAGTCGCCTAAAAAGAGTGCCCATTAAAAGTAATCGAACATCCAGCCTCAAATTAACTTCCACGAAAGTTTACCCTCAAAATAATTAAGGATTCGCCACAATTATCACTGCAAAATCAAACTTCCCTTTGATGCTTATCAACGAGATGTATCTAACATAAATAGAACTCTAAACATACCGTAGGAGGTTCCAAACTCGTATACCAATTAATGTTTAGACAACTTCGAAAAGGGAAAATTTTAATAACCGAAAGGGCGTTCCGGAAAGTTGCGCGCTTTTGCCTTTTTGTGGAATCACCAATGGTTCTCTTTAGTGATAATTATAATTATTTACCAATTGTGAATAAAGTTTCCGGTGGGCTGCCTTAATTGCGTGTCGAATAAAGTAACGTTTGAATGGATAATGCCCGACGTGAATAGGGCTCGAGTCACTGCTCTCAAAAGTGGATGAAATTATCGAGGAAAGGAAACGGATTTTAATTTTTGGAAGAGGAGTCTACGTGAAGTTAAATCATTCCACGTGAGATGGTTCTCCAGGGTTTCCTCGGCTCTCCGGCCGTTTTTGATCTCAACGAGACTAGGAACGCATTTCAAAGTCGTTCTACTTTTCATTACTATCGGGATTTGATTGAAATTATACTTTCCAGTCTTTTCGGTCCCGGAGATTAAATCAGTGTTCCGTTACTCGTTATGAGGTTTAAGCCAATGGGATCAGCCAATGGGGTTTGAAATATTTATTTACCAATCCATGATATAACGAGACCTGCATGACAAAAGGTAAGTAAAGAGTTCATTAAATAAAAAATATGATAAGTATAGTAAAGTTATACATCGTCCTCTGAGATCGAAGAGGCCTTTTTACTTTAGTTAAAAATGCATGCCTATGTGCTGGTCTGTTTACATCAAAATATTGTCAAAATATGTTCATTGACTCGGCAATGATTACACTATCCGGTGGCAACATAAACCAAGGATGTCGAAATTAAAATGAGTGTTGAACAACCCAACTACAATAATTTTAGAAATTTAGATGAAATGAAGTAAGTAATTCTGCACGGCTATCACGCGACGGCGCGCGAGCTCTCGATTTTTCTCGCTCTATCCGTCTCTTCCTTATTAGAACACTTAGAACATGAGATATAGTGCGAGAAAAATCGAGAGTATGTCGCGGCCGTCGCATGATAGACGTGCTGATATAACTAGCACATAACCTTTCAAAGTCACTTATATCAAAAGTACTAAAGAGCACCCAATTTAGCGCCACGCAGTGCCGTTCCAAAGCCATCCATCATGGCGGCAATCTTGCGTGATATCTGCAGGTTGTCATGCACGGCTTTATTTAGTATTGCATGAAATAGAGCCGTCATACTTTGAAGTTTTCGATGGGGCTATCAATCACAGATGTAGCGATATGTCTTCACAGTAAACACGGTAAAAACAGTAATATGTGCGGATAGCCTCGATAGCAAATGCGCCAATTTTTTTTTACATGACCGACGTCATAGCGCTTTCGATGCCAGCGGCATTTTTGTCTGTGAACAAAATTCTCATCACTTCGTCGAGCATACGTAAGCGTCTTTTGGCTAGATTCGCCTGAAGCGTTATGAGAACATGTAAACTTACTGTACTAAGATGAGGATTAAGTTACTTTGTATTGTCAAATTGGAAGACCAGCGCTGGCATTTCCAGCATTACGCTGAGTTGTGACCATTTCATGGCAAATGTGTATGTGCGTACGTATCCACAGTTTGTCTTTTTGCCATGAATACATGTTTTCTTTATTTCTTCTTTTCTTTCAAATGCACAGGGGCTTGTCGCATGACGCAAGTGATGCTAACGTCTATAGTCAAGTACACCCAAATACAATTAAGTTATTGATTTATGATTAAATATATTTAAAAATATGCATTGTTGTCATTGTAACAAATAATATAAATAAGTATATCTGTTTTTCTAGTTCCCAACTGAACCGTTGACTTTTCCATTTCCGTGTGTAAAAGCCACTTAGCCACGGCACACCGAATCGTTTGGAGATAGAAATGTCAATCCCTTAGTTCACTAGTGCACTGCTCTTGTATACTGTGGTTCTTGTCAAATCTTATCTACGAAGTGCGCCATTGGAGCGCGTAATAGCTATTTACCTGCGACTCTTCCAAGGATTATCTCTCATTCGGTTTCGATTCTTTTCACGATACCAGGAGGTTAGGAGGGTCGATGGAAACTGAGCCGATTATAATGCGATGTTATTTCAGTAATATTTGAAGAGATTTCAAAATGATCATAATAAGGGTTTTTCACTAGATAAACTCGTACAGTAAATTCTCGATCTTCGAAGGTTTTTAAAAATAATAATTGCCAAGATGTTTGAGGATTAGCTGTAGATGTTGTTGACAGAAATGTTTGGTGACCTCGGCTTCAAGCTAATTTGCACTAAAGTGTTTTTTTCTACGAAAATTACAGTGCTAGTTTCCATTAGTCGAGTCTGGTCTACGTCTGAAATACTGTTATAGGTATTTAATGCAAAAAGCTATCGGGCCACTCTGGGTAAATAAGTACCTACCTACATAACATAACAAACATGTTTAAGTTTGTTATGCCTCATTGATGGCCTTCATTAACTAGAAAACCTCAAATCTTCGTTTGAAAATTAGTTCGGTTTTGCACCATTAAAAAATAATGCAATTAAGTAAACATACGAATATAAATAACGGTCCCAAATCAATTCCAGTAATTAATCGCGCGTTGCTCCCATCCCCGTCCGCCCACACCGTAATTTTGTACAATATTGTGGTTGTTTGTATGACTGTACATGTGTCCCATGAGCGGACTACGTAAGTAAAGAACTGGAAATAAAATAAAATCGATATCAATAATTATATTATTGTGTAGCGTCTCGGAGCAACATGGACACAACGACCTATCCTCGTTCTATCTGTCCATCAATCGATTACAACAGTTTTTTTTCCATCGGCTTTTGTTTCCTGCCCTAGACTATTTAAAAAGTAACTTCATAAGCTCCAGAAGACTTTAGTCAGATACTGCAAACATAAGTTAATTCCGTTCCGACAAGTGACCCTTTCTTCCCGAGCCTGTGTCACAAACACTAATTTACACCCCGTATAAAATACACCGCTGTAAAGTTATCAGCGAGCTGGAACAAGCGGAACTCTAATGGGTCGCCAGGGACCACTCCTTTAATGGCCCATCGTAAATTGGGCAAAATAATTAAAATCGCACTCGTCCAGTCGCAGACCAAAACACAGCTATTAGGAGGAATCCGATGGCACAAAAGGGTTTCATTCGATAAATAAAATAGAGGTTCAAAGAGCCCCAACACCTAATTTTAGTGTGAAATGTTTTATGTTTCTAAAGAGGTGTTAAAGCGGGGTGTTTGTGGCTTGCGTTTTATTAAAATGAGGCCGAGTTCAAGACAAAATAATTGTTTTGTCTGACGTTGGCCACAAACTAACATAGTACATAACTTGGGCTGGAGTTGACCATACTCGAATAACCGAGGTCAAAGGGCTCCACGCGCTCTTTGATGAGTTTTGAGTTCATATTCCTCCGTCATAACTAGAGATATATTAATGGCACAAACGCTTATCGGTTCTTCAATCCTTTATCTACATTTGAACAAGGAGAATTTTGAGGAAACGAGTATTTTTTAAATGTTTTATTCAAGCATGGTCCAAAAAAGCTCTGTTTTGTATAATAATATGTTGTTTATTCACTTTTATATATGAAATGTACATATAACTGTTCCTTTTAGAAATTTTTATTTTTAACTCATTTTCACAAAAGTTAATGCAATGTACCCGTACATTAGGCATTTTATATTCTGCCAATTTGCAACGCCTAAAAATAAAAATACTTACTTTTATAAAACAATCCGAAAATAATAACCGTGCGAATGGCATCTTGTCCGAGGTCGATTACACTGCTACAAACTCTTCAATTTAGGATTTGTAAAGTTATGGGAGTCCGTACCCGGTAACTGTACCCGGTAACCGTATACCCGGGCGTAAATACTGTAAATACCGGCGTCCGGGCCAGTCGTAAATATCGTCAATCACCGCACTCAGTCCGATTACATTTAAATGGTGACGCGTTTTGCAAACGATCTTATCCGATATAGATGGTTTAGGAACTGAGTTTGAAATACCTTTTGTCATTTAAGCTTTTAGTTATTTTTGTATGTAGGTTTTTTCCATTTTATAGACACATTGGTTTCTTATAGAATGGTGATATTGGTAAGTAACCATTAATTATGAATCGAGTTTTCTTTTACCTTTTTGCCTTATTCCCATTTATATTGGGCCGGCCCTTCTGCTCACATTTCTCATTAAATCAGTATGTACCTGGACATACTTATTTAACCTGAAGTGAATCTTTATAGATAGTCATAATTATTCAGACTACACAGAACTATTTTTCTTTATTGTACCATGGCTACCTATCTTAAATTTCACTTATACTCGACACAATAATTCAATAGGGCACATAAATTAGAACTAAAGTACTTTTCGACGGCCTTACATACCTACTATAAGGGTGAATTTATTTGTTTTCTCACAATGGTGTCTAGACTGTCCCATAACTCAAGTTTCACTTAGTAGCGCTAATGGGTAGTTACCAAATGCAACAATTTTGGGGTACCTTCTTAATTTTTTCACTAAGTGTCAATTTGCCAACAAAACCGTTTATTCCAAGATTAATTTTGATGTAGACCTCAGAGGGGCTACCGCGAAACGAAAACGAACTTCGTTCGTGTATCTCCCTCTCTATCGCTCGAACTTGCAAGTGCGACAGAGACGGAGATACACAAACGAAGTTCGTTTTCGTTTCGCGGTAGCCCCTTAGATATAGTCCTTATTCATGTTAAGTCGAATCCGGCATTACAGCATTTATCTGGCTAGTGAGACCTGGATGGTGGCTATATTCATATTTTGGACACGTAAAATACTCTTGAAGAAGACAAAGTACCAATATAAAATTTTACAAAATAAATCAATCCACTTGACATCATCATTTCTTGTTTTAAAAATAGTTTATGCGCTTGTATTTAAAGATCATGGGTTATACTTGAAGACGAAAATGGCGAACTTTATTTCAAACATCTACAACACGGAAATGTATTTATGTAACCCCAACTTAAGTGTCACACTCGCCGACTAGTTAAATATAATTGAATTTCAACCGCATTTTTTCTACATAGATAATTCAATATGTAGCCGTTAATCAGTAGTTAAATAAGTGATATGTATACAGAAAAAGTATTAAGTACCTATTTAAAACTTCCCCATCATACAATGTAAAACGTAAAAAATCCTCTGGTAACGGCAATAACACCAAATTATGTAAACACTAACATTGAATTTACGATTTTAACTGCGTCGCATCGTAATCCGGTAATGTTTTATCCGGCAACCGGTAGGTACGGTTTACTGCCAAAACTTCGACGTTTGCCGGGGGACGACACAAAAGAGTGTATTTTTATAGTCCACTTATAAATTGTAGCTTTTGTTCCCATATTGTTGCTCCTCGGTTTTCACGCTGAGTAACGCTTTCATTCTCTTCAATCATAATGTATGCTTGGTTGTCCCAACTATGTTTATGTCGGCAAGGCAAAACGTGCAATTAAATAAATAAATAATATTGATATTCCCAATTACGTACTCTGTTTACGAAATGTTAGTATTCAAAGTATGTAATATCATTAATCATATTGCTGTTGCCATTCATAAATTAAACAATAATTATAAAAATAATAAAGTGATATTTGTGCCCAAACGAATTACACTTCAAGGTTCAAGCTAGACGCAACGTAATTTTGAATAATTCAGGGCAAGAAAACAATATTTTGCGGCACATAATCATTAATATTCGTGTTAAAACCAAGCTTAATGGCAGTTTTACGTCTTATTAAAGGGTTGTTAAGTTTTATGCGGCGATAGAAGCGAGTTGTTTAATTAAAAACGCCTTGTGAATAATCATGATTCGAATTTAATATGTTTCGTGCGCGACGGCGTTATTAAGCTCGTATACTTATTTGTCCGGACGTGAGCGACTTTAATAAAAAAACCATTACTTTAATAATGTAGCGCGGACGGGAATTTAGAAAAAAAGTGCTAGAACGCTTATAGTTACAAAGTATTTTTCACAAAAACGTATAAACGTTCAGCGACTGGGAAAACTGAATTCTGTTGTAAATAAAAATGTTCATGGAACCCCTCTAACAAGAATTTTACAATAAAAAATATGTATTATTGTATAGCAGTAATTTGTCATTTATTTTGCAGCAAATGTTCACTCACTTTCTTAGCAACTGGAAAGTTGAAAGAATTGAGCGGTGCTCCCGGTGGTAAGTGCTCTTCATTAGAAGTAAACACGGCTCGAACACGTACGAAACAGATTTGTGCACAGCTGTACGCCGAAGCGCACAAGTGACACTTTCACACTCTTTCTACGGTATTGGAGGGCTCCAGTTAAATTATTTAACAAAATGTATGGTACTTTTACTAGATTTGTTCACTTATTTGTAAGTTAGGATTAAATATCAGCATTCACTCCAAGCAGCTATCAGTTTCATTTGATGATGCATCAAGTAAACCGATGCTACGAATATTCTCAAAAAATTGACTTTATTAGATCACTAACAGTAGTGTGTAGTAATTTTTTTGTGCCTCAAATGATACGTTGGGTCTAAATTGTTGTGTCGTTGTTGAGAATGCGTGCACATATATTATTTAAAGGTCGTGCGTAAAGTATAACCATAAAGAGGATAAACAAAACTAGCATAATATGTCATTTTCACGAATGAGATCATAATGACGCTTTCGGTTACTACATGTTTTTTTTTCGATAAGTAATTTAGTTAGCCTAAGAAAACAATATTGCTGCACAAGTTTAACATTAACAAAATCACGAAAAATTCTCGAATTCAATATAACAGACAACGACAACGCACTTACATCGGATGGCATCACAAAG
The DNA here is from genome assembly GCA_947049275.1 of Epinotia bilunana. NCBI lineage: Eukaryota > Metazoa > Arthropoda > Insecta > Lepidoptera > Tortricidae > Epinotia > Epinotia bilunana. The sequence goes on from OX346253.1 coordinate 24,071,163, forward strand.
TATCGTTTGATGGTCGTAAACCCATCCCTTAACGACTGACCGATCTCGGCGCCCCGCCCACCCTACTCCAGGCTTTTATGTTCCATCTTAACCCCAATAATAAAATGCGGGTAGTAAATAGATAATAAGGGAGTAACGGTAGACGCCATTAAAGGCGCCATCGGTGTAGTTTAATAGTCTATGTTGCCCGCTAATCGAGATTGCGTGCTGTATTTAATATCAGTTTTATTACTACTTTGCATCTTATGGAAATATTATCAGATACCTGCGGTGATATTTGCAAATAACGTTTATACACGATTCTCTCTATATAAGTAATTTTTCCTTCGGTGTTTATGCATCCATGAAATACTATATATTATGTCTGACCTCAGAGTTACGCTATTCAGATTTTTTTGAAAATTGGTTTCAATAGTTTCCCTACTGCTAATGGTTTTGATTTATAATTTCAGTTAGTAATTAAATAGAAGCAAAAAGCAAGGTGTACTAATTATTCCGCATATTCCCGGAGCGCTTAAAATTTTCCGTAATAAAACCAATTCCAAAAAAAGGAGAACTCTCGAACCCCGAAAACTACCGCCCTATACTTTACTCAGTACTTTTTCAAGATTTTCGAAATGGTTATGGCGAAACGGCTAACTTCTTTCGGCAATAAATTTGATGTATTAGATGAACTACACTATGGGTTAAGAAAGCAAAGATCTACAACACTAACAGCTTATTAACCAAGAAGTTTAACATTGGATTGTTACTAGAACTATTATATAATCTGTGTTGCTACTAGATATGAGCAAAGTCCAAGTCAAGAGTCAAGTCCAACATGATATCCTTTTAAATAAGCTGTACATAAGGAATATATGTGTCCGGGGCACGGTGCGTGATTGGTTCAAATCGTCTCCCAAACAACCGCCAACAAATCGTTGAAATAGATTTTTATAATGACAATGCCAAAACATTATCCAGTCAGTTCAGTCAGTGTACTAGGATGCATTCTCTTTATTGTATATATCAACGATTTACCAAAATTACTGAATTCTATTAGGTAACATTAAAACCCTGCTTTATGCGGATGTCATAATTTCTATCATTTTTCCTGGTGCGCACAAATAAACTAACGAATATCCTAGTTACCATATTTAATACAATATTACCCTGGCTTCAAGATCACAATCTAAACCTAAACCTGCAAAAAACGAATTTACTTAAATCAGTTTAGACCGCATCAAAGATCAGCTTTAGAAATTAAATACTCCTATACCGAAATTATAAATTAGAACCTACCAGCCTGTCCACTACTGGGCTTGAACGTTGACGAACACATAAACAGCAGGGCTAGCACACCTGACACCGCGCCGCCACTCGAGTCGACGAAGATCTGCTCTCCTCTTTCTACTTTGCACGGTGCGAGTGAGACAGGAGACGCTCAGTCGCGCGCGAAGCGACTGAGCGGCAAGTTGTGCTAAATTACTG